>CATKUP010000146.1:0-1326000 GCA_949786385.1 Onychomys leucogaster | reverse complement strand
AAACACCGTTCGTTTGTTCTCAGGACACTCACATTTCCTGCTGTCCTGGAGATAATAGAAAGCAAGATTGTGCTTCTTGCTCTAAAGCAGAGTGTGATCAATGGAAGAGAACTCTGTTGTGTGTTTCACTTCAGAAATGGAGTTAAATCCCAGCTTCTGAGTCTTTCTGTAAGCAAGACTTCGTTTCAGGTAAGGGCAGTCACTTTTCAGCTCTAACGAACTACATCGTTCTCGAAGCTCACACGTTGCTCATCTTAACTGACAAGCATTGGATGTTAGAGGACCTGTGGTTTGTTTCAGTTTCAGAAGCAGAGTTGAACTAGATATGGCCTGTTTGTGTAGGAAACACTGTTATTTTGTACTGAGCACACTCAAGTTTCCTGCTGTCTTAGAGACACTAGCAAGCAAGAGCGTGCCTCTTGCTCTAAAGCAGAGTGTTATAAATGGATGAGAACTCTGCTGTGTGTTTCAATTCAGTAATGGAATTGAATCCCAGGCTCTGTGTCTTTCTACAAGAAAGACTTGTTTTCAGGTATGGTCAGTTACTTTACAGCTCAAATGAACAACATCGTCTTCCAAGCTCACACATTTATAATCTTAACTGACAAGCATCGGATGTTAGAGAACCAGTGCTTTGTATCAGTTTCAGAAGCACAGTTGGACCAGATATGGTCCGAATGTGTAGGAAACACCGTTCTTTTTTCCCAGCACACTCACGTTTCCTGCTGTCTTAGAGTCTCTAGAAAGCAAGAGAGTGCTTCATGCTCTAAAGCAGAGTGTGATCTATATATGAGAACTCTGTTGTGTGTTTCACTTCAGAAATGGAGTTAAATCCCAGGCTCTGAGTGTTCCTACAAGGAAGACTTCGTTTCAAGTAAGAGCAGTTACTTTACAGCTCAAACGAACTACATCGTTCACGAAGCTCACACGATTCACTTCTTAACTCTCAAGCATTGGATGTTAGAGGACCTGTGGTTTGTTTCAGGTTCAGAATCACAGTTAAACTAAATATGGCCCCTATGTGTAGGAAACACTGTTATTTTGTACTGAGCACAATCAAGTTTCCTGCTGTCTTAGAGACTCTAGAAAGCAAGAGCGTCCTTCTTGCTCTAAAGCAGAGTGTGATCAATGGATGAGAACTCCGCTGTCTTTTTCACTTCAGAAATGGAGTTAAACCCCAGGCTCTGAGTCTTTCTACAAGCAAGACTTCATTTCAGGTAAGGGCAGTTACTTTACCGCTCAAATGAACTACATTGTTCACGAAGCTCACACGTTTCTCTTCTTAACTGACAAGCATTGTATGTTAGAGGACCTGTGATTTGTTTCAGTTTCAGAATCACAGTTGAACTAGATAAGGTCTGTATGTTTAAGAAACACCGTTCTTTTCTTCTGATCACACTCATGTTTCCTGCTGTATTAGAGACTCTAGAGAGCAAGAGCGTGCTTCTTGCTCTAAAGCAGAGTGTGATCCATGGAAGAGAACTATGCTGTGTGTTTCACTTCAGAAATGGAGTTAAATCCCAGGCGCTGTGTCTTCCTACAAGCAAGACTTCATTTCAGGTAAGGGCAGTCACTTTTCAGCTCAAACGAACTACATTGTTCACAAAGCTAACAAGTTTCCCATTTTAACTGAGAAGCATTGGACGTTAGAGGACCAGTGCTTTGTATCAGTTTCAGAAGCAGAGTTGGACCAGATATGGTCCATATGTGTAGGAAACACCCTTCTTTTGTTCTCAGGACACTCTCATTTCCTGCTGTCTTAGAGAAAATAGAAAGCAAGAGCGTGCATCTTGCTCTAAAGCAGAGTGTGATCTATGGATGAGAACTCTGCTGTGTGTTTCACTTCAGAAATGGAGTTAAATCCCAGGCTCTGAGTCTTCCTACAAGCAAGACTTCGTTTCAGGTAAGGGCAGTTACTTTACAGCTCAAATGAAATACATCGTTCACGAAGCTCACATGTTTCTCTTCTTAACTGACAAGCATTGGATGTTAGAGGACATGTGGTTTGTTTCAGTTTCAGAAGCAGAGTTGCACTAGATATGGCCTTTATGTGTAGGAAACACCGTTCATTTGTTCTGAGCACACTCACGTTTCCTGCTGTATTAGAGACTCTAGAAAGCAAGAGCGTGCTTCTTGCTCTAAAGCAGAGTGTGAACAATGGATGAGAACTCCGCTGTCTTTTTCACTTCATAAATGGAGTTAAAGCCCAGGCTCTGAGTCTTTCTGCAAGCAAGACTTCATTTCAGGTAAGGGCAGGTACTTTACAGCTCAAACGAACTACATCGTTCACGAAGCTCACACGTTTCTCTTCTTAACTTACAAGCATTGGATGTTAGAGGACCTGTGATTTGTTTCAGTTTCAGAAGCAGAGTTGGACTATATATGGTCCATATGTGTAAGAAAAACCGTTCTTTTCTTCTGAGCACACTCACGTTTCCTGCTGTATTAGAGACTCTAGAAATTAAGAGCGTGCTTCTTGCTCTAAAGCAGAGTGTGATCCATGGATGAGAACTATGCTGTGTGTTTCCCTTCAGAAATGGAGTTAAATCCCAGGCACTGTGTCTTCATACAAGCAAGAATTAGTTTCAGGTAAGGGCAGTTACTTTACAGCTCAAATGAACTACATCGTTCTCGAAGCTCACACGTTTCTCTTCTTAACTGACAAGCATTGGGTGTTAGAGGACCTGTGGATTGTTTCAGTTTCAGCATCACAGGTGAAATAGATTTGGTCCATATGTGTAAGAAACACTGTTCTTTTCTTCTGAGCACAAACACGTTTCCTGCTGTATTAGAGACTCTAGAAATCAGGACGTGCCTCTTGCTCTAAAGCAGAGTGTGATCCATGGATGAGAACTATGCTGTTTGTTTCCCTTCAGAAATGGAGATAAATCCCAGGCGCTGTGTCTTCCTACAAGCAAGACTTCGTTTCAGGTAAGTGCAGTCACTTTTCAGCTCAAACAAACTACATCGTTCACGAAGCTAACAAGTTTCCCATCTTAATTGACAAGCTTTGGATGTTAGAGGACCAGTGTTTTGTATCAGTTTCAGAAGCAGAGTTGGACTAGATATGGTCTGTATGTGTAGGAAACTCCCTTCTTTTGTTCTCAGGACACGCACATATCCTGCTGCCTTAGAGAAAATGGAAAGCAAGAGCGTGCTTCTTGCTCTAAAAAAGAGTGTGATATATGGATGAGAACTCTGCTGTGTGTTTCACTTCAGAAATGGAGTTAAATCCCAGGCGCTGAGTCTTCCTACAAGAAAACTGCGTTTCAGGTAAGGTTAGTGACTTTACAGCTCAAACGAACTACATCGTTCACAAAGCTCACAGGTTTCCCATCTTAACTGACAAGCATTGTATGTTAGAGGACCTATGGTTTGTTTCAGTTTCAGAAGTAGAGTTGCACTAGATATGGCCCTTATGTGTAGGAAACACTGTTCTTTTGTTCTGAGCACACTCAAGTTTCCTGCTGTATTAGAGACTCTAGAAAGCAAGAGCGTGCTTGTTGCTCTAAAGCAGAGTGTGATCCATGGATGAGAACTATGCTGTGGTTTTCCTTTCAGAAATGTAGTTAAATTCTGGGCTCTGAGTCTTCCTACAAGCAAAACTTCCTTTCAGGTAGGGCAGTCACTTTTCAGCTCAAACGAAATACATCGATCACGAAGCTCACCTTTTCTCATCTTAATTGACAAGCATTGGATGTAAGAGGACCAGTGCTTTGTATCAGTTTCAGAAGCAGTGTTGGACTAGATATGGTCCGTATGTGTAGGAAACTCCCTTCTTTTGTTCTCAGGACACTCACATTTCCTGGTGTCTTAGAGAAAATAGAAAGCAAGAACGTGCTTCTTGCTCTAAAGCAGAGTGTGATCTATGGATGAGAACTCTGCTGTGTGTTTCCCTTCAGAAATGTAGTTAAATTCCATGCTCTGAGTCTTCCTACAAGCAAAACCTCCTTTCAGGTAGGGCAGTCACTTTTCAGTGCAAACGAACTACATCGTTCTCGAAGCTCACCTTTTCTCATCTTAATTGACAAGCATTGGATTTTAGAGGACCACTGCTTTGTATATGTTTCAGAAGCAGAGTTGGACTAGATATGGTCTGTATGTGTAGGAAACACCGTTTTTTTGTTCTCAGCACATTCACGTTTCCTGCTGTAGTAGAGACTCTAGAAAGCTAGAGTGTGCTTCTTGCTCTAAAGCAGAGTGTGATCAATGGATGACAACTCTGTTGTGTGTTTCACTTCAGAAATGGAGTTAAATCCCAGGCTCTGAGTCCTTCTACAAGCAAGACTTCGTTTCAGGTAAGGGCTGTTACTTTACAGCTCAAACGAAGTACATCGTTCACGAAGCTCACACGTTTCTCTTCTTAACTGACAAGCATTGGATGTTAGAGGACCTGTGGTTTGTTTCAGTTCAGAATCACAGTTGACCTAGATATGGTCCGTATGTGTAAGAAACACCGTTCTTTTCTTCTGAGCACACTCACTTTTCCTGCTGTATTAGAGACTCTAGAATGCAAGAGCGTGCTTCTTGCTCTAAAGCAGAGTGTGATCCATGGATGAGAACTATGCTGTGTGTTTCCCTTCAGAAATGGAGTTAATTCCCAGGCACTGTGTCTTCATACAAGCACGACTTAGTTTCAGGTAAAGGCAGTTACTTTACAGCTCAAATGAACTACATCCTTCAAGAAGCTCACACGTTCCTCATCTTAACTGACAAGCATTGGATGTTAGAGGACCTGTGCTTTGTATCAGATCAGAAGCAGAGTTGCATTAGATATGGTCTGTATGTGTAGGAAACACTGTTCTTTTGTTCTCAGGACACTCACATTTCCTGCTTTCCTAGAGATAATAGAAAGCAAGATTGTGCTTCTTGCTCTAAAGCAGAGTGTGATCTATGGATGAGAACTCTGCTGTGTGTTTCACTTCAGAAATGGAGTTAAATCCCAGCTTCTGAGTCTTTCTGTAAGCAAGACTTCGTTTCAGGTAAGGGCAGTCACTTTTCAGCTCTAACGAACTACATCGTTCTCGAAACTCACACGTTGCTCATCTTAACTGACAAGCATTGGATGTTAGAGGACCTGTGGTTTGTTTCTGTTTAAGACGCAGAGTTGAACTAGATATGGCCTTTATATGTAGGAAACACTGTTATTTTGTACTGAGCACACTCAAGTTTCCTGCTGTCTTAGAGACTCTAGAAAGCAAGAGCGTGGCTCTTGCTCTAAAGCAGAGTGTTATCAATGGATGAGAACTCTGCTGTGTATTTCACTTCAGAAATTGAATTGAATCCCAGGCTCTGAGTCTTTCTACAAGCAATACTTCGTTTCAGGTAAGGGCAGTTACTTTACACCTCAAACAAACTACATCGTTCACGAAGCTAACAAGTTTCCCATCTTAACTGACAAGCTTTGGATGTTAGAGGACCAGTGTTTTGTATCAATTTCAGAAGCAGAGTGGGACTAGATATGGTCCGTATGTGTAGAAAACACCGTTTTTTTGTTCTCAGCACACTCACGTTTCCTGCTGTAGTAGAGACTCTAGAAACCTAGAGCGTGCTTCTTGCTCTAAAGCAGAGTGTGATCAATGGATGACAACTCTGTTGTGTGTTTCACTTCAGAAATGTAGTTAAATCCAGGCTCTGAGTCTTTCTACAAGCAAGACTTCGTTTCAGGTAAGGGCTGTTACTTTAAAGCTCAAACAAACTACATCATTCACAAAGCTCACACGTTTCTCATCTTAAATTACAAGCATTGGATGTTAGAGGACATGTGGTTTGTTTCACTTTCAGAAGCAGAGTTGGACTATATATGGTCCATATGTGTAGGCAACACCGTTCTTTTCTTCTGAGCACACTCACGTTTCCTGCTGTATTAGAGACTCTATAAAGCAAGAGCATGCTTCTTGCTCTAAAGCAGAGTGTGAACAATGGATAAGAACTCTGCTGTGTGTTTCACTTCAGAAATGGAGTTAAAGCCCAGGCTCTGAGTCTTCCTAACAAGGAAGACTTCGTTTCAAGTAAGGGCAGTTCCTTACAGCTCAAACGGACGACATCGTTCACGAAGCTCACACGTTTCTCTTCTTAACTGACAAGCATTGGATGTTAGAGGACCTGTGGTTTGTTTCAGTTTCAGAAGCACAGTTGAACTAGATATGGTCCGTATGTGTAAGAAACACCGCTCTTTTCTTCTGAGCACACTCAGTTTTCCTGCTGTATTAGAGACTCTAGAAAGCAAGAGCATGCTTCTTCCTCTTAAGCAGAGTGTGATCCATTGAAGACAACTATGCTGTGTGTTTCCCTTCAGAAATGGAGTTAAATCCCATGCGCTGTGTCTTCCTACAAGCAAGACTTCGTTTCAGGTAAGGGCAGTCACTTTTCAGCTCAAACGAACTACATCGTTCACAAAGCTAACAAATTTCCCATCTTAACTGACAAGCATTGGATGTTAGAGGACCAGTGCTTTGTATCAGTATCAGAAGCAGAGTTGTACTAGATATGGTCCGTGTGTGTAGAAAACACCGTTCTTTTGTTCTGAACACACTCAAGTTTCCTGCTGTATTAGAGACTCTATAAAGCAAGAGCATGCTTTTTGCTCTAAAGCAGAGTGTGTACAATGGATGATAACTATGGTGTCTGTTTCACTTCAGAAATGGAGTTAAAGCCCAGGCTCTGAGTCTTCCTACAAGGAAGACTTCCATTCAAGTAAGGGCAGTTCCTTACAGCTCAAACGAACATCGTTCACGAAGCTCACACGTTTCTCTTCTTAACTGACAAGCATTGGATGTTAGAGGACCTGTGGTTTGTTTCAGTTTCAGAATCACAGTTGAACTAGATATGGTCCATATGTGTAAGAAACACCGTTCTTTTCTTCTGAGCACACTCATGTTTCCTGCTGTATTAGAGACTCTAGAAAGCAAGAGCGTGCTTCTGGCTCTAAAGCAGAGTGAGATCTATATATGAGAACTCTGCTGTGTGTTTCACTTCAGAAATGGAGTTAAATCACAGTCTCTGAGTCTTCCTACAAGAAAACTTCGTTTCAGGTAAGGGAAGTTACTTTACAGCTCAAACGAACTACATCGTACACGAACCTCACCTTTTCTCATCTTAACTGACAAGCATTGGATGTTAGAGAACCAGTGGTTTGTGTCAGTTTCAGAAGCATAGTTGGACTATATATGGTCCGTATGTGTAGGAAACACTGTTCTTTTGTTCTGAGCATACTCATGTTTCCTGCTGTATTAGAGACTCTAGAAAGCAAGAGCGTGCTTCTGGCTCTAAAGCAGAGTGAGATCTATATATGAGAACTCTGCTGTGTGTTTCCATTCAGAAATGGAGTTAAAGCCCAGGCTCTGAGTCTTCCTACAAGGAATATTTCGTTTTAGGTAAGGGCAGTTACTTTACAGCTCAAATGAACTACATCGTTCACGAAGATCACACATTTCTCATCTTAACTGAGAAGCATTTGATGTTAGAGGACCTGTGGTTTGTTTCAGTTTCAGCAGCAGATTTGAAATAGATATGGTCCACATGTGTGGAAACACCGTTCTTTTGTTCTGAGCACACTCAAGGTTCCTGCTGTCTTAGAGTCTCTAGAAAGCAAGAGCATGCTTCTTGCTCTAAAGCAGAGTGTGAACAATGGATGAGAACTCCGCTGTGTGTTTCACTTCAGAAATGGAGTTAAAGCCCAGGCTCTGAGTCTTCCTTCAAGCAAGACTTCGTTTCAGGTAAGGGCAGTCACTTTTCAGCTCAAACGAACTACATCGTTCACGAAGCTCACACGTTTCTCTTCTTAACTGACAAGCATTGGATGTTAGAGGACCTGTGGTTTGTTTAAATTTCAGATGCAGAGTTGAACTAGATATGGCCCGTATGTGTAGGAAACACTGTTATTTTGTACTGAGCACACTCCAGTTTCCTGCTGTCTTAGAGACTCTAGAAAGCAAGACCGTACTTCTTGCTCTTTAGCAGAGTGTGATCAATGGATGAGAACTCTGCTGTGTGTTTCACTTCAGAAATGGAATTGAATCCCAGGCTCTGAGTCTTTCAACAAGCAAGACTTCATTTCAGGTAAGGGCAGTTACTTTAAAGCTCAAACAAACAACATCGTTCACGAAGCTCACACATTTCTCATCTGAACTGACAAGCATTGGATGTTAGAGGACCTGTGGTTTGTTTCAGTTTCAGAAGCAGAGTTGGACTAGATATTTTCCATATGTGTAGGAAACACCGTTCTTTTCTTCTGAGCACACTCACGTTTCCTGCTGTATTAGAGACTCTATAAAGCCAGAGCGTGCTTCTTGCTCTAAAGCAGAGTGTGATCCATGGAAGAGAACTATGATGTGTTTTCCATTCAGAAATGGAGTTAAATCCCAGGCGCTGTGTCTTCCTACAAGCAAGACTTCGTTTCAGGTAAGGGCAGTTACTAACAGCTCAAACGAACTGCATCGTTCACGAAGCTCACACGTTTCTCATCTTAACTGAGAAGCATTGGATGTTAGAGGACCTATGGTTTGTTCCAATTTCAGAATCACAGTTGAACTAGATATGGTCTGTATGTGTAAGAAACACCGTTCTTTTCTTCTGATCACACTCACATTTCTTGCTATCCTAGAGATAATAGAAAGCAAGATTGTGATTCTTGCTCTAAACAGAATGTGTACTATGCATGAGAACTGTGCTGTGTGTTTCACTTCAGAAAAGGAGTTAAATCCCAGGCTCTGAGTCTTTCCACAAGCAAGACTTCGTTTCAGGTAAGGGCAGTCACTTTTCAGCTCAAAAGAACTACATCGTTCACGAGGCTCACACGTTTCTCATCTTAACTGACAAGTATTGGATGTTAGAGGACCTGTGGTTTGTTTCAATTTCAGATGCAGAGTAGAACTACATATGCTCCGTATGTCTAGGAAACACTGTTATTTTGTACTGAGCACACTCAGGTTTCCTGCTGTCTTAGAGACTCTAGAAAGCAAGAGCGTGTTTCTTGCTCTATAGCAGAGTGTGATCAATGGATGAGAACTCTGCTGTGTGTTTCACTTCAGAAATGGAATTGAATCCCAGGCTCTGAGTCGTTCTACAAGCAAGACTTCATTTCAGGTAAGGGCAGTTACTTTACAGCTCAAACAAACTACATCGTTCACGAAGCTCACATGTTTCTCATCTTAACTGACAAGCATTGGATGTTAGAAGACCTGTGGTTTGTTTCAGTTTCAGAAGCAGAGTTGGACTAGATATTTTCCATATGTGTAGGACACACCGTTCTTTTGTTCTCAGCACACTCACGTTTCCTGCTGTATTAGAGACTCTGGAAAGCAAGAGCGTGCTTCTTGCTCTAAAGCAGAGTGTAACCAATGGAAGAGAACTCTGCTGTCTGTTTCACTTCAGAAATGGAGTTAAATCCCAGGCGCTGTGTCTTCCTACAAGCAAGACTTCGTTTCAAGTAAGGGCAGTCACTTTTCAGCTCAAACGAACTACATCGTTCACGAAGCTAACAAGTTTCCCATCTTAACTGACAAGCATTGGATCTTAGAGGACCTGTGGTTTGTTTCAGGTTCAGAATCACAGTTGAACTAGAATTGGTCCGTATGTGTAAGAAACACCATTCTTTTCTTCTGAGCACACTCACGTTTCCTGCTGTATTAGAGACACTAGAAAGCAAAATTGTGCTTCTTGCTCTAAAGCAGAATGTGATCTATGCATGAGAACTCTGCTGTGTGTTTCACTTCAGAAATGGAGTTAAATCCCAGGCTCTGAGTCTTCCTACAAGAATACTTCGTTTCAGTTAAGGGATGTTACTTTACAGCTCAAAAGAACTACATCGTTCACAAAGCTCACACGTTTCTCATCTTAACTGACAAGCATTGGATGTTAGAGGACCTGTGGTTTGTTTAAATTTCAGATGCAGAGTTGAACTATATATGGCCCGTATGTGTAGGAAACACTGTTATTTTGTACTGAGCACACTCAAGTTTCCTGCTGTCTTAGAGACTATAGAAAGCAAGAGCGTACTTCTTGCTCTTTAGCAGAGTGTGATCAATGGATGAGAACTCTGCTGTGTGTTTCACTTCAGAAATGGAATTGAATCCCAGGCTCTGAGTCTTCCTACAAGCAAGACTTCATTTCAGGTAAGGGCTGTTACTTTACAGCTCAAACAAACAACATCGTTCACGAAGCTCACACGTTTCTCATCTGAACTGACAAGCATTGGATGTTAGAGGACCTGTGGTTTGTTTCAGTTTCAGAAGCAGAGTTGGACTAGATATTTTCCATATGTGTAGGAAACACCGTTCATTTGTTCTCAGCACACTCACGTTTCCTGATGTATTAGAGACTCTGGAAAGCAAGAGCGTGCTTCTTGCTCTAAAGCAGAGTGTAAAAATGGATGAGAACTCCGCTGTCTGTTTCACTTCAGAAATGGAGTTAAAGCCCAGACTCTGAGTCTTCCTACAAGGAAGACTGCGTTTCAAGTAAGGGCAGTTACTTTACAGCTCAAAGGAACTACATCGTTCACGAAGCTCACACGTTTCTCTTCTTAACTGAAAAGAATTGGATGTTAGAGGACCTGTGGTTTGTTTCAGTTTCAGAATCACAGTTGAACTAGATATGGTCCATATGTGTAGGAAACACCGTTCTTTTCTTCTGAGCACACTCACGTTTCCTGCTGTATTAGAGACTCTATAAAGCAAGAGCGTGCTTCTTGCTCTAAAGCAGAGTGTGATCCATGGAAGAGAACTATGCTGTGTTTTCCATTCAGAAATGGAGTTAAATCCCAGGCGCTGTGTCTTCCTACAAGCAAGACTTCGTTTCAGGTAAGGGCAGTCACTTTTCAGCTCAAACGAACTACATCGTTCACGAAGCTAACAAGTTTCCCATCTTAACTGACAAGCATTGGATGTTAGAGGACCAGTGCTTTTATCAGTTTCAGAAGCAGAGTTGGACTAGATATGGTCCATGTGTGTAGGAAACACCCTTCTTTTGTTCTCAGGACACTCACATTTCCTGCTGTCTTAGAGAAAATAGAAAGCAAGAGTGTGCTTCTTGCTCTAAAGCAGAGTGTGATCTATGGATGAGAACTCTGCTGTGTGTTTCACTTCAGAAATGGACTTAAATCCCAGGCTCTGAGAATTCCTACAAGCAAGACTTGGTTTCAGGTAAGGGCAGTTACTTTACAGCTCAAATGAACTACATCGTTCACGAAGCTCACACGTTTCTCATCTTAACTGACAAGCATCGGATGTTAGAGGACCTGTGCTTTGTTTCACTTTCAGAAGCAGAGTTGCATTACATATGGTCTGCATGTGTAGGAAACACCGATCTTTTGTTCTCAGGACACTCACATTTCCTGCTGTCGTAGAGATAATAGAAAGCAAGATTGTGCTGCTAGCTCTAAAGCAGAGTGTGATCTATGGATGAGAACTCTGCTGTGTGTTTCACTTCAGAAATGGAGTTAAATCCCAGGTTCTGAGTCTTTCTGCAAGCAAGACTTCGTTTCAGGTAAGGGCAGTCACTTTGCAGCTCAAATGAACTACATCGTTCTCGAAGCTCACACGTTGCTCATCTTAACTGACAAGCATTGGATGTTAGAGGACCTGTGGTTTGTTTCTGTTTCAGAAGCAGATTTGAACTAGATATGGCCCGTATGTGTAGGAAACACTGTTATTTTGTACTGAGCACACTCAAGTTTCCTGCGGTCTTAGAGACTCTAGAAAGCAAGAGCGTGCCTCTTGCTCTAAAGCAGAGTGTTATCAATGGATGGGAACTCTGCTGTGTGTTTCACTTCAGAAATGGAATTGAATCCCAGGCTCTGAGTCTTTCTACAAGCAAGACTTGGTTACAGGTAAGGGCAGTTTCTTTACAGCTCAAATGAACTACATCTTCCTCGAAGCTCACACATTTATAATCTTAACTGACAAGCATCGGATGTTAGAGGACCAGTGCTTTTTATCAGTGTCAGAAGCACAGTTGTACTAGATATGGTCCGTATGTGTAGTAAACACCGTTCTTTTGTTCCCAGCACACTCATGTTTCCTGCTGTCTTAGAGTCTCTAGAAAGCAAGAGCGTGCTTCTTGCTCTAAAGCAGAGTGTGATCTATATATGAGAACTCTGTTGTGTGTTTCACTTCAGAAATGGAGTTTAAGCCCAGGCTCTGAGTGTTCCTGCAAGGAAGACTTCATTTCAAGTAAGAGCAGTTACTTTACAGCTCAAACGAACTACATTGTTCACGAAGCTCACACGTTTCTCTTCTTAACTGACAAGTATTGGATTTTAGAGGACCTGTGGTTTGTTTCAGGTTCAGAATCACAGTTGAACTAGATATGGTCCGTATGTGTAAGAAACACCATTCTTTTCTTCTTAGCACACTCACGTTTCCTGCTGTATTAGAGACT
This sequence comes from Onychomys leucogaster, assembly GCA_949786385.1. Lineage (NCBI taxonomy): Eukaryota > Metazoa > Chordata > Mammalia > Rodentia > Cricetidae > Onychomys > Onychomys leucogaster. Next base: position 1,313,622 of record CATKUP010000146.1, on the reverse strand, counting down.
CTAGAAAGCAAGAGCGTGCTTCTTGCTCTAAAGCAGAGTGTGATCCATGGAAGAGAACTATGCTGTGGGTTTCCCTTCAGAAATGGAGTTAAATCCCAGGCGCTGTGTCTTCCTACAAGCAAGACTTCGTTTCAGGTAAGGGCAGTTACTAACAGCTCAAACGAACTACATCGTTCACGAAGCTCACACGTTTCTCATCTTAACTGACAAGCATTGGATGTTAGAGGACCTGTGGTTTGTTTCAATTTCAGATGCAGATTTGAACTAGATATGGCCCGTATATGTAGGAAACACTGTTATTTTGTACTGAGCACACTCATGTTTCCTGCTGTCTTGAGACTCTAGAAAGCAAGACCGTGCTTCTTGCTCTAAAGCAGAGTGTGATCTATGGATGAGAACTCTGCTGTGTGTTTCACTTCAGAAATGGAGTTAAATCCCAGGTTCTGAGTCTTTCTACAAGCAAGACTTCGTTTCAGGTAAGGGCAGTCACTTTTCAGCTCAAATGAACTACATCGTTCTCGAAGCTCACACGTTGCTCATCTTAACTGACAAGCATTGGATGTTAGAGGACCTGTGGTTTGTTTCTGTTTCAGAAGCAGAGTTGAACTAGATATGGCCCGTATGTGTAGTAAACACCGTTCTTTTGTTCCCAGCACACTCATGTTTCCTGCTGTCTTAGAGTCTCTAGAAAGCAAGAGCGTGCTTCTTGCTCTAAAGCAGAGTGTGATCTATATATGAGAACTCTGTTGTGTGTTTCACTTCAGAAATGGAGTTTAAGCCCAGGCTCTGAGTGTTCCTGCAAGGAAGACTTCATTTCAAGTAAGAGCAGTTACTTTACAGCTCAAACGAACTACATTGTTCACGAAGCTCACACGTTTCTCTTCTTAACTGACAAGTATTGGATTTTAGAGGACCTGTGGTTTGTTTCAGGTTCAGAATCACAGTTGAACTAGATATGGTCCGTATGTGTAAGAAACACCATTCTTTTCTTCTTAGCACACTCACGTTTCCTGCTGTATTAGAGACTCTAGAAAGCAAGAGCGTGCTTCTTGCTCTAAAGCAGAGTGTGATCCATGGAAGAGAACTATGCTGTGGGTTTCCCTTCAGAAATGGAGTTTAATCCCAGGCGCTGTGTCTTCCTACAAGCAAGACTTCGTTTCAGGTAAGGGCAGTTACTAACAGCTCAAACGAACTACATCGTTCACGAAGCTCACACGTTTCTCATCTTAACTGACAAGCATTGGATGTTAGAGGACCTGTGGTTTGTTTCAATTTCAGATGCAGATTTGAACTAGATATGGCCCGTATATGTAGGAAACACTGTTATTTTGTACTGAGCACACTCATGTTTCCTGCTGTCTTGAGACTCTAGAAAGCAAGACCGTGCTTCTTGCTCTAAAGCAGAGTGTGATCTATGGATGAGAACTCTGCTGTGTGTTTCACTTCAGAAATGGAGTTAAATCCCAGGTTCTGAGTCTTTCTACAAGCAAGACTTCGTTTCAGGTAAGGGCAGTCACTTTTCAGCTCAAATGAACTACATCGTTCTCGAAGCTCACACGTTGCTCATCTTAACTGACAAGCATTGGATGTTAGAGGACCTGTGGTTTGTTTCTGTTTCAGAAGCAGAGTTGAACTAGATATGGCCCGTATGTGTAGTAAACACCGTTCTTTTGTTCCCAGCACACTCATGTTTCCTGCTGTCTTAGAGTCTCTAGAAAGCAAGAGCGTGCTTCTTGCTCTAAAGCAGAGTGTGATCTATATATGAGAACTCTGTTGTGTGTTTCACTTCAGAAATGGAGTTTAAGCCCAGGCTCTGAGTGTTCCTGCAAGGAAGACTTCATTTCAAGTAAGAGCAGTTACTTTACAGCTCAAACGAACTACATTGTTCACGAAGCTCACACGTTTCTCTTCTTAACTGACAAGTATTGGATTTTAGAGGACCTGTGGTTTGTTTCAGGTTCAGAATCACAGTTGAACTAGATATGGTCCGTATGTGTAAGAAACACCATTCTTTTCTTCTTAGCACACTCACGTTTCCTGCTGTATTAGAGACTCTAGAAAGCAAGAGCGTGCTTCTTGCTCTAAAGCAGAGTGTGATCCATGGAAGAGAACTATGCTGTGGGTTTCCCTTCAGAAATGGAGTTTAATCCCAGGCGCTGTGTCTTCCTACAAGCAAGACTTCGTTTCAGGTAAGGGCAGTTACTAACAGCTCAAACGAACTACATCGTTCACGAAGCTCACACGTTTCTCATCTTAACTGACAAGCATTGGATGTTAGAGGACCTGTGGTTTGTTTCAATTTCAGATGCAGATTTGAACTAGATATGGCCCGTATATGTAGGAAACACTGTTATTTTGTACTGAGCACAATCATGTTTCCTGCTGTCTTGAGACTCTAGAAAGCAAGACCGTGCTTCTTGCTCTAAAGCAGAGTGTGATCTATGGATGAGAACTCTGCTGTGTGTTTCACTTCAGAAATGGAGTTAAATCCCAGGTTCTGAGTCTTTCTACAAGCAAGACTTCGTTTCAGGTAAGGGCAGTCACTTTTCAGCTCAAATGAACTACATCGTTCTCGAAGCTCACACGTTGCTCATCTTAACTGACAAGCATTGGATGTTAGAGGACCTGTGGTTTGTTTCTGTTTCAGAAGCAGAGTTGAACTAGATATGGCCCGTATGTGTAGGAAACACTGTTATTTTGTACTGAGCACACTCAATTTTCCTGCAGTCTTAGAGACTCCTGAAAGCAAGAGCGTGCCTCTTGCTCTAAAGCAGAGTGTTATCAATGGATGGGAACTCTGCTGTGTGTTTCACTTCAGAAATGGAATTGAATCCCAGGCTCTGAGTATTTCTAGAAGCAAGACTTGGTTACAGGTAAGGGCAGTTACTTTACAGCTCAAATGAACTACATCTTCCTCGAAGCTCACACATTTATAATCTTAACTGACAAGCATCGGATGTTAGAGGACCAGTGCTTTTTATCAGTGTCAGAAGCACAGTTGTACTAGATATGGTCCGTATGTGTAGTAAACACCGTTCTTTTGTTGCCAGCACACTCATGTTTCCTGCTGTCTTAGAGTCTCTAGAAAGCAAGAGCGGGCTTCTTGCTCTAAAGCAGAGTGTGATCTATATATGAGAACTCTGTTGTGTGTTTCACTTCAGAAATGGAGTTTAAGCCCAGGCTCTGAGTGTTCCTGCAAGGAAGACTTCGTTTCAAGTAAGAGCAGTTACTTTACAGCTCAAACGAACTACATCGTTCATGAAGCTCACACGTTTCTCTTCTTAACTGACAAGTATTGGATTTTAGAGGACCTGTGGTTTGTTTCACGTTCAGAATCACAGTTGAACTAGATATGGTCCGTATGTGTAAGAAACACCATTCTTTTCTTCTGAGCACACTCAGGTTTCCTGCTGTATTAGAGACTCTAGAAAGCAAGAGCGTGCTTCTTGCTCTAAAGCAGAGTGTGATCCATGGAAGAGAACTATGCTGTGTGTATCCCTTCAGAAATGGAGTTAAATCCCAGGCGCTGTGTTTTCCTACAAGCAAGACTTCGTTTCAGGTATGGGCAGTTACTAACAGCTCAAAGGAACTACATCGTTCACGAAGCTCACACGTTTCTCATCTTAACTGACAAGCATTGGATGTTAGAGGACCTGTGGTTTGTTTCAATATCAGATGCAGAGTTGAACTTGATATGACCCGTATGTGTAGTACACACTGTTATTTTGTACTGAGCACACTCATGTTTCCTGCTTTCTTAGAGACTCTAGAAAGCAAGAGCGTGCTTCTTGCTCTATAGAAGAGTGTGATCAATGGATGAGAAATCTGCTGTGTGTTTCACTTCAGAAATGGAATTGAATCCCAGGCTCTGAGTCTTTCTACAAGCAAGACTTTATTTCAGGTAAGGGCAGTTACTTTACAGCTCAAACAAACTACATCGTTCACGAAGCTCACACGTTTCTCATCTTAACTGACAAGCATTGGATGTTAGAGCACCTGTGGTTTGTTTCAGTTTCAGAAGCAGAGTTGGACTAGATATTTTCCATATGTGTAGGAAACACCGTTCTTTTGTTCTCAGCACACTCACGTTTCCTGCTGTATTAGAGACTCTAGAAAGCAAGAGCGTGCTTCTTGCTCTAAAGCAGAGTGTAACCAATGGATGAGAACTCCGCTGTCTGTTTCACTTCAGAAATGGAGATAAAGCCCAGGCTCTGAGTCTTCCTACAAGGAAGACTTCGTTTCAAGTAAGGGCAGTTACTTTACAGCTCAAACCAACTACATCGTTCACGAAGCTCACACGTTTCTCTTCTTAACTGACAAGCATTGGATGTTAGAGGACCTGTGATTTGTTTCAGTTTCAGAATCACAGTTGAACTAGATATGGTCTGTATGTGTAAGAAACACTGTTCTTTTCTTATGATCACACTCACTTTTCTTGCTGTCCTAGAGATAATAGAAAGCAAAATTGTGCTTCTTGCTCTAAAGCAGAATGTGATCTATACATGAGAACTCTGCTGTGTGTTTCACTTCAGAAATGGAGTTAAATCCCAGGCTCTGAGTCTTCCTACAAGAATACTTCGTTTCAGGTAAGGGAAGTTACATTACAGCTCAAAAGAACTACATCGTTCACAAAGCTCACACGTTTCTCATCTTAACTGACAAGCATTGTATGTTAGAGGACCTGTGGTTTGTTTCAGTATCAGATGCAGAGTTGAACTAGATATGGCCCGTATGTGTAGGAAACTACGTTCTTTTGTTCTGAGTACACTCAATTTTCATGCTGTCCTAGAGATAATAGAAAGCAAGATTGTGCTTCTTGCTCTAAAGCAGAGTGTGATCTATGGATGAGAACTCTGCTGTGTGTTTCACTTCAGAAATGGAATTGAATCCCAGGCTCTGAGTCTTTCTACAAGCAAGACTTGGTTTCAGGTAAGGGCAGGTACTTTACAGCTCAAATCAACTACATCGTCCTCGAAGCTCACACATTTATAATCTTAACTGACAAGCATCGGATGTTAGAGGACCAGTGCTTTATATTAGTTTCAGAAGCACAGTTGGACTAGATATGGTCCCTATGTGTCGGAAACACCGTTCTTTTTTCCCAGCACACTCACGTTTCCTGCTGTCTTACAGTCTCTAGAAATCAAGAGCGTGCTTCTTGCTCTAAAGCAGAGTGTCATCTATATATGAGAACTCTGTTGTGTGTTTCACTTCAGAAATGGAGTTTAAGCCCAGGCTCTGAGTGTTCCTACAAGGAAGACTTTATTTCAAGTAAGAGCAGTTACTTTACAGCTCAAAGGAACTACATCGTTCATGAAGCTCACACGTTTCTCTTCTTAACTGACAAGCATTGGATGTTAGAGGACCTGTGGTTTGTTTCAGTTTCAGAATCACAGTTGAACTAGATATGGTCCGTATGTGTAAGAAACACCGTTCTTTTGTTCTCAGCACACTCACGTTTCCTGCTGTATTAGAGACTCTAGAAAGCAAGAGCGTGCTTATTGCTCTAAAGCAGAGTGTAAACAATGGATGAGAACTCCGCTGTCTGTTTCACTTCAGAAATGGAGATAAAGCCCAGGCTCTGAGTGTTCCTACGAGGAAGACTTCGTTTCATGTAAGGGCAGTTACTTTACAGCTCAAACCAACTACATCGTTCACGAAGCTCACACGTTTCTCTTCTTAACTGACAAGCATTGGATGTTAGAGGACCTGTGATTTGTTTCAGTTTCACAATCACAGTTGAACTAGATATGGTCTGTATGTGTAAGAAACACTGTTATTTTCTTCTGATCACACTCACATTTCTTGCTCTCCTAGAGATAATAGAAAGCAAGATTGTGCTTCTTGCTCTAAAGCAGAATGTGATCTATGGATGAGAACTCTGCTGTCTGTTTCACTTCAGAAATGGAGTTAAATCCCAGGCTCTGAGTCTTCCTACAAGAATACTTCGTTTCGGGTAAGGGCAGTTACTTTACAGCTCAAAAGAACTACATCGTTCACAAAGCTCACACGTTTCTCATCTTACCTGACAAGCATTGTATGTTAGAGGACCTGTGGTAGGTTTCAGTATCAGAAGTAGTGTTGAACTAGATATGGCCCTTATGTGTAGGAAACACTGTTCTTTTGTTCTGAGCACACTCAAGTTTCTTGCTGTAGTATAGACTCTAAAAAGCAAGAGCGTGCTTCTTGCTCTAAAGCAGAGTGTGATCCATGGATGAGAACTATGCTGTGTGTTACCCTTCAGAAATGGAGTTAAATTCCATGCTCTGTGTCTTCCTACAAGCAAAACTTCCTTTATGGTAAGGGCAGTCACTTTTCAGCTCAAACTAACTACATCACTCACAAAGCTCAATTTTTCTCATCTTAACTGACAAGCATTGGATGTTAGAGGACCAGTGCTTTGTACCAGTTTCAGAAGCAGAGTTGGACTAGGTATGTTCTGTATGTGTATTAAACACCGTTCTTTTGTTCTCAGCACACTCACATTTCCTGCTTTAATAGAGACTCTAGAAACCAAGAGCGTGCTTCTTGCTCTAAAGCAGAGTGTGAACAATGGATGAGAACTCTGCTGTGTGTTTCCCTTCTAAAATGGAGTTAAATCCCAGGCTCTGAGTCTTCCTAGAAGCAAGACTTCGTTTATGTTAAGGGCAATTACTTTACAGCTCAAATGAACTACATCTTTCACGAAGCTCACACGTTTCTCTTCTTAACTGACAAGCATTGGATCTTAGAGGACCTGTGGTTTGTTTCAGTTTCAGAATCACAGTTGAACTAGATATGGCCCGTATGTGTAAGAAACACCGTTCTTTTCTTCTGAGCACACTCAAGTTTCCTGCTGTCTTAGAGTCTCTAGAAAGCAAGAGCGTGCTTCTTGCTCTAAACCAGAGTGTGAACAATGGATGAGAACTCCGCTGTGTGTTTCACGTCAGAAATGGTGTTAAAGCCCAGGCTCTGAGTCTTCCTATAAGCAAGACTTCGTTTCAGGTAAGGGCAGTTACTTTACAGCTCAAACGAACTACATCGTTCACAAAGCTAACAAGTTTCCCATCTTAACTGACAAGCATTGGATGTTAGAGGACCAGTGCTTTTTATCAGTTTCAGAAGCAGAGTTGGACTAGATATGGTCCGTGTGTGTAGTAAACACCCATCTTTTGTTCTCAGGACACTCACATTTCCTGCTGTCTTAGAGAAAATAGAAAGCAAGAGCGTGCTTCTTGCTCTAAAGCAGAGTGTGTTCTATGGATGAGAACTCTGCTGTGTGTTTCACTTCAGAAATGGAGTTAAATCCCAGGTTCTGAGTCTTTCTACAAGCAAGACTTCATTTCAGGCAAGGGCAGTTACTTTACAGCTCAAACAAATTACATCGTTCACGAAGCTCACATGTTTCTCATCTTAACTGACAAGCATTGGATGTTAGAGGACCTGTGGTTTGTTTCAGTTTCAGAAGCAGAGTTGGACTAGATATTTTCCATATGTGTAGGAAACACCGTTCTTTTGTTCTCAGCACACTCACGTTTCCTGCTGTATTAGAGACTCTGGAAAGCAAGAGCGTGCTTCTTGCTCTAAAGCACAGTGTAAAGAATGGATGAGAACTCCGCTGTCTGTTTCACTTCAGAAATGGAGTTAAAGCCCAGGCTCTGAGTCTTCCTACAAGGAAGACTTCATTTCAAGTAAGAGCAGTTACTTTACAGCTCAAACGAACTACATCGTTTACGAAGCTCACACGTTTCTCATCTTAACTGACATGCATCGGATGTTAGAGAACCTGTGCTTTGTATCAGTTTCAGAAGCAGAGTTGCATTAGATATGGTCTGTATGTGTAGGAAACACCGATCTTTTGTTCTCAGGACACTCACATTTCCTGCTGTCATAGATATAATAGAAAGCAAGATTGTGCTTCTTTCTCTAAAGCAGTGTGTGATCTATGGATGAGAACTCTGCTGTGTGTTTCACTTCAGAAATGGAGTTAAATCTCAGGTTCTGAGTCTTTCTACAAGCAAGACTTCGTTTCAGGTAAGGGCAGTCACTTTTCAGCTCAAACGAACTACATCGTTCACGAGGCTCACACGTTTCTCATCTTAACTGACAAGCATTGGATGTTAGAGGACCTGTGGTTTGTTTCAATTTCAGATGCAGAGTAGAACTAGATATGCCACGTATGTGTAGGAAACACCGTTATTTTGTACTGAGCACACTCATGTTTCCTGCTGTCTTAGAGACTCTAGAAAGCAAAAGCGTGTTTCTTGCTCTATAGCAGAGTGTGATCAATGGATGAGAACTCTGCTGTGTGTTTCACTTCAGAAATTGAATTGAATCCCAGGCTCTGAGTCTTTCTACAAGCAAGACTTCATTTCAGGTAAGGGCAGTTACTTTACAGCTCAAACAAACTACATCGTTCACGAAGCTCACACGTTTCTCTTCTTAACTGACAAGCATTGGATGTTAGAGGACCTGTGGTTTGTTTCAGTTTCAGAAGCAGAGTTGGACTAGATATTTTCCATATGTGTAGGAAACACCGTTCTTTTGTTCTCAGCACACTCACGTTTCCTGCTGTATTAGAGACTCTATAAAGCAAGAGCGTGCTTCTTGCTCTAAAGCAAATTGTGATCCATGGAAGAGAACTATGCTGTGTTTTCCCTTCAGAAATGGAGTTAAATACCAGGCGCTGTGTCTTCCTACAAGCAAGACTTCGTTTCAGGTAAGGGCAGTCACTTTTCAGCTCAAATGAAATACATCGTTCACGAAGCTAACAAGTTTCCCATCTTAACTGACAAGCATTGGATGTTAGAGGACCAGTGCTTTTTATCAGTTTCAGAAGCAGAGTTGGACAAGATATGGTCCGTGTGTGTAGGAAACACCCTTCTTTTGTTCTCAGGACACTCACATTTCCTGCTGTCTTAGAGAAAATAGAAAGCAAGAGCGTGCTTCTTGCTCTAAAGCAGAGTGTGATCTATGGATGAGAACTCTGCTGTGTGTTTCACTTCAGAAATGGAGTTAAATCCCAGGCTCTGAGAATTCCTACAAGCAAGACTTCGTTTCAGGTAAGGGCAGTTACTTTACAGCTCAAATGAACTACATCGTTCACGAAGCTCACACATTTCTCATCTTAACTGACAAGCATTGGATGTTAGAGCACCTGTGGTTTGTTTCAGTTTCAGAAGCAGATTTGAACTAGATATAGTCCATATGTGTAGGAAACTCCGTTCTTTTGTTCTGAGTACACTCAAGTTTCCTGCTGTCTTAGAGTCTCTAGAAAGCAAGAGCGTGCTTCTTGCTCTAAAGCAGAGTGTGATCTATATATGAGAACTCTGCTGTGTGTTTTACTTCAGAAATGGAATTGAATCCCAGGCTCTGAGTCTTTCTACAAGCAAGACTTGGTTTCAGGTAAGGGCAGTTACTTTACAGCTCAAATGAACTACAACCTCCTCGAAGCTCACACATTTTTAACCTTAACTGACAAGCATCGGATGTTAGAGGACCAGTGCTTTGTATTAGTATCAGAAGCACAGTTGGACTAGATATGGTCCCTATGTGTAGGAAACACCGTTCTTTTTTCCCAGCATACTCACGTTTCCTGCTGTCTTACAGTCTCTAGAAATCAAGAGCATGCTTCTTGCTCTAAAGCAGAGTGTGATCTATATATGAGAACTCTGTTGTGTGTTTCACTTCAGAAATGGAGTTTAAGCCCAGGCTCTGAGTGTTCCTACAAGGAAGACTTCGTTTCAAATAAGAGCAGTTACTTTACAGCTCAAACGAACTCCATCGTTCACGAAGCTCACATGTTTCTCTTCATAACTGACAAGCATTGGATGTTAGAGGACCAGTGCTTTTTTATCAGTTTCAGAAGCAGAGTTGAACTGGATATGGTCCGTGTATGTAGGAAACACCCTTCTTTGTTCTCAGGACACTCACAGTTCCTGCTGTCTTAGAGAAAATAGAAAGCAAGAGCGTGCTTCCTTCTCTAAAGCAGAGTGTGATCTATATATGTGAACTCTGCTGTGTGTTTTACTTCAGAAATGGAGTTAAATCCCAGGCTCTGAGTCTTCCTACAAGCAAGAATTCGTTTCAAGGAAGGGCAGTTACTTTACCGCTCAAACGAACTTCATCGTTCATGAAGCTCACTTGTTTCTCTTCTTAACTGACAAGCATTGGATGTTAGAGGACCTGTGGTTTGTTTCTGGTTCAGAATCACAGTTGAACTAGATATGGTCCGTATGTGTAAGAAACACCGTTCTTTTCTTCTGAGCACACTCACGTTTCCTGCTGTATTAGAGTCTCTAGAAAGCAAGAGCGTGCTTCTTGCTCTAAAGCAGAGTGTGATCCATGGAAGAATACTATGCTGTGTGTTTCCCTTCAGAAATGGAGTTAAATCCCAGGTGCTGTGTCTTCCTATAGCAAGACTTCGTTTCAGGTAAGGGCAGTTAAGAACAGCTCAAACTAACTACATCGTTCACGAAGCTCACACAGTTCTCATCTTAACTGACAAGCATTGGATGTTAGAGGACCTGTGGTTTGTTTCAATTTCAGATGCAGAGTTGAACTAGATATGGCCCGTATGTGTAGGAAACCCTGTTATTTTGTACTGAGCACACTCAAGTTTCCTGCTGTCGTAGAGACTCTAGAAAGCAAGAGCGTGCTTCTTGCTTTATAGCAGAGTGTGATCAATGGATGAGAACTCTGCTGTGTGTTTCACTTCAGAAATGGAATTGAATCCGAGGCTCTGAGTCTTTCTACAAGCAAGACTTCATTTCAGGTAATGGCAGTTTCTTTACAGTTCAAACAAACTACACCGTTCATGAAGCTCACACGTTTCTCATCTAAACTGACAAGCATTGGATGTTAGAGGACCTGTGGTTTGTTTCAGTTTCAGAAGCAGAGTTGGACTAGAAATTTTCCACATGTGTACGAAACACCGTTCTTTTGTTCTCAGCACACTCAAGTTTCCTGCTGTATTAGAGACTCTAGAAAGCCAGAGCGTGCTTCTTGCTCTAAAGCAGAGTGTGAACAATGGATGAGAACTCTGCTGTGTGTTTCCCTTCTAAAATGGAGTTAAATCCCAGGCTCTGAGTCTTCCTAGAAGCAAGACTTCGTTTTTGGTAAGGGCAATTACTTTACAGCTCAAACGAACTACATCATTCACGAAGCTCACACGTTTCTCATCTTAACTGACAAGCATTGTATGTTAGAGGACCTGTGGTTTGTTTCAGTTTCAGAAGTAGAGTTGAACTAGATATGGCCCTTATGTGTAGGAAACACCGTTCTTTTCTTCTGATCACACTCACATTTCTTGCTGTCCTAGAGATAATAGAAAGCAAGATTGTGCTTCTTGCTCTAAAGCAGAATGAGATCTATGGATGAGAACTCTGCTGTGTGTTTCACTTCAGAAATGGAGTTAAAGCCCAGGCTCTGAGTCTTCCTATAAGCAAGACTTCGTTTCAGGTAAGGCCAGTTACTTTACAGCTCAAACAAACTACATCGTTCACGAAGCTCACACTTTTCTCATCTAACTGACAAGCATTGGATGTTAGAGGACCTGTGGTTTGTTTCAGTTTCAGAATCACAGTTGAACTAGATATGATGTGTTTGTGTAGGAAACACTGTTCTTTTCTTCTGAGCACACTCACGTTTCCTGATGTATTAGAGACTCTATAAAGCAAGAGCGTGCTTCTTGCTCTAAAGCAGAGTGTGATCTATGGATGAGAACTCTGCTGTGTGTTTCACTTCAGAAATGGAGTTAAATCCCAGGCTCTGAGTGTTCCTACATGGAAGACTTCGTTTCAAGTAAGAGCAGTTACTTTACAGCTCAAACGAACTACATCGTTCACGAAGCTCACATATTTCTCTTCTTAACTGACAAGCATTGGATGTTAGAGGTCCTGTGGTTTGTTTCAGGTTCAGAATCACAATTGAACTAGATATGGTCCGTATGTGTAAGAAACACCGTTCTTTTCTTCTGAGCACACTCACGTTTCCTGCTGTATTAGAGACTCTAGAAAGCAAGAGCGTGCTTCTTGCTCTAATGCAGAGTGTGATCCATGGAAGAGTACTATGCTGTGTGTTTCCCTTCAGAAATGGAGTTAAATCCCAGGCGCTGTGTCTTCCTACAAGCAAGACTTCGTTTCAGGTAAGGGCAGTCACTTTTCAGCTCAAATGAACTACATCGTTCACGAAGCTAACAAGTTTCCCATCTTAACTGACAAGTATTGGATGTTAGAGGACCAGTGCTTTTTATCAGTTTCAGGAGCAGAGTTGGACTAGATATAGTCCGTGTGTGTAGGAAACACCCTTCTTTTGTTCTCAGGACACTCACATTTCCTACTGTCTTAGAGAAAATAGAAAGCAAGAGCGTGCTTCTTGCTCTAAAGCAGAGTGTGATCTATGGATGAGAACTGTGCTGTGTGTTTCACTTCAGAAATGGAGTTCAAGCCCAGGCTCTGAGTGTTCCTACAAGGAAGACTTCGTTTCAAGTAAGAGCAGTTACTTTACAGCTCAAACGAACTACAGCATTCACGAAGCTCACATGTTTCTCTTCTTAACTGACAAGCATTGGATGTTAGAGGACCTGTGTTTTGTTTCAGGTTCAGAATCACAGTTGAACTAGATATGGTCCATATGTGTAAGAAACACCGTTCTTTTCTTCTGAGCACACTCACGTTTCCTGCTGTTTTAGAGACTCTAGAAAGCAAGAGCGTGCTTCTTGCTCTAAAGCAGAGTGTGATGCATGGAAGAGTACTATGCTGTGTGTTTCCCTTCAGAAATGGAGTTAAAACCCAGGCACTGTGTCTTCCTACAAGCAAGACTTTGTTTCAGGTAAGCGAAGTTACTAACAGCTCAAACGAACTACATCGTTCACGAAGCTCACACGTTTCTCATCTTAACTGACAAGCATTGGATGATAGAGGACATGTGGTTTGTTTCAATTTCAGATGCAGAGTTGAACTAGATATGGCCCGTATGTGTAGGAAACACTGTTATTTTGTACTGAGCACACTCAAGTTTCCTGCTGTCTTAGAGACTCTAGAAAGCAAGAGCGTGCTTCTTGCTCTATAGCAGAGTGTGATGAATGGATGAGAACTCTGCTGTGTGTTTCACTTCAGAAATGGAATTGAATCCCAGGCTCTGAGTCTTTCTACAAGCAAGACTTCATTTCAGGTAAGGGCAGTTACTTTACAGCTCAAACAAACTGCATCGTTCACGAAGCTCACACGTTTCTCATCTTAAATGACAAGCATTGGATGTTAGAAGACCTGTGGTTTGTTTCAGTTTCAGAAGCAGAGTTGGGCTAGATATTTTCCATATGTGTAGGAAACACCGTTCTTTTGTTCTCAGCACACTCACGTTTCCTGCTGTATTAGAGACTCTAGAAAGCAAGAGGGTGCTTCTTGCTCTAAAGCAGAGTGTGATCCATGGAAGAGTACTATGCTGTGTGTTTCCCTTCAGAAATGGAGTTAAATCCCAGGCGCTGTGTCTTCCTACATGCAAGACTTCGTTTCAGGTAAGGGCAGTTACTAACAGCTCAAACGAACTACATCGTTCACTAAGCTCACACGTTTCTCATCTTAACTGACAAGCATTGGATGTTAGACGACCTGTGGTTTGTTTCAATTTCAGATGCAGAGTTGAACTAGATATGGCCCGTATGTGTAGGAAACACTGTTATTTTGTACTGAGCACACTCAAGTTTCCTGCTGTCTTAGAGACTCTAGAAAACAAGAGCGTGCTTCTTGCTCTATAGCAGAGTGTGATCAATGGATGAGAACTATGCTGTGTGTTTCCATTCAGAAATGGATTTAAATCCCAGGATCTGTGTCTTCCGACAAGCAACACTTCTTTCAGGTAAGTGCAGTCACTTTTCAGTTCAAATGAACTACATCATTCACGAAGCTCACACGTTTCTCATCTTAACTGACAAGCAATGGATGTTAGAGGACCGGTGGTTTATTTCAGTTTCAGAAGCAGTGTTGAACTAGATATGGTCCATATGTGTTGGAAACACCGTTCTTTTTTTCTGAGCACATTCACGTTTCCTGCTGTATTAGAGACTCTAGAAAGCAAGAGCATGCTTCTTGATCTAAAGCAGAGTGTGTTGAATGGATGAGAACTATGCTTTGTGTTTCACTTCAGAAATGGAGTTAATTCCCAGGCTCTGTGTCATCCTACAAGCAAGACTTCGTTTCAGGTAAGGGCAGTCACTTTTCAGCTCAAAAGAACTACATCGTTCACTAAGCTCACACATTTCTCATCCTAACTGACAAGCATTGAGTGTTAGAGGTCTTGTGGTTTGTTGCAGTTTCAGAAGCAGAGTTGGACTAGATATGGTCCGTATGTGTAGGAAACACCGTTTTGTTGTTCTCAGCACACTCACGTATCCTGCTGTCTTAGAGACTCTAGACAGCAAGAGCATGCTTCTTGTTCTCTCGCAGAGTGTGATCAATGGATGAGAACTTTGCTGTGTGTTTCACTTCAGAAATGGAGTTAAATCCCAGGCTTAGAGTCTTCCTAAAAGGAAGACTTCTATTCAGGGAAGGGCAGTTACTTTACAGATCAAACGAACAACATCATTCACGAAGCTCACACGTTTCTCATCTTAAATGACAAACATTGGATGTTAGAGGACCAGTGCTTTGTATCAGTTTCAGACGCAGAGTTGGACTACATATGGTCTGGTATGTGTAGGAAACACCGTTCTGTTGTTCTTAGCACACTCACGTATCCTGCTGTCTTAGTGAATCTATAAACCAAGAGCATGCTTCTTGCTCTCTAGCAGAGTGTGATTAATGGATGAGAACTATGCTGTGTGTTTCACTTCAGAAATGGAGGTAATCCCAGGCTCAGAGTCTTCCTAAAATCAAGACTTCGGTTCAGAAAGGGCAGTTTCTTTACAGCTCAAACGAACAACATCATTCACGAAGCTCACACATTTCCATCTTAACTGACAACCATTGGATGTTAGAGGAACAGTGCTTGGTTTCAGTTTCAGACGCTGAGTTGGACTAGATATGGTCCATGTGTGTTGGAAACACCGTTCTTTTGTTCTCAGCACACTCACGTTTCCTGCTGTCTTAGAGACTCTACAAAGCAAGAGCGTGCTTCTTGCTCTAAAGCAGAGTGTGATCAATGAATGAGAATTCTGCTGTGTGTTTCACTTCAGAAATGGAGTTACATCCCAGGCTCTGAGTCTTCCTACAAGCAAGACTTCGTTTCACGAAAGTGCAGTTACTTTTCACCTCAAGCAAACTACATCGTTCACGAAGCTCACATGTTTCTCATCTTAACTGACAAGCATTGGATGTCAGAGGACTAGTGCTTTGTATCAATTTCAGATGCAGACTTGGACTAGATATGGTCCATATGTGTATGAAACGCCATTCTTTTGTTCTCAGCACACTCACTTTTCTTGCTGTCTTAGAGACTCTAGAAAGCAAGAGCGTGCTTCTTGCTGTAAAGCAGAGTGTGATCAATGGATGAGAACTCTGCTGTGTTTTTCACTAAAGAAATGGAGTTAAATCCCAGGCTCTGTGTCTTCCTACAAAGAAGACTTCGTTTCAGGTAAGGGCAGTCACTTTTCATCTCTAACGAACTACATCGTTCAAGAAGCATACACGTTTCTCATCCTAACTGACAATATTGGGTGTTAGAGGGCCTGTGGTTTGTTGTAGTTTCAGAAGCAGAATTGAACTAGATATGGCCCGTATATGTAGGAAACACTGTTCTTTTTTTCTGAGCACACTCTTGTTTCCTTCTGTATTAGAAACTCTAGAAAGGAAGAGTGTGACTCTTGCTCTAAAGCGGAGTGTGTTTCATGGATGAGAACTCTCCTGAGTGTTTCACTTCAGAAATGGAGTTAAATCCCAGGCTCTGTGTCTTCCAACAGGGAAGACTACTTTGCAGGTAAGGCAGTAGCTTTTCAGCTCAAAGGAACTACATCTTTCATGAAGCTCCGACGCTTCTGATCTTAAATGAGAAGCATTGAATGTTAGAGGACCTGTGGTTTTTATCAGCTTCAGGAGCAGAGTTGAACTAGATATGGTCCGTATGTGTAGGAAACACCATTCTTTTTTTCTGAACACACTCACTTTTTCTGCAGTGTTAGAGATTCTAGAAAGCAAGGGCGTGCTTCTTGCTCTAAAGCAGAGTGTGTTTCATGGATGAGAACTGTGCTGTATGTTTCCCTCCAGAACTGGAGTTAAATCACAGGCTCTGTGTCTTCCTACAAGCAAGACTTCGTTTCAGATAAACGCAGTCACTTTTCAGCTCAAATGAACTAAATAGTTCACGAAGCTCATACGTTTCTCATCTTAATTGACAAGGTTTGGATGTTAGAGGACCTGTGCTTATTATCAATTTCAGAAGAAGAGTTGGACTGGATATGGTTCTTATGTGTAGGAAACACCGCTCTTTTGTTCTGAGCACACTCATGTTTCGTGCTTTATTAGAGACTGTAGAAAGCGAGGGCGTTCTTCTTGCTCTAAAGCAGAGTGTGATGAATGGATGAGAACTATGCTGTGTGTTTCCCTTCAGAAATGGAGTTAAATCCCAGGCTCTGTGTCTTCCTACAACCAAGACTTCTTTTCAGGTAAGTGCAGTCACTTTTCAGCTCAAACACACTACATCATTCACGAAGCTCACACGATTCTCATCTTAACTGACAAGCATTGGATGTTACAGGAACAGTGCTTTGTATCAATTTCAGAAACAGAGTTGGACTAGATATGGTCCGTATATGTAGGAAACACCGTTCTTTTGTTCTCAGCACACTCACGTTTCATGCTGTATTAGAGACTCTAGAAATCAAGAGTGTGCTTCTTGTTCTAAAGCAGAGTGTGATCAATGGATGAGAACTCTGCTGCGTGTTTCGCTTCAGAAATGGAGTTAAATCCCAAGCTCTGTGTCTTCCTACAAGCAAGACTTCGTTTCAGGTAAGGGGAGTCACTTTTCAGTTCAAAGGAACTACGTCATTCACAAAGCTCAACGTTTCTCATATTAACTGAAAAACATTGGATGTTAGAGGACCAGTGCTTTGTATCAGTTTCAGATGCAGAGTTGGACTAGATATGGTCCATATGTGTAGGAAACACCGTTCTGTTTTTCTCAGCACATTCATGTATCCTGCTTTCTTAGAGACGCTAGAAAGCAAGAGCATGCTTCTTGCTCTCTAGCAGAGTGTGATGAATGCATCAGAACTATGCTGTGTGTTTCACTTCAGAAATGGAGTTAAATCCCAGGCTCTGTGTCTTCCTACAAGGAAGATTTCATTTCAGGTAAGGGCAGTCACTTTTCAGCTCAAACGAACTACATCATTAACGAAGCTCACACGTTTCTCATCCTAACTGACAAGCATTGGGTGTTAGAGGACCTGGGGTTTGTTGCAGTTTCAGAAGCAGAATTGAACTAGATATGGTCCGTACATGTAGGAAACACTGTTCTTTTTTTCTGAGCACACTCTTGTTTCCTGCTGTATTAGAGACTCTAGAAAGGAAGAGCGTGCCTCTTGCTCTAAAGCAGAGTGTGTTTCATGGATGAGAACTGTGCTGTGTGTTTCCCTTGTTAAATGGAGTTAAATCCCAAGCTCTGTGTCTTCCTAAAAGCAAGTCTTCAATTCATGTAAACGCAGTCACTTTTCAGCTCAAAGGATCTACATACTATCTGAAGCTCACACGTTTCTGATCTTAACTGAGAAGCATTGAATGTTAGAGGACCTGTGGTTTATATAGCTTCAGAAGCAGAGTTGAACTAGTTATAGTACGTATGTGTAGGAAACACCATTCTTTTGTTCTGAGCACACTCAGTTTTTCTGCATTGTTAGATATTCTAGAAAGCAAGGGCATGCTTCTTGCTCTAATGCAGAGTGTGTTTCTTGGATGAGAACTGTGCTGTGTGTTTCCCTCCAGAATTGGAGTTAAATCTCAGGCTCTGTGTCTTCCTACAAGCAAGACTTCGTTTCAGGTAAGGGCAGTAACTTTTCAGCTCAAACGAAGTACACAGTTCACGAAGCTCACACATTTCTCATCTTAATTGACAAGCATTGGATGTTAGAGGACGTGTGGTTCATTTCAGTTTCAGAAGCAGTGTTGAACTAGATATGGTCCGTATGTTTTGGAAACACCATTCTGTTTTTCTGAGCACACTCACATTTCCTGCTGTATTAGAGACTCTAGAATGCAAGAGCGTGCTTCTTGATCTGAAGCAGAGTGTGATCCATGGATGATAACTGTGCTGTGTGTTTCCCTTCAGAAATGGAGTTGAATCCCAGGCTCTGTGTCTTCCTACAAGCAAGACTTCGTTTCAGGTAAGGGAAGTCACTTTTCAGCTCAAAAGAAAGACATCATTCACGAAGCTCACACGTTTCTCATCTTAACTGACAAGCATTGGATGTTAGAAGACCAGTGCTTTGTATCAGTTTCAGATGCAGAGTTGGAATAGATCTGGTCCATATGTGTAGGAAACACCGTTCTTTTGTTCTCAGCACACTCTCGTTTCCTGCATTCTTAAAGACTCTAGAAAGCAAGAGCTTGTTTCTTGCTCTAAAGCAGAGTGTGATCAATGGATGAGAACTCTGCTGTGTGTTTCACTTCAGAATTGGAGTTAAATCCAGGGCTCTTAGTCTTCATACAAGCAAGACTTCATTTCAGGATAGGGGAGTTACTTTTCAGCTCAAACGAACCACATTGTTCACGAATCTCACACTTTTCCCATCTTAACTGACAAGCCTTGTATGTTAGAGGACCACTGCTTTGTATCAGTTTCAGAAGCAGAGTAGGACAATATATGGTCCATATGTGTAGGAAACACCGTTCTTTTGTTCTGACCACACTCACGTTTCCTGCTGTCTTAGAGACTCTAGGAAGCAAGAGTGTGCTTCTTGCTATAAAGCCCTGTGTGATCAATGGATGGGAACTATGCTGTGTGTTTCACTATGGAAATGGAGTTAAATCCCAGGCTCTGAGTCTTCCTACAAGCAAGACTTCGTTTCAGGTAAGGGCCGTTACTTTACAGCTCAAAAGAACTACATCGTTCATGAAACTCACACGTTTCTTGCTCTTAATTGAAAAGCATTGGATGTGACAGGACCTGTGCTTTGTGTCAGTTTCAGAATCAGTGTTGAACTAGATATGGTCCGTATGTGTAGGAAACACCGTTATTTTGTTCTGAGCACACTCATGTTTCGTGCTGTATTAGAGACTGTAGAAAGCAAGAGCGTTCTTCTTGCTCTAAAGCAGAGTGTGATGAATGGATGAGAACTATGCGGTTTGTTTCCCTTCAGAAATGGAGTTAAATCCCAGGCTCTGTGGCTTCCTACAAGCAAGACTTCGTTTCAGGTTAAGTGCAGTCTCTTTTCAGCTCAAACGCACTACATCATTCAAAAGCTCACACGATTCTCATCTTAACTGACAAGCATTGGATGTTAGAGGTCCTGTGGTTTATTGCAGTTTCAGAAGCAGTGTTGAACTAGATATGGTCCGTTGTGTAGGAAACACCGTTCTTTTGTTCTGATCACACTCAAGTTTCCTGCTGTATTAGAGACTCTAGAAAGCAAGAGCATGCTTCTTGATCTAAAGCAGAGTGTGATGAATGGATGAGAACTATGCTGTGTGTTTCCCATCAGAAATGGAGTTAAATCCCAGGCTCTGTGTCATCCTACAAGCAAAACTTCATTTCAGGTAAGGGCAGTTACTTTCCAGCTCAAATGGTCAACATTATTCATGAAGTTCACAAGTTTCTCATCTTAAAGGACAAGCATTGGATGTTAGAGGACCTCTGGTTTTTTCAGTTTCAGAAGCAGAGTTGAACTAGATTTGACCCGAATGTGTAGGAAACACCGTTCTTTTGTTCTGAGCACACTCAAGTTTCCTGCTGTATTACAGACTCTATAAAGCAATAGCGTTCTTCTTGCTCTAAAGCAGAGTGTGATCCATGGATGAGAACTCTGCTGTGTGCTTCCCTTCAGAAATGGAGTTAAATCCCCGGATCAGTTTTTTCCTACATGCAAGACTTCGTTTCAGGTAAGGGCAGTTACTTTTCAGCTCAAATGAACTACGTCGTTGATGAGGCTCACACGTTTTTCATCTTAACTGACAAGTATTGGATGTTAGAGGACCAGTGCTTTGTATCAGTTTCAGAAGCAGAGTTGCACTAGATATGGTCCGTATGTGTAGGAAACACCGTTCTTTTGTTCTGAGCACACTCAAATTTCCTGCTGTGTTACAGACTCTAGAACGCAATAGAGTTCTTCTTGCTCTAGAGCAGAATGTGATCCATGGATGAGAACTCTGCTGTGTGCTTCCCTTCAGAAATGGAGTTAAATCACAGGCTCCGTTTCTTCCTACAAGCAAGACTTCGTTTCAGGAAATGGCAGTCACTTTTCAGCTCATATGAATTAAGTCAATCATGAAGCTCACACGTTTCTCATCTTAATGGACAAGCATTGGATGTTAGAGGACCTATGGTTTGTGTCAGTTTCAGCAGCAGAGTTGGACTAGATATGGTCTGTATGTGTAGGAAACACCGTTCTTTTGTTCTGAGCACACTCAGGTTTCCTGCTGTATTAGAGACTCTAGAAAGCAAGAGCGTGCTTCTTGCTCTAAAGCAGAGTGTGAACAATGGATGAGAACTCTGTTGTGTGTTTCACTTCAGAAATGGAGTTATATCCCAGGCTCTGAGTCTTCCTACAAACAAGACTTCGCTTCAGGTAAGGGCAGTTACTTTACAGCTCAAACGAACTACATTATACATGAAGCTCACACGTTTCTCGGTCTTAATTGAAAAGCATTGCATGTTACAGGACCAGTCCTTTGTATCAGTTACAAAAGAAGAGTTGAACTAGATATGGTCCATAAGTGTAGGAAACACAGTTCTTTTGTTCTGAGCACAATCCCGTTTCCTGCTGTATTAGAGATTCTAGAAAGGAAGAGCGTGCTTATTACTCTAAAGCAGAGTGTGATTCATGGAAGAGAACTGTGCTGTGTGTTTCCCTTCAGAAATGGAGTTAAATCCCACGCTCTGTGTCTTCCTACAAGAAAGTCTTCGTTTCAGGTAAGGGCAGTCACTTTTAAGCTCAAACAAACTACATCGTTCACGAAGCTAACACTTTTCTCATCATAACTGACAAGCATTGGGTGTTAGAGGACCTGTTCTTTATATCAGTTTCAGAAGCAGAGTTGCACTAGATATGGTCCTTATGTGTAGGAAATCCGTTCTTTTGTTCTCAGCACACTAACCTTTCCTGCTGTATTAGAGACTCTAGAAAGCAAGTGCATGATTCTTGCTCTAAAGCAGAGTGTGCACAATGGATGAGAACTCTGCTCTGTGTTCCACTTCAGAAATGGAGTTAAATCCCAGGCTCTGAGTCATCCTACAAGCAAGACTTCTTTTCACGTAAGGCCAGTTACTTTACAGCTCAAACGAACTACATCGTTCAGGAAGCTCACATGTTTCTCATCTAAACTGACAAGCATTGGATGTTAGAAGACCTCTGGTTTGTTTCAATTTCAGAAGCAGAGTTGAACTAGATATGTCCCGAATGTGTAGGAAACACCGTTCTTTTGTTCTCAGCACACTCAAGTTTCCTGCTGTGTTACAGACTCTAGAAAGCAATAGCGTTCTTCTTGCTCTAAAGCAGAGTGTGATCCATGGATGAGAACTCTGCTGTGTGCTTCCCTTCAGAAATGGAGTTAAATCCCAGGCTCCGTTTCTTCCTACAAGCAAGACTTCGTTTCAGTTAAGGGCAGTCACTTTTCAGCTCAAATGAACTACGTCGTTGATGAAGCTCACACGTTTCTCATCTTAACTGACAAGCATTGGATGTTAGAGGACCAGTGCTTTGTATCAGTTTCAGAAGCAGAGTTGGACTAGATATGGTCCTTATGTGTACGAAACACTCTTCTTTTGTTCTCATCACACCCATGTTTCCTGCTGTCTTAGAGAACCTAGAAAGGAAGAGCATGCTTCTAGCTCTAAAGCAGAGTGTGAACAATGGATGAGAACTCTGTTGTGTGTTTCACTTCAGAAATGGAGTTAAATCCCAGGCTCTGAGTCATCCTACAAGCAAGACTTCATTTCAGGTAAGGCCAGTTAGTTTTAAGCTCAAACGAACTACATCATTCACGAAGCTAATACGTTTCTCATCTTAAGTGACAAGCATTGGATGTTAGAGGACCAGTGCTTTGTATCAGTTTCAGAAGCAGAGTTGCACTAGATATGGTCCGTATGTGTAGGAAACACCGTTCTTTTGTTCTCAGCACACTCACGTTTCCTGCTGTCTTAGAGACTCTAGAAAGCAAGAGCGAGCTTCTTGCTCTAAAGCTGAGTGTGATCTATGGATGAGAACTCTTCTGTGTGTTTCACTTCAGAAATGGATTTAAATCCCAGGCTCTTTGTCTTCCTACAAGCAAGACTTCTTTTCAGGTAAGGCCAGTTACTTTACAGCTCAGAAGAACTACATCGTTCAGGAAGTTCACACGTTTCTCATCTAAACTGACAAGCATTGGATGTTAGAGGGCCTCCGGTTGGTTTCAGTTTCAGAAGCAGAGTTGAACTAGATATGTCCCGAATGTGTAGGAAACACCGTTCCTTTGTTCTGAGCACACTCAAGTTTACTGCTGTGTTACAGATTCTCGAAAGCAATAGCGTTCTTCTTGCTCTAAAGCAGAGTGTGATCCATGGATGAGAACTATGCGGTGTGCTTCCCTTCAAAAATGGAGTTAAATCCCAGGATCCGTTTCTTCCTACAAGCCAGAATTCTTTTCAGGTAAGGCAAGTAACTTTACA
Source organism: Onychomys leucogaster (assembly GCA_949786385.1). Taxonomy (NCBI): domain Eukaryota; kingdom Metazoa; phylum Chordata; class Mammalia; order Rodentia; family Cricetidae; genus Onychomys; species Onychomys leucogaster. The sequence goes on along the minus strand of CATKUP010000146.1, from coordinate 1,290,855 downwards.
GCTCATATGAACTACGTCGTTCATGAAGCTCACATGTTTCTCATCTTAACTGACATGCATTGGATGTTAGAGGACCAGTGCTTTGTATCAGTTTCAGAAGCAGAGTTGGACTAGATATGGTCCGTATGTGTAGGAAACACCGTTCTTTTGTTCTCAGCACACTCACGTTTCCTGCTGTCTTAGAGACTCTAGAAAGCAAGAGCATGATTCTTACTCTAAAGCAGAGTGTGATCTGTGGATGAGAACTCTTCTGTGTGTTTCACTTCAGAAATGGAGTTAAATCCCAGGCTCTTTGTCTTCCTACAAGCAAGACTTCTTTTCAGGTAAGGCCAGTTAATTTACAGCTCAAACAAACTACATCGTTCAGGAAGCACACACGTTTCTCATCTAAACTGACAAGCATTGGATGTTAGAGGACCTCTGGTTTTTTCAGTTTCAGAAGCAGAGTTGAACTATATTTGACCCGAATGTGTAGGAAACACCGTTCTTTTGTTCTGAGCACACTCAAGTTTCCTGCTGTGTTACAGACTCTAGAAAGCAATAGCGTTCTTCTTGCTCTAAAGCAGAATGTGATCCATGGATGAGAACTCTGCTGTGTGCTTCCCTTCAGAAATGGAGTTAAATCCCAGTATCCCTTTCTTCCTACAAGCAAGACATCGTTTCAGGAAAGGGCAGTCACTTTTCAACTCATATGAACTACTTCGCTCATGAAGCTCGCACGTTTCTCATCTTAACAGACAAGCATTGGATTTTAGAGGCCCTGTGGTTTGTATCAGTTTCAGCAGCAGAGTTGGACTAGATATGGTCTTTATGTGTAGGAAACACCGTTCTTTTGTTCTGAGCACACTCAGGTTTCCTGCTGTATTAGAGACTCTAGAATGCAAGAGCGCGCTTCTTGCTCTAAAGCAGAGTGTGAACAATGGATGAGAACTCTGTTGTATGTTTCTCTTCAGAAATGGAGTTAAATCCCAGGCTCTGAGTCATCCTACAAGCAAGACTTCATTTCAGGTAAGGGAAGTTACTTTACAGCTCAAACTGTCAACATCGTTCACGAAGCTCACAAGTTTCTCATCTCAACGGACAAGCATTGGATGTTAGAGGACCTGTGGTTTGTTTCAGTTTCAGAAGCAGAGTTGGACTAGATATGGTCTGTATGTGTAGGAAACAACGTTCTTTTGTTCTGAGCACACTCAGGTTTCCTGCTGTATTAGATACTCTAGAAAGCAAGAGCGTGCTTCTTGCTCTAAAGCAGAGTGTGATCCATGGATGAGAACTCTGCTGTGTGTTTCACTTCAGAAATGGAATTGAATCCCAGGCTCTGAGTCTTTCTACAAGCAAGACTTCATTTCAGGTAAGGGCAGTTACTTTACAGCTCAAACGAACTACATCGTTCAGGAAGCACACACGTTTCTCATCTAAACTGACAAGCATTGCATGTTAGAGGACCTCTGGTTTTTTCAGTTTCAGAAGCAGAGTTGAATTATATTTGACCCGAATGTGTAGGAAACACCGTTCTTTTGTTCTGAGCACACTCAAGTTTCCTGCTGTATTACAGACTCTAGAAAGCAATAGCGTTCTTCTTGCTCTAAAGCAGAGTGTGATCCATGGATGAGAACTCTGCTGTGTGCTTCCCTTCAGAAATGGAGTTAAACCCTGGTTCTGAGTCTTCCTACAAGCAAGACTTCATTTCAGGTAAGGGCAGTCACTTTTCAGCTCAAATGAACTACGTCGTTGATGAGGCTCACACGTTTCTCATCTTAACTGACAAGTATTGGATGTTAGAAGACCAGTGCTTTGTATCAGTTTCAGAAGCAGATTTGGACTAGATATGGTCCGTATGTGTAGGAAACACCTTTCTTTTGTTCTGAGCACACTCACGTTTCCTGCTGTCTTAGAGACTCTATAAAGCAAGAGGGAGCTTCTTGCACTAAAGTAGAGAGTGATCTATGGATGAGAACTCTCCTGTGTGTTTCACTTCAGAAATGGAGTTAAATCCCCGGCTCTGTGTCTTCCTACAAGCCAGACTTCTTTTCAGGTAAGGCAAGTTACTTTACAGCTCAGATGAACTACATCGTTCAGGAAGTTCACACGTTTCTCATCTAAACTGACAAGCATTGGATGTTAGAGGGCCTCCGGTTGGTTTCAGTTTCAGAAGCAGAGTTGAACTAGATATGTCCCGAATGTGTAGGAAACACCGTTCCTTTGTTCTGAGCACACTCATGTTTACTGCTGTGTTACAGATTCTCGAAAGCAATAGCGTTCTTCTTGCTCTAAGGCAGAGTGTGATCCATGGATGAGAACTATGCTGTGTGCTTCCCTTCAAAAATGGAGTTAAATCCCAGGATCCGTTTCTTCCTAAAAGCCAGAATTCTTTTCAGGTAAGGCAAGTAACTTTACAGCTCATATGAACTACGTCGTTCATGAAGCTCACATGTTTCTCATCTTAACTGACATGCATTGGATGTTAGAGGACCAGTGCTTTGTATCAGTTTCAGAAGCAGAGTTGGACTAGATATGGTCCGTATGTGTAGGAAACACCGTTCTTTTGTTCTCAGCACACTCACGTCTCCTGCTGTCTTAGAGACTCTAGAAAGCAAGAGCATGATTCTTACTCTAAAGCAGAGTGTGATCTATGGATGAGAACTCTTCTGTGTGTTTCACTTCAGAAATGGAGTTAAATCCCAGGCTCTTTGTCTTCCTACATCAAGACTTCTTTTCAGGTAAGGCCAGTTAATTTACAGCTCAAACAAACTACATCGTTCAGGAAGCACACACGTTTCTCATCTAAACTGACAAGCATTGGATGTTAGAGGACCTCTGGTTTTTTCAGTTTCAGAAGCAGAGTTGAACTACATTTGACCCGAATGTGTAGGAAACACCGTTCTTTTGTTCTGAGCACACTCAAGTTTCCTGTTGTATTAAAGACTCTATAAAGCAAGAGCGAGTTTCTTGCTCTAAAGCAGAGTGTGATCCATGGATGAGAACTCTGCTGTGTGCTTCCCTTCAGAAATGGAGTTAAATCCCAGGCTCCGTTTCTTCCTACAAGCAAGACTTCGTTTCAGTTAAGGGCAGTCACTTTTCAGCTCAAATGAACTACGTCGTTGATGAAGCTCACACGTTTCTCATCTTAACTGACAAGCATTGGATGTTAGAGGACGACTGCTTTGTATCAGTTTCAGAAGCAGAGTTGGACTAGATATGGTCCTTATGTGTACGAAACACTCTTCTTTTGTTCTCATCACACCCATGTTTCCTGCTGTCTTAGAGAACCTAGAAAGGAAGAGCATGCTTCTAGCTCTAAAGCAGAGTGTGAACAATGGATGAGAACTCTGTTGTGTGTTTCACTTCAGAAATGGAGTTAAATCCCAGGCTCTGAGTCATCCTACAAGCAAGACTTCTTTTCAGGTAAGGCCAGTTACTTTAAAGCTCAAACGACCTACATCGTTCAGGAAGCTCACACGTTTCTCATCTAAACTGACAAGCATTGGATGTTAGAGGACCTCTGGTTTCTTTCCGTTTCAGAAGCAGTGTTGAACTAGATATGTCCCGAAAGTGTAGGAAACACCGTTCTTTTGTTTTGAGCACACTCAAGTTTCCTGCTGTGTTACAGACTCTAGAAAGCAATAGTGTTCTTCTTGCTCTAAAGCAGAGTGTGATCCATGGTTGAGAACTATGCTGTGTGCTTCCCTTCAGAAATGGAGTTAAATCCCAGGCTCTGAGTCATCCTAAAAGCAAGACTTCGTTTCAGGAAAGGGCAGTCACTTTTCAGCTCATATGAACAACGTCGCTCATGAAGCTCACACGTTTCTCATCTTAACTGACAAGTATTGGATGTTAGAGGACCAGTGCTTTGTATCAGTTTCAGAAGCAGAGTTGGACTAGATAAAGTCGATATGTGTAGGAAACACCTTTCATTTGTTCTCATCACACTCATGTTTCCTGCTATCTTTGAGAATCTAGAAAGGAAGAGCATGTTCTTGCGCTAAAGCAGAGTGTGAACAATGGATGAGAACTCTGTTGTGTGTTTCACTTCAGAAATGGAGTTAAATCCCAGGCTCTGAGTCATCCTACAAGCAAGACTTCATTTCAGGTAAGGGCAGTTACTTTCCAGCTCAAACAGTCAACATCGTTCATGAAGTTCACAAGTTTCTCATCTTAACGGACAAGCATTGGATGTTAGAGGACCAGTGCTTTGTATCAGTTTCAGAAGCAGAGTTGCACTAGATATGGTCCTTATGTGTAGGAAACACCGTTCTTTTGTTCTCAGCACACTCACGTTTCCTGCTGTCTTAGAGAATATAGAAAGCAAGAGCGAGCGTCTTGCTCTAAAGCAGAGTGTCATCTATGGATGAGAACTCTTCTGTGTGTTTCACTTCAGAAATGGAGTTAAATCCCAGGCTCTTTGTCTTCCTACAAGCAAGACTTCTTTTCAGGTAAGGCCAGTTACTTTACAGATCAAACGAACTACATCATTCAGGACGCACACACGTTTCTCATCTAAACTGACAAGCATTGGATGTTAGAGAACCTCTGGTTTTTTCAGTTTTGGAAGCAGAGTTGAACTAGATTTGACCCGAATGTGTAGGAAACACCGTTCTTTTGTTCTGAGCACACTCAAGTTTCCTGCTGTATTACAGACTCTAGAAAGCAATAGCGTTCTTCTTGCTCTAAAGCAGAGTGTGATCCATGGATGAGAACTCTGCTGTGTGCTTCCCTTCAGAAATGGAGTTAAATCCCAGGCTCCATTTCTTCCTACAAGCAAGACTTCGTTTCATGTAATGGCAGTCACTTTTCAGCTCAAATGAACTACGTCGTTGATGAGGCTCACACGTTTCTCATCTTAACTGACAAGTATTGGATGTTAGAGGACCAGTGCTTTGTATCAGTTTCAGAAGAAGAGTTGGACTAGATATGGTCCGTATGTGTAGGAAACACCTTCTTTTGTTCTCAGCACACTCACGTTTCCTGCTGACTTAGAGACTCTATAAAGCAAGAGCGATCTTCTTGCTCTAAAGCAGAGTGTGATCTATGGATGAGAACTCTGCTGTCTGTTTCACTTCAGAATTGGAGTTAAATCCCCGGCTCTGTGTCTTCCTACAAGCAAGACTTCTTTTCAGGTAAGGCCAGTTACTTTACAGCTCAGATGAACTACATCGTTCAGGAAGTTCACACGTTTCTCATCTAAACTGACAAGCATTGGATGTTAGAGGACCTCTGGTTTATTTCAGTTTCAGAAGCAGAGTTGGACTAGATATGGTCCGTATGTTTAGGAAACACCGTTCTTTTCTTCTCATCACACTCATGTTTCCTGCTGTCTTAGAGACACTAGAAAGCAAGAGCATGATTCTTGCTCTAAAGCAGAGTGTGCACAATGGATGAGAACTCTGCTTTGTGTTTCACTTCAGAAATGGAGTTAAATCCCAGGCTCTGAGTCATCCTACAAGCAAGACTTCTTTTCACGTAAGGCCAGTTACTTTAAAGCTCAAACGAACTACATCGTTCAGGAAGCTCACACGTTTCTCATCTAAACTGACAAGCATTGGATGTTAGAGGACCTCTGGTTTTTTCAGTTTCAGAAGCAGAGTTGGACTAGATATGGTCCGTATGTTTAGGAAACACCGTTCTTTTCTTCTCATCACACTCATGTTTCCTGCTGTCTTAGAGACACTAGAAAGCAAGAGCATGATTCTTGCTCTAAAGCAGAGTGTGCACAATGGATGAGAACTCTGCTTTGTGTTTCACTTCAGAAATGGAGTTAAATCCCAGGCTCTGAGTCATCCTACAAGCAAGACTTCTTTTCACGTAATGCCAGTTACTTTAAAGCTCAAACGAACTACATCGTTCAGGAAGCTCACACGTTTCTCATCTAAACTGACAAGCATTGGATGTTAGAGGACCTCTGGTTTTTTCAGTTTCAGAAGCGGAGTTGAACTATATTTGAACCGAATGTGTAGGAAACAACGTTCTTTTTTTCTGAGCACACTCAAGTTTCCTGATGTATTACAGACTCTAGAAAGCAATAGCGTTCTTCTTGCTCTAAAGCAGAGTGTGATCCATGGATGAGAACTCTGCTTTGTGCTTCCCTTCAGAAATGGAGTTAAATCCCAGGCTCTGTTTCTTCCTACAAGCAAGATTTCTTTTCAGGTAAGGGCAGTCACTTTTCAGCTCAAATGAACTATGTCGTTGATGAGGCTCACACGTTTCTCATCTTAACTGACAAGTATTGGATGTTAGAAGACCAGTGCTTTGTATCAGTTTCAGAAGCAGAGTTGGACTAGATATGGTCCGTATGTGTAGGAAACACCTTTCATTTGTTCTGAGCACACTCACGTTTCCTGCTGTCTTAGAGACTCTATAAAGCAAGAGGAAGCTTCTTGCACTAAAGTAGAGAGTGATCTATGGATGAGAACTCTCCTGTGTGTTTCACTTCAGAATTGGAGTTAAATCCCCGGCTCTGTGTCTTCCTACAAGCCAGACTTCTTTTCAGGTAAGGCAAGTTACTTTACAGCTCAGATGAACTACATAGTTCAGGAAGTTCACACGTTTCTCATCTAAACTGACAAGCATTGGATGTTAGAGGGCCTCCGGTTGGTTTCAGTTTCAGAAGCAGAGTTGAACTAGATATGTCCCGAATGTGTAGGAAACACCATTCCTTTGTTCTGAGCACACTCAAGTTTACTGCTGTGTTACAGATTCTCGAAAGCAATAGCGTTCTTCTTGCTCTAAAGCAGAGTGTGCTCCATGGATGAGAACTATGCTGTGTGCTTCCCTTCAAAAATGGAGTTAAATCCCAGGATCCGTTTCTTCCTACATGCCAGAATTCTTTTCAGGTAAGGCAAGTAACTTTAGAGCTCATATGAACTACGTCGTTCATGAAGCTCACATGTTTCTCATCTTAACTGACATGCATTGGATGTTAGAGGACCAGTGCTTTGTATCAGTTTCAGAAGCAGAGTTGGACTAGATATGGTCCGTATGTGTAGGAAACACCGTTCTTTTGTTCTCAGCACACGAACCTTTCCTGCTGTATTAGAGACTCTAGAAAGCAAGTGCATGATTCTTGCTCTAAAGCAGAGTGTGCACAATGGATGAGAACTCTGCTCTGTGTTTCACTTTGAAATGGAGTTAAATCCCAGGCTCTGAGTCATCCTACAAGCAAGACTTCTTTTCACGTAAGGCCAGTTACTTTACAGCTCAAACGAACTACATCGTTCAGGAAGCTCACATGTTTCTCATCTAAACTGACAAGCATTGGATGTTAGAAGACCTCTGGTTTGTTTCAATTTCAGAAGCAGAGTTGAACTAGATATGTCCCGAATGTGTAGGAAACACCGTTCTTTTGTTCTCAGCACACTCAAGTTTCCTGCTGTGTTACAGACTCTAGAAAGCAATAGCGTTCTTCTTGCTCTAAAGCAGAGTGTGATCCATGGATGAGAACTCTGCTGTGTGCTTCCCTTCAGAAATGGAGTTAAATCCCAGGCTCCGTTTCTTCCTACAAGCAAGACTTCGTTTCAGTTAAGGGCAGTCACTTTTCAGCTCAAATGAACTACGTCGTTGATGAAGCTCACACGTTTCTCATCTTAACTGACAAGCATTGGATGTTAGAGGACCAGTGCTTTGTATCAGTTTCAGAAGCAGAGTTGGACTAGATATGGTCCTTATGTGTACGAAACACTCTTCTTTTGTTCTCATCACACCCATGTTTCCTGCTGTCTTAGAGAACCTAGAAAGGAAGAGCACGCTTCTAGCTCTAAAGCAGAGTGTGAACAATGGATGAGAACTCTGTTGTGTGTTTCACTTCAGAAATGGAGTTAAATCCCAGGCTCTGAGTCATCCTACAAGCAAGACTTCATTTCAGGTAAGGCCAGTTAGTTTTAAGCTCAAACGAACTACATCGTTCAGGAAGCACACACGTTTCTCATCTAAACTGACAAGCATTGGATGTTAGAGGACCTCTGGTTTTTTCAGTTTCAGAAGCAGAGTTGAACTAGATTTGACCCGAATGTGTAGGAAACACCGTTCTTTTGTTCTGAGCACACTCAAGTTTCCTGCTGTGTTACAGACTCTAGAAAGCAATAGCGTTCTTCTTGCTCTAAAGCAGAATGTGATCCATGGATGAGAACTCTGCTGTGTGCTTCCCTTCAGAAATGGAGTTAAATCCCAGTATCCGTTTCTTCCTACAAGCAAGACATCGTGTCAGGAAAGGGCAGTCACTTTTCAACTCATATGAACTACTTCGCTCATGAAGCTCGCACGTTTCTCATCTTAACGGACAAGCATTGGATGTTAGAGGCCCTGTGGTTTGTGTCAGTTTCAGCAGCAGAGTTGGATTAGATATGGTCTTTATATGTAGGAAACACCGTTCTTTTGTTCTGAGCACACTCAGGTTTCCTGCTGTATTAGAGACTCTAGAATGCAAGAGCGCGCTTCTTGCTCTAAAGCAGAGTGTGAACAATGGATGAGAACTCTGTTGTATGTTTCTCTTCAGAAATGGAGTTAAATCCCAGGCTCTGAGTCATCCTACAAGCAAGACTTCATTTCAGGTAAGGGAAGTTACTTTACAGCTCAAACTGTCAACATCGTTCACGAAGCTCACAAGTTTCTCATCTAAACGGACAAGCATTGGATGTTAGAGGACCTGTGGTTTGTTTCAGTTTCAGAAGCAGAGTTGGACTAGATATGGTCTGTATGTGTAGGAAACAACGTTCTTTTGTTCTGAGCACACTCAGGTTTCCTGCTGTATTAGATACTCTAGAAAGCAAGAGCGTGCTTCTTGCTCTAAAGCAGAGTGTGATCCATGGATGAGAACTCTGCTGTGTGCTTCCCTTCAGAAATGGAGTTAAATCCCAGGCTCCATTTCTTCCTAGAAGCAAGACTTCGTTTCAGGTAAGGGCAGTCACTTTTCAGCTCAAATGAACTACGTCGTTGATGAGGCTCACACGTTTCTCATCTTAACTGACAAGTATTGGATGTTAGAGGACCAGTGCTTTGTATCATTTTCAGAAGCAGAGTTGGACTAGATATGGTCCGTATGTGTAGGAAACACCGTTCTTTTGTTCTCAGCACACTCACGTATCCTGCTGTCTTAGAGACTCTAGAAAGCAAGAGCATGATTCTTACTCTAAAGCAGAGTGTGATCTATGGATGAGAACTCTGCTGTGTGTTTCACTTCAGAAATGGAGTTAAATCCCAGGCTCTTTTTCTTCCTACGAGCAAGACTTCTTTTCAGGTAAGGCCAGTTAATTTACAGCTCAAACGAACTACATCGTTCAGGAAGCACACACGTTTCTCATCTAAACTGACAAGCATTGCATGTTAGAGGACCTCTGGTTTTTTCAGTTTCAGAAGCAGAGTTGAATTATATTTGACCCGAATGTGTAGGAAACACCGTTCTTTTGTTCTGAGCACACTCAAGTTTCCTGCTGTATTACAGACTCTAGAAAGCAATAGCGTTCTTCTTGCTCTAAAGCAGAGTGTGATCCATGGATGAGAACTCTGCTGTGTGCTTCCCTTCAGAAATGGAGTTAAACCCTGGTTCTGAGTCTTCCTACAAGCAAGACTTCATTTCAGGTAAGGGCAGTCACTTTTCAGCTCAAATGAACTACGTCGTTGATGAGGCTCACACGTTTCTCATCTTAACTGACAAGTATTGGATGTTAGAAGACCAGTGCTTTGTATCAGTTTCAGAAGCAGAGTTGGACTAGATATGGTCCGTATGTGTAGGAAACACCTTTCTTTTGTTCTGAGCACACTCACGTTTCCTGCTGTCTTAGAGACTCTATAAAGCAAGAGGGAGCTTCTTGCACTAAAGTAGAGAGTGATCTATGGATGAGAACTCTCCTGTGTGTTTCACTTCAGAAATGGAGTTAAATCCCCGGCTCTGTGTCTTCCTACAAGCCAGACTTCTTTTCAGGTAAGGCAAGTTACTTTACAGCTCAGATGAACTACATCGTTCAGGAAGTTCACACGTTTCTCATCTAAACTGACAAGCATTGGATGTTAGAGGGCCTCCGGTTGGTTTCAGTTTCAGAAGCAGAGTTGAACTAGATATGTCCCGAATGTGTAGGAAACACCGTTCCTTTGTTCTGAGAACACTCATGTTTACTGCTGTGTTACAGATTCTCGAAAGCAATAGCGTTCTTCTTGCTCTAAAGCAGAGTGTGATCCATGGATGAGAACTATGCTGTGTGCTTCCCTTCAAAAATGGAGTTAAATCCCAGGATCCGTTTCTTCCTACAAGCCAGAATTCTTTTCAGGTAAGGCAAGTAACTTTACAGCTCATATGAACTACGTCGTTCATGAAGCTCACATGTTTCTCATCTTAACTGACATGCATTGGATGTTAGAGGACCAGTGCTTTGTATCAGTTTCAGAAGCAGAGTTGGACTAGATATGGTCCGTATGTGTAGGAAACACCGTTCTTTTGTTCTCAGCACACTCACGTCTCCTGCTGTCTTAGAGACTCTAGAAAGCAAGAGCATGATTCTTACTCTAAAGCAGAGTGTGATCTATGGATGAGAACTCTTCTGTGTGTTTCACTTCAGAAATGGAGTTAAATCCCAGGCTCTTTGTTTTCCTACAAGCAAGACTTCTTTTCAGGTAAGGCCAGTTAATTTACAGCTCAAACAAACTACATCATTCAGGAAGCACACACGTTTCTCATCTAAACTGACAAGCATTGGATGTTAGAGGACCACTGGTTTTTTCAGTTTCAGAAGCAGAGTTGAACTAGATTTGACCCGAATGTGTAGGAAACACCGTTCTTTTGTTCTGAGCACACTCAAGTTTCCTGTTGTATTAAAGACTCTATAAAGCAAGAGCGAGGTTCTTGCTCTAAAGCAGAGTGTGATCTATGCATGAGAACTCTGCTGTGTGCTTCCCTTCAGAAATGGAGTTAAATCCCACGCTCCCTTTCTTCCTACAAGCAAGACTTCATTTCAGGTAAGGGCAGTCACTTTTCAGCTCATATGAACAACGTCGCTCATGAAGCTCACACGTTTCTCATCTTAACTGACAAGTATTGGATGTTAGAGGACCAGTGCTTTGTATCAGTTTCAGAAGCAGAGTTGGACTAGATATAGTCCATATGTGTAGGAAACACCTTTCTTTTGTTCTCATCACACTCATGTTTCCTGCTATCTTAGAGAATCTAGAAAGGAAGAGCGTGTTCTTGCTCTAAAGCAGAGTGTGAACAATGGATGAGAACTCTGTTGTGTGTTTCACTTCAGAAATGGAATTAAATCCCAGGCTCTGAGTCATCCTACAAACAAGACTTCATTTCAGGTAAGGGCAGTTACTTTCCAGCTCAAACAGTCAACATCGTTCATGAAGTTCACAAGTTTCTCATCTTAACGGACAAGCATTGGATGTTAGAGGACCAGTGCTTTGTATCAGTTTCAGAAGCAGAGTTGCACTAGATATGGTCCTTATGTGTAGGAAACACCGTTCTTTTGTTCTCAGCACACTCACGTTTCCTGCTGTCTTAGAGCATATAGAAAGCAAGAGCGATCTTCTTGCTCTAAAGCAGAGTGTGATCTATGGATGAGAACTCTGCTGTCTGTTTCACTTCAGAAATGGAGTTAAATCCCCGGCTCTGTGTCTTCCTACAAGCAAGACTTCTTTTCAGGTAAGGCCAGTTACTTTACAGCTCAGATGAACTACATCGTGCAGGAAGTTCACACGTTTCTCATCTAAACTGACAAGCATTGGATGTTAGAGGACCTCTGGTTTATTTCAGTTTCAGAAGCAGAGTTGGACTAGATATGGTCCGTATGTTTAGGAAACACCGTTCTTTTCTTCTCATCACACTCATGTTTCCTGCTGTCTTAGAGACACTAGAAAGCAAGAGCATGATTCTTGCTCTAAAGCAGAGTGTGCACAATGGATGAAAACTCTGCTTTGTGTTTCACTTCAGAAATGGAGTTAAATCCCAGGCTCTGAGTCATCCTACAAGCAAGACTTCTTTTCACGTAAGGCCAGTTACTTTAAAGCTCAAACGAACTACATCGTTCAGGAAGCTCACACGATTCTCATCTAAACTGACAAGCATTGGATGTTAGAGGACCTCTGGTTTTTTCAGTTTCAGAAGCAGAGTTGAACTATATTTGACCCGAATGTGTAGGAAACACCGTTCTTTTTTTCTGAGCACACTCAAGTTTCCTGATGTATTACAGACTCTAGAAAGCAATAGCGTTCTTCTTGCTCTAAAGCAGAGTGTGATCCATGGATGAGAACTCTGCTTTGTGCTTCCCTTCAGAAATGGAGTTAAATCCCAGGCTCCGTTTCTTCCTACAAGCAAGATTTCTTTTCAGGTAAGGGCAGTCACTTTTCAGCTCAAATGAACTACGTCGTTGATGAGGCTCACACGTTTCTCATCTTAACTGACAAGTATTGGATGTTAGAAGACCAGTGCTTTGTATCAGTTTCAGAAGCAGAGTTGGACTAGATATGGTCCGTATGTGGAGGAAACACCTTTCATTTGTTCTGAGCACACTCACATTTACTGCTGTCTTAGAGACTCTATAAAGCAAGAGGGAGCTTCTTGCACTAAAGTAGAGAGTGATCTATGGATGAGAACTCTCCTGTGTGTTTCACTTCAGAAATGGAGTTAAATCCCCAGCTCTGTGTCTTCCTACAAGCCAGACTTCTTTTCAGGTAAGGCAAGTTACTTTACAGCTCAGATGAACTACATCGTTCAGGAAGTTCACACGTTTCTCATCTAAACTGACAAGCATTGGATGTTAGAGGGCCTCCGGTTGGTTTCAGTTTCAGAAGCAGAGTTGAACTAGATATGTCCCGAATGTGTAGGAAACACCGTTCCTTTTTTCTGAGCACACTCAAGTTTACTGCTGTGTTACAGATTCTTGAAAGCAATAGCGTTCTTCTTGCTCTAAAGCAGAGTGTGATCCATGGATGAGAACTATGCGGTGTGCTTCCCTTCAAAAATGGAGTTAAATCCCAGGATCCGTTTCTTCCTACAAGCCAGAATTCTTTTCAGGTAAGGCAAGTAACTTTACAGCTCATATGAACTACGTCGTTCATGAAGCTCACATGTTTCTCATCTTAACTGACATGCATTGGATGTTAGAGGACCAGTGCTTTGTATCAGTTTCAGAAGCAGAGTTGGAATAGATATGGTCCGTATGTGTAGGAAACACCGTTCTTTTGTTCTCATCACACTCACGTTTCCTGCTGTCTTAGAGACTCTAGAAAGCAAGAGCATGATTCTTACTCTAAAGCAGAGTGTGATCTGTGGATGAGAACTCTTCTGTGTGTTTCACTTCAGAAATTGAGTTAAATCCCAGGCTCTTTGTCTTCCTACAAGCAAGACTTCTTTTCAGGTAAGGCCAGTTAATTTACAGCTCAAACAAACTACATCGTTCAGGAAGCACACACGTTTCTCATCTAAACTGACAAGCATTGGATGTTAGAGGACCTCTGGTTTTTTCAGTTTCAGAAGCAGAGTTGAACTAGATTTGACCCGAATGTGTAGGAAACACCGTTCTTTTGTTCTGAGCACACTCAAGTTTCCTGTTGTATTAAAGACTCTATAAAGCAAGAGCGAGGTTCTTGCTCTAAAGCAGAGTGTGATCTATGCATGAGAACTCTGCTGTGTGCTTCCCTTCAGAAATGGAGTTAAATCCCACGCTCCGTTTCTTCCTACAAGCAAGACTTCGTTTCAGGTAAGGGCAGTCACTTTTCAGCTCATATGAACTACGTCGCTCATGAAGCTCACACGTTTCTCATCTTAACGGACAAGCGTTGGATGTTAGAGGACCTGTGGTTTGTTTCAGTTTCAGAAGCAGAGTTGGACTAGATATGGTCCGTATGTGTAGGAAACACCGTTCTTTTGTTCTCAGCACACTCACGTTTCCTGCTGTCTTAGAGACTCTAGAAAGCGAGAGCATGATTCTTGCTCCAAAGCAGAGTGTGCACAATGGATGAGAAATCTCTAGTGTGTTTCACTTCAGAAATGGAGTTAAATCCCAGGCTCTGAGTCATCCTACAAGCAAGACTTCATTTCAAGTAAGGGCAGTTACTTTTAAGCTCAAACTAACTACATCATTCACGAAGCTAACACGTTTCTCATCTTAACTGACAAGTATTGGATGTTAGAGGACCAGTGTTTTGTATCAGTTTCAGAAGCAGAGTTGGACTAGATATGGTCCGTATGTTTAGGAAACACCGTTCTTTTCTTCTCATCACACTCATGTTTCCTGCTGTCTTAGAGACACTAGAAAGCAAGAGCATGATTCTTGCTCTAAAGCAGAGTGTGCACAATGGATGAGAACTCTGCTTTGTGTTTCACTTCAGAAATGGAGTTAAATCCCAGGCTCTGAGTCATCCTACAAGCAAGACTTCTTTTCACGTAAGGCCAGTTACTTTAAAGCTCAAACGAACTACATCGTTCAGGAAGCTCACACGTTTCTCATCTAAACTGACAAGCATTGGATGTTAGAGGACCTCTGGTTTCTTTCCGTTTCAGAAGCAGAGTTGAATTAGATATGTCCCGAATGTGTAGGAAACACCGTTCTTTTGTTTTGAGCACACTCAAGTTTCCTGCTGTGTTACAGACTCTAGAAAGCAATAGTGTTCTTCTTGCTCTAAAGCAGAGTGTGATCCATGGTTGAGAATTATGCTGTGTGCTTCCCTTCAGAAATGGAGTTAAATCCCAGGCTCCGTTTCTTCCTACAAGCAAGACTTCGTTTCAGGAAAGGGCAGTCACTTTTCAGCTCATATGAACAACATCGCTAATGAAGCTCACACGTTTCTCATCTTAACTGACAAGTATTGGATGTTAGAGGACCAGTGCTTTGTATCAGATTCAGAAGCAGAGTTGGACTAGATATAGTCCATATGTGTAGGAAACACCTTTCTTTTGTTCTCATCACACTCATGTTTCCTGCTATCTTAGAGAATCTAGAAAGGAAGAGCGTGTTCTTGCTCTAAAGCAGAGTGTGAACAATGGATGAGAACTCTGTTGTGTGTTTCACTTCAGAAATGGAGTTAAATCCCAGGCTCTGAGTCATCCTACAAGCAAGACTTCATTTCAGGTAAGGGCAGTTACTTTCCAGCTCAAACAGTCAACATCGTTCATGAAGTTCACAAGTTTCTCATCTTAACGGACAAGCATTGGATGTTAGAGGACCAGTGCTTTGTATCAGTTTCAGAAGCAGAGTTGCACTAGATATGGTCCTTATGTGTAGGAAACACCGTTCTTTTGTTCTCAGCACACTCACGTTTCCTGCTGTCTTAGAGAATATAGAAAGCAAGAGCGAGCGTCTTGCTCTAAAGCAGAGTGTCATCTATGGATGAGAACTCTTCTGTGTGTTTCACTTCAGAAATGGAGTTAAATCCCAGGCTCTTTGTCTTCCTACAAGCAAGACTTCTTTTCAGGTAAGGCCAGTTAATTTACAGCTCAAACAAACTACATCGTTCAGGAAGCACACACGTTTCTCATCTAAACTGACAAGCATTGGATGTTAGAGGACCTCTGGTTTTTTCAGTTTCAGAAGCAGAGTTGAACTAGATTTGACCCGAATGTGTAGGAAACACCGTTCTTTTGTTCTGAGCACACTCAAGTTTCCTGTTGTATTAAAGACTCTATAAAGCAAGAGCGAGGTTCTTGCTCTAAAGCAGAGTGTGATCTATGCATGAGAACTCTGCTGTGTGCTTCCCTTCAGAAATGGAGTTAAATCCCACGCTCCGTTTCTTCCTACAAGCAAGACTTCGTTTCAGGTAAGGGCAGTCACTTTTCAGCTCATATGAACTACGTCGCTCATGAAGCTCACACGTTTCTCATCTTAACGGACAAGCGTTGGATGTTAGAGGACCTGTGGTTTGTTTCAGTTTCAGAAGCAGAGTTGGACTAGATATGGTCCGTATGTGTAGGAAACACCGTTCTTTTGTTCTCAGCACACTCACGTTTCCTGCTGTCTTAGAGACTCTAGAAAGCGAGAGCATGATTCTTGCTCCAAAGCAGAGTGTGCACAATGGATGAGAAATCTCTAGTGTGTTTCACTTCAGAAATGGAGTTAAATCCCAGGCTCTGAGTCATCCTACAAGCAAGACTTCATTTCAGGTAAGGGCAGTTACTTTTAAGCTCAAACTAACTACATCATTCACGAAGCTAACACGTTTCTCATCTTAACTGACAAGTATTGGATGTTAGAGGACCAGTGTTTTGTATCAGTTTCAGAAGCAGAGTTGGACTAGATATGGTCCGTATGTTTAGGAAACACCGTTCTTTTCTTCTCATCACACTCATGTTTCCTGCTGTCTTAGAGACACTAGAAAGCAAGAGCATGATTCTTGCTCTAAAGCAGAGTGTGCACAATGGATGAGAACTCTGCTTTGTGTTTCACTTCAGAAATGGAGTTAAATCCCAGGCTCTGAGTCATCCTACAAGCAAGACTTCTTTTCACGTAAGGCCAGTTACTTTAAAGCTCAAACGAACTACATCGTTCAGGAAGCTCACACGTTTCTCATCTAAACTGACAAGCATTGGATGTTAGAGGACCTCTGGTTTCTTTCCGTTTCAGAAGCAGAGTTGAACTAGATATGTCCCGAATGTGTAGGAAACACCGTTCTTTTGTTTTGAGCACACTCAAGTTTCCTGCTGTGTTACAGACTCTAGAAAGCAATAGTGTTCTTCTTGCTCTAAAGCAGAGTGTGATCCATGGTTGAGAATTATGCTGTGTGCTTCCCTTCAGAAATGGAGTTAAATCCCAGGCTCCGTTTCTTCCTACAAGCAAGACTTCGTTTCAGGAAAGGGCAGTCACTTTTCAGCTCATATGAACAACATCGCTAATGAAGCTCACACGTTTCTCATCTTAACTGACAAGTATTGGATGTTAGAGGACCAGTGCTTTGTATCAGATTCAGAAGCAGAGTTGGACTAGATATAGTCCATATGTGTAGGAAACACCTTTCTTTTGTTCTCATCACACTCATGTTTCCTGCTATCTTAGAGAATCTAGAAAGGAAGAGCGTGTTCTTGCTCTAAAGCAGAGTGTGAACAATGGATGAGAACTCTGTTGTGTGTTTCACTTCAGAAATGGAGTTAAATCCCAGGCTCTGAGTCATCCTACAAGCAAGACTTCATTTCAGGTAAGGGCAGTTACTTTCCAGCTCAAACAGTCAACATCGTTCATGAAGTTCACAAGTTTCTCATCTTAACGGACAAGCATTGGATGTTAGAGGACCAGTGCTTTGTATCAGTTTCAGAAGCAGAGTTGCACTAGATATGGTCCTTATGTGTAGGAAACACCGTTCTTTTGTTCTCAGCACACTCACGTTTCCTGCTGTCTTAGAGAATATAGAAAGCAAGAGCGAGCGTCTTGCTCTAAAGCAGAGTGTCATCTATGGATGAGAACTCTTCTGTGTGTTTCACTTCAGAAATGGAGTTAAATCCCAGGCTCTTTGTCTTCCTACAAGCAAGACTTCTTTTCAGGTAAGGCCAGTTACTTTACAGATCAAACGAACTACATCATTCAGGACGCACACACGTTTCTCATCTAAACTGACAAGCATTGGATGTTAGAGGACCTCTGGTTTTTTCAGTTTTGGAAGCAGAGTTGAACTAGATTTGACCCGAATGTGTAGGAAACACCGTTCTTTTGTTCTGAGCACACTCAAGTTTCCTGCTGTATTACAGACTCTAGAAAGCAATAGCGTTCTTCTTGCTCTAAAGCAGAGTGTGATCCATGGATGAGAACTCTGCTGTGTGCTTCCCTTCAGAAATGGAGTTAAATCCCAGGCTCCATTTCTTCCTACAAGCAAGACTTCGTTTCAGGTAAGGGCAGTCACTTTTCAGCTCAAATGAACTACGTCGTTGATGAGGCTCACACGTTTCTCATCTTAACTGACAAGTATTGGATGTTAGAGGACCAGTGCTTTGTATCAGTTTCAGAAGAAGAGTTGGACTAGATATGGTCCGTATGTGTAGGAAACACCGTTCTTTTGTTCTCAGCACACTCACGTTTCCTGCTGTCTTAGAGACTCTATAAAGCAAGAGCGATCTTCTTGCTCTAAAGCAGAGTGTGATCTATGGATGAGAACTCTGCTGTCTGTTTCACTTCAGAAATGTAGTTAAATCCCCGGCTCTGTGTCTTCCTACAAGCAAGACTTCTTTTCAGGTAAGGCCAGTTACTTTACAGCTCAGATGAACTACATCGTTCAGGAAGTTCACACGTTTCTCATCTAAACTAACAAGCATTGGATGTTAGAGGACCTCTGGTTTATTTCAGTTTCAGAAGCAGAGTTGGACTAGATATGGTCCGTATGTTTAGGAAACACCGTTCTTTTCCTCTCATCACACTCATGTTTCCTGCTGTCTTAGAGACACTAGAAAGCAAGAGCATGATTCTTGCTCTAAAGCAGAGTGTGCACAATGGATGAGAACTCTGCTTTGTGTTTCACTTCAGAAATGGAGTTAAATCCCAGGCTCTGAGTCATCCTACAAGCAAGACTTCTTTTCACGTAAGGCCAGTTACTTTAAAGCTCAAACGAACTACATCGTTCAGGAAGCATACACGTTTCTCATCTAAACTGACAAGCATTGGATGTTAGAGGACCTCTGGTTTCTTTCCGTTTCAGAAGCAGAGTTGAACTAGATATGTCCCGAATGTGTAGGAAACACCGTTCTTTCGTTCTCATCACACTCATGTTTCCTGCTATCTTAGAGAATCTAGAAAGGAAGAGCGTGTTCTTGCTCTAAAGCAGAGTGTGAACAATGGATGAGAACACTGTTGTGTGTTTCACTTCAGACATGGAGTTAAATCCCAGGCTCTGAGTCATCCTACAAGCAAGACTTCATTTCAGGTAAGGGCAGTTACTTTCCAGCTCAAACAGTCAACATCGTTCATGAAGTTCACTAGTTTCTCATCTTAACGGACAAGCATCGGATGTTAGAGGACCAGTGCTTTGTATCAGTTTCAGAAGCAGAGTTGCACTAGATATTGTCCTTATGTGTAGGAAACACCGTTCTTTTGTTCTCAGCACACTCACGTTTCCTGCAGTCTTAGAGAATCTAGAAAGCAAGAGCGAGCGTCTTGCTCTAAAGCAGAGTGTGATCCATGGATGAGAACTCTGCTGTGTGCTTCCCTTCAGAAATGGAGTAAAATCCGAGGCTCCATTTCTTCCTACAAGCAAGACTTCGTTTCAGGTAAGGGCAGTCACTTTTCAGCTCAAATGACCTACGTCGTTGATGAGGCTCACACGTTTCTCATCTTAACTGACAAGTATTGGATGTTAGAGGACCAGTGCTTTGTATCAGTTTCAGAAGAAGAGTTGGACTAGATATGGTCTGTATGTGTAGGAAACACCGTTCTTTTGTTCTCAGCACACTCACGTTTCTTGCTGACTTAGAGACTCTATAAAGCAAGAGCGATCTTCTTGCTCTAAAGCAGAGTGTGATCTATGGATGAGAACTCTGCTGTCTGTTTCACTTCAGAAATGGAGTTAAATCCCCAGGTCTGTGTCTTCCTACAAGCAAGACTTCTTTTCAGGTAAGGCCAGTTACTTTACAGCTAAGATGAACTATATCGTTCAGGAAGTTCACATGTTTCTCATCTAAACTGACAAGCATTGGATGTTAGAGGACTTCTGGTTTATTTCAATTTCAGAAGCAGAGTTGAACTAGATATGTCCCCAATGTGTAGGAAACACCGTTCCTTTGTTCTGAGCACACTCAAGTTTACTGCTGTGTTACAGATTCTAGAAAGCAATAGCGTTCTTCTTGCTCTAAAGCAGAGTGTGATCCATGGATGAGAACTATGCTGTGTGCTTCCCTTCAGAAATGGAGTTAAATCCCAGGATCCGTTTCTTCCTACTAGCAAGACTTCGTTTCAGGAAAGGGCAGTCACTTTTCAGCTCATATGAACTACGTCGTTCATGAAGCTCACATGTTTCTCATCTTAACTGACATGCATTGAATGTTAGAGGACCAGTGCTTTGTATCTGTTTCAGAAGCAGAGTTGGACTAGATATGGTCCGTATGTGTAGGAAACACCGTTCTGTTGTTCTCATCACACTCATGTTTCCTGCTGTCTTAGAGAATGTAGAAAGGAAGAGCATGCTTCTTGCTCTAAAGCTGATTGTAAACAATGGATGAGAACTCTTCTGTGTGTTTCACTTCAGAAATGGAGTTAAATCCAAGGCTCTTTGTCTTCCTACAAGCAAGACTTCTTTTCATGTGAGGCCAGTTAATTTACACCTCAAACGAACTACAACGTTCAGGAAGCACACACGTTTCTCATCTAAACTGACAAGCATTGGATGTTAGAGGACCTCTGGTTTTTTCAGTTTCAGAAGCAGAGTTGAACTATATTTGACCCGAATGTGTAGGAAACACCGTTCTTTTGTTCTGAGCACACTCAAGTTTCCTGCTGTATTACAGACTCTAGGAAGCAATAGCATTCATCTTGCTCTAAAGCAGAGTGTGATCCATGGATGA
Source organism: Onychomys leucogaster (assembly GCA_949786385.1). NCBI lineage: Eukaryota > Metazoa > Chordata > Mammalia > Rodentia > Cricetidae > Onychomys > Onychomys leucogaster. The sequence continues at coordinate 1,270,400 of CATKUP010000146.1, read as the reverse complement.
GAACTCTGCTGTGTGCTTCCCTTCAGAAATGGAGTTAAATCCCAGGCTCCGTTTCTTCCTACAAGCAAGATTTCGTTTCAGGAAATGGCAGTCACTTTTCAGCTCAAATGAACTACGTCGTTGATGAGGCTCACACGTTTCTCATCTTAACTGACAAGTATTGGATGTTAGAGGACCAGTGCTTTGTATCAGTTTCAGAAGCAGAGTTGGACTAGATATGGTCCGTATGTGTAGGAAACACCGTTCTTTTGTTCTCAGCATACTCACGTTTCCTGCTGTCTTTGAGACTCTATAAAGCAAGAGCGACCTTCTTGCTCTAAAGCAGAGTGTGATCCATGGATGAGAACTATGCTGTGTGCTTCCCTTCAGAAATGGAGTTAAATCCCAGGATCCGTTTCTACCTACAAGCAAGACTTCCTTTCAGGAAAGGGCAGTCACTTTTCAGCTCATATGAACTACGTCGTTGATGAGGCTCACACGTTTCTCATCTTAACTGACAAGTATTGGATGTTAGAGGACCAGTGTTTTGTATCAGTTTCAGAAGCAGAGTTGGACTAGATATGGTCCGTATGTTTAGGAAACACCGTTCTTTTCTTCTCATCACACTCATGTTTCCTGCTGTCTTAGAGACACTAGAAAGCAAGAGCATGATTCTTGCTCTAAAGCAGAGTGTGATCTATGGATGAGAACTCTTCTGTGTGTTTCACTTCAGAAATGGAGTTAAATCCCAGGCTCTTTGTCTTCCTACAAGCAAGACTTCTTTTCAGGTAAGGCCAGTTACTTTACAGCTCAAACGAACTACATCGTTCAGGAAGCACACACGTTTCTCATCTAAACTGACAAGCATTGGATGTTAGAGGACCTCTGGTTTTTTCAGTTTTGGAGGCAGAGTTGAACTAGATTTGACCCGAATGTGTAGGAAACACCGTTCTTTGTTCTGAGCACACTCAAGTTTCCTGCTGTATTACAGACTCTAGAAAGTAATAGGGTTCTTCTTGCTCTAAAGCAGAGTGTGATCGATGGAGGAGAACTCTGCTGTGTGCTTCCCTTCAGAAATGGAGTTAAATCCCAGGCTCCATTTCTTCCTACAAGCAAGACTTCGTTTCAGGTAAGGGCAGTCACTTTTCAGCTGAAATGAACTACGTCGTTGATGAGGCTCACACGTTTCTCATCTTAACTGACAAGTATTGGATGTTAGAGGACCAGTGCTTTGTATCAGTTTCAGAAGCAGAGTTGGACTAGATATGGTCCGTATGTGTAGGAAACACCGTTCTTTTGTTCTCAGCACACTCATGTTTCCTGCTGTCTTAGAGAATCTAGAAAGCAAGAGCATGATTCTTCCTCTAAAGCAGAATGTGATCTATGGATGAGAACTCTTCTGTGTGTTTCACTTCAGAAATGGAGTTAAATCCCAGGCTCTCTGTCTTCCTACAAGCAAGACTTCTTTTCAGGTAAGGCCAGTTACTTTACAGATCAAACGAACTACATCATTCAGGACGCACACACGTTTCTCATCTAAACTGACAAGCATTGGATGTTAGAGGACCTCTGGTTTTTTCAGTTTTGGAAGCAGAATTGAACTAGATTTGACCCGAATGTGTAGGAAACACCGTTCTTTTGTTCTGAGCACACTCAAGTTTCCTGCTGTATTACAGACTCTAGAAAGCAATAGCGTTCTTCTTGCTCTAAAGCAGAGTGTGATCCATGGATGAGAACTCTGCTGTGTGCTTCCCTTCGGAAATGGAGTTAAATCTGAGGCTCCATTTCTTCCTACAAGCAAGGCTTCGTTTCAGGTAAGGGCAGTCACTTTTCAGCTCAAATGAACTACGTCGTTGATGAGGCTCACACGTTTCTCATCTTAACTGACAAGTATTGGATGTTAGAGGACCAGTGCTTTGTATCAGTTTCAGAAGAAGAGTTGGACAAGATATGGTCCGTATGTGTAGGAAACACCGTTCTTTTGTTCTCAGCACACTCACGTTTCCTGCTGTCTTAGAGACTCTATAAAGCAAGAGCGATCTTCTTGCTCTAAAGCAGAGTGTGATCTATGGATGAGAACTCTGCTGTCTGTTTCACTTCAGAAAAGGAGTTAAATCCCCGGCTCTGTGTCTTACTACAAGCAAGACTTCTTTTCAGGTAATGCCAGTTATTTTATAGCTCAGATGATCTACATCGTTCAGGAAGTTCACACGTTTCTCATCTAAACTGACAAGCATTGGATGTTAGAGGACCTCTGGTTTATTTCAGTTTCAGAAGCAGAGTTGGACTAGATATGGTCCGTATGTTTAGGAAACACCGTTCTTTTCTTCTCATCACACTCATGTTTCCTGCTGTCTTAGAGACACTAGAAAGCAAGAGCATGATTCTTGCTCTAAAGCAGAGTGTGCACAATGGATGAGAACTCTGCTTTCTGTTTCACTTCAGAAATGGAGTTAAATCCCAGGCTCTGAGTCATCCTACAAGCAAGACTTCTTTTCACATAAGGCCAGTTACTTTAAAGCTCAAACGAACTACATCGTTCAGGAAGCTCACACGTTTCTCATCTAAACTGACAAGCATTGGATGTTAGAGGACCTCTGGTTTCTTTCCGTTTCAGAAGCAGAGTTGAACTAGATATGTCCCGAATGTGTAGGAAACACCGTTCTTTTGTTTTGAGCACACTCAAGTTTCCTGCTGTGTTACAGACTCTAGAAAGAAATAGTGTTCTTCTTGCTCTAAAGCAGAGTGTGATCCAGGGTTGAAAACTATGCTGTGTGCTTCCCTTCAGAAATGGAGTTAAATCCCAGTCTCCGTTTCTTCCTACAAGCAAGAGTTCGTTTCAGGAAAGGGCAGTCACTTTTCAGCTCATATGAACAAAGTCGCTCATGAAGCTCACACGTTTCTCATCTTAACTGACAAGTATTGGATGTTAGAGGACCAGTGCTTTGTATCAGTTTCAGAAGCAGAGTTGGACTAGATATGGTCCGTATGTTTAGGAAACACCGTTCTTTTCTTCTCATCACACTCATGTTTCCTGCTATCTTAGAGAATCTAGAAAGGAAGAGCGTGTTCTTGCTTAAAGCAGAGTGTGAACAATGGATGAGAACTCTGTTGTGTGTTTCACTTCAGAAATGGAGTTAAATCCCAGGCTCTGAGTCATCCTACAAGCAAGAATTCTTTTCACATAAGGCCAGTTACTTTAAAGCTCAAATGAACTACATCGTTCAGGAAGCTCACAAGTTTCTCATCTTAACGGACAAGCATTGGATGTTAGAGGACCAGTGCTTTGTATCAGTTTCAGAAGCAGAGTTGCACTAGATATGGTCCTTATGTGTAGGAAACACCGTTCTTTTGTTCTCAGCACACTCACGTTTCCTGCTGTCTTAGAGAATCTAGAAAGCAAGAGCGAGCGTCTTGCTCTAAAGCAGAGTGTCATCTATGGATGAGAACTCTTCTGTGTGCTTCCCTTCAGAAATGGAGTTAAATCCGAGGCTCCATTTCTTCCTACAAGCAACACTTCGTTTCAGGTAAGGGCAGTCACTTTTCAGCTAAAATGAACTACGTCGTTGATGAGGCTCTCACGTTTCTCATCTTAACTGACAAGTATTGGATGTTAGAGGACCAGTGCTTTGAATCAGTTTCAAAAGAAGAGTTGGACTAGATATGGTCCGTATGTGTAGGAAACACCGTTCTTTTGTTCTCAGCACACTCACGTTTCCTGCTGTCTTAGAGAGTCTATAAAGCAAGAGCGATCTTCTTGCTCTAAAGCAGAGTGTGATCTATGGATGAGAACTCTGCTGTCTGTTTCACTTCAGAAATGGAGTTAAATCCCCGGCTCTCTGTCTTCCTACAAGCAAGACTTCTTTTCAGGTAAGGCCAGTTACTTTACAGCTCAGATGAACTACATCGTTCAGGAAGTTCACACGTTTCTCATCTAAAATGACAAGCATTGGATGTTAGAGGGCTTCTGGTTTATTTCAGTTTCAGAAGCAGAGTTGAACTAGATATGTCCCCAATGTGTAGGAAACACCGTTCCTTTGTTCTGAGCACACTCAAGTTTACTGCTGTGTTACAGATTCTAGAAAGCAATAGCGTTCTTCTTGCTCTAAAGCAGAGTGTGATCCATGGATGAGAACCTTGCTGTGTGCTTCCCTTCAGAAATGGAGTTAAATCCCAGGATCCGTTTCTTCCTACAAGCAAGACTTCGTTTCAGGAAAGGGCAGTCACTTTTCAGCTCATATGAACTACGTCGTTCATGAAGCTCACATGTTTCTCATCTTAACAGACATGCATTGGATGTTAGAGGACCAGTGCTTTGTATCTGTTTCAGAAGCAGAGTTGGACTAGATATGGTCCATATGTGTAGGAAACACCGTTCTGTTGTTCTCATCACACTCATGTTTAATGCTGTCTTAGAGAATGTAGAAAGGAAGAGCGTGTTCTTGCTCTAAAGCAGAGTGTGAACAATGGATGAGAACTCTGTTGTGTGTTTCACTTCAGAAATGGAGTTAAATCCCAGGCTCTGAGTCATCCTACAAGCAAGACTTCATTTCAGGTAAGGGCAGTTACTTTCCAGCTCAAACAGTCAACATCGTTCATGAAGTTCACAAGTTTCTCATCTTAACGGACAAGCATTGGATGTAGGAGGACCAGTGCTTTGTAACAGTTTCAGAAGCAGAGTTGCACTAGATATGGTCCTTATGTGTAGGAAACACCGTTCTTTTGTTCTCAGCACACTCATGTTTCCTGCTGTCTTAGAGAATCTAGAAAGCAAGAGCGAGCGTCTTGCTCTAAAGCAGAGTGTCATCTATGGATGAGAACTCTTCTGTGTGTTTCACTTCAGAAATGCAGTTAAATCCCAGGCTCTTTGTCTTCCTACAAGCAAGACTTCTTTTCAGGTAAGGCCAGTTACTTTACAGATCAAACGAACTACATCATTCAGGACACACACACGTTTCTCATCTAAACTGACAAGCATTGGATGTTAGAGGACCTCTGGTTTTTTCAGTTTTGGAAGCAGAGTTGAACTAGATTTGACCCGAATGTGTAGGAAACACCGTTCTTTTGTTCTGAGCACACTCAAGTTTCCTGCTGAATTACAGACTCTAGAAAGCAATAGCGTTCTTCTTGCTCTAAAGCAGAGTGTGATCCATGGATGAGAACTCTGCTGCGTGCTTCCCTTCAGAAATAGAGTTAAATCCGAGGCTCCATTTCTTCCTACAAGCAAGACTTCGTTTCATGTAAGGGCAGTCACTTTTCAGATCATATGAACAACGTCGTTGATGAGGCTCACACGTTTCTCATCTTAACTGACAAGTATTGGATGTTAGAGGACCAGTGCTTTGTATCAGTTTCAGAAGAAGAGTTGGACTAGATATGGTCCGTATGTGTAGGAAACACCGTTCTTTTGTTCTCAGCACACTCACGTTTCCTGCTGTCTTAGAGACTCTATAAAGCAAGAGCGATCTTCTTGCTCTAAAGCAGAGTGTGATCTATGGATGATAACTCTGCTGTCTGTTTCACTTCAGAAATGGAGTTAAATCCCCGGCTCTGTGTCATCCTACAAGCAAGACTTCATTTCAGGTAAGGGCAGTTACTTTCCAGCTCAAAGAGTCAACATCGTTCATGAAGTTCACAAGTTTCTCATCTTAACGGACAAGCATTGGATGTTAGAGGACCAGTGCTTTGTATCAGTTTCAGAAGCAGAGTTGCACTAGATATGGTCCTTATGTGTAGGAAACACCGTTCTTTTGTTCTCAGCACACTCACGTTTCCTGCTGTCTTAGAGAATATAGAAAGCAAGAGCGAGCGTCTTGCTCTAAAGCAGAGTGTGATCAATGGATGAGAACTCTGCTGTCTGTTTCACTTCGGAAATGGAGTTAAATCCCCGGCTCTGTGTCTTCCTACAAGCAAGACTTCTTTTCAGGTAAGGCCAGTTACTTTACAGCTCAGATGAACTACATCGTTCAGGAAGTTCACACGTTTCTCATCTAAACTGACAAGCATTGGATGTTAGAGGACTTCTGGTTTATTTCAGTTTCAGAAGCAGAGTTGAACTAGATATGTCCCCAATGTGTAGGAAACACCGTTCCTTTGTTCTGAGCACAATCAAGTTTACTGCTGTGTTACAGATTCTAGAAAGCAATAGCGTTCTTCTTGCTCTAAAGCAGAGTGTGATCCATGGATGAGAACTATGCTGTGAGCTTCCCTTCAGAAATGGAGTTAAACCCCAGGATCCGTTTCTTCCTACAAGCAAGACTTCGTTTCAGGAAAGGGCAGTCACTTTTCAGCTCATATGAACTACGTCGTTCATGAAGCTCACATGTTTCTCATCTTAACTGACATGCATTGGATGTTAGAGGACCAGTGCTTTGTATCTGTTTCAGAAGCAGAGTTGGACTAGATATGGTCCGTATGTGTAGGAAACACCGTTGGGTTGTTCTCATCACACTCATGTTTCCTGCTGTCTTAGAGAATGTAGAAAGGAAGAGCGTGCATCTTGCTCTAAAGCTGATTGTAAACAATGGATGAGAACTCTGTTGTGTGTTTCACTTCAGAAATGGAGTTAAATCCCAGGCTCTGAGACATCCTACAAGGAAGACTTCTTTTCAGGTAAGGCCAGTTACTTTACAGCTCAAACGAACTACATAGTTCAGGAAGCTCACACGTTTCTCATCTAAACTGACAAGCATTGGATGTTAGAGAACCTCTGGTTTCTTTCCGTTTTAGAAGCAGAGTTGAACTAGATATGTCCCGAATGTGTAGGAAACACCGTTCTTTTGTTTTGAGCACACTCAAGTTTCCTGCTGTGTTACAGACTCTAGAAATCAATAGCGTTCTTCTTGCTCTAAAGCAGAGTGTGATCCATGGATGAGAACTCTGCTGTGTGCTTCCCTTCAGAAATGGAGTTAAATCCGAGGCTCCATTTCTTCCTACAAGCAAGACTTCGTTTCAGGTAAGGGCAGTCACTTTTCAGCTCAAATGAACTACGTCGTTGATGAGGCTCACACGTTTCTCATCTTAACTGACAAGTATTGGATGTTAGAGGACCAGTGCTTTGTATCAGTTTCAGAAGCAGAGTTCGACTAGATATGGTCCGTATGTGTAGGAAACACCGTTCTTTTGTTCTCAGCACACTCACGTTTCCTGCTGTCTTAGAGACTCTAGAAAGCAAGAGCATGATTCTTAATCTAAAGCAGAGTGTGATGTATGGATGAGAACTCTTCTGTGTGTTTCACTTCAGAAATGGAGTTAAATCCAAGGCTCTTTGTCTTCCTACAAGCAAGACTTCTTTTCATGTGAGGCCAGTTAATTTACAGCTCAAACAAACTACATCATTCAGGAAGCACACACGTTTCTCATCTAAACTGACAAGCATTGGATGTTAGAGGACCTCTGGTTTTTTCAGTTTCAGAAGCAGAGTTGAACTAGAATTGACCCGAATGTGTAGGAAACACCGTTCTTTTGTTCTGAGCACACTCAAGTTTCCTGCTGTATTACAGACTCTAGGAAGCAATAGCGTTCTTCTTGCTCTAAAGCAGAGTGTGATCCATGGATGAGAACACTGCTGTGTGCTTCCCTTCAGAAATGGAGTTAAATCCCAGGCTCCATTTCTTCCTACAAGCCAGATTTCATTTCAAGTAAGGGCAGTCACTTTTCAGCTCAAATGAACTACGTCGTTGATGAGGCTCACACGTTTCTCATCTTAACTGACAAGTATTGGATGTTAGAGGACCAGTGCTTTGTATCAGTTTCAGAAGCAGAGTTGGACTAGATATGGTCCGTATGTGTAGGAAACACCGTTCTTTTGTTCTCAGCACACTCACGTTTCCTGATGTCTTTGAGACTCTATAAAGCAAGAGCGACCTTCTTGCTCTAAAGCAGAGTGTGATCTATGGATGAGAACTATGCTGTGTGCTTCCCTTCAGAAATGGAGTTAAATCCCAGGATCCGTTTCTTCCTACAAGCAAGACTTCGTTTCAGGTAACGGCAGTCACTTTTCATCTCATATGAACGACGTCGTTGATGAGGATCACACGTTTCTCATCTTAACTGACAAGTATTGGATGGTAGAGGACCTCTGGTTTTTTCAGTTTTGGAGGCAGAGTTGAACTAGATTTGACCCGAATGTGTAGGAAACACCGTTCTTTGTTCTGAGCACACTCAAGTTTCCTGCTGTATTACAGACTCTAGAAAGCAATAGCGTTCTTCTTGCTCTAAAGCAGAGTGTGATCGATGGATGAGAACTCTGCTGTGTGCTTCCCTTCAGAAATGGAGTTAAATCCCAGGCTCCATTTCTTCCTACAAGCAAGATTTCGTTTCAGGTAAGGGCAGTCACTTTTCAGCTCAAATGAACTACGTCGTTGATGAGGCTCACACGTTTCTCATCTTAACTGACAAGTATTGGATGTTAGAGGACCAGTGCTTTGTATCAGTTTCAGAAGCAGAGTTGGACTAGATATGGTCCGTACGTGTAGGAAACACCGTTCTTTTGTTCTCAGCACACTCACGTTTCCTGCTGTCTTAGAGACTCTAGAAAGCAAGAGCATGATTCTTACTCTAAAGCAGAGTGTGATCTATGGATGAGAACTCTTCTGTGTGTTTCACTTCAGAAATGGAGTTAAATCCCAGGCTCTCTGTCTTCCTACAAGCAAGACTTCTTTTCAGGTAAGGCCAGTTACTTTACAGCTCAAACGAACTACATCGTTCAGGAAGCACACACGTTTCTCATCTAAACTAACAAGCATTGGATGTTAGAGGACTTCTGGTTTTTTCAGTTTTGGAGGCAGAGTTGAACTAGATTTGACCCGAATGTGTAGGAAACACCGTTCTTTGTTCTGAGCACACTCAAGTTTCCTGCTGTATTACAGACTCTAGAAAGCAATAGTGTTCTTCTTGCTCTAAAGCAGAGTGTGATCGATGGATGAGAACTCTGCTGTGTTCTTCCCTTCAGAAATGGAGTTAAATCCCAGGCTCCATTTCTTCCTACAAGCAAGACTTCGTTTCAGGTAAGGGCAGTCACTTTTCAGCTCAAATGAACTACGTCGTTGATGAGGCTCACACGTTTCTCATCTTAACTGACAAGTATTGGATGTTAGAGGACCAGTGCTTTGTATCAGTTTCAGAAGCAGAGTTGGACTAGATATGGTCCGTATGTGTAGGAAACACCGTTCTTTTGTTCTCAGCACACTCACGTTTCCAGCTGTCTTTGAGACTCTATAAAGCAAGAGCGACCTTCTTGCTCTAAAGCAGAGTGTGATCCATGGATGAGAACTATGCTGTGTGCTTCACTTCAGAAATGGAGTTAAATCCCAGGATCCGTTTCTTCCTACTAGCAAGACTTCGTTTCAGGAAAGGGCAGTCACTTTTCATCTCATATGAACTAAGTCGTTGATGAGGCTCACACGTTTCTCATCTTAACTGACAAGTATTGGATGTTAGAGGACCAGTGTTTTGTATCAGTTTCAGAAGCAGAGTTGGACTAGATATGGTCCGTATGTTTAGGAAACACCGTTCTTTCCTTCTCATCACACTCATGTTTCCTGCTGTCTTAGAGACACTAGAAAGCAAGAGCATGATTCTTGCTCTAAAGCAGAGTGTGATCTATGGATGAGAACTCTTCTGTGTGTTTCACTTCAGAAATGGAGTTAAATCCCAGGCTCTTTGTCTTCCTACAAGCAAGACTTCTTTTCAGGTAAGGCCAGTTACTTTACAGCTCAAACGAACTACATCGTTCAGGAAGCACACACGTTTCTCATCTAAACTGACAAGCATTGGATGTTAGAGGACCTCTGGTTTTTTCAGTTTTGGAGGCAGAGTTGAACTAGATTTGACCCGAATGTGTAGGAAACACCGTTCTTTGTTCTGAGCACACTCAAGTTTCCTGCTGTATTACAGACTCTAGAAAGCAATAGCGTTCTTCTTGCTCTAAAGCAGAGTGTGATCCATGGATGAGAACTCTGCTGTGTGCTTCCCTTCAGAAATGGAGTTAAATCCGAGGCTCCATTTCTTCCTACAAGCAAGACTTCGTTTCAGGTAAGGGCAGTCACTTTTCAGCTCAAATGAACTACGTCGTTGATGAGGCTCACACGTTTCTCATCTTAACTGACAAGTATTGGATGTTAGAGGACCAGTGCTTTGTATCAGTTTCAGAAGCAGAGTTCGACTAGATATGGTCCGTATGTGTAGGAAACACCGTTCTTTTGTTCTCAGCACACTCACGTTTCCTGCTGTCTTAGAGACTCTAGAAAGCAAGAGCATGATTCTTACTCTAAAGCAGAGTGTGATGTATGGATGAGAACTCTTCTGTGTGTTTCACTTCAGAAATGGAGTTAAATCCAAGGCTCTTTGTCTTCCTACAAGCAAGACTTCTTTTCATGTGAGGCCAGTTAATTTACAGCTCAAACAAACTACATCATTCAGGAAGCACACACGTTTCTCATCTAAACTGACAAGCATTGGATGTTAGAGGACCTCTGGTTTTTTCAGTTTCAGAAGCAGAGTTGAACTAGAATTGACCCGAATGTGTAGGAAACACCGTTCTTTTGTTCTGAGCACACTCAAGTTTCCTGCTGTATTACAGACTCTAGGAAGCAATAGCGTTCTTCTTGCTCTAAAGCAGAGTGTGATCCATGGATGAGAACACTGCTGTGTGCTTCCCTTCAGAAATGGAGTTAAATCCCAGGCTCCGTTTCTTCCTACAAGCCAGATTTCATTTCAGGTAAGGGCAGTCACTTTTCAGCTCAAATGAACTACGTCGTTGATGAGGCTCACACGTTTCTCATCTTAACTGACAAGTATTGGATGTTAGAGGACCAGTGCTTTGTATCACTTTCAGAAGCAGAGTTGGACTAGATATGGTCCGTATGTGTAGGAAACACCGTTCTTTTGTTCTCAGCACACTCACGTTTCCTGATGTCTTTGAGACTCTATAAAGCAAGAGCGACCTTCTTGCTCTAAAGCAGAGTGTGATCTATGGATGAGAACTATGCTGTGTGCTTCCCTTCAGAAATGGAGTTAAATCCCAGGATCCGTTTCTTCCTACAAGCAAGACTTCGTTTCAGGTAACGGCAGTCACTTTTCATCTCATATGAACGACGTCGTTGATGAGGATCACACGTTTCTCATCTTAACTGACAAGTATTGGATGGTAGAGGACCAGTGTTTTGTATCAGTTTCAGAAGCAGAGTTGGACTAGATATGGTCCGTAAGTTTAGGAAACACCGTTCTTTTCTTCTCATCACACTCATGTTTCCTGCTGTCTTAGAGACACTAGAAAGCAAGAGCATGATTCTTGCTCTAAAGCAGAGTGTGATCTATGGATGAGAACTCTTCTGTGTGTTTCACTTCAGAAATGGAGTTAAATCCCAGGCTCTTTGTCTTCCTACAAGCAAGACTTCTTTTCAGGTAAGGCCAGTTACTTTACAGCTCAAACGAACTACATCGTTCAGGAAGCACACACGTTTCTCATCTAAACTGACAAGCATTGGATGTTAGAGGACCTCTGGTTTTTTCAGTTTTGGAGGCAGAGTTGAACTAGATTTGACCCGAATGTGTAGGAAACACCGTTCTTTGTTCTGAGCACACTCAAGTTTCCTGCTGTATTACAGACTCTAGAAAGCAATAGCGTTCTTCTTGCTCTAAAGCAGAGTGTGATCAATGGATGAGAACTCTGCTGTGTGCTTCCCTTCAGAAATGGAGTTAAATCCCAGGCTCCATTTCTTCCTACAAGCAAGACTTCGTTTCAGGTAAGGGCTGTCACTTTTAAGCTCAAATGAACTACGTCGTTGATGAGGCTCACACGTTTCTCATCTTAACTGACAAGTATTGGATGTTAGAGGACCAGTGCTTTGTATCAGTTTCAGAAGCAGAGTTCGACTAGATATGGTCCGTATGTGTAGGAAACACCGTTCTTTTGTTCTCAGCACACTCACGTTTCCTGCTGTCTTAGAGACTCTAGAAAGCAAGAGCATGATTCTTACTCTAAAGCAGAGTGTGATCTATGGATGAGAACTCTTCTGTGTGTTTCACTTCAGAAATGGAGTTAAATCCCAGGCTCTCTGTCTTCCTACAAGCAAGACTTCTTTTCAGGTAAGGCCAGTTACTTTACAGCTCAAACGAACTACATCGTTCAGGAAGCACACACGTTTCTCATCTAAACTGACAAGCATTGGATGTTAGAGGACTTCTGGTTTTTTCAGTTTTGGAGGCAGAGTTGAACTAGATTTGACCCGAATGTGTAGGAAACACCGTTCTTTGTTCTGAGCACACTCAAGTTTCCTGCTGTATTACAGACTCTAGAAAGCAATAGCGTTCTTCTTGCTCTAAAGCAGAGTGTGATCGATGGATGAGAACTCTGCTGTGTGCTTCCCTTCAGAAATGGAGTTAAATCCGAGGCTCCATTTCTTCCTACAAGCAAGACTTCGTTTCAGGTAAGGGCAGTCACTTTTCAGCTCAAATGAACTACGTCGTTTATGAGGCTCACACGTTTCTCATCTTAACTGACAAGTATTGGATGTTAGAGGACCAGTGCTTTGTATCAGTTTCAGAAGCAGAGTTGGACTAGATATGGTCCGTATGTGTAGGAAACACCGTTCTTTTGTTCTCAGCACACTCACGTTTCCTGCTGTCTTTGAGACTCTATAAAGCAAGAGCGACCTTCTTGCTCTAAAGCAGAGTGTGATCCATGGATGAGAACTATGCTGTGTGCTTCACTTCAGAAATGGAGTTAAATCCCAGGATCCGTTTCTTCCTACAAGCAAGACTTCGTTTCAGGAAAGGGCAGTCACTTTTCATCTCATATGAACTAAGTCGTTGATGAGGCTCACACGTTTCTCATCTTAACTGACAAGTATTGGATGTTAGAGGACCAGTGTTTTGTATCAGTTTCAGAAGCAGAGTTGGACTAGATATGGTCCGTATGTTTAGGAAACACCGTTCTTTCCTTCTCATCACACTCATATTTCCTGCTGTCTTAGAGACACTAGAAAGCAAGAGCATGATTCTTGCTCTAAAGCAGAGTGTGATCTATGGATGAGAACTCTTCTGTGTGTTTCACTTCAGAAATGGAGTTAAATCCCAGGCTCTTTGTCTTCCTACAAGCAAGACTTCTTTTCAGGTAAGGCCAGTTACTTTACAGCTCAAACGAACTACATCGTTCAGGAAGCACACACGTTTCTCATCTAAACTGACAAGCATTGGATGTTAGAGGACCTCTGGTTTTTTCAGTTTTGGAGGCAGAGTTGAACTAGATTTGACCCGAATGTGTAGGAAACACCGTTCTTTGTTCTGAGCACACTCAAGTTTCCTGCTGTATTACAGACTCTAGAAAGCAATAGCGTTCTTCTTGCTCTAAAGCAGAGTGTGATCGATGGATGAGAACTCTGCTGTGTGCTTCCCTTCAGAAATGGAGTTAAATCCCAGGCTCCATTTCTTCCTACAAGCAAGACTTCGTTTCAGGTAAGGGCAGTCACTTTTCAGCTCAAATGAACTACGTCGTTTATGAGGCTCACACGTTTCTCATCTTAACTGACAAGTATTGGATGTTAGAGGACCAGTGCTTTGTATCAGTTTCAGAAGCAGAGTTGGACTAGATATGGTCCGTATGTGTAGGAAACACCGTTCTTTTGTTCTCAGCACACTCACGTTTCCTGCTGTCTTAGAGACTCTAGAAAGCAAGAGCATGATTCTTACTCTAAAGCAGAGTGTGATGTATGGATGAGAACTCTTCTGTGTGTTTCACTTCAGAAATGGAGTTAAATCCAAGGCTCTTTGTCTTCCTACAAGCAAGACTTCTTTTCATGTGAGGCCAGTTAATTTACAGCTCAAACGAACTACATCGTTCAGGAAGCACACACGTTTCTCATCTAAACTGACAAGCATTGGATGTTAGAGGACCTCTGGTTTTTTCAGTTTCAGAAGCAGAGTTGAACTAGATTTGACCCGAATGTGTAGGAAACACCGTTCTTTTGTTCTGAGCACACTCAAGTTTCCTGCTGTATTACAGACTCTAGGAAGCAATAGCGTTCTTCTTGCTCTAAAGCAGAGTGTGATCCATGGATGAGAACACTGCTGTGTGCTTCCCTTCAGAAATGGAGTTAAATCCCAGGCTCCGTTTCTTCCTACAAGCCAGATTTCATTTCAGGTAAGGGCAGTCACTTTTCAGCTCAAATGAACTACGTCGTTGATGAGGCTCACACGTTTCTCATCTTAACTGACAAGTATTGGATGTTAGAGGACCAGTGCTTTGTATCAGTTTCAGAAGCAGAGTTGGACTAGATATGGTCCGTATGTGTAGGAAACACCGTTCTTTTGTTCTCAGCACACTCACGTTTCCTGCTGTCTTTGAGACTCTATAAAGCAAGAGCGACCTTCTTGCTCTAAAGCAGAGTGTGATCCATGGATGAGAACTATGCTGTGTGCTTCCCTTCAGAAATGGAGTTAAATCCCAGGATCCGTTTCTTCCTACAAGCAAGACTTCGTTTCAGGAAAGGGCAGTCACTTTTCATCTCATATGAACTACGTCGTTGATGAGGCTCACACGTTTCTCATCTTAACTGACAAGTATTGGATGTTAGAGGACCAGTGTTTTGTATCAGTTTCAGAAGCAGAGTTGGACTAGATATGGTCCGTAAGTTTAGGAAACACCGTTCTTTTCTTCTCATCACACTCATGTTTCATGCTGTCTTAGAGACACTAGAAAGCAAGAGCATGATTCTTGCTCTAAAGCAGAGTGTGATCTATGGATGAGAACTCTTCTGTGTGTTTCACTTCAGAAATGGAGTTAAATCCCAGGCTCTTTGTCTTCCTACAAGCAAGACTTCTTTTCAGGTAAGGCCAGTTACTTTACAGCTCAAACGAACTACATCGTTCAGGAAGCACACACGTTTCTCATCTAAACTGACAAGCATTGGATGTTAGAGGACCTCTGGTTTTTTCAGTTTTGGAGGCAGAGTTGAACTTTATTTGACCCGAATGTGTAGGAAACACCGTTCTTTGTTCTGAGCACACTCAAGTTTCCTGCTGTATTACAGACACTAGAAAGCAATAGCGTTCTTCTTGCTCTAAAGCAGAGTGTGATCGATGGATGAGAACTCTGCTGTGTGCTTCCCTTCAGAAATGGAGTTAAATCCCAGGCTCCATTTCTTCCTACAAGCAAGACTTCGTTTCAGGTAAGGGCAGTCACTTTTCAGCTCAAATGAACTACGTCGTTGATGAGGCTCACACGTTTCTCATCTTAACTGACAAGTATTGGATGTTAGAGGACCAGTGCTTTGTATCAGTTTCAGAAGCAGAGTTGGACTAGATATGGTCCGTATGTGTAGGAAACACCGTTCTTTTGTTCTCAGCACACTCACGTTTCCTGCTGTCTTTGAGACTCTATAAAGCAAGAGCGACCTTCTTGCTCCAAAGCAGAGTGTGATCCATGGATGAGAACTATGCTGTGTGCTTCACTTCAGAAATGGAGTTAAATCCCAGGATCCGTTTCTTCCTACAAGCAAGACTTCGTTTCAGGAAAGGGCAGTCACTTTTCATCTCATATGAACTACGTCGTTGATGAGGCTCACACGTTTCTCATCTTAACTGACAAGTATTGGATGTTAGAGGACCAGTGTTTTGTATCAGTTTCAGAAGCAGAGTTGGAATAGATATGGTCCGTATGTTTAGGAAATACCGTTCTTTCCTTCTCATCACACTCATGTTTCCTGCTGTCTTAGAGACACTAGAAAGCAAGAGCATGATTCTTGCTCTAAAGCAGAGTGTGATCTATGGATGAGAACTCTTCTGTGTGTTTCACTTCAGAAATGGAGTTAAATCCCAGGCTCTTTGTCTTCCTACAAGCAAGACTTCTTTTCAGGTAAGGCCAGTTACTTTACAGCTCAAACGAACTACATCGTTCAGGAAGCACACACGTTTCTCATCTAAACTGACAAGCATTGGATGTTAGAGGACCTCTGGTTTTTTCAGTTTTGGAGGCAGAGTTGAACTAGATTTGACCCGAATGTGTAGGAAACACCGTTCTTTGTTCTGAGCACACTCAAGTTTCCTGCTGTATTACAGACTCTAGAAAGCAATAGCGTTCTTCTTGCTCTAAAGCAGAGTGTGATCGATGGATGAGAACTCTGCTGTGTGCTTCCCTTCAGAAATGGAGTTAAATCCCAGGCTCCATTTCTTCCTACAAGCAAGACTTCGTTTCAGGTAAGGGCAGTCACTTTTCAGCTCAAATGAACTACGTCGTTTATGAGGCTCACACGTTTCTCATCTTAACTGACAAGTATTGGATGTTAGAGGACCAGTGCTTTGTATCAGTTTCAGAAGCAGAGTTGGACTAGATATGGTCCGTATGTGTAGGAAACACCGTTCTTTTGTTCTCAGCACACTCACGTTTCCTGCTGTCTTAGAGACTCTAGAAAGCAAGAGCATGATTCTTACTCTAAAGCAGAGTGTGATGTATGGATGAGAACTCTTCTGTGTGTTTCACTTCAGAAATGGAGTTAAATCCAAGGCTCTTTGTCTTCCTACAAGCAAGACTTCTTTTCATGTGAGGCCAGTTAATTTACAGCTCAAACGAACTACATCGTTCAGGAAGCACACACGTTTCTCATCTAAACTGACAAGCATTGGATGTTAGAGGACCTCTGGTTTTTTCAGTTTCAGAAGCAGAGTTGAACTAGATTTGACCCGAATGTGTAGGAAACACCGTTCTTTTGTTCTGAGCACACTCAAGTTTCCTGCTGTATTACAGACTCTAGGAAGCAATAGCGTTCTTCTTGCTCTAAAGCAGAGTGTGATCCATGGATGAGAACACTGCTGTGTGCTTCCCTTCAGAAATGGAGTTAAATCCCAGGCTCCGTTTCTTCCTACAAGCCAGATTTCATTTCAGGTAAGGGCAGTCACTTTTCAGCTCAAATGAACTACGTCGTTGATGAGGCTCACACGTTTCTCATCTTAACTGACAAGTATTGGATGTTAGAGGACCAGTGCTTTGTATCAGTTTCAGAAGCAGAGTTGGACTAGATATGGTCCGTATGTGTAGGAAACACCGTTCTTTTGTTCTCAGCACACTCACGTTTCCTGCTGTCTTTGAGACTCTATAAAGCAAGAGCGACCTTCTTGCTCTAAAGCAGAGTGTGATCCATGGATGAGAACTATGCTGTGTGCTTCCCTTCAGAAATGGAGTTAAATCCCAGGATCCGTTTCTTCCTACAAGCAAGACTTCGTTTCAGGAAAGGGCAGTCACTTTTCATCTCATATGAACTACGTCGTTGATGAGGCTCACACGTTTCTCATCTTAACTGACAAGTATTGGATGTTAGAGGACCAGTGTTTTGTATCAGTTTCAGAAGCAGAGTTGGACTAGATATGGTCCGTAAGTTTAGGAAACACCGTTCTTTTCCTCTCATCACACTCATGTTTCATGCTGTCTTAGAGACACTAGAAAGCAAGAGCATGATTCTTGCTCTAAAGCAGAGTGTGATCTATGGATGAGAACTCTTCTGTGTGTTTCACTTCAGAAATGGAGTTAAATCCCAGGCTCTTTGTCTTCCTACAAGCAAGACTTCTTTTCAGGTAAGGCCAGTTACTTTACAGCTCAAACGAACTACATCGTTCAGGAAGCACACACGTTTCTCATCTAAACTGACAAGCATTGGATGTTAGAGGACCTCTGGTTTTTTCAGTTTTGGAGGCAGAGTTGAACTAGATTTGACCCGAATGTGTAGGAAACACCGTTCTTTGTTCTGAGCACACTCAAGTTTCCTGCTGTATTACAGACTCTAGAAAGCAATAGCGTTCTTCTTGCTCTAAAGCAGAGTGTGATCGATGGATGAGAACTCTGCTGTGTGCTTCCCTTCAGAAATGGAGTTAAATCCCAGGCTCCATTTCTTCCTACAAGCAAGACTTCGTTTCAGGTAAGGGCAGTCACTTTTCAGCTCAAATGAACTACGTCGTTTATGAGGCTCACACGTTTCTCATCTTAACTGACAAGTATTGGATGTTAGAGGACCAGTGCTTTGTATCAGTTTCAGAAGCAGAGTTGGACTAGATATGGTCCGTATGTGTAGGAAACACCGTTCTTTTGTTCTCAGCACACTCACGTTTCCTGCTGTCTTTGAGACTCTATAAAGCAAGAGCGACCTTCTTGCTCTAAAGCAGAGTGTGATCCATGGATGAGAACTATGCTGTGTGCTTCACTTCAGAAATGGAGTTAAATCCCAGGATCCGTTTCTTCCTACAAGCAAGACTTCGTTTCAGGAAAGGGCAGTCACTTTTCATCTCATATGAACTACGTCGTTGATGAGGCTCACACGTTTCTCATCTTAACTGACAAGTATTGGATGTTAGAGGACCAGTGTTTTGTATCAGTTTCAGAAGCAGAGTTGGAATAGATATGGTCCGTATGTTTAGGAAATACCGTTCTTTCCTTCTCATCACACTCATGTTTCCTGCTGTCTTAGAGACACTAGAAAGCAAGAGCATGATTCTTGCTCTAAAGCAGAGTGTGATCTATGGATGAGAACTCTTCTGTGTGTTTCACTTCAGAAATGGAGTTAAATCCCAGGCTCTTTGTCTTCCTACAAGCAAGACTTCTTTTCAGGTAAGGCCAGTTACTTTACAGCTCAAACGAACTACATCGTTCAGGAAGCACACACGTTTCTCATCTAAACTGACAAGCATTGGATGTTAGAGGACCTCTGGTTTTTTCAGTTTTGGAGGCAGAGTTGAACTAGATTTGACCCGAATGTGTAGGAAACACCGTTCTTTGTTCTGAGCACACTCAAGTTTCCTGCTGTATTACAGACTCTAGAAAGCAATAGCGTTCTTCTTGCTCTAAAGCAGAGTGTGATCGATGGATGAGAACTCTGCTGTGTGCTTCCCTTCAGAAATGGAGTTAAATCCCAGGCTCCATTTCTTCCTACAAGCAAGACTTCGTTTCAGGTAAGGGCAGTCACTTTTCAGCTCAAATGAACTACGTCGTTTATGAGGCTCACACGTTTCTCATCTTAACTGACAAGTATTGGATGTTAGAGGACCAGTGCTTTGTATCAGTTTCAGAAGCAGAGTTGGACTAGATATGGTCCGTATGTGTAGGAAACACCGTTCTTTTGTTCTCAGCACACTCACGTTTCCTGCTGTCTTAGAGACTCTAGAAAGCAAGAGCATGATTCTTACTCTAAAGCAGAGTGTGATGTATGGATGAGAACTCTTCTGTGTGTTTCACTTCAGAAATGGAGTTAAATCCAAGGCTCTTTGTCTTCCTACAAGCAAGACTTCTTTTCATGTGAGGCCAGTTAATTTACAGCTCAAACGAACTACATCGTTCAGGAAGCACACACGTTTCTCATCTAAACTGACAAGCATTGGATGTTAGAGGACCTCTGGTTTTTTCAGTTTCAGAAGCAGAGTTGAACTAGATTTGACCCGAATGTGTAGGAAACACCGTTCTTTTGTTCTGAGCACACTCAAGTTTCCTGCTGTATTACAGACTCTAGGAAGCAATAGCGTTCTTCTTGCTCTAAAGCAGAGTGTGATCCATGGATGAGAACACTGCTGTGTGCTTCCCTTCAGAAATGGAGTTAAATCCCAGGCTCCGTTTCTTCCTACAAGCCAGATTTCATTTCAGGTAAGGGCAGTCACTTTTCAGCTCAAATGAACTACGTCGTTGATGAGGCTCACACGTTTCTCATCTTAACTGACAAGTATTGGATGTTAGAGGACCAGTGCTTTGTATCAGTTTCAGAAGCAGAGTTGGACTAGATATGGTCCGTAAGTTTAGGAAACACCGTTCTTTTCTTCTCATCACACTCATGTTTCATGCTGTCTTAGAGACACTAGAAAGCAAGAGCATGATTCTTGCTCTAAAGCAGAGTGTGATCTATGGATGAGAACTCTTCTGTGTGTTTCACTTCAGAAATGGAGTTAAATCCCAGGCTCTTTGTCTTCCTACAAGCAAGACTTCTTTTCAGGTAAGGCCAGTTACTTTACAGCTCAAACGAACTACATCGTTCAGGAAGCACACACGTTTCTCATCTAAACTGACAAGCATTGGATGTTAGAGGACCTCTGGTTTTTTCAGTTTTGGAGGCAGAGTTGAACTTTATTTGACCCGAATGTGTAGGAAACACCGTTCTTTGTTCTGAGCACACTCAAGTTTCCTGCTGTATTACAGACACTAGAAAGCAATAGCGTTCTTCTTGCTCTAAAGCAGAGTGTGATCGATGGATGAGAACTCTGCTGTGTGCTTCCCTTCAGAAATGGAGTTAAATCCCAGGCTCCATTTCTTCCTACAAGCAAGACTTCGTTTCAGGTAAGGGCAGTCACTTTTAAGCTCAAAGGAACTACGTCGTTGATGAGGCTCACACGTTTCTCATCTTAACTGACAAGTTTTGGATGTTAGAGGACCAGTGCTTTGTATCAGTTTCAGAAGCAGAGTTGGAATAGGTATGGTCCGTATGTGTAGGAAACACCGTTCTTTTGTTCTCAGCACACTCACGTTTCCTGCTGTCTTTGAGACTCTATAAAGCAAGAGCGACCTTCTTGCTCTAAAGCAGAGTGTGATCCATGGATGAGAACTATGCTGTGTGCCTCACTTCAGAAATGGAGTTAAATCCCAGGATCCGTTTCTTCCTACAAGCAAGACTTCGTTTCAGGAAAGGGCAGTCACTTTTCATCTCATATGAACTACGTCGTTGATGAGGCTCACACGTTTCTCATCTTAACTGACAAGTATTGGATGTTAGAGGACCAGTGTTTTGTATCAGTTTCAGAAGCAGAGTTGGACTAGATATGGTCCGTATATTTAGGAAATACCGTTCTTTCCTTCTCATCACACTCATGTTTCCTGCTGTCTTAGAGACACTAGAAAGCAAGAGCATGATTCTTGCTCTAAAGCAGAGTGTGATCTATGGATGAGAACTCTTCTGTGTGTTTCACTTCAGAAATGGAGTTAAATCCCAGGCTCTTTGTCTTCCTACAAGCAAGACTTCTTTTCAGGTAAGGCCAGTTACTTTACAGCTCAAACAAACTACATCGTTCAGGAAGCACACACGTTTCTCATCTAAACTGACAAGCATTGGATGTTAGAGGACCTCTGGTTTTTTCAGTTTTGGAGGCAGAGTTGAACTAGATTTGACCCGAATGTGTAGGAAACACCGTTCTTTGTTCTGAGCACACTCAAGTTTCCTGCTGTATTACAGACTCTAGAAAGCAATAGCGTTCTTCTTGCTCTAAAGCAGAGTGTGATCGATGGATGAGAACTCTGCTGTGTGCTTCCCTTCAGAAATGGAGTTAAATCCCAGGCTCCATTTCTTCCTACAAGCAAGACTTCGTTTCAGGTAAGGGCAGTCACTTTTCAGCTCAAATGAACTACGTCATTGATGAGGCTCACACGTTTCTCATCTTAACTGACAAGTATTGGATGTTAGAGGACCAGTGCTTTGTATCAGTTTCAGAAGCAGAGTTGGACTAGATATGGTCCGTATGTGTAGGAAACACCGTTCTTTTGTTCTCAGCACACTCACGTTTCCTGCTGTCTTAGAGACTCTAGAAAGCAAGAGCGATCTTCTTGCTCTAAAGCAGAGTGTGATCTATGGATGAGAACTCTGCTGTCTGTTTCACTTCGGAAATGGAGTTAAATCCCCGGCTCTGTGTCTTCCTACAAGCAAGACTTCTTTTCAGGTAAGGCCAGTTACTTTACAGCTCAGATGAACTACATCGTTCAGGAAGTTCACACGTTTCTCATCTAAACTGACAAGCATTGGATGTTAGAGGACTTCTGGTTTATTTCAGTTTCAGAAGCAGAGTTGAACTAGATATGTCCCCAATGTGTAGGAAACACCGTTCCTTTGTACTGAGCACAATCAAGTTTACTGCTGTGTTACAGATTCTAGAAAGCAATAGCGTTCTTCTTGCTCTAAAGCAGAGTGTGATCCATGGATGAGAACTATGCTGTGAGCTTCCCTTCAGAAATGGAGTTAAACCCCAGGATCCGTTTCTTCCTACAAGCAAGACTTCGTTTCAGGAAAGGGCAGTCACTTTTCAGCTCATATGAACTACGTCGTTCATGAAGCTCACATGTTTCTCATCTTAACTGACATGCATTGGATGTTAGAGGACCAGTGCTTTGTATCTGTTTCAGAAGCAGAGTTGGACTAGATATGGTCCGTATGTGTAGGAAACACCGTTGGGTTGTTCTCATCACACTCATGTTTCCTGCTGTCTTAGAGAATGTAGAAAGGAAGAGCGTGCTTCTTGCTCTAAAGCTGATTGTAAACAATGGATGAGAACTCTGTTGTGTGTTTCACTTCAGAAATGGAGTTAAATCCCAGGCTCTGAGTCATCCTACAAGGAAGACTTCTTTTCAGGTAAGGCCAGTTACTTTACAGCTCAAACGAACTACATAGTTCAGGAAGCTCACACGTTTCTCATCTAAACTGACAAGCATTGGATGTTAGAGAACCTCTGGTTTCTTTCCGTTTTAGAAGCAGAGTTGAACTAGATATGTCCCGAATGTGTAGGAAACACCGTTCTTTTGTTTTGAGCACACTCAAGTTTCCTGCTGTGTTACAGACTCTAGAAATCAATAGCGTTCTTCTTGCTCTAAAGCAGAGTGTGATCCATGGATGAGAACTCTGCTGTGTGCTTCCCTTCAGAAATGGAGTTAAATCCGAGGCTCCATTTCTTCCTACAAGCAAGACTTCGTTTCAGGTAAGGGCAGTCACTTTTCAGCTCAAATGAACTACGTCGTTGATGAGGCTCACACGTTTCTCATCTTAACTGACAAGTATTGGATGTTAGAGGACCAGTGCTTTGTATCAGTTTCAGAAGCAGAGTTCGACTAGATATGGTCCGTATGTGTAGGAAACACCGTTCTTTTGTTCTCAGCACACTCACGTTTCCTGCTGTCTTAGAGACTCTAGAAAGCAAGAGCATGATTCTTACTCTAAAGCAGAGTGTGATGTATGGATGAGAACTCTTCTGTGTGTTTCACTTCAGAAATGGAGTTAAATCCAAGGCTCTTTGTCTTCCTACAAGCAAGACTTCTTTTCATGTGAGGCCAGTTAATTTACAGCTCAAACAAACTACATCATTCAGGAAGCACACACGTTTCTCATCTAAACTGACAAGCATTGGATGTTAGAGGACCTCTGGTTTTTTCAGTTTCAGAAGCAGAGTTGAACTAGAATTGACCCGAATGTGTAGGAAACACCGTTCTTTTGTTCTGAGCACACTCAAGTTTCCTGCTGTATTACAGACTCTAGGAAGCAATAGCGTTCTTCTTGCTCTAAAGCAGAGTGTGATCCATGGATGAGAACACTGCTGTGTGCTTCCCTTCAGAAATGGAGTTAAATCCCAGGCTCTGTTTCTTCCTACAAGCCAGATTTCATTTCAGGTAAGGGCAGTCACTTTTAAGCTCAAATGAACTACGTCGTTGATGAGGCTCACACGTTTCTCATCTTAACTGACAAGTATTGGATGTTAGAGGACCAGTGCTTTGTATCAGTTTCAGAAGCAGAGTTGGACTAGATATGGTCCGTATGTGTAGGAAACACCGTTCTTTTGTTCTCAGCACACTCACGTTTCCTGCTGTCTTTGAGACTCTATAAAGCAAGAGCGACCTTCTTGCTCTAAAGCAGAGTGTGATCTATGGATGAGAACTATGCTGTGTGCTTCCCTTCAGAAATGGAGTTAAATCCCAGGATCCGTTTCTTCCTACAAGCAAGACTTCGTTTCAGGTAACGGCAGTCACTTTTCATCTCATATGAACGACGTCGTTGATGAGGATCACACGTTTCTCATCTTAACTGACAAGTATTGGATGGTAGAGCACCAGTGTTTTGTATCAGTTTCAGAAGCAGAGTTGGACTAGATATGGTCCGTAAGTTTAGGAAACACCGTTCTTTTCTTCTCATCACACTCATGTTTCCTGCTGTCTTAGAGACACTAGAAAGCAAGAGCATGATTCTTGCTCTAAAGCAGAGTGTGATCTATGGATGAGAACTCTTCTGTGTGTTTCACTTCAGAAATGGAGTTAAATCCCAGGCTCTTTGTCTTCCTACAAGCAAGACTTCTTTTCATGTAAGGCCAGTTACTTTACAGCTCAAACGAACTACATCGTTCAGGAAGCACACACGTTTCTCATCTAAACTGACAAGCATTGGATGTTAGAGGACCTCTGGTTTTTTCAGTTTTGGAGGCAGAGTTGAACTAGATTTGACCCGAATGTGTAGGAAACACCGTTCTTTGTTCTGAGCACACTCAAGTTTCCTGCTGTATTACAGACTCTAGAAAGCAATAGCTTTCTTCTTGCTCTAAAGCAGAGTGTGATCGATGGATGAGAACTCTGCTGTGTGCTTCCCTTCAGAAATGGAGTTAAATCCCAGGCTCCATTTCTTCCTACAAGCAAGACTTCGTTTCAGGTAAGGGCAGTCACTTTTCAGCTCAAATGAACTACGTCGTTTATGAGGCTCACACGTTTCTCATCTTAACTGACAAGTATTGGATGTTAGAGGACCAGTGCTTTGTATCAGTTTCAGAAGCAGAGTTGGACTAGATATGGTCCGTATGTGTAGGAAACACCGTTCTTTTGTTCTCAGCACACTCACGTTTCCTGCTGTCTTAGAGACTCTAGAAAGCAAGAGCATGATTCTTACTCTAAAGCAGAGTGTGATCTATGGATGAGAACTCTTCTGTGTGTTTCACTTCAGAAATGGAGTTAAATCCCAGGCTCTCTGTCTTCCTACAAGCAAGACTTCTTTTCAGGTAAGGCCAGTTACTTTACAGCTCAAACGAACTACATCGTTCAGGAAGCACACACGTTTCTCATCTAAACTGACAAGCATTGGATGTTAGAGGACTTCTGGTTTTTTCAGTTTTGGAGGCAGAGTTGAACTAGATTTGACCCGAATGTGTAGGAAACACCGTTCTTTGTTCTGAGCACACTCAAGTTTCCTGCTGTATTACAGACTCTAGAAAGCAATAGCGTTCTTCTTGCTCTAAAGCAGAGTGTGATCGATGGATGAGAACTCTGCTGTGTGCTTCCCTTCAGAAATGGAGTTAAATCCCAGGCTCCATTTCTTCCTACAAGCAAGACTTCGTTTCAGGTAAGGGCAGTCACTTTTCAGCTCAAATGAACTACGTCGTTTATGAGGCTCACACGTTTCTCATCTTAACTGACAAGTATTGGATGTTAGAGGACCAGTGCTTTGTATCAGTTTCAGAAGCAGAGTTGGACTAGATATGGTCCGTATGTGTAAGAAACACCGTTCTTTTGTTCTCAGCACACTCACGTTTCCTGCTGTCTTTGAGACTCTATAAAGCAAGAGCGACCTTCTTGCTCTAAAGCAGAGTGTGATCCATGGATGAGAACTATGCTGTGTGCTTCACTTCAGAAATGGAGTTAAATCCCAGGATCCGTTTCTTCCTACAAGCAAGACTTCGTTTCAGGAAAGGGCAGTCACTTTTCATCTCATATGAACTACGTCGTTGATGAGGCTCACACGTTTCTCATCTTAACTGACAAGTATTGGATGTTAGAGGACCAGTGTTTTGTATCAGTTTCAGAAGCAGAGTTGGACTAGATATGGTCCGTATGTTTAGGAAACACCGTTCTTTCCTTCTCATCACACTCATGTTTCCTGCTGTCTTAGAGACACTAGAAAGCAAGAGCATGATTCTTGCTCTAAAGCAGAGTGTGATCTATGGATGAGAACTCTTCTGTGTGTTTCACTTCAGAAATGGAGTTAAATCCCAGGCTCTTTGTCTTCCTACAAGCAAGACTTCTTTTCAGGTAAGGCCAGTTACTTTACAGCTCAAACGAACTACATCGTTCAGGAAGCACACACGTTTCTCATCTAAACTGACAAGCATTGGATGTTAGAGGACCTCTGGTTTTTTCAGTTTTGGAGGCAGAGTTGAACTAGATTTGACCCGAATGTGTAGGAAACACCGTTCTTTGTTCTGAGCACACTCAAGTTTCCTGCTGTATTACAGACTCTAGAAAGCAATAGCGTTCTTCTTGCTCTAAAGCAGAGTGTGATCGATGGATGAGAACTCTGCTGTGTGCTTCCCTTCAGAAATGGAGTTAAATCCCAGGCTCCATTTCTTCCTACAAGCAAGACTTCGTTTCAGGTAAGGGCAGTCACTTTTCAGCTCAAATGAACTACGTCGTTTATGAGGCTCACACGTTTCTCATCTTAACTGACAAGTATTGGATGTTAGAGGACCAGTGCTTTGTATCAGTTTCAGAAGCAGAGTTGGACTAGATATGGTCCGTATGTGTAGGAAACACCGTTCTTTTGTTCTCAGCACACTCACGTTTCCTGCTGTCTTAGAGACTCTAGAAAGCAAGAGCATGATTCTTACTCTAAAGCA
The DNA here is from genome assembly GCA_949786385.1 of Onychomys leucogaster. Classification (NCBI taxonomy): domain Eukaryota; kingdom Metazoa; phylum Chordata; class Mammalia; order Rodentia; family Cricetidae; genus Onychomys; species Onychomys leucogaster. The sequence continues at coordinate 1,244,051 of CATKUP010000146.1, read as the reverse complement.
GAGTGTGATGTATGGATGAGAACTCTTCTGTGTGTTTCACTTCAGAAATGGAGTTAAATCCAAGGCTCTTTGTCTTCCTACAAGCAAGACTTCTTTTCATGTCAGGCCAGTTAATTTACAGCTCAAACGAACTACATCGTTCAGGAAGCACACACGTTTCTCATCTAAACTGACAAGCATTGGATGTTAGAGGACCTCTGGTTTTTTCAGTTTCAGAAGCAGAGTTGAACTAGATTTGACCCGAATGTGTAGGAAACACCGTTCTTTTGTTCTGAGCACACTCAAGTTTCCTGCTGTATTACAGACTCTAGGAAGCAATAGCGTTCTTCTTGCTCTAAAGCAGAGTGTGATCCATGGATGAGAACACTGCTGTGTGCTTCCCTTCAGAAATGGAGTTAAATCCCAGGCTCCGTTTCTTCCTACAAGCCAGATTTCATTTCAGGTAAGGGCAGTCACTTTTCAGCTCAAATGAACTACGTCGTTGATGAGGCTCACACGTTTCTCATCTTAACTGACAAGTATTGGATGTTAGAGGACCAGTGCTTTGTATCAGTTTCAGAAGCAGAGTTGGACTAGATATGGTCCGTATGTGTAGGAAACACCGTTCTTTTGTTCTCAGCACACTCACGTTTCCTGCTGTCTTTGAGACTCTATAAAGCAAGAGCGACCTTCTTGCTCTAAAGCAGAGTGTGATCCATGGATGAGAACTATGCTGTGTGCTTCCCTTCAGAAATGGAGTTAAATCCCAGGATCCGTTTCTTCCTACAAGCAAGACTTCGTTTCAGGAAAGGGCAGTCACTTTTCATCTCATATGAACTACGTCGTTGATGAGGCTCACACGTTTCTCATCTTAACTGACAAGTATTGGATGTTAGAGGACCAGTGTTTTGTATCAGTTTCAGAAGCAGAGTTGGACTAGATATGGTCCGTATGTTTAGGAAACACCGTTCTTTCCTTCTCATCACACTCATGTTTCCTGCTGTCTTAGAGACACTAGAAAGCAAGAGCATGATTCTTGCTCTAAAGCAGAGTGTGATCTATGGATGAGAACTCTTCTGTGTGTTTCACTTCAGAAATGGAGTTAAATCCCAGGCTCTTTGTCTTCCTACAAGCAAGACTTCTTTTCAGGTAAGGCCAGTTAATTTACAGCTCAAACGAACTACATCGTTCAGGAAGCACACACGTTTCTCATCTAAACTGACAAGCATTGGATGTTAGAGGACCTCTGGTTTTTTCAGTTTCAGAAGCAGAGTTGAACTAGATTTGACCCGAATGTGTAGGAAACACCGTTCTTTTGTTCTGAGCACACTCAAGTTTCCTGCTGTATTACAGACTCTAGGAAGCAATAGCGTTCTTCTTGCTCTAAAGCAGAGTGTGATCCATGGATGAGAACACTGCTGTGTGCTTCCATTCAGAAATGGAGTTAAATCCCAGGCTCCGTTTCTTCCTACAAGCCAGATTTCATTTCAGGTAAGGGCAGTCACTTTTCAGCTCAAATGAACTACGTCGTTGATGAGGCTCACACGTTTCTCATCTTAACTGACAAGTATTGGATGTTAGAGGACCAGTGCTTTGTATCACTTTCAGAAGCAGAGTTGGACTAGATATAGTCCGTATGTGTAGGAAACACCGTTCTTTTGTTCTCAGCACACTCACGTTTCCTGCTGTCTCTGAGACTCTATAAAGCAAGAGCGACCTTCTTGCTCTAAAGCAGAGTGTGATCTATGGATGAGAACTATGCTGTGTGCTTCCCTTCAGAAATGGAGTTAAATCCCAGGATCCGTTTCTTCCGACAAGCAAGACTTCGTTTCAGGTAACGGCAGTCACTTTTCATCTCATATGAACTACATCGTTGATGAGGCTCACACGTTTCTCATCTTAACTGACAAGTATTGGATGTTAGAGGACCAGTGTTTTGTATCAGTTTCAGAAGCAGAGTTGGACTAGATATGGTCCGTAAGTTTAGGAAACACCGTTCTTTTCTTCTCATCACACTCATGTTTCCTGCTGTCTTAGAGACACTAGAAAGCAAGAGCATGATTCTTGCTCTAAAGCAGAGTGTGATCTATGGATGAGAACTCTTCTGTGTGTTTCACTTCAGAAATGGAGTTAAATCCCAGGCTCTTTGTCTTCCTACAAGCAAGACTTCTTTTCAGGTAAGGCCAGTTACTTTACAGCTCAAACGAACTACATCGTTCAGGAAGCACACACGTTTCTCATCTAAACTGACAAGCATTGGATGTTAGAGGACCTCTGGTTTTTTCAGTTTTGGAGGCAGAGTTGAACTAGATTTGACCCGAATGTGTAGGAAACACCGTTCTTTGTTCTGAGCACACTCAAGTTTCCTGCTGTATTACAGACACTGGAAAGCAATAGCGTTCTTCTTGCTCTAAAGCAGAGTGTGATCGATGGATGAGAACTCTGCTGTGTGCTTCCCTTCAGAAATGGAGTTAAACCCAGGCTCCATTTCTTCCTACAAGCAAGACTTCGTTTCAGGTAAGGGCAGTCACTTTTCAGCTCAAATGAACTACGTCGTTGATGAGGCTCACACGTTTCTCATCTTAACTGACAAGTATTGGATGTTAGAGGACCAGTGCTTTGTATCAGTTTCAGAAGCAGAGTTGGACTAGATATGGTCCGTATGTGTAGGAAACACCGTTCTTTTGTTCTCAGCACACTCACGTTTCCTGCTGTCTTTGAGTCTCTATAAAGCAAGAGCGACCTTCTTGCTCTAAAGCAGAGTGTGATCCATGGATGAGAACTATGCTGTGTGCTTCCCTTCAGAAATGGAGTTAAATCCCAGGATCCGTTTCTTCCTACAAGCCAGATTTCATTTCAGGTAAGGGCAGTCACTTTTCAGCTCAAATGAACTACGTCGTTTATGAGGCTCACACGTTTCTCATCTTAACTGACAAGTATTGGATGTTAGAGGACCAGTGCTTTGTATCAGTTTCAGAAGCAGAGTTGGACTAGATATGGTCCGTAAGTTTAGGAAACACCGTTCTTTTCTTCTCATCACACTCATGTTTCATGCTGTCTTAGAGACACTAGAAAGCAAGAGCATGATTCTTGCTCTAAAGCAGAGTGTGATCTATGGATGAGAACTCTTCTGTGTGTTTCACTTCAGAAATGGAGTTAAATCCCAGGCTCTTTGTCTTCCTACAAGCAAGACTTCTTTTCAGGTAAGGCCAGTTACTTTACAGCTCAAACGAACTACATCGTTCAGGAAGCACACACGTTTCTCATCTAAACTGACAAGCATTGGATGTTAGAGGACCTCTGGTTTTTTCAGTTTTGGAGGCAGAGTTGAACTTTATTTGACCCGAATGTGTAGGAAACACCGTTTTTTGTTCTGAGCACACTCAAGTTTCCTGCTGTATTACAGACACTAGAAAGCAATAGCGTTCTTCTTGCTCTAAAGCAGAGTGTGATCAATGGATGAGAACTCTGCTGTGTGCTTCCCTTCAGAAATGGAGTTAAATCCCAGGCTCCATTTCTTCCTACAAGCAAGACTTCGTTTCAGGTAAGGGCAGTCACTTTTAAGCTCAAAGGAACTAAGTCGTTGATGAGGCTCACACGTTTCTCATCTTAACTGACAAGTTTTGGATGTTAGAGGACCAGTGCTTTGTATCAGTTTCAGAAGCAGAGTTGGACTAGGTATGGTCCGTATGTGTAGGAAACACCGTTCTTTTGTTCTCAGCACACTCACGTTTCCTGCTGTCTTTGAGACTCTATAAAGCAAGAGCGACCTTCTTGCTCTAAAGCAGAGTGTGATCCATGGATGAGAACTATGCTGTGTGCTTCACTTCAGAAATGGAGTTAAATCCCAGGATCCGTTTCTTCCTACAAGCAAGACTTCGTTTCAGGAAAGGGCAGTCACTTTTCATCTCATATGAACTACGTCGTTGATGAGGCTCACACGTTTCTCATCTTAACTGACAAGTATTGGATGTTAGAGGACCAGTGTTTTGTATCAGTTTCAGAAGCAGAGTTGGACTAGATATGGTCCGTATGTTTAGGAAACACCGTTCTTTCCTTCTCATCACACTCATGTTTCCTGCTGTCTTAGAGACACTAGAAAGCAAGAGCATGATTCTTGCTCTAAAGCAGAGTGTGATCTATGGATGAGAACTCTTCTGTGTGTTTCACTTCAGAAATGGAGTTAAATCCCAGGCTCTTTGTCTTCCTACAAGCAAGACTTCTTTTCAGGTAAGGCCAGTTAATTTACAGCTCAAACGAACTACATCGTTCAGGAAGCACACACGTTTCTCATCTAAACTGACAAGCATTGGATGTTAGAGGACCTCTGGTTTTTTCAGTTTTGGAGGCAGAGTTGAACTAGATTTGACCCGAATGTGTAGGAAACACCGTTCTTTGTTCTGAGCACACTCAAGTTTCCTGCTGTATTACAGACTCTAGAAAGCAATAGCGTTCTTCTTGCTCTAAAGCAGAGTGTGATCGATGGATGAGAACTCTGCTGTGTGCTTCCCTTCAGAAATGGAGTTAAATCCCAGGCTCCATTTCTTCCTACAAGCAAGACTTCGTTTCAGGTAAGGGCAGTCACTTTTCAGCTCAAATGAACTACGTCGTTTATGAGGCTCACACGTTTCTCATCTTAACTGACAAGTATTGGATGTTAGAGGACCAGTGCTTTGTATCAGTTTCAGAAGCAGAGTTGGACTAGATATGGTCCGTATGTGTAGGAAACACCGTTCTTTTGTTCTCAGCACACTCACGTTTCCTGCTGTCTTAGAGACTCTAGAAAGCAAGAGCATGATTCTTACTCTAAAGCAGAGTGTGATGTATGGATGAGAACTCTTCTGTGTGTTTCACTTCAGAAATGGAGTTAAATCCAAGGCTCTTTGTCTTCCTACAAGCAAGACTTCTTTTCATGTCAGGCCAGTTAATTTACAGCTCAAACGAACTACATCGTTCAGGAAGCACACACGTTTCTCATCTAAACTGACAAGCATTGGATGTTAGAGGACCTCTGGTTTTTTCAGTTTCAGAAGCAGAGTTGAACTAGATTTGACCCGAATGTGTAGGAAACACCGTTCTTTTGTTCTGAGCACACTCAAGTTTCCTGCTGTATTACAGACTCTAGGAAGCAATAGCGTTCTTCTTGCTCTAAAGCAGAGTGTGATCCATGGATGAGAACACTGCTGTGTGCTTCCCTTCAGAAATGGAGTTAAATCCCAGGCTCCGTTTCTTCCTACAAGCCAGATTTCATTTCAGGTAAGGGCAGTCACTTTTCAGCTCAAATGAACTACGTCGTTGATGAGGCTCACACGTTTCTCATCTTAACTGACAAGTATTGGATGTTAGAGGACCAGTGCTTTGTATCAGTTTCAGAAGCAGAGTTGGACTAGATATGGTCCGTATGTGTAGGAAACACCGTTCTTTTGTTCTCAGCACACTCACGTTTCCTGCTGTCTTTGAGACTCTATAAAGCAAGAGCGACCTTCTTGCTCTAAAGCAGAGTGTGATCCATGGATGAGAACTATGCTGTGTGCTTCCCTTCAGAAATGGAGTTAAATCCCAGGATCCGTTTCTTCCTACAAGCAAGACTTCGTTTCAGGAAAGGGCAGTCACTTTTCATCTCATATGAACTACGTCGTTGATGAGGCTCACACGTTTCTCATCTTAACTGACAAGTATTGGATGTTAGAGGACCAGTGTTTTGTATCAGTTTCAGAAGCAGAGTTGGACTAGATATGGTCCGTATGTTTAGGAAACACCGTTCTTTCCTTCTCATCACACTCATGTTTCCTGCTGTCTTAGAGACACTAGAAAGCAAGAGCATGATTCTTGCTCTAAAGCAGAGTGTGATCTATGGATGAGAACTCTTCTGTGTGTTTCACTTCAGAAATGGAGTTAAATCCCAGGCTCTTTGTCTTCCTACAAGCAAGACTTCTTTTCAGGTAAGGCCAGTTAATTTACAGCTCAAACGAACTACATCGTTCAGGAAGCACACACGTTTCTCATCTAAACTGACAAGCATTGGATGTTAGAGGACCTCTGGTTTTTTCAGTTTCAGAAGCAGAGTTGAACTAGATTTGACCCGAATGTGTAGGAAACACCGTTCTTTTGTTCTGAGCACACTCAAGTTTCCTGCTGTATTACAGACTCTAGGAAGCAATAGCGTTCTTCTTGCTCTAAAGCAGAGTGTGATCCATGGATGAGAACACTGCTGTGTGCTTCCATTCAGAAATGGAGTTAAATCCCAGGCTCCGTTTCTTCCTACAAGCCAGATTTCATTTCAGGTAAGGGCAGTCACTTTTCAGCTCAAATGAACTACGTCGTTGATGAGGCTCACACGTTTCTCATCTTAACTGACAAGTATTGGATGTTAGAGGACCAGTGCTTTGTATCACTTTCAGAAGCAGAGTTGGACTAGATATAGTCCGTATGTGTAGGAAACACCGTTCTTTTGTTCTCAGCACACTCACGTTTCCTGCTGTCTCTGAGACTCTATAAAGCAAGAGCGACCTTCTTGCTCTAAAGCAGAGTGTGATCTATGGATGAGAACTATGCTGTGTGCTTCCCTTCAGAAATGGAGTTAAATCCCAGGATCCGTTTCTTCCGACAAGCAAGACTTCGTTTCAGGTAACGGCAGTCACTTTTCATCTCATATGAACTACATCGTTGATGAGGCTCACACGTTTCTCATCTTAACTGACAAGTATTGGATGTTAGAGGACCAGTGTTTTGCATCAGTTTCAGAAGCAGAGTTGGACTAGATATGGTCCGTAAGTTTAGGAAACACCGTTCTTTTCTTCTCATCACACTCATGTTTCCTGCTGTCTTAGAGACACTAGAAAGCAAGAGCATGATTCTTGCTCTAAAGCAGAGTGTGATCTATGGATGAGAACTCTTCTGTGTGTTTCACTTCAGAAATGGAGTTAAATCCCAGGCTCTTTGTCTTCCTACAAGCAAGACTTCTTTTCAGGTAAGGCCAGTTACTTTACAGCTCAAACGAACTACATCGTTCAGGAAGCACACACGTTTCTCATCTAAACTGACAAGCATTGGATGTTAGAGGACCTCTGGTTTTTTCAGTTTTGGAGGCAGAGTTGAACTAGATTTGACCCGAATGTGTAGGAAACACCGTTCTTTGTTCTGAGCACACTCAAGTTTCCTGCTGTATTACAGACACTGGAAAGCAATAGCGTTCTTCTTGCTCTAAAGCAGAGTGTGATCGATGGATGAGAACTCTGCTGTGTGCTTCCCTTCAGAAATGGAGTTAAACCCAGGCTCCATTTCTTCCTACAAGCAAGACTTCGTTTCAGGTAAGGGCAGTCACTTTTCAGCTCAAATGAACTACGTCGTTGATGAGGCTCACACGTTTCTCATCTTAACTGACAAGTATTGGATGTTAGAGGACCAGTGCTTTGTATCAGTTTCAGAAGCAGAGTTGGACTAGATATGGTCCGTATGTGTAGGAAACACCGTTCTTTTGTTCTCAGCACACTCACGTTTCCTGCTGTCTTTGAGTCTCTATAAAGCAAGAGCGACCTTCTTGCTCTAAAGCAGAGTGTGATCCATGGATGAGAACTATGCTGTGTGCTTCCCTTCAGAAATGGAGTTAAATCCCAGGATCCGTTTCTTCCTACAAGCCAGATTTCATTTCAGGTAAGGGCAGTCACTTTTCAGCTCAAATGAACTACGTCGTTTATGAGGCTCACACGTTTCTCATCTTAACTGACAAGTATTGGATGTTAGAGGACCAGTGCTTTGTATCAGTTTCAGAAGCAGAGTTGGACTAGATATGGTCCGTAAGTTTAGGAAACACCGTTCTTTTCTTCTCATCACACTCATGTTTCATGCTGTCTTAGAGACACTAGAAAGCAAGAGCATGATTCTTGCTCTAAAGCAGAGTGTGATCTATGGATGAGAACTCTTCTGTGTGTTTCACTTCAGAAATGGAGTTAAATCCCAGGCTCTTTGTCTTCCTACAAGCAAGACTTCTTTTCAGGTAAGGCCAGTTACTTTACAGCTCAAACGAACTACATCGTTCAGGAAGCACACACGTTTCTCATCTAAACTGACAAGCATTGGATGTTAGAGGACCTCTGGTTTTTTCAGTTTTGGAGGCAGAGTTGAACTTTATTTGACCCGAATGTGTAGGAAACACCGTTCTTTGTTCTGAGCACACTCAAGTTTCCTGCTGTATTACAGACACTAGAAAGCAATAGCGTTCTTCTTGCTCTAAAGCAGAGTGTGATCAATGGATGAGAACTCTGCTGTGTGCTTCCCTTCAGAAATGGAGTTAAATCCCAGGCTCCATTTCTTCCTACAAGCAAGACTTCGTTTCAGGTAAGGGCAGTCACTTTTAAGCTCAAAGGAACTAAGTCGTTGATGAGGCTCACACGTTTCTCATCTTAACTGACAAGTTTTGGATGTTAGAGGACCAGTGCTTTGTATCAGTTTCAGAAGCAGAGTTGGACTAGGTATGGTCCGTATGTGTAGGAAACACCGTTCTTTTGTTCTCAGCACACTCACGTTTCCTGCTGTCTTTGAGACTCTATAAAGCAAGAGCGACCTTCTTGCTCTAAAGCAGAGTGTGATCCATGGATGAGAACTATGCTGTGTGCTTCACTTCAGAAATGGAGTTAAATCCCAGGATCCGTTTCTTCCTACAAGCAAGACTTCGTTTCAGGAAAGGGCAGTCACTTTTCATCTCATATGAACTACGTCGTTGATGAGGCTCACACGTTTCTCATCTTAACTGACAAGTATTGGATGTTAGAGGACCAGTGTTTTGTATCAGTTTCAGAAGCAGAGTTGGACTAGATATGGTCCGTATGTTTAGGAAACACCGTTCTTTCCTTCTCATCACACTCATGTTTCCTGCTGTCTTAGAGACACTAGAAAGCAAGAGCATGATTCTTGCTCTAAAGCAGAGTGTGATCTATGGATGAGAACTCTTCTGTGTGTTTCACTTCAGAAATGGAGTTAAATCCCAGGCTCTTTGTCTTCCTACAAGCAAGACTTCTTTTCAGGTAAGGCCAGTTACTTTACAGCTCAAACGAACTACATCGTTCAGGAAGCACACACGTTTCTCATCTAAACTGACAAGCATTGGATGTTAGAGGACCTCTGGTTTTTTCAGTTTTGGAGGCAGAGTTGAACTAGATTTGACCCGAATGTGTAGGAAACACCGTTCTTTGTTCTGAGCACACTCAAGTTTCCTGCTGTATTACAGACTCTAGAAAGCAATAGCGTTCTTCTTGCTCTAAAGCAGAGTGTGATCGATGGATGAGAACTCTGCTGTGTGCTTCCCTTCAGAAATGGAGTTAAATCCCAGGCTCCATTTCTTCCTACAAGCAAGACTTCGTTTCAGGTAAGGGCAGTCACTTTTCAGCTCAAATGAACTACGTCATTGATGAGGCTCACACGTTTCTCATCTTAACTGACAAGTATTGGATGTTAGAGGACCAGTGCTTTGTATCAGTTTCAGAAGCAGAGTTGGACTAGATATGGTCCGTATGTGTAGGAAACACCGTTCTTTTGTTCTCAGCACACTCACGTTTCCTGCTGTCTTAGAGACTGTAGAAAGCAAGAGCATGATTCTTACTCTAAAGCAGAGTGTGATCTATGGATGAGAACTCTTCTGTGTGTTTCACTTCAGAAATGGAGTTAAATCCCAGGCTCTCTGTCTTCCTACAAGCAAGACTTCTTTTCAGGTAAGGCCAGTCACTTTTCAGCTCAAATGAACTACGTCGTTTATGAGGCTCACACGTTTCTCATCTTAACTGACAAGTATTGGATGTTAGAGGACCAGTGCTTTGTATCAGTTTCAGAAGCAGAGTTGGACTAGATATGGTCCGTATGTGTAGGAAACACCGTTCTATTGTTCTCAGCACACTCACGTTTCCTGCTGTCTTAGAGACTCTATAAAGCAAGAGCGATCTTCTTGCTCTAAAGCAGAGTGTGATCTATGGATGAGAACTCTGCTGTCTGTTTCACTTCGGAAATGGAGTTAAATCCCCGGCTCTGTGTCTTCCTACAAGCAAGACTTCTTTTCAGGTAAGGCCAGTTACTTTACAGCTCAGATGAACTACATCGTTCAGGAAGTTCACACGTTTCTCATCTAAACTGACAAGCATTGGATGTTAGAGGACTTCTGGTTTATTTCAGTTTCAGAAGCAGAGTTGAACTAGATATGTCCCCAATGTGTAGGAAACACCGTTCCTTTGTACTGAGCACAATCAAGTTTACTGCTGTGTTACAGATTCTAGAAAGCAATAGCGTTCTTCTTGCTCTAAAGCAGAGTGTGATCCATGGATGAGAACTATGCTGTGAGCTTCCCTTCAGAAATGGAGTTAAACCCCAGGATCCGTTTCTTCCTACAAGCAAGACTTCGTTTCAGGAAAGGGCAGTCACTTTTCAGCTCATATGAACTACGTCGTTCATGAAGCTCACATGTTTCTCATCTTAACTGACATGCATTGGATGTTAGAGGACCAGTGCTTTGTATCTGTTTCAGAAGCAGAGTTGGACTAGATATGGTCCGTATGTGTAGGAAACACCGTTGGGTTGTTCTCATCACACTCATGTTTCCTGCTGTCTTAGAGAATGTAGAAAGGAAGAGCGTGCTTCTTGCTCTAAAGCTGATTGTAAACAATGGATGAGAACTCTGTTGTGTGTTTCACTTCAGAAATGGAGTTAAATCCCAGGCTCTGAGTCATCCTACAAGGAAGACTTCTTTTCAGGTAAGGCCAGTTACTTTACAGCTCAAACGAACTACATAGTTCAGGAAGCTCACACGTTTCTCATCTAAACTGACAAGCATTGGATGTTAGAGAACCTCTGGTTTCTTTCCGTTTTAGAAGCAGAGTTGAACTAGATATGTCCCGAATGTGTAGGAAACACCGTTCTTTTGTTTTGAGCACACTCAAGTTTCCTGCTGTGTTACAGACTCTAGAAATCAATAGCGTTCTTCTTGCTCTAAAGCAGAGTGTGATCCATGGATGAGAACTCTGCTGTGTGCTTCCCTTCAGAAATGGAGTTAAATCCGAGGCTCCATTTCTTCCTACAAGCAAGACTTCGTTTCAGGTAAGGGCAGTCACTTTTCAGCTCAAATGAACTACGTCGTTGATGAGGCTCACACGTTTCTCATCTTAACTGACAAGTATTGGATGTTAGAGGACCAGTGCTTTGTATCAGTTTCAGAAGCAGAGTTCGACTAGATATGGTCCGTATGTGTAGGAAACACCGTTCTTTTGTTCTCAGCACACTCACGTTTCCTGCTGTCTTAGAGACTCTAGAAAGCAAGAGCATGATTCTTACTCTAAAGCAGAGTGTGATGTATGGATGAGAACTCTTCTGTGTGTTTCACTTCAGAAATGGAGTTAAATCCAAGGCTCTTTGTCTTCCTACAAGCAAGACTTCTTTTCATGTGAGGCCAGTTAATTTACAGCTCAAACAAACTACATCATTCAGGAAGCACACACGTTTCTCATCTAAACTGACAAGCATTGGATGTTAGAGGACCTCTGGTTTTTTCAGTTTCAGAAGCAGAGTTGAACTAGAATTGACCCGAATGTGTAGGAAACACCGTTCTTTTGTTCTGAGCACACTCAAGTTTCCTGCTGTATTACAGACTCTAGGAAGCAATAGCGTTCTTCTTGCTCTAAAGCAGAGTGTGATCCATGGATGAGAACACTGCTGTGTGCTTCCCTTCAGAAATGGAGTTAAATCCCAGGCTCCGTTTCTTCCTACAAGCCAGATTTCATTTCAGGTAAGGGCAGTCACTTTTCAGCTCAAATGAACTACGTCGTTGATGAGGCTCACACGTTTCTCATCTTAACTGACAAGTATTGGATGTTAGAGGACCAGTGCTTTGTATCAGTTTCAGAAGCAGAGTTGGACTAGATATGGTCCGTATGTGTAGGAAACACCGTTCTTTTGTTCTCAGCACACTCACGTTTCCTGCTGTCTTTGAGACTCTATAAAGCAAGAGCGACCATCTTGCTCTAAAGCAGAGTGTGATCTATGGATGAGAACTATGCTGTGTGCTTCCCTTCAGAAATGGAGTTAAATCCCAGGATCCGTTTCTTCCTACAAGCCAGATTTCATTTCAGGTAAGGGCAGTCACTTTTCAGCTCAAATGAACTACGTCGTTTATGAGGCTCACACGTTTCTCATCTTAACTGACAAGTATTGGATGTTAGAGGACCAGTGCTTTGTATCAGTTTCAGAAGCAGAGTTGGACTAGATATGGTCCGTAAGTTTAGGAAACACCGTTCTTTTCTTCTCATCACACTCATGTTTCATGCTGTCTTAGAGACACTAGAAAGCAAGAGCATGATTCTTGCTCTAAAGCAGAGTGTGATCTATGGATGAGAACTCTTCTGTGTGTTTCACTTCAGAAATGGAGTTAAATCCCAGGCTCTTTGTCTTCCTACAAGCAAGACTTCTTTTCAGGTAAGGCCAGTTACTTTACAGCTCAAACGAACTACATCGTTCAGGAAGCACACACGTTTCTCATCTAAACTGACAAGCATTGGATGTTAGAGGACCTCTGGTTTTTTCAGTTTTGGAGGCAGAGTTGAACTTTATTTGACCCGAATGTGTAGGAAACACCGTTCTTTGTTCTGAGCACACTCAAGTTTCCTGCTGTATTACAGACACTAGAAAGCAATAGCGTTCTTCTTGCTCTAAAGCAGAGTGTGATCAATGGATGAGAACTCTGCTGTGTGCTTCCCTTCAGAAATGGAGTTAAATCCCAGGCTCCATTTCTTCCTACAAGCAAGACTTCGTTTCAGGTAAGGGCAGTCACTTTTAAGCTCAAAGGAACTACGTCGTTGATGAGGCTCACACGTTTCTCATCTTAACTGACAAGTTTTGGATGTTAGAGGACCAGTGCTTTGTATCAGTTTCAGAAGCAGAGTTGGACTAGGTATGGTCCGTATGTGTAGGAAACACCGTTCTTTTGTTCTCAGCACACTCACGTTTCCTGCTGTCTTTGAGACTCTATAAAGCAAGAGCGACCTTCTTGCTCTAAAGCAGAGTGTGATCCATGGATGAGAACTATGCTGTGTGCTTCACTTCAGAAATGGAGTTAAATCCCAGGATCCGTTTCTTCCTACAAGCAAGACTTCGTTTCAGGAAAGGGCAGTCACTTTTCATCTCATATGAACTACGTCGTTGATGAGGCTCACACGTTTCTCATCTTAACTGACAAGTATTGGATGTTAGAGGACCAGTGTTTTGTATCAGTTTCAGAAGCAGAGTTGGACTAGATATGGTCCGTATGTTTAGGAAACACCGTTCTTTCCTTCTCATCACACTCATGTTTCCTGCTGTCTTAGAGACACTAGAAAGCAAGAGCATGATTCTTGCTCTAAAGCAGAGTGTGATCTATGGATGAGAACTCTTCTGTGTGTTTCACTTCAGAAATGGAGTTAAATCCCAGGCTCTTTGTCTTCCTACAAGCAAGACTTCTTTTCAGGTAAGGCCAGTTACTTTACAGCTCAAACGAACTACATCGTTCAGGAAGCACACACGTTTCTCATCTAAACTGACAAGCATTGGATGTTAGAGGACCTCTGGTTTTTTCAGTTTTGGAGGCAGAGTTGAACTAGATTTGACCCGAATGTGTAGGAAACACCGTTCTTTGTTCTGAGCACACTCAAGTTTCCTGCTGTATTACAGACTCTAGAAAGCAATAGCGTTCTTCTTGCTCTAAAGCAGAGTGTGATCGATGGATGAGAACTCTGCTGTGTGCTTCCCTTCAGAAATGGAGTTAAATCCCAGGCTCCATTTCTTCCTACAAGCAAGACTTCGTTTCAGGTAAGGGCAGTCACTTTTCAGCTCAAATGAACTACGTCATTGATGAGGCTCACACGTTTCTCATCTTAACTGACAAGTATTGGATGTTAGAGGACCAGTGCTTTGTATCAGTTTCAGAAGCAGAGTTGGACTAGATATGGTCCGTATGTGTAGGAAACACCGTTCTTTTGTTCTCAGCACACTCACGTTTCCTGCTGTCTTAGAGACTCTAGAAAGCAAGAGCATGATTCTTACTCTAAAGCAGAGTGTGATCTATGGATGAGAACTCTTCTGTGTGTTTCACTTCAGAAATGGAGTTAAATCCCAGGCTCTCTGTCTTCCTACAAGCAAGACTTCTTTTCAGGTAAGGCCAGTCACTTTTCAGCTCAAATGAACTACGTCGTTTATGAGGCTCACACGTTTCTCATCTTAACTGACAAGTATTGGATGTTAGAGGACCAGTGCTTTGTATCAGTTTCAGAAGCAGAGTTGGACTAGATATGGTCCGTATGTGTAGGAAACACCGTTCTATTGTTCTCAGCACACTCACGTTTCCTGCTGTCTTAGAGACTCTATAAAGCAAGAGCGATCTTCTTGCTCTAAAGCAGAGTGTGATCTATGGATGAGAACTCTGCTGTCTGTTTCACTTCGGAAATGGAGTTAAATCCCCGGCTCTGTGTCTTCCTACAAGCAAGACTTCTTTTCAGGTAAGGCCAGTTACTTTACAGCTCAGATGAACTACATCGTTCAGGAAGTTCACACGTTTCTCATCTAAACTGACAAGCATTGGATGTTAGAGGACTTCTGGTTTATTTCAGTTTCAGAAGCAGAGTTGAACTAGATATGTCCCCAATGTGTAGGAAACACCGTTCCTTTGTACTGAGCACAATCAAGTTTACTGCTGTGTTACAGATTCTAGAAAGCAATAGCGTTCTTCTTGCTCTAAAGCAGAGTGTGATCCATGGATGAGAACTATGCTGTGAGCTTCCCTTCAGAAATGGAGTTAAACCCCAGGATCCGTTTCTTCCTACAAGCAAGACTTCGTTTCAGGAAAGGGCAGTCACTTTTCAGCTCATATGAACTACGTCGTTCATGAAGCTCACATGTTTCTCATCTTAACTGACATGCATTGGATGTTAGAGGACCAGTGCTTTGTATCTGTTTCAGAAGCAGAGTTGGACTAGATATGGTCCGTATGTGTAGGAAACACCGTTGGGTTGTTCTCATCACACTCATGTTTCCTGCTGTCTTAGAGAATGTAGAAAGGAAGAGCGTGCTTCTTGCTCTAAAGCTGATTGTAAACAATGGATGAGAACTCTGTTGTGTGTTTCACTTCAGAAATGGAGTTAAATCCCAGGCTCTGAGTCATCCTACAAGGAAGACTTCTTTTCAGGTAAGGCCAGTTACTTTACAGCTCAAACGAACTACATAGTTCAGGAAGCTCACACGTTTCTCATCTAAACTGACAAGCATTGGATGTTAGAGAACCTCTGGTTTCTTTCCGTTTTAGAAGCAGAGTTGAACTAGATATGTCCCGAATGTGTAGGAAACACCGTTCTTTTGTTTTGAGCACACTCAAGTTTCCTGCTGTGTTACAGACTCTAGAAATCAATAGCGTTCTTCTTGCTCTAAAGCAGAGTGTGATCCATGGATGAGAACTCTGCTGTGTGCTTCCCTTCAGAAATGGAGTTAAATCCGAGGCTCCATTTCTTCCTACAAGCAAGACTTCGTTTCAGGTAAGGGCAGTCACTTTTCAGCTCAAATGAACTACGTCGTTGATGAGGCTCACACGTTTCTCATCTTAACTGACAAGTATTGGATGTTAGAGGACCAGTGCTTTGTATCAGTTTCAGAAGCAGAGTTCGACTAGATATGGTCCGTATGTGTAGGAAACACCGTTCTTTTGTTCTCAGCACACTCACGTTTCCTGCTGTCTTAGAGACTCTAGAAAGCAAGAGCATGATTCTTACTCTAAAGCAGAGTGTGATGTATGGATGAGAACTCTTCTGTGTGTTTCACTTCAGAAATGGAGTTAAATCCAAGGCTCTTTGTCTTCCTACAAGCAAGACTTCTTTTCATGTGAGGCCAGTTAATTTACAGCTCAAACAAACTACATCATTCAGGAAGCACACACGTTTCTCATCTAAACTGACAAGCATTGGATGTTAGAGGACCTCTGGTTTTTTCAGTTTCAGAAGCAGAGTTGAACTAGAATTGACCCGAATGTGTAGGAAACACCGTTCTTTTGTTCTGAGCACACTCAAGTTTCCTGCTGTATTACAGACTCTAGGAAGCAATAGCGTTCTTCTTGCTCTAAAGCAGAGTGTGATCCATGGATGAGAACACTGCTGTGTGCTTCCATTCAGAAATGGAGTTAAATCCCAGGCTCCGTTTCTTCCTACAAGCCAGATTTCATTTCAGGTAAGGGCAGTCACTTTTCAGCTCAAATGAACTACGTCGTTGATGAGGCTCACACGTTTCTCATCTTAACTGACAAGTATTGGATGTTAGAGGACCAGTGCTTTGTATCAGTTTCAGAAGCAGAGTTGGACTAGATATGGTCCGTATGTGTAGGAAACACCGTTCTTTTGTTCTCAGCACACTCACGTTTCCTGCTGTCTTTGAGACTCTATAAAGCAAGAGCGACCATCTTGCTCTAAAGCAGAGTGTGATCTATGGATGAGAACTATGCTGTGTGCTTCCCTTCAGAAATGGAGTTAAATCCCAGGATGCGTTTCTTCCTACAAGCAAGACTTCGTTTCAGGTAACGGCAGTCACTTTTCATCTCATATGAACGACGTCGTTGATGAGGATCACACGTTTCTCATCTTAACTGACAAGTATTGGATGGTAGAGCACCAGTGTTTTGTATCAGTTTCAGAAGCAGAGTTGGACTAGATATGGTCCGTAAGTTTAGGAAACACCGTTCTTTTCTTCTCATCACACTCATGTTTCCTGCTGTCTTAGAGACACTAGAAAGCAAGAGCATGATTCTTGCTCTAAAGCAGAGTGTGATCTATGGATGAGAACTCTTCTGTGTGTTTCACTTCAGAAATGGAGTTAAATCCCAGGCTCTTTGTCTTCCTACAAGCAAGACTTCTTTTCATGTAAGGCCAGTTACTTTACAGCTCAAACGAACTACATCGTTCAGGAAGCACACACGTTTCTCATCTAAACTGACAAGCATTGGATGTTAGAGGACCTCTGGTTTTTTCAGTTTTGGAGGCAGAGTTGAACTAGATTTGACCCGAATGTGTAGGAAACACCGTTCTTTGTTCTGAGCACACTCAAGTTTCCTGCTGTATTACAGACTCTAGAAAGCAATAGCGTTCTTCTTGCTCTAAAGCAGAGTGTGATCGATGGATGAGAACTCTGCTGTGTGCTTCCCTTCAGAAATGGAGTTAAATCCCAGGCTCCATTTCTTCCTACAAGCAAGACTTCGTTTCAGGTAAGGGCAGTCACTTTTCAGCTCAAATGAACTACGTCGTTGATGAGGCTCACACGTTTCTCATCTTAACTGACAAGTATTGGATGTTAGAGGACCAGTGCTTTGTATCAGTTTCAGAAGCAGAGTTGGACTAGATATGGTCCGTATGTGTAGGAAACACCGTTCTTTTGTTCTCAGCACACTCACGTTTCCTGCTGTCTTTGAGACTCTATAAAGCAAGAGCGACCTTCTTGCTCTAAAGCAGAGTGTGATCCATGGATGAGAACTATGCTGTGTGCTTCACTTCAGAAATGGAGTTAAATCCCAGGATCCGTTTCTTCCTACAAGCAAGACTTCGTTTCAGGAAAGGGCAGTCACTTTTCATCTCATATGAACTACGTCGTTGATGAGGCTCACACGTTTCTCATCTTAACTGACAAGTATTGGATGTTAGAGGACCAGTGCTTTGTATCAGTTTCAGAAGCAGAGTTGGACTAGATATGGTCCGTATGTGTAGGAAACACCGTTCTTTTGTTCTCAGCACACTCACGTTTCCTGCTGTCTTAGAGACTCTAGAAAGCAAGAGCATGATTCTTACTCTAAAGCAGAGTGTGATCTATGGATGAGAACTCTTCTGTGTGTTTCACTTCAGAAATGGAGTTAAATCCCAGGCTCTCTGTCTTCCTACAAGCAAGACTTCTTTTCAGGTAAGGCCAGTCACTTTTCAGCTCAAATGAACTACGTCGTTTATGAGGCTCACACGTTTCTCATCTTAACTGACAAGTATTGGATGTTAGAGGACCAGTGCTTTGTATCAGTTTCAGAAGCAGAGTTGGACTAGATATGGTCCGTATGTGTAGGAAACACCGTTCTATTGTTCTCAGCACACTCACGTTTCCTGCTGTCTTAGAGACTCTATAAAGCAAGAGCGATCTTCTTGCTCTAAAGCAGAGTGTGATCTATGGATGAGAACTCTGCTGTCTGTTTCACTTCGGAAATGGAGTTAAATCCCCGGCTCTGTGTCTTCCTACAAGCAAGACTTCTTTTCAGGTAAGGCCAGTTACTTTACAGCTCAGATGAACTACATCGTTCAGGAAGTTCACACGTTTCTCATCTAAACTGACAAGCATTGGATGTTAGAGGACTTCTGGTTTATTTCAGTTTCAGAAGCAGAGTTGAACTAGATATGTCCCCAATGTGTAGGAAACACCGTTCCTTTGTACTGAGCACAATCAAGTTTACTGCTGTGTTACAGATTCTAGAAAGCAATAGCGTTCTTCTTGCTCTAAAGCAGAGTGTGATCCATGGATGAGAACTATGCTGTGAGCTTCCCTTCAGAAATGGAGTTAAACCCCAGGATCCGTTTCTTCCTACAAGCAAGACTTCGTTTCAGGAAAGGGCAGTCACTTTTCAGCTCATATGAACTACGTCGTTCATGAAGCTCACATGTTTCTCATCTTAACTGACATGCATTGGATGTTAGAGGACCAGTGCTTTGTATCTGTTTCAGAAGCAGAGTTGGACTAGATATGGTCCGTATGTGTAGGAAACACCGTTGGGTTGTTCTCATCACACTCATGTTTCCTGCTGTCTTAGAGAATGTAGAAAGGAAGAGCGTGCTTCTTGCTCTAAAGCTGATTGTAAACAATGGATGAGAACTCTGTTGTGTGTTTCACTTCAGAAATGGAGTTAAATCCCAGGCTCTGAGTCATCCTACAAGGAAGACTTCTTTTCAGGTAAGGCCAGTTACTTTACAGCTCAAACGAACTACATAGTTCAGGAAGCTCACACGTTTCTCATCTAAACTGACAAGCATTGGATGTTAGAGAACCTCTGGTTTCTTTCCGTTTTAGAAGCAGAGTTGAACTAGATATGTCCCGAATGTGTAGGAAACACCGTTCTTTTGTTTTGAGCACACTCAAGTTTCCTGCTGTGTTACAGACTCTAGAAATCAATAGCGTTCTTCTTGCTCTAAAGCAGAGTGTGATCCATGGATGAGAACTCTGCTGTGTGCTTCCCTTCAGAAATGGAGTTAAATCCGAGGCTCCATTTCTTCCTACAAGCAAGACTTCGTTTCAGGTAAGGGCAGTCACTTTTCAGCTCAAATGAACTACGTCGTTGATGAGGCTCACACGTTTCTCATCTTAACTGACAAGTATTGGATGTTAGAGGACCAGTGCTTTGTATCAGTTTCAGAAGCAGAGTTCGACTAGATATGGTCCGTATGTGTAGGAAACACCGTTCTTTTGTTCTCAGCACACTCACGTTTCCTGCTGTCTTAGAGACTCTAGAAAGCAAGAGCATGATTCTTACTCTAAAGCAGAGTGTGATGTATGGATGAGAACTCTTCTGTGTGTTTCACTTCAGAAATGGAGTTAAATCCAAGGCTCTTTGTCTTCCTACAAGCAAGACTTCTTTTCATGTGAGGCCAGTTAATTTACAGCTCAAACAAACTACATCATTCAGGAAGCACACACGTTTCTCATCTAAACTGACAAGCATTGGATGTTAGAGGACCTCTGGTTTTTTCAGTTTCAGAAGCAGAGTTGAACTAGAATTGACCCGAATGTGTAGGAAACACCGTTCTTTTGTTCTGAGCACACTCAAGTTTCCTGCTGTATTACAGACTCTAGGAAGCAATAGCGTTCTTCTTGCTCTAAAGCAGAGTGTGATCCATGGATGAGAACACTGCTGTGTGCTTCCCTTCAGAAATGGAGTTAAATCCCAGGCTCCGTTTCTTCCTACAAGCCAGATTTCATTTCAGGTAAGGGCAGTCACTTTTCAGCTCAAATGAACTACGTCGTTGATGAGGCTCACACGTTTCTCATCTTAACTGACAAGTATTGGATGTTAGAGGACCAGTGCTTTGTATCAGTTTCAGAAGCAGAGTTGGACTAGATATGGTCCATATGTGTAGGAAACACCGTTCTTTTGTTCTCAGCACACTCACGTTTCCTGCTGTCTTTGAGACTCTATAAAGCAAGAGCGACCATCTTGCTCTAAAGCAGAGTGTGATCTATGGATGAGAACTATGCTGTGTGCTTCCCTTCAGAAATGGAGTTAAATCCCAGGATCCGTTTCTTCCTACAAGCAAGACTTCGTTTCAGGTAACGGCAGTCACTTTTCATCTCATATGAACGACGTCGTTGATGAGGATCACACGTTTCTCATCTTAACTGACAAGTATTGGATGGTAGAGCACCAGTGTTTTGTATCAGTTTCAGAAGCAGAGTTGGACTAGATATGGTCCGTAAGTTTAGGAAACACCGTTCTTTTCTTCTCATCACACTCATGTTTCCTGCTGTCTTAGAGACACTAGAAAGCAAGAGCATGATTCTTGCTCTAAAGCAGAGTGTGATCTATGGATGAGAACTCTTCTGTGTGTTTCACTTCAGAAATGGAGTTAAATCCCAGGCTCTTTGTCTTCCTACAAGCAAGACTTCTTTTCATGTAAGGCCAGTTACTTTACAGCTCAAACGAACTACATCGTTCAGGAAGCACACACGTTTCTCATCTAAACTGACAAGCATTGGATGTTAGAGGACCTCTGGTTTTTTCAGTTTTGGAGGCAGAGTTGAACTAGATTTGACCCGAATGTGTAGGAAACACCGTTCTTTGTTCTGAGCACACTCAAGTTTCCTGCTGTATTACAGACTCTAGAAAGCAATAGCGTTCTTCTTGCTCTAAAGCAGAGTGTGATCGATGGATGAGAACTCTGCTGTGTGCTTCCCTTCAGAAATGGAGTTAAATCCCAGGCTCCATTTCTTCCTACAAGCAAGACTTCGTTTCAGGTAAGGGCAGTCACTTTTCAGCTCAAATGAACTACGTCGTTGATGAGGCTCACACGTTTCTCATCTTAACTGACAAGTATTGGATGTTAGAGGACCAGTGCTTTGTATCAGTTTCAGAAGCAGAGTTGGACTAGATATGGTCCGTATGTGTAGGAAACACCGTTCTTTTGTTCTCAGCACACTCACGTTTCCTGCTGTCTTTGAGACTCTATAAAGCAAGAGCGACCTTCTTGCTCTAAAGCAGAGTGTGATCCATGGATGAGAACTATGCTGTGTGCTTCACTTCAGAAATGGAGTTAAATCCCAGGATCCGTTTCTTCCTACAAGCAAGACTTCGTTTCAGGAAAGGGCAGTCACTTTTCATCTCATATGAACTACGTCGTTGATGAGGCTCACACGTTTCTCATCTTAACTGACAAGTATTGGATGTTAGAGGACCAGTGTTTTGTATCAGTTTCAGAAGCAGAGTTGGACTAGATATGGTCCGTATGTTTAGGAAACACCGTTCTTTCCTTCTCATCACACTCATGTTTCCTGCTGTCTTAGAGACAC
This sequence comes from Onychomys leucogaster, assembly GCA_949786385.1. Taxonomy (NCBI): domain Eukaryota; kingdom Metazoa; phylum Chordata; class Mammalia; order Rodentia; family Cricetidae; genus Onychomys; species Onychomys leucogaster. The sequence goes on along the minus strand of CATKUP010000146.1, from coordinate 1,222,505 downwards.
TAGAAAGCAAGAGCATGATTCTTGCTCTAAAGCAGAGTGTGATCTATGGATGAGAACTCTTCTGTGTGTTTCACTTCAGAAATGGAGTTAAATCCCAGGCTCTTTGTCTTCCTACAAGCAAGACTTCTTTTCAGGTAAGGCCAGTTACTTTACAGCTCAAACGAACTACATCGTTCAGGAAGCACACACGTTTCTCATCTAAACTGACAAGCATTGGATGTTAGAGGACCTCTGGTTTTTTCAGGTTTGGAGGCAGAGTTGAACTAGATTTGACCCGAATGTGTAGGAAACACCGTTCTTTGTTCTGAGCACACTCAAGTTTCCTGCTGTATTACAGACTCTAGAAAGCAATAGCGTTCTTCTTGCTCTAAAGCAGAGTGTGATCGATGGATGAGAACTCTGCTGTGTGCTTCCCTTCAGAAATGGAGTTAAATCCCAGGCTCCATTTCTTCCTACAAGCAAGACTTCGTTTCAGGTAAGGGCAGTCACTTTTCAGCTCAAATGAACTACGTCGTTTATGAGGCTCACACGTTTCTCATCTTAACTGACAAGTATTGGATGTTAGAGGACCAGTGCTTTGTATCAGTTTCAGAAGCAGAGTTGGACTAGATATGGTCCGTATGTGTAGGAAACACCGTTCTTTTGTTCTCAGCACACTCACGTTTCCTGCTGTCTTAGAGACTCTAGAAAGCAAGAGCATGATTCTTACTCTAAAGCAGAGTGTGATGTATGGATGAGAACTCTTCTGTGTGTTTCACGTCAGAAATGGAGTTAAATCCAAGGCTCTTTGTCTTCCTACAAGCAAGACTTCTTTTCATGTGAGGCCAGTTAATTTACAGCTCAAACGAACTACATCGTTCAGGAAGCACACACGTTTCTCATCTAAACTGACAAGCATTGGATGTTAGAGGACTTCTGGTTTTTTCAGTTTTGGAGGCAGAGTTGAACTAGATTTGACCCGAATGTGTAGGAAACACCGTTCTTTGTTCTGAGCACACTCAAATTTCCTGCTGTATTACAGACTCTAGAAAGCAATAGCGTTCTTCTTGCTCTAAAGCAGAGTGTGATCGATGGATGAGAACTCTGCTGTGTGCTTCCCTTCAGAAATGGAGTTAAATCCCAGGCTCCATTTCTTCCTACAAGCAAGACTTCGTTTCAGGTAAGGGCAATCACTTTTCAGCTCAAATGAACTACGTCGTTTATGAGGCTCACACGTTTCTCATCTTAACTGACAAGTATTGGATGTTAGAGGACCAGTGCTTTGTATCAGTTTCAGAAGCAGAGTTGGACTAGATATGGTCCGTATGTGTAGGAAACACCGTTCTTTTGTTCTCAGCACACTCACGTTTCCTGCTGTCTTTGAGACTCTATAAAGCAAGAGCGACCTTCTTGCTCTAAAGCAGAGTGTGATCCATGGATGAGAACTATGCTGTGTGCTTCACTTCAGAAATGGAGTTAAATCCCAGGATCCGTTTCTTCCTACAAGCAAGACTTCGTTTCAGGAAAGGGCAGTCACTTTTCATCTCATATGAACTACGTCGTTGATGAGGCTCACACGTTTCTCATCTTAACTGACAAGTATTGGATGTTAGAGGACCAGTGTTTTGTATCAGTTTCAGAAGCAGAGTTGGACTAGATATGGTCCGTATGTTTAGGAAACACCGTTCTTTCCTTCTCATCACACTCATGTTTCCTGCTGTCTTAGAGACACTAGAAAGCAAGAGCATGATTCTTGCTCTAAAGCAGAGTGTGATCTATGGATGAGAACTCTTCTGTGTGTTTCACTTCAGAAATGGAGTTAAATCCCAGGCTCTTTGTCTTCCTACAAGCAAGACTTCTTTTCAGGTAAGGCCAGTTACTTTACAGCTCAAACGAACTACATCGTTCAGGAAGCACACACGTTTCTCATCTAAACTGACAAGCATTGGATGTTAGAGGACCTCTGGTTTTTTCAGTTTTGGAGGCAGAGTTGAACTAGATTTGACCCGAATGTGTAGGAAACACCGTTCTTTGTTCTGAGCACACTCAAGTTTCCTGCTGTATTACAGACTCTAGAAAGCAATAGCGTTCTTCTTGCTCTAAAGCAGAGTGTGATCGATGGATGAGAACTCTGCTGTGTGCTTCCCTTCAGAAATGGAGTTAAATCCCAGGCTCCATTTCTTCCTACAAGCAAGACTTCGTTTCAGGTAAGGGCAGTCACTTTTCAGCTCAAATGAACTACGTCGTTTATGAGGCTCACACGTTTCTCATCTTAACTGACAAGTATTGGATGTTAGAGGACCAGTACTTTGTATCAGTTTCAGAAGCAGAGTTGGACTAGATATGGTCCGTATGTGTAGGAAACACCGTTCTTTTGTTCTCAGCACACTCATGTTTCCTGCTGTCTTAGAGACTCTAGAAAGCAAGAGCATGATTCTTACTCTAAAGCAGAGTGTGATGTATGGATGAGAACTCTTCTGTGTGTTTCACGTCAGAAATGGAGTTAAATCCAAGGCTCTTTGTCTTCCTACAAGCAAGACTTCTTTTCATGTGAGGCCAGTTAATTTACAGCTCAAACGAACTACATCGTTCAGGAAGCACACACGTTTCTCATCTAAACTGACAAGCATTGGATGTTAGAGGACTTCTGGTTTTTTCAGTTTTGGAGGCAGAGTTGAACTAGATTTGACCCGAATGTGTAGGAAACACCGTTCTTTGTTCTGAGCACACTCAAATTTCCTGCTGTATTACAGACTCTAGAAAGCAATAGCGTTCTTCTTGCTCTAAAGCAGAGTGTGATCGATGGATGAGAACTCTGCTGTGTGCTTCCCTTCAGAAATGGAGTTAAATCCCAGGCTCCATTTCTTCCTACAAGCAAGACTTCGTTTCAGGTAAGGGCAATCACTTTTCAGCTCAAATGAACTACGTCGTTTATGAGGCTCACACGTTTCTCATCTTAACTGACAAGTATTGGATGTTAGAGGACCAGTGCTTTGTATCAGTTTCAGAAGCAGAGTTGGACTAGATATGGTCCGTATGTGTAGGAAACACCGTTCTTTTGTTCTCAGCACACTCACGTTTCCTGCTGTCTTTGAGACTCTATAAAGCAAGAGCGACCTTCTTGCTCTAAAGCAGAGTGTGATCCATGGATGAGAACTATGCTGTGTGCTTCACTTCAGAAATGGAGTTAAATCCCAGGATCCGTTTCTTCCTACAAGCAAGACTTCGTTTCAGGAAAGGGCAGTCACTTTTCATCTCATATGAACTACGTCGTTGATGAGGCTCACACGTTTCTCATCTTAACTGACAAGTATTGGATGTTAGAGGACCAGTGTTTTGTATCAGTTTCAGAAGCAGAGTTGGACTAGATATGGTCCGTATGTTTAGGAAACACCGTTCTTTCCTTCTCATCACACTCATGTTTCCTGCTGTCTTAGAGACACTAGAAAGCAAGAGCATGATTCTTGCTCTAAAGCAGAGTGTGATCTATGGATGAGAACTCTTCTGTGTGTTTCACTTCAGAAATGGAGTTAAATCCCAGGCTCTTTGTCTTCCTACAAGCAAGACTTCTTTTCAGGTAAGGCCAGTTACTTTACAGCTCAAACGAACTACATCGTTCAGGAAGCACACACGTTTCTCATCTAAACTGACAAGCATTGGATGTTAGAGGACCTCTGGTTTTTTCAGTTTTGGAGGCAGAGTTGAACTAGATTTGACCCGAATGTGTAGGAAACACCGTTCTTTGTTCTGAGCACACTCAAGTTTCCTGCTGTATTACAGACTCTAGAAAGCAATAGCGTTCTTCTTGCTCTAAAGCAGAGTGTGATCGATGGATGAGAACTCTGCTGTGTGCTTCCCTTCAGAAATGGAGTTAAATCCCAGGCTCCATTTCTTCCTACAAGCAAGACTTCGTTTCAGGTAAGGGCAGTCACTTTTCAGCTCAAATGAACTACGTCGTTTATGAGGCTCACACGTTTCTCATCTTAACTGACAAGTATTGGATGTTAGAGGACCAGTGCTTTGTATCAGTTTCAGAAGCAGAGTTGGACTAGATATGGTCCGTATGTGTAGGAAACACCGTTCTTTTGTTCTCAGCACACTCACGTTTCCTGCTGTCTTAGAGACTCTAGAAAGCAAGAGCATGATTCTTACTCTAAAGCAGAGTGTGATGTATGGATGAGAACTCTTCTGTGTGTTTCACGTCAGAAATGGAGTTAAATCCAAGGCTCTTTGTCTTCCTACAAGCAAGACTTCTTTTCATGTGAGGCCAGTTAATTTACAGCTCAAACGAACTACATCGTTCAGGAAGCACACACGTTTCTCATCTAAACTGACAAGCATTGGATGTTAGAGGACTTCTGGTTTTTTCAGTTTTGGAGGCAGAGTTGAACTAGATTTGACCCGAATGTGTAGGAAACACCGTTCTTTGTTCTGAGCACACTGAAATTTCCTGCTGTATTACAGACTCTAGAAAGCAATAGCGTTCTTCTTGCTCTAAAGCAGAGTGTGATCGATGGATGAGAACTCTGCTGTGTGCTTCCCTTCAGAAATGGAGTTAAATCACAGGCTCCATTTCTTCCTACAAGCAAGACTTCGTTTCAGGTAAGGGCAGTCACTTTTCAGCTCAAATGAACTACGTCGTTTATGAGGCTCACACGTTTCTCATCTTAACTGACAAGTATTGGATGTTAGAGGACCAGTGCTTTGTATCAGTTTCAGAAGCAGAGTTGGACTAGATATGGTCCGTATGTGTAGGAAACACCGTTCTTTTGTTCTCAGCACACTCACGTTTCCTGCTGTCTTTGAGACTCTATAAAGCAAGAGCGACCTTCTTGCTCTAAAGCAGAGTGTGATCCATGGATGAGAACTCTGCTGTGTGCTTCCCTTCAGAAATGGAGTTAAATCCCAGGATCCGTTTCTTCCTACAAGCAAGACTTCGTTTCAGGAAAGGGCAGTCACTTTTCATCTCATATGAACTACGTCGTTGATGAGGCTCACACGTTTCTCATCTTAACTGACAAGTATTGGATGTTAGAGGACCAGTGTTTTGTATCAGTTTCAGAAGCAGAGTTGGACTAGATATGGTCCGTATGTTTAGGAAACACCGTTCTTTCCTTCTCATCACACTCATGTTTCCTGCTGTCTTAGAGACACTAGAAAGCAAGAGCATGATTCTTGCTCTAAAGCAGAGTGTGATCTATGGATGAGAACTCTTCTGTGTGTTTCACTTCAGAAATGGAGTTAAATCCCAGGCTCTTTGTCTTCCTACAAGCAAGACTTCTTTTCAGGTAAGGCCAGTTACTTTACAGCTCAAACGAACTACATCGTTCAGGAAGCACACACGTTTCTCATCTAAACTGACAAGCATTGGATGTTAGAGGACCTCTGGTTTTTTCAGTTTTGGAGGCAGAGTTGAACTAGATTTGACCCGAATGTGTAGGAAACACCGTTCTTTGTTCTGAGCACACTCAAGTTTCCTGCTGTATTACAGACTCTAGAAAGCAATAGCGTTCTTCTTGCTCTAAAGCAGAGTGTGATCGATGGATGAGAACTCTGCTGTGTGCTTCCCTTCAGAAATGGAGTTAAATCCCAGGCTCCATTTCTTCCTACAAGCAAGACTTCGTTTCAGGTAAGGGCAGTCACTTTTCAGCTCAAATGAACTACGTCGTTTATGAGGCTCACACGTTTCTCATCTTAACTGACAAGTATTGGATGTTAGAGGACCAGTGCTTTGTATCAGTTTCAGAAGCAGAGTTGGACTAGATATGGTCCGTATGTGTAGGAAACACCGTTCTTTTGTTCTCAGCACACTCACGTTTCCTGCTGTCTTAGAGACTCTAGAAAGCAAGAGCATGATTCTTACTCTAAAGCAGAGTGTGATGTATGGATGAGAACTCTTCTGTGTGTTTCACTTCAGAAATGGAGTTAAATCCAAGGCTCTTTGTCTTCCTACAAGCAAGACTTCTTTTCATGTGAGGCCAGTTAATTTACAGCTCAAACAAACTACATCATTCAGGAAGCACACACGTTTCTCATCTAAACTGACAAGCATTGGATGTTAGAGGACCTCTGGTTTTTTCAGTTTCAGAAGCAGAGTTGAACTAGAATTGACCCGAATGTGTAGGAAACACCGTTCTTTTGTTCTGAGCACACTCAAGTTTCCTGCTGTATTACAGACTCTAGGAAGCAATAGCGTTCTTCTTGCTCTAAAGCAGAGTGTGATCCATGGATGAGAACACTGCTGTGTGCTTCCCTTCAGAAATGGAGTTAAATCCCAGGCTCCGTTTCTTCCTACAAGCCAGATTTCATTTCAGGTAAGGGCAGTCACTTTTCAGCTCAAATGAACTACGTCGTTGATGAGGCTCACACGTTTCTCATCTTAACTGACAAGTATTGGATGTTAGAGGACCAGTGCTTTGTATCAGTTTCAGAAGCAGAGTTGGACTAGATATGGTCCGTATGTGTAGGAAACACCGTTCTTTTGTTCTCAGCACACTCACGTTTCCTGCTGTCTTTGAGACTCTATAAAGCAAGAGCGACCTTCTTGCTCTAAAGCAGAGTGTGATCCATGGATGAGAACTATGCTGTGTGCTTCCCTTCAGAAATGGAGTTAAATCCCAGGATCCGTTTCTTCCTACAAGCAAGACTTCGTTTCAGGAAAGGGCAGTCACTTTTCATCTCATATGAACTACGTCGTTGATGAGGCTCACACGTTTCTCATCTTAACTGACAAGTATTGGATGTTAGAGGACCAGTGTTTTGTATCAGTTTCAGAAGCAGAGTTGGACTAGATATGGTCCGTAAGTTTAGGAAACACCGTTCTTTTCTTCTCATCACACTCATGTTTCATGCTGTCTTAGAGACACTAGAAAGCAAGAGCATGATTCTTGCTCTAAAGCAGAGTGTGATCTATGGATGAGAACTCTTCTGTGTGTTTCACTTCAGAAATGGAGTTAAATCCCAGGCTCTTTGTCTTCCTACAAGCAAGACTTCTTTTCAGGTAAGGCCAGTTACTTTACAGCTCAAACGAACTACATCGTTCAGGAAGCACACACGTTTCTCATCTAAACTGACAAGCATTGGATGTTAGAGGACCTCTGGTTTTTTCAGTTTTGGAGGCAGAGTTGGACTTTATTTGACCCGAATGTGTAGGAAACACCGTTCTTTGTTCTGAGCACACTCAAGTTTCCTGCTGTATTACAGACACTAGAAAGCAATAGCGTTCTTCTTGCTCTAAAGCAGAGTGTGATCGATGGATGAGTACTCTGCTGTGTGCTTCCCTTCAGAAATGGAGTTAAATCCCAGGCTCCATTTCTTCCTACAAGCAAGACTTCGTTTCAGGTAAGGGCAGTCACTTTTAAGCTCAAATGAACTACGTCGTTGATGAGGCTCACACGTTTCTCATCTTAACTGACAAGTATTGGATGTTAGAGGACCAGTGCTTTGTATCAGTTTCAGAAGCAGAGTTGGACTAGATATGGTCCGTATGTGTAGGAAACACCGTTCTTTTGTTCTCAGCACACTCACGTTTCCTGCTGTCTTTGAGACTCTATAAAGCAAGAGCGACCTTCTTGCTCTAAAGCAGAGTGTGATCCATGGATGAGAACTCTGCTGTGTGCTTCCCTTCAGAAATGGAGTTAAATCCCAGGATCCGTTTCTTCCTACAAGCAAGACTTCGTTTCAGGAAAGGGCAGTCACTTTTCATCTCATATGAACTACGTCGTTGATGAGGCTCACACGTTTCTCATCTTAACTGACAAGTATTGGATGTTAGAGGACCAGTGTTTTGTATCAGTTTCAGAAGCAGAGTTGGACTAGATATGGTCCGTATGTTTAGGAAACACCGTTCTTTCCTTCTCATCACACTCATGTTTCCTGCTGTCTTAGAGACACTAGAAAGCAAGAGCATGATTCTTGCTCTAAAGCAGAGTGTGATCTATGGATGAGAACTCTTCTGTGTGTTTCACTTCAGAAATGGAGTTAAATCCCAGGCTCTTTGTCTTCCTACAAGCAAGACTTCTTTTCAGGTAAGGCCAGTTAATTTACAGCTCAAACGAACTACATCGTTCAGGAAGCACACACGTTTCTCATCTAAACTGACAAGCATTGGATGTTAGAGGACCTCTGGTTTTTTCAGTTTTGGAGGCAGAGTTGAACTAGATTTGACCCGAATGTGTAGGAAACACCGTTCTTTGTTCTGAGCACACTCAAGTTTCCTGCTGTATTACAGACTCTAGAAAGCAATAGCGTTCTTCTTGCTCTAAAGCAGAGTGTGATCGATGGATGAGAACTCTGCTGTGTGCTTCCCTTCAGAAATGGAGTTAAATCCCAGGCTCCATTTCTTCCTACAAGCAAGACTTCGTTTCAGGTAAGGGCAGTCACTTTTCAGCTCAAATGAACTACGTCGTTTATGAGGCTCACACGTTTCTCATCTTAACTGACAAGTATTGGATGTTAGAGGACCAGTGCTTTGTATCAGTTTCAGAAGCAGAGTTGGACTAGATATGGTCCGTATGTGTAGGAAACACCGTTCTTTTGTTCTCAGCACACTCACGTTTCCTGCTGTCTTAGAGACTCTAGAAAGCAAGAGCATGATTCTTACTCTAAAGCAGAGTGTGATGTATGGATGAGAACTCTTCTGTGTGTTTCACTTCAGAAATGGAGTTAAATCCAAGGCTCTTTGTCTTCCTACAAGCAAGACTTCTTTTCATGTGAGGCCAGTTAATTTACAGCTCAAACAAACTACATCATTCAGGAAGCACACACGTTTCTCATCTAAACTGACAAGCATTGGATGTTAGAGGACCTCTGGTTTTTTCAGTTTCAGAAGCAGAGTTGAACTAGAATTGACCCGAATGTGTAGGAAACACCGTTCTTTTGTTCTGAGCACACTCAAGTTTCCTGCTGTATTACAGACTCTAGGAAGCAATAGCGTTCTTCTTGCTCTAAAGCAGAGTGTGATCCATGGATGAGAACACTGCTGTGTGCTTCCCTTCAGAAATGGAGTTAAATCCCAGGCTCCGTTTCTTCCTACAAGCCAGATTTCATTTCAGGTAAGGGCAGTCACTTTTCAGCTCAAATGAACTACGTCGTTGATGAGGCTCACACGTTTCTCATCTTAACTGACAAGTATTGGATGTTAGAGGACCAGTGCTTTGTATCAGTTTCAGAAGCAGAGTTGGACTAGATATGGTCCGTATGTGTAGGAAACACCGTTCTTTTGTTCTCAGCACACTCACATTTCCTGCTGTCTTTGAGACTCTATAAAGCAAGAGCGACCTTCTTGCTCTAAAGCAGAGTGTGATCCATGGATGAGAACTATGCTGTGTGCTTCCCTTCAGAAATGGAGTTAAATCCCAGGATCCGTTTCTTCCTACAAGCAAGACTTCGTTTCAGGAAAGGGCAGTCACTTTTCATCTCATATGAACTACGTTGTTGATGAGGCTCACACGTTTCTCATCTTAACTGACAAGTATTGGATGTTAGAGGACCAGTGTTTTGTATCAGTTTCAGAAGCAGAGTTGGACTAGATATGGTCCGTAAGTTTAGGAAACACCGTTCTTTTCTTCTCATCACACTCATGTTTCATGCTGTCTTAGAGACACTAGAAAGCAAGAGCATGATTCTTGCTCTAAAGCAGAGTGTGATCTATGGATGAGAACTCTTCTGTGTGTTTCACTTCAGAAATGGAGTTAAATCCCAGGCTCTTTGTCTTCCTACAAGCAAGACTTCTTTTCAGGTAAGGCCAGTTACTTTACAGCTCAAACGAACTACATCGTTCAGGAAGCACACACGTTTCTCATCTAAACTGACAAGCATTGGATGTTAGAGGACCTCTGGTTTTTTCAGTTTTGGAGGCAGAGTTGAACTTTATTTGACCCGAATGTGTAGGAAACACCGTTCTTTGTTCTGAGCACACTCAAGTTTCCTGCTGTATTACAGACACTAGAAAGCAATAGCGTTCTTCTTGCTCTAAAGCAGAGTGTGATCGATGGATGAGTACTCTGCTGTGTGCTTCCCTTCAGAAATGGAGTTAAATCCCAGGCTCCATTTCTTCCTACAAGCAAGACTTCGTTTCAGGTAAGGGCAGTCACTTTTAAGCTCAAATGAACTACGTCGTTGATGAGGCTCACACGTTTCTCATCTTAACTGACAAGTATTGGATGTTAGAGGACCAGTGCTTTGTATCAGTTTCAGAAGCAGAGTTGGACTAGATATGGTCCGTATGTGTAGGAAACACCGTTCTTTTGTTCTCAGCACACTCACGTTTCCTGCTGTCTTTGAGACTCTATAAAGCAAGAGCGACCTTCTTGCTCTAAAGCAGAGTGTGATCCATGGATGAGAACTCTGCTGTGTGCTTCCCTTCAGAAATGGAGTTAAATCCCAGGATCCGTTTCTTCCTACAAGCAAGACTTCGTTTCAGGAAAGGGCAGTCACTTTTCATCTCATATGAACTACGTCGTTGATGAGGCTCACACGTTTCTCATCTTAACTGACAAGTATTGGATGTTAGAGGACCAGTGTTTTGTATCAGTTTCAGAAGCAGAGTTGGACTAGATATGGTCCGTATGTTTAGGAAACACCGTTCTTTCCTTCTCATCACACTCATGTTTCCTGCTGTCTTAGAGACACTAGAAAGCAAGAGCATGATTCTTGCTCTAAAGCAGAGTGTGATCTATGGATGAGAACTCTTCTGTGTGTTTCACTTCAGAAATGGAGTTAAATCCCAGGCTCTTTGTCTTCCTACAAGCAAGACTTCTTTTCAGGTAAGGCCAGTTAATTTACAGCTCAAACGAACTACATCGTTCAGGAAGCACACACGTTTCTCATCTAAACTGACAAGCATTGGATGTTAGAGGACCTCTGGTTTTTTCAGTTTTGGAGGCAGAGTTGAACTAGATTTGACCCGAATGTGTAGGAAACACCGTTCTTTGTTCTGAGCACACTCAAGTTTCCTGCTGTATTACAGACTCTAGAAAGCAATAGCGTTCTTCTTGCTCTAAAGCAGAGTGTGATCGATGGATGAGAACTCTGCTGTGTGCTTCCCTTCAGAAATGGAGTTAAATCCCAGGCTCCATTTCTTCCTACAAGCAAGACTTCGTTTCAGGTAAGGGCAGTCACTTTTCAGCTCAAATGAACTACGTCGTTTATGAGGCTCACACGTTTCTCATCTTAACTGACAAGTATTGGATGTTAGAGGACCAGTGCTTTGTATCAGTTTCAGAAGCAGAGTTGGACTAGATATGGTCCGTATGTGTAGGAAACACCGTTCTTTTGTTCTCAGCACACTCACGTTTCCTGCTGTCTTAGAGACTCTAGAAAGCAAGAGCATGATTCTTACTCTAAAGCAGAGTGTGATGTATGGATGAGAACTCTTCTGTGTGTTTCACTTCAGAAATGGAGTTAAATCCAAGGCTCTTTGTCTTCCTACAAGCAAGACTTCTTTTCATGTGAGGCCAGTTAATTTACAGCTCAAACAAACTACATCATTCAGGAAGCACACACGTTTCTCATCTAAACTGACAAGCATTGGATGTTAGAGGACCTCTGGTTTTTTCAGTTTCAGAAGCAGAGTTGAACTAGAATTGACCCGAATGTGTAGGAAACACCGTTCTTTTGTTCTGAGCACACTCAAGTTTCCTGCTGTATTACAGACTCTAGGAAGCAATAGCGTTCTTCTTGCTCTAAAGCAGAGTGTGATCCATGGATGAGAACACTGCTGTGTGCTTCCCTTCAGAAATGGAGTTAAATCCCAGGCTCCGTTTCTTCCTACAAGCCAGATTTCATTTCAGGTAAGGGCAGTCACTTTTCAGCTCAAATGAACTACGTCGTTGATGAGGCTCACACGTTTCTCATCTTAACTGACAAGTATTGGATGTTAGAGGACCAGTGCTTTGTATCAGTTTCAGAAGCAGAGTTGGACTAGATATGGTCCGTATGTGTAGGAAACACCGTTCTTTTGTTCTCAGCACACTCACATTTCCTGCTGTCTTTGAGACTCTATAAAGCAAGAGCGACCTTCTTGCTCTAAAGCAGAGTGTGATCCATGGATGAGAACTATGCTGTGTGCTTCCCTTCAGAAATGGAGTTAAATCCCAGGATCCGTTTCTTCCTACAAGCAAGACTTCGTTTCAGGAAAGGGCAGTCACTTTTCATCTCATATGAACTACGTTGTTGATGAGGCTCACACGTTTCTCATCTTAACTGACAAGTATTGGATGTTAGAGGACCAGTGTTTTGTATCAGTTTCAGAAGCAGAGTTGGACTAGATATGGTCCGTAAGTTTAGGAAACACCGTTCTTTTCTTCTCATCACACTCATGTTTCATGCTGTCTTAGAGACACTAGAAAGCAAGAGCATGATTCTTGCTCTAAAGCAGAGTGTGATCTATGGATGAGAACTCTTCTGTGTGTTTCACTTCAGAAATGGAGTTAAATCCCAGGCTCTTTGTCTTCCTACAAGCAAGACTTCTTTTCAGGTAAGGCCAGTTACTTTACAGCTCAAACGAACTACATCGTTCAGGAAGCACACACGTTTCTCATCTAAACTGACAAGCATTGGATGTTAGAGGACCTCTGGTTTTTTCAGTTTTGGAGGCAGAGTTGAACTTTATTTGACCCGAATGTGTAGGAAACACCGTTCTTTGTTCTGAGCACACTCAAGTTTCCTGCTGTATTACAGACACTAGAAAGCAATAGCGTTCTTCTTGCTCTAAAGCAGAGTGTGATCGATGGATGAGTACTCTGCTGTGTGCTTCCCTTCAGAAATGGAGTTAAATCCCAGGCTCCATTTCTTCCTACAAGCAAGACTTCGTTTCAGGTAAGGGCAGTCACTTTTAAGCTCAAATGAACTACGTCGTTGATGAGGCTCACACGTTTCTCATCTTAACTGACAAGTATTGGATGTTAGAGGACCAGTGCTTTGTATCAGTTTCAGAAGCAGAGTTGGACTAGATATGGTCCGTATGTGTAGGAAACACCGTTCTTTTGTTCTCAGCACACTCACGTTTCCTGCTGTCTTTGAGACTCTATAAAGCAAGAGCGACCTTCTTGCTCTAAAGCAGAGTGTGATCCATGGATGAGAACTCTGCTGTGTGCTTCCCTTCAGAAATGGAGTTAAATCCCAGGATCCGTTTCTTCCTACAAGCAAGACTTCGTTTCAGGAAAGGGCAGTCACTTTTCATCTCATATGAACTACGTCGTTGATGAGGCTCACACGTTTCTCATCTTAACTGACAAGTATTGGATGTTAGAGGACCAGTGTTTTGTATCAGTTTCAGAAGCAGAGTTGGACTAGATATGGTCCGTATGTTTAGGAAACACCGTTCTTTCCTTCTCATCACACTCATGTTTCCTGCTGTCTTAGAGACACTAGAAAGCAAGAGCATGATTCTTGCTCTAAAGCAGAGTGTGATCTATGGATGAGAACTCTTCTGTGTGTTTCACTTCAGAAATGGAGTTAAATCCCAGGCTCTTTGTCTTCCTACAAGCAAGACTTCTTTTCAGGTAAGGCCAGTTAATTTACAGCTCAAACGAACTACATCGTTCAGGAAGCACACACGTTTCTCATCTAAACTGACAAGCATTGGATGTTAGAGGACCTCTGGTTTTTTCAGTTTTGGAGGCAGAGTTGAACTAGATTTGACCCGAATGTGTAGGAAACACCGTTCTTTGTTCTGAGCACACTCAAGTTTCCTGCTGTATTACAGACTCTAGAAAGCAATAGCGTTCTTCTTGCTCTAAAGCAGAGTGTGATCGATGGATGAGAACTATGCTGTGTGCTTCCCTTCAGAAATGGAGTTAAATCCCAGGCTCCATTTCTTCCTACAAGCAAGACTTCGTTTCAGGTAAGGGCAGTCACTTTTCAGCTCAAATGAACTACGTCGTTTATGAGGCTCACACGTTTCTCATCTTAACTGACAAGTATTGGATGTTAGAGGACCAGTGCTTTGTATCAGTTTCAGAAGCAGAGTTGGACTAGATATGGTCCGTATGTGTAGGAAACACCGTTCTTTTGTTCTCAGCACACTCACGTTTCCTGCTGTCTTAGAGACTCTAGAAAGCAAGAGCATGATTCTTACTCTAAAGCAGAGTGTGATGTATGGATGAGAACTCTTCTGTGTGTTTCACTTCAGAAATGGAGTTAAATCCAAGGCTCTTTGTCTTCCTACAAGCAAGACTTCTTTTCATGTGAGGCCAGTTAATTTACAGCTCAAACAAACTACATCATTCAGGAAGCACACACGTTTCTCATCTAAACTGACAAGCATTGGATGTTAGAGGACCTCTGGTTTTTTCAGTTTCAGAAGCAGAGTTGAACTAGAATTGACCCGAATGTGTAGGAAACACCGTTCTTTTGTTCTGAGCACACTCAAGTTTCCTGCTGTATTACAGACTCTAGGAAGCAATAGCGTTCTTCTTGCTCTAAAGCAGAGTGTGATCCATGGATGAGAACACTGCTGTGTGCTTCCCTTCAGAAATGGAGTTAAATCCCAGGCTCCGTTTCTTCCTACAAGCCAGATTTCATTTCAGGTAAGGGCAGTCACTTTTCAGCTCAAATGAACTACGTCGTTGATGAGGCTCACACGTTTCTCATCTTAACTGACAAGTATTGGATGTTAGAGGACCAGTGCTTTGTATCAGTTTCAGAAGCAGAGTTGGACTAGATATGGTCCGTATGTGTAGGAAACACCGTTCTTTTGTTCTCAGCACACTCACGTTTCCTGCTGTCTTTGAGACTCTATAAAGCAAGAGCGACCTTCTTGCTCTAAAGCAGAGTGTGATCCATGGATGAGAACTCTGCTGTGTGCTTCCCTTCAGAAATGGAGTTAAATCCCAGGATCCGTTTCTTCCTACAAGCAAGACTTCGTTTCAGGAAAGGGCAGTCACTTTTCATCTCATATGAACTACGTCGTTGATGAGGCTCACACGTTTCTCATCTTAACTGACAAGTATTGGATGTTAGAGGACCAGTGTTTTGTATCAGTTTCAGAAGCAGAGTTGGACTAGATATGGTCCGTAAGTTTAGGAAACACCGTTCTTTTCTTCTCATCACACTCATGTTTCATGCTGTCTTAGAGACACTAGAAAGCAAGAGCATGATTCTTGCTCTAAAGCAGAGTGTGATCTATGGATGAGAACTCTTCTGTGTGTTTCACTTCAGAAATGGAGTTAAATCCCAGGCTCTTTGTCTTCCTACAAGCAAGACTTCTTTTCAGGTAAGGCCAGTTACTTTACAGCTCAAACGAACTACATCGTTCAGGAAGCACACACGTTTCTCATCTAAACTGACAAGCATTGGATGTTAGAGGACCTCTGGTTTTTTCAGTTTTGGAGGCAGAGTTGAACTTTATTTGACCCGAATGTGTAGGAAACACCGTTCTTTGTTCTGAGCACACTCAAGTTTCCTGCTGTATTACAGACACTAGAAAGCAATAGCGTTCTTCTTGCTCTAAAGCAGAGTGTGATCGATGGATGAGTACTCTGCTGTGTGCTTCCCTTCAGAAATGGAGTTAAATCCCAGGCTCCATTTCTTCCTACAAGCAAGACTTCGTTTCAGGTAAGGGCAGTCACTTTTAAGCTCAAATGAACTACGTCGTTGATGAGGCTCACACGTTTCTCATCTTAACTGACAAGTATTGGATGTTAGAGGACCAGTGCTTTGTATCAGTTTCAGAAGCAGAGTTGGACTAGATATGGTCCGTATGTGTAGGAAACACCGTTCTTTTGTTCTCAGCACACTCACGTTTCCTGCTGTCTTTGAGACTCTATAAAGCAAGAGCGACCTTCTTGCTCTAAAGCAGAGTGTGATCCATGGATGAGAACTCTGCTGTGTGCTTCCCTTCAGAAATGGAGTTAAATCCCAGGATCCGTTTCTTCCTACAAGCAAGACTTCGTTTCAGGAAAGGGCAGTCACTTTTCATCTCATATGAACTACGTCGTTGATGAGGCTCACACGTTTCTCATCTTAACTGACAAGTATTGGATGTTAGAGGACCAGTGTTTTGTATCAGTTTCAGAAGCAGAGTTGGACTAGATATGGTCCGTATGTTTAGGAAACACCGTTCTTTCCTTCTCATCACACTCATGTTTCCTGCTGTCTTAGAGACACTAGAAAGCAAGAGCATGATTCTTGCTCTAAAGCAGAGTGTGATCTATGGATGAGAACTCTTCTGTGTGTTTCACTTCAGAAATGGAGTTAAATCCCAGGCTCTTTGTCTTCCTACAAGCAAGACTTCTTTTCAGGTAAGGCCAGTTACTTTACAGCTCAAACGAACTACATCGTTCAGGAAGCACACACGTTTCTCATCTAAACTGACAAGCATTGGATGTTAGAGGACCTCTGGTTTTTTCAGTTTTGGAGGCAGAGTTGAACTAGATTTGACCCGAATGTGTAGGAAACACCGTTCTTTGTTCTGAGCACACTCAAGTTTCCTGCTGTATTACAGACTCTAGAAAGCAATAGCGTTCTTCTTGCTCTAAAGCAGAGTGTGATCGATGGATGAGAACTCTGCTGTGTGCTTCCCTTCAGAAATGGAGTTAAATCCCAGGCTCCATTTCTTCCTACAAGCAAGACTTCGTTTCAGGTAAGGGCAGTCACTTTTCAGCTCAAATGAACTACGTCGTTTATGAGGCTCACACGTTTCTCATCTTAACTGACAAGTATTGGATGTTAGAGGACCAGTGCTTTGTATCAGTTTCAGAAGCAGAGTTGGACTAGATATGGTCCGTATGTGTAGGAAACACCGTTCTTTTGTTCTCAGCACACTCACGTTTCCTGCTGTCTTAGAGACTCTAGAAAGCAAGAGCATGATTCTTACTCTAAAGCAGAGTGTGATGTATGGATGAGAACTCTTCTGTGTGTTTCACTTCAGAAATGGAGTTAAATCCAAGGCTCTTTGTCTTCCTACAAGCAAGACTTCTTTTCATGTGAGGCCAGTTAATTTACAGCTCAAACAAACTACATCATTCAGGAAGCACACACGTTTCTCATCTAAACTGACAAGCATTGGATGTTAGAGGACCTCTGGTTTTTTCAGTTTCAGAAGCAGAGTTGAACTAGAATTGACCCGAATGTGTAGGAAACACCGTTCTTTTGTTCTGAGCACACTCAAGTTTCCTGCTGTATTACAGACTCTAGGAAGCAATAGCGTTCTTCTTGCTCTAAAGCAGAGTGTGATCCATGGATGAGAACACTGCTGTGTGCTTCCCTTCAGAAATGGAGTTAAATCCCAGGCTCCGTTTCTTCCTACAAGCCAGATTTCATTTCAGGTAAGGGCAGTCACTTTTCAGCTCAAATGAACTACGTCGTTGATGAGGCTCACACGTTTCTCATCTTAACTGACAAGTATTGGATGTTAGAGGACCAGTGCTTTGTATCAGTTTCAGAAGCAGAGTTGGACTAGATATGGTCCGTATGTGTAGGAAACACCGTTCTTTTGTTCTCAGCACACTCACATTTCCTGCTGTCTTTGAGACTCTATAAAGCAAGAGCGACCTTCTTGCTCTAAAGCAGAGTGTGATCCATGGATGAGAACTATGCTGTGTGCTTCCCTTCAGAAATGGAGTTAAATCCCAGGATCCGTTTCTTCCTACAAGCAAGACTTCGTTTCAGGAAAGGGCAGTCACTTTTCATCTCATATGAACTACGTTGTTGATGAGGCTCACACGTTTCTCATCTTAACTGACAAGTATTGGATGTTAGAGGACCAGTGTTTTGTATCAGTTTCAGAAGCAGAGTTGGACTAGATATGGTCCGTAAGTTTAGGAAACACCGTTCTTTTCTTCTCATCACACTCATGTTTCATGCTGTCTTAGAGACACTAGAAAGCAAGAGCATGATTCTTGCTCTAAAGCAGAGTGTGATCTATGGATGAGAACTCTTCTGTGTGTTTCACTTCAGAAATGGAGTTAAATCCCAGGCTCTTTGTCTTCCTACAAGCAAGACTTCTTTTCAGGTAAGGCCAGTTACTTTACAGCTCAAACGAACTACATCGTTCAGGAAGCACACACGTTTCTCATCTAAACTGACAAGCATTGGATGTTAGAGGACCTCTGGTTTTTTCAGTTTTGGAGGCAGAGTTGAACTTTATTTGACCCGAATGTGTAGGAAACACCGTTCTTTGTTCTGAGCACACTCAAGTTTCCTGCTGTATTACAGACACTAGAAAGCAATAGCGTTCTTCTTGCTCTAAAGCAGAGTGTGATCGATGGATGAGTACTCTGCTGTGTGCTTCCCTTCAGAAATGGAGTTAAATCCCAGGCTCCATTTCTTCCTACAAGCAAGACTTCGTTTCAGGTAAGGGCAGTCACTTTTAAGCTCAAATGAACTACGTCGTTGATGAGGCTCACACGTTTCTCATCTTAACTGACAAGTATTGGATGTTAGAGGACCAGTGCTTTGTATCAGTTTCAGAAGCAGAGTTGGACTAGATATGGTCCGTATGTGTAGGAAACACCGTTCTTTTGTTCTCAGCACACTCACGTTTCCTGCTGTCTTTGAGACTCTATAAAGCAAGAGCGACCTTCTTGCTCTAAAGCAGAGTGTGATCCATGGATGAGAACTCTGCTGTGTGCTTCCCTTCAGAAATGGAGTTAAATCCCAGGATCCGTTTCTTCCTACAAGCAAGACTTCGTTTCAGGAAAGGGCAGTCACTTTTCATCTCATATGAACTACGTCGTTGATGAGGCTCACACGTTTCTCATCTTAACTGACAAGTATTGGATGTTAGAGGACCAGTGTTTTGTATCAGTTTCAGAAGCAGAGTTGGACTAGATATGGTCCGTATGTTTAGGAAACACCGTTCTTTCCTTCTCATCACACTCATGTTTCCTGCTGTCTTAGAGACACTAGAAAGCAAGAGCATGATTCTTGCTCTAAAGCAGAGTGTGATCTATGGATGAGAACTCTTCTGTGTGTTTCACTTCAGAAATGGAGTTAAATCCCAGGCTCTTTGTCTTCCTACAAGCAAGACTTCTTTTCAGGTAAGGCCAGTTAATTTACAGCTCAAACGAACTACATCGTTCAGGAAGCACACACGTTTCTCATCTAAACTGACAAGCATTGGATGTTAGAGGACCTCTGGTTTTTTCAGTTTTGGAGGCAGAGTTGAACTAGATTTGACCCGAATGTGTAGGAAACACCGTTCTTTGTTCTGAGCACACTCAAGTTTCCTGCTGTATTACAGACTCTAGAAAGCAATAGCGTTCTTCTTGCTCTAAAGCAGAGTGTGATCGATGGATGAGAACTCTGCTGTGTGCTTCCCTTCAGAAATGGAGTTAAATCCCAGGCTCCATTTCTTCCTACAAGCAAGACTTCGTTTCAGGTAAGGGCAGTCACTTTTCAGCTCAAATGAACTACGTCGTTTATGAGGCTCACACGTTTCTCATCTTAACTGACAAGTATTGGATGTTAGAGGACCAGTGCTTTGTATCAGTTTCAGAAGCAGAGTTGGACTAGATATGGTCCGTATGTGTAGGAAACACCGTTCTTTTGTTCTCAGCACACTCACGTTTCCTGCTGTCTTAGAGACTCTAGAAAGCAAGAGCATGATTCTTACTCTAAAGCAGAGTGTGATGTATGGATGAGAACTCTTCTGTGTGTTTCACTTCAGAAATGGAGTTAAATCCAAGGCTCTTTGTCTTCCTACAAGCAAGACTTCTTTTCATGTGAGGCCAGTTAATTTACAGCTCAAACAAACTACATCATTCAGGAAGCACACACGTTTCTCATCTAAACTGACAAGCATTGGATGTTAGAGGACCTCTGGTTTTTTCAGTTTCAGAAGCAGAGTTGAACTAGAATTGACCCGAATGTGTAGGAAACACCGTTCTTTTGTTCTGAGCACACTCAAGTTTCCTGCTGTATTACAGACTCTAGGAAGCAATAGCGTTCTTCTTGCTCTAAAGCAGAGTGTGATCCATGGATGAGAACACTGCTGTGTGCTTCCCTTCAGAAATGGAGTTAAATCCCAGGCTCCGTTTCTTCCTACAAGCCAGATTTCATTTCAGGTAAGGGCAGTCACTTTTCAGCTCAAATGAACTACGTCGTTGATGAGGCTCACACGTTTCTCATCTTAACTGACAAGTATTGGATGTTAGAGGACCAGTGCTTTGTATCAGTTTCAGAAGCAGAGTTGGACTAGATATGGTCCGTATGTGTAGGAAACACCGTTCTTTTGTTCTCAGCACACTCACGTTTCCTGCTGTCTTTGAGACTCTATAAAGCAAGAGCGACCTTCTTGCTCTAAAGCAGAGTGTGATCCATGGATGAGAACTCTGCTGTGTGCTTCCCTTCAGAAATGGAGTTAAATCCCAGGATCCGTTTCTTCCTACAAGCAAGACTTCGTTTCAGGAAAGGGCAGTCACTTTTCATCTCATATGAACTACGTCGTTGATGAGGCTCACACGTTTCTCATCTTAACTGACAAGTATTGGATGTTAGAGGACCAGTGTTTTGTATCAGTTTCAGAAGCAGAGTTGGACTAGATATGGTCCGTAAGTTTAGGAAACACCGTTCTTTTCTTCTCATCACACTCATGTTTCATGCTGTCTTAGAGACACTAGAAAGCAAGAGCATGATTCTTGCTCTAAAGCAGAGTGTGATCTATGGATGAGAACTCTTCTGTGTGTTTCACTTCAGAAATGGAGTTAAATCCCAGGCTCTTTGTCTTCCTACAAGCAAGACTTCTTTTCAGGTAAGGCCAGTTACTTTACAGCTCAAACGAACTACATCGTTCAGGAAGCACACACGTTTCTCATCTAAACTGACAAGCATTGGATGTTAGAGGACCTCTGGTTTTTTCAGTTTTGGAGGCAGAGTTGAACTTTATTTGACCCGAATGTGTAGGAAACACCGTTCTTTGTTCTGAGCACACTCAAGTTT
Source organism: Onychomys leucogaster (assembly GCA_949786385.1). Classification (NCBI taxonomy): domain Eukaryota; kingdom Metazoa; phylum Chordata; class Mammalia; order Rodentia; family Cricetidae; genus Onychomys; species Onychomys leucogaster. The sequence goes on along the minus strand of CATKUP010000146.1, from coordinate 1,201,643 downwards.
CCTGCTGTATTACAGACACTAGAAAGCAATAGCGTTCTTCTTGCTCTAAAGCAGAGTGTGATCGATGGATGAGTACTCTGCTGTGTGCTTCCCTTCAGAAATGGAGTTAAATCCCAGGCTCCATTTCTTCCTACAAGCAAGACTTCGTTTCAGGTAAGGGCAGTCACTTTTAAGCTCAAATGAACTACGTCGTTGATGAGGCTCACACGTTTCTCATCTTAACTGACAAGTATTGGATGTTAGAGGACCAGTGCTTTGTATCAGTTTCAGAAGCAGAGTTGGACTAGATATGGTCCGTATGTGTAGGAAACACCGTTCTTTTGTTCTCAGCACACTCACGTTTCCTGCTGTCTTTGAGACTCTATAAAGCAAGAGCGACCTTCTTGCTCTAAAGCAGAGTGTGATCCATGGATGAGAACTCTGCTGTGTGCTTCCCTTCAGAAATGGAGTTAAATCCCAGGATCCGTTTCTTCCTACAAGCAAGACTTCGTTTCAGGAAAGGGCAGTCACTTTTCATCTCATATGAACTACGTCGTTGATGAGGCTCACACGTTTCTCATCTTAACTGACAAGTATTGGATGTTAGAGGACCAGTGTTTTGTATCAGTTTCAGAAGCAGAGTTGGACTAGATATGGTCCGTATGTTTAGGAAACACCGTTCTTTCCTTCTCATCACACTCATGTTTCCTGCTGTCTTAGAGACACTAGAAAGCAAGAGCATGATTCTTGCTCTAAAGCAGAGTGTGATCTATGGATGAGAACTCTTCTGTGTGTTTCACTTCAGAAATGGAGTTAAATCCCAGGCTCTTTGTCTTCCTACAAGCAAGACTTCTTTTCAGGTAAGGCCAGTTACTTTACAGCTCAAACGAACTACATCGTTCAGGAAGCACACACGTTTCTCATCTAAACTGACAAGCATTGGATGTTAGAGGACCTCTGGTTTTTTCAGTTTTGGAGGCAGAGTTGAACTAGATTTGACCCGAATGTGTAGGAAACACCGTTCTTTGTTCTGAGCACACTCAAGTTTCCTGCTGTATTACAGACTCTAGAAAGCAATAGCGTTCTTCTTGCTCTAAAGCAGAGTGTGATCGATGGATGAGAACTCTGCTGTGTGCTTCCCTTCAGAAATGGAGTTAAATCCCAGGCTCCATTTCTTCCTACAAGCAAGACTTCGTTTCAGGTAAGGGCAGTCACTTTTAAGCTCAAATGAACTACGTCGTTGATGAGGCTCACACGTTTCTCATCTTAACTGACAAGTATTGGATGTTAGAGGACCAGTGCTTTGTATCAGTTTCAGAAGCAGAGTTGGACTAGATATGGTCCGTATGTGTAGGAAACACCGTTCTTTTGTTCTCAGCACACTCACGTTTCCTGCTGTCTTTGAGACTCTATAAAGCAAGAGCGACCTTCTTGCTCTAAAGCAGAGTGTGATCCATGGATGAGAACTCTGCTGTGTGCTTCCCTTCAGAAATGGAGTTAAATCCCAGGATCCGTTTCTTCCTACAAGCAAGACTTCGTTTCAGGAAAGGGCAGTCACTTTTCATCTCATATGAACTACGTCGTTGATGAGGCTCACACGTTTCTCATCTTAACTGACAAGTATTGGATGTTAGAGGACCAGTGTTTTGTATCAGTTTCAGAAGCAGAGTTGGACTAGATATGGTCCGTATGTTCAGGAAACACCGTTCTTTCCTTCTCATCACACTCATGTTTCCTGCTGTCTTAGAGACACTAGAAAGCAAGAGCATGATTCTTGCTCTAAAGCAGAGTGTGATCTATGGATGAGAACTCTTCTGTGTGTTTCACTTCAGAAATGGAGTTAAATCCCAGGCTCTTTGTCTTCCTACAAGCAAGACTTCTTTTCAGGTAAGGCCAGTTAATTTACAGCTCAAACGAACTACATCGTTCAGGAAGCACACACGTTTCTCATCTAAACTGACAAGCATTGGATGTTAGAGGACCTCTGGTTTTTTCAGTTTTGGAGGCAGAGTTGAACTAGATTTGACCCGAATGTGTAGGAAACACCGTTCTTTGTTCTGAGCACACTCAAGTTTCCTGCTGTATTACAGACTCTAGAAAGCAATAGCGTTCTTCTTGCTCTAAAGCAGAGTGTGATCGATGGATGAGAACTCTGCTGTGTGCTTCCCTTCAGAAATGGAGTTAAATCCCAGGCTCCATTTCTTCCTACAAGCAAGACTTCGTTTCAGGTAAGGGCAGTCACTTTTCAGCTCAAATGAACTACGTCGTTGATGAGGCTCACACGTTTCTCATCTTAACTGACAAGTATTGGATGTTAGAGGACCAGTGCTTTGTATCAGTTTCAGAAGCAGAGTTGGACTAGATATGGTCCGTATGTGTAGGAAACACCGTTCTTTTGTTCTCAGCACACTCACGTTTCCTGCTGTCTTAGAGACTCTAGAAAGCAAGAGCATGATTCTTACTCTAAAGCAGAGTGTGATGTATGGATGAGAACTCTTCTGTGTGTTTCACTTCAGAAATGGAGTTAAATCCAAGGCTCTTTGTCTTCCTACAAGCAAGACTTCTTTTCATGTGAGGCCAGTTAATTTACAGCTCAAACAAACTACATCATTCAGGAAGCACACACGTTTCTCATCTAAACTGACAAGCATTGGATGTTAGAGGACCTCTGGTTTTTTCAGTTTCAGAAGCAGAGTTGAACTAGAATTGACCCGAATGTGTAGGAAACACCGTTCTTTTGTTCTGATCACACTCAAGTTTCCTGCTGTATTACAGACTCTAGGAAGCAATAGCGTTCTTCTTGCTCTAAAGCAGAGTGTGATCCATGGATGAGAACACTGCTGTGTGCTTCCCTTCAGAAATGGAGTTAAATCCCAGGCTCCGTTTCTTCCTACAAGCCAGATTTCATTTCAGGTAAGGGCAGTCACTTTTCAGCTCAAATGAACTACGTCGTTGATGAGGCTCACACGTTTCTCATCTTAACTGACAAGTATTGGATGTTAGAGGACCAGTGCTTTGTATCAGTTTCAGAAGCAGAGTTGGACTAGATATGGTCCGTATGTGTAGGAAACACCGTTCTTTTGTTCTCAGCACACTCACGTTTCCTGCTGTCTTTGAGACTCTATAAAGCAAGAGCGACCTTCTTGCTCTAAAGCAGAGTGTGATCCATGGATGAGAACTATGCTGTGTGCTTCCCTTCAGAAATGGAGTTAAATCCCAGGATCCGTTTCTTCCTACAAGCAAGACTTCGTTTCAGGAAAGGGCAGTCACTTTTCATCTCATATGAACTACGTCGTTGATGAGGCTCACACGTTTCTCATCTTAACTGACAAGTATTGGATGTTAGAGGACCAGTGTTTTGTATCAGTTTCAGAAGCAGAGTTGGACTAGATATGGTCCGTAAGTTTAGGAAACACCGTTCTTTTCTTCTCATCACACTCATGTTTCATGCTGTCTTAGAGACACTAGAAAGCAAGAGCATGATTCTTGCTCTAAAGCAGAGTGTGATCTATGGATGAGAACTCTTCTGTGTGTTTCACTTCAGAAATGGAGTTAAATCCCAGGCTCTTTGTCTTCCTACAAGCAAGACTTCTTTTCAGGTAAGGCCAGTTACTTTACAGCTCAAACGAACTACATCGTTCAGGAAGCACACACGTTTCTCATCTAAACTGACAAGCATTGGATGTTAGAGGACCTCTGGTTTTTTCAGTTTTGGAGGCAGAGTTGAACTTTATTTGACCCGAATGTGTAGGAAACACCGTTCTTTGTTCTGAGCACACTCAAGTTTCCTGCTGTATTACAGACACTAGAAAGCAATAGCGTTCTTCTTGCTCTAAAGCAGAGTGTGATCGATGGATGAGTACTCTGCTGTGTGCTTCCCTTCAGAAATGGAGTTAAATCCCAGGCTCCATTTCTTCCTACAAGCAAGACTTCGTTTCAGGTAAGGGCAGTCACTTTTAAGCTCAAATGAACTACGTCGTTGATGAGGCTCACACGTTTCTCATCTTAACTGACAAGTATTGGATGTTAGAGGACCAGTGCTTTGTATCAGTTTCAGAAGCAGAGTTGGACTAGATATGGTCCGTATGTGTAGGAAACACCGTTCTTTTGTTCTCAGCACACTCACGTTTCCTGCTGTCTTTGAGACTCTATAAAGCAAGAGCGACCTTCTTGCTCTAAAGCAGAGTGTGATCCATGGATGAGAACTCTGCTGTGTGCTTCCCTTCAGAAATGGAGTTAAATCCCAGGATCCGTTTCTTCCTACAAGCAAGACTTCGTTTCAGGAAAGGGCAGTCACTTTTCATCTCATATGAACTACGTCGTTGATGAGGCTCACACGTTTCTCATCTTAACTGACAAGTATTGGATGTTAGAGGACCAGTGTTTTGTATCAGTTTCAGAAGCAGAGTTGGACTAGATATGGTCCGTATGTTTAGGAAACACCGTTCTTTCCTTCTCATCACACTCATGTTTCCTGCTGTCTTAGAGACACTAGAAAGCAAGAGCATGATTCTTGCTCTAAAGCAGAGTGTGATCTATGGATGAGAACTCTTCTGTGTGTTTCACTTCAGAAATGGAGTTAAATCCCAGGCTCTTTGTCTTCCTACAAGCAAGACTTCTTTTCAGGTAAGGCCAGTTACTTTACAGCTCAAACGAACTACATCGTTCAGGAAGCACACACGTTTCTCATCTAAACTGACAAGCATTGGATGTTAGAGGACCTCTGGTTTTTTCAGTTTTGGAGGCAGAGTTGAACTTTATTTGACCCGAATGTGTAGGAAACACCGTTCTTTGTTCTGAGCACACTCAAGTTTCCTGCTGTATTACAGACACTAGAAAGCAATAGCGTTCTTCTTGCTCTAAAGCAGAGTGTGATCGATGGATGAGAACTCTGCTGTGTGCTTCCCTTCAGAAATGGAGTTAAATCCCAGGCTCCATTTCTTCCTACAAGCAAGACTTCGTTTCAGGTAAGGGCAGTCACTTTTAAGCTCAAATGAACTACGTCGTTGATGAGGCTCACACGTTTCTCATCTTAACTGACAAGTATTGGATGTTAGAGGACCAGTGCTTTGTATCAGTTTCAGAAGCAGAGTTGGACTAGATATGGTCCGTATGTGTAGGAAACACCGTTCTTTTGTTCTCAGCACACTCACGTTTCCTGCTGTCTTTGAGACTCTATAAAGCAAGAGCGACCTTCTTGCTCTAAAGCAGAGTGTGATCCATGGATGAGAACTCTGCTGTGTGCTTCCCTTCAGAAATGGAGTTAAATCCCAGGATCCGTTTCTTCCTACAAGCAAGACTTCGTTTCAGGAAAGGGCAGTCACTTTTCATCTCATATGAACTACGTCGTTGATGAGGCTCACACGTTTCTCATCTTAACTGACAAGTATTGGATGTTAGAGGACCAGTGTTTTGTATCAGTTTCAGAAGCAGAGTTGGACTAGATATGGTCCGTATGTTTAGGAAACACCGTTCTTTCCTTCTCATCACACTCATGTTTCCTGCTGTCTTAGAGACACTAGAAAGCAAGAGCATGATTCTTGCTCTAAAGCAGAGTGTGATCTATGGATGAGAACTCTTCTGTGTGTTTCACTTCAGAAATGGAGTTAAATCCCAGGCTCTTTGTCTTCCTACAAGCAAGACTTCTTTTCAGGTAAGGCCAGTTAATTTACAGCTCAAACGAACTACATCGTTCAGGAAGCACACACGTTTCTCATCTAAACTGACAAGCATTGGATGTTAGAGGACCTCTGGTTTTTTCAGTTTTGGAGGCAGAGTTGAACTAGATTTGACCCGAATGTGTAGGAAACACCGTTCTTTGTTCTGAGCACACTCAAGTTTCCTGCTGTATTACAGACTCTAGAAAGCAATAGCGTTCTTCTTGCTCTAAAGCAGAGTGTGATCGATGGATGAGAACTCTGCTGTGTGCTTCCCTTCAGAAATGGAGTTAAATCCCAGGCTCCATTTCTTCCTACAAGCAAGACTTCGTTTCAGGTAAGGGCAGTCACTTTTCAGCTCAAATGAACTACGTCGTTTATGAGGCTCACACGTTTCTCATCTTAACTGACAAGTATTGGATGTTAGAGGACCAGTGCTTTGTATCAGTTTCAGAAGCAGAGTTGGACTAGATATGGTCCGTATGTGTAGGAAACACCGTTCTTTTGTTCTCAGCACACTCACGTTTCCTGCTGTCTTAGAGACTCTAGAAAGCAAGAGCATGATTCTTACTCTAAAGCAGAGTGTGATGTATGGATGAGAACTCTTCTGTGTGTTTCACTTCAGAAATGGAGTTAAATCCAAGGCTCTTTGTCTTCCTACAAGCAAGACTTCTTTTCATGTGAGGCCAGTTAATTTACAGCTCAAACAAACTACATCATTCAGGAAGCACACACGTTTCTCATCTAAACTGACAAGCATTGGATGTTAGAGGACCTCTGGTTTTTTCAGTTTCAGAAGCAGAGTTGAACTAGAATTGACCCGAATGTGTAGGAAACACCGTTCTTTTGTTCTGAGCACACTCAAGTTTCCTGCTGTATTACAGACTCTAGGAAGCAATAGCGTTCTTCTTGCTCTAAAGCAGAGTGTGATCCATGGATGAGAACACTGCTGTGTGCTTCCCTTCAGAAATGGAGTTAAATCCCAGGCTCCGTTTCTTCCTACAAGCCAGATTTCATTTCAGGTAAGGGCAGTCACTTTTCAGCTCAAATGAACTACGTCGTTGATGAGGCTCACACGTTTCTCATCTTAACTGACAAGTATTGGATGTTAGAGGACCAGTGCTTTGTATCAGTTTCAGAAGCAGAGTTGGACTAGATATGGTCCGTATGTGTAGGAAACACCGTTCTTTTGTTCTCAGCACACTCACGTTTCCTGCTGTCTTTGAGACTCTATAAAGCAAGAGCGACCTTCTTGCTCTAAAGCAGAGTGTGATCCATGGATGAGAACTCTGCTGTGTGCTTCCCTTCAGAAATGGAGTTAAATCCCAGGATCCGTTTCTTCCTACAAGCAAGACTTCGTTTCAGGAAAGGGCAGTCACTTTTCATCTCATATGAACTACGTCGTTGATGAGGCTCACACGTTTCTCATCTTAACTGACAAGTATTGGATGTTAGAGGACCAGTGTTTTGTATCAGTTTCAGAAGCAGAGTTGGACTAGATATGGTCCGTAAGTTTAGGAAACACCGTTCTTTTCTTCTCATCACACTCATGTTTCATGCTGTCTTAGAGACACTAGAAAGCAAGAGCATGATTCTTGCTCTAAAGCAGAGTGTGATCTATGGATGAGAACTCTTCTGTGTGTTTCACTTCAGAAATGGAGTTAAATCCCAGGCTCTTTGTCTTCCTACAAGCAAGACTTCTTTTCAGGTAAGGCCAGTTACTTTACAGCTCAAACGAACTACATCGTTCAGGAAGCACACACGTTTCTCATCTAAACTGACAAGCATTGGATGTTAGAGGACCTCTGGTTTTTTCAGTTTTGGAGGCAGAGTTGAACTTTATTTGACCCGAATGTGTAGGAAACACCGTTCTTTGTTCTGAGCACACTCAAGTTTCCTGCTGTATTACAGACACTAGAAAGCAATAGCGTTCTTCTTGCTCTAAAGCAGAGTGTGATCGATGGATGAGTACTCTGCTGTGTGCTTCCCTTCAGAAATGGAGTTAAATCCCAGGCTCCATTTCTTCCTACAAGCAAGACTTCGTTTCAGGTAAGGGCAGTCACTTTTAAGCTCAAATGAACTACGTCGTTGATGAGGCTCACACGTTTCTCATCTTAACTGACAAGTATTGGATGTTAGAGGACCAGTGCTTTGTATCAGTTTCAGAAGCAGAGTTGGACTAGATATGGTCCGTATGTGTAGGAAACACCGTTCTTTTGTTCTCAGCACACTCACGTTTCCTGCTGTCTTTGAGACTCTATAAAGCAAGAGCGACCTTCTTGCTCTAAAGCAGAGTGTGATCCATGGATGAGAACTATGCTGTGTGCTTCCCTTCAGAAATGGAGTTAAATCCCAGGATCCGTTTCTTCCTACAAGCAAGACTTCGTTTCAGGAAAGGGCAGTCACTTTTCATCTCATATGAACTACGTCGTTGATGAGGCTCACACGTTTCTCATCTTAACTGACAAGTATTGGATGTTAGAGGACCAGTGTTTTGTATCAGTTTCAGAAGCAGAGTTGGACTAGATATGGTCCGTATGTTTAGGAAACACCGTTCTTTCCTTCTCATCACACTCATGTTTCCTGCTGTCTTAGAGACACTAGAAAGCAAGAGCATGATTCTTGCTCTAAAGCAGAGTGTGATCTATGGATGAGAACTCTTCTGTGTGTTTCACTTCAGAAATGGAGTTAAATCCCAGGCTCTTTGTCTTCCTACAAGCAAGACTTCTTTTCAGGTAAGGCCAGTTAATTTACAGCTCAAATGAACTACATCGTTCAGGAAGCACACACGTTTCTCATCTAAACTGACAAGCATTGGATGTTAGAGGACCTCTGGTTTTTTCAGTTTTGGAGGCAGAGTTGAACTAGATTTGACCCGAATGTGTAGGAAACACCGTTCTTTGTTCTGAGCACACTCAAGTTTCCTGCTGTATTACAGACTCTAGAAAGCAATAGCGTTCTTCTTGCTCTAAAGCAGAGTGTGATCGATGGATGAGAACTCTGCTGTGTGCTTCCCTTCAGAAATGGAGTTAAATCCCAGGCTCCATTTCTTCCTACAAGCAAGACTTCGTTTCAGGTAAGGGCAGTCACTTTTCAGCTCAAATGAACTACGTCGTTTATGAGGCTCACACGTTTCTCATCTTAACTGACAAGTATTGGATGTTAGAGGACCAGTGCTTTGTATCAGTTTCAGAAGCAGAGTTGGACTAGATATGGTCCGTATGTGTAGGAAACACCGTTCTTTTGTTCTCAGCACACTCACGTTTCCTGCTGTCTTAGAGACTCTAGAAAGCAAGAGCATGATTCTTACTCTAAAGCAGAGTGTGATGTATGGATGAGAACTCTTCTGTGTGTTTCACTTCAGAAATGGAGTTAAATCCAAGGCTCTTTGTCTTCCTACAAGCAAGACTTCTTTTCATGTGAGGCCAGTTAATTTACAGCTCAAACAAACTACATCATTCAGGAAGCACACACGTTTCTCATCTAAACTGACAAGCATTGGATGTTAGAGGACCTCTGGTTTTTTCAGTTTCAGAAGCAGAGTTGAACTAGAATTGACCCGAATGTGTAGGAAACACCGTTCTTTTGTTCTGAGCACACTCAAGTTTCCTGCTGTATTACAGACTCTAGGAAGCAATAGCGTTCTTCTTGCTCTAAAGCAGAGTGTGATCCATGGATGAGAACACTGCTGTGTGCTTCCCTTCAGAAATGGAGTTAAATCCCAGGCTCCGTTTCTTCCTACAAGCCAGATTTCATTTCAGGTAAGGGCAGTCACTTTTCAGCTCAAATGAACTACGTCGTTGATGAGGCTCACACGTTTCTCATCTTAACTGACAAGTATTGGATGTTAGAGGACCAGTGCTTTGTATCAGTTTCAGAAGCAGAGTTGGACTAGATATGGTCCGTATGTGTAGGAAACACCGTTCTTTTGTTCTCAGCACACTCACGTTTCCTGCTGTCTTTGAGACTCTATAAAGCAAGAGCGACCTTCTTGCTCTAAAGCAGAGTGTGATCCATGGATGAGAACTATGCTGTGTGCTTCCCTTCAGAAATGGAGTTAAATCCCAGGATCCGTTTCTTCCTACAAGCAAGACTTCGTTTCAGGAAAGGGCAGTCACTTTTCATCTCATATGAACTACGTCGTTGATGAGGCTCACACGTTTCTCATCTTAACTGACAAGTATTGGATGTTAGAGGACCAGTGTTTTGTATCAGTTTCAGAAGCAGAGTTGGACTAGATATGGTCCGTAAGTTTAGGAAACACCGTTCTTTTCTTCTCATCACACTCATGTTTCATGCTGTCTTAGAGACACTAGAAAGCAAGAGCATGATTCTTGCTCTAAAGCAGAGTGTGATCTATGGATGAGAACTCTTCTGTGTGTTTCACTTCAGAAATGGAGTTAAATCCCAGGCTCTTTGTCTTCCTACAAGCAAGACTTCTTTTCAGGTAAGGCCAGTTACTTTACAGCTCAAATGAACTACATCGTTCAGGAAGCACACACGTTTCTCATCTAAACTGACAAGCATTGGATGTTAGAGGACCTCTGGTTTTTTCAGTTTTGGAGGCAGAGTTGAACTTTATTTGACCCGAATGTGTAGGAAACACCGTTCTTTGTTCTGAGCACACTCAAGTTTCCTGCTGTATTACAGACACTAGAAAGCAATAGCGTTCTTCTTGCTCTAAAGCAGAGTGTGATCGATGGATGAGTTCTCTGCTGTGTGCTTCCCTTCAGAAATGGAGTTAAATCCCAGGCTCCATTTCTTCCTACAAGCAAGACTTCGTTTCAGGTAAGGGCAGTCACTTTTAAGCTCAAATGAACTACGTCGTTGATGAGGCTCACACGTTTCTCATCTTAACTGACAAGTATTGGATGTTAGAGGACCAGTGCTTTGTATCAGTTTCAGAAGCAGAGTTGGACTAGATATGGTCCGTATGTGTAGGAAACACCGTTCTTTTGTTCTCAGCACACTCACGTTTCCTGCTGTCTTTGAGACTCTATAAAGCAAGAGCGACCTTCTTGCTCTAAAGCAGAGTGTGATCCATGGATGAGAACTCTGCTGTGTGCTTCCCTTCAGAAATGGAGTTAAATCCCAGGATCCGTTTCTTCCTACAAGCAAGACTTCGTTTCAGGAAAGGGCAGTCACTTTTCATCTCATATGAACTACGTCGTTGATGAGGCTCACACGTTTCTCATCTTAACTGACAAGTATTGGATGTTAGAGGACCAGTGTTTTGTATCAGTTTCAGAAGCAGAGTTGGACTAGATATGGTCCGTATGTTTAGGAAACACCGTTCTTTCCTTCTCATCACACTCATGTTTCCTGCTGTCTTAGAGACACTAGAAAGCAAGAGCATGATTCTTGCTCTAAAGCAGAGTGTGATCTATGGATGAGAACTCTTCTGTGTGTTTCACTTCAGAAATGGAGTTAAATCCCAGGCTCTTTGTCTTCCTACAAGCAAGACTTCTTTTCAGGTAAGGCCAGTTACTTTACAGCTCAAACGAACTACATCGTTCAGGAAGCACACACGTTTCTCATCTAAACTGACAAGCATTGGATGTTAGAGGACCTCTGGTTTTTTCAGTTTTGGAGGCAGAGTTGAACTTTATTTGACCCGAATGTGTAGGAAACACCGTTCTTTGTTCTGAGCACACTCAAGTTTCCTGCTGTATTACAGACACTAGAAAGCAATAGCGTTCTTCTTGCTCTAAAGCAGAGTGTGATCGATGGATGAGTACTCTGCTGTGTGCTTCCCTTCAGAAATGGAGTTAAATCCCAGGCTCCATTTCTTCCTACAAGCAAGACTTCGTTTCAGGTAAGGGCAGTCACTTTTAAGCTCAAATGAACTACGTCGTTGATGAGGCTCACACGTTTCTCATCTTAACTGACAAGTATTGGATGTTAGAGGACCAGTGCTTTGTATCAGTTTCAGAAGCAGAGTTGGACTAGATATGGTCCGTATGTGTAGGAAACACCGTTCTTTTGTTCTCAGCACACTCACGTTTCCTGCTGTCTTTGAGACTCTATAAAGCAAGAGCGACCTTCTTGCTCTAAAGCAGAGTGTGATCCATGGATGAGAACTCTGCTGTGTGCTTCCCTTCAGAAATGGAGTTAAATCCCAGGATCCGTTTCTTCCTACAAGCAAGACTTCGTTTCAGGAAAGGGCAGTCACTTTTCATCTCATATGAACTACGTCGTTGATGAGGCTCACACGTTTCTCATCTTAACTGACAAGTATTGGATGTTAGAGGACCAGTGTTTTGTATCAGTTTCAGAAGCAGAGTTGGACTAGATATGGTCCGTATGTTTAGGAAACACCGTTCTTTCCTTCTCATCACACTCATGTTTCCTGCTGTCTTAGAGACACTAGAAAGCAAGAGCATGATTCTTGCTCTAAAGCAGAGTGTGATCTATGGATGAGAACTCTTCTGTGTGTTTCACTTCAGAAATGGAGTTAAATCCCAGGCTCTTTGTCTTCCTACAAGCAAGACTTCTTTTCAGGTAAGGCCAGTTAATTTACAGCTCAAACGAACTACATCGTTCAGGAAGCACACACGTTTCTCATCTAAACTGACAAGCATTGGATGTTAGAGGACCTCTGGTTTTTTCAGTTTTGGAGGCAGAGTTGAACTAGATTTGACCCGAATGTGTAGGAAACACCGTTCTTTGTTCTGAGCACACTCAAGTTTCCTGCTGTATTACAGACTCTAGAAAGCAATAGCGTTCTTCTTGCTCTAAAGCAGAGTGTGATCGATGGATGAGAACTCTGCTGTGTGCTTCCCTTCAGAAATGGAGTTAAATCCCAGGCTCCATTTCTTCCTACAAGCAAGACTTCGTTTCAGGTAAGGGCAGTCACTTTTCAGCTCAAATGAACTACGTCGTTTATGAGGCTCACACGTTTCTCATCTTAACTGACAAGTATTGGATGTTAGAGGACCAGTGCTTTGTATCAGTTTCAGAAGCAGAGTTGGACTAGATATGGTCCGTATGTGTAGGAAACACCGTTCTTTTGTTCTCAGCACACTCACGTTTCCTGCTGTCTTAGAGACTCTAGAAAGCAAGAGCATGATTCTTACTCTAAAGCAGAGTGTGATGTATGGATGAGAACTCTTCTGTGTGTTTCACTTCAGAAATGGAGTTAAATCCAAGGCTCTTTGTCTTCCTACAAGCAAGACTTCCTTTCATGTGAGGCCAGTTAATTTACAGCTCAAACAAACTACATCATTCAGGAAGCACACACGTTTCTCATCTAAACTGACAAGCATTGGATGTTAGAGGACCTCTGGTTTTTTCAGTTTCAGAAGCAGAGTTGAACTAGAATTGACCCGAATGTGTAGGAAACACCGTTCTTTTGTTCTGAGCACACTCAAGTTTCCTGCTGTATTACAGACTCTAGGAAGCAATAGCGTTCTTCTTGCTCTAAAGCAGAGTGTGATCCATGGATGAGAACACTGCTGTGTGCTTCCCTTCAGAAATGGAGTTAAATCCCAGGCTCCGTTTCTTCCTACAAGCCAGATTTCATTTCAGGTAAGGGCAGTCACTTTTCAGCTCAAATGAACTACGTCGTTGATGAGGCTCACACGTTTCTCATCTTAACTGACAAGTATTGGATGTTAGAGGACCAGTGCTTTGTATCAGTTTCAGAAGCAGAGTTGGACTAGATATGGTCCGTATGTGTAGGAAACACCGTTCTTTTGTTCTCAGCACACTCACGTTTCCTGCTGTCTTTGAGACTCTATAAAGCAAGAGCGACCTTCTTGCTCTAAAGCAGAGTGTGATCCATGGATGAGAACTATGCTGTGTGCTTCCCTTCAGAAATGGAGTTAAATCCCAGGATCCGTTTCTTCCTACAAGCAAGACTTCGTTTCAGGAAAGGGCAGTCACTTTTCATCTCATATGAACTACGTCGTTGATGAGGCTCACACGTTTCTCATCTTAACTGACAAGTATTGGATGTTAGAGGACCAGTGTTTTGTATCAGTTTCAGAAGCAGAGTTGGACTAGATATGGTCCGTAAGTTTAGGAAACACCGTTCTTTTCTTCTCATCACACTCATGTTTCATGCTGTCTTAGAGACACTAGAAAGCAAGAGCATGATTCTTGCTCTAAAGCAGAGTGTGATCTATGGATGAGAACTCTTCTGTGTGTTTCACTTCAGAAATGGAGTTAAATCCCAGGCTCTTTGTCTTCCTACAAGCAAGACTTCTTTTCAGGTAAGGCCAGTTACTTTACAGCTCAAACGAACTACATCGTTCAGGAAGCACACACGTTTCTCATCTAAACTGACAAGCATTGGATGTTAGAGGACCTCTGGTTTTTTCAGTTTTGGAGGCAGAGTTGAACTTTATTTGACCCGAATGTGTAGGAAACACCGTTCTTTGTTCTGAGCACACTCAAGTTTCCTGCTGTATTACAGACACTAGAAAGCAATAGCGTTCTTCTTGCTCTAAAGCAGAGTGTGATCGATGGATGAGTACTCTGCTGTGTGCTTCCCTTCAGAAATGGAGTTAAATCCCAGGCTCCATTTCTTCCTACAAGCAAGACTTCGTTTCAGGTAAGGGCAGTCACTTTTAAGCTCAAATGAACTACGTCGTTGATGAGGCTCACACGTTTCTCATCTTAACTGACAAGTATTGGATGTTAGAGGACCAGTGCTTTGTATCAGTTTCAGAAGCAGAGTTGGACTAGATATGGTCCGTATGTGTAGGAAACACCGTTCTTTTGTTCTCAGCAGACTCACGTTTCCTGCTGTCTTTGAGACTCTATAAAGCAAGAGCGACCTTCTTGCTCTAAAGCAGAGTGTGATCCATGGATGAGAACTATGCTGTGTGCTTCCCTTCAGAAATGGAGTTAAATCCCAGGATCCGTTTCTTCCTACAAGCAAGACTTCGTTTCAGGAAAGGGCAGTCACTTTTCATCTCATATGAACTACGTCGTTGATGAGGCTCACACGTTTCTCATCTTAACTGACAAGTATTGGATGTTAGAGGACCAGTGTTTTGTATCAGTTTCAGAAGCAGAGTTGGACTAGATATGGTCCGTATGTTTAGGAAACACCGTTCTTTCCTTCTCATCACACTCATGTTTCCTGCTGTCTTAGAGACACTAGAAAGCAAGAGCATGATTCTTGCTCTAAAGCAGAGTGTGATCTATGGATGAGAACTCTTCTGTGTGTTTCACTTCAGAAATGGAGTTAAATCCCAGGCTCTTTGTCTTCCTACAAGCAAGACTTCTTTTCAGGTAAGGCCAGTTAATTTACAGCTCAAACGAACTACATCGTTCAGGAAGCACACACGTTTCTCATCTAAACTGACAAGCATTGGATGTTAGAGGACCTCTGGTTTTTTCAGTTTCAGAAGCAGAGTTGAACTAGATTTGACCCGAATGTGTAGGAAACACCGTTCTTTTGTTCTGAGCACACTCAAGTTTCCTGCTGTATTACAGACTCTAGGAAGCAATAGCGTTCTTCTTGCTCTAAAGCAGAGTGTGATCCATGGATGAGAACACTGCTGTGTGCTTCCATTCAGAAATGGAGTTAAATCCCAGGCTCCGTTTCTTCCTACAAGCCAGATTTCATTTCAGGTAAGGGCAGTCACTTTTCAGCTCAAATGAACTACGTCGTTGATGAGGGTCACACGTTTCTCATCTTAACTGACAAGTATTGGATGTTAGAGGACCAGTGCTTTGTATCAGTTTCAGAAGCAGAGTTGGACTAGATATAGTCCGTATGTGTAGGAAACACCGTTCTTTTGTTCTCAGCACACTCACGTTTCCTGCTGTCTCTGAGACTCTATAAAGCAAGAGCGACCTTCTTGCTCTAAAGCAGAGTGTGATCTATGGATGAGAACTATGCTGTGTGCTTCCCTTCAGAAATGGAGTTAAATCCCAGGATCCGTTTCTTCCTACAAGCAAGACTTCGTTTCAGGAAAGGGCAGTCACTTTTCATCTCATATGAACTACGTTGTTGATGAGGCTCACACGTTTCTCATCTTAACTGACAAGTATTGGATGTTAGAGGACCAGTGTTTTGTATCAGTTTCAGAAGCAGAGTTGGACTAGATATGGTCCGTATGTTTAGGAAACACCGTTCTTTCCTTCTCATCACACTCATGTTTCCTGCTGTCTTAGAGACACTAGAAAGCAAGAGCATGATTCTTGCTCTAAAGCAGAGTGTGATCTATGGATGAGAACTCTTCTGTGTGTTTCACTTCAGAAATGGAGTTAAATCCCAGGCTCTTTGTCTTCCTACAAGCAAGACTTCTTTTCAGGTAAGGCCAGTTACTTTACAGCTCAAACGAACTACATCGTTCAGGAAGCACACACGTTTCTCATCTAAACTGACAAGCATTGGATCTTAGAGGACCTCTGGTTTTTTCAGTTTTGGAGGCAGAGTTGAACTAGATTTGACCCGAATGTGTAGGAAACACCGTTCTTTGTTCTGAGCACACTCAAGTTTCCTGCTGTATTACAGACTCTAGAAAGCAATAGCGTTCTTCTTGCTCTAAAGCAGAGTGTGATCGATGGATGAGAACTCTGCTGTGTGCTTCCCTTCAGAAATGGAGTTAAATCCCAGGCTCCATTTCTTCCTACAAGCAAGACTTCGTTTCAGGTAAGGGCAGTCACTTTTCAGCTCAAATGAACTACGTCGTTTATGAGGCTCACACGTTTCTCATCTTAACTGACAAGTATTGGATGTTAGAGGACCAGTGCTTTGTATCAGTTTCAGAAGCAGAGTTGGACTAGATATGGTCCGTATGTGTAGGAAACACCGTTCTTTTGTTCTCAGCACACTCACGTTTCCTGCTGTCTTAGAGACTCTAGAAAGCAAGAGCATGATTCTTACTCTAAAGCAGAGTGTGATGTATGGATGAGAACTCTTCTGTGTGTTTCACTTCAGAAATGGAGTTAAATCCAAGGCTCTTTGTCTTCCTACAAGCAAGACTTCTTTTCATGTGAGGCCAGTTAATTTACAGCTCAAACGAACTACATCGTTCAGGAAGCACACACGTTTCTCATCTAAACTGACAAGCATTGGATGTTAGAGGACCTCTGGTTTTTTCAGTTTCAGAAGCAGAGTTGAACTAGATTTGACCCGAATGTGTAGGAAACACCGTTCTTTTGTTCTGAGCACACTCAAGTTTCCTGCTGTATTACAGACTCTAGGAAGCAATAGCGTTCTTCTTGCTCTAAAGCAGAGTGTGATCCATGGATGAGAACACTGCTGTGTGCTTCCCTTCAGAAATGGAGTTAAATCCCAGGCTCCGTTTCTTCCTACAAGCCAGATTTCATTTCAGGTAAGGGCAGTCACTTTTCAGCTCAAATGAACTACGTCGTTGATGAGGCTCACACGTTTCTCATCTTAACTGACAAGTATTGGATGTTAGAGGACCAGTGCTTTGTATCAGTTTCAGAAGCAGAGTTGGACTAGATATGGTCCGTATGTGTAGGAAACACCGTTCTTTTATTCTCAGCACACTCACGTTTCCTGCTGTCTTTGAGACTCTATAAAGCAAGAGCGACCTTCTTGCTCTAAAGCAGAGTGTGATCTATGGATGAGAACTATGCTGTGTGCTTCCCTTCAGAAATGGAGTTAAATCCCAGGATCCGTTTCTTCCTACAAGCAAGACTTCGTTTCAGGTAACGGCAGTCACTTTTCATCTCATATGAACTACATCGTTGATGAGGCTCACACGTTTCTCATCTTAACTGACAAGTATTGGATGTTAGAGGACCAGTGTTTTGTATCAGTTTCAGAAGCAGAGTTGGACTAGATATGGTCCGTAAGTTTAGGAAACACCGTTCTTTTCTTCTCATCACACTCATGTTTCCTGCTGTCTTAGAGACACTAGAAAGCAAGAGCATGATTCTTGCTCTAAAGCAGAGTGTGATCTATGGATGAGAACTCTTCTGTGTGTTTCACTTCAGAAATGGAGTTAAATCCCAGGCTCTTTGTCTTCCTACAAGCAAGACTTCTTTTCAGGTAAGGCCAGTTACTTTACAGCTCAAACGAACTACATCGTTCAGGAAGCACACACGTTTCTCATCTAAACTGACAAGCATTGGATGTTAGAGGACGTCTGGTTTTTTCAGTTTTGGAGGCAGAGTTGAACTAGATTTGACCCGAATGTGTAGGAAACACCGTTCTTTGTTCTGAGCACACTCAAGTTTCCTGCTGTATTACAGACACTAGAAAGCAATAGCGTTCTTCTTGCTCTAAAGCAGAGTGTGATCGATGGATGAGAACTCTGCTGTGTGCTTCCCTTCAGAAATGGAGTTAAATCCCAGGCTCCATTTCTTCCTACAAGCAAGACTTCGTTTCAGGTAAGGGCAGTCACTTTTCAGCTCAAATGAACTACGTCGTTGATGAGGCTCACACGTTTCTCATCTTAACTGACAAGTATTGGATGTTAGAGGACCAGTGCTTTGTATCAGTTTCAGAAGCAGAGTTGGACTAGATATGGTCCGTATGTGTAGGAAACACCGTTCTTTCCTTCTCATCACACTCATGTTTCCTGCTGTCTTAGAGACACTAGAAAGCAAGAGCATGATTCTTGCTCTAAAGCAGAGTGTGATCTATGGATGAGAACTCTTCTGTGTGTTTCACTTCAGAAATGGAGTTAAATCCCAGGCTCTTTGTCTTCCTACAAGCAAGACTTCTTTTCAGGTAAGGCCAGTTACTTTACAGCTCAAACGAACTACATCGTTCAGGAAGCACACACGTTTCTCATCTAAACTGACAAGCATTGGATGTTAGAGGACCTCTGGTTTTTTCAGTTTTGGAGGCAGAGTTGAACTTTATTTGACCCGAATGTGTAGGAAACACCGTTCTTTGTTCTGAGCACACTCAAGTTTCCTGCTGTATTACAGACACTAGAAAGCAATAGCGTTCTTCTTGCTCTAAAGCAGAGTGTGATCGATGGATGAGTACTCTGCTGTGTGCTTCCCTTCAGAAATGGAGTTAAATCCCAGGCTCCATTTCTTCCTACAAGCAAGACTTCGTTTCAGGTAAGGGCAGTCACTTTTAAGCTCAAATGAACTACGTCGTTGATGAGGCTCACACGTTTCTCATCTTAACTGACAAGTATTGGATGTTAGAGGACCAGTGCTTTGTATCAGTTTCAGAAGCAGAGTTGGACTAGATATGGTCCGTATGTGTAGGAAACACCGTTCTTTTGTTCTCAGCAGACTCACGTTTCCTGCTGTCTTTGAGACTCTATAAAGCAAGAGCGACCTTCTTGCTCTAAAGCAGAGTGTGATCCATGGATGAGAACTATGCTGTGTGCTTCCCTTCAGAAATGGAGTTAAATCCCAGGATCCGTTTCTTCCTACAAGCAAGACTTCGTTTCAGGAAAGGGCAGTCACTTTTCATCTCATATGAACTACGTCGTTGATGAGGCTCACACGTTTCTCATCTTAACTGACAAGTATTGGATGTTAGAGGACCAGTGTTTTGTATCAGTTTCAGAAGCAGAGTTGGACTAGATATGGTCCGTATGTTTAGGAAACACCGTTCTTTCCTTCTCATCACACTCATGTTTCCTGCTGTCTTAGAGACACTAGAAAGCAAGAGCATGATTCTTGCTCTAAAGCAGAGTGTGATCTATGGATGAGAACTCTTCTGTGTGTTTCACTTCAGAAATGGAGTTAAATCCCAGGCTCTTTGTCTTCCTACAAGCAAGACTTCTTTTCAGGTAAGGCCAGTTAATTTACAGCTCAAACGAACTACATCGTTCAGGAAGCACACACGTTTCTCATCTAAACTGACAAGCATTGGATGTTAGAGGACCTCTGGTTTTTTCAGTTTCAGAAGCAGAGTTGAACTAGATTTGACCCGAATGTGTAGGAAACACCGTTCTTTTGTTCTGAGCACACTCAAGTTTCCTGCTGTATTACAGACTCTAGGAAGCAATAGCGTTCTTCTTGCTCTAAAGCAGAGTGTGATCCATGGATGAGAACACTGCTGTGTGCTTCCATTCAGAAATGGAGTTAAATCCCAGGCTCCGTTTCTTCCTACAAGCCAGATTTCATTTCAGGTAAGGGCAGTCACTTTTCAGCTCAAATGAACTACGTCGTTGATGAGGGTCACACGTTTCTCATCTTAACTGACAAGTATTGGATGTTAGAGGACCAGTGCTTTGTATCAGTTTCAGAAGCAGAGTTGGACTAGATATAGTCCGTATGTGTAGGAAACACCGTTCTTTTGTTCTCAGCACACTCACGTTTCCTGCTGTCTCTGAGACTCTATAAAGCAAGAGCGACCTTCTTGCTCTAAAGCAGAGTGTGATCTATGGATGAGAACTATGCTGTGTGCTTCCCTTCAGAAATGGAGTTAAATCCCAGGATCCGTTTCTTCCTACAAGCAAGACTTCGTTTCAGGAAAGGGCAGTCACTTTTCATCTCATATGAACTACGTTGTTGATGAGGCTCACACGTTTCTCATCTTAACTGACAAGTATTGGATGTTAGAGGACCAGTGTTTTGTATCAGTTTCAGAAGCAGAGTTGGACTAGATATGGTCCGTATGTTTAGGAAACACCGTTCTTTCCTTCTCATCACACTCATGTTTCCTGCTGTCTTAGAGACACTAGAAAGCAAGAGCATGATTCTTGCTCTAAAGCAGAGTGTGATCTATGGATGAGAACTCTTCTGTGTGTTTCACTTCAGAAATGGAGTTAAATCCCAGGCTCTTTGTCTTCCTACAAGCAAGACTTCTTTTCAGGTAAGGCCAGTTACTTTACAGCTCAAACGAACTACATCGTTCAGGAAGCACACACGTTTCTCATCTAAACTGACAAGCATTGGATCTTAGAGGACCTCTGGTTTTTTCAGTTTTGGAGGCAGAGTTGAACTAGATTTGACCCGAATGTGTAGGAAACACCGTTCTTTGTTCTGAGCACACTCAAGTTTCCTGCTGTATTACAGACTCTAGAAAGCAATAGCGTTCTTCTTGCTCTAAAGCAGAGTGTGATCGATGGATGAGAACTCTGCTGTGTGCTTCCCTTCAGAAATGGAGTTAAATCCCAGGCTCCATTTCTTCCTACAAGCAAGACTTCGTTTCAGGTAAGGGCAGTCACTTTTCAGCTCAAATGAACTACGTCGTTTATGAGGCTCACACGTTTCTCATCTTAACTGACAAGTATTGGATGTTAGAGGACCAGTGCTTTGTATCAGTTTCAGAAGCAGAGTTGGACTAGATATGGTCCGTATGTGTAGGAAACACCGTTCTTTTGTTCTCAGCACACTCACGTTTCCTGCTGTCTTAGAGACTCTAGAAAGCAAGAGCATGATTCTTACTCTAAAGCAGAGTGTGATGTATGGATGAGAACTCTTCTGTGTGTTTCACTTCAGAAATGGAGTTAAATCCAAGGCTCTTTGTCTTCCTACAAGCAAGACTTCTTTTCATGTGAGGCCAGTTAATTTACAGCTCAAACGAACTACATCGTTCAGGAAGCACACACGTTTCTCATCTAAACTGACAAGCATTGGATGTTAGAGGACCTCTGGTTTTTTCAGTTTCAGAAGCAGAGTTGAACTAGATTTGACCCGAATGTGTAGGAAACACCGTTCTTTTGTTCTGAGCACACTCAAGTTTCCTGCTGTATTACAGACTCTAGGAAGCAATAGCGTTCTTCTTGCTCTAAAGCAGAGTGTGATCCATGGATGAGAACACTGCTGTGTGCTTCCCTTCAGAAATGGAGTTAAATCCCAGGCTCCGTTTCTTCCTACAAGCCAGATTTCATTTCAGGTAAGGGCAGTCACTTTTCAGCTCAAATGAACTACGTCGTTGATGAGGCTCACACGTTTCTCATCTTAACTGACAAGTATTGGATGTTAGAGGACCAGTGCTTTGTATCAGTTTCAGAAGCAGAGTTGGACTAGATATGGTCCGTATGTGTAGGAAACACCGTTCTTTTATTCTCAGCACACTCACGTTTCCTGCTGTCTTTGAGACTCTATAAAGCAAGAGCGACCTTCTTGCTCTAAAGCAGAGTGTGATCTATGGATGAGAACTATGCTGTGTGCTTCCCTTCAGAAATGGAGTTAAATCCCAGGATCCGTTTCTTCCTACAAGCAAGACTTCGTTTCAGGTAACGGCAGTCACTTTTCATCTCATATGAACTACATCGTTGATGAGGCTCACACGTTTCTCATCTTAACTGACAAGTATTGGATGTTAGAGGACCAGTGTTTTGTATCAGTTTCAGAAGCAGAGTTGGACTAGATATGGTCCGTAAGTTTAGGAAACACCGTTCTTTTCTTCTCATCACACTCATGTTTCCTGCTGTCTTAGAGACACTAGAAAGCAAGAGCATGATTCTTGCTCTAAAGCAGAGTGTGATCTATGGATGAGAACTCTTCTGTGTGTTTCACTTCAGAAATGGAGTTAAATCCCAGGCTCTTTGTCTTCCTACAAGCAAGACTTCTTTTCAGGTAAGGCCAGTTACTTTACAGCTCAAACGAACTACATCGTTCAGGAAGCACACACGTTTCTCATCTAAACTGACAAGCATTGGATGTTAGAGGACGTCTGGTTTTTTCAGTTTTGGAGGCAGAGTTGAACTAGATTTGACCCGAATGTGTAGGAAACACCGTTCTTTGTTCTGAGCACACTCAAGTTTCCTGCTGTATTACAGACACTAGAAAGCAATAGCGTTCTTCTTGCTCTAAAGCAGAGTGTGATCGATGGATGAGAACTCTGCTGTGTGCTTCCCTTCAGAAATGGAGTTAAATCCCAGGCTCCATTTCTTCCTACAAGCAAGACTTCGTTTCAGGTAAGGGCAGTCACTTTTCAGCTCAAATGAACTACGTCGTTGATGAGGCTCACACGTTTCTCATCTTAACTGACAAGTATTGGATGTTAGAGGACCAGTGCTTTGTATCAGTTTCAGAAGCAGAGTTGGACTAGATATGGTCCGTATGTGTAGGAAACACCGTTCTTTCCTTCTCATCACACTCATGTTTCCTGCTGTCTTAGAGACACTAGAAAGCAAGAGCATGATTCTTGCTCTAAAGCAGAGTGTGATCTATGGATGAGAACTCTTCTGTGTGTTTCACTTCAGAAATGGAGTTAAATCCCAGGCTCTTTGTCTTCCTACAAGCAAGACTTCTTTTCAGGTAAGGCCAGTTACTTTACAGCTCAAACGAACTACATCGTTCAGGAAGCACACACGTTTCTCATCTAAACTGACAAGCATTGGATGTTAGAGGACCTCTGGTTTTTTCAGTTTTGGAGGCAGAGTTGAACTTTATTTGACCCGAATGTGTAGGAAACACCGTTCTTTGTTCTGAGCACACTCAAGTTTCCTGCTGTATTACAGACACTAGAAAGCAATAGCGTTCTTCTTGCTCTAAAGCAGAGTGTGATCGATGGATGAGTACTCTGCTGTGTGCTTCCCTTCAGAAATGGAGTTAAATCCCAGGCTCCATTTCTTCCTACAAGCAAGACTTCGTTTCAGGTAAGGGCAGTCACTTTTAAGCTCAAATGAACTACGTCGTTGATGAGGCTCACACGTTTCTCATCTTAACTGACAAGTATTGGATGTTAGAGGACCAGTGCTTTGTATCAGTTTCAGAAGCAGAGTTGGACTAGATATGGTCCGTATGTGTAGGAAACACCGTTCTTTTGTTCTCAGCACACTCACGTTTCCTGCTGTCTTTGAGACTCTATAAAGCAAGAGCGACCTTCTTGCTCTAAAGCAGAGTGTGATCCATGGATGAGAACTCTGCTGTGTGCTTCCCTTCAGAAATGGAGTTAAATCCCAGGATCCGTTTCTTCCTACAAGCAAGACTTCGTTTCAGGAAAGGGCAGTCACTTTTCATCTCATATGAACTACGTCGTTGATGAGGCTCACACGTTTCTCATCTTAACTGACAAGTATTGGATGTTAGAGGACCAGTGTTTTGTATCAGTTTCAGAAGCAGAGTTGGACTAGATATGGTCCGTATGTTTAGGAAACACCGTTCTTTCCTTCTCATCACACTCATGTTTCCTGCTGTCTTAGAGACACTAGAAAGCAAGAGCATGATTCTTGCTCTAAAGCAGAGTGTGATCTATGGATGAGAACTCTTCTGTGTGTTTCACTTCAGAAATGGAGTTAAATCCCAGGCTCTTTGTCTTCCTACAAGCAAGACTTCTTTTCAGGTAAGGCCAGTTAATTTACAGCTCAAACGAACTACATCGTTCAGGAAGCACACACGTTTCTCATCTAAACTGACAAGCATTGGATGTTAGAGGACCTCTGGTTTTTTCAGTTTTGGAGGCAGAGTTGAACTAGATTTGACCCGAATGTGTAGGAAACACCGTTCTTTGTTCTGAGCACACTCAAGTTTCCTGCTGTATTACAGACTCTAGAAAGCAATAGCGTTCTTCTTGCTCTAAAGCAGAGTGTGATCGATGGATGAGAACTCTGCTGTGTGCTTCCCTTCAGAAATGGAGTTAAATCCCAGGCTCCATTTCTTCCTACAAGCAAGACTTCGTTTCAGGTAAGGGCAGTCACTTTTCAGCTCAAATGAACTACGTCGTTTATGAGGCTCACACGTTTCTCATCTTAACTGACAAGTATTGGATGTTAGAGGACCAGTGCTTTGTATCAGTTTCAGAAGCAGAGTTGGACTAGATATGGTCCGTATGTGTAGGAAACACCGTTCTTTTGTTCTCAGCACACTCACGTTTCCTGCTGTCTTAGAGACTCTAGAAAGCAAGAGCATGATTCTTACTCTAAAGCAGAGTGTGATGTATGGATGAGAACTCTTCTGTGTGTTTCACTTCAGAAATGGAGTTAAATCCAAGGCTCTTTGTCTTCCTACAAGCAAGACTTCCTTTCATGTGAGGCCAGTTAATTTACAGCTCAAACAAACTACATCATTCAGGAAGCACACACGTTTCTCATCTAAACTGACAAGCATTGGATGTTAGAGGACCTCTGGTTTTTTCAGTTTCAGAAGCAGAGTTGAACTAGAATTGACCCGAATGTGTAGGAAACACCGTTCTTTTGTTCTGAGCACACTCAAGTTTCCTGCTGTATTACAGACTCTAGGAAGCAATAGCGTTCTTCTTGCTCTAAAGCAGAGTGTGATCCATGGATGAGAACACTGCTGTGTGCTTCCCTTCAGAAATGGAGTTAAATCCCAGGCTCCGTTTCTTCCTACAAGCCAGATTTCATTTCAGGTAAGGGCAGTCACTTTTCAGCTCAAATGAACTACGTCGTTGATGAGGCTCACACGTTTCTCATCTTAACTGACAAGTATTGGATGTTAGAGGACCAGTGCTTTGTATCAGTTTCAGAAGCAGAGTTGGACTAGATATGGTCCATATGTGTAGGAAACACCGTTCTTTTGTTCTCAGCACACTCACGTTTCCTGCTGTCTTTGAGACTCTATAAAGCAAGAGCGACCTTCTTGCTCTAAAGCAGAGTGTGATCCATGGATGAGAACTCTGCTGTGTGCTTCCCTTCAGAAATGGAGTTAAATCCCAGGATCCGTTTCTTCCTACAAGCAAGACTTCGTTTCAGGAAAGGGCAGTCACTTTTCATCTCATATGAACTACGTCGTTGATGAGGCTCACACGTTTCTCATCTTAACTGACAAGTATTGGATGTTAGAGGACCAGTGTTTTGTATCAGTTTCAGAAGCAGAGTTGGACTAGATATGGTCCGTAAGTTTAGGAAACACCGTTCTTTTCTTCTCATCACACTCATGTTTCATGCTGTCTTAGAGACACTAGAAAGCAAGAGCATGATTCTTGCTCTAAAGCAGAGTGTGATCTATGGATGAGAACTCTTCTGTGTGTTTCACTTCAGAAATGGAGTTAAATCCCAGGCTCTTTGTCTTCCTACAAGCAAGACTTCTTTTCAGGTAAGGCCAGTTACTTTACAGCTCAAACGAACTACATCGTTCAGGAAGCACACACGTTTCTCATCTAAACTGACAAGCATTGGATGTTAGAGGACCTCTGGTTTTTTCAGTTTTGGAGGCAGAGTTGAACTTTATTTGACCCGAATGTGTAGGAAACACCGTTCTTTGTTCTGAGCACACTCAAGTTTCCTGCTGTATTACAGACACTAGAAAGCAATAGCGTTCTTCTTGCTCTAAAGCAGAGTGTGATCGATGGATGAGTACTCTGCTGTGTGCTTCCCTTCAGAAATGGAGTTAAATCCCAGGCTCCATTTCTTCCTACAAGCAAGACTTCGTTTCAGGTAAGGGCAGTCACTTTTAAAATCAAATGAACTACGTCGTTGATGAGGCTCACACGTTTCTCATCTTAACTGACAAGTATTGGATGTTAGAGGACCAGTGCTTTGTATCAGTTTCAGAAGCAGAGTTGGACTAGATATGGTCCGTATGTGTAGGAAACACCGTTCTTTTGTTCTCAGCAGACTCACGTTTCCTGCTGTCTTTGAGACTCTATAAAGCAAGAGCGACCTTCTTGCTCTAAAGCAGAGTGTGATCCATGGATGAGAACTATGCTGTGTGCTTCCCTTCAGAAATGGAGTTAAATCCCAGGATCCGTTTCTTCCTACAAGCAAGACTTCGTTTCAGGAAAGGGCAGTCACTTTTCATCTCATATGAACTACGTCGTTGATGAGGCTCACACGTTTCTCATCTTAACTGACAAGTATTGGATGTTACAGGACCAGTGTTTTGTATCAGTTTCAGAAGCAGAGTTGGACTAGATATGGTCCGTATGTTTAGGAAACACCGTTCTTTCCTTCTCATCACACTCATGTTTCCTGCTGTCTTAGAGACACTAGAAAGCAAGAGCATGATTCTTGCTCTAAAGCAGAGTGTGATCTATGGATGAGAACTCTTCTGTGTGTTTCACTTCAGAAATGGAGTTAAATCCCAGGCTCTTTGTCTTCCTACAAGCAAGACTTCTTTTCAGGTAAGGCCAGTTAATTTACAGCTCAAACGAACTACATCGTTCAGGAAGCACACACGTTTCTCATCTAAACTGACAAGCATTGGATGTTAGAGGACCTCTGGTTTTTTCAGTTTCAGAAGCAGAGTTGAACTAGATTTGACCCGAATGTGTAGGAAACACCGTTCTTTTGTTCTGAGCACACTCAAGTTTCCTGCTGTATTACAGACTCTAGGAAGCAATAGCGTTCTTCTTGCTCTAAAGCAGAGTGTGATCCATGGATGAGAACACTGCTGTGTGCTTCCATTCAGAAATGGAGTTAAATCCCAGGCTCCGTTTCTTCCTACAAGCCAGATTTCATTTCAGGTAAGGGCAGTCACTTTTCAGCTCAAATGAACTACGTCGTTGATGAGGGTCACACGTTTCTCATCTTAACTGACAAGTATTGGATGTTAGAGGACCAGTGCTTTGTATCAGTTTCAGAAGCAGAGTTGGACTAGATATAGTCCGTATGTGTAGGAAACACCGTTCTTTTGTTCTCAGCACACTCACGTTTCCTGCTGTCTCTGAGACTCTATAAAGCAAGAGCGACCTTCTTGCTCTAAAGCAGAGTGTGATCTATGGATGAGAACTATGCTGTGTGCTTCCCTTCAGAAATGGAGTTAAATCCCAGGATCCGTTTCTTCCTACAAGCAAGACTTCGTTTCAGGAAAGGGCAGTCACTTTTCATCTCATATGAACTACGTTGTTGATGAGGCTCACACGTTTCTCATCTTAACTGACAAGTATTGGATGTTAGAGGACCAGTGTTTTGTATCAGTTTCAGAAGCAGAGTTGGACTAGATATGGTCCGTATGTTTAGGAAACACCGTTCTTTCCTTCTCATCACACTCATGTTTCCTGCTGTCTTAGAGACACTAGAAAGCAAGAGCATGATTCTTGCTCTAAAGCAGAGTGTGATCTATGGATGAGAACTCTTCTGTGTGTTTCACTTCAGAAATGGAGTTAAATCCCAGGCTCTTTGTCTTCCTACAAGCAAGACTTCTTTTCAGGTAAGGCCAGTTACTTTACAGCTCAAACGAACTACATCGTTCAGGAAGCACACACGTTTCTCATCTAAACTGACAAGCATTGGATCTTAGAGGACCTCTGGTTTTTTCAGTTTTGGAGGCAGAGTTGAACTAGATTTGACCCGAATGTGTAGGAAACACCGTTCTTTGTTCTGAGCACACTCAAGTTTCCTGCTGTATTACAGACTCTAGAAAGCAATAGCGTTCTTCTTGCTCTAAAGCAGAGTGTGATCGATGGATGAGAACTCTGCTGTGTGCTTCCCTTCAGAAATGGAGTTAAATCCCAGGCTCCATTTCTTCCTACAAGCAAGACTTCGTTTCAGGTAAGGGCAGTCACTTTTCAGCTCAAATGAACTACGTCGTTTATGAGGCTCACACGTTTCTCATCTTAACTGACAAGTATTGGATGTTAGAGGACCAGTGCTTTGTATCAGTTTCAGAAGCAGAGTTGGACTAGATATGGTCCGTATGTGTAGGAAACACCGTTCTTTTGTTCTCAGCACACTCACGTTTCCTGCTGTCTTAGAGACTCTAGAAAGCAAGAGCATGATTCTTACTCTAAAGCAGAGTGTGATGTATGGATGAGAACTCTTCTGTGTGTTTCACTTCAGAAATGGAGTTAAATCCAAGGCTCTTTGTCTTCCTACAAGCAAGACTTCTTTTCATGTGAGGCCAGTTAATTTACAGCTCAAACGAACTACATCGTTCAGGAAGCACACACGTTTCTCATCTAAACTGACAAGCATTGGATGTTAGAGGACCTCTGGTTTTTTCAGTTTCAGAAGCAGAGTTGAACTAGATTTGACCCGAATGTGTAGGAAACACCGTTCTTTTGTTCTGAGCACACTCAAGTTTCCTGCTGTATTACAGACTCTAGGAAGCAATAGCGTTCTTCTTGCTCTAAAGCAGAGTGTGATCCATGGATGAGAACACTGCTGTGTGCTTCCCTTCAGAAATGGAGTTAAATCCCAGGCTCCGTTTCTTCCTACAAGCCAGATTTCATTTCAGGTAAGGGCAGTCACTTTTCAGCTCAAATGAACTACGTCGTTGATGAGGCTCACACGTTTCTCATCTTAACTGACAAGTATTGGATGTTAGAGGACCAGTGCTTTGTATCAGTTTCAGAAGCAGAGTTGGACTAGATATGGTCCGTATGTGTAGGAAACACCGTTCTTTTATTCTCAGCACACTCACGTTTCCTGCTGTCTTTGAGACTCTATAAAGCAAGAGCGACCTTCTTGCTCTAAAGCAGAGTGTGATCTATGGATGAGAACTATGCTGTGTGCTTCCCTTCAGAAATGGAGTTAAATCCCAGGATCCGTTTCTTCCTACAAGCAAGACTTCGTTTCAGGTAACGGCAGTCACTTTTCATCTCATATGAACTACATCGTTGATGAGGCTCACACGTTTCTCATCTTAACTGACAAGTATTGGATGTTAGAGGACCAGTGTTTTGTATCAGTTTCAGAAGCAGAGTTGGACTAGATATGGTCCGTAAGTTTAGGAAACACCGTTCTTTTCTTCTCATCACACTCATGTTTCCTGCTGTCTTAGAGACACTAGAAAGCAAGAGCATGATTCTTGCTCTAAAGCAGAGTGTGATCTATGGATGAGAACTCTTCTGTGTGTTTCACTTCAGAAATGGAGTTAAATCCCAGGCTCTTTGTCTTCCTACAAGCAAGACTTCTTTTCAGGTAAGGCCAGTTACTTTACAGCTCAAACGAACTACATCGTTCAGGAAGCACACACGTTTCTCATCTAAACTGACAAGCATTGGATGTTAGAGGACGTCTGGTTTTTTCAGTTTTGGAGGCAGAGTTGAACTAGATTTGACCCGAATGTGTAGGAAACACCGTTCTTTGTTCTGAGCACACTCAAGTTTCCTGCTGTATTACAGACACTAGAAAGCAATAGCGTTCTTCTTGCTCTAAAGCAGAGTGTGATCGATGGATGAGAACTCTGCTGTGTGCTTCCCTTCAGAAATGGAGTTAAATCCCAGGCTCCATTTCTTCCTACAAGCAAGACTTCGTTTCAGGTAAGGGCAGTCACTTTTCAGCTCAAATGAACTACGTCGTTGATGAGGCTCACACGTTTCTCATCTTAACTGACAAGTATTGGATGTTAGAGGACCAGTGCTTTGTATCAGTTTCAGAAGCAGAGTTGGACTAGATATGGTCCGTATGTGTAGGAAACACCGTTCTTTTGTTCTCAGCACACTCACGTTTCCTGCTGTCTTTGAGACTCTATAAAGCAAGAGCGACCTTCTTGCTCTAAAGCAGAGTGTGATCCATTGATGAGAACTATGCTGTGTGCTTCACTTCAGAAATGGAGTTAAATCCCAGGATCCGTTTCTTCCTACAAGCAAGACTTCGTTTCAGGAAAGGGCAGTCACTTTTCATCTCATATGAACTACGTCGTTGATGAGGCTCACACGTTTCTCATCTTAACTGACAAGTATTGGATGTTAGAGGACCAGTGTTTTGTATCAGTTTCAGAGGCAGAGTTGGACTAGATATGGTCCGTATGTTTAGGAAACACCGTTCTTTCCTTCTCATCACACTCATGTTTCCTGCTGTCTTAGAGACACTAGAAAGCAAGAGCATGATTCTTGCTCTAAAGCAGAGTGTGATCTATGGATGAGAACTCTTCTGTGTGTTTCACTTCAGAAATGGAGTTAAATCCCAGGCTCTTTGTCTTCCTACAAGCAAGACTTCTTTTCAGGTAAGGCCAGTTACTTTACAGCTCAAACGAACTACATCGTTCAGGAAGCACACACGTTTCTCATCTAAACTGACAAGCATTGGATGTTAGAAGACCTCTGGTTTTTTCAGTTTTGGAGGCAGAGTTGAACTAGATTTGACCCGAATGTGTAGGAAACACCGTTCTTTGTTCTGAGCACACTCAAGTTTCCTGCTGTATTACAGACTCTAGAAAGCAATAGCGTTCTTCTTGCTCTAAAGCAGAGTGTGATCGATGGATGAGAACTCTGCTGTGTGCTTCCCTTCAGAAATGGAGTTAAATCCCAGGCTCCATTTCTTCCTACAAGCAAGACTTCGTTTCAGGTAAGGGCAGTCACTTTTCAGCACAAATGAACTACGTCGTTTATGAGGCTCACACGTTTCTCATCTTAACTGACAAGTATTGGATGTTAGAGGACCAGTGCTTTGTATCAGTTTCAGAAGCAGAGTTGGACTAGATATGGTCCGTATGTGTAGGAAACACCGTTCTTTTGTTCTCCGCACACTCACGTTTCCTGCTGTCTTAGAGACTCTAGAAAGCAAGAGCATGATTCTTACTCTAAAGCAGAGTGTGATGTATGGATGAGAACTCTTCTGTGTGTTTCACTTCAGAAATGGAGTTAAATCCAAGGCTCTTTGTCTTCCTACAAGCAAGACTTCTTTTCATGTGAGGCCAGTTAATTTACAGCTGAAACGAACTACATCGTTCAGGAAGCACACATGTTTCTCATCTAAACTGACAAGCATTGGATGTTAGAGGACCTCTGGTTTTTTCAGTTTCAGAAGCAGAGTTGAACTAGATTTGACCCGAATGTGTAGGAAACACCGTTCTTTTGTTCTGAGCACACTCAAGTTTCCTGCTGTATTACAGACTCTAGGAAGCAATAGCGTTCTTCTTGCTCTAAAGCAGAGTGTGATCCATGGATGAGAACACTGCTGTGTGCTTCCCTTCAGAAATGGAGTTAAATCCCAGGCTCCGTTTCTTCCTACAAGCCAGATT
Source organism: Onychomys leucogaster (assembly GCA_949786385.1). Taxonomy (NCBI): domain Eukaryota; kingdom Metazoa; phylum Chordata; class Mammalia; order Rodentia; family Cricetidae; genus Onychomys; species Onychomys leucogaster. Next base: position 1,170,342 of record CATKUP010000146.1, on the reverse strand, counting down.
TCATTTCAGGTAAGGGCAGTCACTTTTCAGCTCAAATGAACTACGTCGTTGATGAGGCTCACACGTTTCTCATCTTAACTGACAAGTATTGGATGTTAGAGGACCAGTGCTTTGTATCAGTTTCAGAAGCAGAGTTGGACTAGATATGGTCCGTATGTGTAGGAAACACCGTTCTTTTATTCTCAGCACACTCACGTTTCCTGCTGTCTTTGAGACTCTATAAAGCAAGAGCGACCTTCTTGCTCTAAAGCAGAGTGTGATCTATGGATGAGAACTATGCTGTGTGCTTCCCTTCAGAAATGGAGTTAAATCCCAGGATCCGTTTCTTCCTACAAGCAAGACTTCGTTTCAGGTAACGGCAGTCACTTTTCATCTCATATGAACTACATCGTTGATGAGGCTCACACGTTTCTCATCTTAACTGACAAGTATTGGATGTTAGAGGACCAGTGTTTTGTATCAGTTTCAGAAGCAGAGTTGGACTAGATATGGTCCGTAAGTTTAGGAAACACCGTTCTTTTCTTCTCATCACACTCATGTTTCCTGCTGTCTTAGAGACACTAGAAAGCAAGAGCATGATTCTTGCTCTAAAGCAGAGTGTGATCTATGGATGAGAACTCTTCTGTGTGTTTCACTTCAGAAATGGAGTTAAATCCCAGGCTCTTTGTCTTCCTACAAGCAAGACTTCTTTTCAGGTAAGGCCAGTTACTTTACAGCTCAAACGAACTACATCGTTCAGGAAGCACACACGTTTCTCATCTAAACTGACAAGCATTGGATGTTAGAGGACGTCTGGTTTTTTCAGTTTTGGAGGCAGAGTTGAACTAGATTTGACCCGAATGTGTAGGAAACACCGTTCTTTGTTCTGAGCACACTCAAGTTTCCTGCTGTATTACAGACACTAGAAAGCAATAGCGTTCTTCTTGCTCTAAAGCAGAGTGTGATCGATGGATGAGAACTCTGCTGTGTGCTTCCATTCAGAAATGGAGTTAAATCCCAGGCTCCATTTCTTCCTACAAGCAAGACTTCGTTTCAGGTAAGGGCAGTCACTTTTCAGCTCAAATGAACTACGTCGTTGATGAGGCTCACAGGTTTCTCATCTTAACTGACAAGTATTGGATGTTAGAGGACCAGTGCTTTGTATCAGTTTCAGAAGCAGAGTTGGACTAGATATGGTCCGTATGTGTAGGAAACACCGTTCTTTTGTTCTCAGCACACTCACGTTCCCTGCTGTCTTTGAGACTCTATAAAGCAAGAGCGACCTTCTTGCTCTAAAGCAGAGTGTGATCTATGGATGAGAACTATGCTGTGTGCTTCCCTTCAGAAATGGAGTTAAATCCCAGGATCCGTTTCTTCCTACAAGCAAGACTTCGTTTCAGGTAACGGCAGTCACTTTTCATCTCATATGAACTACATCGTTGATGAGGCTCACACGTTTCTCATCTTAACTGACAAGTATTGGATGTTAGAGGACCAGTGTTTTGTATCAGTTTCAGAAGCAGAGTTGGACTAGATATGGTCCGTAAGTTTAGGAAACACCGTTCTTTTCTTCTCATCACACTCATGTTTCCTGCTGTCTTAGAGACACTAGAAAGCAAGAGCATGATTCTTGCTCTAAAGCAGAGTGTGATCTATGGATGAGAACTCTTCTGTGTGTTTCACTTCAGAAATGGAGTTAAATCCCAGGCTCTTTGTCTTCCTACAAGCAAGACTTCTTTTCAGGTGAGGCCAGTTACTTTACAGCTCAAACGAACTACATCGTTCAGGAAGCACACACGTTTCTCATCTAAACTGACAAGCATTGGATGTTAGAGGACGTCTGGTTTTTTCAGTTTTGGAGGCAGAGTTGAACTAGATTTGACCCGAATGTGTAGGAAACACCGTTCTTTGTTCTGAGCACACTCAAGTTTCCTGCTGTATTACAGACACTAGAAAGCAATAGCGTTCTTCTTGCTCTAAAGCAGAGTGTGATCGATGGATGAGAACTCTGCTGTGTGCTTCCCTTCAGAAATGGAGTTAAATCCCAGGCTCCATTTCTTCCTACAAGCAAGACTTCGTTTCAGGTAAGGGCAGTCACTTTTCAGCTCAAATGAACTACGTCGTTGATGAGGCTCACAGGTTTCTCATCTTAACTGACAAGTATTGGATGTTAGAGGACCAGTGCTTTGTATCAGTTTCAGAAGCAGAGTTGGACTAGATATGGTCCGTATGTGTAGGAAACACCGTTCTTTTGTTCTCAGCACACTCACGTTCCCTGCTGTCTTTGAGACTCTATAAAGCAAGAGCGACCTTCTTGCTCTAAAGCAGAGTGTGATCCATGGATGAGAACTATGCTGTGTGCTTCACTTCAGAAATGGAGTTAAATCCCAGGATCCGTTTCTTCCTACAAGCAAGACTTCGTTTCAGGAAAGGGCAGTCACTTTTCATCTCATATGAACTACGTCGTTGATGAGGCTCACACGTTTCTCATCTTAACTGACAAGTATTGGATGTTAGAGGACCAGTGTTTTGTATCAGTTTCAGAAGCAGAGTTGGACTAGATATGGTCCGTATGTTTAGGAAACACCGTTCTTTCCTTCTCATCACACTCATGTTTCCTGCTGTCTTAGAGACACTAGAAAGCAAGAGCATGATTCTTGCTCTAAAGCAGAGTGTGATCTATGGATGAGAACTCTTCTGTGTGTTTCACTTCAGAAATGGAGTTAAATCCCAGGCTCTTTGTCTTCCTACAAGCAAGACTTCTTTTCAGGTAAGGCCAGTTACTTTACAGCTCAAACGAACTACATCGTTCAGGAAGCACACACGTTTCTCATCTAAACTGACAAGCATTGGATGTTAGAGGACCTCTGGTTTTTTCAGTTTTGGAGGCAGAGTTGAACTAGATTTGACCCGAATGTGTAGGAAACACCGTTCTTTGTTCTGAGCACACTCAAGTTTCCTGCTGTATTACAGACTCTAGAAAGCAATAGCGTTCTTCTTGCTCTAAAGCAGAGTGTGATCGATGGATGAGAACTCTGCTGTGTGCTTCCCTTCAGAAATGGAGTTAAATCCCAGGCTCCATTTCTTCCTACAAGCAAGACTTCGTTTCAGGTAAGGGCAGTCACTTTTCAGCTCAAATGAACTACGTCGTTTATGAGGCTCACACGTTTCTCATCTTAACTGACAAGTATTGGATGTTAGAGGACCAGTGCTTTGTATCAGTTTCAGAAGCAGAGTTGGACTAGATATGGTCCGTATGTGTAGGAAACACCGTTCTTTTGTTCTCGGCACACTCACGTTTCCTGCTGTCTTAGAGACTCTAGAAAGCAAGAGCATGATTCTTACTCTAAAGCAGAGTGTGATGTATGGATGAGAACTCTTCTGTGTGTTTCACTTCAGAAATGGAGTTAAATCCAAGGCTCTTTGTCTTCCTACAAGCAAGACTTCTTTTCATGTGAGGCCAGTTAATTTACAGCTCAAACGAACTACATCGTTCAGGAAGCACACACGTTTCTCATCTAAACTGACAAGCATTGGATGTTAGAGGACCTCTGGTTTTTTCAGTTTCAGAAGCAGAGTTGAACTAGATTTGACCCGAATGTGTAGGAAACACCGTTCTTTTGTTCTGAGCACACTCAAGTTTCCTGCTGTATTACAGACTCTAGGAAGCAATAGCGTTCTTCTTGCTCTAAAGCAGAGTGTGATCCATGGATGAGAACACTGCTGTGTGCTTCCCTTCAGAAATGGAGTTAAATCCCAGGCTCCGTTTCTTCCTACAAGCCAGATTTCATTTCAGGTAAGGGCAGTCACTTTTCAGCTCAAATGAACTACGTCGTTGATGAGGCTCACACGTTTCTCATCTTAACTGACAAGTATTGGATGTTAGAGGACCAGTGCTTTGTATCAGTTTCAGAAGCAGAGTTGGACTAGATATGGTCCGTATGTGTAGGAAACACCGTTCTTTTGTTCTCAGCACACTCACGTTTCCTGCTGTCTTTGAGACTCTATAAAGCAAGAGCGACCTTCTTGCTCTAAAGCAGAGTGTGATCTATGGATGAGAACTATGCTGTGTGCTTCCCTTCAGAAATGGAGTTAAATCCCAGGATCCGTTTCTTCCTACAAGCAAGACTTCGTTTCAGGTAAGGGCAGTCACTTTTCAGCTCAAATGAACTACGTCGTTGATGAGGCTCACACGTTTCTCATCTTAACTGACAAGTATTGGATGTTAGAGGACCAGTGCTTTGTATCAGTTTCAGAAGCAGAGTTTGACTAGATATTGTCCGTATGTGTAGGAAACACCGTTCTTTTGTTCTCAGCACACTCACGTTTCCTGCTGTCTTAGAGACTCTAGAAAGCAATAGCGTTCTTCTTGCTCTAAAGCAGAGTGTGATCGATGGATGAGAACTCTGCTGTGTGCTTCCCTTCAGAAATGGAGTTAAATCCCAGGCTCCATTTCTTCCTACAAGCAAGACTTCTTTTCAGGTAAGGCCAGTTACTTTACAGCTCAAACGAACTACATCGTTCAGGAAGCACACACGTTTCTCATCTAAACTGACAAGCATTGGATGTTAGAGGACCTCTGGTTTTTTCAGTTTTGGAGGCAGAGTTGAACTAGATTTGACCCGAATGTGTAGGAAACACCATTCTTTGTTCTGAGCACACTCAAGTTTCCTGCTGTATTACAGACTCTAGAAAGCAATAGCGTTCTTCTTGCTCTAAAGCAGAGTGTGATCCATGGATGAGAACACTGCTGTGTGCTTCCCTTCAGAAATGGAGTTAAATCCCAGGCTCCGTTTCTTCCTACAAGCAAGATTTCATTTCAGGTAAGGGCAGTCACTTTTCAGCTCAAATGAACTACGTCGTTGATGAGGCTCACACGTTTCTCATCTTAACTGACAAGTATTGGATGTTAGAGGACCAGTGCTTTGTATCAGTTTCAGAAGCAGAGTTGGACTAGATATGGTCCGTATGTGTAGGAAACACCGTTCTTTTGTTCTCAGCACACTCACGTTTCCTGCTGTCTTTGAGACTCTATAAAGCAAGAGCGACCTTCTTGCTCTAAAGCAGAGTGTGATCCATGGATGAGAACTATGCTGTGTGCTTCCCTTCAGAAATGGAGTTAAATCCCAGGATCCGTTTCTTCCTACAAGCAAGATTTCATTTCAGGTAAGGGCAGTCACTTTTCAGCTCAAATGAACTACGTCGTTGATGAGGCTCACACGTTTCTCATCTTAACTGACAAGTATTGGATGTTAGAGGACCAGTGCTTTGTATCAGTTTCAGAAGCAGAGTTGGACTAGATATGGTCCGTATGTGTAGGAAACACCGTTCTTTTGTTCTCAGCACACTCACGTTTCCTGCTGTCTTTGAGACTCTATAAAGCAAGAGCGACCTCCTTGCTCTAAAGCAGAGTGTGATCCATGGATGAGAACTATGCTGTGTGCTTCCCTTCAGAAATGGAGTTAAATCCCAGGATCCGTTTCTTCCTACAAGCAAGATTTCATTTCAGGTAAGGGCAGTCACTTTTCAGCTCAAATGAACTACGTCGTTGATGAGGCTCACACGTTTCTCATCTTAACTGACAAGTATTGGATGTTAGAGGACCAGTGCTTTGTATCAGTTTCAGAAGCAGAGTTGGACTAGATATGGTCCGTATGTGTAGGAAACACCGTTCTTTTCTTCTCATCACACTCATGTTTCCTGCTGTCTTAGAGACACTAGAAAGCAACAGCATGATTCTTGCTCTAAAGCAGAGTGTGATCTATGGATGAGAACTCTTCTGTGTGTTTCACTTCAGAAATGGAGTTAAATCCCAGGCTCTCTGTCTTCCTACAAGCAAGACTTCTTTTCAGGTAAGGACAGTTAATTTACAGCTCAAACGAACTACATCGGTCAGGAAGCACACACGTTTTTCATCTTTACTGAGAAGCATTGGATGTTTGAGGACCTTTGCTTTTTATCAATTTCAACCATAGTTGAACTACATATGGTCCGTATGTATAGGAAACACCGTTCTTTTGTTCTGAGCACACTCACGTTTCCTGCGGTATTAGACACTCTAGAAAGCAAGAGCGTGATTCTTGCTCTAAAGCAGAGTGTGATCCATGGATGAGAACACTGCTGTGTGTTTCCCTTCATAAATGGAGTTAAATCCCAGGCTCTGAGTCTTCCTACAAGCAAGACTTCTTTTCAGGTAAGGGCAGTTACTTTACAGCTCAAACGAACTACATCGTTCATGAAGCACACACGTTTCTCGTCTAAATGGACAAGCATTGGATGTTAGAGGACCTGTGGTTTCTTTCAGTTTCAGAAGCAGAGTTGAACTAGATATTGTCCGTATGTTTAGGAAACACCATTCTTTTGTTATGAGCACACTCATGTTTCCTGCTGTATTAGAGATTCCAGGAAGCAAGAGCGTGCTTCTTGCTCTAAAGCAGAGTGTGACCTATATATGAGAACTCTGCTGTGTGTTTCACTTCAGAAACGGAGTTAAATCCCAGGCTCTGAGTCTTCCTACAAGCAAGACTTCGTTTCAAGTAAGGGTAATTACCTTACAGCTCAAACAAACTACATAGTTCACTAAGCTCACACGTTTGTCATGTTAACTGAGAAGCATTGGATGTTAGAGGACCTTTGCACTGTATCAATTTCAAGCAGAGTTGAACTAGATATCTTTCGTATGTATAGGAAACACGGTTCTTTTGTTCTGAGCACACTCACGTTTCCTATTGTATTAGAGACTCTATAAAGCAAGAGCATGCTTCTTGCTCTAAAGGAGATTGTGATCCATGGATGAGAACTGTGTTGTGTGTTTCCCTTCAGAAATGGAATTAAATCCCAGGCTCTGAGTCTTCCTACAAGCAAGACTGCGTTTCAAGTAAGTGTAGTCACTTTTCAGCTCAAACGAACTACATCATTCACGAAGCTCACACGTTTCCCATTTTAACTGACAAGTATTGAATGTTAGAGGACCAGTGCTTTGTATCAGTTTCAGAAGCAGAGTTGGACTATATATGGTCTGTATGTGCAGGAAACAACGTTCATTTGTTCTCAGCACACTCACGTTTCCTGCTGTCTTAGAGACTCTAGAAAGCAAGAGCGTGCTTCTTGCTCTAAAGCAGAGTGTGATCAATGGATGAGAACGCTGCTGTGAGTTTTCCTTAAGAAATGAAGTTAAATCCCTGGCTCTGAGTCGTCCTACAAGCAAGACTTTGTTTCAGGTAAGGGCAGTCACTTTTCAGCTCAAACGAACTACATCGTTCACAAAGCTCACACATTTATCATCTTAACTGACAAGCATTGGATGTTAGAGGACCTGTGGTTTGTTTCAGTTTCAGAAGCATAGTTGGACTAGATATAGTCCATATGTGTAGGAAACACCGTTCTTTTATTCTGAGCACACTCAAGTTTCCCGCGGCATTAGAGACTCTAGAAAGCAAGAGCGTGCTTCTTGCTCTAAAGCAGAGTGTGATCCATGGATGAGAACTGTGTTGTGTGTTTCCCTTCATTAATGGAATTAAATCCAAGGCTCTGTGTCTTCCTACAAGCAAGACTTCGTTTAAGGTAAGGGCAGTCACTTTTCATCTCAAACGAACTACATCGTTCAGGACGCTCACACGTTTCTCATCTTAACTGACAAGCATCAGGTTTTAGAAGACAGTGCTTTTTTATCAGTTTCAGAAGCAGAGTTGTACTAGATATGGTCCGTATGTGTAGGTAACACCATTCTTTTCTTATCAGCACGCTCAAGTTTCCTGCTGTCTTAGAGACTCTAAAAAGCTAGAACGTGCTTCTTGCCCTGAAGCAGATTGTGATCAATGGATGAGGACTCTGCTGTGTGTTTCACTTCAGAAACGGAGTAAAATCCCAGGCTCTGAGTCTTCCTACAAGCAAGACTTCGTTTCAATTAAGGGTAGTTACTTTACAGCTTAAACGAACTACATAGTTCACTAAGCTCACACGTTTCTCATCTAAACTGACTAGCATTGGATATTAGAGGACCTCTGGTTTGTTTCAGTTTCAGAAGCAGAGATGAACTAGATATGGTCCGTATGTGTAGGAAACATCGTTCTTTTGTACTAAGGACACTCAAGTTTCCTGCTGTATTAGAGACTCTAGAAAGCAAGAGCGTGCTGCTCGCTCTAATGCAGAGTATTATCCATGGATGAGAACTGTGTTGTGTGTTTCCCTTCAGAAATGGAATTAAATCCCAGGCTCTGAGTCTTCCTACAAGCAAGACTGCGTTTCAAGTAAGGGCAGTCACTTTTCAGATCAAACGAACTACATCGTTCACGAATCTCACACGTTTCTCATCTTAACTGACAAGCATTGAATGTTAGAGGACCAGTGCTTCTTATCAGTTTCAGAAGCAGAGTTGGACTAGGTATGGTCCGTATGTGTAGGAAACACCATTCATTTGTTCTCAGCACACTCACGTTTCCTGCTGTCTTATAGACTCTAGAAAGCTGGAGCGTGCTTCTTGCTCTAAACCCGAGTGTAATCAATGGATGAGAACTCTGTTGTGTTTTTCACTTCAGAAATAGAGTTAAATCCCAGGCTCCTTGTATTCCTACATGCAAGACTTTGTTTCAGGTAATGGCAGTTACATTACAGCTCAAACGAACTAAACTGTTCACGAAGCTCACACTTTTCTCAGCTTTACTGAGAAGCATTGGATGTTAGAGGACCTTTGCTTTGTATCAATTTCAACCATAGTTGAACTAGATATGGTCCGTATGTATAGGAAACACCGTTCTTTGTCTGACCACACTCACGTTTCCTGCGGTATTAGACACTCTAGAAAGCAAGAGCGTGCTTCTTGCTCTAAAGCAGAGTGTGATGAATGGATGAGAACTCTGCTGTGTGTTTCACTTCAGAAATGGAGTTAAGTCCCAGGCTCAGAGTCTTCCTAAAAGCAAGACTTCGTTTCAGGTAATGGCAGTTACTTTACAGCTCAAATGAACTACATAGTTCATGAAGCAAATACGTTTCTCATCTAAACTGACAAACATTGGATGTTAGAGGACCTGTGGTTTCTTTCAGTTTCAGAAGCAGAGATTAACTAGATATGCTCCGTATGTGTAGGAAACACCATTCTTTTCTTATGAGCATACTCATGTTTCCTGCTGTATTAGAGATTCCAGGAAGCAAGAACGTGCTTCTTGCTCTAAAGCAGAGTGTGATCTATATATGAGAACTCTGCTGTGTGTTTCACTTCAGAAATGGAGTTAAATCCCAGGCTCTGAGTCTTCCTACAAGCAAGACTTCGTTTCCAGTAAGGGCAGTCACTTTTCAGCTCAAACAAACTACATCATTCAAGAAGCTCACACGTTTCTCATCTTAACTGACAAGCATCGGATGTTAGAAGGCCAGTGCTTTGTATCAGTTTCAGAAGCAGAGTTGGACTAATATGGTCCGTATGTGTAGGAAACACCGTTCTTTTTTTCTCAGCACACTCATAATTCCTGCTGTATTAGAGACTCTGGAAAGCAAGAACGTGCTTCTTGCTCTAAAGCAGAGTGTGATCCATGGATGAGAACTCTGCTGTGTGTTTCACTTCAGAAATGGAGTTAAATCCCAGGCTCTGAGTCTTCCTACAAGCAAGACTTCGTTTCCAGTAAGGGCAGTCACTTTTCAGCTCAAACGAACTACAGCAGTCACGAAGCTCACATGTTTCTCATCTTAACTGACAATCATTGAATGTTAGAGAACCAGTGCTTTGTATCAGTTTCAGAAGCAGAGTTGGACTAATGTGGTCTGTATGTGTAGGAAACACCGTTCTTTTTTTCTCAGCAACTCATATTTCCTGCAGTATTAGAGACTCTGGAAAGCAAGAGCGTGCTTCTTGCTCTAAAGCAGAGTGTGATGAATGGATGAGAACTCTGCTGTCTGTTTCACTTCAGAAATGGAGTTAAGTCCCAGGCTCTGAGTCTTCCTAAAAGCAAGACTTCGTTTCAGGTAATGGCAGTTACTTTACAGCTCAAATGAACTACATCGTTCATGAAGCAAATACGTTTCTCATCTAAACTGACAAGCATTGGATGTTAGAGGACCTCTGGTTTGTTTCAGTTTCAGAAGCAGAGATGAACTAGATATGGTCCGTATTTGTAGGAAACACCGTTCTTTTGTTCTGAGACACTCAAATTTTCTGCTGTATTCGAGGCTCTAGAAATCAAGAGAGTGCTTCTTGCTTTAAAGCAGAGTGTGATCCATGAATGAGAACTATGCAGTGTGTTTCCCTTCAGAAATGGAGTTAAATCCCAGGCTCTGTGTTTTCATACTTGCAAGACATCGTTTCAGGTTAGGGCAGTCACTTTTCAGCTCAAATGACCTACATCGTTCACGAAGCTCACACGTTTCTCATCTTAAATGACAAGCATTGGATGTTAGAGGACCAGTGCTTTGTATCAGTTTCAGAAGCAGAGTTGGACTAGATATGGTCCGTATGTGTAGCAAACACCGTTCTTTTGTTGTCATCACACTCAGGTTTCCTGCTATCTTAGAGACTCTGGAAAGCAAGAGCTTGCTTCTTGCTCTAATGCAGAGTGTGATCAATGGATGAGAACTCTGCTGTGTGTTTCACTTCAGCAATGGAGTTAAATCCCAGGCTCTGAGTCTTCCTACATGCAAGACTTCGTTTCAGGTAATGGCAGCTACATTACAGCTCAAACGAACTAAATTGTTCACGAAGCTAACACTTTTCTCAGCTTTACTGAGAAGCATTGGATGTTAGAGGACCTTTGCTTTGTATCAATTTCAACCATAGTTGAACTAGATATGGTCCGTATGTATAGGAAACACCGTTCTTTTCTTCTGAGCACACTCACGTTTCCTGCTGTATTAGAGACTCAAGAAAGCAAGAGTGTGCTTCTTGCTCTAAAGCAGAGTGTGATCCATGCATGAAAACTCTGCTGTGTGTTTCACTTCAGAAATGGAGTTAAATCCCTGCCTCTGAGTCTTCCTAAAAGCAAGACTTCGTTTCAGGTAAGAGCAGTCACTTATCAGTTCAAAAGAACTACATCGTTCACAAAGCTCACACGTTTCTCATCTTAACTGACAAGCATCGGATGTTAGAAGGCCAGTGCTTTGTATCAGTTTCAGAAGCAGAGTTGGACTAATATGGTCCGTATGTGTAGGAAACACCGTTCTTTTTTTCTCAGCAACTCATAATTCCTGCAGTATTAGAGACTCTGGAAAGCAAGAACCTGCTTCTTGCTCTAAAGCAGAGTGTGATCCATGGATGAGAACTCTGCTGTGTGTTTCACTTCAGAAATGGAGTTAAATCCCAGGCTCTGAGTCTTCCTACAAGCAAGACTTCGTTTCCAGTAAGGGCAGTCACTTTTCAGCTCAAACGAACTACATCGTTCACGAAGCTCACACGTTTCTCATCTTAACTGACAATCATTGAATGTTAGAGAACCAGTGCTTTGTGTCAGTTTCAGAAGCAGAGTTGGACTAATATGGTCCGTATGTGTAGGAAACACCTTTCTTTTTTTCTCAGCACACTCATATTTCCTGCTGTATTAGAGACTCTGGAAAGCAAGAATGTGCTTCTTGCTCTAAAGCAGAGTGTGATCCATGGATGAGAACTCTGCTGTGTGTTTCACTTCAGAAATGGAGTTAAATCCCAGGCTCTGTGTCTTCCTACAAGCAAGACTTCGTTTCCAGTAAGGGCAGTCACTTTTCAGCTCAAACGAACTACATCGGTCACGAAACTCACACGTTTCTCATCTTAACTGACAAGCATTGAATGTTAGAGGACCAGTGCTTCGTATCAGTTTCAGAAGCAGAGTTGGACTAGATATGGTCCGTATGTGTAGCAAACACCGTTCTTTTGTTGTCATCACACTCACGTTTCCTGCTATCTTAGAGACTCTGGAAAGCAAGAGCTTGCTTCTTGCTCTAATGCAGAGTGTGATCAATGGATGAGAACTCTGCTGTGTGTTTCACTTCAGCAATGGAGTTAAATCCCAGGCTCTGAGTCTTCCTACATGCAAGACTTCGTTTCAGGTAATGGCAGTTACATTACAGCTCAAACAAACTAAATTGTTCACGAAGCTAACACTTTTCTCAGCTTTACTGAGAAGCATTGGATGTTAGAGGACCTTTGCTTTGTATCAATTTCAACCATAGTTGAACTAGATATGTCCGTATGTATAGGAAACACTGTTCTTTTCTTCTGAGCACACTCACGTTTCCTGCTGTATTAGAGACTCAAGAAAGCAAGAGTGTGCTTCTTGCTCTAAAGCAGAGTGTGATCCATGCATGAAAACTCTGCTGTGTGTTTCACTTCAGAAATGGAGTTAAATCCCTGCCTCTGAGTCTTCCTAAAAGCAAGACTTCGTTTCAGGTAAGAGCAGTCACTTTTCAGTTCAAAAGAACTACATCGTTCACGAAGCTCACACGTTACTCATCTTAACTGACAATCATTGAATGTTGGAGAACCAGTGCTTTGTGTCAGTTTCAGAAGCAGAGTTGGACTAATATGGTCCGTATGTGTAGGAAACACCGTTCTTTTTTTCTCAGCAACTCATATTTCCTGCAGTATTAGAGACTCTGGAAAGCAAGAATGTGCTTCTTGCTCTAAAGCAGAGTGTGATCCATGGATGAGAACTCTGCTGTGTTTTTCACTTCAGAAATGGAGTTAAATCCCAGGCTCTGTGTCTTCCTACAAGCAAGACTTCGTTTCCAGTAAGGGCAGTCACTTTTCAGCTCAAACGAACTACATCGTTCACGAAACTCACACGTTTCTCATCTTAACTGACAAGCATTGAATGTTAGAGGACCAGTGCTTCGTATCAGTTTCAGAAGCAGAGTTGGACTAGATATGGTCCGTATGTGTAGGAAACACCATTCATTTGTTCTAAGCACACTCAAGTTTCCTGCTGTCTTAGAGACTCTAGAAAGCTGGAGCGTGCTTCTTGCTCTAAACTCGAGTGTGATCAATGGATGAGAACTCTGTTGTGTTTTTCACTTCAGAAATAGAGTTAAATCCCAGGCTCCTTGTCTTCCTACATGCAAGACTTCGTTTCAGGTAATGGCAGTTACATTACAGCTCAAACGAACTAAATTGTTCACGAAGCTCACACTTTTCTCAGCTTTACTGAGAAGCATTGGATGTTAGAGGACCTTTGCTTTGTATCAATTTCAACCATAGTTGAACTAGATATGGTCCGTATGTATAGGAAACACCGTTCTTTTGTCTGACCACACTCACGTTTCCTGCGGTATTAGACACTCTAGAAAGCAAGAGCGTGCTTCTTGCTCTAAAGCAGAGTGTGATGAATGGATGAGAACTCTGCTGTGTGTTTCACTTCAGAAATGGAGTTAAGTCCCAGGCTCTGAGTCTTCCTAAAAGCAAGACTTCCTTTCAGGTAATGGCAGTTACTTTACAGCTCAAATGAACTACATCGTTCATGAAGCAAATACGTTTCTCATCTAAACTGACAAGCATTGGATGTTAGAGGACCTCTGGTTTGTTTCAGTTTCAGAAGCAGAGATGAACTAGATATGGTCCGTATTTGTAGGAAACACCGTTCTTTTGTTCTGAGACACTCAAATTTTCTGCTGTATTCGAGGCTCTAGAAATCAAGAGAGTGCTTCTTGCTTTAAAGCAGAGTGTGATCCATGAATGAGAACTATGCAGTGTGTTTCCCTTCAGAAATGGAGTTAAATCCCAGGCTCTGTGTTTTCATACTTGCAAGACATCGTTTCAGGTTAGGGCTGTCACTTTTCAGCTCAAATGACCTACATCGTTCACGAAGCTCACACGTTTCTCATCTTAAATGACAAGCATTGGATGTTAGAGGACCAGTGCTTTGTATCAGTTTCAGAAGCAGAGTTGGACTAGATATGGTCCGTATGTGTAGCAAACACCGTTCTTTTGTTGTCATCACACTCACGTTTCCTGCTATATTAGAGACTCTGGAAAGCAAGAGCTTGCTTCTTGCTCTAATGCAGAGTGTGATCAATGGATGAGAACTCTGCTGTGTGTTTCACTTCAGCAATGGAGTTAAATCCCAGGCTCTGAGTCTTCCTACATGCAAGACTTCGTTTCAGGTAATGGCAGTTACATTACAGCTCAAACAAACTAAATTGTTCACGAAGCTAACACTTTTCTCAGCTTTACTGAGAAGCATTGGATGTTAGAGGACCATTGCTTTGTATCAATTTCAACCATAGTTGAACTAGATATGTCCGTATGTATAGGAAACACTGTTCTTTTCTTCTGAGCACACTCACGTTTCCTGCTGTATTAGAGACTCAAGAAAGCAAGAGTGTGCTTCTTGCTCTAAAGCAGAGTGTGATCCATGCATGAAAACTCTGCTGTGTGTTTCACTTCAGAAATGGAGTTAAATCCCTGCCTCTGAGTCTTCCTAAAAGCAAGACTTCGTTTCAGGTAAGAGCAGTCACTTTTCAGTTCAAAAGAACTACATCGTTCACGAAGCTCACACGTTTCTCATCTTAACTGACAATCATTGAATGTTAGAGAACCAGTGCTTTGTGTCAGTTTCAGAAGCAGAGTTGGACTAATATGGTCCGTATGTGTAGGAAACACCGTTCTTTTTTTCTCAGCAACTCATATTTCCTGCAGTATTAGAGACTCTGGAAAGCAAGAACGTGCTTCTTGCTCTAAAGCAGAGTGTGATCCATGGATGAGAACTCTGCTGTGTGTTTCACTTCAGAAATGGAGTTAAATCCCAGGCTCTGAGTCTTCCTACAAGCAAGACTTCGTTTCCAGTAAGGGCAGTCACTTTTCAGCTCAAACGAACTACATCGTTCACGAAGCTCACACGTTTCTCATCTTAACTGACAATCATTGAATGTTAGAGAACCAGTGCTTTGTGTCAGTTTCAGAAGCAGAGTTGGACTAATATGGTCCGTATGTGTAGGAAACACCTTTCTTTTTTTCTCAGCACACTCATATTTCCTGCTGTATTAGAGACTCTGGAAAGCAAGAACGTGCTTCTTGCTCTAAAGCAGAGTGTGATCCATGGATGAGAACTCTGCTGTGTGTTTCACTTCAGAAATGGAGTTAAATCCCAGGCTCTGTGTCTTCCTACAAGCAAGACTTCGTTTCCAGTAAGGGCAGTCACTTTACAGCTCAAACGAACTACATCGGTCACGAAACTCACACGTTTCTCATCTTAACTGACAAGCATTGAATGTTAGAGGACCAGTGCTTCGTATCAGTTTCAGAAGCAGAGTTGGACTAGATATGGTCCGTATGTGTAGGAAACACCATTCATTTGTTCTAAGCACACTCAAGTTTCCTGCTGTCTTAGAGACTCTAGAAAGCTGGAGCGTGCTTCTTGCTCTAAACTCGAGTGTGATCAATGGATGAGAACTCTGTTGTGTTTTTCACTTCAGAAATAGAGTTAAATCCCAGGCTCCTTGTCTTCCTACATGCAAGACTTCGTTTCAGGTAATGGCAGTTACATTACAGCTCAAACGAACTAAATTGTTCACGAAGCTCACACTTTTCTCAGCTTTACTGAGAAGCATTGGATGTTAGAGGACCTTTGCTTTGTATCAATTTCAACCATAGTTGAACTAGATATGGTCCGTATGTATAGGAAACACCGTTCTTTTGTCTGACCACACTCACGTTTCCTGCGGTATTAGACACTCTAGAAAGCAAGAGCGTGCTTCTTGCTCTAAAGCAGAGTGTGATGAATGGATGAGAACTCTGCTGTGTGTTTCACTTCAGAAATGGAGTTAAGTCCCAGGCTCTGAGTCTTCCTAAAAGCAAGACTTCCTTTCAGGTAATGGCAGTTACTTTACAGCTCAAATGAACTACATCGTTCATGAAGCAAATACGTTTCTCATCTAAACTGACAAGCATTGGATGTTAGAGGACCTCTGGTTTGTTTCAGTTTCAGAAGCAGAGATGAACTAGATATGGTCCGTATTTGTAGGAAACACCGTTCTTTTGTTCTGAGACACTCAAATTTTCTGCTGTATTCGAGGCTCTAGAAATCAAGAGAGTGCTTCTTGCTTTAAAGCAGAGTGTGATCCATGAATGAGAACTATGCAGTGTGTTTCCCTTCAGAAATGGAGTTAAATCCCAGGCTCTGTGTTTTCATACTTGCAAGACATCGTTTCAGGTTAGGGCTGTCACTTTTCAGCTCAAATGACCTACATCGTTCACGAAGCTCACACGTTTCTCATCTTAAATGACAAGCATTGGATGTTAGAGGACCAGTGCTTTGTATCAGTTTCAGAAGCAGAGTTGGACTAGATATGGTCCGTATGTGTAGCAAACACCGTTCTTTTGTTGTCATCACACTCACGTTTCCTGCTATATTAGAGACTCTGGAAAGCAAGAGCTTGCTTCTTGCTCTAATGCAGAGTGTGATCAATGGATGAGAACTCTGCTGTGTGTTTCACTTCAGCAATGGAGTTAAATCCCAGGCTCTGAGTCTTCCTACATGCAAGACTTCGTTTCAGGTAATGGCAGTTACATTACAGCTCAAACAAACTAAATTGTTCACGAAGCTAACACTTTTCTCAGCTTTACTGAGAAGCATTGGATGTTAGAGGACCATTGCTTTGTATCAATTTCAACCATAGTTGAACTAGATATGTCCGTATGTATAGGAAACACTGTTCTTTTCTTCTGAGCACACTCACGTTTCCTGCTGTATTAGAGACTCAAGAAAGCAAGAGTGTGCTTCTTGCTCTAAAGCAGAGTGTGATCCATGCATGAAAACTCTGCTGTGTGTTTCACTTCAGAAATGGAGTTAAATCCCTGCCTCTGAGTCTTCCTAAAAGCAAGACTTCGTTTCAGGTAAGAGCAGTCACTTTTCAGTTCAAAAGAACTACATCGTTCACAAAGCTCACACGTTTCTCATCTTAACTGACAATCATTGAATGTTAGAGAACCAGTGCTTTGTGTCAGTTTCAGAAGCAGAGTTGGACTAATATGGTCCGTATGTGTAGGAAACACCGTTCTTTTTTTCTCAGCAACTCATATTTCCTGCAGTATTAGAGACTCTGGAAAGCAAGAACGTGCTTCTTGCTCTAAAGCAGAGTGTGATCCATGGATGAGAACTCTGCTGTGTGTTTCACTTCAGAAATGGAGTTAAATCCCAGGCTCTGAGTCTTCCTACAAGCAAGACTTCGTTTCCAGTAAGGGCAGTCACTTTTCAGCTCAAACGAACTACATCGTTCACGAAGCTCACACGTTTCTCATCTTAACTGACAATCATTGAATGTTAGAGAACCAGTGCTTTGTGTCAGTTTCAGAAGCAGAGTTGGACTAATATGGTCCGTATGTGTAGGAAACACCTTTCTTTTTTTCTCAGCACACTCATATTTCCTGCTGTATTAGAGACTCTGGAAAGCAAGAACGTGCTTCTTGCTCTAAAGCAGAGTGTGATCCATGGATGAGAACTCTGCTGTGTGTTTCACTTCAGAAATGGAGTTAAATCCCAGGCTCTGTGTCTTCCTACAAGCAAGACTTCGTTTCCAGTAAGGGCAGTCACTTTACAGCTCAAACGAACTACATCGGTCACGAAACTCACACGTTTCTCATCTTAACTGACAAGCATTGAATGTTAGAGGACCAGTGCTTCGTATCAGTTTCAGAAGCAGAGTTGGACTAGATATGGTCCGTATGTGTAGGAAACACCATTCATTTGTTCTAAGCACACTCAAGTTTCCTGCTGTCTTAGAGACTCTAGAAAGCTGGAGCGTGCTTCTTGCTCTAAACTCGAGTGTGATCAATGGATGAGAACTCTGTTGTGTTTTTCACTTCAGAAATAGAGTTAAATCCCAGGCTCCTTGTCTTCCTACATGCAAGACTTCGTTTCAGGTAATGGCAGTTACATTACAGCTCAAACGAACTAAATTGTTCACGAAGCTCACACTTTTCTCAGCTTTACTGAGAAGCATTGGATGTTAGAGGACCTTTGCTTTGTATCAATTTCAACCATAGTTGAACTAGATATGGTCCGTATGTATAGGAAACACCGTTCTTTTGTCTGACCACACTCACGTTTCCTGCGGTATTAGACACTCTAGAAAGCAAGAGCGTGCTTCTTGCTCTAAAGCAGAGTGTGATGAATGGATGAGAACTCTGCTGTGTGTTTCACTTCAGAAATGGAGTTAAGTCCCAGGCTCTGAGTCTTCCTAAAAGCAAGACTTCCTTTCAGGTAATGGCAGTTACTTTACAGCTCAAATGAACTACATCGTTCATGAAGCAAATACGTTTCTCATCTAAACTGACAAGCATTGGATGTTAGAGGACCTCTGGTTTGTTTCAGTTTCAGAAGCAGAGATGAACTAGATATGGTCCGTATTTGTAGGAAACACCGTTCTTTTGTTCTGAGACACTCAAATTTTCTGCTGTATTCGAGGCTCTAGAAATCAAGAGAGTGCTTCTTGCTTTAAAGCAGAGTGTGATCCATGAATGAGAACTATGCAGTGTGTTTCCCTTCAGAAATGGAGTTAAATCCCAGGCTCTGTGTTTTCATACTTGCAAGACATCGTTTCAGGTTAGGGCTGTCACTTTTCAGCTCAAATGACCTACATCGTTCACGAAGCTCACACGTTTCTCATCTTAAATGACAAGCATTGGATGTTAGAGGACCAGTGCTTTGTATCAGTTTCAGAAGCAGAGTTGGACTAGATATGGTCCGTATGTGTAGCAAACACCGTTCTTTTGTTGTCATCACACTCACGTTTCCTGCTATATTAGAGACTCTGGAAAGCAAGAGCTTGCTTCTTGCTCTAATGCAGAGTGTGATCAATGGATGAGAACTCTGCTGTGTGTTTCACTTCAGCAATGGAGTTAAATCCCAGGCTCTGAGTCTTCCTACATGCAAGACTTCGTTTCAGGTAATGGCAGTTACATTACAGCTCAAACAAACTAAATTGTTCACGAAGCTAACACTTTTCTCAGCTTTACTGAGAAGCATTGGATGTTAGAGGACCATTGCTTTGTATCAATTTCAACCATAGTTGAACTAGATATGTCCGTATGTATAGGAAACACTGTTCTTTTCTTCTGAGCACACTCACGTTTCCTGCTGTATTAGAGACTCAAGAAAGCAAGAGTGTGCTTCTTGCTCTAAAGCAGAGTGTGATCCATGCATGAAAACTCTGCTGTGTGTTTCACTTCAGAAATGGAGTTAAATCCCTGCCTCTGAGTCTTCCTAAAAGCAAGACTTCGTTTCAGGTAAGAGCAGTCACTTTTCAGTTCAAAAGAACTACATCGTTCACAAAGCTCACACGTTTCTCATCTTAACTGACAATCATTGAATGTTAGAGAACCAGTGCTTTGTGTCAGTTTCAGAAGCAGAGTTGGACTAATATGGTCCGTATGTGTAGGAAACACCGTTCTTTTTTTCTCAGCAACTCATATTTCCTGCAGTATTAGAGACTCTGGAAAGCAAGAACGTGCTTCTTGCTCTAAAGCAGAGTGTGATCCATGGATGAGAACTCTGCTGTGTGTTTCACTTCAGAAATGGAGTTAAATCCCAGGCTCTGAGTCTTCCTACAAGCAAGACTTCGTTTCCAGTAAGGGCAGTCACTTTTCAGCTCAAACGAACTACATCGTTCACGAAGCTCACACGTTTCTCATCTTAACTGACAATCATTGAATGTTAGAGAACCAGTGCTTTGTGTCAGTTTCAGAAGCAGAGTTGGACTAATATGGTCCGTATGTGTAGGAAACACCTTTCTTTTTTTCTCAGCACACTCATATTTCCTGCTGTATTAGAGACTCTGGAAAGCAAGAACGTGCTTCTTGCTCTAAAGCAGAGTGTGATCCATGGATGAGAACTCTGCTGTGTGTTTCACTTCAGAAATGGAGTTAAATCCCAGGCTCTGTGTCTTCCTACAAGCAAGACTTCGTTTCCAGTAAGGGCAGTCACTTTACAGCTCAAACGAACTACATCGGTCACGAAACTCACACGTTTCTCATCTTAACTGACAAGCATTGAATGTTAGAGGACCAGTGCTTCGTATCAGTTTCAGAAGCAGAGTTGGACTAGATATGGTCCGTATGTGTAGGAAACACCATTCATTTGTTCTAAGCACACTCAAGTTTCCTGCTGTCTTAGAGACTCTAGAAAGCTGGAGCGTGCTTCTTGCTCTAAACTCGAGTGTGATCAATGGATGAGAACTCTGTTGTGTTTTTCACTTCAGAAATAGAGTTAAATCCCAGGCTCCTTGTCTTCCTACATGCAAGACTTCGTTTCAGGTAATGGCAGTTACATTACAGCTCAAACGAACTAAATTGTTCACGAAGCTCACACTTTTCTCAGCTTTACTGAGAAGCATTGGATGTTAGAGGACCTTTGCTTTGTATCAATTTCAACCATAGTTGAACTAGATATGGTCCGTATGTATAGGAAACACCGTTCTTTTGTCTGACCACACTCACGTTTCCTGCGGTATTAGACACTCTAGAAAGCAAGAGCGTGCTTCTTGCTCTAAAGCAGAGTGTGATGAATGGATGAGAACTCTGCTGTGTGTTTCACTTCAGAAATGGAGTTAAGTCCCAGGCTCTGAGTCTTCCTAAAAGCAAGACTTCCTTTCAGGTAATGGCAGTTACTTTACAGCTCAAATGAACTACATCGTTCATGAAGCAAATACGTTTCTCATCTAAACTGACAAGCATTGGATGTTAGAGGACCTCTGGTTTGTTTCAGTTTCAGAAGCAGAGATGAACTAGATATGGTCCGTATTTGTAGGAAACACCGTTCTTTTGTTCTGAGACACTCAAATTTTCTGCTGTATTCGAGGCTCTAGAAATCAAGAGAGTGCTTCTTGCTTTAAAGCAGAGTGTGATCCATGAATGAGAACTATGCAGTGTGTTTCCCTTCAGAAATGGAGTTAAATCCCAGGCTCTGTGTTTTCATACTTGCAAGACATCGTTTCAGGTTAGGGCTGTCACTTTTCAGCTCAAATGACCTACATCGTTCACGAATCTCACACGTTTCTCATCTTAAATGACAAGCATTGGATGTTAGAGGACCAGTGCTTTGTATCAGTTTCAGAAGCAGAGTTGGACTAGATATGGTCCGTATGTGTAGCAAACACCGTTCTTTTGTTGTCATCACACTCACGTTTCCTGCTATCTTAGAGACTCTGGAAAGCAAGAGCTTGCTTCTTGCTCTAATGCAGAGTGTGATCAATGGATGAGAACTCTGCTGTGTGTTTCACTTCAGCAATGGAGTTAAATCCCAGGCTCTGAGTCTTCCTACATGCAAGACTTCGTTTCAGGTAATGGCAGTTACATTACAGCTCAAACGAACTAAATTGTTCACGAAGCTAACACTTTTCTCAGCTTTACTGAGAAGCATTGGATGTTAGAGGACCTTTGCTTTGTATCAATTTCAACCATAGTTGAACTAGATATGGTCAGTATGTATAGGAAACACCGTTCTTTTCTTCTGAGCACACTCACGTTTCCTGCTGTATTAGAGACTCAAGAAAGCAAGAGTGTGCTTCTTGCTCTAAAGCAGAGTGTGATCCATGCATGAAAACTCTGCTGTGTGTTTCACTTCAGAAATGGAGTTAAATCCCTGCCTCTGAGTCTTCCTAAAAGCAAGACTTCGTTTCAGGTAAGAGCAGTCACTTTTCAGTTCAAAAGAACTACATCGTTCACAAAGCTAACACGTTTCTCATCTTAACTGACAAGCATCGGATGTTAGAAGGCCAGTGCTTTGTATCAGTTTCAGAAGCAGAGTTGGACTAATATGGTCCGTATGTGTAGGAAACACCGTTCTTTTTTTCTCAGCAACTCATATTTCCTGCTGTATTAGAGACTCTGGAAAGCAAGAACGTGCTTCTTGCTCTAAAGCAGAGTGTGATCCATGGATGAGAACTCTGCTGTGTGTTTCACTTCAGAAATGGAGTTAAATCCCAGGCTCTGAGTCTTCCTACAAGCAAGACTTCGTTTCCAGTAAGGGCAGTCACTTTTCAGCTCAAACGAACTACATCGTTCACGAAGCTCACACGTTTCTCATCTTAACTGACAATCATTGAATGTTAGAGAACCAGTGCTTTGTGTCAGTTTCAGAAGCAGAGTTGGACTAATATGGTCCATATGTGTAGGAAACACCTTTCTTTTTTTCTCAGCACACTCATATTTCCTGCTGTATTAGAGACTCTGGAAAGCAAGAACGTGCTTCTTGCTCTAAAGCAGAGTGTGATCCATGGATGAGAACTCTGCTGTGTGTTTCACTTCAGAAATGGAGTTAAATCCCAGGCTCTGTGTCTTCCTACAAGCAAGACTTCGTTTCCAGTAAGGGCAGTCACTTTACAGCTCAAACGAACTACATCGGTCACGAAACTCACACGTTTCTCATCTTAACTGACAAGCATTGAATGTTAGAGGACCAGTGCTTCGTATCAGTTTCAGAAGCAGAGTTGGACTAGATATGGTCCGTATGTGTAGGAAACACCATTCATTTGTTCTAAGCACACTCAAGTTTCCTGCTGTCTTAGAGACTCTAGAAAGCTGGAGCGTGCTTCTTGCTCTAAACTCGAGTGTGATCAATGGATGAGAACTCTGTTGTGTTTTTCACTTCAGAAATAGAGTTAAATCCCAGGCTCCTTGTCTTCCTACATGCAAGACTTCGTTTCAGGTAATGGCAGTTACATTACAGCTCAAACGAACTAAATTGTTCACGAAGCTCACACTTTTCTCAGCTTTACTGAGAAGCATTGGATGTTAGAGGACCTTTGCTTTGTATCAATTTCAACCATAGTTGAACTAGATATGGTCCGTATGTATAGGAAACACCGTTCTTTTGTCTGACCACACTCACGTTTCCTGCGGTATTAGACACTCTAGAAAGCAAGAGCGTGCTTCTTGCTCTAAAGCAGAGTGTGATGAATGGATGAGAACTCTGCTGTGTGTTTCACTTCAGAAATGGAGTTAAGTCCCAGGCTCTGAGTCTTCCTAAAAGCAAGACTTCCTTTCAGGTAATGGCAGTTACTTTACAGCTCAAATGAACTACATCGTTCATGAAGCAAATACGTTTCTCATCTAAACTGACAAGCATTGGATGTTAGAGGACCTCTGGTTTGTTTCAGTTTCAGAAGCAGAGATGAACTAGATATGGTCCGTATTTGTAGGAAACACCGTTCTTTTGTTCTGAGACACTCAAATTTTCTGCTGTATTCGAGGCTCTAGAAATCAAGAGAGTGCTTCTTGCTTTAAAGCAGAGTGTGATCCATGAATGAGAACTATGCAGTGTGTTTCCCTTCAGAAATGGAGTTAAATCCCAGGCTCTGTGTTTTCATACTTGCAAGACATCGTTTCAGGTTAGGGCTGTCACTTTTCAGCTCAAATGACCTACATCGTTCACGAAGCTCACACGTTTCTCATCTTAAATGACAAGCATTGGATGTTAGAGGACCAGTGCTTTGTATCAGTTTCAGAAGCAGAGTTGGACTAGATATGGTCCGTATGTGTAGCAAACACCGTTCTTTTGTTGTCATCACACTCACGTTTCCTGCTATCTTAGAGACTCTGGAAAGCAAGAGCTTGCTTCTTGCTCTAATGCAGAGTGTGATCAATGGATGAGAACTCTGCTGTGTGTTTCACTTCAGCAATGGAGTTAAATCCCAGGCTCTGAGTCTTCCTACATGCAAGACTTCGTTTCAGGTAATGGCAGTTACATTACAGCTCAAACGAACTAAATTGTTCACGAAGCTAACACTTTTCTCAGCTTTACTGAGAAGCATTGGATGTTAGAGGACCTTTGCTTTGTATCAATTTCAACCATAGTTGAACTAGATATGGTCAGTATGTATAGGAAACACCGTTCTTTTCTTCTGAGCACACTCACGTTTCCTGCTGTATTAGAGACTCAAGAAAGCAAGAGTGTGCTTCTTGCTCTAAAGCAGAGTGTGATCCATGCATGAAAACTCTGCTGTGTGTTTCACTTCAGAAATGGAGTTAAATCCCTGCCTCTGAGTCTTCCTAAAAGCAAGACTTCGTTTCAGGTAAGAGCAGTCACTTTTCAGTTCAAAAGAACTACATCGTTCACAAAGCTAACACGTTTCTCATCTTAACTGACAAGCATCGGATGTTAGAAGGCCAGTGCTTTGTATCAGTTTCAGAAGCAGAGTTGGACTAATATGGTCCGTATGTGTAGGAAACACCGTTCTTTTTTTCTCAGCAACTCATATTTCCTGCTGTATTAGAGACTCTGGAAAGCAAGAACGTGCTTCTTGCTCTAAAGCAGAGTGTGATCCATGGATGAGAACTCTGCTGTGTGTTTCACTTCAGAAATGGAGTTAAATCCCAGGCTCTGAGTCTTCCTACAAGCAAGACTTCGTTTCCAGTAAGGGCAGTCACTTTTCAGCTCAAACGAACTACATCGTTCACGAAGCTCACACGTTTCTCATCTTAACTGACAATCATTGAATGTTAGAGAACCAGTGCTTTGTATCAGTTTCAGAAGCAGAGTTGGACTAATATGGTCCGTATGTGTAGGAAACACCGTTCTTTTTTTCTCTGCACACTCATATTTCCTGCTGTATTAGAGACTCTGGAAAGCAAGAACGTGCTTCTTGCTCTAAACCCGAGTGTGATCAATGGATGAGAACTCTGTTGTGTTTTTCACTTCAGAAATAGAGTTAAATCCCAGGCTCCTTGTCTTCCTACATGCAAGACTTCGTTTCAGGTAATGGCAGTTACATTACAGCTCAAACGAACTAAATTGTTCACGAAGCTCACACTTTTCTCAGCTTTACTGAGAAGCATTGGATGTTAGAGGACCTTTGCTTTGTATCAATTTCAACCATAGTTGAACTAGATATGGTCCGTATGTATAGGAAACACCGTTCTTTTGTCTGACCACACTCACGTTTCCTGCGGTATTAGACACTCTAGAAAGCAAGAGCGTGCTTCTTGCTCTAAAGCAGAGTGTGATGAATGGATGAGAACTCTGCTGTGTGTTTCCCTTCAGAAATGGAGTTAAATCCCAGGCTCTGTGTTTTCATACTTGCAAGACATCGTTTCAGGTTAGGGCTGTCACTTTTCAGCTCAAATGACCTACATCGTTCACGAATCTCACACGTTTCTCATCTTAAATGACAAGCATTGGATGTTAGAGGACCAGTGCTTTGTATCAGTTTCAGAAGCAGAGTTGGACTAGATATGGTCCGTATGTGTAGCAAACACCGTTCTTTTGTTGTCATCACACTCACGTTTCCTGCTATCTTAGAGACTCTGGAAAGCAAGAGCTTGCTTCTTGCTCTAATGCAGAGTGTGATCAATGGATGAGAACTCTGCTGTGTGTTTCACTTCAGCAATGGAGTTAAATCCCAGGCTCTGAGTCTTCCTACATGCAAGACTTCGTTTCAGGTAATGGCAGTTACATTACAGCTCAAACGAACTAAATTGTTCACGAAGCTAACACTTTTCTCAGCTTTACTGAGAAGCATTGGATGTTAGAGGACCTTTGCTTTGTATCAATTTCAACCATAGTTGAACTAGATATGGTCCGTATGTATAGGAAACACCGTTCTTTTCTTCTGAGCACACTCACGTTTCCTGCTGTATTAGAGACTCAAGAAAGCAAGAGTGTGCTTCTTGCTCTAAAGCAGAGTGTGATCCATGCATGAAAACTCTGCTGTGTGTTTCACTTCAGAAATGGAGTTAAATCCCTGCCTCTGAGTCTTCCTAAAAGCAAGACTTCGTTTCAGGTAAGAGCAGTCACTTTTCAGTTCAAAAGAACTACATCGTTCACAAAGCTAACACGTTTCTCATCTTAACTGACAAGCATCGGATGTTAGAAGGCCAGTGCTTTGTATCAGTTTCAAAGGCAGAGTTGGACTAATATGGTCCGTATGTGTAGGAAACACCGTTCTTTTTTTCTCAGCAACTCATATTTCCTGCTGTATTAGAGACTCTGGAAAGCAAGAACGTGCTTCTTGCTCTAAAGCAGAGTGTGATCCATGGATGAGAACTCTGCTGTGTGTTTCACTTCAGAAATGTAGTTAAATCCCAGGCTCTGAGTCTTCCTACAAGCAAGACTTCGTTTCCAGTAAGGGCAGTCACTTTTCAGCTCAAACGAACTACATCGTTCACGAAGCTCACACGTTTCTCATCTTAACTGACAATCATTGAATGTTAGAGAACCAGTGCTTTGTATCAGTTTCAGAAGCAGAGTTGGACTAATATGGTCCGTATGTGTAGGAAACACCTTTCTTTTTTTCTCAGCACACTCATATTTCCTGCTGTATTAGAGACTCTGGAAAGCAAGAACGTGCTTCTTGCTCTAAATCCGAGTGTGATCAATGGATGAGAACTCTGTTGTGTTTTTCACTTCAGAAATAGAGTTAAATCCCAGGCTCCTTGTCTTCCTACATGCAAGACTTCGTTTCAGGTAATGGCAGTTACATTACAGCTCAAACGAACTAAATTGTTCACGAAGCTCACACTTTTCTCAGCTTTACTGAGAAGCATTGGATGTTAGAGGACCTTTGCTTTGTATCAATTTCAACCATAGTTGAACTAGATATGGTCCGTATGTATAGGAAACACCGTTCTTTTGTCTGAGCACACTCACGTTTCCTGTGGTATTAGACACTCTAGAAAGCAAGAGCGTGCTTCTTGCTCTAAAGCAGAGTGTGATGAATGGATGAGAACTCTGCTGTGTGTTTCACTTCAGAAATGGAGTTAAGTCCCAGGCTCTGAGTCTTCCTAAAAGCAAGACTTCGTTTCAGGTAATGGCAGTTACTTTACAGCTCAAATGAACTACATCGTTCATGAAGCAAATACGTTTCTCATCTAAACTGACAAGCATTGGATGTTAGAGGACCTCTGGTTTGTTTCAGTTTCAGAAGCAGAGATGAACTAGATATGGTCCGTATTTGTAGGAAACACCGTTCTTTTGTTCTGAGACACTCAAATTTTCTGCTGTATTCGAGGCTCTAGAAATCAAGAGAGTGCTTCTTGCTTTAAAGCAGAGTGTGATCCATGAATGAGAACTATGCAGTGTGTTTCCCTTCAGAAATGGAGTTAAATCCCAGGCTCTGTGTTTTCATACTTGCAAGACATCGTTTCAGGTTAGGGCAGTCACTTTTCAGCTCAAATGACCTACATCGTTCACGAAGCTCACACGTTTCTCATCTTAAATGACAAGCATTGGATGTTAGAGGACCAGTGCTTTGTATCAGTTTCAGAAGCAGAGTTGGACTAGATATGGTCCGTATGTGTAGCAAACACCGTTCTTTTGTTGTCATCACACTCACGTTTCCTGCTATCTTAGAGACTCTGGAAAGCAAGAGCTTGCTTCTTGCTCTAATGCAGAGTGTGATCAATGGATGAGAACTCTGCTGTGTGTTTCACTTCAGCAATGGAGTTAAATCCCAGGCTCTGAGTCTTCCTACATGCAAGACTTCGTTTCAGGTAATGGCAGCTACATTACAGCTCAAACGAACTAAATTGTTCACGAAGCTAACACTTTTCTCAGCTTTACTGAGAAGCATTGGATGTTAGAGGACCTTTGCTTTGTATCAATTTCAACCATAGTTGAACTAGATATGGTCTGTATGTATAGGAAACACCGTTCTTTTCTTCTGAGCACACTCACGTTTCCTGCTGTATTAGAGACTCAAGAAAGCAAGAGTGTGCTTCTTGCTCTAAAGCAGAGTGTGATCCATGCATGAAAACTCTGCTGTGTGTTTCACTTCAGAAATGGAGTTAAATCCCTGCCTCTGAGTCTTCCTAAAAGCAAGACTTCGTTTCAGGTAAGAGCAGTCACTTTTCAGTTCAAAAGAACTACATCCTTCACAAAGCTAACACGTTTCTCATCTTAACTGACAAGCATCGGGTGTTAGAAGGCCAGTGCTTTGTATCAGTTTCAGAAGCAGAGTTGGACTAATATGGTCCGTATGTGTAGGAAACACCATTCTTTTTTTCTCAGCAACTCATATTTCCTGCTGTATTAGAGACTCTGGAAAGCAAGGACGTGCTTCTTGCTCTAAAGCAGAGTGTGATCCATGGATGAGAACTCTGCTGTGTGTTTCACTTCAGAAATGGAGTTATATCCCAGGCTCTGAGTCATCCTACAAGCAAGACTTCGTTTCCAGTAAGGGCAGTCACTTTTCAGCTCAAACGAACTACATCGGTCACGAAACTCACACGTTTCTCATCTTAACTGACAAGCATTGAATGTTAGAGGACCAGTGCTTTGTATCAGTTTCAGAAGCAGAGTTGGACTAGATATGGTCCGTATGTATAGGAAACACCGTTCTTTTGTCTGACCACACTCACGTTTCCTGCGGTATTAGACACTCTAGAAAGCAAGAGCGTGCTTCTTGCTCTAAAGCAGAGTGTGATGAATGGTTGAGAACTCTGCTGTGTGTTTCACTTCAGAAATGGAGTTAAGTCCCAGGCTCTGAGTCTTCCTAAAAGCAAGACTTCGTTTCAGGTAATGGCAGTTACTTTACAGCTCAAATGAACTACATCGTTCATGAAGCAAATACGTTTCTCATCTAAACTGACAAGCATTGGATGTTAGAGGACCTCTGGTTTGTTTCAGTTTCAGAAGCAGAGATGAACTAGATATTTTCCGTATTAGTAGGAAACACCGTTCTTTTGTTCTGAGACACTCAAATTTTCTGCTGTATTCGAGGCTCTAGAAATCAAGAGAGTGCTTCTTGCTTTAAAGCAGAGTGTGATCCATGAATGAGAACTATGCAGTGTGTTTCCCTTCAGAAATGGAGTTAAATCCCAGGCTCTGTGTTTTCATACTTGCAAGACATCGTTTCAGGTTAGGGCTGTCACTTTTCAGCTCAAATGACCTACATCGTTCACGAATCTCACACGTTTCTCATCTTAAATGACAAGCATTGGATGTTAGAGGACCAGTGCTTTGTATCAGTTTCAGAAGCAGAGTTGGACTAGATATGGTCCGTATGTGTAGCAAACACCGTTCTTTTGTTGTCATCACACTCACGTTTCCTGCTATCTTAGAGACTCTGGAAAGCAAGAGCTTGCTTCTTGCTCTAATGCAGAGTGTGATCAATGGATGAGAACTCTGCTGTGTGTTTCACTTCAGCAATGGAGTTAAATCCCAGGCTCTGAGTCTTCCTACATGCAAGACTTCGTTTCAGGTAATGGCAGTTACATTACAGCTCAAACGAACTAAATTGTTCACGAAGCTAACACTTTTCTCAGCTTTACTGAGAAGCATTGGATGTTAGAGGACCTTTGCTTTGTATCAATTTCAACCATAGTTGAACTAGATATGGTCCGTATGTATAGGAAACACCGTTCTTTTCTTCTGAGCACACTCACGTTTCCTGCTGTATTAGAAACTCAAGAAAGCAAGAGTGTGCTTCTTGCTCTAAAGCAGAGTGTGATCCATGCATGAAAACTCTGCTGTGTGTTTCACTTCAGAAATGGAGTTAAATCCCTGCCTCTGAGTCTTCCTAAAAGCAAGACTTCGTTTCAGGTAAGAGCAGTCACTTTTCAGTTCAAAAGAACTACATCGTTCACAAAGCTAACACGTTTCTCATCTTAACTGACAAGCATCGGATGTTAGAAGGCCAGTGCTTTGTATCAGTTTCAGAAGCAGAGTTGGACTAATATGGTCCGTATGTGTAGGAAACACCTTTCTTTTTTTCTCAGCACACTCATATTTCCTGCTGTATTAGAGACTCTGGAAAGCAAGAACGTGCTTCTTGCTCTAAAGCAGAGTGTGATCCATGGATGAGAACTCTGCTGTGTGTTTCACTTCAGAAATGGCGTTAAATCCCAGGCTCTGTGTCTTCCTACAAGCAAGACTTCGTTTCCAGTAAGGGCAGTCACTTTTCAGCTCAAACGAACTACATCGGTCACGAAACTCACACGTTTCTCATCTTAACTGACAAGCATTGAATGTTAGAGGACCAGTGCTTCGTATCAGTTTCAGAAGCAGAGTTGGACTAGATATGGTCCGTATGTGTAGGAAACACCATTCATTTGTTCTAAGCACACTCAAGTTTCCTGCTGTCTTAGAGACTCTAGAAAGCTGGAGCGTGCTTCTTGCTCTAAACTCGAGTGTGATCAATGGATGAGAACTCTGTTGTGTTTTTCACTTCAGAAATAGAGTTAAATCCCAGGCTCCTTGTCTTCCTACATGCAAGACTTCGTTTCAGGTAATGGCAGTTACATTACAGCTCAAACGAACTAAATTGTTCACGAAGCTCACACTTTTCTCAGCTTTACTGAGAAGCATTGGATGTTAGAGGACCTTTGCTTTGTATCAATTTCAACCATAGTTGAACTAGATATGGTCCGTATGTATAGGAAACACCGTTCTTTTGTCTGACCACACTCACGTTTCCTGCGGTATTAGACACTCTAGAAAGCAAGAGCGTGCTTCTTGCTCTAAAGCAGAGTGTGATGAATGGATGAGAACTCTGCTGTGTGTTTCCCTTCAGAAATGGAGTTAAATTCCAGGCTCTGTGTCTTCCTACAAGCAAGACATCGTTTCAAGTAAGGGCAGTCACTTTTCAGTTCAAAAGAACTACATCGGTCATGAAGCTCACACGTTTCTCATCTTAACTGACAAGCATCTGATGTAAGAGGGCCAGTGCTTTGTATCAGTTTCAGAAGCAGAGTTGGACTAATATGGTCCATATGTGTAGGAAACACCGTTTTTTTGTTCGCAGCACACTCACGTTTCCTCCTGTATTAGAGTCTCTGGAAAGCAACAGCGTGCGTCTTGCTCTAAAGCAGAGTGTGATCCATGGATGAGGACTCTGCTGTGTGTTTCCCTTCAGAAATGGAGTTAAATCCCAGGCACTGTGTCTTCCTACAAGCAAGACTTCTTTTCAGGTAAGGGCAATTTCTTTACAGCTCAAAAAACTACATCGTTCACGAAGCTCACACGTTTCTCATCTAAACTGACAAGCATTGGATGTTAGAGGACCTGGGCTTTGTGTCAATTTCAGAAGCAGAGTTGGACTAGATATGGTCCGTACGTGTAGCAAACACCGTTCTTATGTTCTCAGCACACTCACGTTTCCTGCTGTATTAGAAAATCTAGAAAGCAAGAGCGTGCTGCTTGCTCTACAGCAGAGTGTGATCTAAGGATGGGAACTCTACTGTGTGTTTCACTTCACAAATGGAGTTAAATCCCAGGCTCTGAGTCTTCCTACGAGCAAGACTTCTTTTCAGGTAAGGGCAGTTACTTTACAGCTCAAACGAACTACATCGTTCACGAAGCACACACGTCTCTCGTCTAAATTCACAAGCATTGGATGTTAGAAGACCTGCGGTTTCTTTCAGTTTGAGAAGCAGAGTTGAACTAGATATGGTCTGTATGTGTAGGAAACACCGTTCTTTTGTTATGAGCACACTCATGTTTCCTGCTGTATTAGAGACTCTGGAAAGCAAGAGCGTGCTTCTTGCTCTAAAGCAGAGTGTGATCCATGGATGAGAACTCTGCTGTGTCTTTCACTTCACAAATGGAGTTAAATCCCAGGCTCTGTGTCTTCCTACGAGCAAGACTTCGTTTCAAGTAAGGGCAGTCACTTTTCACCTCAAATGATCTACATTGTTCACGAAGCTCACAGGTTTCACATCTTAACTGACAGGCATTGAATGTAACAGGACCAGTGCTTTGTATCAGTTTCAGAAGCAGAGTTGGACTAATATGTTCCCTATGTGTATGAAACACCGTTCTTTTTTTCTCAGCACACTCACGATTCCTGCTGTATTAGAGACCCTGGAAAGCAAGAGCATTCTTCTTGCTCTAAAGCAGAGTGTGATCCATGGATGAGAACTCTGGTGTGTGTTTCCCTTCAGAAATGGAGTTAAATCCCATGCTCTGTGTCTTCCTACAAGCAAGACTTCATTTCAAATAAGGGCATTCACTTTTCAGCTCAAACGAACTACATCCTTCATGAAGCTCACACGATTCCCATCTTAACTGCCAAGCATTGGATGTTAGAGGACCAGTGCTTTGTATCAGTTTCAGAAGCAGAGTTGGACTAGATATGATCCGTAGGTGTAGGAAACACCATTCTTTTGTTCTCAGCACACTCACATTTCCTCCTGTATTAGAGACTCTGGAAAGCAACAGCGTGATTCTTTCTCTAAAGCAGAGTGTGATCCATGGATGGGAACTCTGCTGTATGTTTTCCTTCAGAAATGGAGTTAAATCCCAGGCACTGTGTCTTCCTACAAGCAGGACTTCTTTTCAGGTAAGGGCAATTTCTTTACAGCTCAAAAAACTACATCGTTCACGAAGCTCACACGTTTCTCATCTAAACTGACAAGCATTGGATGTTAGAGGACGTGTGCTTTGTGTCAATTTCAGAAGCAGAGTTGGACTAGATATGGTCCCTATGTGTCGCAAACACCGTTCTTTTGTTCTCAGCACACTCACGTTTCCTGCTGTCTTAGAGAATCTAGAAAGCAAGAGCGTGCTTCTTGCTCTATAGCAGAGTGTGATCTATGGATGAGAACTCTGCTGTGTGTTTCAATTCAAAAATGGAGTTAAATCCCAGGCTCTGAGTCTTCCTACAATCAAGACTTCTTTTCAGGTAAGGGCAGTTACTTTACAGCTCAAACGAACTACATCGTTCACGAAGCACACACGTTTCTCGTCTAAATTCACAAGCATTGGATGTTAGAAGACCTGTGGTTTCTTTCAGTTTGAGAAGCAGAGTTGAACTAGATATGGTCCGTATGTGTAGGAAACACCGTTCTTTTGTTATGAGCACACTCATGTTTCCTGCTGTATTAGAGATTCCAGGAAGCAAGAGCATGCCTCCTGCTCTAAAGCAGAGTGTGATCTATATATGAGAACTCTGCTGTGTGTTTCCCTTCAGAAATGGAGTTAAATCCCAGGCTCTGTGTTTTCATACTTGCAAGACATCGTTTCAGGTTAGGGCTGTCACTTTTCAGCTCAAATGACCTACATCGTTCACGAATCTCACACGTTTCTCATCTTAAATGACAAGCATTGGATGTTAGAGGACCAGTGCTTTGTATCAGTTTCAGAAGCAGAGTTGGACTAGATATGGTCCGTATGTGTAGCAAACACCGTTCTTTTGTTGTCATCACACTCACGTTTCCTGCTATCTTAGAGACTCTGGAAAGCAAGAGCTTGCTTCTTGCTCTAATGCAGAGTGTGATCAATGGATGAGAACTCTGCTGTGTGTTTCACTTCAGCAATGGAGTTAAATCCCAGGCTCTGAGTCTTCCTACATGCAAGACTTCGTTTCAGGTAATGGCAGTTACATTACAGCTCAAACGAACTAAATTGTTCACGAAGCTAACACTTTTCTCAGCTTTACTGAGAAGCATTGGATGTTAGAGGACCTTTGCTTTGTATCAATTTCAACCATAGTTGAACTAGATATGGTCCGTATGTATAGGAAACACCGTTCTTTTCTTCTGAGCACACTCACGTTTCCTGCTGTATTAGAGACTCAAGAAAGCAAGAGTGTGCTTCTTGCTCTAAAGCAGAGTGTGATCCATGCATGAAAACTCTGCTGTGTGTTTCACTTCAGAAATGGAGTTAAATCCCTGCCTCTGAGTCTTCCTAAAAGCAAGACTTCGTTTCAGGTAAGAGCAGTCACTTTTCAGTTCAAAAGAACTACATCGTTCACAAAGCTAACACGTTTCTCATCTTAACTGACAAGCATCGGATGTTAGAAGGCCAGTGCTTTGTATCAGTTTCAGAAGCAGAGTTGGACTAATATGGTCCGTATGTGTAGGAAACACCTTTCTTTTTTTCTCAGCACACTCATATTTCCTGCTGTATTAGAGACTCTGGAAAGCAAGAACGTGCTTCTTGCTCTAAAGCAGAGTGTGATCCATGGATGAGAACTCTGCTGTGTGTTTCACTTCAGAAATGGCGTTAAATCCCAGGCTCTGTGTCTTCCTACAAGCAAGACTTCGTTTCCAGTAAGGGCAGTCACTTTTCAGCTCAAACGAACTACATCGGTCACGAAACTCACACGTTTCTCATCTTAACTGACAAGCATTGAATGTTAGAGGACCAGTGCTTCGTATCAGTTTCAGAAGCAGAGTTGGACTAGATATGGTCCGTATGTGTAGGAAACACCATTCATTTGTTCTAAGCACACTCAAGTTTCCTGCTGTCTTAGAGACTCTAGAAAGCTGGAGCGTGCTTCTTGCTCTAAACTCGAGTGTGATCAATGGATGAGAACTCTGTTGTGTTTTTCACTTCAGAAATAGAGTTAAATCCCAGGCTCCTTGTCTTCCTACATGCAAGACTTCGTTTCAGGTAATGGCAGTTACATTACAGCTCAAACGAACTAAATTGTTCACGAAGCTCACACTTTTCTCAGCTTTACTGAGAAGCATTGGATGTTAGAGGACCTTTGCTTTGTATCAATTTCAACCATAGTTGAACTAGATATGGTCCGTATGTATAGGAAACACCGTTCTTTTGTCTGACCACACTCACGTTTCCTGCGGTATTAGACACTCTAGAAAGCAAGAGCGTGCTTCTTGCTCTAAAGCAGAGTGTGATGAATGGATGAGAACTCTGCTGTGTGTTTCCCTTCAGAAATGGAGTTAAATTCCAGGCTCTGTGTCTTCCTACAAGCAAGACATCGTTTCAAGTAAGGGCAGTCACTTTTCAGTTCAAAAGAACTACATCGGTCATGAAGCTCACACGTTTCTCATCTTAACTGACAAGCATCTGATGTAAGAGGGCCAGTGCTTTGTATCAGTTTCAGAAGCAGAGTTGGACTAATATGGTCCATATGTGTAGGAAACACCGTTTTTTTGTTCGCAGCACACTCACGTTTCCTCCTGTATTAGAGTCTCTGGAAAGCAACAGCGTGCGTCTTGCTCTAAAGCAGAGTGTGATCCATGGATGAGGACTCTGCTGTGTGTTTCCCTTCAGAAATGGAGTTAAATCCCAGGCACTGTGTCTTCCTACAAGCAAGACTTCTTTTCAGGTAAGGGCAATTTCTTTACAGCTCAAAAAACTACATCGTTCACGAAGCTCACACGTTTCTCATCTAAACTGACAAGCATTGGATGTTAGAGGACCTGGGCTTTGTGTCAATTTCAGAAGCAGAGTTGGACTAGATATGGTCCGTACGTGTAGCAAACACCGTTCTTATGTTCTCAGCACACTCACGTTTCCTGCTGTATTAGAAAATCTAGAAAGCAAGAGCGTGCTGCTTGCTCTACAGCAGAGTGTGATCTAAGGATGGGAACTCTACTGTGTGTTTCACTTCACAAATGGAGTTAAATCCCAGGCTCTGAGTCTTCCTACGAGCAAGACTTCTTTTCAGGTAAGGGCAGTTACTTTACAGCTCAAACGAACTACATCGTTCACGAAGCACACACGTCTCTCGTCTAAATTCACAAGCATTGGATGTTAGAAGACCTGCGGTTTCTTTCAGTTTGAGAAGCAGAGTTGAACTAGATATGGTCTGTATGTGTAGGAAACACCGTTCTTTTGTTATGAGCACACTCATGTTTCCTGCTGTATTAGAGACTCTGGAAAGCAAGAGCGTGCTTCTTGCTCTAAAGCAGAGTGTGATCCATGGATGAGAACTCTGCTGTGTCTTTCACTTCACAAATGGAGTTAAATCCCAGGCTCTGTGTCTTCCTACGAGCAAGACTTCGTTTCAAGTAAGGGCAGTCACTTTTCACCTCAAATGATCTACATCGTTCACGAAGCTCACAGGTTTCACATCTTAACTGACAGGCATTGAATGTAACAGGACCAGTGCTTTGTATCAGTTTCAGAAGCAGAGTTGGACTAATATGTTCCCTATGTGTATGAAACACCGTTCTTTTTTTCTCAGCACACTCACGATTCCTGCTGTATTAGAGACCCTGGAAAGCAAGAGCATTCTTCTTGCTCTAAAGCAGAGTGTGATCCATGGATGAGAACTCTGGTGTGTGTTTCCCTTCAGAAATGGAGTTAAATCCCATGCTCTGTGTCTTCCTACAAGCAAGACTTCATTTCAAATAAGGGCATTCACTTTTCAGCTCAAACGAACTACATCCTTCATGAAGCTCACACGATTCCCATCTTAACTGCCAAGCATTGGATGTTAGAGGACCAGTGCTTTGTATCAGTTTCAGAAGCAGAGTTGGACTAGATATGATCCGTAGGTGTAGGAAACACCATTCTTTTGTTCTCAGCACACTCACATTTCCTCCTGTATTAGAGACTCTGGAAAGCAACAGCGTGATTCTTTCTCTAAAGCAGAGTGTGATCCATGGATGGGAACTCTGCTGTATGTTTTCCTTCAGAAATGGAGTTAAATCCCAGGCACTGTGTCTTCCTACAAGCAGGACTTCTTTTCAGGTAAGGGCAATTTCTTTACAGCTCAAAAAACTACATCGTTCACGAAGCTCACACGTTTCTCATCTAAACTGACAAGCATTGGATGTTAGAGGACGTGTGCTTTGTGTCAATTTCAGAAGCAGAGTTGGACTAGATATGGTCCCTATGTGTCGCAAACACCGTTCTTTTGTTCTCAGCACACTCACGTTTCCTGCTGTCTTAGAGAATCTAGAAAGCAAGAGCGTGCTTCTTGCTCTATAGCAGAGTGTGATCTATGGATGAGAACTCTGCTGTGTGTTTCAATTCAAAAATGGAGTTAAATCCCAGGCTCTGAGTCTTCCTACAATCAAGACTTCTTTTCAGGTAAGGGCAGTTACTTTACAGCTCAAACGAACTACATCGTTCACGAAGCACACACGTTTCTCGTCTAAATTCACAAGCATTGGATGTTAGAAGACCTGTGGTTTCTTTCAGTTTGAGAAGCAGAGTTGAACTAGATATGGTCCGTATGTGTAGGAAACACCGTTCTTTTGTTATGAGCACACTCATGTTTCCTGCTGTATTAGAGATTCCAGGAAGCAAGAGCATGCCTCCTGCTCTAAAGCAGAGTGTGATCTATATATGAGAACTCTGCTGTGTGTTTCCCTTCAGAAATGGAGTTAAATCCCAGGCTCTGTGTTTTCATACTTGCAAGACATCGTTTCAGGTTAGGGCTGTCACTTTTCAGCTCAAATGACCTACATCGTTCACGAATCTCACACGTTTCTCATCTTAAATGACAAGCATTGGATGTTAGAGGACCAGTGCTTTGTATCAGTTTCAGAAGCAGAGTTGGACTAGATATGGTCGGTATGTGTAGCAAACACCGTTCTTTTGTTGTCATCACACTCACGTTTCCTGCTATCTTAGAGACTCTGGAAAGCAAGAGCTTGCTTCTTGCTCTAATGCAGAGTGTGATCAATGGATGAGAACTCTGCTGTGTGTTTCAC
Organism: Onychomys leucogaster; assembly: GCA_949786385.1. NCBI lineage: Eukaryota > Metazoa > Chordata > Mammalia > Rodentia > Cricetidae > Onychomys > Onychomys leucogaster. Next base: position 1,133,123 of record CATKUP010000146.1, on the reverse strand, counting down.
TTCAGCAATGGAGTTAAATCCCAGGCTCTGAGTCTTCCTACATGCAAGACTTCGTTTCAGGTAATGGCAGTTACATTACAGCTCAAACGAACTAAATTGTTCACGAAGCTAACACTTTTCTCAGCTTTACTGAGAAGCATTGGATGTTAGAGGACCTTTGCTTTGTATCAATTTCAACCATAGTTGAACTAGATATGGTCCGTATGTATAGGAAACACCGTTCTTTTCTTCTGAGCACACTCACGTTTCCTGCTGTATTAGAGACTCAAGAAAGCAAGAGTGTGCTTCTTGCTCTAAAGCAGAGTGTGATCCATGCATGAAAACTCTGCTGTGTGTTTCACTTCAGAAATGGAGTTAAATCCCTGCCTCTGAGTCTTCCTAAAAGCAAGACTTCGTTTCAGGTAAGAGCAGTCACTTTTCAGTTCAAAAGAACTACATCGTTCACAAAGCTAACACGTTTCTCATCTTAACTGACAAGCATCGGATGTTAGAAGGCCAGTGCTTTGTATCAGTTTCAGAAGCAGAGTTGGACTAATATGGTCCGTATGTGTAGGAAACACCGTTCTTTTTTCTCAGCAACTCATATTTCCTGCTGTATTAGAGACTCTGGAAAGCAAGAACGTGCTTCTTGCTCTAAAGCAGAGTGTGATCCATGGATGAGAACTCTGATGTGTGTTTCACTTCAGAAATGTAGTTAAATCCCAGGCTCTGAGTCTTCCTACAAGCAAGACTTCGTTTCCAGTAAGGGCAGTCACTTTTCAGCTCAAACGAACTACATCGTTCACGAAGCTCACACGTTTCTCATCTTAACTGACAATCATTGAATGTTAGAGAACCAGTGCTTTGTGTCAGTTTCAGAAGCAGAGTTGGACTAATATGGTCCGTATGTGTAGGAAACACCTTTCTTTTTTTCTCAGCACACTCATATTTCCTGCTGTATTAGAGACTCTGGAAAGCAAGAACGTGCTTCTTGCTCTAAAGCAGAGTGTGATCCATGGATGAGAACTCTGCTGTGTGTTTCACTTCAGAAATGGAGTTAAATCCCAGGCTCTGTGTCTTCCTACAAGCAAGACTTCGTTTCCAGTAAGGGCAGTCACTTTTCAGCTCAAACGAACTACATCGGTCACGAAACTCACACGTTTCTCATCTTAACTGACAAGCATTGAATGTTAGAGGACCAGTGCTTTGTATCAGTTTCAGAAGCAGAGTTGGACTAGATATGGTCCGTATGTGTAGGAAACACCATTCATTTGTTCTAAGCACACTCAAGTTTCCTGCTGTCTTAGAGACTCTAGAAAGCTGGAGCGTGCTTCTTGCTCTAAACTCGAGTGTGATCAATGGATGAGAACTCTGTTGTGTTTTTCACTTCAGAAATAGAGTTAAATCCCAGGCTCCTTGTCTTCCTACATGCAAGACTTCGTTTCAGGTAATGGCAGTTACATTACAGCTCAAACGAACTAAATTGTTCACGAAGCTCACACTTTTCTCAGCTTTACTGAGAAGCATTGGATGTTAGAGGACCTTTGCTTTGTATCAATTTCAACCATAGTTGAACTAGATATGGTCCGTATGTATAGGAAACACCGTTCTTTTGTCTGACCACACTCACGTTTCCTGCGGTATTAGACACTCTAGAAAGCAAGAGCGTGCTTCTTGCTCTAAAGCAGAGTGTGATGAATGGATGAGAACTCTGCTGTGTGTTTCCCTTCAGAAATGGAGTTAAATTTCAGGCTCTGTGTCTTCCTACAAGCAAGACATCGTTTCAAGTAAGGGCAGTCACTTTTCAGTTCAAAAGAACTACATCGGTCATGAAGCTCACACGTTTCTCATCTTAACTGACAAGCATCTGATGTAAGAGGGCCAGTGCTTTGTATCAGTTTCAGAAGCAGAGTTGGACTAATATGGTCCATATGTGTAGGAAACACCGTTTTTTTGTTCGCAGCACACTCACGTTTCCTCCTGTATTAGAGTCTCTGGAAAGCAACAGCGTGCGTCTTGCTCTAAAGCAGAGTGTGATCCATGGATGAGGACTCTGCTGTGTGTTTCCCTTCAGAAATGGAGTTAAATCCCAGGCACTGTGTCTTCCTACAAGCAAGACTTCTTTTCAGGTAAGGGCAATTTCTTTACAGCTCAAAAAACTACATCGTTCACGAAGCTCACACGTTTCTCATCTAAACTGACAAGCATTGGATGTTAGAGGACCTGGGCTTTGTGTCAATTTCAGAAGCAGAGTTGGACTAGATATGGTCCGTATGTGTAGCAAACACCGTTCTTATGTTCTCAGCACACTCACGTTTCCTGCTGTATTAGAAAATCTAGAAAGCAAGAGCGTGCTTCTTGCTCTACAGCAGAGTGTGATCTAAGGATGAGAACTCTACTGTGTGTTTCACTTCACAAATGGAGTTAAATCCCAGGCTCTGAGTCTTCCTACGAGCAAGACTTCTTTTCAGGTAAGGGCAGTTACTTTACAGCTCAAACGAACTACATCGTTCACGAAGCACACACGTCTCTCGTCTAAATTCACAAGCATTGGATGTTAGAAGACCTGCGGTTTCTTTCAGTTTGAGAAGCAGAGTTGAACTAGATATGGTCTGTATGTGTAGGAAACACCGTTCTTTTGTTATGAGCACACTCATGTTTCCTGCTGTATTAGAGACTCTGGAAAGCAAGAGCGTGCTTCTTGCTCTAAAGCAGAGTGTGATCCATGGATGAGAACTCTGCTGTGTCTTTCACTTCACAAATGGAGTTAAATCCCAGGCTCTGTGTCTTCCTACGAGCAAGACTTCGTTTCAAGTAAGGGCAGTCACTTTTCACCTCAAATGATCTACATCGTTCACGAAGCTCACAGGTTTCACATCTTAACTGACAGGCATTGAATGTAACAGGACCAGTGCTTTGTATCAGTTTCAGAAGCAGAGTTGGACTAATATGGTCCCTATGTGTATGAAACACCGTTCTTTTTTTCTCAGCACACTCACGATTCCTGCTGTATTAGAGACCCTGGAAAGCAAGAGCATTCTTCTTGCTCTAAAGCAGAGTGTGATCCATGGATGAGAACTCTGCTGTGTGTTTCCCTTCAGAAATGGAGTTAAATCCCATGCTCTGTGTCTTCCTACAAGCAAGACTTCATTTCAAATAAGGGCATTCACTTTTCAGCTCAAACGAACTACATCCTTCATGAAGCTCACACGATTCCCATCTTAACTGCCAAGCATTGGATGTTAGAGGACCAGTGCTTTGTATCAGTTTCAGAAGCAGAGTTGGACTAGATATGATCCGTAGGTGTAGGAAACACCATTCTTTTGTTCTCAGCACACTCACATTTCCTCCTGTATTAGAGACTCTGGAAAGCAACAGCGTGATTCTTTCTCTAAAGCAGAGTGTGATCCATGGATGGGAACTCTGCTGTATGTTTTCCTTCAGAAATGGAGTTAAATCCCAGGCACTGTGTCTTCCTACAAGCAGGACTTCTTTTCAGGTAAGGGCAATTTCTTTACAGCTCAAAAAACTACATCGTTCACGAAGCTCACACGTTTCTCATCTAAACTGACAAGCATTGGATGTTAGAGGACGTGTGCTTTGTGTCAATTTCAGAAGCAGAGTTGGACTAGATATGGTCCCTATGTGTCGCAAACACCGTTCTTTTGTTCTCAGCACACTCACGTTTCCTGCTGTCTTAGAGAATCTAGAAAGCAAGAGCGTGCTTCTTGCTCTATAGCAGAGTGTGATCTATGGATGAGAACTCTGCTGTGTGTTTCAATTCAAAAATGGAGTTAAATCCCAGGCTCTGAGTCTTCCTACAATCAAGACTTCTTTTCAGGTAAGGGCAGTTACTTTACAGCTCAAACGAACTACATCGTTCACGAAGCACACACGTTTCTCGTCTAAATTCACAAGCATTGGATGTTAGAAGACCTGTGGTTTCTTTCAGTTTGAGAAGCAGAGTTGAACTAGATATGGTCCGTATGTGTAGGAAACACCGTTCTTTTGTTATGAGCACACTCATGTTTCCTGCTGTATTAGAGATTCCAGGAAGCAAGAGCATGCCTCTTGCTCTAAAGCAGAGTGTGATCTATATATGAGAACTCTGCTGTGTGTTTCACTTCAGAAATGGAGTTAAATCCCAGGCTCTGAGTCTTCCTACAAGCAAGATTTCGTTTCAGGTAAGGGCAGTTACTTCACAGCAAAAATGAACTACATCGTTCACGAAGCTCACACGTTTCTCATCTTAACTGACAAGCATTGGATGTTAGAGGCCCTGTGGTTTGTTTCAGTTTCAGAAGCAGAGTTGAACTAGATATTGGCCGTATGTGTAGGAAACACCGTTCTTTTGTTCTGAGAACACTCAAATTTCCTGCTGTATTAGAGACTCTGGAAAGCAAGAGCGTGATTCTTGCTCTAAAGCAGAGTGTGATCCATGCATGAAAACTATGATGTGTGTTTCCCTTCAGAAATGGAGTTAAATTCCAGGCTCTGTGTCTTCCTACAAGCAAGACATCGTTTCAAGTAAGGGCAGTCACTTTTCAGTTCAAAAGAACTACATCGGTCATGAAGCTCACACGTTTCTCATCTTAACTGACAAGCATCTGATGTAAGAGGGCCAGTGCTTTGTATCAGTTTCAGAAGCAGAGTTGGACTAATATGGTCCATATGTGTAGGAAACACCGTTTTTTTGTTCTCAGCACACTCACGTTTCCTCCTTTATTAGAGTCTCTGGAAAGCAACAGCGTGCGTCTTGCTCTAAAGCAGAGTGTGATCCATGGATGAGAACTCTGCTGTGTGTTTCCCTTCAGAAATGGAGTTAAATCCCAGGCACTGTGTCTTCCTACAAGCAAGACTTCTTTTCAGGTAAGGGCAATTTCTTTACAGCTCAAAAAACTACATCGTTCACGAAGCTCACACGTTTCTCATCTAAACTGACAAGCATTGGATGTTAGAGGACCTGGGCTTTGTGTCAATTTCAGAAGCAGAGTTGGACTAGATATGGTCCGTATGTGTAGCAAACACCGTTCTTATGTTCTCAGCACACTCACGTTTCCTGCTGTATTAGAAAATCTAGAAAGCAAGAGCGTGCTTCTTGCTCTACAGCAGAGTGTGATCTAAGGATGAGAACACTACTGTGTGTTTCACTTCACAAATGGAGTTAAATCCCAGGCTCTGAGTCTTCCTACAAGCAAGACTTCTTTTCAGGTAAGGGCAGTTATTTTACAGCTCAAACGAACTACATCGTTCACGAAGCACACCCGTTTCTCGTCTAAATTCACAAGCATTGGATGTTAGAAGACCTGTGGTTTCTTTCAGTTTGAGAAGCAGAGTTGAACTAGATATGGTCCGTATGTGTAGGAAACACCGTTCTTTGTTATGAGCACACTCATGTTTCCTGCTGTATTAGACATTCCATGAAGCAAGAGCGTGCTTCTTGCTCTAAAGCAGAGTGTGATCTATATATGAGAACTCTGCTGTGTGTTTCACTTCAGAAATGGAGTTAAATCCCAGGCTCTGAGTCTTCCTACAAGCAAGACTTCTTTTCAGGTAAGGGCAGTTACTTTACAGCTCAAACGAACTACATCGTTCACGAAGCACACACGTTTCTCGTCTAAATTCACAAGCATTGGATGTTAGAAGACCTGTGGTTTCTTTCAGTTTGAGAAGCAGAGTTGAACTAGATATGGTCCGTATGTGTAGGAAACACCGTTCTTTTGTTATGAGCACACTCATGTTTCCTGCTGTATTAGAGATTCCAGGAAGCAAGAGCGTGCTTCTTGCTCTAAAGCAGAGTGTGATCTATATATGAGAACTCTGCTGTGTGTTTCACTTCAGAAATGGAGTTAAATCCCAGGCTCTGAGTCTTCCTACAAGCAAGATTTCGTTTCAGGTAAGGGCAGTTACTTTACAGCTCAAATGAACTACATCGTTCACGAAGCTCACACGTTTCCTATCTTAACTGACAAGCATTGGATGTTAGAGGACCTGAGGTTTGTTTCAGTTTCAAAAGCAGAGTTGTACTAGATATGGGCCGTATGTGTAGGAAACACCGTTCTTTTTTATGAGCACACTCAAGTTTCCTACTGTATTAGAGACTCAGGAAAGCAACAGCGTGATTCTTGCTCTAAAGCAGAGTGTGATCCATGCATGAAAACTATGATGTGTGTTTCCCTTCAGAAATGGAGTTAAATCCCAGGCACTGTGTCTTCCTACAAGCAAGACTTCTTTTCAGGTAAGGGCAATTTCTTTACAGCTCAAAAAACTACATCGTTCACGAAGCTCACACGTTTCTCATCTAAACTGACAAGCATTGGATGTTAGAGGACCTGGGCTTTGTGTCAATTTCAGAAGCAGAGTTGGACTAGATATGGTCCGTATGTGTAGCAAACACCGTTCTTATGTTCTCAGCACACTCACGTTTCCTGCTGTATTAGAAAATCTAGAAAGCAAGAGCGTGCTTCTTGCTCTATAGCAGAGTGTGATCTAAGGATGAGAACTCTACTGTGTGTTTCACTTCACAAATGGAGTTAAATCCCAGGCTCTGAGTCTTCCTACGAGCAAGACTTCTTTTCAGTTAAGGGCAGTTACTTTACAGCTCAAACGAACTACATCGTTCACGAAGCACACACGTTTCTCGTCTAAATTCACAAGCATTGGATGTTAGAAGACCTGTGGTTTCTTTCAGTTTGAGAAGCAGAGTTGAACTAGATATGGTCCGTATGTGTAGGAAACACCGTTCTTTTGTTATGAGCACACTCATGTTTCCTGCTGTATTAGAGATTCCAGGAAGCAAGAGCGTGCTTCTTGCTCTAAAGCAGAGTGTGATCTATATATGAGAACTCTGCTGTGTGTTTCACTTCAGAAATGGAGTTAATCCCAGGCTCTGAGTCTTCCTACAAGCAAGATTTCGTTTCAGGTAAGGGCAGTTACTTTACAGCTCAAATGAACTACATCGTTCACGAAGCTCACACGTTTCTCATCTTAACTGACAAGCATTGGATGTTAGAGGACCTGAGGTTTGTTTCAGTTTCAAAAGCAGAGTTGTACTAGATATGGGCCGTATGTGTAGGAAACACCATTCTTTTTTCTCAGCACACTCAAGTTTCCTGCTGTATTAGAGACTCAGGAAAGCAACAGCGTGCGTCTTGCTCTAAAGCAGAGTGTGATCCATGGATGAGAACTGTGCTGTGTGTTTCACTTCACACATGGAGTTAAATCCCAGGCTCTGTGTCTTCCTACAAGCAAGACTTCGTTTCCAGTAAGGGCAGTCACTTTTCAGCTCAAACGAACTACATCGGTCACGAAACTCACACGTTTCTCATCTTAACTGACAAGCATTGAATGTTAGAGGACCAGTGCTTTGTATCAGTTTCAGAAGCAGAGTTGGACTAGATATGGTCCGTATGTGTAGGAAACACCATTCATTTGTTCTAAGCACACTCAAGTTTCCTGCTGTCTTAGAGACTCTAGAAAGCTGGAGCGTGCTTCTTGCTCTAAACTCGAGTGTGATCAATGGATGAGAACTCTGTTGTGTTTTTCACTTCAGAAATAGAGTTAAATCCCAGGCTCCTTGTCTTCCTACATGCAAGACTTCGTTTCAGGTAATGGCAGTTACATTACAGCTCAAACGAACTAAATTGTTCACGAAGCTCACACTTTTCTCAGCTTTACTGAGAAGCATTGGATGTTAGAGGACCTTTGCTTTGTATCAATTTCAACCATAGTTGAACTAGATATGGTCCGTATGTATAGGAAACACCGTTCTTTTGTCTGACCACACTCACGTTTCCTGCGGTATTAGACACTCTAGAAAGCAAGAGCGTGCTTCTTGCTCTAAAGCAGAGTGTGATGAATGGATGAGAACTCTGCTGTGTGTTTCCCTTCAGAAATGGAGTTAAATTCCAGGCTCTGTGTCTTCCTACAAGCAAGACATCGTTTCAAGTAAGGGCAGTCACTTTTCAGTTCAAAAGAACTACATCGGTCATGAAGCTCACACGTTTCTCATCTTAACTGACAAGCATCTGATGTAAGAGGGCCAGTGCTTTGTATCAGTTTCAGAAGCAGAGTTGGACTAATATGGTCCATATGTGTAGGAAACACCGTTTTTTTGTTCTCAGCACACTCACGTTTCCTCCTGTATTAGAGTCTCTGGAAAGCAACAGCGTGCGTCTTGCTCTAAAGCAGAGTGTGATCCATGGATGAGGACTCTGCTGTGTGTTTCCCTTCAGAAATGGAGTTAAATCCCAGGCACTGTGTCTTCCTACAAGCAAGACTTCTTTTCAGGTAAGGGCAATTTCTTTACAGCTCAAAAAACTACATCGTTCACGAAGCTCACACGTTTCTCATCTAAACTGACAAGCATTGGATGTTAGAGGACCTGGGCTTTGTGTCAATTTCAGAAGCAGAGTTGGACTAGATATGGTCCGTACGTGTAGCAAACACCGTTCTTATGTTCTCAGCACACTCACGTTTCCTGCTGTATTAGAAAATCTAGAAAGCAAGAGCGTGCTGCTTGCTCTACAGCAGAGTGTGATCTAAGGATGGGAACTCTACTGTGTGTTTCACTTCACAAATGGAGTTAAATCCCAGGCTCTGAGTCTTCCTACGAGCAAGACTTCTTTTCAGGTAAGGGCAGTTACTTTACAGCTCAAACGAACTACATCGTTCACGAAGCACACACGTCTCTCGTCTAAATTCACAAGCATTGGATGTTAGAAGACCTGCGGTTTCTTTCAGTTTGAGAAGCAGAGTTGAACTAGATATGGTCTGTATGTGTAGGAAACACCGTTCTTTTGTTATGAGCACACTCATGTTTCCTGCTGTATTAGAGACTCTGGAAAGCAAGAGCGTGCTTCTTGCTCTAAAGCAGAGTGTGATCCATGGATGAGAACTCTGCTGTGTCTTTCACTTCACAAATGGAGTTAAATCCCAGGCTCTGTGTCTTCCTACGAGCAAGACTTCGTTTCAAGTAAGGGCAGTCACTTTTCACCTCAAATGATCTACATCGTTCACGAAGCTCACAGGTTTCACATCTTAACTGACAGGCATTGAATGTAACAGGACCAGTGCTTTGTATCAGTTTCAGAAGCAGAGTTGGACTAATATGTTCCCTATGTGTATGAAACACCGTTCTTTTTTTCTCAGCACACTCACGATTCCTGCTGTATTAGAGACCCTGGAAAGCAAGAGCATTCTTCTTGCTCTAAAGCAGAGTGTGATCCATGGATGAGAACTCTGGTGTGTGTTTCCCTTCAGAAATGGAGTTAAATCCCATGCTCTGTGTCTTCCTACAAGCAAGACTTCATTTCAAATAAGGGCATTCACTTTTCAGCTCAAACGAACTACATCCTTCATGAAGCTCACACGATTCCCATCTTAACTGCCAAGCATTGGATGTTAGAGGACCAGTGCTTTGTATCAGTTTCAGAAGCAGAGTTGGACTAGATATGATCCGTAGGTGTAGGAAACACCATTCTTTTGTTCTCAGCACACTCACATTTCCTCCTGTATTAGAGACTCTGGAAAGCAACAGCGTGATTCTTTCTCTAAAGCAGAGTGTGATCCATGGATGGGAACTCTGCTGTATGTTTTCCTTCAGAAATGGAGTTAAATCCCAGGCACTGTGTCTTCCTACAAGCAGGACTTCTTTTCAGGTAAGGGCAATTTCTTTACAGCTCAAAAAACTACATCGTTCACGAAGCTCACACGTTTCTCATCTAAACTGACAAGCATTGGATGTTAGAGGACGTGTGCTTTGTGTCAATTTCAGAAGCAGAGTTGGACTAGATATGGTCCCTATGTGTCGCAAACACCGTTCTTTTGTTCTCAGCACACTCACGTTTCCTGCTGTCTTAGAGAATCTAGAAAGCAAGAGCGTGCTTCTTGCTCTATAGCAGAGTGTGATCTATGGATGAGAACTCTGCTGTGTGTTTCAATTCAAAAATGGAGTTAAATCCCAGGCTCTGAGTCTTCCTACAATCAAGACTTCTTTTCAGGTAAGGGCAGTTACTTTACAGCTCAAACGAACTACATCGTTCACGAAGCACACACGTTTCTCGTCTAAATTCACAAGCATTGGATGTTAGAAGACCTGTGGTTTCTTTCAGTTTGAGAAGCAGAGTTGAACTAGATATGGTCCGTATGTGTAGGAAACACCGTTCTTTTGTTATGAGCACACTCATGTTTCCTGCTGTATTAGAGATTCCAGGAAGCAAGAGCATGCCTCCTGCTCTAAAGCAGAGTGTGATCTATATATGAGAACTCTGCTGTGTGTTTCCCTTCAGAAATGGAGTTAAATCCCAGGCTCTGTGTTTTCATACTTGCAAGACATCGTTTCAGGTTAGGGCTGTCACTTTTCAGCTCAAATGACCTACATCGTTCACGAATCTCACACGTTTCTCATCTTAAATGACAAGCATTGGATGTTAGAGGACCAGTGCTTTGTATCAGTTTCAGAAGCAGAGTTGGACTAGATATGGTCCGTATGTGTAGCAAACACCGTTCTTTTGTTGTCATCACACTCACGTTTCCTGCTATCTTAGAGACTCTGGAAAGCAAGAGCTTGCTTCTTGCTCTAATGCAGAGTGTGATCAATGGATGAGAACTCTGCTGTGTGTTTCACTTCAGCAATGGAGTTAAATCCCAGGCTCTGAGTCTTCCTACATGCAAGACTTCGTTTCAGGTAATGGCAGTTACATTACAGCTCAAACGAACTAAATTGTTCACGAAGCTAACACTTTTCTCAGCTTTACTGAGAAGCATTGGATGTTAGAGGACCTTTGCTTTGTATCAATTTCAACCATAGTTGAACTAGATATGGTCCGTATGTATAGGAAACACCGTTCTTTTCTTCTGAGCACACTCACGTTTCCTGCTGTATTAGAGACTCAAGAAAGCAAGAGTGTGCTTCTTGCTCTAAAGCAGAGTGTGATCCATGCATGAAAACTCTGCTGTGTGTTTCACTTCAGAAATGGAGTTAAATCCCTGCCTCTGAGTCTTCCTAAAAGCAAGACTTCGTTTCAGGTAAGAGCAGTCACTTTTCAGTTCAAAAGAACTACATCGTTCACAAAGCTAACACGTTTCTCATCTTAACTGACAAGCATCGGATGTTAGAAGGCCAGTGCTTTGTATCAGTTTCAGAAGCAGAGTTGGACTAATATGGTCCGTATGTGTAGGAAACACCGTTCTTTTTTTCTCAGCAACTCATATTTCCTGCTGTATTAGAGACTCTGGAAAGCAAGAACGTGCTTCTTGCTCTAAAGCAGAGTGTGATCCATGGATGAGAACTCTGATGTGTGTTTCACTTCAGAAATGTAGTTAAATCCCAGGCTCTGAGTCTTCCTACAAGCAAGACTTCGTTTCCAGTAAGGGCAGTCACTTTTCAGCTCAAACGAACTACATCGTTCACGAAGCTCACACGTTTCTCATCTTAACTGACAATCATTGAATGTTAGAGAACCAGTGCTTTGTGTCAGTTTCAGAAGCAGAGTTGGACTAATATGGTCCGTATGTGTAGGAAACACCTTTCTTTTTTTCTCAGCACACTCATATTTCCTGTTGTATTAGAGACTCTGGAAAGCAAGAACGTGCTTCTTGCTCTAAAGCAGAGTGTGATCCATGGATGAGAACTCTGCTGTGTGTTTCACTTCAGAAATGGAGTTAAATCCCAGGCTCTGTGTCTTCCTACAAGCAAGACTTCGTTTCCAGTAAGGGCAGTCACTTTTCAGCTCAAACGAACTACATCGGTCACGAAACTCACACGTTTCTCATCTTAACTGACAAGCATTGAATGTTAGAGGACCAGTGCTTTGTATCAGTTTCAGAAGCAGAGTTGGACTAGATATGGTCCGTATGTGTAGGAAACACCATTCATTTGTTCTAAGCACACTCAAGTTTCCTGCTGTCTTAGAGACTCTAGAAAGCTGGAGCGTGCTTCTTGCTCTAAACTCGAGTGTGATCAATGGATGAGAACTCTGTTGTGTTTTTCACTTCAGAAATAGAGTTAAATCCCAGGCTCCTTGTCTTCCTACATGCAAGACTTCGTTTCAGGTAATGGCAGTTACATTACAGCTCAAACGAACTAAATTGTTCACGAAGCTCACACTTTTCTCAGCTTTACTGAGAAGCATTGGATGTTAGAGGACCTTTGCTTTGTATCAATTTCAACCATAGTTGAACTAGATATGGTCCGTATGTATAGGAAACACCGTTCTTTTGTCTGACCACACTCACGTTTCCTGCGGTATTAGACACTCTAGAAAGCAAGAGCGTGCTTCTTGCTCTAAAGCAGAGTGTGATGAATGGATGAGAACTCTGCTGTGTGTTTCCCTTCAGAAATGGAGTTAAATTCCAGGCTCTGTGTCTTCCTACAAGCAAGACATCGTTTCAAGTAAGGGCAGTCACTTTTCAGTTCAAAAGAACTACATCGGTCATGAAGCTCACACGTTTCTCATCTTAACTGACAAGCATCTGATGTAAGAGGGCCAGTGCTTTGTATCAGTTTCAGAAGCAGAGTTGGACTAATATGGTCCATATGTGTAGGAAACACCGTTTTTTTGTTCGCAGCACACTCACGTTTCCTCCTGTATTAGAGTCTCTGGAAAGCAACAGCGTGCGTCTTGCTCTAAAGCAGAGTGTGATCCATGGATGAGGACTCTGCTGTGTGTTTCCCTTCAGAAATGGAGTTAAATCCCAGGCACTGTGTCTTCCTACAAGCAAGACTTCTTTTCAGGTAAGGGCAATTTCTTTACAGCTCAAAAAACTACATCGTTCACGAAGCTCACACGTTTCTCATCTAAACTGACAAGCATTGGATGTTAGAGGACCTGGGCTTTGTGTCAATTTCAGAAGCAGAGTTGGACTAGATATGGTCCGTATGTGTAGCAAACACCGTTCTTATGTTCTCAGCACACTCACGTTTCCTGCTGTATTAGAAAATCTAGAAAGCAAGAGCGTGCTTCTTGCTCTACAGCAGAGTGTGATCTAAGGATGAGAACTCTACTGTGTGTTTCACTTCACAAATGGAGTTAAATCCCAGGCTCTGAGTCTTCCTACGAGCAAGACTTCTTTTCAGGTAAGGGCAGTTACTTTACAGCTCAAACGAACTACATCGTTCACGAAGCACACACGTCTCTCGTCTAAATTCACAAGCATTGGATGTTAGAAGACCTGCGGTTTCTTTCAGTTTGAGAAGCAGAGTTGAACTAGATATGGTCTGTATGTGTAGGAAACACCGTTCTTTTGTTATGAGCACACTCATGTTTCCTGCTGTATTAGAGACTCTGGAAAGCAAGAGCGTGCTTCTTGCTCTAAAGCAGAGTGTGATCCATGGATGAGAACTCTGCTGTGTCTTTCACTTCACAAATGGAGTTAAATCCCAGGCTCTGTGTCTTCCTACGAGCAAGACTTCGTTTCAAGTAAGGGCAGTCACTTTTCACCTCAAATGATCTACATCGTTCACGAAGCTCACAGGTTTCACATCTTAACTGACAGGCATTGAATGTAACAGGACCAGTGCTTTGTATCAGTTTCAGAAGCAGAGTTGGACTAATATGGTCCCTATGTGTATGAAACACCGTTCTTTTTTTCTCAGCACACTCACGATTCCTGCTGTATTAGAGACCCTGGAAAGCAAGAGCATTCTTCTTGCTCTAAAGCAGAGTGTGATCCATGGATGAGAACTCTGCTGTGTGTTTCCCTTCAGAAATGGAGTTAAATCCCATGCTCTGTGTCTTCCTACAAGCAAGACTTCATTTCAAATAAGGGCATTCACTTTTCAGCTCAAACGAACTACATCCTTCATGAAGCTCACACGATTCCCATCTTAACTGCCAAGCATTGGATGTTAGAGGACCAGTGCTTTGTATCAGTTTCAGAAGCAGAGTTGGACTAGATATGATCCGTAGGTGTAGGAAACACCATTCTTTTGTTCTCAGCACACTCACATTTCCTCCTGTATTAGAGACTCTGGAAAGCAACAGCGTGATTCTTTCTCTAAAGCAGAGTGTGATCCATGGATGAGAACTCTGCTGTGTGTTTCACTTCAGAAATGGAGTTAAATCCCAGGCTCTGAGTCTTCCTACAAGCAAGATTTCGTTTCAGGTAAGGGCAGTTACTTCACAGCAAAAATGAACTACATCGTTCACGAAGCTCACACGTTTCTCATCTTAACTGACAAGCATTGGATGTTAGAGGCCCTGTGGTTTGTTTCAGTTTCAGAAGCAGAGTTGAACTAGATATTGGCCGTATGTGTAGGAAACACCGTTCTTTTGTTCTGAGAACACTCAAATTTCCTGCTGTATTAGAGACTCTGGAAAGCAAGAGCGTGATTCTTGCTCTAAAGCAGAGTGTGATCCATGCATGAAAACTATGATGTGTGTTTCCCTTCAGAAATGGAGTTAAATTCCAGGCTCTGTGTCTTCCTACAAGCAAGACATCGTTTCAAGTAAGGGCAGTCACTTTTCAGTTCAAAAGAACTACATCGGTCATGAAGCTCACACGTTTCTCATCTTAACTGACAAGCATCTGATGTAAGAGGGCCAGTGCTTTGTATCAGTTTCAGAAGCAGAGTTGGACTAATATGGTCCATATGTGTAGGAAACACCGTTTTTTTGTTCTCAGCACACTCACGTTTCCTCCTTTATTAGAGTCTCTGGAAAGCAACAGCGTGCGTCTTGCTCTAAAGCAGAGTGTGATCCATGGATGAGAACTCTGCTGTGTGTTTCCCTTCAGAAATGGAGTTAAATCCCAGGCACTGTGTCTTCCTACAAGCAAGACTTCTTTTCAGGTAAGGGCAATTTCTTTACAGCTCAAAAAACTACATCGTTCACGAAGCTCACACGTTTCTCATCTAAACTGACAAGCATTGGATGTTAGAGGACCTGGGCTTTGTGTCAATTTCAGAAGCAGAGTTGGACTAGATATGGTCCGTATGTGTAGCAAACACCGTTCTTATGTTCTCAGCACACTCACGTTTCCTGCTGTATTAGAAAATCTAGAAAGCAAGAGCGTGCTTCTTGCTCTACAGCAGAGTGTGATCTAAGGATGAGAACACTACTGTGTGTTTCACTTCACAAATGGAGTTAAATCCCAGGCTCTGAGTCTTCCTACAAGCAAGACTTCTTTTCAGGTAAGGGCAGTTATTTTACAGCTCAAACGAACTACATCGTTCACGAAGCACACCCGTTTCTCGTCTAAATTCACAAGCATTGGATGTTAGAAGACCTGTGGTTTCTTTCAGTTTGAGAAGCAGAGTTGAACTAGATATGGTCCGTATGTGTAGGAAACACCGTTCTTTGTTATGAGCACACTCATGTTTCCTGCTGTATTAGACATTCCATGAAGCAAGAGCGTGCTTCTTGCTCTAAAGCAGAGTGTGATCTATATATGAGAACTCTGCTGTGTGTTTCACTTCAGAAATGGAGTTAAATCCCAGGCTCTGAGTCTTCCTACAAGCAAGACTTCTTTTCAGGTAAGGGCAGTTACTTTACAGCTCAAACGAACTACATCGTTCACGAAGCACACACGTTTCTCGTCTAAATTCACAAGCATTGGATGTTAGAAGACCTGTGGTTTCTTTCAGTTTGAGAAGCAGAGTTGAACTAGATATGGTCCGTATGTGTAGGAAACACCGTTCTTTTGTTATGAGCACACTCATGTTTCCTGCTGTATTAGAGATTCCAGGAAGCAAGAGCGTGCTTCTTGCTCTAAAGCAGAGTGTGATCTATATATGAGAACTCTGCTGTGTGTTTCACTTCAGAAATGGAGTTAAATCCCAGGCTCTGAGTCTTCCTACAAGCAAGATTTCGTTTCAGGTAAGGGCAGTTACTTTACAGCTCAAATGAACTACATCGTTCACGAAGCTCACACGTTTCCTATCTTAACTGACAAGCATTGGATGTTAGAGGACCTGAGGTTTGTTTCAGTTTCAAAAGCAGAGTTGTACTAGATATGGGCCGTATGTGTAGGAAACACCGTTCTTTTTTATGAGCACACTCAAGTTTCCTACTGTATTAGAGACTCAGGAAAGCAACAGCGTGATTCTTGCTCTAAAGCAGAGTGTGATCCATGCATGAAAACTATGATGTGTGTTTCCCTTCAGAAATGGAGTTAAATCCCAGGCACTGTGTCTTCCTACAAGCAAGACTTCTTTTCAGGTAAGGGCAATTTCTTTACAGCTCAAAAAACTACATCGTTCACGAAGCTCACACGTTTCTCATCTAAACTGACAAGCATTGGATGTTAGAGGACCTGGGCTTTGTGTCAATTTCAGAAGCAGAGTTGGACTAGATATGGTCCGTATGTGTAGCAAACACCGTTCTTATGTTCTCAGCACACTCACGTTTCCTGCTGTATTAGAAAATCTAGAAAGCAAGAGCGTGCTTCTTGCTCTATAGCAGAGTGTGATCTAAGGATGAGAACTCTACTGTGTGTTTCACTTCACAAATGGAGTTAAATCCCAGGCTCTGAGTCTTCCTACGAGCAAGACTTCTTTTCAGTTAAGGGCAGTTACTTTACAGCTCAAACGAACTACATCGTTCACGAAGCACACACGTTTCTCGTCTAAATTCACAAGCATTGGATGTTAGAAGACCTGTGGTTTCTTTCAGTTTGAGAAGCAGAGTTGAACTAGATATGGTCCGTATGTGTAGGAAACACCGTTCTTTTGTTATGAGCACACTCATGTTTCCTGCTGTATTAGAGATTCCAGGAAGCAAGAGCGTGCTTCTTGCTCTAAAGCAGAGTGTGATCTATATATGAGAACTCTGCTGTGTGTTTCACTTCAGAAATGGAGTTAATCCCAGGCTCTGAGTCTTCCTACAAGCAAGATTTCGTTTCAGGTAAGGGCAGTTACTTTACAGCTCAAATGAACTACATCGTTCACGAAGCTCACACGTTTCTCATCTTAACTGACAAGCATTGGATGTTAGAGGACCTGAGGTTTGTTTCAGTTTCAAAAGCAGAGTTGTACTAGATATGGGCCGTATGTGTAGGAAACACCATTCTTTTTTCTCAGCACACTCAAGTTTCCTGCTGTATTAGAGACTCAGGAAAGCAACAGCGTGCGTCTTGCTCTAAAGCAGAGTGTGATCCATGGATGAGAACTGTGCTGTGTGTTTCACTTCACACATGGAGTTAAATCCCAGGCTCTGTGTCTTCCTACAAGCAAGACTTCTTTTCAGGTAAGGGCAATTACTTTACAGCTCAAACAACTACATCGGTCACGAAGCTCACACGTTTCTCATCTTAACTGAAAATCATTGGATGTTAGAGGACCTGTGCATTGTTTCAGTTTCAGAAGCAGAGTTGAACTAGATATGGTCCCTATGTGTAGGAAACACCGTTCTTTTTTTATGAGCACACTCATGTTTCCTGCTGTATTAGAGATTCCACGATGCAAGAGCGTGCTTCTTGCTCTAAAGCAGAGTGTGATCTATATATGAGAACTCTGCTGTGTGTTTCACTTCAGAAATGGAGTTAATCCCAGGCTCTGAGTCTTCCTACAAGCAGGACTTCTTTTCAGTTAAGGGCAATTACTTTACAACTCAAACAACTACATCGGTCACGAAGCTCACATGTTTCTCATCTAAACTGACAAGCATTGGATGTTAGAAGACCTGTGGATTCTTTCAGTTTGAGAAGCAGAGTTGAACTAGATATGGTCCGTATGTGTAGGAAACACCGTTCTTTTGTTATGAGCACACTCATGTTTCCTACTGTATTAGAGATTCCAGGAAGCAAGAGTGTGCTTCTTTTTCTAAAGCAGAGTGTGATCTATATATGAGAACTCTGCTGTGTGTTTCACTTCAGAAATGGAGTTAAATCCCAGGCTCTGTGTCTTCCTCCCAGCAAGATTTCGTTTCAGGTAAGGGCAGTTACTTCACAGCAAAAATGAACTACATCGTTCACGAAGCTCACACGTTTCGCATCCTAACTGACAAGCATTGGATGTTAGAGGCCCTGTGGTTTGTTTCAGTTTCAGAAGCAGAGTTGAACTAGATATTGGCTGTATGTGTAGGAAACACCGTTCTTTTGTTCTGAGAACACTCAAATTTCCTGCTGTATTAGAGACTCTGGAAAGCAAGAGCGTGATTCTTGCTCTAAAGCAGAGTGTGATCTATATATGAGAACTCTGCTGTGTGTTTCACTTCAGAAATGGAGTTAATCCCAGGCTCTGAGTCTTCCTACAAGCAAGACTTCTTTTCAGGTAAGGGCAGTTACTTTACAGCTGAAACGAACTACATCGTTCACGAAGCACACACGTTTTTCGTCTAAATTCACAAGCATTGGATGTTAGAAGACCTGTGGATTCTTTCAGTTTGAGAAGCAGAGTTGAACTAGATATGGTCCGTATGTGTAGGAAACACCGTTCTTTTGTTATGAGCACACTCATGATTCCTGCTGTATTAGAGATTCCAGGAAGCAAGAGCGTGCTTCTTGCTCTAAAGCAGAGTGTGATCTATATATGAGAACTCTGCTGTGTGTTTCACATCAGAAATGAAGTTAAATCCCAGGCTCTGAGTCTTCCTAAAAGCAAGATTTCGTTTCAGGTAAGGGCAGTTACTTTATAGCTCAAATGAACTACATCGTTCACGAAGCTCACACGTTTCTCATCTTAACTGACAAGCATTGGATGTTAGAGGACCTGAGGTTTGTTTCAGTTTCAAAAGCAGAGTTGTACTAGATATGGGCCGTATGTGCAGGAAACACCGTTCTTTTTCTCAGCACACTCAAGTTTCCTGCTGTATTAGAGACTCAGGAAAGCAAGAGCGTGATTCTTGCTCTAAAGCAGTGTGTGATCCATGCATGAAAACTATGATGTGTGTTTCCCTTCAGAAATGGAGTTAAATTCCAGGCTCTGTGTCTTCCTACAAGCAAGACATCGTTTCAAGTAAGGGCAGTCACTTTTCAGTTCAAAAGAACTACATCGGTCATGGGCTCACACGTTTCTCATCTTAACTGACAAGCATCTGATGTAAGAGGGCCAGTGCTTTGTATCAGTTTCAGAAGCAGAGTTGGACTAATATGGTCCATATGTGTAGGAAACACCGTTTTCTTGTTCTCAGCACACTCACGTTTCCTCCTGTATTAGAGTCTCTGGAAAGCAACAGCGTGCGTCTTGCTCTATAGCAGAGTGTGATCCATGGATGAGAACTCTGCTGTGTGTTTCCCTTCAGAAATGGAGTTAAATCCCAGGCACTGTGTCTTCCTACAAGCAAGACTTCTTTTCAGGTAAGGGCAATTTCTTTACAGCTCAAAAAACTACATCGTTCACGAAGCTCACACGTTTCTCATCTAAACTGACAAGCATTGGATGTTAGAGGACCTGGGCTTTGTGTCAATTTCAGAAGCAGAGTTGGACTAGATATGGTCCGTATGTGTAGCAAACACCGTTCTTATGTTCTCAGCACACTCACGTTTCCTGCTGTATTAGAAAATCTAGAAAGCAAGAGCGTGCTTCTTGCTCTATAGCAGAGTGTGATCTAAGGATGAGAACTCTACTGTGTGTTTCACTTCACAAATGGAGTTAAATCCCAGGCTCTGAGTCTTCCTACGAGCAAGACTTCTTTTCAGTTAAGGGCAGTTACTTTACAGCTCAAACGAACTACATCGTTCACGAAGCACACACGTTTCTCGTCTAAATTCACAAGCATTGGATGTTAGAAGACCTGTGGTTTCTTTCAGTTTGAGAAGCAGAGTTGAACTAGATATGGTCCGTATGTGTAGGAAACACCGTTCTTTTGTTATGAGCACACTCATGTTTCCTGCTGTATTAGAGATTCCAGGAAGCAAGAGCGTGCTTCTTGCTCTAAAGCAGAGTGTGATCTATATATGAGAACTCTGCTGTGTGTTTCACTTCAGAAATGGAGTTAATCCCAGGCTCTGAGTCTTCCTACAAGCAAGATTTCGTTTCAGGTAAGGGCAGTTACTTTACAGCTCAAATGAACTACATCGTTCACGAAGCTCACACGTTTCTCATCTTAACTGACAAGCATTGGATGTTAGAGGACCTGAGGTTTGTTTCAGTTTCAAAAGCAGAGTTGTACTAGATATGGGCCGTATGTGTAGGAAACACTGTTCTTTTTTCTCAGCACACTCAAGTTTCCTGGTGTATTATAGACTCAGGAAAGCAACAGCGTGCGTCTTGCTCTAAAGCAGAGTGTGATCCATGGATGAGAACTGTGCTGTGTGTTTCACTTCACACATGGAGTTAAATCCCAGGCTCTGTGTCTTCCTACAAGCAAGACTTCTTTTCAGGTAAGGGCAATTACTTTACAGCTCAAACAACTACATCGGTCACGAAGCTCACACGTTTCTCATCTTAACTGAAAAGCATTGGATGTTAGAGGACCTGTGCATTGTTTCAGTTTCAGAAGCAGAGTTGAACTAGATATGGTCCCTATGTGTAGGAAACACCGTTCTTTTTTTATGAGCACACTCATGTTTCCTGCTGTATTAGAGATTCCACGATGCAAGAGCGTGCTTCTTGCTCTAAAGCAGAGTGTGATCTATATATGAGAACTCTGCTGTGTGTTTCACTTCAGAAATGGAGTTAATCCCAGGCTCTGAGTCTTCCTACAAGCAGGACTTCTTTTCAGTTAAGGGCAATTACTTTACAACTCAAACAACTACATCGGTCACAAAGCTCACATGTTTCTCATCTAAACTGACAAGCATTGGATGTTAGAAGACCTGTGGTTTCTTTCAGTTTGAGAAGCAGAGTTGAACTAGATATGGTCCGTATGTGTAGGAAACACCGTTCTTTTGTTATGAGCACACTCATGTTTCCTGCTGTATTAGAGATTCCAGGAAGCAAGAGCGTGCTTCTTGCTCTAAAGCAGAGTGTGATCTATATATGAGAACTCTGCTGTGTGTTTCGCTTCAGAAATGGAGTTAAATGCCAGGCTCTGTGTCTTCCTCCAAGCAAGATTTCGTTTCAGGTAAGGGCAGTTACTTCACAGCAAAAATGAACTACATCGTTCACGAAGCTCACACGTTTCGCATCCTAACTGACAAGCATTGGATGTTAGAGGCCCTGTGGTTTGTTTCAGTTTCAGAAGCAGAGTTGAACTAGATATTGGCCGTATGTGTAGGAAACACCGTTCTTTTGTTCTGAGAACACTCAAATTTCCTGCTGTATTAGAGACTCTGGAAATCAAGAGCGTGATTCTTGCTCTAAAGCAGAGTGTGATCCATGCATGAAAACTATGATGTGTGTTTCCCTTCAGAAATGGAGTTAAATTCCAGGCTCTGTGTCTTCCTACAAGCAAGACATCGTTTCAAGTAAGGGCAGTCACTTTTCAGTTCAAAAGAACTACATCGGTCATGAAGCTCACACGTTTCTCATCTTAACTGACAAGCATCTGATGTAAGAGGGCCAGTGCTTTGTATCAGTTTCAGAAGCAGAGTTGGACTAATATGGTCCATATGTGTAGGAAACACCGTTTTTTTGTTC
Source organism: Onychomys leucogaster (assembly GCA_949786385.1). Classification (NCBI taxonomy): domain Eukaryota; kingdom Metazoa; phylum Chordata; class Mammalia; order Rodentia; family Cricetidae; genus Onychomys; species Onychomys leucogaster. Next base: position 1,111,684 of record CATKUP010000146.1, on the reverse strand, counting down.
TCAGCACACTCACGTTTCCTCCTGTATTAGAGTCTCTGGAAAGCAACAGCATGCGTCTTGCTCTAAAGCAGAGTGTGATCCATGGATGAGAACTCTACTGTGTGTTTCCCTTCAAAAATGGAGTTAAATCCCAGGCACTGTGTCTTCCTACAAGCAAGACTTCTTTTCAGGTAAGGGCAATTTCTTTACAGCTCAAAAAACTACATCGTTCACGAAGCTCACACGTTTCTCATCTAAACTGACAAGCATTGGATGTTAGAGGACCTGGGCTTTGTGTCAATTTCAGAAGCAGAGTTGGACTAGATATGGTCCGTATGTGTAGCAAACACCGTTCTTATGTTCTCAGCACACTCACGTTTCCTGCTGTATTAGAAAATCTAGAAAGCAAGAGCGTGCTTCTTGCTCTATAGCAGAGTGTGATCTAAGGATGAGAACTCTACTGTGTCTTTCACTTCACAAATGGAGTAAAATCCCAGGCTCTGAGTCTTCCTACAAGCAAGACTACTTTTCAGGTAATGGCAGTTACTTTACAGCTCAAACGAACTACATCGTTCACGAAGCACACACGTTTCTCGTCTAAATTCACAAGCATTGGATGTTAGAAGACCTGTGGTTTCTTTCAGTTTGAGAAGCAGAGTTGAACTAGATATGGTCCGTATGTGTAGGAAACACCGTTCTTTTGTTATGAGCACACTCATGTTTCCTGCTGTATTAGAGATTCCAGGAAGCAAGAGCGTGCTTCTTGCTCTAAAGCAGAGTGTGATCTATGGATGAGAACTCTGCTTTGTTTCACTTCAGAAATGGAGTTAAATCCCAGGCTCTTAGTCTTCCTACAAGTAAGACTTCACTTCAGGTAAGTGCAGTTACTTTACAGCTCAAACAAACTACATCGTTCATGAAGCTCACACGTTTCTAATCTAAACTGACAAGCATTGGATGGTAGAGGAACTGTAGTTGGTTTCAGTTTCAGAAGCAGAGTTGAACTAGATATGGTCCGTATGTTTAGGAAACTCAGTACTTTTGTTCTGAGCACACTCATTTTTTCTGTTGTAATAGAGACTCTAGAAAGCAAGAGCGTGCTTCTTGCTCTAAAGCAGAATGGGATCCATGGATGAGAACTATGGTGTTTGTTTCCCTTCAGATATGGAGTTAAATCCCAGGCTCTGAGTTTTCCTACTAGCAAGACTTCTTTTCAGGTAAGGGCAGTCACTTTTCACCTCAAACGATCTACATCGTTCACGAAGCTAACACGTTTGACATATTACCTGACAAGCATTGGATGTTAGAGGACCAGTGCGTTGTATCAGTTTCAGAAGCAGAGTTGGACTAGATATGGTCCCTATGTGTAGGAAACACCGATCTTTTGTTCTCAGCACACCCACGTTTCCTGCTGTCTTAGAGAATCTAGAAAGCCAGAGTGTGCTTCTTGCTCTAAAGCAGAGTGTGATCCATGGATGAGAACTATCCTGTGTGTTTCCCTTCAGATATGGAGTTAAATCCCAGGCTCTGAGTCTTCCTACAAGCAAGACTTCGTTTCAGGTAAGGGCAGTTACTTTTGAGCTCAAAAGAACTACATTGTTCACGAAGCTCACACGTTTCTCGGTCTTAATTGAAAAGCATTGGATGTTACAGGACCTGTGCTTTGTGTCAGTTTCAGAAGAAGTGTCAAACTAGATATGGTCCGTATGTTTAGGAAACACAGTTATTTTGTTATGAGCACAATCATGTTTGCTGCTGTATTACAGACTCTAGAAGGAAGAGCGTGGTTCTTGCTCTAAAGCAGAGTGTGATTCATGGATGAGAAATGTGCTGTGTGTTTCCCTTCAGAAATGGAGTTAAATCCCAGGCTCTGTGTCTTCCTACAAGCAAGACTTCGTTTCAGGAAAGGGCAGTTACTTTACAGCTCAAACGAACTACATCATACACGAAGCTCACACGTTTCTCGGTCTTAATTGAAAAGCATTGGATGTTACAGGACCTGTGCTTTGTGACAGTTTCAGAATAAGAGTTGAACTAGATGTGGTCCGTATGTGTAGGAAACACAGTTCTTTTGTTCTGAGCACAATCGCGTTTCCTGCTTTATTAGAGACTCTAGAAAGGAAGAGCGTGGTTCTTGCTCTCAAGCAGAGTGTGATTCATGGATGAGAACTGTGCAGTGTGCTTCCCTTCAGAAATGGAGTTAAATCCCAGGCTCTGTGGCTTCCTACAAGCAAGACTTCGTTTCAGGTAAGGGCAGTCACTTTTCAGCTCAAACGAACTACATCGTTCATGAAGCTAAAACTTTTTCCATCTTACCTGACAAGCATTGGATGTTAGAGGTCTAGTGCTTTGTATCAGTTTCAGAAGCACAGTTGGACTAGATATGGTCCGTATGTGTAGGAAACACCGTTCTTTTGTTCTCAGCACACTCACGTTTCCTGCTGTCTTAGAGACTCTAGAAAGCAAGAGCGTGATTCTTGCTCTAAAGAAGAGTGTGATCAATGGATGAGACCTCTGCTGTGTGTTTCACATCAAAAATGGAGTGAAATCCCAGGCTCTGAGTCTTCCTACAAGCAAGATTTCGTTTCAGGTAAGGGCAGTCACTTATCAGCTCAAATGAACTACATCGTTCACGAAGCTAAAACGTTTTCCATCTTACCTGACAAGCATTGGATGTTAGAGGACTAGTGCTTTGTATCAGTTTCAGAAGCACAGTTGGACTAGGTATGGTCCATATGTGTAGCATACACCGTTCTTTTGTTCTCAGCACACTCACATTTCCTGCTCTCTTAGAGACTCTAGAAAGCAAGAGCGTGCTTCTTGCTCTAAAGCAGAGTGTGATCTATGGATGAGAACTCTGCTTTGTTTCACTTCAGAAATGGAGTTAAATCCCAGGCTCTTAGTCTTCCAAGAAGCAAGACTTCACTTCAGGTAAGGGCAGTTACTTTAGAGCTCAAACAAACTACATCGTTCTAGAAGCTTACACGTTTCTAATCTAAACTGACAAGCATTGGATGGTAGAGGACCTGTGGTTTGTATCAGTTTTAGAAGCAGAGATGGACTAGATATGGTCCGTATGTGTAGGAAACACCATTCTTTTCTTCTCAGCACACTCACGTTTCCTGCTGTCTTAGAGACTCTAGAAAGCCAGAGCATGCTTCTTGCTCTAAGGCAGAGTTTGATCTATGGATGAGAACTCTGCTGTGTGTTTCACTTCAGAAATGGAGTTAAATCCCAGGCTCTTAGTCTTCCTACAAGTAAGACTTCATTTCAGGTAAGGGCAGGTACTTTACAGCTCAAACGAACTACATCGTTCATGAAGCTCACACGTTTCTCATCTTACCTGACAAGCATTGGATGTTAGAGGAACTGTAGTTGGTTTCAGTTTCAGAAGCAGAGTTGAACTAGATATGGTCCGTATGTTTAGGAAACTCAGTACTTTTGTTCTGAGCACACTCATGTTTCCTGTTGTAATAGAGACTCTAGAAAGCAAGAGCGTGCTTCATGCTCTAAAGCAGAATGGGATCCATGGATGAGAACTATGCTGTGTGTTTCCCTTCAGATATGGAGTTAAATCCCAGGCTCTGAGTTTTCCTACAAGCAAGACTTCGTTTCAGGTAAGGGCAGTCACTTTTCAGCTCAAACAAACTACATCGTTCACGAAGCTAACACGTTTCCCATATTACCTGACAAGCATTGGATGTTAGAGGACCAGTGCGTTGTATCAGTTTCAGAAGCAGAGTTGGACTAGATATGGTCCCTATGTGTAGGAAACACCGATCTTTTGTTCTCAGCACACTCTCTTTTCCTGATGTCTTAGAGACTCTAGAAAGCAAGAGCGTGCTTCTTGCTCTAAAGCAGAGTGTGATCTATGGATGAGAACTATGCTGTGTGTTTCTCTTCAGAAATGGAGTCAAATCCCAGGCTCTGAGTCTTCCTACAAGCAAGACTTCGTTTCAGGTAAGGGCAGTTACTTTACAGCTCAAACGAACTACATTTTTCACGAAGCTCACACGTTTCTCATATAAACTGACAAGCATTGGATGTTAGAGGACCTGTGTATTGTTTCTCTTTCAGAAGCAGAGTTGAACTAGATATGGCCCTTATGTGTAGGAAATACCGTTCATTTGTCCTGAGTACACTCACGTTTACCGCTTTAATAGAGACTCTAGAAGCAAGAGCGTGCTTCTTGGTCTAAAGCACAATGGGATCCATGGATGAGAACTATGCTGTGTGTTTCACGTCAGAAATGGAGTTAAATCCCAGGCTCTAAGTCTTCCTACATGCAAGACTTCGTTTCAGGTAAGGACAGTCCCTTTTCAGCTCAAATGAAATACATCGTTCACGAAGGTAACAAGTTTCACATCTTAACTGACAAGCATTGGATGTTAGAGGACAAGTGCTTTGTATCAGTTTCAGAAGCAGAGTTGGATTAGATATGGTCTGTATTGTAGGAAACACCGTTCTTTGGTCTTAGCACACTCACGTTTCCTGCTGTCTTAGAGACTCTAGAAAGCAAGAGCGTGCTTCTTGCTCTAAAGAAGAGTGTGATCAATGGATGAGACCTCTGCTGTGTGTTTCACATCAAAAATGGAGTGAAATCCCAGGCTCTGAGTCTTCCTACAAGAAAGACTTCGTTTCAGGTAAGGGCAGTTATTTTACAGCTCAAACGAACTACATTTTTCACGAAGCTCACACGTTTCTCATATAAACTGACAAGCATAGGATGTTAGAGGACCTGTGGTTTGTATGAGTTTCAGAAGCAGAGTTGGACTAGATATGATCCGTATGTGTAGGAAACATCATTCTTTTTTTCTCAGCACACTCACGTTTCCTGCTGTCTTAGAGATTCTAGAAAGCAAGAACGTGCTTCTTGCTCTAAAGCAGAGTGTGATCTATGGATGAGAACTATGCTGTGTGTTTGTCTTCAGAAATGGAGTCAAATCCCAGGCTCTGAGTCTTCCTACAAGCAAGACTTCGTTTCAGGTAAGGACATTTACTTTACAGCTCAAACGAACAACATTGTAGACGAAGGTCACACGTTTCTCGGTCTTAATTGAAAAGCATTGGATGTTACAGGACCTGTGCTTTGTGTCAGTTTCAGAAGAAGTGTCAAACTAGATATGGTCCGTATGTTTAGGAAACACAGTTCTTTTGTTATGAGCACAATCATGTTTGCTGCTGTATTACAGACTCTAGAAGGAAGAGCGTGGTTCTTGCTCTAAAGCAGAGTGTGATTCATGGATGGGAACTGTGCTGTGTGTTTCCCTTCAGAAATGGAGTTAAATCCCAGGCTCTGTGTCTTCCTACAAGCAAGACTTCGTTTCAGGAAAGGGCAGTTACTTTACAGCTCAAACGAACTACATCATACACGAAGCTCACACGTTTCTCGGTCTTAATTGAAAAGCATTGGATGTTACAGGACCTGTGCTTTGTGACAGTTTCAGAATAAGAGTTGAACTAGATGTGGTCCGTATGTGTAGGAAACACAGTTCTTTTGTTCTGAGCACAATCGCGTTTCCTGCTTTATTAGAGACTCTAGAAAGGAAGAGCGTGGTTCTTGCTCTCAAGCAGAGTGTGATTCATGGATGAGAACTGTGCAGTGTGCTTCCCTTCAGAAATGGAGTTAAATCCCAGGCTCTGTGGCTTCCTACAAGCAAGACTTCGTTTCAGGTAAGGGCAGTCACTTTTCAGCTCAAACGAACTACATCGTTCATGAAGCTAAAACTTTTTCCATCTTACCTGACAAGCATTGGATGTTAGAGGTCTAGTGCTTTGTATCAGTTTCAGAAGCACAGTTGGACTAGATATGGTCCGTATGTGTAGGAAACACCGTTCTTTTGTTCTCAGCACACTCACGTTTCCTGCTGTCTTAGAGACTCTAGAAAGCAAGAGCGTGCTTCTTGCTCTAAAGAAGAGTGTGATCAATGGATGAGACATCTGCTGTGTGTTTCACATCAAAAATGGAGTGAAATCCCAGGCTCTGAGTCTTCCTACAAGCAAGATTTTGTTTCAGGTAAGGGCAGTCACTTATCAGCTCAAATGAACTACATCGTTCACGAAGCTAAAACGTTTTCCATCTTACCTGACAAGCATTGGATGTTAGAGGACTAGTGCTTTGTATCAGTTTCAGAAGCACAGTTGGACTAGATATGGTCCATATGTGTAGCATACACCGTTCTTTTGTTCTCAGCACACTCACATTTCCTGCTCTCTTAGAGACTCTAGAAAGCAAGAGCGTGCTTCTTGCTCTAAAGCAGAGTGTGATCTATGGATGAGAACTCTGCTTTGTTTCACTTCAGAAATGGAGTTAAATCCCAGGCTCTTAGTCTTCCAAGAAGCAAGACTTCACTTCAGGTAAGGGCAGTTACTTTACAGCTCAAACAAACTACATCGTTCTAGAAGCTCACACGTTTCTAATCTAAACTGACAAGCATTGGATGGTAGAGGACCTGTGGTTTGTATCAGTTTTAGAAGCAGAGATGGACTAGATATGGTCCGTATGTGTAGGAAACACCATTCTTTTCTTCTCAGCACACTCACGTTTCCTGCTGTCTTAGAGACTCTAGAAAGCCAGAGCGTGCTTCTTGCTCTAAGGCAGAGTGTGATCTATGGATGAGAACTCTGCTGTGTGTTTCACTTCAGAAATGGAGTTAAATCCCAGGCTCTTAGTCTTCCTACAAGTAAGACTTCATTTCAGGTAAGGGCAGGTACTTTACAGCTCAAACGAACTACATCGTTCATGAAGCTCACACGTTTCTCATCTTACCTGACAAGCATTGGATGTTAGAGGAACTGTAGTTGGTTTCAGTTTCAGAAGCAGAGTTGAACTAGATATGGTCCGTATGTTTAGGAAACTCAGTACTTTTGTTCTGAGCACACTCATGTTTCCTGTTGTAATAGAGACTCTAGAAAGCAAGAGCGTGCTTCATGCTCTAAAGCAGAATGGGATCCATGGATGAGAACTATGCTGTGTGTTTCCCTTCAGATATGGAGTTAAATCCCAGGCTCTGAGTTTTCCTACAAGCAAGACTTCGTTTCAGGTAAGGGCAGTCACTTTTCAGCTCAAACAAACTACATCGTTCACGAAGCTAACACGTTTCCCATATTACCTGACAAGCATTGGATGTTAGAGGACCAGTGCGTTGTATCAGTTTCAGAAGCAGAGTTGGACTAGATATGGTCCCTATGTGTAGGAAACACCGATCTTTTGTTCTCAGCACACTCTCTTTTCCTGATGTCTTAGAGACTCTAGAAAGCAAGAGCGTGCTTCTTGCTCTAAAGCAGAGTGTGATCTATGGATGAGAACTATGCTGTGTGTTTCTCTTCAGAAATGGAGTCAAATCCCAGGCTCTGAGTCTTCCTACAAGCAAGACTTCGTTTCAGGTAAGGGCAGTTACTTTACAGCTCAAACGAACTACATTTTTCACGAAGCTCACACGTTTCTCATATAAACTGACAAGCATTGGATGTTAGAGGACCTGTGTATTGTTTCTCTTTCAGAAGCAGAGTTGAACTAGATATGGCCCTTATGTGTAGGAAATACCGTTCATTTGTCCTGAGTACACTCACGTTTACCGCTTTAATAGAGACTCTAGAAGCAAGAGCGTGCTTCTTGGTCTAAAGCACAATGGGATCCATGGATGAGAACTATGCTGTGTGTTTCACGTCAGAAATGGAGTTAAATCCCAGGCTCTAAGTCTTCCTACATGCAAGACTTCGTTTCAGGTAAGGACAGTCCCTTTTCAGCTCAAATGAAATACATCGTTCACGAAGGTAACAAGTTTCACATCTTAACTGACAAGCATTGGATGTTAGAGGACAAGTGCTTTGTATCAGTTTCAGAAGCAGAGTTGGATTAGATATGGTCTGTATTGTAGGAAACACCGTTCTTTGGTCTTAGCACACTCACGTTTCCTGCTGTCTTAGAGACTCTAGAAAGCAAGAGCGTGCTTCTTGCTCTAAAGCAAAGTGTGATCAATGGACGAGAACTCTGCTGTGTGTTTCACGTCAGAAATGAAGTTAAATCCCAGTCTCTGAGTCTTCCTACAAGCAAGACTTCGTTTCAGGTAAGGACATTTACTTTACAGCTCAAACAAACTACATCGTTCACGAAGCTCACACGTTTCTCATCTTAAATAACAAGCTTTGGATGTTAGAGGACCTGTGCTTTGTATCACTTTCAGAGGCAGAGTTGGACTAGATATGGTCCGTATGTGTAGGAAACACCGTTCTTTTGTTCTCAGCACACTCACGTTTCCTGCTGTCTTAGAGACTCTAGAAAGCAAGAGCGTGCTTCTTGCTCTAAAGAAGAGTGTGATCAATGGATGAGACCTCTGCTGTGTGTTTCACATCAAAAATGGAGTGAAATCCCAGGCTCTGAGTCTTCCTACAAGAAAGACTTCGTTTCAGGTAAGGGCAGTTATTTTACAGCTCAAACGAACTACATTTTTCACGAAGCTCACACGTTTCTCATATAAACTGACAAGCATAGGATGTTAGAGGACCTGTGGTTTGTATGAGTTTCAGAAGCAGAGTTGGACTAGATATGATCCGTATGTGTAGGAAACATCATTCTTTTTTTCTCAGCACACTCACGTTTCCTGCTGTCTTAGAGATTCTAGAAAGCAAGAACGTGCTTCTTGCTCTAAAGCAGAGTGTGATCTATGGATGAGAACTATGCTGTGTGTTTGTCTTCAGAAATGGAGTCAAATCCCAGGCTCTGAGTCTTCCTACAAGCAAGACTTCGTTTCAGGTAAGGACATTTACTTTACAGCTCAAACGAACAACATTGTAGACGAAGGTCACACGTTTCTCGGTCTTAATTGAAAAGCATTGGATGTTACAGGACCTGTGCTTTGTGTCAGTTTCAGAAGAAGTGTCAAACTAGATATGGTCCGTATGTTTAGGAAACACAGTTCTTTTGTTATGAGCACAATCATGTTTGCTGCTGTATTACAGACTCTAGAAGGAAGAGCGTGGTTCTTGCTCTAAAGCAGAGTGTGATTCATGGATGGGAACTGTGCTGTGTGTTTCCCTTCAGAAATGGAGTTAAATCCCAGGCTCTGTGTCTTCCTACAAGCAAGACTTCGTTTCAGGAAAGGGCAGTTACTTTACAGCTCAAACGAACTACATCATACACGAAGCTCACACGTTTCTCGGTCTTAATTGAAAAGCATTGGATGTTACAGGACCTGTGCTTTGTGACAGTTTCAGAATAAGAGTTGAACTAGATGTGGTCCGTATGTGTAGGAAACACAGTTCTTTTGTTCTGAGCACAATCGCGTTTCCTGCTTTATTAGAGACTCTAGAAAGGAAGAGCGTGGTTCTTGCTCTCAAGCAGAGTGTGATTCATGGATGAGAACTGTGCAGTGTGCTTCCCTTCAGAAATGGAGTTAAATCCCAGGCTCTGTGGCTTCCTACAAGCAAGACTTCGTTTCAGGTAAGGGCAGTCACTTTTCAGCTCAAACGAACTACATCGTTCATGAAGCTAAAACTTTTTCCATCTTACCTGACAAGCATTGGATGTTAGAGGTCTAGTGCTTTGTATCAGTTTCAGAAGCACAGTTGGACTAGATATGGTCCGTATGTGTAGGAAACACCGTTCTTTTGTTCTCAGCACACTCACGTTTCCTGCTGTCTTAGAGACTCTAGAAAGCAAGAGCGTGCTTCTTGCTCTAAAGAAGAGTGTGATCAATGGATGAGACATCTGCTGTGTGTTTCACATCAAAAATGGAGTGAAATCCCAGGCTCTGAGTCTTCCTACAAGCAAGATTTTGTTTCAGGTAAGGGCAGTCACTTATCAGCTCAAATGAACTACATCGTTCACGAAGCTAAAACGTTTTCCATCTTACCTGACAAGCATTGGATGTTAGAGGACTAGTGCTTTGTATCAGTTTCAGAAGCACAGTTGGACTAGATATGGTCCATATGTGTAGCATACACCGTTCTTTTGTTCTCAGCACACTCACATTTCCTGCTCTCTTAGAGACTCTAGAAAGCAAGAGCGTGCTTCTTGCTCTAAAGCAGAGTGTGATCTATGGATGAGAACTCTGCTTTGTTTCACTTCAGAAATGGAGTTAAATCCCAGGCTCTTAGTCTTCCAAGAAGCAAGACTTCACTTCAGGTAAGGGCAGTTACTTTACAGCTCAAACAAACTACATCGTTCTAGAAGCTCACACGTTTCTAATCTAAACTGACAAGCATTGGATGGTAGAGGACCTGTGGTTTGTATCAGTTTTAGAAGCAGAGATGGACTAGATATGGTCCGTATGTGTAGGAAACACCATTCTTTTCTTCTCAGCACACTCACGTTTCCTGCTGTCTTAGAGACTCTAGAAAGCCAGAGCGTGCTTCTTGCTCTAAGGCAGAGTGTGATCTATGGATGAGAACTCTGCTGTGTGTTTCACTTCAGAAATGGAGTTAAATCCCAGGCTCTTAGTCTTCCTACAAGTAAGACTTCATTTCAGGTAAGGGCAGGTACTTTACAGCTCAAACGAACTACATCGTTCATGAAGCTCACACGTTTCTCATCTTACCTGACAAGCATTGGATGTTAGAGGAACTGTAGTTGGTTTCAGTTTCAGAAGCAGAGTTGAACTAGATATGGTCCGTATGTTTAGGAAACTCAGTACTTTTGTTCTGAGCACACTCATGTTTCCTGTTGTAATAGAGACTCTAGAAAGCAAGAGCGTGCTTCATGCTCTAAAGCAGAATGGGATCCATGGATGAGAACTATGCTGTGTGTTTCCCTTCAGATATGGAGTTAAATCCCAGGCTCTGAGTTTTCCTACAAGCAAGACTTCGTTTCAGGTAAGGGCAGTCACTTTTCAGCTCAAACACTCTACATCGTTCACGAAGCTAACACGTTTCCCATATTACCTGACAAGCATTGGATGTTAGAGGACCAGTGCGTTGTATCAGTTTCAGAAGCAGAGTTGGACTAGATATGGTCCCTATGTGTAGGAAACACCGATCTTTTGTTCTCAGCACACTCTCTTTTCCTGATGTCTTAGAGACTCTAGAAAGCAAGAGCGTGCTTCTTGCTCTAAAGCAGAGTGTGATCTATGGATGAGAACTATGCTGTGTGTTTCTCTTCAGAAATGGAGTCAAATCCCAGGCTCTGTGTCTTCCTACAAGCAAGACTTCGTTTCAGGAAAGGGCAGTTACTTTACAGCTCAAACGAACTAAATCGTACACGAAGCTCACACGTTTCTCGGTCTTAATTTAAAAGCATTGGATGTTACAGGACCTGTGCTTTGTGACAGTTTCAGAATAAGAGTTGAACTAGATGTCGTCCGTATGTGTAGGAAACACAGTTCTTTTGTTCTGAGCACAATCGCGTTTCCTGCTTTATTAGAGACTCTAGGAAGGAAGAGCGTGGTTCTTGCTCTCAAGCAGAGTGTGATTTATGGATGAGAACTGTGCAGTGTGCTTCCCTTCATAAATCGAGTTAAATCCCAGGCTCTGTGTCTTCCTACAAGCAAGATTTCGTTTCAGGTAAGGGCAGTCACTTTTCAGCTCAAAAGAACTACATCGTTCACGAAGCTAAAACGTTTTCCATCTTACCTGACAAGCATTGGATGTTAGAGGACTAGTGCTTTGTATCAGTTTCAGAAGCACAGTTGGACTAGATATGGTCCGTATGTGTAAGAAACACCGTTCTTTTGTTCTCAGCACACTCACGTTTCCTGCTGTCTTAGAGACTCTAGAAAGCAAGAGCGTGCTTCTTGCTCTAAAGAAGAGTGTGATCAATGGATAAGACCTCTGCTGTGTGTTTCACATCAAAAATGGAGTGAAATCCCAGGCTCTGAGTCTTCCTACAAGCAAGACTTCGTTTCAGGTAAGGGCAGTTATTTTACAGCTCAAACGAACTACATTTTTCACGAAGCTCACATGTTTCTCATATAAACTGACAAGCATAGGATGTTAGAGGACCTGTGGTTTGTATGAGTTTCAGAAGCAGAGTTGGACTAGATATGATCCGTATGTGTAGGAAACATCATTCTTTTTTTCTCAGCACACTCACGTTTACTGCTGTCTTAGAGATTCTAGAAAGCAAGAACGTGCTTCTTGCTCTAAAGTAGAGTGTGATCTAAGGATGAGAACTATGCTGTGTGTTTCTCTTCAGAAATGGAGTCAAATCCCAGGCTCTGAGTCTTCCTACAAGCAAGATTTCGTTTCAGGTAAGGGCAGTCACTTTTCAGCTCAAATGAACTACATCTTTCACAAAGCTCACACGTTTCTCATCTTAACTGACAAGCATTGGATGTTAGAGGACCTGTGGTTTGTTTCTCTTTCAGAAGCAGAGTTGAACTAGATATGGCCCTTATGTGTAGGAAATACCGTTCTTTTGTCCTGAGCACACTCACGTCCCGCATTAATAGAGACTCTAGAAGCAAGAGCGTGCTTCTTGGTCTAAAGCAGAATGGGATCCATGGATGAGAACTATGCTGTGTGTTTCACGTCGGAAATGGAGTTAAATCCCAGGATCTAAGTATTCCTACATGCAAAACTTCGTTTCAGGTAAGGACAGTCCCTTTTTAGCTCAAATGAAATACATCGTTCACGAAGGTAACAAGTTTCACATCTTAACTGACAAGCATTGGATGTTAGAGGACAAGTGCTTTGTATCAGTTTCAGAAGCAGAGTTGGATTAGATATGGTCTGTATTGTAGGAAACACCGTTCTTTGGTCTTAGCACACTCACGTTTCCTGCTGTCTTAGAGACTCTAGAAAGCAAGAGCGTGCTTCTTGCTCTAAAGCAAAGTGTGATCAATGGACGAGAACTCTGCTGTGTGTTTCACGTCAGAAATGAAGTTAAATCCCAGTCTCTGAGTCTTCCTACAAGCAAGACTTCGTTTCAGGTAAGGACATTTACTTTACAGCTCAAACAAACTACATCGTTCACGAAGCTCACACGTTTCTCATCTTAAATAACAAGCTTTGGATGTTAGAGGACCTGTGCTTTGTATCACTTTCAGAGGCAGAGTTGGACTAGATATGGTCCGTATGTGTAGGAAACACCGTTCTTTTGTTCTCAGCACACTCACGTTTCCTGCTGTCTTAGAGACTCTAGAAAGCAAGAGCGTGCTTCTTGCTCTAAAGAAGAGTGTGATCAATGGATGAGACCTCTGCTGTGTGTTTCACATCAAAAATGGAGTGAAATCCCAGGCTCTGAGTCTTCCTACAAGAAAGACTTCGTTTCAGGTAAGGGCAGTTATTTTACAGCTCAAACGAACTACATTTTTCACGAAGCTCACACGTTTCTCATATAAACTGACAAGCATAGGATGTTAGAGGACCTGTGGTTTGTATGAGTTTCAGAAGCAGAGTTGGACTAGATATGATCCGTATGTGTAGGAAACATCATTCTTTTTTTCTCAGCACACTCACGTTTCCTGCTGTCTTAGAGATTCTAGAAAGCAAGAACGTGCTTCTTGCTCTAAAGCAGAGTGTGATCTATGGATGAGAACTATGCTGTGTGTTTGTCTTCAGAAATGGAGTCAAATCCCAGGCTCTGAGTCTTCCTACAAGCAAGACTTCGATTCAGGTAAGGACATTTACTTTACAGCTCAAACGAACAACATTGTACACGAAGGTCACACGTTTCTCGGTCTTAATTGAAAAGCATTGGATGTTACAGGACCTGTGCTTTGTGTCAGTTTCAGAAGAAGTGTCAAACTAGATATGGTCCGTATGTTTAGGAAACACAGTTCTTTTGTTATGAGCACAATCATGTTTGCTGCTGTATTACAGACTCTAGAAGGAAGAGCGTGGTTCTTGCTCTAAAGCAGAGTGTGATTCATGGATGGGAACTGTGCTGTGTGTTTCCCTTCAGAAATGGAGTTAAATCCCAGGCTCTGTGTCTTCCTACAAGCAAGACTTCGTTTCAGGAAAGGGCAGTTACTTTACAGCTCAAACGAACTACATCATACACGAAGCTCACACGTTTCTCGGTCTTAATTGAAAAGCATTGGATGTTACAGGACCTGTGCTTTGTGACAGTTTCAGAATAAGAGTTGAACTAGATGTGGTCCGTATGTGTAGGAAACACAGTTCTTTTGTTCTGAGCACAATCGCGTTTCCTGCTTTATTAGAGACTCTAGAAAGGAAGAGCGTGGTTCTTGCTCTCAAGCAGAGTGTGATTCATGGATGAGAACTGTGCAGTGTGCTTCCCTTCAGAAATGGAGTTAAATCCCAGGCTCTGTGGCTTCCTACAAGCAAGACTTCGTTTCAGGTAAGGGCAGTCACTTTTCAGCTCAAACGAACTACATCGTTCATGAAGCTAAAACTTTTTCCATCTTACCTGACAAGCATTGGATGTTAGAGGTCTAGTGCTTTGTATCAGTTTCAGAAGCACAGTTGGACTAGATATGGTCCGTATGTGTAGGAAACACCGTTCTTTTGTTCTCAGCACACTCACGTTTCCTGCTGTCTTAGAGACTCTAGAAAGCAAGAGCGTGCTTCTTGCTCTAAAGAAGAGTGTGATCAATGGATGAGACATCTGCTGTGTGTTTCACATCAAAAATGGAGTGAAATCCCAGGCTCTGAGTCTTCCTACAAGCAAGATTTTGTTTCAGGTAAGGGCAGTCACTTATCAGCTCAAATGAACTACATCGTTCACGAAGCTAAAACGTTTTCCATCTTACCTGACAAGCATTGGATGTTAGAGGACTAGTGCTTTGTATCAGTTTCAGAAGCACAGTTGGACTAGATATGGTCCATATGTGTAGCATACACCGTTCTTTTGTTCTCAGCACACTCACATTTCCTGCTCTCTTAGAGACTCTAGAAAGCAAGAGCGTGCTTCTTGCTCTAAAGCAGAGTGTGATCTATGGATGAGAACTCTGCTTTGTTTCACTTCAGAAATGGAGTTAAATCCCAGGCTCTTAGTCTTCCAAGAAGCAAGACTTCACTTCAGGTAAGGGCAGTTACTTTACAGCTCAAACAAACTACATCGTTCTAGAAGCTCACACGTTTCTAATCTAAACTGACAAGCATTGGATGGTAGAGGACCTGTGGTTTGTATCAGTTTTAGAAGCAGAGATGGACTAGATATGGTCCGTATGTGTAGGAAACACCATTCTTTTCTTCTCAGCACACTCACGTTTCCTGCTGTCTTAGAGACTCTAGAAAGCCAGAGCGTGCTTCTTGCTCTAAGGCAGAGTGTGATCTATGGATGAGAACTCTGCTGTGTGTTTCACTTCAGAAATGGAGTTAAATCCCAGGCTCTTAGTCTTCCTACAAGTAAGACTTCATTTCAGGTAAGGGCAGGTACTTTACAGCTCAAACGAACTACATCGTTCATGAAGCTCACACGTTTCTCATCTTACCTGACAAGCATTGGATGTTAGAGGAACTGTAGTTGGTTTCAGTTTCAGAAGCAGAGTTGAACTAGATATGGTCCGTATGTTTAGGAAACTCAGTACTTTTGTTCTGAGCACACTCATGTTTCCTGTTGTAATAGAGACTCTAGAAAGCAAGAGCGTGCTTCATGCTCTAAAGCAGAATGGGATCCATGGATGAGAACTATGCTGTGTGTTTCCCTTCAGATATGGAGTTAAATCCCAGGCTCTGAGTTTTCCTACAAGCAAGACTTCGTTTCAGGTAAGGGCAGTCACTTTTCAGCTCAAACAAACTACATCGTTCACGAAGCTAACACGTTTCCCATATTACCTGACAAGCATTGGATGTTAGAGGACCAGTGCGTTGTATCAGTTTCAGAAGCAGAGTTGGACTAGATATGGTCCCTATGTGTAGGAAACACCGATCTTTTGTTCTCAGCACACTCTCTTTTCCTGATGTCTTAGAGACTCTAGAAAGCAAGAGCGTGCTTCTTGCTCTAAAGCAGAGTGTGATCTATGGATGAGAACTATGCTGTGTGTTTCTCTTCAGAAATGGAGTCAAATCCCAGGCTCTGAGTCTTCCTACAAGCAAGACTTCGTTTCAGGTAAGGGCAGTTACTTTACAGCTCAAACGAACTACATTTTTCACGAAGCTCACACGTTTCTCATATAAACTGACAAGCATTGGATGTTAGAGGACCTGTGGTTTGTTTCTCTTTCAGAAGCAGAGTTGAACTAGATATGGCCCTTATGTGTAGGAAATACCGTTCATTTGTCCTGAGCACACTCACGTTTCCCGCATTAATAGAGACTCTAGAAGCAAGAGCGTGCTTCTTGGTCTAAAGCAGAAGGGGATCCATGGATGAGAACTATGCTGTGTGTTTCACGTCAGAAATGGAGTTAAATCCCAGGCTCTAAGTCTTCCTACATGCAAGACTTCGTTTCAGGTAAGGACAGTCCCTTGTCAGTTCAAATGAAATACATCGTTCACGAAGGTAACAAGTTTCACATCTTAACTAACAAGCATTGGATGTTAGAGGACAAGTGCTTTGTATCAGTTTCAGAAGCAGAGTTGGATTAGATATGGTCTGTATTGTAGGAAACACCGTTCTTTGGTCTTAGCACACTCACGTTTCCTGCTCTCTTAGAGACTCTAGAAAGCAAGAGCGTGCTTCTTGCTCTAAAGCAAAGTGTGATCAATGGACGAGAACTCTGCTGTGTGTTTCACGTCAGAAATGATGTTAAATCCCAGTCTCTGAGTCTTCCTACAAGCAAGACTTCGTTTCAGGTAAGGACATTTACTTTACAGCTCAAACGAACTACATCTTTCACGAAGCTCACACGTTTCTCATCTTAAATAACAAGCTTTGGATGTTAGAGGACCTGTGCTTTGTATCACTTTCAGAGGCAGAGTTGGACTAGATATGGTCCGTATGTGTAGGAAACACCGTTCTTTTGTTCTCAGCACACTCACGTTTCCTGCTGTCTTAGAGACTCTAGAAAGCAAGAGCGTGCTTCTTGCTCTAAAAAAGAGTGTGATCAATGGATGAGACCTCTGCTGTGTGTTTCACATCAAAAATGGAGTGAAATCCCAGGCTCTGAGTCTTCCTACAAGAAAGACTTCGTTTCAGGTAAGGGCAGTTATTTTACAGCTCAAACGAACTACATTTTTCACGAAGCTCACACGTTTCTCATATAAACTGACAAGCATAGGATGTTAGAGGACCTGTGGTTTGTATGAGTTTCAGAAGCAGAGTTGGACTAGATATGATCCGTATGTGTAGGAAACATCATTCTTTTTTTCTCAGCACACTCACGTTTCCTGCTGTCTTAGAGATTCTAGAAAGCAAGAACGTGCTTCTTGCTCTAAAGCAGAGTGTGATCTATGGATGAGAACTATGCTGTGTGTTTGTCTTCAGAAATGGAGTCAAATCCCAGGCTCTGAGTCTTCCTACAAGCAAGACTTCGTTTCAGGTAAGGACATTTACTTTACAGCTCAAACGAACAACATTGTACACGAAGGTCACACGTTTCTCGGTCTTAATTGAAAAGCATTGGATGTTACAGGACCTGTGCTTTGTGTCAGTTTCAGAAGAAGTGTCAAACTAGATATGGTCCGTATGTTTAGGAAACACAGTTATTTTGTTATGAGCACAATCATGTTTGCTGCTGTATTACAGACTCTAGAAGGAAGAGCGTGGTTCTTGCTCTAAAGCAGAGTGTGATTCATGGATGGGAACTGTGCTGTGTGTTTCCCTTCAGAAATGGAGTTAAATCCCAGGCTCTGTGTCTTCCTACAAGCAAGACTTCGTTTCAGGAAAGGGCAGTTACTTTACAGCTCAAACGAACTAAATCGTACACGAAGCTCACACGTTTCTCGGTCTTAATTTAAAAGCATTGGATGTTACAGGACCTGTGCTTTGTGAGAGTTTCAGAATAAGAGTTGAACTAGATGTCGTCCGTATGTGTAGGAAACACAGTTCTTTTGTTCTGAGCACAATCGCGTTTCCTGCTTTATTAGAGACTCTAGGAAGGAAGAGCGTGGTTCTTGCTCTCAAGCAGATTGTGATTTATGGATGAGAACTGTGCAGTGTGCTTCCCTTCATAAATCGAGTTAAATCCCAGGCTCTGTGTCTTCCTACAAGCAAGATTTCGTTTCAGGTAAGGGCAGTCACTTTTCAGCTCAAAAGAACTACATCGTTCACGAAGCTAAAACGTTTTCCATCTTACCTGACAAGCATTGGATGTTAGAGGACTAGTGCTTTGTATCAGTTTCAGAAGCACAGTTGGACTAGATATGGTCCGTATGTGTAAGAAACACCGTTCTTTTGTTCTCCGCACACTCACGTTTCCTGCTGTCTTAGAGACTCTAGAAAGCAAGAGCGTGCTTCTTGCTCTAAAGAAGAGTGTGATCAATGGATGAGACCTCTGCTGTGTGTTTCACATCAAAAATGGAGTGAAATCCCAGGCTCTGAGTCTTCCTACAAGCAAGACTTCGTTTCAGGTAAGGGCAGTTATTTTACAGCTCAAACGAACTACATTTTTCACGAAGCTCACATGTTTCTCATATAAACTGACAAGCATAGGATGTTAGAGGACCTGTGGTTTGTATGAGTTTCAGAAGCAGAGTTGGACTAGATATGATCCGTATGTGTAGGAAACATCATTCTTTTTTTCTCAGCACACTCACGTTTACTGCTGTCTTAGAGATTCTAGAAAGCAAGAACGTGCTTCTTGCTCTAAAGTAGAGTGTGATCTATGGATGAGAACTATGCTGTGTGTTTCTCTTCAGAAATGGAGTCAAATCCCAGGCTCTGAGTCTTCCTACAAGCAAGATTTCGTTTCAGGTAAGGGCAGTCACTTTTCAGCTCAAATGAACTACATCTTTCACAAAGCTCACACGTTTCTCATCTTAACTGACAAGCATTGGATGTTAGAGGACCTGTGGTTTGTTTCTCTTTCAGAAGCAGAGGTGAACTAGATATGGCCCTTATGTGTAGGAAATACCGTTCTTTTGTCCTGAGCACACTCACGTCCCGCATTAATAGAGACTCTAGAAGCAAGAGCGTGCTTCTTGGTCTAAAGCAGAATGGGATCCATGGATGAGAACTATGCTGTGTGTTTCACGTCGGAAATGGAGTTAAATCCCAGGCTCTAAGTGTTCCTACATGCAAGACTTCGTTTCAGGTAAGGACAGTCCCTTTTCAGCTCAAATGAAATACATCGTTCACGAAGGTAACAAGTTTCACATCTTAACTGACAAGCATTGGATGTTAGAGGACAAGTGCTTTCTATCAGTTTCAGAAGCAGAGTTGGATTAGATATGGTCTGTATTGTAGGAAACACCGTTCTTTGGTCTTAGCACACTCACGTTTCCTGCTGTCTTAGAGACTATAGAAAGTAAGAGCGTGCTTCTTGCTCTAAAGCAAAGTGTGATCAATGGACGAGAACTCTGCTGTGTGTTTCACGTCAGAAATGAAGTTAAATCCCAGTCTCTGAGTCTTCCTACAAGCAAGACTTCATTTCAGGTAAGAGCAGTTACTTTACAGCTCAAACGAACAACATTGTACACGAAGCTCACACGTTTCTCGGTCTTAATTGAAAAGCATTGGATGTTACAGGACCTGTGCTTTGTGTCAGTTTCAGAAGAAGTGTCAAACTAGATATGGTCCGTATGTTTACGAAACACAGTTCTTTTGTTATGAGCACAATCATGTTTGCTGCTGTATTACAGACTCTAGAAGGAAGAGCGTGGTTCTTGCTCTAAAGCAGAGTGTGATTCATGGATGAGAACTGTGCTGTGTGTTTCCCTTCAGAAATGGAGTTAAATCCCAGGCTCTGTGTCTTCCTACAAGCAAGTCTTCGTTTCAGGAAAGGGCAGTAACTTTACAGCTCAAACGAACTACATCGTACACGAAGCTCACACGTTTCTCGGTCTCAATTGAAAAGCATTGGATGTTACAGGACCTGTGCTTTGTGACAGTTTCAGAATAAGAGTTGAACTAGATGTGGTCCGTATGTGTAGGAAACACAGTTCTTTTGTTCTGAGCACAATCACGTTTCCTGCTTTATTAGAGACTCTAGAAAGGAAGAGCGTTGTTCTTGCTCTCAAGCAGAGTGTGATTCATGGATGAGAACTGTGCAGTGTGCTTCCCTTCAGAAATGGAGTTAAATCCCAGGCTCTGTGTCTTCCTACAAGTAAGACTTCGTTTCAGGTAAGAGCAGTTATTTTACAGCTCAAACGAACTACATTTTTGTGTGTTTCACATCAAAAATGGAGTGAAATCCCAGGCTCTGAGTCTTCCTACAAGCAAGACTTCGTTTCAGGTAAGGGCAGTTATTTTACAGCTCAAACGAACTACATCGTACACGAAGCTAACACGTTTCTCGGTCTTAATTGAAAAGCATTGGATGTTACAGGACCTGTGCTTTGTGACAGTTTCAGAATAAGAGTTGAACTAGATGTGGTCCGTATGTGTAGGAAACACAGTTCTTTTGTTCTGAGCACACTCACGTTTCCTGCTGTCTTAGAGACTCTAGAAAGCAAGAGCGTGCTTCTTGCTCTAAAGAAGAGTGTGATCAATGGATGAGACCTCTGCTGTGTGTTTCACATCAAAAATGGAGTGAAATCCCAGGCTCTGAGTCTTCCTACAAGAAAGACTTCGTTTCAGGTAAGGGCAGTTATTTTACAGCTCAAACGAACTACATTTTTCACGAAGCTCACACGTTTCTCATATAAACTGACAAGCATAGGATGTTAGAGGACCTGTGGTTTGTATGAGTTTCAGAAGCAGACTTGGACTAGATATGATCCGTATGTGTAGGAAACATCATTCTTTTTTTCTCAGCACACTCACGTTTCCTGCTGTCTTAGAGATTCTAGAAAGCAAGAACGTGATTCTTGCTCTAAAGCAGAGTGTGATCTATGGATGAGAACTATGCTGTGTGTTTGTCTTCAGAAATGGAGTCAAATCCCAGGCTCTGAGTCTTCCTACAAGCAAGACTTCGTTTCAGGTAAGGACATTTACTTTACAGCTCAAACGAACAACATTGTACACGAAGGTCACACGTTTCTCGGTCTTAATTGAAAAGCATTGGATGTTACAGGACCTGTGCTTTGTGTCAGTTTCAGAAGAAGTGTCAAACTAGATATGGTCCGTATGTTTAGGAAACACAGTTCTTTTGTTATGAGCACAATCATGTTTGCTGCTGTATTACAGACTCTAGAAGGAAGAGCGTGGTTCTTGCTCTAAAGCAGAGTGTGATTCATGGATGGGAACTGTGCTGTGTGTTTCCCTTCAGAAATGGAGTTAAATCCCAGGCTCTGTGTCTTCCTACAAGCAAGACTTCGTTTCAGGAAAGGGCAGTTACTTTACAGCTCAACGAACTACATCATACACGAAGCTCACACGTTTCTCGGTCTTAATTGAAAAGCATTGGATGTTACAGGACCTGTGCTTTGTGACAGTTTCAGAATAAGAGTTGAACTAGATGTGGTCCGTATGTGTAGGAAACACAGTTCTTTTGTTCTGAGCACAATCGCGTTTCCTGCTTTATTAGAGACTCTAGAAAGGAAGAGCGTGGTTCTTGCTCTCAAGCAGAGTGTGATTCATGGATGAGAACTGTGCAGTGTGCTTCCCTTCAGAAATGGAGTTAAATCCCAGGCTCTGTGGCTTCCTACAAGCAAGACTTCGTTTCAGGTAAGGGCAGTCACTTTTCAGCTCAAACGAACTACATCGTTAATGAAGTTAAAACTTTTTCCATCTTACCTGACAAGCATTGGATGTTAGAGGTCTAGTGTTTTGTATCAGTTTCAGAAGCACAGTTGGGCTAGATATGGTCCATATGTGTAGGAAACACCGTTCTTTTGTTCTCAGCACACTCACGTTTCCTGCTGTCTTAGAGACTCTAGAAAGCAAGAGCGTGCTTCTTGCTCTAAAGAAGAGTGTGATCAATGGATGAGACCTCTGCTGTGTGTTTCACATCAAAAATGGAGTGAAATCCCAGGCTCTGAGTCTTCCTACAAGCAAGATTTCGTTTCAGGTAAGGGCAGTCACTTATCAGCTCAAATGAACTACATCGTTCACGAAGCTAAAACGTTTTCCATCTTACCTGACAAGCATTGGATGTTAGAGGACTAGTGCTTTGTATCAGTTTCAGAAGCACAGTTGGACTAGATATGGTCCATATGTGTAGCATACACCGTTCTTTTGTTCTCAGCACACTCACATTTCCTGCTCTCTTAGAGACTCTAGAAAGCAAGAGCGTGCTTCTTGCTCTAAAGCAGAGTGTGATCTATGGATGAGAACTCTGCTTTGTTTCACTTCAGAAATGGAGTTAAATCCCAGGCTCTTAGTCTTCCAAGAAGCAAGACTTCACTTCAGGTAAGGGCAGTTACTTTACAGCTCAAACAAACTACATCGTTCTAGAAGCTCACACGTTTCTAATCTAAACTGACAAGCATTGGATGGTAGAGGACCTGTGGTTTGTATCAGTTTTAGAAGCAGAGATGGACTAGATATGGTCCGTATGTGTAGGAAACACCATTCTTTTCTTCTCAGCACACTCACGTTTCCTGCTGTCTTAGAGACTCTAGAAAGCCAGAGCGTGCTTCTTGCTCTAAGGCAGAGTGTGATCTATGGATGAGAACTCTGCTGTGTGTTTCACTTCAGAAATGGAGTTAAATCCCAGGCTCTTAGTCTTCCTACAAGTAAGACTTCATTTCAGGTAATGGCAGGTACTTTACAGCTCAAACAAACTACATCGTTCATGAAGGTCACACGTTTCTCATCTTACCTGACAAGCATTGGATGTTAGAGGAACTGTAGTTGGTTTCAGTTTCAGAAGCAGAGTTGAACTAGATATGGTCCGTATGTTTAGGAAACTCAGTACTTTTGTTCTGAGCACACTCATGTTTCCTGTTGTAATAGAGACTCTAGAAAGCAAGAGCGTGCTTCATGCTCTAAAGCAGAATGGGATCCATGGATGAGAACTATGCTGTGTGTTTCCCTTCAGATATGGAGTTAAATCCCAGGCTCTGAGTTTTCCTACAAGCAAGACTTCGTTTCAGGTAAGGGCAGTCACTTTTCAGCTCAAACAAACTACATCGTTCACGAAGCTAACACGTTTCCCATATTACCTGACAAGCATTGGATGTTAGAGGACCAGTGCGTTGTATCAGTTTCAGAAGCAGAGTTGGACTAGATATGGTCCCTATGTGTAGGAAACACCGATCTTTTGTTCTCAGCACACTCTCTTTTCCTGATGTCTTAGAGACTCTAGAAAGCAAGAGCGTGCTTCTTGCTCTAAAGCAGAGTGTGATCTATGGATGAGAACTATGCTGTGTGTTTCTCTTCAGAAATGGAGTCAAATCCCAGGCTCTGAGTCTTCCTACAAGCAAGACTTCGTTTCAGGTAAGGGCAGTTACTTTACAGCTCAAACGAACTACATTTTTCACGAAGCTCACACGTTTCTCATATAAACTGACAAGCATTGGATGTTAGAGGACCTGTGGTTTGTTTCTCTTTCAGAAGCAGAGTTGAACTAGATATGGCCCTTATGTGTAGGAAATACCGTTCATTTGTCCTGAGCACACTCACGTTTCCCGCATTAATAGAGACTCTAGAAGCAAGAGCGTGCTTCTTGGTCTAAAGCAGAATGGGATCCATGGATGAGAACTATGCTGTGTGTTTCACGTCAGAAATGGAGTTAAATCCCAGGCTCTAAGTCTTCCTACATGCAAGACTTCGTTTCAGGTAAGGACAGTCCCTTTTCAGCTCAAATGAAATACATCGTTCACGAAGGTAACAAGTTTCACATCTTAACTGACAAGCATTGGATGTTAGAGGACAAGTGCTTTGTATCAGTTTCAGAAGCAGATTTGGATTAGATATGGTCTGTATTGTAGGAAACACCGTTCTTTGGTCTTAGCACACTCACGTTTCCTGCTGTCTTAGAGACTCTAGAAAGCAAGAGCGTGCTTCTTGCTCTAAAGCAAAGTGTGATCAATGGACGAGAACTCTGCTGTGTGTTTCACGTCAGAAATGAAGTTAAATCCCAGTCTCTGAGTCTTCCTACAAGCAAGACTTCGTTTCAGGTAAGGACATTTACTTTACAGCTCAAACGAACTACATCGTTCACGAAGCTCACACGTTTCTCATATAAACTGACAAGCATAGGATGTTAGAGGACCTGTGGTTTGTATGAGTTTCAGAAGCAGAGTTGGACTAGATATGATCCGTATGTGTAGGAAACATCATTCTTTTTTTCTCAGCACACTCACGTTTCCTGCTGTCTTAGAGATTCTAGAAAGCAAGAACGTGCTTCTTGCTCTAAAGCAGAGTGTGATCTATGGATGAGAACTATGCTGTGTGTTTGTCTTCAGAAATGGAGTCAAATCCCAGGCTCTGAGTCTTCCTACAAGCAAGACTTCGTTTCAGGTAAGGACATTTACTTTACAGCTCAAACGAACAACATTGTACACGAAGGTCACACGTTTCTCGGTCTTAATTGAAAAGCATTGGATGTTACAGGACCTGTGCTTTGTGTCAGTTTCAGAAGAAGTGTCAAACTAGATATGGTCCGTATGTTTAGGAAACACAGTTCTTTTGTTATGAGCACAATCATGTTTGCTGCTGTATTACAGACTCTAGAAGGAAGAGCGTGGTTCTTGCTCTAAAGCAGAGTGTGATTCATGGATGGGAACTGTGCTGTGTGTTTCCCTTCAGAAATGGAGTTAAATCCCAGGCTCTGTGTCTTCCTACAAGCAAGATTTCGTTTCAGGTAAGGGCAGTCACTTTTCAGCTCAAAAGAACTACATCGTTCACGAAGCTAAAACGTTTTCCATCTTACCTGACAAGCATTGGATGTTAGAGGACTAGTGCTTTGTATCAGTTTCAGAAGCACAGTTGGACTAGATATGGTCCGTATGTGTAAGAAACACCGTTCTTTTGTTCTCAGCACACTCACGTTTCCTGCTGTCTTAGAGACTCTAGAAAGCAAGAGCGTGCTTCTTGCTCTAAAGAAGAGTGTGATCAATGGATGAGACCTCTGCTGTGTGTTTCACATCAAAAATGGAGTGAAATCCCAGGCTCTGAGTCTTCCTACAAGCAAGACTTCGTTTCAGGTAAGGGCAGTTATTTTACAGCTCAAACGAACTACATTTTTCACGAAGCTCACACGTTTCTCATATAAACTGACAAGCATAGGATGTTAGAGGACCTGTGGTTTGTATGAGTTTCAGAAGCAGAGTTGGACTAGATATGATCCGTATGTGTAGGAAACATCATTCTTTTTTTCTCAGCACACTCACGTTTCCTGCTTTCTTAGAGATTCTAGAAAGCAAGAACGTGCTTCTTGCTCTAAAGCAGAGTGTGATCTATGGATGAGAACTATGCTGTGTGTTTCTCTTCAGAAATGGAGTCAAATCCCAGGCTCTGAGTTTTCCTACAAGCAAGGTTTCGTTTCAGGTAAGGGCAGTCACTTTTCAGCTCAAATGAACTACATCTTTCACAAAGCTCACACGTTTCTCATCTTCACTGACAAGCATTGGATGTTAGAGGACCTGTGGTTTGTTTCTCTTTCAGAAGCAGAGTTGAACTAGATATGGCCCTTATGTGTAGGAAATACCGTTCTTTTGTCCTGAGCACACTCACGTTTCCCGCATTAATAGAGACTCTAGAAGCAAGAGCGTGCTTCTTGGTCTAAAGCAGAATGGGATCCATGGATGAGAACTATGCTGTGTGTTTCACGTCGGAAATGGAGTTAAATCCCAGGCTCTGAGTCTTCCTACATGCAAGACTTCGTTTCAGGTAAGGACAGTCCCTTTTCAGCTCAAATGAAATACATCGTTCACGAAGGTAACAAGTTTCACATCTTAACTGACAAGCATTGGATGTTAGAGGACAAGTGCTTTGTATCAGTTTCAGAAGCAGAGTTGGATTAGATATGGTCTGTATTGTAGGAAACACCGTTCTTTGCTCTTAGCACACTCACGTTTCCTGCTGTCTTAGAGACTCTAGAAAGAAAGAGCGTGCTTCTTGCTCTAAAGCAGAGTGTGATCAATGGATGAGAACTCTGCTGTGTGTTCCACTGCAGAAATGGATTTAAATCCCTGGCTCTGAGTCTTCCTACAAGCAAGACTTCATTTCAGGAAAGGGCAGTAACTTTACAGCTCAAATGAACTACATCGTACACGAAGCTCACACGTTTCTCGGTCTCAATTGAAAAGCATTGGATGTTACAGGACCTGTGCTTTGTGACAGTTTCAGAATAAGAGTTGAACTAGATGTGGTCCGTATGTGTAGGAAAAACAGTTCTTTTGTTCTGAGCACAATCACGTTTCCTGCTTTATTAGAGACTCTAGAAAGGAAGAGCGTTGTTCTTGCTCTCAAGCAGAGTGTGATTCATGGATGAGAACTGTGCAGTGTGCTTCCCTTCAGAAATGGAGTTAAATCCCAGGCTCTGTGGCTTCCTACAAGTAAGACTTCGTTTCAGGTAAGAGCAGTTATTTTACAGCTCAAACGAACTACATTTTTGTGTGTTTCACATAAAAAATGGAGTGAAATCCCAGGCTCTGAGTCTTCCTACAAGCAAGACTTCGTTTCAGGTAAGGGCAGTTATTTTACAGCTCAAACGAACTACATCGTACACGAAGCTCACACGTTTCTCGGTCTTAATTGAAAAGCATTGGATGTTACAGGACCTGTGCTTTGTGACAGTTTCAGAATAAGAGTTGAACTAGATGTGGTCCGTATGTGTAGGAAACACAGTTCTTTTGTTCTGAGCACACTCACGTTTCCTGCTGTCTTAGAGACTCTAGAAAGCAAGAGCATGCTTCTTGCTCTAAAGAAGAGTGTGATCAATGGATGAGACCTCTGCTGTGTGTTTCACATCAAAAATGGAGTGAAATCCCAGGCTCTGAGTCTTCCTACAAGCAAGACTTCGTTTCAGGTAAGGGCAGTTATTTTACAGCTCAAACGAACTACATTTTTCACGAAGCTCACACGTTTCTCATATAAACTGACAAGCATAGGATGTTAGAGGACCTGTGGTTTGTATGAGTTTCAGAAGCAGAGTTGGACTAGATATGATCCGTATGTGTAGGAAACATCATTCTTTTTTTCTCAGCACACACACGTTTCGTGCTGTCTTAGAGATTCTAGAAAGCAAGAACGTGCTTCTTGCTCTAAAGCAGAGTGTGATCTGTGGATGAGAACTATGCTGTGTGTTTCTCTTCAGAAATGGAGTCAAATCCCAGGCTCTGAGTCTTCCTACAAGCAAGATTTCGTTTCAGGTAAGGGCAGTCACTTTTCAGCTCAAATGAACTACATCTTTCACAAAGCTCACACGTTTCTCATCTTCACTGACAAGCATTGGATGTTAGAGGACCTGTGGTTTGTTTCTCTTTCAGAAGCAGAGTTGAACTAGATATGGCCCTTATGTGTAGGAAATACCGTTCCTTTGTCCTGAGCACACTCACGTTTCCCGCATTAATAGAGACTCTAGAAACAAAAGCGTGCTTCTTGGTCTAAAGCAGAATGGGATCCATGGATGAGAACTATGCTGTGTGTTTCACGTCAGAAATGGAGTTAAATCCCAGGCTCTGTGTCTTCCTACAAGCAAGACTTCGTTTCAGGAAAGGGCAGTTACTTTACAGCTCAAACGAACTACATCGTACACGAAGCTCACACGTTTCTCGGTCTTAATTGAAAAGCATTGGATGTTACAGGACCTGTGCTTTGTGACAGTTTCAGAATAAGAGTTGAACTAGATGTCGTCCTTATGTGTAGGAAACACAGTTCTTTTGTTCTGAGCACAATCGCGTTTCCTGCGTTATTAGAGACTCTAGAAAGGAAGAGCGTGGTTCTTGCTCTCAAGCAGAGTGTGATTTATGGATGAGAACTGTGCTGTGTGTTCCACTTCAGAAATGGTGTTAAATCCCAGGCTCTGAGTCTTCCTACAAGGAAGACTTCATTTCAGGTAAGGGCAGTCACTTTTGAGCTCAAACGAACTACATAGTTCACGAAGATCACACTTTTCTCATCGTAACTGACAAGCATTGGATGTTAGAGGACCTGTCGTTTGTTTCAGTTTCAGAAGCAGAGTTGAACTAGACATGGTCCGTATGTCTAGGAAATACCGTTCATTTGTTCTGAACACACTCACGTTTCCTGCTCTATTGGAGACTCTAGAAAGCAATAGCATTCTTCTTGCTCTAACGCAGAGTGTGATCCATGGATGAGAAGTATGCTGTGTGTTTCCCTTCAGAAATGGAGTTAAATCCCAGGCTCTGTGTCTTCCTACAAGCAAGACTTCGTTTCAGGTAAGGGCAGTCACTTTTCAGCTCAAAAGAACTACATCGTTCACGAAGCTAAAACGTTTTCCATCTTACCTGACAAGCATTGGATGTTAGAGGACTAGTGCTTTGTATCAGTTTCAGAAGCACAGTTGGACTAGATATGGTCCGTATGTGTAAGAAACACCGTTCTTTTGTTCTCAGCACACTCACGTTTCCTGCTGTCTTAGAGACTCTAGAAAGCAAGAGCGTGCTTCTTGCTCTAAAGAAGAGTGTGATCAATGGATGAGACCTCTGCTGTGTGTTTCACATCAAAAATGGAGTGAAATCCCAGGCTCTGTGTCTTCCTACAAGCAAGACTTCGTTTCAGGTAAGGGCAGTTACTTTACAGCTCAAACGAACTACATCGTACACGAAGCTCACACGTTTCTCGGTCTTAATTGAAAAGCATTGGATGTTACAGGACCTGTGCTTTGTGACAGTTTCAGAATAAGAGTTGAACTAGATGTGGTCCGTATGTATAGGAAACACAGTTCTTTTGTTCTGAGCACAATCACGTTTCCTGCTTTATTAGAGACTCTAGAAAGGAAGAGCGTGGTTCTTGCTCTCAAGCAGAGTGTGATTCATGGATGAGAACTGTGCTGTGTGTTTCCCTTCAGAAATGTAGTTAAATCCCAGGCTCTGTGGCTTCCTACAAGCAAGACTTCGTTTCAGGTAAGGGCAGTCACTTTCAGCTCAACCGAACTACATCGTTCACGAAACTAACACGTTTCCCATATTACCTGACAAGCATTGGATGTTAGAGGACCAGTGGTTTGTATCAGTTTCAGAAGCAGAGTTGGATTAGATATGGTCCGTATGTTTAGGATACACCGTTCTTTTGTTCTCAGCAAACTCACATTTCCTGCTCTCTTAGAGACTCTAGAAAGCAAGAGCGTGCTTCTTGCTCTAATGCAGAGTGTGATCTATGGATAAGAACTCTGCTGTGTGTTTCACTTCAGAAATGGAGTTAAATCCCAGGCTCTGAGTCTTCCTACAAGTGACACTTCATTTCAGGTAAGGGCCGTTACTTTACAGCTCAAGCAAACTACATCGTTCATGAAGCTCACACATTTCTAATCTAAACTGACAAGCATTGGATGTTAGAGGACCTGGGGTTTGTATCAGTTTCAGAAGCAGAGTTGGACTAGATATGGTCGGTATGTGTAGGAAACACCATTCTTTTCTTCTCAGCACACTCACGTTTCCTGCTGTCTTAGAGACTCTAGAAAGCCAGAGTGTGCTTCTTGCTCTAAAGCAGAGTGTGATCAATGGATGAGAACTGTGCTGTGTGTTCCACTTCAGAAATGGTGTTAAATCCCAGGCTCTGAGTCTTCCTACAAGGAAGACTTCATTTCAGGTAAGGGCAGTCACTTTTGAGCTCAAACGAACTACATAGTTCACGAAGATCACACTTTTCTCATCGTAACTGACAAGCATTGGATGTTAGAGGACCTGTCGTTTGTTTCAGTTTCAGAAGCAGAGTTGAACTAGACATGGTCCGTATGTCTAGGAAATACCGTTCATTTGTTCTGAACACACTCACGTTTCCTGCTCTATTGGAGACTCTAGAAAGCAATAGCATTCTTCTTGCTCTAACGCAGAGTGTGATCCATGGATGAGAAGTATGCTGTGTGTTTCCCTTCAGAAATGGAGTTAAATCCCAGGCTCTGTGTCTTCCTACAAACAAGACATCGTTTCTGATAAGGGCAGTCACTTTTCAGCTCAAACGAACTACATCATTCCCGAAGCTAACACGTTTCCCATATTACCTGACAAGCATTGGATGTTAGAGGAACAGTGTGTTGTATCAGTTTCAGAAGCAGAGTTGGACTAGATATGGTCCGTATGTGTAGGAAACACCGATCTTTTGTTCTCAGCACACTCACATTTCCTGCTTTCTTAGAGAATCTAGAAAGCAAGAGCGTGCTTCTTGCTCTAAAGCAGAGTGAGATCAATGGATGAGACCTCTGCTGGGTGTTTCACATCAGAAATGGAGTTAAATCCCAGGCTCTGAGTCTTCCTACAAGCAAGACTTCGTTTCAGGTAAGGGCAGTTATTTTCAGCTCAAATGAACTACATCGTTCACGAAGCTTACACGTTTCTCATATAAAGTGACAAGTATTGGATGTTACAGGACCTGTGCTTTGTGTCAGTTTCAGAAGAAGTGTCGAACTAGATATGGTCCGTATGTTTAGGAAACACAGTTCTTTTGTTATGAGCACAATCATGTTTGCTGCTGTATTACAGACTCTAGAAGGAAGAGCGTGGTTCTTGCTCTAAAGCAGAGTGTGATTCATGGATGAGAACTGTGCTGTGTGTTTCCCTTCAGAAATGGAGTTAAATCCCAGGCTCTGTGTCTTCCTACAAGCAAGACTTCGTTTCAGGAAAGGGCAGTAACTTTACAGCTCAAACGAACTACATCATACACGAAGCTCACACGTTTCTCGGTCTTAATTGAAAAGAATTGGATGTTACAGGACCTGTGCTTTGTGACAGTTTCAGAATAAGAGTTGAACTAGATGTGGTCCGTATGTGTAGGAAACACAGTTCTTTTGTTCTGAGCACAATCACGTTTCCTGCTTTATTAGAGACTCTAGAAAGGAAGAGCGTTGTTCTTGCTCTCAAGCAGAGTGTGATTCATGGATGAGAACTGTGCAGTGTGCTTCCCTTCAGAAATGGAGTTAAATCCCAGGCTCTGTGGCTTCCTACAAGCAAGACTTCGTTTCAGGTAAGAGCAGTTATTTTACAGCTCAAACGAACTACATTTTTGTGTGTTTCACATCAAAAATGGAGTGAAATCCCAGGCTCTGAGTCTTCCTACATGCAAGACTTCGTTTCAGGTAAGGGCAGTTATTTTACAGCTCAAACGAACTACATCGTACACGAAGCTCACACGTTTCTCGGTCTTAATTGAAAAGCATTGGATGTTACAGGACCTGTGCTTTGTGACAGTTTCAGAATAAGAGTTGAACTAGATGTGGTCCGTATGTGTAGGAAACACAGTTCTTTTGTTCTGAGCACACTCACGTTTCCTGCTGTCTTAGAGACTCTAGAAAGCAAAAGCGTGCTTCTTGCTCTAAAGAAGAGTGTGATCAATGGATGAGACCTCTGCTTGTGTTTCACATTAAAAATGGAGTGAAATCCCAGGCTCTGAGTCTTCCTACAAGCAAGACTTTGTTTCAGGTAAGGGCAGTTATTTTACAGCTCAAACGAACTACATTTTTCACGAAGCTCACACGTTTCTCATATAAACTGACAAGCATAGGATGTTAGAGGACCTGTGGTTTGTATGAGTTTCAGAAGCAGAGTTGGACTAGATATGATCCGTATGTGTAGGAAACATAATTCTTTTTTTCTCAGCACACTCACGTTTCCTGCTGTCTTAGAGATTCTAGAAAGCAAGAACGTGCTTCTTGCTCTAAAGCAGAGTGTGATCTATGGATGAGAACTATGCTATGTGTTTCTCTTCAGAAATGGAGTCAAATCCCAGGCTCTGAGTCTTCCTACAAGCAAGATTTCGTTTCAGGTAAGGGCAGTCACTTTTCAGCTCAAATGAACTACATCTCTCACAAAGCTCACACGTTTCTCATCTTCACTGACAAGCATTGGATGTTAGAGGACCTGTGGTTTGTTTCTCTTTCAGAAGCAGAGTTGAACTAGATATGGCCCTTATGTGTAGGAAATACCGTTCTTTTGTCCTGAGCACACTCACGTTTCCCGCATTAATAGAGACTCTTGAAACAAGAGCGTGCTTCTTGGTCTAAAGCAGAATGGGATCCATGGATGAGAACTATGCTGTGTGTTTCACGTCAGAAATGGAGTTAAATCCCAGGCTCTGTGTCTTCCTACAAGCAAGACTTCGTTTCAGGTAAGGGCAGTCACTTTTCAGCTCAAAAGAACTACATCGTTCACGAAGCTTACACGTTTCTCATATAAAGTGACAAGTATTGGATGTTACAGCACCTGTGCTTTGTGTCAGTTTCAGAAGAAGTGTCGAACTAGATGTGGTCCGTATGTGTAGGAAACACAGTTCTTTTGTTCTGAGCACACTCACGTTTCCTGCTGTCTTAGAGACTCTAGAAAGCAAGAGCGTGCTTCTTGCTCTAAAGAAGAGTGTGATTAATGGATGAGACCTCTGCTGTGTGTTTCACATCAAAAATGGAGTGAAATCCCAGGCTCTGAGTCTTCCTACAAGCAAGACTTCGTTTCAGGTAAGGGCAGTTATTTTACAGCTCAAACGAACTGCATTTTTCACGAAGCTCACACGTTTCTCATATAAACTGACAAGCATAGGATGTTAGAGGACCTGTGGTTTGTATGAGTTTCAGAAGCAGAGTTGGACTAGATATGATCCGTATGTGTAGGAAACATCATTCTTTTTTTCTCAGCACACTCACGTTTCCTGCTGTCTTAGAGATTCTAGAAAGCAAGAACGTGCTTCTTGCTCTAAAGCAGAGTGTGATCTATGGATGAGAACTATGCTGTGTGTTTCTCTTCAGAAATGGAGTCAAATCCCAGGCTCTGAGTCTTCCTACAAGCAAGATTTCGTTTCAGGTAAGGGCAGTCACTTTTCAGCTCAAATGAACTACATCTTTCACAAAGCTCACACGTTTCTCATCTTAACTGACAAGCATTGGATGTTAGAGGACCAGTGGTTTGTTTCTCTTACAGAAGCAGAGTTGAACTAGATATGGCCCTTATGTGTAGGAAATACCGTTCTTTTGTCCTGAGCACACTCACGTTTTCGGCATTAATAGAGACTCTAGAAGCAAGAGCGTGCTTCTTGGTCTAAAGCAGAATGGGATCCATGGATGAGAACTATGCTGTGTGTTTCACGTCAGAAATGGAGTTAAATCCCAGGCTCTAAGTCTTCCTACTTGCAGGACTTCGTTTCAGGTAAGGACAGTCCCTTTTCAGCTCAAATGAAATACATCGTTCACGAAGGTAACAAGTTTCACATCTTAACTGACAAGCATTGGATGTTAGAGGACAAGTGCTTTGTATCAGTTTCAGAAGCAGAGTTGGATTAGATATGGTCTGTATTGTAGGAAACACCGTTCTTTGGTCTTAGCACACTCACGTTTCCTGCTGTCTTAGAGACTCTAGAAAGCAAGAGCGTGCTTCTTGCTCTAAAGCAAAGTGTGATCAATGGACGAGAACTCTGCTGTGTGTTTCACGTCAGAAATGAAGTTAAATCCCAGTCTCTGTGTCTTCCTACAAGCAAGACTTCGTTTCAGGTAAGGACATTTACTTTACAGCTCAAACGAACTACATCGTTCACGAAGCTCACACGTTTCTCATCTTAAATGACAAGCTTTGGATGTTAGAGGACCTGTGCTTTGTTTCACTTTCAGCGGCAGAGTTGGACTAGATATGGTCTGTATTTGTAGGAAACACCGTTCTTTTGTTCTCAGCAAACTCTCTTTTCCTGATGTCTTAGAGACTCTAGAAAGCAAGAGCGTGCTTCTTGCTCTAAAGCAGAGTGTGATCAATGGATGAGAACTCTGCTGTGTGTTCCACTTCAGAAATGGATTTAAATCCCAGGCTCTGAGTCTTCCTACAAGCAAGACTTCATTTCAGGTAAGGGCAGTTACTTTACAGCTCAAACGAACAACATTGTACACGAAGCTCACACGTTTCTCGGTCTTAATTGAAAAGCATTGGATGTTACAGGACCTGTGCTTTGTGACAGTTTCAGAATAAGAGTTGAACTAGATGTGGTCCGTATGTATAGGAAACACAGTTCTTTTGTTCTGAGCACAATCACGTTTCCTGCTTTATTAGAGACTCCAGAAAGGAAGAGCGTGGTTCTTGCTCTCAAGCAGAGTGTGATTCATGGATGAAAACTGTGCTCTGTGTTTCCCTTCAGAAATGTAGTTAAATCCCAGGCTCTGTGTCTTCCTACAAGCAAGACTTCGTTTCAGGAAAGGGCAGTCACTTTTCAGCTCAAACGAACTACATCGTTCACGAAACTAACACGTTTCCCATATTACCTGACAAGCATTGGATGTTAGAGGACCAGTGGTTTGTATCAGTTTCAGAAGCAGAGTTGGATTAGATATGGTACGTATGTTTAGGATACACCGTTCTTTTGTTCTCAGCAAACTCACATTTCCTGCTCTCTTAGAGACTCTAGAAAGCAAGAGCGTGCTTCTTGCTCTAATGCAGAGTGTGATCTATGGATAAGAACTCTGCTGTGTGTTTCACTTCAGAAATGGAGTTAAATCCCAGGCTCTGAGTCTTCCCACAAGTGAAACTTCATTTCAGGTAAGGGCCGTTACTTTACAGCTCAAGCAAACTACATCGTT
Organism: Onychomys leucogaster; assembly: GCA_949786385.1. Classification (NCBI taxonomy): domain Eukaryota; kingdom Metazoa; phylum Chordata; class Mammalia; order Rodentia; family Cricetidae; genus Onychomys; species Onychomys leucogaster. The sequence continues at coordinate 1,077,212 of CATKUP010000146.1, read as the reverse complement.
CATGAAGCTCACACATTTCTAATCTAAACTGACAAGCATTGGATGTTAGAGGACCTGGGGTTTGTATCAGTTTCAGAAGCAGAGTTGGACTAGATATGGTCGGTATGTGTAGGAAACACCATTGTTTTCTTCTCAGCACACTCACGTTTCCTGCTGTCTTAGAGACTCTAGAAAGCCAGAGTGTGCTTCTTGCTCTAAAGCAGAGTGTGATCAATGGATGAGAACTGTGCTGTGTGTTCCACTTCAGAAATGGTGTTAAATCCCAGGCTCTGAGTCTTCCTACAAGGAAGACTTCGTTTCAGGTAAGGGCAGTCACTTTTGAGCTCAAAGGAACTACATCGTTCACGAAGCTAACACGATTTTCATGTTAACTGACAAGGATTGGATGTTAGAGGACCAGGGCTTTGTTTCAGTTTCAGAAGCAGAGTTGGACTAGATATGGTCCGTATGTGTAGGAAATACCGTTCATTTGTTCTGAACACACTCACGTTTCCTGCTCTATTGGAGATTCTAGAAAGCAATAGCATTCTTCTTGCTCTAACGCAGAGTGTGATCCATGGATTAGAAGTATGCTGTGTGTTCCCCTTCAGAAATGGAGTTAAATCCCAGGCTCTGTGTCTTCCTACAAACAAGACATCGTTTCAGATAAGGGCAGTCACTTTTCAGCTCAAACGAACTACATCATTCACGAAGCTAACACGTTTCCCATATTACCTGACAAGCATTGGATGTTAGAGGACCAGTGCGTTGTATCAGTTTCAGAAGCAGAGTTGGACTAGATATGGTCCGTATGTGTAGGAAACGCCGATCTTTTGTTCTCAGCACACTCACGTTTCCTGCTTTCTTAGAGAATCTAGAAAGCAAGAGCGTGCTTCTTGCTCTAAAGCAGAGTGTGATCTATGGATGAGAACTATGCTATGTGTTTCTCTTCAGAAATGGAGTCAAATCCCAGGCTCTGAGTCTTCCTACAAGCAAGATTTCGTTTCAGGTAAGGGCAGTCACTTTTCAGCTCAAATGAACTACATCTCTCACAAAGCTCACACGTTTCTCATCTTCACTGACAAGCATTGGATGTTAGAGGACCTGTGGTTTGTTTCTCTTTCAGAAGCAGAGTTGAACTAGATATGGCCCTTATGTGTAGGAAATACCGTTCTTTTGTCCTGAGCACACTCACGTTTCCCGCATTAATAGAGACTCTTGAAACAAGAGCGTGCTTCTTGGTCTAAAGCAGAATGGGATCCATGGATGAGAACTATGCTGTGTGTTTCACGTCAGAAATGGAGTTAAATCCCAGGCTCTGTGTCTTCCTACAAGCAAGACTTCGTTTCAGGTAAGGGCAGTCACTTTTCAGCTCAAAAGAACTACATCGTTCACGAAGCTTACACGTTTCTCATATAAAGTGACAAGTATTGGATGTTACAGCACCTGTGCTTTGTGTCAGTTTCAGAAGAAGTGTCGAACTAGATGTGGTCCGTATGTGTAGGAAACACAGTTCTTTTGTTCTGAGCACACTCACGTTTCCTGCTGTCTTAGAGACTCTAGAAAGCAAGAGCGTGCTTCTTGCTCTAAAGAAGAGTGTGATTAATGGATGAGACCTCTGCTGTGTGTTTCACATCAAAAATGGAGTGAAATCCCAGGCTCTGAGTCTTCCTACAAGCAAGACTTCGTTTCAGGTAAGGGCAGTTATTTTACAGCTCAAACGAACTGCATTTTTCACGAAGCTCACACGTTTCTCATATAAACTGACAAGCATAGGATGTTAGAGGACCTGTGGTTTGTATGAGTTTCAGAAGCAGAGTTGGACTAGATATGATCCGTATGTATAGGAAACATCATTCTTTTTTTCTCAGCACACTCACGTTTCCTGCTGTCTTAGAGATTCTAGAAAGCAAGAACGTGCTTCTTGCTCTAAAGCAGAGTGTGATCTATGGATGAGAACTATGCTGTGTGTTTCTCTTCAGAAATGGAGTCAAATCCCAGGCTCTGAGTCTTCCTACAAGCAAGATTTCGTTTCAGGTAAGGGCAGTCACTTTTCAGCTCAAATGAACTACATCTTTCACAAAGCTCACACGTTTCTCATCTTAACTGACAAGCATTGGATGTTAGAGGACCAGTGGTTTGTTTCTCTTACAGAAGCAGAGTTGAACTAGATATGGCCCTTATGTGTAGGAAATACCGTTCTTTTGTCCTGAGCACACTCACGTTTTCGGCATTAATAGAGACTCTAGAAGCAAGAGCGTGCTTCTTGGTCTAAAGCAGAATGGGATCCATGGATGAGAACTATGCTGTGTGTTTCACGTCAGAAATGGAGTTAAATCCCAGGCTCTAAGTCTTCCTACTTGCAGGACTTCGTTTCAGGTAAGGACAGTCCCTTTTCAGCTCAAATGAAATACATCGTTCACGAAGGTAACAAGTTTCACATCTTAACTGACAAGCATTGGATGTTAGAGGACAAGTGCTTTGTATCAGTTTCAGAAGCAGAGTTGGATTAGATATGGTCTGTATTGTAGGAAACACCGTTCTTTGGTCTTAGCACACTCACGTTGCCTGCTGTCTTAGAGACTCTAGAAAGCAAGAGCGTGCTTCTTGCTCTAAAGCAAAGTGTGATCAATGGATGAGAACTCTGCTGTGTGTTTCACGTCAGAAATGAAGTTAAATCCCAGTCTCTGTGTCTTCCTACAAGCAAGACTTCGTTTCAGGTAAGGACATTTACTTTACAGCTCAAACGAACTACATCGTTCACGAAGCTCACACGTTTCTCATCTTAAATGACAAGCTTTGGATGTTAGAGGACCTGTGCTTTGTTTCACTTTCAGCGGCAGAGTTGGACTAGATATGGTCTGTATTTGTAGGAAACACCGTTCTTTTGTTCTCAGCAAACTCTCTTTTCCTGATGTCTTAGAGACTCTAGAAAGCAAGAGCGTGCTTCTTGCTCTAAAGCAGAGTGTGATCAATGGATGAGAACTCTGCTGTGTGTTCCACTTCAGAAATGGATTTAAATCCCAGGCTCTGAGTCTTCCTACAAGCAAGACTTCATTTCAGGTAAGGGCAGTTACTTTACAGCTCAAACGAACAACATTGTACACGAAGCTCACACGTTTCTCGGTCTTAATTGAAAAGCATTGGATGTTACAGGACCTGTGCTTTGTGACAGTTTCAGAATAAGAGTTGAACTAGATGTGGTCCGTATGTATAGGAAACACAGTTCTTTTGTTCTGAGCACAATCACGTTTCCTGCTTTATTAGAGACTCCAGAAAGGAAGAGCGTGGTTCTTGCTCTCAAGCAGAGTGTGATTCATGGATGAAAACTGTGCTCTGTGTTTCCCTTCAGAAATGTAGTTAAATCCCAGGCTCTGTGTCTTCCTACAAGCAAGACTTCGTTTCAGGAAAGGGCAGTCACTTTTCAGCTCAAACGAACTACATCGTTCACGAAACTAACACGTTTTCCATCTTACCTGACAAGCATTGGATGTTAGAGGACCAGTGGTTTGTATCAGTTTCAGAAGCAGAGTTGGATTAGATATGGTACGTATGTTTAGGATACACCGTTCTTTTGTTCTCAGCAAACTCACATTTCCTGCTCTCTTAGAGACTCTAGAAAGCAAGAGCGTGCTTCTTGCTCTAATGCAGAGTGTGATCTATGGATAAGAACTCTGCTGTGTGTTTCACTTCAGAAATGGAGTTAAATCCCAGGCTCTGAGTCTTCCCACAAGTGAAACTTCATTTCAGGTAAGGGCCGTTACTTTACAGCTCAAGCAAACTACATCGTTCATGAAGCTCACACATTTCTAATCTAAACTGACAAGCATTGGATGTTAGAGGACCTGGGGTTTGTATCAGTTTCAGAAGCAGAGTTGGACTAGATATGGTCGGTATGTGTAGGAAACACCATTCTTTTCTTCTCAGCACACTCACGTTTCCTGCTGTCTTAGAGACTCTAGAAAGCCAGAGTGTGCTTCTTGCTCTAAAGCAGAGTGTGATCAATGGATGAGAACTGTGCTGTGTGTTCCACTTCAGAAATGGTGTTAAATCCCAGGCTCTGAGTCTTCCTACAAGGAAGACTTCGTTTCAGGTAAGGGCAGTCACTTTTGAGCTCAAAGGAACTACATCGTTCACGAAGCTAACACGATTTTCATGTTAACTGACAAGGATTGGATGTTAGAGGACCAGGGCTTTGTTTCAGTTTCAGAAGCAGAGTTGGACTAGATATGGTCCGTATGTGTAGGAAATACCGTTCATTTGTTCTGAACACACTCACGTTTCCTGCTCTATTGGAGATTCTAGAAAGCAATAGCATTCTTCTTGCTCTAACGCAGAGTGTGATCCATGGATGAGAAGTATGCTGTGTGTTCCCCTTCAGAAATGGAGTTAAATCCCAGGCTCTGTGTCTTCCTACAAACAAGACATCGTTTCAGATAAGGGCAGTCACTTTTCAGCTCAAACGAACTACATCATTCACGAAGCTAACACGTTTCCCATATTACCTGACAAGCATTGGATGTTAGAGGACCAGTGCGTTGTATCAGTTTCAGAAGCAGAGTTGGACTAGATATGGTCCGTATGTGTAGGAAACGCCGATCTTTTGTTCTCAGCACACTCACGTTTCCTGCTTTCTTAGAGAATCTAGAAAGCAAGAGCGTGCTTCTTGCTCTAAAGCAGAGTGTGATCAATGGATGAGACCTCTGCTAGGTGTTTCACCTCAGAAATGGAGTTAAATCCCAGGCTCTGAGTCTTCCTACAAGCAAGACATCGTTTCAGGTAAGGGCAGTTATTTTCAGCTCAAATGAACTACATCGTTCACGAAGCTTACACGTTTCTCATATAAAGTGACAAGTACTGGATGTTACAGGACCTGTGCTTTGTGTCAGTTTCAGAAGAAGTGTCGAACTAGATATGGTCCGTATGTTTAGGAAACACAGTTCTTTTGTTATGAGCACAATCATGTTTGCTGCTGTATAGAGACTCTAGAAAGGAAGAGCGTGGTTCTTGCTCTAAAGCAGAGTGTGATTCATGGATGAGAACTATGCTGTGTGTTTCCCTTCATAAATGGAGTTAAATCCCAGGTTTTGAGTCTTCCTACAAGCAAGATTTCGTTTCAGGTAAGGGCAGTCACTTATCAGCTCAAATGAACTACATCTTTCACGAAGCTAACACGTTTCTCATCTTAACTGACAAGCATTGCATGTTAGAGGAAAAGTGCTTTGTATCAGTTTCAGAAGCAGAGTTGAACTAGATATGGTCCGTATGTGTAGGATACACCTTTCTTTTGTTCTCAGCACACTCACATTTCCTGCTCTCTTAGAGACTCTAGAAAGAAAGAGCGTGCTTCTTGCTCTAAAGCAGAGTGTGATCAATGGATGAGAACTCTGCTGTGTGTTCCACTGCAGAAATGGATTTAAATCCCTGGCTCTGAGTCTTCCTACAAGCAAGACTTCGTTTCAGGTAAGGGCAGTTACTTTACAGCTCAAACGAACTACATTGTACATGAAGCTCACACGTTTCTCGGTCTTAATTGAGAAGCATTGGATGTTACAGGACCTGTGCTTTGTGTCAGTTTCAGAAGAAGTGTCAAACTAGATATGGTCCGTATGTTTAGGAAACACAGTTCTTTTGTTATGAGCACAATCATGTTTGCTGCTGCATTAGAGACTCTAGAAAGGAAGAGCGTGGTTCTTGCTCTAAAGCAGAGTGTGATTCATGGATGAGAACTAGGATGTGTGTTTCCCTTCAGAAATGGAGTAAAATCGCATGTTCTGAGTCTTCCTACTAGCAAGATTTCGTTTCAGGTAAGGGCAGTCACTTATCAGCTCAAATGAACTACAGCTTTCACGAAGCTAACACGTTTCTCATCTTAACTGACAAGCATTGGATGTTAGAGGACCAGTGGTCTGTATCAGTTTCAGAAGCAGAGTTGGATTTGATATGGTCCGTATGTGTAAGATACACCGTTCTTTTGTTCTCAGCACACTCACATTTCCTGCTCTCTTAGAGACTCTAGAAAGCAAGAGCGTGCTTCTTGCTCTAAAGCAGAGTGTGATCTATAGATGAGAACTCTGCTTTGTTTCACTTCAGAAATGGAGTTAAATCCCAGGCTCTTAGTCTTCCAAGAAGCAAGACTTCACTTCAGGTAAGGGCAGTTACTTTACAGCTCAAACAAACTACATCGTTCATGAAGCTCACACATTTCTAATCTAAACTGACAAGCATTGGATGGTAGAGGACCTGTGGTTTGTATCAGTTTCAGAAGCAGAGTTGGACTAGATATGGTCCGTATGTGTAGGAAACACCATTCTTTTCTTCTCAGCACACTCACGTTTCCTGCTGTCTTAGAGACTCTAGAAAGCCAGAGCGTTCTTCTTGCTCTAAAGCAGAGTGTGATCTATGGATGAGAACTCTGCTGTGTGTTTCACTTCAGAAATGGAGTTAAATCCCAGGCTCTTAGTCTTCCTACAAGTAAGACTTCATTTCAGGTAAGGGCAGGTACTTTACAGCTCAAACGAACTACATCGTTCATGAAGCTCACACGTTTCTCATCTTAACTGACAAGCATTGGATGTTAGAGGAACTGTAGTTGGTTTCAGTTTCAGAAGCAGAGTTGAACTAGATATGGTTCGTATGTTTAGGAAACTCAGTACTTTTGTTCTGAGCACACTCATGTTTCCTGTTGTAATAGAGACTCTAGAAAGCAAGAGCGTGCTTCTTGCTCTAAAGCAGAATGGGAACCATGGATGAGAACTATGCTGTGTGTTTCCCTTCAGATATGGAGTTAAATCCCAGGCTCTGAGTTTTCCTACAAGCAAGACTTCGTTTCAGGTAAGGGCAGTCACTTTTCAGCTCAAACGAACTACATCATTCACGAAGCTAACACGTTTCCCATATTACCTGACAAGCATTGGTTGTTAGAGGACCAGTGCGTTGTATCAGTTTCAGAAGCAGAGTTGGACTAGATATGGTCCCTATGTGTAGGAAACACCGATCTTTTGTTCTCAGCACACTCACGTTTCCTGCTGTCTTAGAGAATCTAGAAAGCCAGAGCGTGCTTCTTGCTCTAAAGCAGAGTGTGATCTATGGATGAGAACTCTGCTGTGTGTTACACTTCAGAAATGGAGTTAAATCCCAGGCTCTGAGTCTTCCTACAAGCAAGACTTCGTTTCAGGTAAGGGCAGTTACTTTTGAGCTCAAAAGAACTACATTGTTCACGAAGCTCACACGTTTCTCATATAAACTGACAAGCATTGGATGTTAGAGGACCTGTGGTTTGTTTCTCTTTCAGAAGCAGAGTTGAACTAGATATGGCCCTTATGTGTAGGAAATACCGTTCATTTGTCCTGAGCACACTCACGTTTCCTGTTGTAATAGAGACTCTAGAAAGCAAGAGCGTGCTTCTTGCTCTAAAGCAGAATGGGATCCATGGATGAGAACTATCCTGTGTGTTTCCCTTCAGATATGGAGTTAAATCCCAGGCTCTGAGTCTTCCTACAAGCAAGACTTCGTTTCAGGTAAGGGCAGTCACTTTTCAGCTCAAACGAACTACATCGTTCACGAAGTTAACACGTTTCCCCTATTACCTGAGAAGCATTGGATGTTAGACGACCAGTGCTTTGTATCACTTTCAGAGGCAGAGTTGGACTAGATATGGTCCGTATGTGTAGGAAACACCATTCTTTGTTCTCAGCACACTCTCTTTTCCTGATGTCTTAGAGACTCTAGAAAGCAAGAGCGTGCTTCTTGCTCTAAAGCAGAGTGTGATCAATGGATGAGAACTCTGCTGTGTGTTCCACTTCAGAAATGGATTTAAATCCCAGGCTCTGAGTCTTCCTACAAGCAAGACTTTATTTCAGGTAAGGGCAGTTACTTTACAGCTCAAACGAACAACATTGTACACGAAGCTCACACGTTTCTCGGTCTTAATTGAAAAGCATTGGATGTTACAGGACCTGTGCTTTGTGTCAGTTTCAGAAGAAGTGTCAAACTAGATATGGTCCGTATGTTTAGGAAACACAGTTCTTATGTTATGAGCACAATCATGTTTGCTGCTGTATTACAGACTCTAGAAGGAAGAGCGTGGTTCTTGCTCTAAAGCAGAGTGTGATTCATGGATGAGAACTGTGCTGTGTGTTTCCCTTCAGAAATGGAGTTAAATCCCAGGCTCTGTGTCTTCCTACCAGCAAGACTTCGTTTCAGGTAAGGGCAGTCACTTTTCAGCTCAAACTAACTACATCGTTCACGAAGCTAAAACGTTTTCCATCTTACCTGACAAGCATTGGATGTTAGAGGACTAGTGCTTTGTATCAGTTTCAGAAGCACAGTTGGACTAGATATGGTCCATATGTGTAGGAAACACCGTTCTTTTGTTCTCAGCACACTCACGTTTCCTGCTGTCTTAGAGACTCTAGAAAGCAAGAGCGTGCTTCTTGCTCTAAAGACGAGTGTGATCTATGGATGAGAACTCTGCTGTGTGTTACACTTCAGAAATGGAGTTAAATCCCAGGCTCTGAGTCTTCCTACAAGCAAGACTTCGTTTCAGGTAAGGGCAGTTACTTTTGAGCTCAAAAGAACTACATTGTTCACGAAGCTCACACGTTTCTCATATAAACTGACAAGCATTGGATGTTAGAGGACCTGTGGTTTGTTTCTCTTTCAGAAGCAGAGTTGAACTAGATATGGCCCTTATGTGTAGGAAATACCGTTCATTTGTCCTGAGCACACTCACGTTTCCTGTTGTAATAGAGACTCTAGAAAGCAAGAGCGTGCTTCTTGCTCTAAAGCAGAATGGGATCCATGGATGAGAACTATCCTGTGTGTTTCCCTTCAGATATGGAGTTAAATCCCAGGCTCTGAGTCTTCCTACAAGCAAGACTTCGTTTCAGGTAAGGGCAGTCACTTTTCAGCTCAAACGAACTACATCGTTCACGAAGTTAACACGTTTCCCCTATTACCTGAGAAGCATTGGATGTTAGACGACCAGTGCTTTGTATCACTTTCAGAGGCAGAGTTGGACTAGATATGGTCCGTATGTGTAGGAAACACCATTCTTTGTTCTCAGCACACTCTCTTTTCCTGATGTCTTAGAGACTCTAGAAAGCAAGAGCGTGCTTCTTGCTCTAAAGCAGAGTGTGATCAATGGATGAGAACTCTGCTGTGTGTTCCACTTCAGAAATGGATTTAAATCCCAGGCTCTGAGTCTTCCTACAAGCAAGACTTTATTTCAGGTAAGGGCAGTTACTTTACAGCTCAAACGAACAACATTGTACACGAAGCTCACACGTTTCTCGGTCTTAATTGAAAAGCATTGGATGTTACAGGACCTGTGCTTTGTGTCAGTTTCAGAAGAAGTGTCAAACTAGATATGGTCCGTATGTTTAGGAAACACAGTTCTTATGTTATGAGCACAATCATGTTTGCTGCTGTATTACAGACTCTAGAAGGAAGAGCGTGGTTCTTGCTCTAAAGCAGAGTGTGATTCATGGATGAGAACTGTGCTGTGTGTTTCCCTTCAGAAATGGAGTTAAATCCCAGGCTCTGTGTCTTCCTACCAGCAAGACTTCGTTTCAGGTAAGGGCAGTCACTTTTCAGCTCAAACTAACTACATCGTTCACGAAGCTAAAACGTTTTCCATCTTACCTGACAAGCATTGGATGTTAGAGGACTAGTGCTTTGTATCAGTTTCAGAAGCACAGTTGGACTAGATATGGTCCATATGTGTAGGAAACACCGTTCTTTTGTTCTCAGCACACTCACGTTTCCTGCTGTCTTAGAGACTCTAGAAAGCAAGAGCGTGCTTCTTGCTCTAAAGACGAGTGTGATCTATGGATGAGAACTCTGCTGTGTGTTACACTTCAGAAATGGAGTTAAATCCCAGGCTCTGAGTCTTCCTACAAGCAAGACTTCGTTTCAGGTAAGGGCAGTTACTTTTGAGCTCAAAAGAACTACATTGTTCACGAAGCTCACACGTTTCTCATATAAACTGACAAGCATTGGATGTTAGAGGACCTGTGGTTTGTTTCTCTTTCAGAAGCAGAGTTGAACTAGATATGGCCCTTATGTGTAGGAAATACCGTTCATTTGTCCTGAGCACACTCACGTTTCCTGTTGTAATAGAGACTCTAGAAAGCAAGAGCGTGCTTCTTGCTCTAAAGCAGAATGGGATCCATGGATGAGAACTATCCTGTGTGTTTCCCTTCAGATATGGAGTTAAATCCCAGGCTCTGAGTCTTCCTACAAGCAAGACTTCGTTTCAGGTAAGGGCAGTCACTTTTCAGCTCAAACGAACTACATCGTTCACGAAGTTAACACGTTTCCCCTATTACCTGAGAAGCATTGGATGTTAGACGACCAGTGCTTTGTATCACTTTCAGAGGCAGAGTTGGACTAGATATGGTCCGTATGTGTAGGAAACACCATTCTTTGTTCTCAGCACACTCTCTTTTCCTGATGTCTTAGAGACTCTAGAAAGCAAGAGCGTGCTTCTTGCTCTAAAGCAGAGTGTGATCAATGGATGAGAACTCTGCTGTGTGTTCCACTTCAGAAATGGAGTTAAATCCCAGGCTCTGTGGCTTCCTACAAGCAAGACTTCGTTTCAGGTAAGGGCAGTCATTTTTCAGCTCAAACAAACTACATCGTTCACGAATCTAAAACGTTTTCCATCTTACCTGACAAGCATTGGATGTTAGAGGACTATTGCTTTGTATCAGTTTCAGAAGCAGAGTTGGACTAGATATGGTCCGTATGTGTACGAAACACCGTTCTTTTGTTCTCAGCAAACTCACGTTTCCTGCTGTCTTAGAGACTCTAGAAAGCAAGAGCGTGCTTCTTGCTCTAAAGACGAGTGTGATCAATGGATGAGACCTCTGCTGTGTGTTTCACATCAAAAATGGAGTGAAATCCCAGGCTCTGAGTCTTCCTACAAGCAAGACTTCGTTTCAGGTAAGGGCAGTTATTTTATAGCTCAAACGAACTACAATTTTTCACGAAGCTCACACGTTTCTCATATAAACTGACAAGCATAGGATGTTAGAGGACCTGTGGTTTGTATGAGTTTCAGAAGCAGAGTTGGACTAGATATGATCCGTATGTGTAGGAAACATCATTCTTTTTTTCTCAGCACACTCACGTTTCCTTCTGTCTTAGAGATTCTAGAAAGCAAGAACGTGCTTCTTGCTCTAAAACAGAGTGTGATCTATGGATGAGAACTATGCTGTGTGTTTCTCTTCAGAAATGGAGTCAAATCCCAGGATCTGAGTCTTCCTACAAGCAAGATTTCATTTCAGGTAAGGGCAGTCACTTTTCAGCTCAAATGAACTACATCTTTCACAAAGCTCACACGTTTCTCATCTTAACTGACAAGCATTGGATGTTAGAGGACCTGTGGTTTGTTTCTCTTTCAGAAGCAGAGTTGAACTAGATATGGCCCTTATGTGTAGGAAATACCGTTCTTTTGTCCTGAGCACACTCAAGTTTCCAGCATTAATAGATACTCTAGAAGCAAGAGAGTGCTTCTTGGTCTAAAGCAGAATGGGATCCATGGATGAGAACTATGCTGTGTGTTTCACGTCAGAAATGGAGTTAAATCCCAGGCTCTAAGTCTTCCTACATGCAAGACTTCGTTTCAGGTAAGGACAGTCCCTTTTCAGCTCAAATGAAATACATCGTTCACGAAGGTAACAAGTTTCACATCTTAACTGACAAGCATTGGATGTTAGAGGACAAGTGCTTTGTATCAGTTTCAGAAGCAGAGTTGGATTAGATATGGTCTGTATTGTAGGAATCACCGTTCTTTGGTCTTAGCACACTCATGTTTCCTGCTGTCTTAGAGACTCTAGAAAGCAAGAGCGTGCTTCTTGCTCTAAAGCAAAGTGTGATCAATGGACGAGAACTCTGCTGTGTGTTTCACGTCAGAAATGAAGTTAAATCCCAGTCTCTGAGTCTTCCTACAAGCAAGACTTCGTTTCAGGTAAGGACATTTACTTTACAGCTCAAACGAACTACATCGTTCACGAAGCTCACACGTTTCTCATCTTAAATGACAAGCTTAGGATGTTAAAGGACCTGTGCTTTGTATCACTTTCAGAGGCAGAGTTGGACTAGATATGGTCCGTATGTGTAGGAAACACCGTTCTTTTCTTCTCAGCACACTCTCTTTTCCTGATGTCTTAGAGACTCTAGAAAGCAAGAGCGTGCTTCTTGCTCTAAAGCAGAGTGTGATCAATGGATGAGAACTCTGCTGTGTGTTCCACTTCAGAAATGGATTTAAATCCCAGGCTCTGAGTCTTCCTACAAGCAAGACTTCATTTCAGGTAAGGGCAGTTACTTTACAGCTCAAACGAACAACATTGTACACGAAGCTCACACGTTTCTCGGTCTTAATTGAAAAGCATTGGATGTTACAGGACCTGTGCTTTGTGTCAGTTTCAGAAGAAGTGTAAAACCAAATATGGTCCGTATGTTTAGGAAACACAGTTCTTTTGTTATGAGCACAATCATGTTTGCTGCTGTATTACAGACTCTAGAAGGAAGAGCGTGGTTCTTGCTCTAAAGCAGAGTGTGATTCACGGATGAGAACTGTGCTCTGTGTTTCCCTTCAGAAATGGAGTTATATCCCAGGCTCTGTGTCTTCCTACAAGCAAGACTTCGTTTAAGGAAAGGGCAGTTACTTTACAGCTCAAACGAACTACATCGTACACGAAGCTCACACGTTTCTCGGTCTTAATTGAAAAGCATTGGATGTTACAGGACCTGTGCTTTGTGACAGTTTCAGAATAAGAGTTGAACTAGATGTGGTCCGTATGTGTAGGAAACACCGTTCTTTTGTTCTGAGCACAATCACGTTTCCTGCTTTATTAGAGACTCTAGAAAGGAAGAGCGTGGTTCTTGCTCTCAAGCAGAGTGTGATTCATGGATGAGAACTGTGCAGTGTGCTTCCCTTCAGAAATGGAGTTAAATCCCAGGCTCTGTGGCTTCCTACAAGCAAGACTTCGTTTCAGGTAAGGGCAGTCACTTTTCAGCTCAAACGAACTACATCGTTCACGAAGCTAAAACGTTTTCCATCTTACCTGACAAGCATTGGATGTTAGAGGACTAGTGCTTTGTATCAGTTTCAGAAGCACAGTTGGACTAGATATGGTCCGTATGTGTAGGAAACACCGTTCTTTTGTTCTCAGCACACTCACGTTTCCTGCTGTCTTAGAGACTCTAGAAAGCAAGAGCGTGCTTCTTGCTCTAAAGAGTGTGATCAATGGATGAGACCTCTGCTGTGTGTTTTACATCAAAAATGGAGTGAAATCCCAGGCTCTGAGTCTTCCTACAAGCAAGTCTTCGTTTCAGGTAAGGGCTGTTATTTTACAGCTCAAACGAACTACATTTTTCACGAAGCTCACACGTTTCTCATATAAACTGACAAGCATAGGATGTTAGAGGACCTGTGGTTTGTATGAGTTTCAGAAGCAGAGTTGGACTAGATATGATCCGTATGTGCAGGAAACATCATTCTTTTGGTCTTAGCACACTCACGTTTCCTGCTGTCTTAAAGACTCTAGAAAGCAAGAGCATGCTTCTTGCTCTAAAGCAAAGTGTGATCAATGGACGAGAACTCTCCTGTGTGTTTCACGTCAGAAATGAAGTTATATCCCAGTCTCTGAGTCTTCCTACAAGCAAGACTTCGTTTCAGGTAAGGACATTTACTTTACAGCTCAAACGAACTACATCGTTCACGAAGCTCACACGTTTCTCATCTTACATGACAAGCTTTGGATGTTTGAGGACCTGTGCTTTGTATCACTTTCAGAGGCAGAGTTGGACTAGATATGGTCCGTATGTGTAGGAAACACCGTTCTTTTGTTCTCAGCACACTCTCTTTTCCTGATGTCTTAGAGACTCTAGAAAGCAAGAGCGTGCTTCTTGCTCTAAAGCAGAGTGTGATCAATGGATGAGAACTCTGCTGTGTGTTCCACTTCAGAAATGGATTTAAATCCCAGGCTCTGAGTGTTCCTACAAGCAAGACTTCATTTCAGGTAAGGGCAGTTACTTTACAGCTCAAACGAACAACATTGTACACGAAGCTCACACGTTTCTAGGTCTTAATTGAAAAGCATTGGATGTTACAGGACCTGTGCTTTGTGTCAGTTTCAGAAGAATTGTCAAACTAGATATGGTCCGTATGTTTAGGAAACACAGTTCTTTTGTTATGAGCACAATCATGTTTGCTGCTGTATTACAGACTCTAGAAGGAAGAGCGTGGTTCTTGCTCTAAAGCAGACTGTGATTCACGGATGAGAACAGGGCTGTGTGTTTCCCTTCAGAAATGGAGTTAAATCCCAGGTCTGTGTCTTCCTACAAGCAAGACTTCGTTTCAGGAAAGGGCAGTTACTTTACAGCTCAAAGGAACTACATCGTACACGAAGCTCACACGTTTCTCGGTCTTAATTGAAAAGCATTGGATGTTACAGGACCTGTGCTTTGTGACAGTTTCAGAATAAGAGTTGAACTAGATGTGGTCTGTATGTGTAGGAAACACAGTTCTTTTGTTCTGAGCACAATCACGTTTCCTGCTTTATTAGAGACTCTAGAAAGGAAGAGCGTGGTTCTTGCTCTCAAGCAGAGTGTGATTCATGGATGAGAACTGTGCTGTGTGTTTCCCTTCAGAAATGTAGTTAAATCCCAGGCTCTGTGGCTTCCTACAAGCAAGACTTCGTTTCAGGTAAGGGCAGTCACTTTTCAGCTCAAACGAACTACATCGTTCACGAAACTAACACGTTTCCCATATTACCTGACAAGCATTGGATGTTAGAGGACCAGTGCGTTGTATCAGTTTCAGAAGCAGAGTTGGACTAGATATGGTCTGTACGTGTAGGAAACACCGAACTTTTTTTCTCAGCACACTCACCTTTCCTGCTGTCTTAGAGAATCTAGAAAGCAAGAGCGTGCTTCTTGCTCTAAATAAGAGTGTGATCAATGGATGAGACCTCTGCTGTGTGTTTCACATCAGAAATGGAGTTAAATACCAGGCTCTGAGTCTTCCTACAAGCAAGACTTCGTTTCAGGAAAGGGCAGTTACTTTACAGCTCAAACGAACTACATTTTTTGAAGCTCACACGTTTCTCACATAAACTGACAAGCATAGGATGTTAGAGGACCTGTGGTTTGTATGAGTTTCAGAAGCAGAGTTGGACTAGATATGATCCGTATGTGTAGGAAACACCATTCTTTTTTTCTCAGCACACTCACGTTTCCTGCTGTCTTAGAGATTCTAGAAAGCAAAAACGTGCTTCTTGCTCTAAAGCAGAGTGTGATCTATGGATGAGAACTATGCTGTGTGTTTCCCTTCAGAAATGGAGTCAAATCCCAGGCTCTGAGTCTTCCTACAAGCAAGATTTTGTTTCAGGTAAGGGCAGTCACTTTTCAGCTCATATGAACTACATCTTTCACAAAGCTCACACGTTTCTCATCTTAACTGACAAGCATTGGATGTTAGAGGACCTGTGGTTTGTTTCTCTTTTAGAAGCAGAGTAGAACTATATATGGCCCTTATGTGTAGAATACACCGTTCTTTTGTTCTCAGCACACTCACATTTCCTGCTCTCTTAGAGACTCTAGAAAGCAAGAGCGTGCTTCTTGTTCTAATGCAGAGTGTGATCTATGGATAAGAACTCTGCTGTGTGTTTCACTTCAGAAATGGAGTTAAATCCCAGGCTCTGAGTCTTCCTACAAGTGACACTTCATTTCAGGTAAGGGCAGTTACTTTACAGCTCAAAAGAACTACATTGTTCATGAAGTTCCCATGTTTCTCATCTTAAATGACAAGCTTTGGATGTTAGCAGACCTGTGCTTTGTATCAATTTCAGAGGCAGAGTTGGACAAGTTATGGTCCGTATGTGTAGGAAACTCCGTTCTTTTGTTCTCATCACACTCTCTTTTCCTGATGTCTTAGAGACTCTAGAAAGCAATAGCGTGCTTCTTGCTCTAAAGCAGAGTGTGATCAATGGAAGAGAACTCTGCTGTGTGTTCCACTTCAGAAATGGTGTTAAATCCCAGGCTCTGAGTCTTCCTACAAGCAAGACTTCGTTTCAGGAAAGGGCAGTTACTTACAGCTCAAACGAACTACATCATTCACGAAGCTCACACGTTTCTCGGTCTTAATTGAAAAGCATTGGATGTTACAGGACCTGTGCTTTGTGTCAGTTTCAGAAAAAGTGTTGTACTAGATGTGGTCCGTATGTTTAGGAAACACAGTTCTTTTGTTCTGAGCACAATCACTTTTCCAGCTTTATTAGAGACTCTAGAAAGGAAGAGCGTGGTTCTTGCTCTCAAGCAGAGTGTGATTCATGGATGAGAACTATGCTGTGTGTTTCCCTTCAGAAATGGAGTTAAATCCCAGGCTCTGTGGCTTCCTACAAGCAAGACTTCGTTTCAGGTAAGGGCAGTCACTTTTCAGATCAAACGAACTACATCATTCACGAAGCTAACACGTTTCCCATCTTACCTGACAAGCATTGGATGTTAGAGGACCAGTGCTTTGTATCAGTTTCAGAAGCAGAGTTGGACTAGATATGGTCAGTTTGTGTAGGAAACACCATTCTTTTCTTTTCAGCACACTCACGTTTCCTGCTGTCTTAGAGACTCTAGAAAGCCAGAGCGTGCTTCTTGCTCTAAAGCAGAGTGTGATCAATGGATGAGAACTCTGCTGTGTGTTCCTCTTCAGAAATGGTGTTAAATCCCAGGCTCTGAGTCTTCCTACAAGCAAGACTTCGTTTCAGGAAAGGGCAGTTACTTACAGCTCAAACGAACTACATCATTCACGAAGCTCACACGTTTCTCGGTCTTAATTGAAAAGCATTGGATTTTACAGGAACTGTGCTTTGTGTCAGTTTCAGAATAAGAATTGAACTAGATGTGGTCTGTATGTGTAGGAAACACAGTTCTTTTGTTCTGAGCACAATCACGTTTCCTGCATTATTAGAGACTCTAGAAAGGAAGAGCGTGGTTCTTGCTCTCAAGCAGAGTGTGATTCATGGATGAGAACTATGCTGTGTGTTTCCCTTCAGAAATGGAGTCAAATCCCAGGCTCTGAGTCTTCCTACAAGCAAGATTTTGTTTCAGGTAAGGGCAGTCACTTTTCAGCTCATATGAACTACATCTTTCACAAAGCTCACACGTTTCTCATCTTAACTGACAAGCATTGGATGTTAGAGGACCTGTGGTTTGTTTCTCTTTTAGAAGCAGAGTAGAACTATATATGGCCCTTATGTGTAGAATACACCGTTCTTTTGTTCTCAGCACACTCACATTTCCTGCTCTCTTAGAGACTCTAGAAAGCAAGAGCGTGCTTCTTGTTCTAATGCAGAGTGTGATCTATGGATAAGAACTCTGCTGTGTGTTTCACTTCAGAAATGGAGTTAAATCCCAGGCTCTGAGTCTTCCTACAAGTGACACTTCATTTCAGGTAAGGGCAGTTACTTTACAGCTCAAAAGAACTACATTGTTCATGAAGTTCCCATGTTTCTCATCTTAAATGACAAGCTTTGGATGTTAGCAGACCTGTGCTTTGTATCAATTTCAGAGGCAGAGTTGGACAAGATATGGTCCGTATGTGTAGGAAACTCCGTTCTTTTGTTCTCATCACACTCTCTTTTCCTGATGTCTTAGAGACTCTAGAAAGCAAGAGCGTGCTTCTTGCTCTAAAGCAGAGTGTGATCAATGGAAGAGAACTCTGCTGTGTGTTCCACTTCAGAAATGGTGTTAAATCCCAGGCTCTGAGTCTTCCTACAAGCAAGACTTCGTTTCAGGAAAGGGCAGTTACTTACAGCTCAAACGAACTACATCATTCACGAAGCTCACACGTTTCTCGGTCTTAATTGAAAAGCATTGGATTTTACAGGAACTGTGCTTTGTGTCAGTTTCAGAATAAGAATTGAACTAGATGTGGTCTGTATGTGTAGGAAACACAGTTCTTTTGTTCTGAGCACAATCACGTTTCCTGCTTTATTAGAGACTCTAGAAAGGAAGAGCGTGGTTCTTGCTCTCTAGCAGAGTGTGATTCATGGATGAGAACTGTGCTGTGTGTTTCCCTTCAGAAATGGAGTTAAATCCCAGGCTCTGAGTCTTCCTACAAGCAAGATTTCGTTTCAGGTAAGGGCAGTTACTTTACAGCTCAAACGAACTACATTTTTCACGAAGCTCACACGTTTCTCATATAAACTGACAAGCATAGGATGTTAGAGGACGTGTGGTTTGTATGAGTTTCAGAGGCAGAGTTCGACTAGATATGATCCGTATGTGTAGGAAACACCATTCTTTTTTTCTCAGCACACTCACGTTTCCTGCTGTCTTAGAGATTCTAGAAAGCAAAAACGTGCTTCTTGCTCTAAAGCAGAGTGTGATCTATGGATGAGAACTATGCTGTGTGTTTCCCTTCAGAAATGGAGTCAAATCCCAGGCTCTGAGTCTTCCTACAAGCAAGATTTTGTTTCAGGTAAGGGCAGTCACTTTTCAGCTCATATGAACTACATCTTTCACAAAGCTCACACGTTTCTCATCTTAACTGACAAGCATTGGATGTTAGAGGACCTGTGGTTTGTTTCTCTTTTAGAAGCAGAGTAGAACTATATATGGCCCTTATGTGTAGAATACACCGTTCTTTTGTTCTCAGCACACTCACATTTCCTGCTCTCTTAGAGACTCTAGAAAGCAAGAGCGTGCTTCTTGTTCTAATGCAGAGTGTGATCTATGGATAAGAACTCTGCTGTGTGTTTCACTTCAGAAATGGAGTTAAATCCCAGGCTCTGAGTCTTCCTACAAGTGACACTTCATTTCAGGTAAGGGCAGTTACTTTACAGCTCAAAAGAACTACATTGTTCATGAAGTTCCCATGTTTCTCATCTTAAATGACAAGCTTTGGATGTTAGCAGACCTGTGCTTTGTATCAATTTCAGAGGCAGAGTTGGACTAGATATGGTCCGTATGTGTAGGAAACTCCGTTCTTTTGTTCTCATCACACTCTCTTTTCCTGATGTCTTAGAGACTCTAGAAAGCAAGAGCATGCTTATTGCTCTAAAGCAGAGTGTGATCAATGGAAGAGAACTCTGCTGTGTGTTCCACTTCAGAAATGGTGTTAAATCCCAGGCTCTGAGTCTTCCTACAAGCAAGACTTCGATTCAGGAAAGGGCAGTTACTTTACAGCTCAAACGAACTACATCGTACACGAAGCTCCCACGTTTCTCGGTCTTAATAGAAAAGCATTGGATGTTACAGGACCTGTGCTTTGTGTCAGTTTCAGAAAAAGTGTTGTACTAGATGTGGTCCGTATGTTTAGGAAACACAGTTCTTTTGTTCTGAGCACAATCACTTTTCCAGCTTTATTAGAGACTCTAGAAAGGAAGAGCGTGGTTCTTGCTCTCAAGCAGAGTGTGATTCATGGATGAGAACTATGCTGTGTGTTTCCCTTCAGAAATGGAGTTAAATCCCAGGCTCTGTGGCTTCCTACAAGCAAGACTTCGTTTCAGGTAAGGGCAGTCACTTTTCAGATCAAACGAACTACATCATTCACGAAGCTAACACGTTTCCCATCTTACCTGACAAGCATTGGATGTTAGAGGACCAGTGCTTTGTATCAGTTTCAGAAGCAGAGTTGGACTAGATATGGTCAGTTTGTGTAGGAAACACCATTCTTTTCTTTTCAGCACACTCACGTTTCCTGCTGTCTTAGAGACTCTAGAAAGCCAGAGCGTGCTTCTTGCTCTAAAGCAGAGTGTGATCAATGGATGAGAACTCTGCTGTGTGTTCCTCTTCAGAAATGGTGTTAAATCCCAGGCTCTGAGTCTTCCTACAAGCAAGACTTCGTTTCAGGAAAGGGCAGTTACTTACAGCTCAAACGAACTACATCATTCACGAAGCTCACACGTTTCTCGGTCTTAATTGAAAAGCATTGGATTTTACAGGAACTGTGCTTTGTGTCAGTTTCAGAATAAGAATTGAACTAGATGTGGTCTGTATGTGTAGGAAACACAGTTCTTTTGTTCTGAGCACAATCACGTTTCCTGCATTATTAGAGACTCTAGAAAGGAAGAGCGTGGTTCTTGCTCTCAAGCAGAGTGTGATTCATGGATGAGAACTGTGCTGTGTGTTTCCCTTCAGAAATGGAGTTAAATCCCAGGCTCTGAGTCTTCCTACAAGCAAGATTTCGTTTCAGGTAAGGGCAGTTACTTTACAGCTCAAACGAACTACATTTTTCACGAAGCTCACACGTTTCTCATATAAACTGACAAGCATAGGATGTTAGAGGACCTGTGGTTTGTATGAGTTTCAGAAGCAGAGTTGGACTAGATATGATCCGTATGTGTAGGAAACACCATTCTTTTTTTCTCAGCACACTCACGTTTCCTGCTGTCTTAGAGATTCTAGAAAGCAAAAACGTGCTTCTTGCTCTAAAGCAGAGTGTGATCTATGGATGAGAACTATGCTGTGTGTTTCCCTTCAGAAATGGAGTCAAATCCCAGGCTCTGAGTCTTCCTACAAGCAAGATTTTGTTTCAGGTAAGGGCAGTCACTTTTCAGCTCATATGAACTACATCTTTCACAAAGCTCACACGTTTCTCATCTTAACTGACAAGCATTGGATGTTAGAGGACCTGTGGTTTGTTTCTCTTTCAGAAGCAGAGTAGAACTAGATATGGCCCTTATGTGTAGAATACACCGTTCTTTTGTTCTCAGCACACTCACATTTCCTGCTCTCTTAGAGACTCTAGAAAGCAAGAGCGTGCTTCTTGTTCTAATGCAGAGTGTGAACTATGGATAAGAACTCTTCTGTGTGTTTCACTTCAGAAATGGAGTTAAATCCCAGGCTCTGAGTCTTCCTACAAGTGACACTTCATTTCAGGTAAGGGCAGTTACTTTACAGCTCAAAAGAACTACATTGTTCATGAAGTTCCCATGTTTCTCATCTTAAATGACAAGCTTTGGATGTTAGCAGACCTGTGCTTTGTATCAATTTCAGAGGCAGAGTTGGACTAGATATGGTCCGTATGTGTAGGAAACTCCGTTCTTTTGTTCTCATCACACTCTCTTTTCCTTATGTCTTAGAGACTCTAGAAAGCAAGAACGTGCTGCTTGCTCTAAAGCAGAGTGTGATCTATGGAAGAGAACTGTGCTGTGTGTTCCACTTCAGAAATGGTGTTAAATCCCAGGCTCTGAGTCTTCCTACATGCAAGACTTCGTTTCAGGTAAGGGCAGTCACTTTTCAGCTCAAACGAACTACATCGTTCACGAAGCTAACACGTTTCCCATATCACCTCACAAGCATTGGATGATAGAGGACCAGTGCGTTGTATCAGTTTCAGAAGCAGAGTTGGACTAGATATGGTCCGTATGTGTAGGAAACACCGTTGTTTTGTTCTCAGCTCACTCACGTTTCCTGCTGTCTTAGAGAATCTAGAAAGCAAGAGCATGCTTCTTGCTCTAAAGCAGAGTGTGATCTATTGATGCGAACTCTCCTGTGTGTTTCACTACAGAAATGGAGTTAAATCCCAGGCTCTTAGTCTTCCAAGAATCAAGACTTCACTTCAGGTAAGGGCAGATACTTTACAACTAAAACGAACTACATCGTTCATGAAGCTCACACGTTTCTCATTTAAACTGACAAGCATTGGATGTTAGAAGACCTGTGGTTTGTATCAGTTTCAGAAGCAGAGTTGGACTAGATATGGTCCGTATGTGTAGGAAACAACATTATTTTCTGCTCAGCACACTCACGTTTCTGGCTGTCTTAAAGACTCTAGAAAGCCAGAGCGTGCTTCTTGCTCTAAAGCAGAGTGTGATCAATGGATGAGAACTCTGCTGTGTGTTCCTCTTCAGAAATGGATTTCAATCCCAGCCTCTGAGTCTTCCTACAAGCAAGACTTCGTTTCAAATAAGGGCAGTTACTTTACAGCTCAAACGAACTGCATTGTACAGGAAGCTCACACGTTTCTCGGTCTTAATTGAAAAGCATTGGATGTTACAGGACCTGTGCTTTGTGTCAGTTTCAGAAGAAGTGTTGAACTAGATATGTTCCGTATGTGTAGGAAACACAGTTCTTTTGTTCTGAGCACAATCACGTTTCCTGCTGTATTAGAGTCTCTAGAAAGGAAGAGCGTTGTTCTTGCTCTAAAGCAGAGTGTGATTAATGGATGAGAACTGTGCTGTGTGTTTCCCTTCATAAGTGGAGTTAAATCCCAGGCTCTGATTCTTCCTACAAGTGACACTTCATTTCAGGTAAGGGCAGTTACTTTACAGCTCAAATGAACTACATCGTTCACGAAGATCCCATGTTTCTCATCTTAAATGACAAGCTTTGGATGTTAGCGGATCTGTGCTTTGTATCAATTTCAGAGGCAGAGATGGACTAGATATGGTCCGTATGTGTAGGAAATACCGTTCTTTTGTTCTCAGCACACTCACGTTTCCTGCTGTCTTAGAGAATCTAGAAAGCAAGAGCGTGCTTCTTGCTCTAAAGCAGAGTGTGATCTATGGAAGAGAACTGTGCTGTGTGTTCCACTTCAGAAATGGTGTTAAATCCCAGGCTCTGAGTCTTCCTACATGCAAGACTTGGTTTCAGGTAAGGGCAGTTACTTTACAGCTCAAACGAACTACATATTACACGAAGCTCACACGTTTCTCGGTCTTAATTGAAAGCATTGGAAGTTACAGGACCTGTGCTTTGTGTCAGTTTCAGAATAAGTGTTGAACTAGATATGGTCTGTATGTGTAGAAAACACCGTTCTTTTGTTCTCAGCACACTCACGTTTCCTGCTGTCTTAGAGACTCTAGAAAGCAAGAACGTGCTTCTTGCTCTAAAGCAGATTGTGATCAATGGAAGAGAACTGTGCTGTGTGCTCCAATTCAGAAATGGTGTTAAATCCCAGGCTCTGAGTCTTCCTACATGCAAGACTTGGTTTCAGGTAAGGGCAGTTACTTTACAGCTCAAACGAACTACATCGTACACGAAGCTCACACGTTTCTCGATCTTAATTGAAAAGCATTGGATGTTACAGGACCTGTGCTTTGTGTCAGTTTCAGAATAAGAGTTGAACTAGATATGGTCCGTATGTGTAGGAAACACAGTTCTTTTGTTATGAGCACAATCATGTTTCCTGCTGTATTAGAGACTCTAGAAAGGAAGAGCGTGGTACTTGCTCTAAGGCAGAGTGTGATTCATGGATGAGAACTGTGCTGTGCGTTTCCCTTCAGAAATGGAGTTAAATCCCAGGCTCTGTGTATTCCTACAAGCAAGACTTCGTTTCAGGTAAGGGCAGTCACTTTTCAGCTCAAACGAACTACATCGTTCACGAAGCTAACACGTTTCCCATATTACCTCACAAGCATTGGATGATAGAGGACCAGTGCGTTGTATCAGTTTCAGAAGCAGAGTTGGACTAGATATGGTCCGTATGTGTAGGAAACACCGTTGTTTTGTTCTCAGCTCACTCACGTTTCCTGCTGTCTTAGAGAATCTAGAAAGCAAGAGCATGCTTCTTGCTCTAAAGCAGAGTGTGATCTATTGATGCGAACTCTCCTGTGTGTTTCACTACAGAAATGGAGTTAAATCCCAGGCTCTTAGTCTTCCAAGAATCAAGACTTCACTTCAGGTAAGGGCAGAGACTTTACAACTAAAACGAACTACATCGTTCATGAAGCTCACACGTTTCTCATCTAAACTGACAAGCATTGGATGTTAGAAGACCTGTGGTTTGTATCAGTTTCAGAAGCAGAGTTGGACTAGATATGGTCCGTATGTGTAGGAAACACCATTCTTTTCTGCTCAGCACACTCACGTTTCTGGCTGTCTTAAAGACTCTAGAAAGCCAGAGCGTGCTTCTTGCTCTAAAGCAGAGTGTGATCAATGGATGAGAACTATGCTCTGTGTTTCACGTCAGAAATGGAGTTAAATCCCAGGCTCTAAGTGTTCCTATATGCAAGACTTCGTTTCAAATAAGGGCAGTTACTTTACAGCTCAAACGAACTGCATTGTACAGGAAGCTCACACGTTTCTCGGTCTTAATTGAAAAGCATTGGATGTTACAGGACCTGTGCTTTGTGTCAGTTTCAGAAGAAGTGTTGAACTAGATATGTTCCGTATGTGTAGGAAACACAGTTCTTTTGTTCTGAGCACAATCACGTTTCCTGCTGTATTAGAGACTCTAGAAAGGAAGAGCGTTGTTCTTGCTCTAAAGCAGAGTGTGATTAATGGATGAGAACTGTGCTGTGTGTTTCCCTTCATAAGTGGAGTTAAATCCCAGGCTCTGATTCTTCCTACAAGTGACACTTCATTTCAGGTAAGGGCAGTTACTTTACAGCTCAAACGAACTACATCGTTCACGAAGATCCCATGTTTCTCATCTTAAATGACAAGCTTTGGATGTTAGAAGACCTGTGGTTTGTATCAGTTTCAGAAGCAGAGTTGGACTAGATATGGTCTGTATGTGTAGGAAACACCATTCTTTTCTGCTCAGCACACTCACATTTCCGGCTGTCTTAAAGACTCTAGAAAGCCAGAGCGTGCTTCTTGCTCTAAAGCAGAGTGTGATCAATGGATGAGAACTCTGCTGTGTGTTCCTCTTCAGAAATGGATTTCAATCCCAGGCTCTGAGTCTTCCTACAAGCAAGACTTCGTTTCAAATAAGGGCAGTTACTTTACAGCTCAAACGAACTGCATTGTACAGGAACCTCACACGTTTCTCGGTCTTAATTGAAAAGCATTGGATGTTACAGGACCTGTGCTTTGTGTCAGTTTCAGAAGAAGTGTTGAACTAGATATGTTCCGTATGTGTAGGAAACACAGTTCTTTTGTTCTGAGCACAATCACGTTTCCTGCTGTATTAGAGACTCTAGAAAGGAAGAGCGTTGTTCTTGCTCTAAAGCAGAGTGTGATTAATGGTTGAGAACTGTGCTGTGTGTTTCTCTTCATAAGTGGAGTTAAATCCCAGGCTCTGATTCTTCCTACAAGTGACACTTCATTTCAGGTAAGGGCAGTTACTTTACAGCTCAAACGAACTACATCGTTCACGAAGATCCCATGTTTCTCATCTTAAATGACAAGCTTTGGATGTTAGCGGACCTGTGCTTTGTATCAATTTCAGAGGCAGAGATGGACTAGATATGGTCCGTATGTGTAGGAAATACCGTTCTTTTGTTCTCAGCACACTCACGTTTCCTGCTGTCTTAGAGAATCTAGAAAGCAAGAGCGTGCTTCTTGCTCTAAAGAAGAGTGTGATCAATGGATGAGACCTCTGCTGTTTGTTTCACATCAGAAATGGAGTTAAATCCCAGGCTCTGAGTCTTCCTACAAGCAAGACTTCGTTTCAGGTAAGGGCAGTTACTTTACAGCTCAAACGATCTACATTTTTCACGAAGCTCACACGTTTCTCATATAAACTGACAAGCATAGGATGTTAGAAGACCTGTGGTTTGTATGAGTTTCAGAAGCAGAGTTGGACTAGATATGATCTGTATGTGTAGGAAACACCATTCTTTTTTTCTCAGCACACTCACGTTTCCTGCTGTCTTAGAGATTCTAGAAAGCAAGAACGTGCTTCTTCCTCTAAAGCAGAGTGTGATCTATGGATGAGAACTATGCTGTGTGTTTCCCTTCAGAAATGGAGTCAAATCCCAGGCTCTGAGTCTTCCTACAAGCAAGATTTCGTTTCAGGTAAGGGCTGTCACTTTTCAGCTCAAATGAACTACATCTTTCACAAAGCTCACACGTTTCTCATCTTAACTGACAAGCATTGGATGTTAGAGGACCTGTGGTTTGTTTCGCTTTCAGAAGCAGAGTTGAACTAGATATGGCCCTTATGTGTAGGAAACACCGTTCTTTTGTCCAGAGCACACTCACGTTTCCTGCATTATTAGTGACTCTAGAAGCAAGAGCGTGCTTCTTGGTCTAAAGCAGAATGGGATCCATGGATGAGAACTATGCTGTGTGTTTCACGTCAGAAATGGAGTTAAATCCCAGGCTCTAAGTGTTCCTATATGCAAGACTTCGTTTCAGGTAAGGACAGTCCCTTTTCAGCTCAAATGAAATACATCATTCACTTAGGTAACAAGTTTCACATCTTAACTGAAAAGCATTGGATGTTAGAGGACAAGTGCTTTGTATCAGTTTCAGAAGCAGAGTTGGATTAGATATGGTCCGTATTGTAGGAAACACCGTTCTTTGGTCTTAGCACACTCACGTTTCCTGCTGTCTTAGAGAATCTAGAAAGCAAGAGCGTGCTTCTTGCTCTAAAGCAGAGTGTGATCAATGGACGAGAACTCTGCTGTGTGTTTCACGTCAGAAATGGAGTTAAATCCCAGTCTCTGAGTCTTCCTACAAGCAAGACTTCGTTTCAGGTAAGGACATTTACTTTACAGCTCAAACGAACTACATCATTCACGAAGCTCACACGTTTCTCATCTTAAATGACAACCTTTGGATGTTAGAGGACCTGTGCTTTGTATCATTTTCAGAGGCAGAGTTGGACTAGATATGGTCTGTATGTGTAGAAAACACCGATCTTTTGTTCTCAGCACACTCACGTTTCCTGCTGTCTTAGAGAATCTAGAAAGCAAGAACGTGCTGCTTGCTCTAAAGCAGAGTGTGATCTATGGAAGAGAACTGTGCTGTGTGTTCCACTTCAGAAATGGTGTTAAATCCCAGGCTCTGAGTCTTCCTACATGCAAGACTTCGTTTCAGGTAAGGGCAGTTACTTTACAGCTCAAACGAACTACATCGTACACGAAGCTCACACGTTTCTCGGTCTTAATTGAAAGCATTGGAAGTTACAGGACCTGTGCTTTGTGTCAGTTTCAGAATAAGTGTTGAACTAGATATGGTCTGTATGTGTAGAAAACACCGTTCTTTTGTTCTCAGCACACTCACGTTTCCTGCTGTCTTAGACACTCTAGAAAGCAAGAACGTGCTTCTTGCTCTAAAGCAGATTGTGATCAATGGAAGAGAACTGTGCTGTGTGTTCCACTTCAGAAATGGTGTTAAATCCCAGGCTCTGAGTCTTCCTACATGCAAGACTTGGTTTCAGGTAAGGGCAGTTACTTTACAGCTCAAACGAACTACATCGTACATGAAGCTCACACGTTTCTCGGTCTTAATTGAAAAGCATTGGATGTTACAGGACCTGTGCTTTGTGTCAGTTTCAGAATAAGAGTTGAACTAGATATGGTCCGTATGTGTAGGAAACACAGTTCTTTTGTTATGAGCACAATCATGTTTCCTGCTGTATTAGAGACTCTAGAAAGGAAGAGCGTGGTACTTGCTCTAAGGCAGAGTGTGATTCATGGATGAGAACTGTGCTGTGCGTTTCCCTTCAGAAATGGAGTTAAATCCCAGGCTCTGTGTATTCCTACAAGCAAGACTTCGTTTCAGGTAAGGGCAGTCACTTTTCAGCTCAAACGAACTACATCGTTCACGAAGCTAACACGTTTCCCATATTACCTCACAAGCATTGGATGATAGAGGACCAGTGCGTTGTATCAGTTTCAGAAGCAGAGTTGGACTAGATATGGTCCGTATGTGTAGGAAACACCGTTGTTTTGTTCTCAGCTCACTCACGTTTCCTGCTGTCTTAGAGAATCTAGAAAGCAAGAGCATGCTTCTTGCTCTAAAGCAGAGTGTGATCTATTGATGCGAACTCTCCTGTGTGTTTCACTACAGAAATGGAGTTAAA
The DNA here is from genome assembly GCA_949786385.1 of Onychomys leucogaster. Lineage (NCBI taxonomy): Eukaryota > Metazoa > Chordata > Mammalia > Rodentia > Cricetidae > Onychomys > Onychomys leucogaster. Next base: position 1,049,524 of record CATKUP010000146.1, on the reverse strand, counting down.
TCCCAGGCTCTTAGTCTTCCAAGAATCAAGACTTCACTTCAGGTAAGGGCAGATACTTTACAACTAAAACGAACTACATCGTTCATGAAGCTCACACGTTTCTCATCTAAACTGACAAGCATTGGATGTTAGAAGACCTGTGGTTTGTATCAGTTTCAGAAGCAGAGTTGGACTAGATATGGTCCGTATGTGTAGGAAACACCATTCTTTTCTGCTCAGCACACTCACATTTCCGGCTGTCTTAAAGACTCTAGAAAGCCAGAGCGTGCTTCTTGCTCTAAAGCAGAGTGTGATCAATGGATGAGAACTCTGCTGTGTGTTCCTCTTCAGAAATGGATTTCAATCCCAGGCTCTGAGTCTTCCTACAAGCAAGACTTCGTTTCAAATAAGGGCAGTTACTTTACAGCTCAAACGAACTGCATTGTACAGGAAGCTCACACGTTTCTCGGTCTTAATTGAAAAGCATTGGATGTTACAGGACCTGTGCTTTGTGTCAGTTTCAGAAGAAGTGTTGAACTAGATATGTTCCGTATGTGTAGGAAACACAGTTCTTTTGTTCTGAGCACAATCACGTTTCCTGCTGTATTAGAGACTCTAGAAAGGAAGAGCGTTGTTCTTGCTCTAAAGCAGAGTGTGATTAATGGATGAGAACTGTGCTGTGTGTTTCCCTTCATAAGTGGAGTTAAATCCCAGGCTCTGATTCTTCCTACAAGTGACACTTCATTTCAGGTAAGGGCAGTTACTTTACAGCTCAAACGAACTACATCGTTCACGAAGATCCCATGTTTCTCATCTTAAATGACAAGCTTTGGATGTTAGAAGACCTGTGGTTTGTATCAGTTTCAGAAGCAGAGTTGGACTAGATATGGTCTGTATGTGTAGGAAACACCATTCTTTTCTGCTCAGCACACTCACATTTCCGGCTGTCTTAAAGACTCTAGAAAGCCAGAGCGTGCTTCTTGCTCTAAAGCAGAGTGTGATCAATGGATGAGAACTCTGCTGTGTGTTCCTCTTCAGAAATGGATTTCAATCCCAGGCTCTGAGTCTTCCTACAAGCAAGACTTCGTTTCAAATAAGGGCAGTTACTTTACAGCTCAAACGAACTGCATTGTACAGGAACCTCACACGTTTCTCGGTCTTAATTGAAAAGCATTGGATGTTACAGGACCTGTGCTTTGTGTCAGTTTCAGAAGAAGTGTTGAACTAGATATGTTCCGTATGTGTAGGAAACACAGTTCTTTTGTTCTGAGCACAATCACGTTTCCTGCTGTATTAGAGACTCTAGAAAGGAAGAGCGTTGTTCTTGCTCTAAAGCAGAGTGTGATTAATGGATGAGAACTGTGCTGTGTGTTTCTCTTCATAAGTGGAGTTAAATCCCAGGCTCTGATTCTTCCTACAAGTGACACTTCATTTCAGGTAAGGGCAGTTACTTTACAGCTCAAACGAACTACATCGTTCACGAAGATCCCATGTTTCTCATCTTAAATGACAAGCTTTGGATGTTAGCGGACCTGTGCTTTGTATCAATTTCAGAGGCAGAGATGGACTAGATATGGTCCGTATGTGTAGGAAATACCGTTCTTTTGTTCTCAGCACACTCACGTTTCCTGCTGTCTTAGAGAATCTAGAAAGCAAGAGCGTGCTTCTTGCTCTAAAGAAGAGTGTGATCAATGGATGAGACCTCTGCTGTTTGTTTCACATCAGAAATGGAGTTAAATCCCAGGCTCTGAGTCTTCCTACAAGCAAGACTTCGTTTCAGGTAAGGGCAGTTACTTTACAGCTCAAACGATCTACATTTTTCACGAAGCTCACACGTTTCTCATATAAACTGACAAGCATAGGATGTTAGAAGACCTGTGGTTTGTATGAGTTTCAGAAGCAGAGTTGGACTAGATATGATCTGTATGTGTAGGAAACACCATTCTTTTTTTCTCAGCACACTCACGTTTCCTGCTGTCTTAGAGATTCTAGAAAGCAAGAACGTGCTTCTTCCTCTAAAGCAGAGTGTGATCTATGGATGAGAACTATGCTGTGTGTTTCCCTTCAGAAATGGAGTCAAATCCCAGGCTCTGAGTCTTCCTACAAGCAAGATTTCGTTTCAGGTAAGGGCTGTCACTTTTCAGCTCAAATGAACTACATCTTTCACAAAGCTCACACGTTTCTCATCTTAACTGACAAGCATTGGATGTTAGAGGACCTGTGGTTTGTTTCGCTTTCAGAAGCAGAGTTGAACTAGATATGGCCCTTATGTGTAGGAAACACCGTTCTTTTGTCCAGAGCACACTCACGTTTCCTGCATTATTAGTGACTCTAGAAGCAAGAGCGTGCTTCTTGGTCTAAAGCAGAATGGGATCCATGGATGAGAACTATGCTGTGTGTTTCACGTCAGAAATGGAGTTAAATCCCAGGCTCTAAGTGTTCCTATATGCAAGACTTCGTTTCAGGTAAGGACAGTCCCTTTTCAGCTCAAATGAAATACATCATTCACTTAGGTAACAAGTTTCACATCTTAACTGAAAAGCATTGGATGTTAGAGGACAAGTGCTTTGTATCAGTTTCAGAAGCAGAGTTGGATTAGATATGGTCCGTATTGTAGGAAACACCGTTCTTTGGTCTTAGCACACTCACGTTTCCTGCTGTCTTAGAGAATCTAGAAAGCAAGAGCGTGCTTCTTGCTCTAAAGCAGAGTGTGATCAATGGACGAGAACTCTGCTGTGTGTTTCACGTCAGAAATGGAGTTAAATCCCAGTCTCTGAGTCTTCCTACAAGCAAGACTTCGTTTCAGGTAAGGACATTTACTTTACAGCTCAAACGAACTACATCATTCACGAAGCTCACACGTTTCTCATCTTAAATGACAACCTTTGGATGTTAGAGGACCTGTGCTTTGTATCATTTTCAGAGGCAGAGTTGGACTAGATATGGTCTGTATGTGTAGAAAACACCGATCTTTTGTTCTCAGCACACTCACGTTTCCTGCTGTCTTAGAGAATCTAGAAAGCAAGAACGTGCTGCTTGCTCTAAAGCAGAGTGTGATCTATGGAAGAGAACTGTGCTGTGTGTTCCACTTCAGAAATGGTGTTAAATCCCAGGCTCTGAGTCTTCCTACATGCAAGACTTCGTTTCAGGTAAGGGCAGTTACTTTACAGCTCAAACGAACTACATCGTACACGAAGCTCACACGTTTCTCGGTCTTAATTGAAAGCATTGGAAGTTACAGGACCTGTGCTTTGTGTCAGTTTCAGAATAAGTGTTGAACTAGATATGGTCTGTATGTGTAGAAAACACCGTTCTTTTGTTCTCAGCACACTCACGTTTCCTGCTGTCTTAGACACTCTAGAAAGCAAGAACGTGCTTCTTGCTCTAAAGCAGATTGTGATCAATGGAAGAGAACTGTGCTGTGTGTTCCACTTCAGAAATGGTGTTAAATCCCAGGCTCTGAGTCTTCCTACATGCAAGACTTGGTTTCAGGTAAGGGCAGTTACTTTACAGCTCAAACGAACTACATCGTACATGAAGCTCACACGTTTCTCGGTCTTAATTGAAAAGCATTGGATGTTACAGGACCTGTGCTTTGTGTCAGTTTCAGAATAAGAGTTGAACTAGATATGGTCCGTATGTGTAGGAAACACAGTTCTTTTGTTATGAGCACAATCATGTTTCCTGCTGTATTAGAGACTCTAGAAAGGAAGAGCGTGGTACTTGCTCTAAGGCAGAGTGTGATTCATGGATGAGAACTGTGCTGTGCGTTTCCCTTCAGAAATGGAGTTAAATCCCAGGCTCTGTGTATTCCTACAAGCAAGACTTCGTTTCAGGTAAGGGCAGTCACTTTTCAGCTCAAACGAACTACATCGTTCACGAAGCTAACACGTTTCCCATATTACCTCACAAGCATTGGATGATAGAGGACCAGTGCGTTGTATCAGTTTCAGAAGCAGAGTTGGACTAGATATGGTCCGTATGTGTAGGAAACACCGTTGTTTTGTTCTCAGCTCACTCACGTTTCCTGCTGTCTTAGAGAATCTAGAAAGCAAGAGCATGCTTCTTGCTCTAAAGCAGAGTGTGATCTATTGATGCGAACTCTCCTGTGTGTTTCACTACAGAAATGGAGTTAAATCCCAGGCTCTTAGTCTTCCAAGAATCAAGACTTCACTTCAGGTAAGGGCAGATACTTTACAACTAAAACGAACTACATCGTTCATGAAGCTCACACGTTTCTCATCTAAACTGACAAGCATTGGATGTTAGAAGACCTGTGGTTTGTATCAGTTTCAGAAGCAGAGTTGGACTAGATATGGTCCGTATGTGTAGGAAACACCATTCTTTTCTGCTCAGCACACTCACATTTCCGGCTGTCTTAAAGACTCTAGAAAGCCAGAGCGTGCTTCTTGCTCTAAAGCAGATTGTGATCAATGGATGAGAACTCTGCTGTGTGTTCCTCTTCAGAAATGGATTTCAATCCCAGGCTCTGAGTCTTCCTACAAGAAAGACTTCGTTTCAAATAAGGGCAGTTACTTTACAGCTCAAACGAACTGCATTGTACAGGAAGCTCACACGTTTCTCGGTCTTAATTGAAAAGCATTGGATGTTACAGGACCTGTGCTTTGTGTCAGTTTCAGAAGAAGTGTTGAACTAGATATGTTCCGTATGTGTAGGAAACACAGTTCTTTTGTTCTGAGCACAATCACGTTTCCTGCTGTATTAGAGACTCTAGAAAGGAAGAGCGTTGTTCTTGCTCTAAAGCAGAGTGTGATTAATGGATGAGAACTGTGCTGTGTGTTTCCCTTCATAAGTGGAGTTAAATCCCAGGCTCTGATTCTTCCTACAAGTGACACTTCATTTCAGGTAAGGGCAGTTACTTTACAGCTCAAACGAACTACATCGTTCACGAAGATCCCATGTTTCTCATCTTAAATGACAAGCTTTGGATGTTAGAAGACCTGTGGTTTGTATCAGTTTCAGAAGCAGAGTTGGACTAGATATGGTCTGTATGTGTAGGAAACACCATTCTTTTCTGCTCAGCACACTCACATTTCCGGCTGTCTTAAAGACTCTAGAAAGCCAGAGCGTGCTTCTTGCTCTAAAGCAGAGTGTGATCAATGGATGAGAACTCTGCTGTGTGTTCCTCTTCAGAAATGGATTTCAATCCCAGGCTCTGAGTCTTCCTACAAGCAAGACTTCGTTTCAAATAAGGGCAGTTACTTTACAGCTCAAACAAACTGCATTGTACAGGAACCTCACACGTTTCTCGGTCTTAATTGAAAAGCATTGGATGTTACAGGACCTGTGCTTTGTGTCAGTTTCAGAAGAAGTGTTGAACTAGATATGTTCCGTATGTGTAGGAAACACAGTTCTTTTGTTCTGAGCACAATCACGTTTCCTGCTGTATTAGAGACTCTAGAAAGGAAGAGCATTGTTCTTGCTCTAAAGCAGAGTGTGATTAATGGATGAGAACTGTGCTGTGTGTTTCTCTTCATAAGTGGAGTTAAATCCCAGGCTCTGATTCTTCCTACAAGTGACACTTCATTTCAGGTAAGGGCAGTTACTTTACAGCTCAAACGAACTACATCGTTCACGAAGATCCCATGTTTCTCATCTTAAATGACAAGCTTTGGATGTTAGCGGACCTGTGCTTTGTATCAATTTCAGAGGCAGAGATGGACTAGATATGGTCCGTATGTGTAGGAAATACCGTTCTTTTGTTCTCAGCACACTCACGTTTCCTGCTGTCTTAGAGAATCTAGAAAGCAAGAGCGTGCTTCTTGCTCTAAAGAAGAGTGTGATCAATGGATGAGACCTCTGCTGTTTGTTTCACATCAGAAATGGAGTTAAATCCCAGGCTCTGAGTCTTCCTACAAGCAAGACTTCGTTTCAGGTAAGGGCAGTTACTTTACAGCTCAAACGATCTACATTTTTCACGAAGCTCACACGTTTCTCATATAAACTGACAAGCATAGGATGTTAGAAGACCTGTGGTTTGTATGAGTTTCAGAAGCAGAGTTGGACTAGATATGATCTGTATGTGTAGGAAACACCATTCTTTTTTTCTCAGCACACTCACGTTTCCTGCTGTCTTAGAGATTCTAGAAAGCAAGAACGTGCTTCTTCCTCTAAAGCAGAGTGTGATCTATGGATGAGAACTATGCTGTGTGTTTCCCTTCAGAAATGGAGTCAAATCCCAGGCTCTGAGTCTTCCTACAAGCAAGATTTCGTTTCAGGTAAGGGCTGTCACTTTTCAGCTCAAATGAACTACATCTTTCACAAAGCTCACACGTTTCTCATCTTAACTGACAAGCATTGGATGTTAGAGGACCTGTGGTTTGTTTCGCTTTCAGAAGCAGAGTTGAACTAGATATGGCCCTTATGTGTAGGAAACACCGTTCTTTTGTCCAGAGCACACTCACGTTTCCTGCATTATTAGTGACTCTAGAAGCAAGAGCGTGCTTCTTGGTCTAAAGCAGAATGGGATCCATGGATGAGAACTATGCTGTGTGTTTCACGTCAGAAATGGAGTTAAATCCCAGGCTCTAAGTGTTCCTATATGCAAGACTTCGTTTCAGGTAAGGACAGTCCCTTTTCAGCTCAAATGAAATACATCATTCACTTAGGTAACAAGTTTCACATCTTAACTGAAAAGCATTGGATGTTAGAGGACAAGTGCTTTGTATCAGTTTCAGAAGCAGAGTTGGATTAGATATGGTCCGTATTGTAGGAAACACCGTTCTTTGGTCTTAGCACACTCACGTTTCCTGCTGTCTTAGAGAATCTAGAAAGCAAGAGCGTGCTTCTTGCTCTAAAGCAGAGTGTGATCAATGGACGAGAACTCTGCTGTGTGTTTCACGTCAGAAATGGAGTTAAATCCCAGTCTCTGAGTCTTCCTACAAGCAAGACTTCGTTTCAGGTAAGGACATTTACTTTACAGCTCAAACGAACTACATCATTCACGAAGCTCACACGTTTCTCATCTTAAATGACAACCTTTGGATGTTAGAGGACCTGTGCTTTGTATCATTTTCAGAGGCAGAGTTGGACTAGATATGGTCTGTATGTGTAGAAAACACCGATCTTTTGTTCTCAGCACACTCACGTTTCCTGCTGTCTTAGAGAATCTAGAAAGCAAGAACGTGCTGCTTGCTCTAAAGCAGAGTGTGATCTATGGAAGAGAACTGTGCTGTGTGTTCCACTTCAGAAATGGTGTTAAATCCCAGGCTCTGAGTCTTCCTACATGCAAGACTTCGTTTCAGGTAAGGGCAGTTACTTTACAGCTCAAACGAACTACATCGTACACGAAGCTCACACGTTTCTCGGTCTTAATTGAAAGCATTGGAAGTTACAGGACCTGTGCTTTGTGTCAGTTTCAGAATAAGTGTTGAACTAGATATGGTCTGTATGTGTAGAAAACACCGTTCTTTTGTTCTCAGCACACTCACGTTTCCTGCTGTCTTAGACACTCTAGAAAGCAAGAACGTGCTTCTTGCTCTAAAGCAGATTGTGATCAATGGAAGAGAACTGTGCTGTGTGTTCCACTTCAGAAATGGTGTTAAATCCCAGGCTCTGAGTCTTCCTACATGCAAGACTTGGTTTCAGGTAAGGGCAGTTACTTTACAGCTCAAACGAACTACATCGTACACGAAGCTCACACGTTTCTCGGTCTTAATTGAAAAGCATTGGATGTTACAGGACCTGTGCTTTGTGTCAGTTTCAGAATAAGAGTTGAACTAGATATGGTCCGTATGTGTAGGAAACACAGTTCTTTTGTTATGAGCACAATCATGTTTCCTGCTGTATTAGAGACTCTAGAAAGGAAGAGCGTGGTACTTGCTCTAAGGCAGAGTGTGATTCATGGATGAGAACTGTGCTGTGCGTTTCCCTTCAGAAATGGAGTTAAATCCCAGGCTCTGTGTATTCCTACAAGCAAGACTTCATTTCAGGTAAGGGCAGTCACTTTTCAGCTCAAACGAACTACATCGTTCACGAAGCTAACACGTTTCCCATATTACCTCACAAGCATTGGATGATAGAGGACCAGTGCGTTGTATCAGTTTCAGAAGCAGAGTTGGACTAGATATGGTCCGTATGTGTAGGAAACACCGTTGTTTTGTTCTCAGCTCACTCACGTTTCCTGCTGTCTTAGAGAATCTAGAAAGCAAGAGCATGCTTCTTGCTCTAAAGCAGAGTGTGATCTATTGATGCGAACTCTCCTGTGTGTTTCACTACAGAAATGGAGTTAAATCCAAGGCTCTTAGTCTTCCAAGAATCAAGACTTCACTTCAGGTAAGGGCAGATACTTTACAACTAAAACGAACTACATCGTTCATGAAGCTCACACGTTTCTCATCTAAACTGACAAGCATTGGATGTTAGAAGACCTGTGGTTTGTATCAGTTTCAGAAGCAGAGTTGGACTAGATATGGTCCATATGTGTAGGAAACACCATTCTTTTCTGCTCAGCACACTCACATTTCCGGCTGTCTTAAAGACTCTAGAAAGCCAGAGCGTGCTTCTTGCTCTAAAGCAGAGTGTGATCAATGGATGAGAACTCTGCTGTGTGTTCCTCTTCAGAAATGGATTTCAATCCCAGGCTCTGAGTCTTCCTACAAGCAAGACTTCGTTTCAAATAAGGGCAGTTACTTTACAGCTCAAACGAACTGCATTGTACAGGAAGCTCACACGTTTCTCGGTCTTAATTGAAAAGCATTGGATGTTACAGGACCTGTGCTTTGTGTCAGTTTCAGAAGAAGTGTTGAACTAGATATGTTCCGTATGTGTAGGAAACACAGTTCTTTTGTTCTGAGCACAATCACGTTTCCTGCTGTATTAGAGACTCTAGAAAGGAAGAGCGTTGTTCTTGCTCTAAAGCAGAGTGTGATTAATGGATGAGAACTGTGCTGTGTGTTTCCCTTCATAAGTGGAGTTAAATCCCAGGCTCTGATTCTTCCTACAAGTGACACTTCATTTCAGGTAAGGGCAGTTACTTTACAGCTCAAACGAACTACATCGTTCACGAAGATCCCATGTTTCTCATCTTAAATGACAAGCTTTGGATGTTAGTGGACCTGTGCTTTGTATCAATTTCAGAGGCAGAGATGGACTAGATATGGTCCGTATGTGTAGGAAATACCGTTCTTTTGTTCTCAGCACACTCACGTTTCCTGCTGTCTTAGAGATTCTAGAAAGCAAGAGCGTGCTTCTTGCTCTAAAGCTGAGTGTGATCAATGGATGAGAACTCTGCTGTGTGTTCCACTTCAGAAATTGCGTTAAATCATAGGCTCTGAGTCTTCCTACAAGCAAGACTTCGTTTCATGTAAGGGCAGTTACTTTACATCTCAAACGAACTACATCATTCACGAAGCTCACACGTTTCTCATCTAAACTGACAAGCATTGGATGTTAGAGGACCTGTGGTTTGTATGAGTTTCAGAAGCAGAGTTGGACTAGATATGGTCCGTATGTGTAGGATACACCATTCATTTGTTCTCAGCACACTCATGTTTCCTGCTGTATCAGAGACTCTAGAAAGGAAGAGCATGGTTCTTGCTCTAAAGCAGAGTGTGATCTATGGATGAGAACTCTGCTGCGAGTTTCACTTCAGAAATGGTGTTAAATCCCAAGCTCTTAGTCTTCCAAGAAGCAAGACTTCACTTCAAGTAAGGGCAGTTACTTTATAACTCAAACGAACTACATCGTTCATGAAGCTGACACGTTTCTCATCTAAACTGACAAGCATTGGATGTTAGAGGACCTGTGGTTTGTATCAGTTTCAGAAGCAGAGTTGGACTAGATATGGTCCGTATTTGTAGGAAACACCATTCTTTTCTTCTCAGCACACTCACGTTTCCTGCTGTCTTAGAGACCCTAGAAAGCAAGAGCGTGCTTCTTGCTCTAAAGCAGAGTGTGATCTATCGATGAGAACTCTGCTGTGTGTTTCACTTCAGAAATGCAGTTAAATCCCAGGCTCTGAGTCTTCCTACAAGTAAGACTTCATTTCAGGTAAGGGCAGGTACTTTACAACTCAAACGAACTACATCGTTCACGAAGCTCACACGTTTCTCATCTTAACAGACAAGCATTGGATGTTAGAGGACCAGTGTGTTGTATCAGTTTCAGAAGCAGAGTTGGACTAGATATGGTCCGTATGTGTAGGAAACACCATTCTTTTCTGCTCAGCACACTCACTTTTCCTGATATCTTAGAGAATCTAGAAAGGAAGAGCATGGTTCTTGATATAAAGCAGAGTGTGATTCATGAATGAGAACTGTGCAGTGTGCTTCCCTTCAGAAATGGAGTTAAGTCCCAGGCTCTGTGGCTTCCTACAAGCAAGACTTTGTTTCAGGTAAGGGCAGTCACTTTTCAGCTCAAACGAACTACATAGTTCACGAATCTTACACGTTTCCCATCTTACCTGACAAGCATTGGATGTTAGAGGACCAGTGCTTTATATCAATTTCAGAAGCAGAGTTGGACTAGATATGGTACGTATGTGTAGGAAACACCGTTCTTTTATTCTCAGCACACTCACGTTTCCTGCTGTCTTAGAGAATCTAGAAAGCAATACCGTGCTTCTTTCTCTAAACCAGAGTGTGATCAATGGATGAGAACTCTGCTGTGTGTTCCTCTTCAGAAATGGAGTTAAATCCCAGGCTCTTAGTCTTCCAAGAAGCAAGACTTCACTTCAGGTAAGGGCAGTTACTTTACAGCTCAAACGAACTACATCATTCATGAAACTCACACGTTTCTCATCTAAACTGACAAGCATTGGATGTTAGAAGACCTGTGGTTTGTATCAGTTTCAGAAGCAGAGTTGGACTAGATATGGTCCGTATGTGTAGGAAACACCATTCTTTTCTGCTCAGCACACTCACTTTTCCTGATATCTTAGAGAATCTAGAAAGGAAGAGCATGGTTCTTGCTATAAAGCAGAGTGTGATTCATGAATGAGAACTGGGCAGTGTGCTTCCCTTCAGAAATTGAGTTAAGTCCCAGGCTCTGTGGCTTCCTACAAGCAAGACTTCGTTTCAGGTAAGGGCAGTCACTTTTCAGCTCAAACGAACTACATAGTTCACGAATCTTACACGTTTCCCATCTTACCTGACAAGCATTGGATGTTAGAGGACCAGTGCTTTATATCAATTTCAGAAGCAGAGTTGGACTAGATATGGTACGTATGTGTAGGAAACACCGTTCTTTTATTCTCAGCACACTCACGTTTCCTGCTGTCTTAGAGAATCTAGAAAGCAATACCGTGCTTCTTTCTCTAAACCAGAGTGTGATCAATGGATGAGAACTCTGCTGTGTGTTCCTCTTCAGAAATGGAGTTAAATCCCAGGCTCTTAGTCTTCCAAGAAGCAAGACTTCACTTCAGGTAAGGGCAGTTACTTTACAGCTCAAACGAACTACATCATTCATGAAACTCACACGTTTCTCATCTAAACTGACAAGCATTGGATGTTAGAAGACCTGTGGTTTGTATCAGTTTCAGAAGCAGAGTTGGACTAGATATGGTCTGTATGTGTAGGAAACACCAATCTTTTCTGCTCAGCACACTCACGTTTCCGGCTGTCTTAGAGACTCTAGAAAGCCAGAGCGTGCTTCTTGCTCTAAACCAGAGTGTGATCAATGGATGAGAACTCTGCTGTGTGTTCCTCTTCAGAAATGGTGTTAAATCCCAGGCTCTGAGTCTTCCTACAAGCAAGAATTCGTTTCAGGTAAGGGATGTTACTTTATAGCTGAAACGAACTACATTGTTCACAGAGCTCACACGTTTCTAATCTTAACTGACAAGCATTGGATGTTAGAGGACCTGTGGTTTGTTTCAGTTTCAGAAGCAGAGTTGGATTAGATATGGTCCCTATGTGTAGGAAACACTGTTCTTTTGTTCTCATCACACTCATGATTCCGGCTCTCTTAGAGAATCTCTAAAGCAAGAGCGTGCTTTTTGCTGTAAAGCAGAGTGGGAACAATGGATGAGAACTCTGCTGTGGGTTTCACTTCAGAAATGGAGTTATCCCAGGCTGTGAGTCTTCCTACAAGCAAGACTTCATTTCAGGTAAGGGCAGTCACTTTTCAGCTCACACAAACTACATCGTTCACAAAGCTAACACGTTTCCCATATTACCTGACAAGCATTGGATGTTAGAGGACCAGTGCGTTGTATCAGTTTCAGAGGCAGAGTTGGACTAGATATGGTCCGTATGTGTAGGAAACACCGTTCTTTTGTTCTCAGCACACTCTTTTTTCCTGATGTCTTAGAGACTATAGAAAGCAAGAGCGTGCTTCTTGCTCTAAAGCAGAGTGTGATCAATGGATGAGAACTCTGCTGTGTGTTCCACTTGAGAAATGGATTTAAATCCCAGGCTCTGAGTCTTCCTACAAGCAAGACTTCATTTCAGGTAAGGGCAGTTACTTTACAGCTCAAAGGAACTGCATCGTTCAAGAAGCTCCCATGTTTCTCATCTTAAATGACAAGCTTTGGAGGTTAGAGGACCTGTGCTTTGTATCAATTTCAGAGGCAGAGTTGGACTAGATATGGTCTGTATGTGTAGTAAACACCGTTCTTTTGTTCTCAGCACACTCACGTTTCCTGCTGTCTTAGAGACTCTAGAAAGCAAGAACGTGCTTCTTGCTCTAAAGCAGAGTGTGATCAATGGAAGAGAACTTGCTGTGGGTTCCACTTCAGAAATGGTGTTAAATCCCAGGCTCTGAGTCTTCCTACATGCAAGACTTCGTTTCAGGTAAGGCCCGTTAATTTACAGCTCAAATGAACTACATCGTACACGAAGCTCACACGTTTCTCGGTCTTAATTGAAAAGCATTGGACGTTACAAGACCTGTGCTTTGTGTCAGTTTCAGAAGAAGTGTTGAACTAGATATGGTCCGTATGTGTAGGAAACACAGTTCTTTTGTTCTGAGCACAATCACGTTTCCTGCTGTATTAGAGACCCTGAAAGGAAGAGCGTGGTTCTTGCTCTAAAGCAGAGTGTGATTAATGGATGAGAACTGTGCTGTGTGTTTCCCTTCATAAGTGGAGTTAAATCCCAGGCTCTGATTCTTCCTACAAGTGACACATCATTTCAGGTAAGGTCAAGTACTTTACAGCTCAAACGAACTACATCGTTCACGAAGCTCACACTTTTCTCATCTTAACTGACAAGCATTGGATGTTAGAGGACCTGTAGTTGGTTTCAGTTTCAGAAGCAGAGTTGAACTAGATATGGTCCGTATGTGTAGGAAACTCCGTACTTTTGTTCTGAGCACACTCATGTTTCCTGTTGTAATAGAGACTCTAGAAAGCAAGAGCGTGCTTCTTGCTCTAAAGCAGAATGGGATCCATGGATGAGGACTATGCTGTGTGTTTCCCTTCAGATATGGAGTTAAATCCCAGGCTCTGAGTCTTCCTACATGCAAGACTTCGTTTCAGGTAAGGGCAGTTACTTTACAGCTCAAACGAACTACATCGTACACGAAGCTCACACGTTTCTCGGTCTTAATTGAAAGCATTGGAAGTTACAGGACCTGTGCTTTGTGTCAGTTTCAGAATAAGTGTTGAACTAGATATGGTCTGTATGTGTAGAAAACACCGTTCTTTTGTTCTCAGCACACTCACGTTTCCTGCTGTCTTAGACACTCTAGAAAGCAAGAACGTGCTTCTTGCTCTAAAGCAGATTGTGATCAATGGAAGAGAACTGTGCTGTGTGTTCCACTTCAGAAATGGTGTTAAATCCCAGGCTCTGAGTCTTCCTACATGCAAGACTTGGTTTCAGGTAAGGGCAGTCACTTTTCAGCTCAAACGAACTACATCGTTCACAAAGCTAACACGTTTCCCATATTACCTGACAAGCATTGGATGTTAGAGGACCAGTGCGTTGTATCAGTTTCAGAGGCAGAGTTGGACTAGATATGGTCCGTATGTGTAGGAAACACCGTTCTTTTGTTCTCAGCACACTCTTTTTTCCTGATGTCTTAGAGACTATAGAAAGCAAGAGCGTGCTTCTTGCTCTAAAGCAGAGTGTGATCAATGGATGAGAACTCTGCTGTGTGTTCCACTTGAGAAATGGATTTAAATCCCAGGCTCTGAGTCTTCCTACAAGCAAGACTTCATTTCAGGTAAGGGCAGTTACTTTACAGCTCAAAGGAACTGCATCGTTCAAGAAGCTCCCATGTTTCTCATCTTAAATGACAAGCTTTGGAGGTTAGAGGACCTGTGCTTTGTATCAATTTCAGAGGCAGAGTTGGACTAGATATGGTCTGTATGTGTAGTAAACACCGTTCTTTTGTTCTCAGCACACTCACGTTTCCTGCTGTCTTAGAGACTCTAGAAAGCAAGAACGTGCTTCTTGCTCTAAAGCAGAGTGTGATCAATGGAAGAGAACTTGCTGTGGGTTCCACTTCAGAAATGGTGTTAAATCCCAGGCTCTGAGTCTTCCTACATGCAAGACTTCGTTTCAGGTAAGGCCCGTTAATTTACAGCTCAAATGAACTACATCGTACACGAAGCTCACACGTTTCTCGGTCTTAATTGAAAAGCATTGGACGTTACAAGACCTGTGCTTTGTGTCAGTTTCAGAAGAAGTGTTGAACTAGATATGGTCCGTATGTGTAGGAAACACAGTTCTTTTGTTCTGAGCACAATCACGTTTCCTGCTGTATTAGAGACCCTGAAAGGAAGAGCGTGGTTCTTGCTCTAAAGCAGAGTGTGATTAATGGATGAGAACTGTGCTGTGTGTTTCCCTTCATAAGTGGAGTTAAATCCCAGGCTCTGATTCTTCCTACAAGTGACACATCATTTCAGGTAAGGTCAAGTACTTTACAGCTCAAACGAACTACATCGTTCACGAAGCTCACACTTTTCTCATCTTAACTGACAAGCATTGGATGTTAGAGGACCTGTAGTTGGTTTCAGTTTCAGAAGCAGAGTTGAACTAGATATGGTCCGTATGTGTAGGAAACTCCGTACTTTTGTTCTGAGCACACTCATGTTTCCTGTTGTAATAGAGACTCTAGAAAGCAAGAGCGTGCTTCTTGCTCTAAAGCAGAATGGGATCCATGGATGAGGACTATGCTGTGTGTTTCCCTTCAGATATGGAGTTAAATCCCAGGCTCTGAGTCTTCCTACATGCAAGACTTCGTTTCAGGTAAGGGCAGTTACTTTACAGCTCAAACGAACTACATCGTACACGAAGCTCACACGTTTCTCGGTCTTAATTGAAAGCATTGGAAGTTACAGGACCTGTGCTTTGTGTCAGTTTCAGAATAAGTGTTGAACTAGATATGGTCTGTATGTGTAGAAAACACCGTTCTTTTGTTCTCAGCACACTCACGTTTCCTGCTGTCTTAGACACTCTAGAAAGCAAGAACGTGCTTCTTGCTCTAAAGCAGATTGTGATCAATGGAAGAGAACTGTGCTGTGTGTTCCACTTCAGAAATGGTGTTAAATCCCAGGCTCTGAGTCTTCCTACATGCAAGACTTGGTTTCAGGTAAGGGCAGTTACTTTACAGCTCAAACGAACTACATCGTACACGAAGCTCACACGTTTCTCGGTCTTAATTGAAAAGCATTGGATGTTACAGGACCTGTGCTTTGTGTCAGTTTCAGAATAAGAGTTGAACTAGATATGGTCCGTATGTGTAGGAAACACAGTTCTTTTGTTATGAGCACAATCATGTTTCCTGCTGTATTAGAGACTCTAGAAAGGAAGAGCGTGGTACTTGCTCTAAGGCAGAGTGTGATTCATGGAAGAGAACTGTGCTGTGCGTTTCCCTTCAGAAATGGAGTTAAATCCCAGGCTCTGTGTATTCCTACAAGCAAGACTTCGTTTCAGGTAAGGGCAGTCACTTTTCAGCTCAAACGAACTACATCGTTCACGAAGCTAACACGTTTCCCATATTACCTCACAAGCATTGGATGATAGAGGACCAGTGCGTTGTATCAGTTTCAGAAGCAGAGTTGGACTAGATATGGTCCGTATGTGTAGGAAACACCGTTGTTTTGTTCTCAGCTCACTCACGTTTCCTGCTGTCTTAGAGAATCTAGAAAGCAAGAGCATGCTTCTTGCTCTAAAGCAGAGTGTGATCTATTGATGCGAACTCTCCTGTGTGTTTCACTACAGAAATGGAGTTAAATCCCAGGCTCTTAGTCTTCCAAGAATCAAGACTTCACTTCAGGTAAGGGCAGATACTTTACAACTAAAACGAACTACATCGTTCATGAAGCTCACACGTTTCTCATCTAAACTGACAAGCATTGGATGTTAGAAGACCTGTGGTTTGTATCAGTTTCAGAAGCAGAGTTGGACTAGATATGGTCCGTATGTGTAGGAAACACCATTCTTTTCTGCTCAGCACACTCACATTTCCGGCTGTCTTAAAGACTCTAGAAAGCCAGAGCGTGCTTCTTGCTCTAAAGCAGAGTGTGATCAATGGATGAGAACTCTGCTGTGTGTTCCTCTTCAGAAATGGATTTCAATCCCAGGCTCTGAGTCTTCCTACAAGAAAGACTTCGTTTCAAATAAGGGCAGTTACTTTACAGCTCAAACGAACTGCATTGTACAGGAAGCTCACACGTTTCTCGGTCTTAATTGAAAAGCATTGGATGTTACAGGACCTGTGCTTTGTGTCAGTTTCAGAAGAAGTGTTGAACTAGATATGTTCCGTATGTGTAGGAAACACACTTCTTTTGTTCTGAGCACAATCACGTTTCCTGCTGTATTAGAGACTCTAGAAAGGAAGAGCGTTGTTCTTGCTCTAAAGCAGAGTGTGATTAATGGATGAGAACTGTGCTGTGTGTTTCCCTTCATAAGTGGAGTTAAATCCCAGGCTCTGATTCTTCCTACAAGTGACACTTCATTTCAGGTAAGGGCAGTTACTTTACAGCTCAAACGAACTACATCGTTCACGAAGATCCCATGTTTCTCATCTTAAATGACAAGCTTTGGATGTTAGAAGACCTGTGGTTTGTATCAGTTTCAGAAGCAGAGTTGGACTAGATATGGTCTGTATGTGTAGGAAACACCATTCTTTTCTGCTCAGCACACTCACATTTCCGGCTGTCTTAAAGACTCTAGAAAGCCAGAGCGTGCTTCTTGCTCTAAAGCAGAGTGTGATCAATGGATGAGAACTCTGCTGTGTGTTCCTCTTCAGAAATGGATTTCAATCCCAGGCTCTGAGTCTTCCTACAAGCAAGACTTCGTTTCAAATAAGGGCAGTTACTTTACAGCTCAAACGAACTGCATTGTACAGGAACCTCACACGTTTCTCGGTCTTAATTGAAAAGCATTGGATGTTACAGGACCTGTGCTTTGTGTCAGTTTCAGAAGAAGTGTTGAACTAGATATGTTCCGTATGTGTAGGAAACACAGTTCTTTTGTTCTGAGCACAATCACGTTTCCTGCTGTATTAGAGACTCTAGAAAGGAAGAGCGTTGTTCTTGCTCTAAAGCAGAGTGTGATTAATGGATGAGAACTGTGCTGTGTGTTTCTCTTCATAAGTGGAGTTAAATCCCAGGCTCTGATTCTTCCTACAAGTGACACTTCATTTCAGGTAAGGGCAGTTACTTTACAGCTCAAACGAACTACATCGTTCACGAAGATCCCATGTTTCTCATCTTAAATGACAAGCCTTGGATGTTAGCGGACCTGTGCTTTGTATCAATTTCAGAGGCAGAGATGGACTAGATATGGTCCGTATGTGTAGGAAATACCGTTCTTTTGTTCTCAGCACACTCACGTTTCCTGCTGTCTTAGAGAATCTAGAAAGCAAGAGCGTGCTTCTTGCTCTAAAGAAGAGTGTGATCAATGGATGAGACCTCTGCTGTTTGTTTCACATCAGAAATGGAGTTAAATCCCAGGCTCTGAGTCTTCCTACAAGCAAGACTTCGTTTCAGGTAAGGGCAGTTACTTTACAGCTCAAACGATCTACATTTTTCACGAAGCTCACACGTTTCTCATATAAACTGACAAGCATAGGATGTTAGAAGACCTGTGGTTTGTATGAGTTTCAGAAGCAGAGTTGGACTAGATATGATCTGTATGTGTAGGAAACACCATTCTTTTTTCTCAGCACACTCACGTTTCCTGCTGTCTTAGAGATTCTAGAAAGCAAGAACGTGCTTCTTCCTCTAAAGCAGAGTGTGATCTATGGATGAGAACTATGCTGTGTGTTTCCCTTCAGAAATGGAGTCAAATCCCAGGCTCTGAGTCTTCCTACAAGCAAGATTTCGTTTCAGGTAAGGGCTGTCACTTTTCAGCTCAAATGAACTACATCTTTCACAAAGCTCACACGTTTCTCATCTTAACTGACAAGCATTGGATGTTAGAGGACCTGTGGTTTGTTTCGCTTTCAGAAGCAGAGTTGAACTAGATATGGCCCTTATGTGTAGGAAACACCGTTCTTTTGTCCAGAGCACACTCACGTTTCCTGCATTATTAGTGACTCTAGAAGCAAGAGCGTGCTTCTTGGTCTAAAGCAGAATGGGATCCATGGATGAGAACTATGCTGTGTGTTTCACGTCAGAAATGGAGTTAAATCCCAGGCTCTGTGTATTCCTACAAGCAAGACTTCGTTTCAGGTAAGGGCAGTCACTTTTCAGCTCAAACGAACTACATCGTTCACGAAGCTAACACGTTTCCCATATTACCTCACAAGCATTGGATGATAGAGGACCAGTGCGTTGTATCAGTTTCAGAAGCAGAGTTGGACTAGATATGGTCCGTATGTGTAGGAAACACCGTTGTTTTGTTCTCAGCTCACTCACGTTTCCTGCTGTCTTAGAGAATCTAGAAAGCAAGAGCATGCTTCTTGCTCTAAAGCAGAGTGTGATCTATTGATGCGAACTCTCCTGTGTGTTTCACTACAGAAATGGAGTTAAATCCCAGGCTCTTAGTCTTCCAAGAATCAAGACTTCACTTCAGGTAAGGGCAGATACTTTACAACTAAAACGAACTACATCGTTCATGAAGCTCACACGTTTCTCATCTAAACTGACAAGCATTGGATGTTAGAAGACCTGTGGTTTGTATCAGTTTCAGAAGCAGAGTTGGACTAGATATGGTCCGTATGTGTAGGAAACACCATTCTTTTCTGCTCAGCACACTCACATTTCCGGCTGTCTTAAAGACTCTAGAAAGCCAGAGCGTGCTTCTTGCTCTAAAGCAGAGTGTGATCAATGGATGAGAACTCTGCTGTGTGTTCCTCTTCAGAAATGGATTTCAATCCCAGGCTCTGAGTCTTCCTACAAGAAAGACTTCGTTTCAAATAAGGGCAGTTACTTTACAGCTCAAACGAACTGCATTGTACAGGAAGCTCACACGTTTCTCGGTCTTAATTGAAAAGCATTGGATGTTACAGGACCTGTGCTTTGTGTCAGTTTCAGAAGAAGTGTTGAACTAGATATGTTCCGTATGTGTAGGAAACACACTTCTTTTGTTCTGAGCACAATCACGTTTCCTGCTGTATTAGAGACTCTAGAAAGGAAGAGCGTTGTTCTTGCTCTAAAGCAGAGTGTGATTAATGGATGAGAACTGTGCTGTGTGTTTCCCTTCATAAGTGGAGTTAAATCCCAGGCTCTGATTCTTCCTACAAGTGACACTTCATTTCAGGTAAGGGCAGTTACTTTACAGCTCAAACGAACTACATCGTTCACGAAGATCCCATGTTTCTCATCTTAAATGACAAGCTTTGGATGTTAGAAGACCTGTGGTTTGTATCAGTTTCAGAAGCAGAGTTGGACTAGATATGGTCTGTATGTGTAGGAAACACCATTCTTTTCTGCTCAGCACACTCACATTTCCGGTTGTCTTAAAGACTCTAGAAAGCCAGAGCGTGCTTCTTGCTCTAAAGCAGAGTGTGATCAATGGATGAGAACTCTGCTGTGTGTTCCTCTTCAGAAATGGATTTCAATCCCAGGCTCTGAGTCTTCCTACAAGCAAGACTTCGTTTCAAATAAGGGCAGTTACTTTACAGCTCAAACGAACTGCATTGTACAGGAACCTCACACGTTTCTCGGTCTTAATTGAAAAGCATTGGATGTTACAGGACCTGTGCTTTGTGTCAGTTTCAGAAGAAGTGTTGAACTAGATATGTTCTGTATGTGTAGGAAACACAGTTCTTTTGTTCTGAGCACAATCACGTTTCCTGCTGTATTAGAGACTCTAGAAAGGAAGAGCGTTGTTCTTGCTCTAAAGCAGAGTGTGATTAATGGATGAGAACTGTGCTGTGTGTTTCTCTTCATAAGTGGAGTTAAATCCCAGGCTCTGATTCTTCCTACAAGTGACACTTCATTTCAGGTAAGGGCAGTTACTTTACAGCTCAAACGAACTACATCGTTCACGAAGATCCCATGTTTCTCATCTTAAATGACAAGCCTTGGATGTTAGCGGACCTGTGCTTTGTATCAATTTCAGAGGCAGAGATGGACTAGATATGGTCCGTATGTGTAGGAAATACCGTTCTTTTGTTCTCAGCACACTCACGTTTCCTGCTGTCTTAGAGAATCTAGAAAGCAAGAGCGTGCTTCTTGCTCTAAAGAAGAGTGTGATCAATGGATGAGACCTCTGCTGTTTGTTTCACATCAGAAATGGAGTTAAATCCCAGGCTCTGAGTCTTCCTACAAGCAAGACTTCGTTTCAGGTAAGGGCAGTTACTTTACAGCTCAAACGATCTACATTTTTCACGAAGCTCACACGTTTCTCATATAAACTGACAAGCATAGGATGTTAGAAGACCTGTGGTTTGTATGAGTTTCAGAAGCAGAGTTGGACTAGATATGATCTGTATGTGTAGGAAACACCATTCTTTTTTCTCAGCACACTCACGTTTCCTGCTGTCTTAGAGATTCTAGAAAGCAAGAACGTGCTTCTTCCTCTAAAGCAGAGTGTGATCTATGGATGAGAACTATGCTGTGTGTTTCCCTTCAGAAATGGAGTCAAATCCCAGGCTCTGAGTCTTCCTACAAGCAAGATTTCGTTTCAGGTAAGGGCTGTCACTTTTCAGCTCAAATGAACTACATCTTTCACAAAGCTCACACGTTTCTCATCTTAACTGACAAGCATTGGATGTTAGAGGACCTGTGGTTTGTTTCGCTTTCAGAAGCAGAGTTGAACTAGATATGGCCCTTATGTGTAGGAAACACCGTTCTTTTGTCCAGAGCACACTCACGTTTCCTGCATTATTAGTGACTCTAGAAGCAAGAGCGTGCTTCTTGGTCTAAAGCAGAATGGGATCCATGGATGAGAACTATGCTGTGTGTTTCACGTCAGAAATGGAGTTAAATCCCAGGCTCTAAGTGTTCCTATATGCAAGACTTCGTTTCAGGTAAGGACAGTCCCTTTTCAGCTCAAATGAAATACATCATTCACTTAGGTAACAAGTTTCACATCTTAACTGAAAAGCATTGGATGTTAGAGGACAAGTGCTTTGTATCAGTTTCAGAAGCAGAGTTGGATTAGATATGGTCCGTATTGTAGGAAACACCGTTCTTTGGTCTTAGCACACTCACGTTTCCTGCTGTCTTAGAGAATCTAGAAAGCAAGAGCGTGCTTCTTGCTCTAAAGCAGAGTGTGATCAATGGACGAGAACTCTGCTGTGTGTTTCACGTCAGAAATGGAGTTAAATCCCAGTCTCTGAGTCTTCCTACAAGCAAGACTTCGTTTCAGGTAAGGACATTTACTTTACAGCTCAAACGAACTACATCATTCACGAAGCTCACACGTTTCTCATCTTAAATGACAACCTTTGGATGTTAGAGGACCTGTGCTTTGTATCATTTTCAGAGGCAGAGTTGGACTAGATATGGTCTGTATGTGTAGAAAACACCGATCTTTTGTTCTCAGCACACTCACGTTTCCTGCTGTCTTAGAGAATCTAGAAAGCAAGAACGTGCTGCTTGCTCTAAAGCAGAGTGTGATCTATGGAAGAGAACTGTGCTGTGTGTTCCACTTCAGAAATGGTGTTAAATCCCAGGCTCTGAGTCTTCCTACATGCAAGACTTCGTTTCAGGTAAGGGCAGTTACTTTACAGCTCAAACGAACTACATCGTACACGAAGCTCACACGTTTCTCGGTCTTAATTGAAAGCATTGGAAGTTACAGGACCTGTGCTTTGTGTCAGTTTCAGAATAAGTGTTGAACTAGATATGGTCTGTATGTGTAGAAAACACCGTTCTTTTGTTCTCAGCACACTCATGTTTCCTGCTGTCTTAGACACTCTAGAAAGCAAGAACGTGCTTCTTGCTCTAAAGCAGATTGTGATCAATGGAAGAGAACTGTGCTGTGTGTTCCACTTCAGAAATGGTGTTAAATCCCAGGCTCTGAGTCTTCCTACATGCAAGACTTGGTTTCAGGTAAGGGCAGTTACTTTACAGCTCAAACGAACTACATCGTACACGAAGCTCACACGTTTCTCGGTCTTAATTGAAAAGCATTGGATGTTACAGGACCTGTGCTTTGTGTCAGTTTCAGAATAAGAGTTGAACTAGATATGGTCCGTATGTGTAGGAAACACAGTTCTTTTGTTATGAGCACAATCATGTTTCCTGCTGTATTAGAGACTCTAGAAAGGAAGAGCGTGGTACTTGCTCTAAGGCAGAGTGTGATTCATGGATGAGAACTGTGCTGTGCGTTTCCCTTCAGAAATGGAGTTAAATCCCAGGCTCTGTGTATTCCTACAAGCAAGACTTCATTTCAGGTAAGGGCAGTCACTTTTCAGCTCAAACGAACTACATCGTTCACGAAGCTAACACGTTTCCCATATCACCTCACAAGCATTGGATGATAGAGGACCAGTGCGTTGTATCAGTTTCAGAAGCAGAGTTGGACTAGATATGGTCCGTATGTGTAGGAAACACCGTTGTTTTGTTCTCAGCTCACTCACGTTTCCTGCTGTCTTAGAGAATCTAGAAAGCAAGAGCATGCTTCTTGCTCTAAAGCAGAGTGTGATCTATTGATGCGAACTCTCCTGTGTGTTTCACTACAGAAATGGAGTTAAATCCCAGGCTCTTAGTCTTCCAAGAATCAAGACTTCACTTCAGGTAAGGGCAGATACTTTACAACTAAAACGAACTACATCGTTCATGAAGCTCACACGTTTCTCATCTAAACTGACAAGCATTGGATGTTAGAAGACCTGTGGTTTGTATCAGTTTCAGAAGCAGAGTTGGACTAGATATGGTCCATATGTGTAGGAAACACCATTCTTTTCTGCTCAGCACACTCACATTTCCGGCTGTCTTAAAGACTCTAGAAAGCCAGAGCGTGCTTCTTGCTCTAAAGCAGAGTGTGATCAATGGATGAGAACTCTGCTGTGTGTTCCTCTTCAGAAATGGATTTCAATCCCAGGCTCTGAGTCTTCCTACAAGCAAGACTTCGTTTCAAATAATGGCAGTTACTTTACAGCTCAAACGAACTGCATTGTACAGGAAGCTCACATGTTTCTCGGTCTTAATTGAAAAGCATTGGATGTTACAGGACCTGTGCTTTGTGTCAGTTTCAGAAGAAGTGTTGAACTAGATATGTTCCGTATGTGTAGGAAACACAGTTCTTTTGTTCTGAGCACAATCACGTTTCCTGCTGTATTAGAGACTCTAGAAAGGAAGAGCGTTGTTCTTGCTCTAAAGCAGAGTGTGATTAATGGATGAGAACTGTGCTGTGTGTTTCCCTTCATAAGTGGAGTTAAATCCCAGGCTCTGATTCTTCCTACAAGTGACACTTCATTTCAGGTAAGGGCAGTTACTTTACAGCTCAAACGAACTACATCGTTCACGAAGATCCCATGTTTCTCATCTTAAATGACAAGCTTTGGATGTTAGTGGACCTGTGCTTTGTATCAATTTCAGAGGCAGAGATGGACTAGATATGGTCCGTATGTGTAGGAAATACCGTTCTTTTGTTCTCAGCACACTCACGTTTCCTGCTGTCTTAGAGATTCTAGAAAGCAAGAGCGTGCTTCTTGCTCTAAAGCTGAGTGTGATCAATGGATGAGAACTCTGCTGTGTGTTCCACTTCAGAAATTGCGTTAAATCATAGGCTCTGAGTCTTCCTACAAGCAAGACTTCGTTTCATGTAAGGGCAGTTACTTTACATCTCAAACGAACTACATCATTCACGAAGCTCACACGTTTCTCATCTAAACTGACAAGCATTGGATGTTAGAGGACCTGTGGTTTGTATCAGTTTCAGAAGCAGAGTTGGACTAGATATGGTCCGTATTTGTAGGAAACACCATTCTTTTCTGCTCAGCACACTCACGTTTCCTGCTGTCTTAGAGATTCTAGAAAGCAAGAACGTGCTTCTTGCTCTAAAGCAGAGTGTGATCTATGGATGAGAACTATGCTGTGTGTTTGTCTTCAGAAATGGAGTCAAATCCCAGGCTCTGAGTCTTCCTACAAGCAAGACTTCGTTTCAGGTAAGGACATTTACTTTACAGCTCAAACGAACAACATTGTACACGAAGGTCACACGTTTCTCGGTCTTAATTGAAAAGCATTGGATGTTACAGGACCTGTGCTTTGTGTCAGTTTCAGAAGAAGTGTCAAACTAGATATGGTCCGTATGTTTAGGAAACACAGTTCTTTTGTTATGAGCACAATCATGTTTGCTGCTGTATTACAGACTCTAGAAGGAAGAGCGTGGTTCTTGCTCTAAAGCAGAGTGTGATTCATGGATGGGAACTGTGCTGTGTGTTTCCCTTCAGAAATGGAGTTAAATCCCAGGCTCTGTGTCTTCCTACAAGCAAGACTTCGTTTCAGGAAAGGGCAGTTACTTTACAGCTCAAACGAACTAAATCGTACACGAAGCTCACACGTTTCTCGGTCTTAATTTAAAAGCATTGGATGTTACAGGACCTGTGCTTTGTGACAGTTTCAGAATAAGAGTTGAACTAGATGTCGTCCGTATGTGTAGGAAACACAGTTCTTTTGTTCTGAGCACAATCATGTTTGCTGCTTTATTAGAGACTCTAGGAAGGAAGAGCGTGGTTCTTGCTCTCAAGCAGAGTGTGATTTATGGATGAGAACTGTGCAGTGTGCTTCCCTTCATAAATCGAGTTAAATCTCAGGCTCTGTGTCTTCCTACAAGCAAGATTTCGTTTCAGGTAAGGGCAGTCACTTTTCAGCTCAAAAGAACTACATCGTTCACGAAGCTAAAACGTTTTCCATCTTACCTGACAAGCATTGGATGTTAGAGGACTAGTGCTTTGTATCAGTTTCAGAAGCACAGTTGGACTAGATATGGTCCGTATGTGTAAGAAACACCGTTCTTTTGTTCTCAGCACACTCACGTTTCCTGCTGTCTTAGAGACTCTAGAAAGCAAGAGCGTGCTTCTTGCTCTAAAGAAGAGTGTGATCAATGGATGAGACCTCTGCTGTGTGTTTCACATCAAAAATGGAGTGAAATCCCAGGCTCTGAGTCTTCCTACAAGCAAGACTTCGTTTCAGGTAAGGGCAGTTATTTTACAGCTCAAACGAACTACATTTTTCACGAAGCTCACATGTTTCTCATATAAACTGACAAGCATAGGATGTTAGAGGACCTGTGGTTTGTATGAGTTTCAGAAGCAGAGTTGGACTAGATATGATCCGTATGTGTAGGAAACATCATTCTTTTTTTCTCAGCACACTCACGTTTACTGCTGTCTTAGAGATTCTAGAAAGCAAGAACGTGCTTCTTGCTCTAAAGTAGAGTGTGATCTATGGATGATTACTATGCTGTGTGTTTCTCTTCAGAAATGGAGTCAAATCCCAGGCTCTGAGTCCTCCTACAAGCAAGATTTCGTTTCAGGTAAGGGCAGTCACTTTTCAGCTCAAATGAACTACATCTTTCACAAAGCTCACACGTTTCTCATCTTAACTGACAAGCATTGGATGTTAGAGGACCTGTGGTTTGTTTCTCTTTCAGAAGCAGAGTTGAACTAGATATGGCCCTTATGTGTAGGAAATACCGTTCTTTTGTCCTGAGCACACTCACGTCCCGCATTAATAGAGACTCTAGAAGCAAGAGCGTGCTTCTTGGTCTAAAGCAGAATGGGATCCATGGATGAGAACTATGCTGTGTGTTTCACGTCGGAAATGGAGTTAAATCCCAGGCTCTAAGTCTTCCTACATGCAAGACTTCGTTTCAGGTAAGGACAGTCCCTTTTCAGCTCAAATGAAATACATCGTTCACGAAGGTAACAAGTTTCACATCTTAACTGACAAGCATTGGATGTTAGAGGACAAGTGCTTTGTATCAGTTTCAGAAGCAGAGTTGGATTAGATATGGTCTGTATTGTAGGAAACACCGTTCTTTGGTCTTAGCACACTCACGTTTCCTGCTGTCTTAGAGACTCTAGAAAGCAAGAGCGTGCTTCTTGCTCTAAAGCAAAGTGTGATCAATGGACGAGAACTCTGCTGTGTGTTTCACGTCAGAAATGAAGTTAAATCCCAGTCTCTGAGTCTTCCTACAAGCAAGACTTCATTTCAGGTAAGGGCAGTTACTTTACAGCTCAAACGAACAACATTGTACACGAAGCTCACACGTTTCTCGGTCTTAATTGAAAAGCATTGGATGTTACAGGACCTGTGCTTTGTGTCAGTTTCAGAAGAAGTGTCAAACTAGATATGGTCCGTATGTTTAGGAAACACAGTTCTTTTGTTATGAGCACAATCATGTTTGCTGCTGTATTACAGACTCTAGAAGGAAGAGCGTGGTTCTTGCTCTAAAGCAGAGTGTGATTCATGGATGAGAACTGTGCTGTGTGTTTCCCTTCAGAAATGGAGTTAAATCCCAGGCTCTGTGTCTTCCTACAAGCAAGTCTTCGTTTCAGGAAAGGGCAGTAACTTTACAGCTCAAACGAACTACATCGTACACGAGGCTCACACGTTTCTCGGTCTCAATTGAAAAGCATTGGATGTTACAGGACCTGTGCTTTGTGACAGTTTCAGAATAAGAGTTGAACTAGATGTGGTCTGTATGTGTAGGAAACACAGTTCTTTTGTTCTGAGCACAATCACGTTTCCTGCTTTATTAGAGACTC
This sequence comes from Onychomys leucogaster, assembly GCA_949786385.1. Lineage (NCBI taxonomy): Eukaryota > Metazoa > Chordata > Mammalia > Rodentia > Cricetidae > Onychomys > Onychomys leucogaster. The sequence goes on along the minus strand of CATKUP010000146.1, from coordinate 1,022,524 downwards.
TAGAAAGGAAGAGCGTTGTTCTTGCTCTCAAGCAGAGTGTGATTCATGGATGAGAACTGTGCAGTGTGCTTCCCTTCAGAAATGGAGTTAAATCCCAGGCTCTGTGTCTTCCTACAAGTAAGACTTCGTTTCAGGTAAGAGCAGTTATTTTACAGCTCAAACGAACTACATTTTTGTGTGTTTCACATCAAAAATGGAGTGAAATCCCAGGCTCTGAGTCTTCCTACAAGCAAGACTTCGTTTCAGGTAAGGGCAGTTATTTTACAGCTCAAACGAACTACATCGTACACGAAGCTCACACGTTTCTCGGTCTTAATTGAAAAGCATTGGATGTTACAGGACCTGTGCTTTGTGACAGTTTCAGAATAAGAGTTGAACTAGATGTGGTCCGTATGTGTAGGAAACACAGTTCTTTTGTTCTGAGCACACTCACGTTTCCTGCTGTCTTAGAGACTCTAGAAAGCAAGAGCGTGCTTCTTGCTCTAAAGAAGAGTGTGATCAATGGATGAGACCTCTGCTGTGTGTTTCACATCAAAAATGGAGTGAAATCCCAGGCTCTGAGTCTTCCTACAAGAAAGACTTCGTTTCAGGTAAGGGCAGTTATTTTACAGCTCAAACGAACTACATTTTTCACGAAGCTCACACGTTTCTCATATAAACTGACAAGCATAGGATGTTAGAGGACCTGTGGTTTGTATGAGTTTCAGAAGCAGACTTGGACTAGATATGATCCGTATGTGTAGGAAACATCATTCTTTTTTTCTCAGCACACTCACGTTTCCTGCTGTCTTAGAGATTCTAGAAAGCAAGAACGTGATTCTTGCTCTAAAGCAGAGTGTGATCTATGGATGAGAACTATGCTGTGTGTTTGTCTTCAGAAATGGAGTCAAATCCCAGGCTCTGAGTCTTCCTACAAGCAAGACTTCGTTTCAGGTAAGGACATTTACTTTACAGCTCAAACGAACAACATTGTACACGAATGTCACACGTTTCTCGGTCTTAATTGAAAAGCATTGGATGTTACAGGACCTGTGCTTTGTGTCAGTTTCAGAAGAAGTGTCAAACTAGATATGGTCCGTATGTTTAGGAAACACAGTTCTTTTGTTATGAGCACAATCATGTTTGCTGCTGTATTACAGACTCTAGAAGGAAGAGCGTGGTTCTTGCTCTAAAGCAGAGTGTGATTCATGGATGGGAACTGTGCTGTGTGTTTCCCTTCAGAAATGGAGTTAAATCCCAGGCTCTGTGTCTTCCTACAAGCAAGACTTCGTTTCAGGAAAGGGCAGTTACTTTACAGCTCAAACGAACTACATCATACACGAAGCTCACACGTTTCTCGGTCTTAATTGAAAAGCATTGGATGTTACAGGACCTGTGCTTTGTGACAGTTTCAGAATAAGAGTTGAACTAGATGTGGTCCGTATGTGTAGGAAACACAGTTCTTTTGTTCTGAGCACAATCGCGTTTCCTGCTTTATTAGAGACTCTAGAAAGGAAGAGCGTGGTTCTTGCTCTCAAGCAGAGTGTGATTCATGGATGAGAACTGTGCAGTGTGCTTCCCTTCAGAAATGGAGTTAAATCCCAGGCTCTGTGGCTTCCTACAAGCAAGACTTCGTTTCAGGTAAGGGCAGTCACTTTTCAGCTCAAACGAACTACATCGTTAATGAAGTTAAAACTTTTTCCATCTTACCTGACAAGCATTGGATGTTAGAGGTCTAGTGTTTTGTATCAGTTTCAGAAGCACAGTTGGGCTAGATATGGTCCGTATGTGTAGGAAACACCGTTCTTTTGTTCTGAGCACACTCACGTTTCCTGCTGTCTTAGAGACTCTAGAAAGCAAGAGCGTGCTTCTTGCTCTAAAGAAGAGTGTGATCAATGGATGAGACCTCTGCTGTGTGTTTCACATCAAAAATGGAGTGAAATCCCAGGCTCTGAGTCTTCCTACAAGCAAGATTTCGTTTCAGGTAAGGGCAGTCACTTATCAGCTCAAATGAACTACATCGTTCACGAAGCTAAAACGTTTTCCATCTTACCTGACAAGCATTGGATGTTAGAGGACTAGTGCTTTTTATCAGTTTCAGAAGCACAGTTGGACTAGATATGGTCCATATGTGTAGCATACACCGTTCTTTTGTTCTCAGCACACTCACATTTCCTGCTCTCTTAGAGACTCTAGAAAGCAAGAGCGTGCTTCTTGCTCTAAAGCAGAGTGTGATCTATGGATGAGAACTCTGCTTTGTTTCACTTCAGAAATGGAGTTAAATCCCAGGCTCTTAGTCTTCCAAGAAGCAAGACTTCACTTCAGGTAAGGGCAGTTACTTTACAGCTCAAACAAACTACATCGTTCTAGAAGCTCACACGTTTCTAATCTAAACTGACAAGCATTGGATGGTAGAGGACCTGTGGTTTGTATCAGTTTTAGAAGCAGAGATGGACTAGATATGGTCCGTATGTGTAGGAAACACCATTCTTTTCTTCTCAGCACACTCACGTTTCCTGCTGTCTTAGAGACTCTAGAAAGCCAGAGCGTGCTTCTTGCTCTAAGGCAGAGTGTGATCTATGGATGAGAACTCTGCTGTGTGTTTCACTTCAGAAATGGAGTTAAATCCCAGGCTCTTAATCTTCCTACAAGTAAGACTTCATTTCAGGTAATGGCAGGTACTTTACAGCTCAAACAAACTACATCGTTCATGAAGGTCACACGTTTCTCATCTTACCTGACAAGCATTGGATGTTAGAGGAACTGTAGTTGGTTTCAGTTTCAGAAGCAGAGTTGAACTAGATATGGTCCGTATGTTTAGGAAACTCAGTACTTTTGTTCTGAGCACACTCATGTTTCCTGTTGTAATAGAGACTCTAGAAAGCAAGAGCGTGCTTCATGCTCTAAAGCAGAATGGGATCCATGGATGAGAACTATGCTGTGTGTTTCCCTTCAGATATGGAGTTAAATCCCAGGCTCTGAGTTTTCCTACAAGCAAGACTTCGTTTCAGGTAAGGGCAGTCACTTTTCAGCTCAAACAAACTACATCGTTCACGAAGCTAACACGTTTCCCATATTACCTGACAAGCATTGGATGTTAGAGGACCAGTGCGTTGTATCAGTTTCAGAAGCAGAGTTGGACTAGATATGGTCCCTATGTGTAGGAAACACCGATCTTTTGTTCTCAGCACACTCTCTTTTCCTGATGTCTTAGAGACTCTAGAAAGCAAGAGCGTGCTTCTTGCTCTAAAGCAGAGTGTGATCTATGGATGAGAACTATGCTGTGTGTTTCTCTTCAGAAATGGAGTCAAATCCCAGGCTCTGAGTCTTCCTACAAGCAAGACTTCGTTTCAGGTAAGGGCAGTTATTTTACAGCTCAAACGAACTACATTTTTCACGAAGCTCACACGTTTCTCATATAAACTGACAAGCATAGGATGTTAGAGGACCTGTGGTTTGTATGAGTTTCAGAAGCAGAGTTGGACTAGATATGATCCGTATGTGTAGGAAACATCATTCTTTTTTTCTCAGCACACTCACGTTTCCTGCTTTCTTAGAGATTCTAGAAAGCAAGAACGTGCTTCTTGCTCTAAAGCAGAGTGTGATCTATGGATGAGAACTATGCTGTGTGTTTCTCTTCAGAAATGGAGTCAAATCCCAGGCTCTGAGTCTTCCTACAAGCAAGGTTTCGTTTCAGGTAAGGGCAGTCACTTTTCAGCTCAAATGAACTACATCTTTCACAAAGCTCACATGTTTCTCATCTTCACTGACAAGCATTGGATGTTAGAGGACCTGTGGTTTGTTTCTCTTTCAGAAGCAGAGTTGAACTAGATATGGCCCTTATGTGTAGGAAATACCGTTCTTTTGTCCTGAGCACACTCACGTTTCCCGCATTAATAGAGACTCTAGAAGCAAGAGCGTGCTTCTTGGTCTAAAGCAGAATGGGATCCATGGATGAGAACTATGCTGTGTGTTTCACGTCGGAAATGGAGTTAAATCCCAGGCTCTGAGTCTTCCTACATGCAAGACCACGTTTCAGGTAAGGACAGTCCCTTTTCAGCTCAAATGAAATACATCGTTCACGAAGGTAACAAGTTTCACATCTTAACTGACAAGCATTAGATGTTAGAGGACAAGTGCTTTGTATCAGTTTCAGAAGCAGAGTTGGATTAGATATGGTCTGTATTGTAGGAAACACCGTTCTTTGGTCTTAGCACACTCACGTTTCCTGCTGTCTTAGAGACTCTAGAAAGAAAGAGCGTGCTTCTTGCTCTAAAGCAGAGTGTGATCAATGGATGAGAACTCTGCTGTGTGTTCCACTGCAGAAATGGATTTAAATCCCTGGCTCTGAGTCTTCCTACAAGCAAGACTTCATTTCAGGTAAGGGCAGTTACTTTACAGCTCAAACGAACAACATTGTACACAAAGCTCACACGTTTCTCGGTCTTAATTGAAAAGCATTGGATGTTACAGGACGTGTGCTTTGTGTCAGTTTCAGAAGAAGTGTCAAACTAGATATGGTCCGTATGTTTAGGAAACACAGTTCTTTTGTTATGAGCACAATCATGTTTGCTGCTGTATTACAGACTCTAGAAGGAAGAGCGTGGTTCTTGCTCTAAAGCAGAGTGTGATTCACGGATGAGAACTGTGCTGTGTGTTTCCCTTCAGAAATGGAGTTAAATCCCAGGCTCTGTGTCTTCCTACAAGCAAGACTTCGTTTCAGGAAAGGGCAGTAACTTTACAGCTCAAATGAACTACATCGTACACGAAGCTCACACGTTTCTCGGTCTCAATTGAAAAGCATTGGATGTTACAGGACCTGTGCTTTGTGACAGTTTCAGAATAAGAGTTGAACTAGATGTGGTCCCTATGTGTAGGAAAAACAGTTCTTTTGTTCTGAGCACAATCACGTTTCCTGCTTTATTAGAGACTCTAGAAAGGAAGAGCGTTGTTCTTGCTCTCAAGCAGAGTGTGATTCATGGATGAGAACTGTGCAGTGTGCTTCCCTTCAGAAATGGAGTTAAATCCCAGGCTCTGTGGCTTCCTACAAGTAAGACTTCGTTTCAGGTAAGAGCAGTTATTTTACAGCTCAAACGAACTACATTTTTGTGTGTTTCTCTTCAGAAATGGAGTCAAATCCCAGGCTCTGAGTCTTCCTACAAGCAAGGTTTCGTTTCAGGTAAGGGCAGTCACTTTTCAGCTCAAATGAACTACATCTTTCACAAAGCTCACATGTTTCTCATCTTCACTGACAAGCATTGGATGTTAGAGGACCTGTGGTTTGTTTCTCTTTCAGAAGCAGAGTTGAACTAGATATGGCCCTTATGTGTAGGAAATACCGTTCCTTTGTCCTGAGCACACTCACGTTTCCCGCATTAATAGAGACTCTAGAAACAAGAGCGTGCTTCTTGGTCTAAAGCAGAATGGGATCCATGGATGAGAACTATGCTGTGTGTTTCACGTCAGAAATGGAGTTAAATCCCAGGCTCTGTGTCTTCCTACAAGCAAGACTTCGTTTCAGGAAAGGGCAGTTACTTTACAGCTCAAACGAACTACATCGTACACGAAGCTCACACGTTTCTCGGTCTTAATTGAAAAGCATTGGATGTTACAGGACCTGTGCTTTGTGACAGTTTCAGAATAAGAGTTGAACTAGATGTCGTCCTTATGTGTAGGAAACACAGTTCTTTTGTTCTGAGCACAATCGCGTTTCCTGCGTTATTAGAGACTCTAGAAAGGAAGAGCGTGGTTCTTGCTCTCAAGCAGAGTGTGATTTATGGATGAGAACTGTGCAGTGTGCTTCCCTTCAGAAATGGAGTTAAATCCCAGGCTCTGTGTCTTCCTACAAGCAAGACTTCGTTTCAGGTAAGGGCAGTCACTTTTCAGCTCAAAAGAACTACATCGTTCACGAAGCTAAAACGTTTTCCATCTTACCTGACAAGCATTGGATGTTAGAGGACTAGTGCTTTGTATCAGTTTCAGAAGCACAGTTGGACTAGATATGGTCCGTATGTGTAAGAAACACCGTTCTTTTGTTCTCAGCACACTCACGTTTCCTGCTGTCTTAGAGACTCTAGAAAGCAAGAGCGTGCTTCTTGCTCTAAAGAAGAGTGTGATCAATGGATGAGACCTCTGCTGTGTGTTTCACGTCAAAAATGGAGTGAAATCCCAGGCTCTGAGTCTTCCTACAAGCAAGACTTCGTTTCAGGTAAGGGCAGTTACTTTACAGCTCAAACGAACTACATCGTACACGAAGCTCACACGTTTCTCGGTCTTAATTGAAAAGCATTGGATGTTACAGGACCTGTGCTTTGTGACAGTTTCAGAATAAGAGTTGAACTAGATGTGGTCCGTATGTATAGGAAACACAGTTCTTTTGTTCTGAGCACAATCACGTTTCCTGCTTTATTAGAGACTCTAGAAAGGAAGAGCGTGGTTCTTGCTCTCAAGCAGAGTGTGATTCATGGATGAGAACTGTGCTGTGTGTTTCCCTTCAGAAATGTAGTTAAATCCCAGGCTCTGTGGCTTCCTACAAGCAAGACTTCGTTTCAGGTAAGGGCAGTCACTTTCAGCTCAAACGAACATCGTTCACGAAACTAACACGTTTCCCATATTACCTGACAAGCATTGGATGTTAGAGGACCAGTGGTTTGTATCAGTTTCAGAAGCAGAGTTGGATTAGATATGGTCCGTATGTTTAGGATACACCGTTCTTTTGTTCTCAGCAAACTGACATTTCCTGCTCTCTTAGAGACTCTAGAAAGCAAGAGCGTGCTTCTTGCTCTAATGCAGAGTGTGATCTATGGATAAGAACTCTGCTGTGTGTTTCACTTCAGAAATGGAGTTAAATCCCAGGCTCTGAGTCTTCCTACAAGTGACACTTCATTTCAGGTAAGGGCCGTTACTTTACAGCTCAAGCAAACTACATCGTTCATGAAGCTCACACATTTCTAATCTAAACTGACAAGCATTGGATGTTAGAGGACCTGGGGTTTGTATCAGTTTCAGAAGCAGAGTTGGACTAGATATGGTCGGTATGTGTAGGAAACACCATTCTTTTCTTCTCAGCACACTCACGTTTCCTGCTGTCTTAGAGACTCTAGAAAGCCAGAGTGTGCTTCTTGCTCTAAAGCAGAGTGTGATCAATGGATGAGAACTGTGCTGTGTGTTCCACTTCAGAAATGGTGTTAAATCCCAGGCTCTGAGTCTTCCTACAAGGAAGACTTCATTTCAGGTAAGGGCAGTCACTTTTGAGCTCAAACGAACTACATAGTTCACGAAGATCACACTTTTCTCATCGTAACTGACAAGCATTGGATGTTAGAGGACCTGTCGTTTGTTTCAGTTTCAGAAGCAGAGTTGAACTAGACATGGTCCGTATGTCTAGGAAATACCGTTCATTTGTTCTGAACACACTCACGTTTCCTGCTCTATTGGAGACTCTAGAAAGCTATAGCATTCTTCTTGCTCTAACGCAGAGTGTGATTTATGGATGAGAAGTATGCTGTGTGTTTCCCTTCAGAAATGGAGTTAAATCCCAGGCTCTGTGTCTTCCTACAAACAAGACATCGTTTCTGATAAGGGCAGTCACTTTTCAGCTCAAACGAACTACATCATTCCCGAAGCTAACACGTTTCCCATATTACCTGACAAGCATTGGATGTTAGAGGAACAGTGTGTTGTATCAGTTTCAGAAGCAGAGTTGGACTAGATATGGTCCGTATGTGTAGGAAACACCGATCTTTTGTTCTCAGCACACTCACATTTCCTGCTTTCTTAGAGAATCTAGAAAGCAAGAGCGTGCTTCTTGCTCTAAAGCAGAGTGTGATCAATGGATGAGACCTCTGCTGGGTGTTTCACCTCAGAAATGGAGTTAAATCCCAGGCTCTGAGTCTTCCTACAAGCAAGACTTCGTTTCAGGTAAGGGCAGTTATTTTCAGCTCAAATGAACTACATCGTTCACGAAGCTTACACGTTTCTCATATAAAGTGACAAGTATTGGATGTTACAGGACCTGTGCTTTGTGTCAGTTTCAGAAGAAGTGTCGAACTAGATATGGTCCGTATGTTTAGGAAACACAGTTCTTTTGTTATGAGCACAATCATGTTTGCTGCTGTATTACAGACTCTAGAAGGAAGAGCGTGGTTCTTGCTCTAAAGCAGAGTGTGATTCATGGATGAGAACTGTGCTGTGTGTTTCCCTTCAGAAATGGAGTTAAATCCCAGGCTCTGTGTCTTCCTACAAGCAAGACTTCGTTTCAGGAAAGGGCAGTAACTTTACAGCTCAAACGAACTACATCATACACGAAGCTCACACGTTTCTCGGTCTTAATTGAAAAGCATTGGATGTTACAGGACCTGTGCTTTGTGACAGTTTCAGAATAAGAGTTGAACTAGATGTGGTCCGTATGTGGAGGAAACACAGTTCTTTTGTTCTGAGCACAATCACGTTTCCTGCTTTATTAGAGACTCTAGAAAGGAAGAGCGTTGTTCTTGCTCTCAAGCAGAGTGTGATTCATGGATGAGAACTGTGCAGTGTGCTTCCCTTCAGAAATGGAGTTAAATCCCAGGCTCTGTGGCTTCCTACAAGCAAGACTTCGTTTCAGGTAAGAGCAGTTATTTTACAGCTCAAACGAACTACATTTTTGTGTGTTTCACATCAAAAATGGAGTGAAATCCCAGGCTCTGAGTCTTCCTACATGCAAGACTTCGTTTCAGGTAAGGGCAGTTATTTTACAGCTCAAACGAACTACATCGTACACGAAGCTCACACGTTTCTCGGTCTTAATTGAAAAGCATTGGATGTTACAGGACCTGTGCTTTGTGACAGTTTCAGAATAAGAGTTGAACTAGATGTGGTCCGTATGTGTAGGAAACACAGTTCTTTTGTTCTGAGCACACTCACGTTTCCTGCTGTCTTAGAGACTCTAGAAAGCAAGAGCGTGCTTCTTGCTCTAAAGAAGAGTGTGATCAATGGATGAGACCTCTGCTTGTGTTTCACATTAAAAATGGAGTGAAATCCCAGGCTCTGAGTCTTCCTACAAGCAAGACTTTGTTTCAGGTAAGGGCAGTTATATTACAGCTCAAACGAACTACATTTTTCACGAAGCTCACACGTTTCTCATATAAACTGACAAGCATAGGATGTTAGAGGACCTGTGGTTTGTATGAGTTTCAGAAGCAGAGTTGGACTAGATATGATCCGTATGTGTAGGAAACATAATTCTTTTTTTCTCAGCACACTCACGTTTCCTGCTGTCTTAGAGATTCTAGAAAGCAAGAACGTGCTTCTTGCTCTAAAGCAGAGTGTGATCTATGGATGAGAACTATGCTATGTGTTTCTCTTCAGAAATGGAGTCAAATCCCAGGCTCTGAGTCTTCCTACAAGCAAGATTTCGTTTCAGGTAAGGGCAGTCACTTTTCAGCTCAAATGAACTACATCTCTCACAAAGCTCACACGTTTCTCATCTTCACTGACAAGCATTGGATGTTAGAGGACCTGTGGTTTGTTTCTCTTTCAGAAGCAGAGTTGAACTAGATATGGCCCTTATGTGTAGGAAATACCGTTCTTTTGTCCTGAGCACACTCACGTTTCCCGCATTAATAGAGACTCTTGAAACAAGAGCGTGCTTCTTGGTCTAAAGCAGAATGGGATCCATGGATGAGAACTATGCTGTGTGTTTCACGTCGGAAATGGAGTTAAATCCCAGGCTCTGAGTCTTCCTACATGCAAGACTTCGTTTCAGGTAAGGACAGTCCCTTTTCAGCTCAAATGAAATACATCGTTCACGAAGGTAACAAGTTTCACATCTTAACTGACAAGCATTAGATGTTAGAGGACAAGTGCTTTGTATCAGTTTCAGAAGCAGAGTTGGATTAGATATGGTCTGTATTGTAGGAAACACCGTTCTTTGGTCTTAGCACACTCACGTTTCCTGCTGTCTTAGAGACTCTAGAAAGAAAGAGCGTGCTTCTTGCTCTAAAGCAGAGTGTGATCAATGGATGAGAACTCTGCTGTGTGTTCCACTGCAGAAATGGATTTAAATCCCTGGCTCTGAGTCTTCCTACAAGCAAGACTTCATTTCAGGTAAGGGCAGTTACTTTACAGCTCAAACGAACAACATTGTACACAAAGCTCACACGTTTCTCGGTCTTAATTGAAAAGCATTGGATGTTACAGGACGTGTGCTTTGTGTCAGTTTCAGAAGAAGTGTCAAACTAGATATGGTCCGTATGTTTAGGAAACACAGTTCTTTTGTTATGAGCACAATCATGTTTGCTGCTGTATTACAGACTCTAGAAGGAAGAGCGTGGTTCTTGCTCTAAAGCAGAGTGTGATTCATGGATGAGAACTGTGCTGTGTGTTTCCCTTCAGAAGTGGAGTTAAATCCCAGGCTCTGTGTCTTCCTACAAGCAAGACTTCGTTTCAGGAAAGGGCAGTAACTTTACAGCTCAAATGAACTACATCGTACACGAAGCTCACACGTTTCTCGGTCTCAATTGAAAAGCATTGGATGTTACAGGACCTGTGCTTTGTGACAGTTTCAGAATAAGAGTTGAACTAGATGTGGTCCCTATGTGTAGGAAAAACAGTTCTTTTGTTCTGAGCACAATCACGTTTCCTGCTTTATTAGAGACTCTAGAAAGGAAGAGCGTTGTTCTTGCTCTCAAGCAGAGTGTGATTCATGGATGAGAACTGTGCAGTGTGCTTCCCTTCAGAAATGGAGTTAAATCCCAGGCTCTGTGGCTTCCTACAAGTAAGACTTCGTTTCAGGTAAGAGCAGTTATTTTACAGCTCAAACGAACTACATTTTTGTGTGTTTCTCTTCAGAAATGGAGTCAAATCCCAGGCTCTGAGTCTTCCTACAAGCAAGGTTTCGTTTCAGGTAAGGGCAGTCACTTTTCAGCTCAAATGAACTACATCTTTCACAAAGCTCACATGTTTCTCATCTTCACTGACAAGCATTGGATGTTAGAGGACCTGTGGTTTGTTTCTCTTTCAGAAGCAGAGTTGAACTAGATATGGCCCTTATGTGTAGGAAATACCGTTCCTTTGTCCTGAGCACACTCACGTTTCCCGCATTAATAGAGACTCTAGAAACAAGAGCGTGCTTCTTGGTCTAAAGCAGAATGGGATCCATGGATGAGAACTATGCTGTGTGTTTCACGTCAGAAATGGAGTTAAATCCCAGGCTCTGTGTCTTCCTACAAGCAAGACTTCGTTTCAGGAAAGGGCAGTTACTTTACAGCTCAAACGAACTACATCGTACACGAAGCTCACACGTTTCTCGGTCTTAATTGAAAAGCATTGGATGTTACAGGACCTGTGCTTTGTGACAGTTTCAGAATAAGAGTTGAACTAGATGTCGTCCTTATGTGTAGGAAACACAGTTCTTTTGTTCTGAGCACAATCGCGTTTCCTGCGTTATTAGAGACTCTAGAAAGGAAGAGCGTGGTTCTTGCTCTCAAGCAGAGTGTGATTTATGGATGAGAACTGTGCAGTGTGCTTCCCTTCAGAAATGGAGTTAAATCCCAGGCTCTGTGTCTTCCTACAAGCAAGACTTCGTTTCAGGTAAGGGCAGTCACTTTTCAGCTCAAAAGAACTACATCGTTCACGAAGCTAAAACGTTTTCCATCTTACCTGACAAGCATTGGATGTTAGAGGACTAGTGCTTTGTATCAGTTTCAGAAGCACAGTTGGACTAGATATGGTCCGTATGTGTAAGAAACACCGTTCTTTTGTTCTCAGCACACTCACGTTTCCTGCTGTCTTAGAGACTCTAGAAAGCAAGAGCGTGCTTCTTGCTCTAAAGAAGAGTGTGATCAATGGATGAGACCTCTGCTGTGTGTTTCACGTCAAAAATGGAGTGAAATCCCAGGCTCTGAGTCTTCCTACAAGCAAGACTTCGTTTCAGGTAAGGGCAGTTACTTTACAGCTCAAACGAACTACATCGTACACGAAGCTCACACGTTTCTCGGTCTTAATTGAAAAGCATTGGATGTTACAGGACCTGTGCTTTGTGACAGTTTCAGAATAAGAGTTGAACTAGATGTGGTCCGTATGTATAGGAAACACAGTTCTTTTGTTCTGAGCACAATCACGTTTCCTGCTTTATTAGAGACTCTAGAAAGGAAGAGCGTGGTTCTTGCTCTCAAGCAGAGTGTGATTCATGGATGAGAACTGTGCTGTGTGTTTCCCTTCAGAAATGTAGTTAAATCCCAGGCTCTGTGGCTTCCTACAAGCAAGACTTCGTTTCAGGTAAGGGCAGTCACTTTCAGCTCAAACGAACTACATCGTTCACGAAACTAACACGTTTCCCATATTACCTGACAAGCATTGGATGTTAGAGGACCAGTGGTTTGTATCAGTTTCAGAAGCAGAGTTGGATTAGATATGGTCCGTATGTTTAGGATACACCGTTCTTTTGTTCTCAGCAAACTCACATTTCCTGCTCTCTTAGAGACTCTAGAAAGCAAGAGCGTGCTTCTTGCTCTAATGCAGAGTGTGATCTATGGATAAGAACTCTGCTGTGTGTTTCACTTCAGAAATGGAGTTAAATCCCAGGCTCTGAGTCTTCCTACAAGTGACACTTCATTTCAGGTAAGGGCCGTTACTTTACAGCTCAAGCAAACTACATCGTTCATGAAGCTCACACATTTCTAATCTAAACTGACAAGCATTGGATGTTAGAGGACCTGGGGTTTGTATCAGTTTCAGAAGCAGAGTTGGACTAGATATGGTCGGTATGTGTAGGAAACACCATTCTTTTCTTCTCAGCACACTCACGTTTCCTGCTGTCTTAGAGACTCTAGAAAGCCAGAGTGTGCTTCTTGCTCTAAAGCAGAGTGTGATCAATGGATGAGAACTGTGCTGTGTGTTCCACTTCAGAAATGGTGTTAAATCCCAGGCTCTGAGTCTTCCTACAAGGAAGACTTCATTTCAGGTAAGGGCAGTCACTTTTGAGCTCAAACGAACTACATAGTTCACGAAGATCACACTTTTCTCATCGTAACTGACAAGCATTGGATGTTAGAGGACCTGTCGTTTGTTTCAGTTTCAGAAGCAGAGTTGAACTAGACATGGTCCGTATGTCTAGGAAATACCGTTCATTTGTTCTGAACACACTCACGTTTCCTGCTCTATTGGAGACTCTAGAAAGCAATAGCATTCTTCTTGCTCTAACGCAGAGTGTGATTTATGGATGAGAAGTATGCTGTGTGTTTCCCTTCAGAAATGGAGTTAAATCCCAGGCTCTGTGTCTTCCTACAAACAAGACATCGTTTCTGATAAGGGCAGTCACTTTTCAGCTCAAACGAACTACATCATTCCCGAAGCTAACACGTTTCCCATATTACCTGACAAGCATTGGATGTTAGAGGAACAGTGTGTTGTATCAGTTTCAGAAGCAGAGTTGGACTAGATATGGTCCGTATGTGTAGGAAACACCGATCTTTTGTTCTCAGCACACTCACATTTCCTGCTTTCTTAGAGAATCTAGAAAGCAAGAGCGTGCTTCTTGCTCTAAAGCAGAGTGTGATCAATGGATGAGACCTCTGCTGGGTGTTTCACCTCAGAAATGGAGTTAAATCCCAGGCTCTGAGTCTTCCTACAAGCAAGACTTCGTTTCAGGTAAGGGCAGTTATTTTCAGCTCAAATGAACTACATCGTTCACGAAGCTTACACGTTTCTCATATAAAGTGACAAGTATTGGATGTTACAGGACCTGTGCTTTGTGTCAGTTTCAGAAGAAGTGTCGAACTAGATATGGTCCGTATGTTTAGGAAACACAGTTCTTTTGTTATGAGCACAATCATGTTTGCTGCTGTATTACAGACTCTAGAAGGAAGAGCGTGGTTCTTGCTCTAAAGCAGAGTGTGATTCATGGATGAGAACTGTGCTGTGTGTTTCCCTTCAGAAATGGAGTTAAATCCCAGGCTCTGTGTCTTCCTACAAACAAGACATCGTTTCTGATAAGGGCAGTCACTTTTCAGCTCAAACGAACTACATCATACACGAAGCTCACACGTTTCTCGGTCTTAATTGAAAAGCATTGGATGTTACAGGACCTGTGCTTTGTGACAGTTTCAGAATAAGAGTTGAACTAGATGTGGTCCGTATGTGGAGGAAACACAGTTCTTTTGTTCTGAGCACAATCACGTTTCCTGCTTTATTAGAGACTCTAGAAAGGAAGAGCGTTGTTCTTGCTCTCAAGCAGAGTGTGATTCATGGATGAGAACTGTGCAGTGTGCTTCCCTTCAGAAATGGAGTTAAATCCCAGGCTCTGTGGCTTCCTACAAGCAAGACTTCGTTTCAGGTAAGAGCAGTTATTTTACAGCTCAAACGAACTACATTTTTGTGTGTTTCACATCAAAAATGGAGTGAAATCCCAGGCTCTGAGTCTTCCTACATGCAAGACTTCGTTTCAGGTAAGGGCAGTTATTTTACAGCTCAAACGAACTACATCGTACACGAAGCTCACACGTTTCTCGGTCTTAATTGAAAAGCATTGGATGTTACAGGACCTGTGCTTTGTGACAGTTTCAGAATAAGAGTTGAACTAGATGTGGTCCGTATGTGTAGGAAACACAGTTCTTTTGTTCTGAGCACACTCACGTTTCCTGCTGTCTTAGAGACTCTAGAAAGCAAGAGCGTGCTTCTTGCTCTAAAGAAGAGTGTGATCAATGGATGAGACCTCTGCTTGTGTTTCACATTAAAAATGGAGTGAAATCCCAGGCTCTGAGTCTTCCTACAAGCAAGACTTCGTTTCAGGTAAGGGCAGTTATTTTACAGCTCAAACGAACTGCATTTTTCACGAAGCTCACACGTTTCTCATATAAACTGACAAGCATAGGATGTTAGAGGACCTGTGGTTTGTATGAGTTTCAGAAGCAGAGTTGGACTAGATATGATCCGAATGTGTAGGAAACATCATTCTTTTTTTCTCAGCACACTCACGTTTCCTGCTGTCTTAGAGATTCTAGAAAGCAAGAACGTGCTTCTTGCTCTAAAGCAGAGTGTGATCTATGGATGAGAACTATGCTGTGTGTTTCTCTTCAGAAATGGAGTCAAATCCCAGGCTCTGAGTCTTCCTACAAGCAAGATTTCGTTTCAGGTAAGGGCAGTCACTTTTCAGCTCAAATGAACTACATCTTTCACAAAGCTCACACGTTTCTCATCTTAACTGACAAGCATTGGATGTTAGAGGACCAGTGGTTTGTTTCTCTTACAGAAGCAGAGTTGAACTAGATATGGCCCTTATGTGTAGGAAATACCGTTCTTTTGTCCTGAGCACACTCACGTTTTCGGCATTAATAGAGACTCTAGAAGCAAGAGCGTGCTTCTTGGTCTAAAGCAGAATGGGATCCATGGATGAGAACTATGCTGTGTGTTTCACGTCAGAAATGGAGTTAAATCCCAGGCTCTAAGTCTTCCTACTTGCAGGACTTCGTTTCAGGTAAGGACAGTCCCTTTTCAGCTCAAATGAAATACATCGTTCACGAAGGTAACAAGTTTCACATCTTAACTGACAAGCATTGGATGTTAGAGGACAAGTGCTTTGTATCAGTTTCAGAAGCAGAGTTGGATTAGATATGGTCTGTATTGTAGGAAACACCGTTCTTTGGTCTTAGCACACTCACGTTTCCTGCTGTCTTAGAGACTCTAGAAAGCAAGAGCGTGCTTCTTGCTCTAAAGCAAAGTGTGATCAATGGACGAGAACTCTGCTGTGTGTTTCACGTCAGAAATGAAGTTAAATCCCAGTCTCTGTGTCTTCCTACAAGCAAGACTTCGTTTCAGGTAAGGACATTTACTTTACAGCTCAAACGAACTACATCGTTCACGAAGCTCACACGTTTCTCATCTTAAATGACAAGCTTTGGATGTTAGAGGACCTGTGCTTTGTTTCACTTTCAGCGGCAGAGTTGGACTAGATATGGTCTGTTTGTGTAGGAAACACCGTTCTTTTGTTCTCAGCACACTCTCTTTTCCTGATGTCTTAGAGACTCTAGAAAGCAAGAGCGTGCTTCTTGCTCTAAAGCAGATTGTGATCAATGGAAGAGAACTGTGCTGTGTGTTCCACTTCAGAAATGGTGTTAAATCCCAGGCTCTGAGTCTTCCTACATGCAAGACTTCGTTTCAGGTAAGGGCAGTTATTTTACAGCTCAAACGAACTACATCGTACACGAAGCTCACACGTTTCTCGGTCTTAATTGAAAAGCATTGGATGTTACAGGACCTGTGCTTTGTGACAGTTTCAGAATAAGAGTTGAACTAGATGTGGTCCGTATGTGTAGGAAACACAGTTCTTTTGTTCTGAGCACACTCACGTTTCCTGCTGTCTTAGAGACTCTAGAAAGCAAGAGCGTGCTTCTTGCTCTAAAGAAGAGTGTGATCAATGGATGAGACCTCTGCTTGTGTTTCACATTAAAAATGGAGTGAAATCCCAGGCTCTGAGTCTTCCTACAAGCAAGACTTTGTTTCAGGTAAGGGCAGTTATTTTACAGCTCAAACGAACTACATTTTTCACGAAGCTCACACGTTTCTCATATAAACTGACAAGCATAGGATGTTAGAGGACCTGTGGTTTGTATGAGTTTCAGAAGCAGAGTTGGACTAGATATGATCCGTATGTGTAGGAAACATAATTCTTTTTTTCTCAGCACACTCACGTTTCCTGCTGTCTTAGAGATTCTAGAAAGCAAGAACGTGCTTCTTGCTCTAAAGCAGAGTGTGATCTATGGATGAGAACTATGCTATGTGTTTCTCTTCAGAAATGGAGTCAAATCCCAGGCTCTGAGTCTTCCTACAAGCAAGATTTCGTTTCAGGTAAGGGCAGTCACTTTTCAGCTCAAATGAACTACATCTCTCACAAAGCTCACACGTTTCTCATCTTCACTGACAAGCATTGGATGTTAGAGGACCTGTGGTTTGTTTCTCTTTCAGAAGCAGAGTTGAACTAGATATGGCCCTTATGTGTAGGAAATACCGTTCTTTTGTCCTGAGCACACTCACGTTTCCCGCATTAATAGAGACTCTTGAAACAAGAGCGTGCTTCTTGGTCTAAAGCAGAATGGGATCCATGGATGAGAACTATGCTGTGTGTTTCACGTCAGAAATGGAGTTAAATCCCAGGCTCTGTGTCTTCCTACAAGCAAGACTTCGTTTCAGGTAAGGGCAGTCACTTTTCAGCTCAAAAGAACTACATCGTTCACGAAGCTTACACGTTTCTCATATAAAGTGACAAGTATTGGATGTTACAGGACCTGTGCTTTGTGTCAGTTTCAGAAGAAGTGTCGAACTAGATATGGTCCGTATGTTTAGGAAACACACTTCTTTTGTTATGAGCACAATCATGTTTGCTGCTGTATTACAGACTCTAGAAGGAAGAGCGTGGTTCTTGCTCTAAAGCAGAGTGTGATTCATGGATGAGAACTGTGCTGTGTGTTTCCCTTCAGAAATGGAGTTAAATCCCAGGCTCTGTGTCTTCCTACAAGCAAGACTTCGTTTCAGGAAAGGGCAGTAACTTTACAGCTCAAACGAACTACATCATACACGAAGCTCACACGTTTCTCGGTCTTAATTGAAAAGCATTGGATGTTACAGGATCTGTGCTTTGTGACAGTTTCAGAATAAGAGTTGAACTAGATGTCGTCCGAATGTGTAGGAAACACAGTTCTTTTGTTCTGAGCACAATCACGTTTCCTGCTTTATTAGAGACTCTAGAAAGGAAGAGCGTTGTTCTTGCTCTCAAGCAGAGTGTGATTCATGGATGAGAACTGTGCAGTGTGCTTCCCTTCAGAAATGGAGTTAAATCCCAGGCTATGTGGCTTCCTACAAGCAAGACTTCGTTTCAAGTAAGAGCAGTTATTTTACAGCTCAAACGAACTACATTTTTGTGTGTTTCACATCAAAAATGGAGTGAAATCCCAGGCTCTGTGTCTTCCTACAAGCAAGACTTCGTTTCAGGTAAGGGCAGTTATTTTACAGCTCAAACGAACTACATCATACACGAAGCTCACACGTTTCTCGGTCTTAATTGAAAAGCATTGGATGTTACAGGACCTGTGCTTTGTGACAGTTTCAGAATAAGAGTTCAACTAGATGTGGTCCGTATGTGTAGGAAACACAGTTCTTTTGTTCTGAGCACACTCACGTTTCCTGCTGTCTTAGAGACTCTAGAAAGCAAGAGCGTGCTTCTTGCTCTAAAGAAGAGTGTGATTAATGGATGAGACCTCTGCTGTGTGTTTCACATCAAAAATGGAGTGAAATCCCAGGCTCTGAGTCTTCCTACAAGCAAGACTTCGTTTCAGGTAAGGGCAGTTATTTTACAGCTCAAACGAACTGCATTTTTCACGAAGCTCACACGTTTCTCATATAAACTGACAAGCATAGGATGTTAGAGGACCTGTGGTTTGTATGAGTTTCAGAAGCAGAGTTGGACTAGATATGATCCGTATGTGTAGGAAACATCATTCTTTTTTTCTCAGCACACTCACGTTTCCTGCTGTCTTAGAGATTCTAGAAAGCAAGAACGTGCTTCTTGCTCTAAAGCAGAGTGTGATCTATGGATGAGAACTATGCTGTGTGTTTCTCTTCAGAAATGGAGTCAAATCCCAGGCTCTGAGTCTTCCTACAAGCAAGATTTCGTTTCAGGTAAGGGCAGTCACTTTTCAGCTCAAATGAACTACATCTTTCACAAAGCTCACACGTTTCTCATCTTAACTGACAAGCATTGGATGTTAGAGGACCAGTGGTTTGTTTCTCTTACAGAAGCAGAGTTGAACTAGATATGGCCCTTATGTGTAGGAAATACCGTTCTTTTGTCCTGAGCACACTCACGTTTTCGGCATTAATAGAGACTCTAGAAGCAAGAGCGTGCTCCTTGGTCTAAAGCAGAATGGGATCCATGGATGAGAACTATGCTGTGTGTTTCACGTCAGAAATGGAGTTAAATCCCAGGCTCTAAGTCTTCCTACTTGCAGGACTTCGTTTCAGGTAAGGACAGTCCCTTTTCAGCTCAAATGAAATACATCGTTCACGAAGGTAACAAGTTTCACATCTTAACTGACAAGCATTGGATGTTAGAGGACAAGTGCTTTGTATCAGTTTCAGAAGCAGAGTTGGATTAGATATGGTCTGTATTGTAGGAAACACCGTTCTTTGGTCTTAGCACACTCACGTTTCCTGCTGTCTTAGAGACTCTAGAAAGCAAGAGCGTGCTTCTTGCTCTAAAGCAAAGTGTGATCAATGGACGAGAACTCTGCTGTGTGTTTCACGTCAGAAATGAAGTTAAATCCCAGTCTCTGTGTCTTCCTACAAGCAAGACTTCGTTTCAGGTAAGGACATTTACTTTACAGCTCAAACGAACTACATCGTTCACGAAGCTCACACGTTTCTCATCTTAAATGACAAGCTTTGGATGTTAGAGGACCTGTGCTTTGTTTCACTTTCAGCGGCAGAGTTGGACTAGATATGGTCTGTTTGTGTAGGAAACACCGTTCTTTTGTTCTCAGCACACTCTCTTTTCCTGATGTCTTAGAGACTCTAGAAAGCAAGAGCGTGCTTCTTGCTCTAAAGCAGAGTGTGATCAATGGATGAGAACTCTGCTGTGTGTTCCACTTCAGAAATGGATTTAAATCCCAGGCTCTGAGTCTTCCTACAAGCAAGACTTCATTTCAGGTAAGGGCAGTTACTTTACAGCTCAAACGAACAACATTGTACACGAAGCTCACACGTTTCTCGGTCTTAATTGAAAAGCATTGGATGTTACAGGACCTGTGCTTTGTGACAGTTTCAGAATAAGAGTTGAACTAGATGTGGTCCGTATGTATAGGAAACACAGTTCTTTTGTTCTGAGCACAATCACGTTTCCTGCTTTATTAGAGACTCCAGAAAGGAAGAGCGTGGTTCTTGCTCTCAAGCAGAGTGTGATTCATGGATGAAAACTGTGCTCTGTGTTTCCCTTCAGAAATGTAGTTAAATCCCAGGCTCTGTGGCTTCCTACAAGCAAGACTTCGTTTCAGGTAAGGGCAGTCACTTTTCAGCTCAAACGAACTACATCGTTCACGAAACTAACACGTTTCCCATATTACCTGACAAGCATTGGATGTTAGAGGACCAGTGGTTTGTATCAGTTTCAGAAGCAGAGTTGGATTAGATATGGTCCGTATGTTTAGGATACACCGTTCTTTTGTTCTCAGCAAACTCACATTTCCTGCTCTCTTAGAGACTCTAGAAAGCAAGAGCGTGCTTCTTGCTCTAATGCAGAGTGTGATCTATGGATAAGAACTCTGCTGTGTGTTTCACTTCAGAAATGGAGTTAAATCCCAGGCTCTGAGTCTTCCCACAAGTGAAACTTCATTTCAGGTAAGGGCCGTTACTTTACAGCTCAAGCAAACTACATCGTTCATGAAGCTCACACATTTCTAATCTAAACTGACAAGCATTGGATGTTAGAGGACCTGGGGTTTGTATCAGTTTCAGAAGCAGAGTTGGACTAGATATGGTCGGTATGTGTAGGAAACACCATTCTTTTCTTCTCAGCACACTCACGTTTCCTGCTGTCTTAGAGACTCTAGAAAGCCAGAGTGTGCTTCTTGCTCTAAAGCAGAGTGTGATCAATGGATGAGAACTGTGCTGTGTGTTTCACATCAAAAATGGAGTGAAATCCCAGGCTCTGAGTCTTCCTACAAGCAAGAATTCGTTTCAGGTAAGGGCAGTTATTTTACAGCTCAAATGAACTACATTTTTCACGAAGCTCACACTGTTCTCATATAAACTGACAAGCATAGGATGTTAGAGGACCTGTGGTTTGTATGAGTTTCAGAAGCTGACTTGGACTAGATATGATCCGTATGTGTAGGAAACATCATTCTTTTTTCTCAGCACACTCACGTTTCCTGCTGTCTTACAGATTCTAGAAAGCAAGAACGTGCTTCTTGCTCTAAAGCAGAGTGTGATCTATTGATGAGAACTATGCTGTGTGTTTCTCTTCAGAAATGGAGTCTAATCCCAGGCTCTGAGTCTTCCTACAAGCAAGATTTCGTTTCAGGTAAGGACATTTACTTTACAGCTCAAATGAACTACATCGTTCACGAAGCTCACACGTTTCTCATCTTAAATGACAAGCTTTGGATGTTAGAGGACCTGTGCTTTGTATCACTTTCAGAGGCAGAGTTGGACTAGATATGGTCCGTATGTGTAGGAAACACCATTCTTTTTTTCTCAGCACACTCTCTTTTCCTGATGTCTTAGAGACAATAGAAAGCAAGAGCGTGCTTCTTGCTCTAAAGCAGAGTGTGATCAATGGATGAGAACTCTGCTGTGTGTTCCACTTCAGAAATGGATTTAAATCCCAGGCTCTGAGTCTTCCTACAAGCAAGACTTCATTTCAGGTAAGGGCAGTTACTTTACAGCTTAAACGAACAACATTGTACACGAAGCTCACACGTTTCTCGGTCTTAATTGAAAAGCATTGGATGTTACAGGACCTGTGCTTTGTGTCAGTTTCAGAAGAAGTGTCAAACTAGATATGGTCCGTATGTTTAGGAAACACAGTTCTTTTGTTATGAGTACAATCATGTTTGCTGCTGTATTACAGACTCTAGAAGGAAGAGCGTGGTTCTTGCTCTAAAGCAGAGTGTGATTCACAGATGAGAACTGTGCTCTGTGTTTCCCTTCAGAAATGGAGTTAAATCCCAGGCTCTGTGTCTTCCTACAAGCAAGACTTCGTTTCAGGAAAGGGCAGTTACTTTACAGCTCAAACGAACTACATCGTACACGAAGCTCACACGTTTCTCGGTCTTAATTGAAAAGCATTGGATGTTACAGGACCTGTGCTTTGTGACAGTTTCAGAATAAGAGTTGAACTAGATGTGGTCTGTATGTGTAGGAAACACCGTTCTTTTGTTCTGAGCACAATCACGTTTCCTGCTTTATTAGAGACTCTAGAAAGGAAGAGCGTGGTTCGTGCTCTCAAGCAGAGTGTGATTCATGGATGAGAACTGTGCAGTGTGCTTCCCTTCAGAAATGGAGTTAAATCCCAGGCTCTGTGGCTTCCTACAAGCAAGACTTCGTTTCAGGTAAGGGCAGTCACTTTTCAGCTCAAACAAACTACATCGTTCACGAATCTAAAACGTTTTCCATCTTACCTGACAAGCATTGGATGTTAGAGGACTATTGCTTTGTATCAGTTTCAGAAGCACAGTTGGACTAGATATGGTCCGTATGTGTAAGAAACACCGTTCTTTTGTTCTCAGCAAACTCACGTTTCCTGCTGTCTTAGAGACT
The DNA here is from genome assembly GCA_949786385.1 of Onychomys leucogaster. NCBI lineage: Eukaryota > Metazoa > Chordata > Mammalia > Rodentia > Cricetidae > Onychomys > Onychomys leucogaster. The sequence continues at coordinate 1,000,258 of CATKUP010000146.1, read as the reverse complement.
CTAGAAAGCAAGAGCGTGCTTCTTGCTCTAAAGACGAGTGTGATCAATGGATGAGACCTCTGCTGTGTGTTTCACATCAAAATTGGAGTGAAATCCCAGGCTCTGAGTCTTCCTACAAGCAAGACTTCGTTTCAGGTAAGGGCAGTTATTTTATAGCTCAAACGAACTACAATTTTTCACGAAGCTCACACGTTTCTCATATAAACTGACAAGCATAGGATGTTAGAGGACCTGTGGTTTGTATGAGTTTCAGAAGCAGAGTTGGACTAGATATGATCCGTATGTGTAGGAAACATCATTCTTTTTTTCTCAGCACACTCACGTTTCCTTCTGTCTTAGAGATTCTAGAAAGCAAGAACGTGCTTCTTGCTCTAAAACAGAGTGTGATCTATGGATGAGAACTATGCTGTGTGTTTCTCTTCAGAAATGGAGTCAAATCCCAGGCTCTGAGTCTTCCTACAAGCAAGATTTCGTTTCAGGTAAGGGCAGTCACTTTTCAGCTCAAATGAACTACATCTTTCACAAAGCTCACACGTTTCTCATCTTAACTGACAAGCATTGGATGTTAGAGGACCTGTGGTTTGTTTCTCTTTCAGAAGCAGAGTTGAACTAGATATGGCCCTTATGTGTAGGAAATACCGTTCTTTTGTCCTGAGCACACTCAAGTTTCCAGCATTAATAGATACTCTAGAAGCAAGAGAGTGCTTCTTGGTCTAAAGCAGAATGGGATCCATGGATGAGAACTATGCTGTGTGTTTCACGTCGGAAATGGAGTTAAATCCCAGGCTCTAAGTCTTCCTACATGCAAGACTTCGTTTCAGGTAAGGACAGTCCCTTTTCAGCTCAAATGAAATACATCGTTCACGAAGGTAACAAGTTTCACATCTTAACTGACAAGCATTGGATGTTAGAGGACAAGTGCTTTGTATCAGTTTCAGAAGCAGAGTTGGATTAGATATGGTCTGTATTGTAGGAATCACCGTTCTTTGGTCTTAGCACACTCATGTTTCCTGCTGTCTTAGAGACTCTAGAAAGCAAGAGCGTGCTTCTTGCTCTAAAGCAAAGTGTGATCAATGGACGAGAACTCTGCTGTGTGTTTCACGTCAGAAATGAAGTTAAATCCCAGTCTCTGAGTCTTCCTACAAGCAAGACTTCGTTTCAGGTAAGGGCAGTTACTTTTGAGCTCAAAAGAACTACATTGTTCACGAAGCTCACACGTTTCTCATATAAACTGACAAGCATTGGATGTTAGAGGACCTGTGGTTTGTTTCTCTTTCAGAAGCAGAGTTGAACTAGATATGGCCCTTATGTGTAGGAAATACCGTTCATTTGTCCTGAGCACACTCACGTTTCCTGTTGTAATAGAGACTCTAGAAAGCAAGAGCGTGCTTCTTGCTCTAAAGCAGAATGGGATCCATGGATGAGAACTATCCTGTGTGTTTCCCTTCAGATATGGAGTTAAATCCCAGGCTCTGAGTCTTCCTACAAGCAAGACTTCGTTTCAGGTAAGGGCAGTCACTTTTCAGCTCAAACGAACTACATCGTTCACGAAGTTAACACGTTTCCCCTATTACCTGAGAAGCATTGGATGTTAGACGACCAGTGCTTTGTATCACTTTCAGAGGCAGAGTTGGACTAGATATGGTCCGTATGTGTAGGAAACACCATTCTTTGTTCTCAGCACACTCTCTTTTCCTGATGTCTTAGAGACTCTAGAAAGCAAGAGCGTGCTTCTTGCTCTAAAGCAGAGTGTGATCAATGGATGAGAACTCTGCTGTGTGTTCCACTTCAGAAATGGATTTAAATCCCAGGCTCTGAGTCTTCCTACAAGCAAGACTTTATTTCAGGTAAGGGCAGTTACTTTACAGCTCAAACGAACAACATTGTACACGAAGCTCACACGTTTCTCGGTCTTAATTGAAAAGCATTGGATGTTACAGGACCTGTGCTTTGTGTCAGTTTCAGAAGAAGTGTCAAACTAGATATGGTCCGTATGTTTAGGAAACACAGTTCTTATGTTATGAGCACAATCATGTTTGCTGCTGTATTACAGACTCTAGAAGGAAGAGCGTGGTTCTTGCTCTAAAGCAGAGTGTGATTCATGGATGAGAACTGTGCTGTGTGTTTCCCTTCAGAAATGGAGTTAAATCCCAGGCTCTGTGTCTTCCTACCAGCAAGACTTCGTTTCAGGTAAGGGCAGTCACTTTTCAGCTCAAACTAACTACATCGTTCACGAAGCTAAAACGTTTTCCATCTTACCTGACAAGCATTGGATGTTAGAGGACTAGTGCTTTGTATCAGTTTCAGAAGCACAGTTGGACTAGATATGGTCCGTATGTGTAGGAAACACCGTTCTTTTGTTCTCAGCACACTCACGTTTCCTGCTGTCTTAGAGACTCTAGAAAGCAAGAGCGTGCTTCTTGCTCTAAAGAGTGTGATCAATGGATGAGACCTCTGCTGTGTGTTTTACATCAAAAATGGAGTGAAATCCCAGGCTCTGAGTCTTCCTACAAGCAAGTCTTCGTTTCAGGTAAGGGCTGTTATTTTACAGCTCAAACGAACTACATTTTTCACGAAGCTCACACGTTTCTCATATAAACTGACAAGCATAGGATGTTAGAGGACCTGTGGTTTGTATGAGTTTCAGAAGCAGAGTTGGACTAGATATGATCCGTATGTGCAGGAAACATCATTCTTTTGGTCTTAGCACACTCACGTTTCCTGCTGTCTTAAAGACTCTAGAAAGCAAGAGCGTGCTTCTTGCTCTAAAGCAAAGTGTGATCAATGGACGAGAACTCTCCTGTGTGTTTCACGTCAGAAATGAAGTTATATCCCAGTCTCTGAGTCTTCCTACAAGCAAGACTTCGTTTCAGGTAAGGACATTTACTTTACAGCTCAAACGAACTACATCGTTCACGAAGCTCACACGTTTCTCATCTTACATGACAAGCTTTGGATGTTTGAGGACCTGTGCTTTGTATCACTTTCAGAGGCAGAGTTGGACTAGATATGGTCTGTATGTGTAGGAAACACCGTTCTTTTGTTCTCAGCACACTCTCTTTTCCTGATGTCTTAGAGACTCTAGAAAGCAAGAGCGTGCTTCTTGCTCTAAAGCAGAGTGTAATCAATGGATGAGAACTCTGCTGTGTGTTCCACTTCAGAAATGGATTTAAATCCCAGGCTCTGAGTGTTCCTACAAGCAAGACTTCATTTCAGGTAAGGGCAGTTACTTTACAGCTCAAACGAACAACATTGTACACGAAGCTCACACGTTTCTCGGTCTTAATTGAAAAGCATTGGATGTTACAGGACCTGTGCTTTCTGTCAGTTTCAGAAGAATTGTCAAACTAGATATGGTCCGTATGTTTAGGAAACACAGTTCTTTTGTTATGAGCACAATCATGTTTGCTGCTGTATTACAGACTCTAGAAGGAAGAGCGTGGTTCTTGCTCTAAAGCAGACTGTGATTCACGGATGAGAACTGTGCTCTGTGTTTCCCTTCAGAAATGGAGTTAAATCCCAGGCTCTGTGTCTTCCTACAAGCAAGACTTCGTTTCAGGAAAGGGCAGTTACTTTACAGCTCAAAGGAACTACATCGTACACGAAGCTCACACGTTTCTCGGTCTTAATTGAAAAGCATTGGATGTTACAGGACCTGTGCTTTGAGACAGTTTCAGAATAAGAGTTGAACTAGATGTGGTCTGTATGTGTAGGAAACACAGTTCTTTTGTTCTGAGCACAATCACGTTTCCTGCTTTATTAGAGACTCTAGAAAGGAAGAGCGTGGTTCTTGCTCTCAAGCAGAGTGTGATTCATGGATGAGAACTGTGCTGTGTGTTTCCCTTCAGAAATGTAGTTAAATCCCAGGCTCTGTGGCTTCCTACAAGCAAGACTTCGTTTCAGGTAAGGGCAGTCACTTTTCAGCTCAAACGAACTACATCGTTCACGAAACTAACACGTTTCCCATCTTACCTGACAAGCATTGGATGTTAGAGGACTATTGCTTTGTATCAGTTTCAGAAGCACAGTTGGACTAGATATGGTCCGTATGTGTAAGAAACACCGTTCTTTTGTTCTCAGCAAACTCACGTTTCCTGCTGTCTTAGAGACTCTAGAAAGCAAGAGCGTGCTTCTTGCTCTAAAGACGAGTGTGATCAATGGATGAGACCTCTGCTGTGTGTTTCACATCAAAAATGGAGTGAAATCCCAGGCTCTGAGTCTTCCTACAAGCAAGACTTCGTTTCAGGTAAGGGCAGTTATTTTATAGCTCAAACGAACTACAATTTTTCACGAAGCTCACACGTTTCTCATATAAACTGACAAGCATAGGATGTTAGAGGACCTGTGGTTTGTATGAGTTTCAGAAGCAGAGTTGGACTAGATATGATCCGTATGTGTAGGAAACATCATTCTTTTTTTCTCAGCACACTCACCTTTCCTTCTGTCTTAGAGATTCTAGAAAGCAAGAACGTGCTTCTTGCTCTAAAACAGAGTGTGATCTATGGATGAGAACTATGCTGTGTGTTTCTCTTCAGAAATGGAGTCAAATCCCAGGCTCTGAGTCTTCCTACAAGCAAGATTTCGTTTCAGGTAAGGGCAGTCACTTTTCAGCTCAAATGAACTACATCTTTCACAAAGCTCACACGTTTCTCATCTTAACTGACAAGCATTGGATGTTAGAGGACCTGTGGTTTGTTTCTCTTTCAGAAGCAGAGTTGAACTAGATATGGCCCTTATGTGTAGGAAATACCGTTCTTTTGTCCTGAGCACACTCAAGTTTCCAGCATTAATAGATACTCTAGAAGCAAGAGAGTGCTTCTTGGTCTAAAGCAGAATGGGATCCATGGATGAGAACTATGCTGTGTGTTTCACGTCGGAAATGGAGTTAAATCCCAGGCTCTAAATCTTCCTACATGCAAGACTTCGTTTCAGGTAAGGACAGTCCCTTTTCAGCTCAAATGAAATACATCGTTCACGAAGGTAACAAGTTTCACATCTTAACTGACAAGCATTGGATGTTAGAGGACAAGTGCTTTGTATCAGTTTCAGAAGCAGAGTTGGATTAGATATGGTCTGTATTGTAGGAATCACCGTTCTTTGGTCTTAGCACACTCATGTTTCCTGCTGTCTTAGAGACTCTAGAAAGCAAGAGCGTGCTTCTTGCTCTAAAGCAAAGTGTGATCAATGGACGAGAACTCTGCTGTGTGTTTCACGTCAGAAATGAAGTTAAATCCCAGTCTCTGAGTCTTCCTACAAGCAAGACTTCGTTTCAGGTAAGGACATTTACTTTACAGCTCAAACGAACTACATCGTTCACGAAGCTCACACGTTTCTCATCTTAAATGACAAGCTTAGGATGTTAGAGGACCTGTGCTTTGTATCACTTTCAGAGGCAGAGTTGGACTAGATATGGTCCGTATGTGTAGGAAACACCGTTCTTTTCTTCTCAGCACACTCTCTTTTCCTGATGTCTTAGAGACTCTAGAAAGCAAGAGCGTGCTTCTTGCTCTAAAGCAGAGTGTGATCAATGGATGAGAACTCTGCTGTGTGTTCCACTTCAGAAATGGATTTAAATCCCAGGCTCTGAGTCTTCCTACAAGCAAGACTTCATTTCAGGTAAGGGCAGTTACTTTACAGCTCAAACGAACAACATTGTACACGAAGCTCACACGTTTCTCGGTCTTAATTGAAAAGCATTGGATGTTACAGGACCTGTGCTTTGTGTCAGTTTCAGAAGAAGTGTCAAACCAAATATGGTCCGTATGTTTAGGAAACACAGTTCTTTTGTTATGAGCACAATCATGTTTGCTGCTGTATTACAGACTCTAGAAGGAAGAGCGTGGTTCTTGCTCTAAAGCAGAGTGTGATTCACGGATGAGAACTGTGCTCTGTGTTTCCCTTCAGAAATGGAGTTATATCCCAGGCTCTGTGTCTTCCTACAAGCAAGACTTCGTTTCAGGAAAGGGCAGTTACTTTACAGCTCAAACGAACTACATCGTACACGAAGCTCACACGTTTCTCGGTCTTAATTGAAAAGCATTGGATGTTACAGGACCTGTGCTTTGTGACAGTTTCAGAATAAGAGTTGAACTAGATGTGGTCCGTATGTGTAGGAAACACCGTTCTTTTGTTCTGAGCACAATCACGTTTCCTGCTTTATTAGAGACTCTAGAAAGGAAGAGCGTGGTTCTTGCTCTCAAGCAGAGTGTGATTCATGGATGAGAACTGTGCAGTGTGCTTCCCTTCAGAAATGGAGTTAAATCCCAGGCTCTGTGGCTTCCTACAAGCAAGACTTCGTTTCAGGTAAGGGCAGTCACTTTTCAGCTCAAACGAACTACATCGTTCACGAAGCTAAAACGTTTTCCATCTTACCTGACAAGCATTGGATGTTAGAGGCCTAGTGCTTTGTATCAGTTTCAGAAGCACAGTTGGACTAGATATGGTCCGTATGTGTAGGAAACACCATTCTTTTGTTCTCAGCACACTCACGTTTCCTGCTGTCTTAGAGACTCTAGAAAGCAAGAGCGTGCTTCTTGCTCTAAAGAGTGTGATCAATGGATGAGACCTCTGCTGTGTGTTTTACATCAAAAATGGAGTGAAATCCCAGGCTCTGAGTCTTCCTACAAGCAAGTCTTCGTTTCAGGTAAGGGCTGTTATTTTACAGCTCAAACGAACTACATTTTTCACGAAGCTCACACGTTTCTCATATAAACTGACAAGCATAGGATGTTAGAGGACCTGTGGTTTGTATGAGTTTCAGAAGCAGAGTTGGACTAGATATGATCCGTATGTGCAGGAAACATCATTCTTTTGGTCTTAGCACACTCACGTTTCCTGCTGTCTTAAAGACTCTAGAAAGCAAGAGCGTGCTTCTTGCTCTAAAGCAAAGTGTGGTCAATGGACGAGAACTCTCCTGTGTGTTTCACGTCAGAAATGAAGTTATATCCCAGTCTCTGAGTCTTCCTACAAGCAAGACTTCGTTTCAGGTAAGGACATTTACTTTACAGCTCAAACGAACTACATCGTTCACGAAGCTCACACGTTTCTCATCTTACATGACAAGCTTTGGATGTTTGAGGACCTGTGCTTTGTATCACTTTCAGAGGCAGAGTTGGACTAGATATGGTCCGTATGTGTAGGAAACACCGTTCTTTTGTTCTCAGCACACTCTCTTTTCCTGATGTCTTAGAGACTCTAGAAAGCAAGAGCGTGCTTCTTGCTCTAAAGCAGAGTGTAATCAATGGATGAGAACTCTGCTGTGTGTTCCACTTCAGAAATGGATTTAAATCCCAGGCTCTGAGTGTTCCTACAAGCAAGACTTCATTTCAGGTAAGGGCAGTTACTTTACAGCTCAAACGAACAACATTGTACACGAAGCTCACACGTTTCTCGGTCTTAATTGAAAAGCATTGGATGTTACAGGACCTGTGCTTTGTGTCAGTTTCAGAAGAATTGTCAAACTAGATATGGTCCGTATGTTTAGGAAACACAGTTCTTTTGTTATGAGCACAATCATGTTTGCTGCTGTATTACAGACTCTAGAAGGAAGAGCGTGGTTCTTGCTCTAAAGCAGACTGTGATTCACGGATGAGAACAGTGCTGTGTGTTTCCCTTCAGAAATGGAGTTAAATCCCAGGCTCTGTGTCTTCCTACAAGCAAGACTTCGTTTCAGGAAAGGGCAGTTACTTTACAGCTCAAAGGAATTACATCGTACACGAAGCTCACACGTTTCTCGGTCTTAATTGAAAAGCATTGGATGTTACAGGACCTGTGCTTTGTGACAGTTTCAGAATAAGAGTTGAACTAGATGTGGTCTGTATGTGTAGGAAACACAGTTCTTTTGTTCTGAGCACAATCACGTTTCCTGCTTTATTAGAGACTCTAGAAAGGAAGAGCGTGGTTCTTGCTCTCAAGCAGAGTGTGATTCATGGATGAGAACTGTGCTGTGTGTTTCCCTTCAGAAATGTAGTTAAATCCCAGGCTCTGTGGCTTCCTACAAGCAAGACTTCGTTTCAGGTAAGGGCAGTCACTTTTCAGCTCAAACGAACTACATCGTTCACGAAACTAACACGTTTCCCATATTACCTGACAAGCATTGGATGTTAGAGGACCAGTGCGTTGTATCAGTTTCAGAAGCAGAGTTGGACTAGATATGGTCTGTACGTGTAGGAAACACCGAACTTTTTTTCTCAGCACACTCACCTTTCTTGCTGTCTTAGAGAATCTAGAAAGCAAGAGCGTGCTTCTTGCTCTAAATAAGAGTGTGATCAATGGATGAGACCTCTGCTGTGTGTTTCACATCAGAAATGGAGTTAAATACCAGGCTCTGAGTCTTCCTACAAGCAAGACTTCGTTTCAGGAAAGGGCAGTTACTTTACAGCTCAAACGAACTACATTTTTTGAAGCTCACACGTTTCTCACATAAACTGACAAGCATAGGATGTTAGAGGACCTGTGGTTTGTATGAGTTTCAGAAGCAGAGTTGGACTAGATATGATCCGTATGTGTAGGAAACACAATTCTTTTTTTCTCAGCACACTCACGTTTCCTGCTGTCTTAGAGAATCTAGAAAGAAAGAACGTGCTTCTTGCTCTAAAGCAGAGTGTGATCAATGGATGAGAACTATGCTGTGTGTTTCCCTTCAGAAATGGAGTCAAATCCCAGGATCTGAGTCTTCCTACAAGCAAGATTTCGTTTCAGGTAAGGGTAGTCACTTTTCAGCTCAAATGAACTACATCTTTCACGAAGCTAACATGTTTCTCATCTTAACTGACAAGCATTGGATGTTAGAGGACCAGTGGTGTGTATCAGTTTCAGAAGCAGAGTTGGATTAGATATGGTCCATATGTTTAGGATACACCATTCTTTTGTTCTCAGCAAACTCACATTTCCTGCTCTCTTAGAGACTCTAGAAAGCAAGAGCATGCTTCTTGCTCTAATGCAGAGTGAGACCTATGGATAAGAACTCTGCTGTGTGTTTCACTTCAGAAATGGAGTTAAATCCCAGGCTCTGAGTCTTCCTGCAAGTGACACTTCATTTCATGTAAGGGCAGTTACTTTACAGCTCAAACGAACTACATTGTTCATGAAGTTCCCATGTTTCTCATCTTAAATGACAAGCTTTGGATGTTAGCAGACCTGTGCTTTGTATCAATTTAAGAGGCAGAGTTGGACTAGATATGGTCCGTATGTGTAGGAAACACCGTTCTTTTGTTCTCAGCACACTCTCTTTTCCTGATGTCTTAGAGACTCTAGAACGCAAGAGCGTGCTTCTTGCTCTAAAGCAGAGTGTGATCAATGGATGAGAACTCTGCTGTGTGTTCCACTTCAGAAATGGTGTTAAATCCAAGGCTCTGAGTCTTCCTACAAGCAAGACTTCGTTTCAGGAAATGGCAGTTACTTTACAGCTCAAACGAACTACATCGTACACGAAGCTCACACGTTTCTCGGTCTTAATTGAAAAGCATTGGATGTTACAGGACCTGTGCTTTGTGTCACTTTCAGAAGAAGTGTCGAACTAGATATGGTCCGTATGTTTAGGAAACACAGTTCTTTTGTTCTGAGCAAAATCACGTTTCCTGTTGTATTAGAGAATCTAGAAAGGAAGAGCGTGGTTCTTGCTCTAAACCAGAGTGTGATTCATGGATGAGAACTGTGCTGTGTGTTTCCCTTCAGAAATGGAGTTAAATCCCAGCCTCTCTGTCTTCCTTCAAGCAAGACTTCATTTCAGGTAAGGGCAGTCACTTATCAGCTCAAACGAACTACATCGTTCTCGAAGCTAACACGTTTCCCATCTTACCTGACAAGCATTGGATGTTAGAGGACCAGTGCTTTGTATCAGTTTCAGAAGCAGAGTTGGACTAGATATGGTCCATATGTGTAGGAAACACCATTCTTTCTTCTCAGCACACTCACGTTTCCTGCTGTCTTAGAGACTCTAGAAAGCCAGAGCGTGCTTCTTGCTCTAAAGAAGAGTGTGATCTATGGATGAGAACTCTGCTGTGTGTTTCACTTCAGAAATGGAGTTAAATCCCAGGCTCTGAATGTTCCTATAAGCAAGATTTCATTTCAGGTAAGGGAAGTTACTTTACAGCTCAAACGAACTACATTTTTCACGAAGCTCACACGTTTCTCATATAAACTGACAAGCATAGGATGTTAGAGGACCTGTGGTTTGTATGAGTTTCAGAAGCAGAGTTGGACTAGATATGATCCGTATGTGTAGGAAACACCATTCTTTTTTTCTCAGCACACTCACGTTTCCTGCTGTCTTAGAGATTCTAGAAAGCAAAAACGTGCTTCTTGCTCTAAAGCAGAGTGTGATCTATGGATGAGAACTATGCTGTGTGTTTCCCTTCAGAAATGGAGTCAAATCCCAGGCTCTGAGTCTTCCTACAAGCAAGATTTTGTTTCAGGTAAGGGCAGTCACTTTTCAGCTCATATGAACTACATCTTTCACAAAGCTCACACGTTTCTCATCTTAACTGACAAGCATTGGATGTTAGAGGACCTGTGGTTTGTTTCTCTTTTAGAAGCAGAGTAGAACTATATATGGCCCTTATGTGTAGAATACACCGTTCTTTTGTTCTCAGCACACTCACATTTCCTGCTCTCTTAGAGACTCTAGAAAGCAAGAGCGTGCTTCTTGTTCTAATGCAGAGTGTGATCTATGGATAAGAACTCTGCTGTGTGTTTCACTTCAGAAATGGAGTTAAATCCCAGGCTCTGAGTCTTCCTACAAGTGACACTTCATTTCAGGTAAGGGCAGTTACTTTACAGCTCAAAAGAACTACATTGTTCATGAAGTTCCCATGTTTCTCATCTTAAATGACAAGCTTTGGATGTTAGCAGACCTGTGCTTTGTATCAATTTCAGAGGCAGAGTTGGACTAGATATGGTCCGTATGTGTAGGAAACTCCGTTCTTTTGTTCTCATCACACTCTCTTTTCCTGATGTCTTAGAGACTCTAGAAAGCAAGAGCATGCTTATTGCTCTAAAGCAGAGTGTGATCAATGGAAGAGAACTCTGCTGTGTGTTCCACTTCAGAAATGGTGTTAAATCCCAGGCTCTGAGTCTTCCTACAAGCAAGACTTCGATTCAGGAAAGGGCAGTTACTTTACAGCTCAAACGAACTACATCGTACACGAAGCTCCCACGTTTCTCGGTCTTAATAGAAAAGCATTGGATGTTACAGGACCTGTGCTTTGTGTCAGTTTCAGAAAAAGTGTTGTACTAGATGTGGTCCGTATGTTTAGGAAACACAGTTCTTTTGTTCTGAGCACAATCACTTTTCCAGCTTTATTAGAGACTCTAGAAAGGAAGAGCGTGGTTCTTGCTCTCAAGCAGAGTGTGATTCATGGATGAGAACTATGCTGTGTGTTTCCCTTCAGAAATGGAGTTAAATCCCAGGCTCTGTGGCTTCCTACAAGCAAGACTTCGTTTCAGGTAAGGGCAGTCACTTTTCAGATCAAACGAACTACATCATTCACGAAGCTAACACGTTTCCCATCTTACCTGACAAGCATTGGATGTTAGAGGACCAGTGCTTTGTATCAGTTTCAGAAGCAGAGTAGGACTAGATATGGTCAGTTTGTGTAGGAAACACCATTCTTTTCTTTTCAGCACACTCACGTTTCCTGCTGTCTTAGAGACTCTAGAAAGCCAGAGCGTGCTTCTTGCTCTAAAGCAGAGTGTGATCAATGGATGAGAACTCTGCTGTGTGTTCCTCTTCAGAAATGGTGTTAAATCCCAGGCTCTGAGTCTTCCTACAAGCAAGACTTCGTTTCAGGAAAGGGCAGTTACTTACAGCTCAAACGAACTACATCATTCACGAAGCTCACACGTTTCTCGGTCTTAATTGAAAAGCATTGGATTTTACAGGAACTGTGCTTTGTGTCAGTTTCAGAATAAGAATTGAACTAGATGTGGTCTGTATGTGTAGGAAACACAGTTCTTTTGTTCTGAGCACAATCACGTTTCCTGCATTATTAGAGACTCTAGAAAGGAAGAGCGTGGTTCTTGCTCTCAAGCAGAGTGTGATTCATGGATGAGAACTGTGCTGTGTGTTTCCCTTCAGAAATGGAGTTAAATCCCAGGCTCTGAGTCTTCCTACAAGCAAGATTTCGTTTCAGGTAAGGGCAGTTACTTTACAGCTCAAACGAACTACATTTTTCACGAAGCTCACACGTTTCTCATATAAACTGACAAGCATAGGATGTTAGAGGACCTGTGGTTTGTATGAGTTTCAGAAGCAGAGTTGGACTAGATATGATCCGTATGTGTAGGAAACACCATTCTTTTTTTCTCAGCACACTCACGTTTCCTGCTGTCTTAGAGATTCTAGAAAGCAAAAACGTGCTTCTTGCTCTAAAGCAGAGTGTGATCTATGGATGAGAACTATGCTGTGTGTTTCCCTTCAGAAATGGAGTCAAATCCCAGGCTCTGAGTCTTCCTACAAGCAAGATTTTGTTTCAGGTAAGGGCAGTCACTTTTCAGCTCATATGAACTACATCTTTCACAAAGCTCACACGTTTCTCATCTTAACTGACAAGCATTGGATGTTAGAGGACCTGTGGTTTGTTTCTCTTTCAGAAGCAGAGTAGAACTAGATATGGCCCTTATGTGTAGAATACACCGTTCTTTTGTTCTCAGCACACTCACATTTCCTGCTCTCTTAGAGACTCTAGAAAGCAAGAGCGTGCTTCTTGTTCTAATGCAGAGTGTGATCTATGGATAAGAACTCTGCTGTGTGTTTCACTTCAGAAATGGAGTTAAATCCCAGGCTCTGAGTCTTCCTACAAGTGACACTTCATTTCAGGTAAGGGCAGTTACTTTACAGCTCAAAAGAACTACATTGTTCATGAAGTTCCCATGTTTCTCATCTTAAATGACAAGCTTTGGATGTTAGCAGACCTGTGCTTTGTATCAATTTCAGAGGCAGAGTTGGACTAGATATGGTCCGTATGTGTAGGAAACTCCGTTCTTTTGTTCTCATCACACTCTCTTTTCCTTATGTCTTAGAGACTCTAGAAAGCAAGAGCGTGCTTCTTGCTCTAAAGCAGAGTGTGATCAATGGAAGAGAACTCTGCTGTGTGTTCCACTTCAGAAATGGTGTTAAATCCCAGGCTCTGAGTCTTCCTACAAGCAAGACGTCGTTTCAGGAAAGGGCAGTTACTTTACAGCTCAAACGAACTACATCGTACACGAAGCTCCCACGTTTCTCGGTCTTAATTGAAAAGCATTGGATGTTACAGGACCTGTGCTTTGTGTCAGTTTCAGAAAAAGTGTTGTACTAGATGTGGTCCGTATGTTTAGGAAACACAGTTCTTTTGTTCTGAGCACAATCACTTTTCCAGCTTTATTAGAGACTCTAGAAAGGAAGAGCGTGGTTCTTGCTCTCAAGCAGAGTGTGATTCATGGATGAGAACTATGCTGTGTGTTTCCCTTCAGAAATGGAGTTAAATCCCAGGCTCTGTGGCTTCCTACAAGCAAGACTTCGTTTCAGGTAAGGGCAGTCACTTTTCAAATCAAACGAACTACATCATTCACGAAGCTAACACGTTTCCCATCTTACCTGACAAGCATTGGATGTTAGAGGACCAGTGCTTTGTATCAGTTTCAGAAGCAGAGTTGGACTAGATATGGTCAGTTTGTGTAGGAAACACCATTCTTTTCTTTTCAGCACACTCACGTTTCCTGCTGTCTTAGAGACTCTAGAAAGCCAGAGCGTGCTTCTTGCTCTAAAGCAGAGTGTGATCTACGGATGAGAACTCTGCTGTGTGTTTCACTTCAGAAATGGAGTTAAATCCCATGCTCTGAGTCTTCCTACAAGTAAGACTTCATTTCAGGTAAGGGCAGGTACTTTACACCTCAAACGAACTACATGGTTCACGAAGTTCACACGTTTCTCATCTTAACTGACAAGCATTGGATGTTAGAGGACCTGTACTTGGTTTCAGTTTCAGAAGCAGATTTGAACTAGATATGGTCTGTATGTGTAGGAAACTCAGTACATTTGTTCTGAGCACACTCATGTTTCCTGTTGTAATAGAGACCCTAGAAAGCAAGAGAGAGCTTCTTGCTCTAAAGCAGAATGGGATCCATGGATGAGAACTATGCTGTGTGTTTCCCTTCAGATATGGAGTTAAATCCCAGGCTCTGAGTCTTCCTACAAGCAAGATTTCGTTTCAGGTAAGGGCAGTCACTTTTCAGCTCAAATGAACTACATCGTTCAAGAAGCTCCCACGTTTCTCATCTTAAATGACAAGCTTTGGATGTTAGAGGACCTGTGCTTTGTATCAATTTCAGAGGCATAGTTGGACTAGATATGATCCGTATGTTTAGAAAACACCGTTCTTTTGCTCTCAGCACACTCAAGTTTCCTGCTGTCTTAGAGACTCTAGAAAGCCAGAGCGTGCTTCTTGCTCTAAAGCAGAGTGTGATCAATGGAAGAGAACTCTGCTGTGTGTTCCACTTCAGAAATGGTGTTAAATACCAGGCTCTGAGTCTTCCCACAAGCAAGACTTCGTTTCAGGAAAGGGCAGTTACTTTACAGCTCAAACGAACTACATCGTACACGAAGCTGACAGGTTTCTCCGTCTTAATTGAAAAGCATTGGATGGTACAGGACCTGTGCTTTGTGTCAGTTTCAGAATAAGAGTTGAACTAGATGTGGTCCGTATGTGTAGGAAACACAGTTCTTTTGTTCTGAGCACAATCACGTTTCCTGCTGTATTAGAGACTCTAGAAAGGAAGAGCGTGGTTCTTGCTCTAAAGCAGAGTGTGATTAATGCATGAGGACTGTGCTGTGTGTTTCCCTTCATAAGTGGAGTTAAATCCCAGGCTCTGATTCTTCCTACAAGTGACACTTCATTTCAGGTAAGGGCAGTTACTTTACAGCTCAAACGAACTACATCGTTCACAAAGATCCCATGTTTCTCATCTTAAATGACAAGCTCTGGATGTTAGCGGACCTGTGCTTTGTATCAATTTCAGAGGCAGAGATGGACTAGATATGTTCCGTATGTGTAGGAAATACCGTTCTTTTGTTCTCAGCACACTCACGTTTCCTGCTGTCTTAGAGAATCTAGAAAGCAAGAGCATGCTTCTTGCTCTAAAGAAGAGTGTGATCAATGGATGAGACCTCTGCTGTGTGTTTCACATCAGAAATGGAGTTAAATCCCAGGCTCTTAGTCTTCCTACAAGCAAGATTTCGTTTCAGGTAAGGGCTGTCACTTTTCAGCTCAAATGAACTACATCTTTCACAAAGCTCACACGTTTCTCATCTTAACTGAGAAGCATTGGATGTTAGAGGACCTGTGGTTTGTTTCTCTTTCAGAAGCAGAGTTGAACTAGATATGGCCCTTATGTGTAGGAAACACCGTTCTTTGGCCTGAGCACACTCACGTTTCCTGCATTATTAGTGACTCTAGAAGCAAGAGCATGCTTCTTGGTCTAAAGCAGAATGGGATCCATGGATGAGAACTATGCTGTGTGTTTCACGTCGGAAATGGAGGTAAATCCCAGGCTCTAAGTCTTCCTACATGCAAGACTTCGTTTCAGGTAAGGACAGTCCCTTTTCAGGTCAAATGAAATACATCGTTCACTTAGGTAACAAGTTTCACATCTTAACTGACAAGCATTGGATGTTAGAGGACAAGTGCTTTGTATCAGTTTCAGAAGCAGAGTTGGATTAGATATCGTCCGTATTGTAGGAAACACCGTTCTTTGTTCT
Organism: Onychomys leucogaster; assembly: GCA_949786385.1. Lineage (NCBI taxonomy): Eukaryota > Metazoa > Chordata > Mammalia > Rodentia > Cricetidae > Onychomys > Onychomys leucogaster. The sequence continues at coordinate 984,525 of CATKUP010000146.1, read as the reverse complement.
TAGCACACACACGTTTTCTGCTGTCTTAGAGAATCTAGAAAGCAAGAGCGTACTTCTTGCTCTAAAGCAGAGTGTGATCAATGGACGAGAACTCTGCTCTGTGTTTCACGTCAGAAATGGAGTTAAATCCCAGTGTCTGAGTCTTCCTACAAGCAAGACTTCGTTTCAGGTAAGGACATTTACTTTACAGCTCAAACGAACTACATCGTTCACGAAGCTCACACGTTTCTCTACTTAAATGACAAGCTTTTGATGTTAGAGGACCTGTGCTTAGTATCATTTTCAGAGGCAGAGTTGGACTAGATATGGTCTGTATGTGTAGAAAACACCGTTCTTTTGTTCTCAGCACACTCACGTTTCCTGCTGTCTTAGAGAATCTAGAAAGGAAGAACGTGCTGCTTGCTCTAAAGCAGAGTGTGATCTATGGAAGAGAACTGTGCTGTGTGTTCCACTTCAGAAATGCTGTTAAATACCAGGCTCTGAGTCTTCCTACATGCAAGACTTCGTTTCAGGTAAGGGCAGTTACTTTACAGCTCAAACGAACTACATCGTACACGAAGCTCACACGTTTCTCGGTCTTAATTGAAAGCATTGGAAGTTACAGGACCTGTGCTTTGTGTCAGTTTCAGAATAAGTGTTGAACTAGATATGGTCCGTATGGGTAGGAAACACAGTTCTTTTGTTATGAGCACAATCATGTTTCCTGCTGTATTAGAGACTCTAGAAAGGAAGAGCGTGGTACTTGCTCTAAGGCAGAGTGTGATTGATGGATGAGAACTGTGCTGTGTGTTTCCCTTCAGAAATGGAGTTAAATCCCAGGCTCTGAGTCTTCCTACAAGCAAGATTTCGTTTCAGGTAAGGGCTGTCACTTTTCAGCTCAAATGAACTACATCTTTCACAAAGCTCACACGTTTCTCATCTTAACTGACAAGCATTGGATGTTAGAGGACCTGTGGTTTGTTTCTCTTTCAGAAGCAGAGTTGAACTAGATATGGCCCTTATGTGTAGGAAACACCGTTCTTTTGTCCTGAGCACACTCACGTTTCCTGCATTATTAGTGACTCTAGAAGCAAGAGCATGCTTCTTGGTCTAAAGCAGAATGGGATCCATGGATGAGAACTATGCTGTGTGTTTCACGTCGGAAATGGAGGTAAATCCCAGGCTCTAAGTCTTCCTACATGCAAGACTTCGTTTCAGGTAAGGACAGTCCCTTTTCAGCTCAAATGAAATACATCGTTCACTTAGGTAACAAGTTTCACATCTTAACTGACAAGCATTGGATGTTAGAGGACAAGTGCTTTGTATCAGTTTCAGAAGCAGAGTTGGATTAGATATCGTCCGTATTGTAGGAAACACCGTTCTTTGTTCTTAGCACACTCACGTTTCCTGCTGTCTTAGAGAATCTAGAAAGCAAGAGCGTGCTTCTTGCTCTAAAGCAGAGTGTGATCAATGGACGAGAACTCTGCTCTGTGTTTCACGTCAGAAATGGAGTTAAATCCCAGTGTCTGAGTCTTCCTACAAGCAAGACTTCGTTTCAAGTAAGGACATTTACTTTACAGCTCAAACGAACTACATCGTTCACGAAGCTCACACGTTTCTCTACTTAAATGACAAGCTTTGGATGTTAGAGGACCTGTGCTTAGTATCATTTTCAGAGGCAGAGTTGGACTAGATATGGTCTGTATGTGTAGAAAACACCGTTCTTTTGTTCTCAGCACACTCACGTTTCCTGCTGTCTTAGAGAATCTAGAAAGGAAGAACGTGCTGCTTGCTCTAAAGCAGAGTGTGATCTATGGAAGAGAACTGTGCTGTGTGTTCCACTTCAGAAATGGTGTTAAATCCCAGGCGCTGAGTCTTACTACATGCAAGACTTCGTTTCAGGTAAGGGCAGTTACTTTACAGCTCAAACGAACTACATCGTACACGAAGCTCACACGTTTCTCGGTCTTAATTGAAAGCATTGGAAGTTACAGGACCTGTGCTTTGTGTCAGTTTCAGAATAAGTGTTGAACTAGATATGGTCCGTATGGGTAGGAAACACAGTTCTTTTGTTATGAGCACAATCATGTTTCCTGCTGTATTAGAGACTCTAGAAAGGAAGAGCGTGGTACTTGCTCTAAGGCAGAGTGTGATTGATGGATGAGAACTGTGCTGTGTGTTTGCCTTCAGAAATGGAGTTAAATCCCAGGCTCTGTGTATTCCTACAAGCAAGACTTCGTTTCAGGTAAGGGCAGTCACTTTTCAGCTCAAACGAACTACATCGTTCACAAAGCTAACACGTTTCCCATATTACCTCACAAGCATTGGATGTTAGAGGAACAGTGCGTTGTATCAGTTTCAGAAGCAGAGTTGGACTAGATATGGTCCGTATGTGTAGGAAACACCGTTGTTTTGTTCTCAGCTCACTCAAGTTTCCTGCTGTCTTAGAGAATCTAGAAAGCAAGAGCATGCTTGTTGCTCTAAAGCAGAGTGTGATCTATTGATGCGAACTCTCCTGTGTGTTTCACTACAGAAATTGTGTTAAATCCCAGGCTCTTAGTCTTCCAGAATCAAGACTTCACTTCAGGTAAGGGCAGATACTTTACAACTAAAACGAACTACATCGTTCATGAAGCTCACACGTTTCTCATCTAAACTGACAAGCATTGGATGTTAGAAGACCTGTGGTTTGTATCAGTTTCAGAAGCAGAGTTGGACTAGATATGGTCCGTATGTGTAGGAAACACCATTATTTTCTGCTCAGCACACTCACGTTTCTGGCTGTCTTAAAGACTCTAGAAAGCCAGAGCGTGCTTCTTGCTCTAAAGCAGAGTGTGATCAATGGATGAGAACTCTGCTGTGTGTTCCTCTTCAGAAATGGATTTCAATCCCAGGCTCTGAGTCTTCCTACAAGCAAGACTTCGTTTCAAATAAGGGCAGTTACTTTACAGCTCAAACGAACTGCATTGTACAGGAAGCTCACACGTTTCTCGGTCTTAATTGAAAAGCATTGGATGTTACAGGTCCTGTGCTTTGTGTCAGTTTCAGAAGAAGTGTTGAACTAGATATGGTCCGTATGTGTAGAAAACACAGTTCTTTTGTTCTGAGCACAATCACGTTTCCTGCTGTATTAGAGACTCTAGAAAGGAAGAGCGTTGTTCTTGCTCTAAAGCAGAGTGTGATTAATGGATGAGAACTGTGCTGTGTGTTTCCCTTCATAAGTGGAGTTAAATCCCAGGCTCTGATTCTTCCTACAAGTGACACTTCATTTCATCTAAGGGCAGTTACTTTACAGCTCAAACGTACTACATCGTTCACGAAGATCCCATGTTTCTCATCTTAAATGACAAGCTTTGGATGTTAGCGGACCTGTGCTTTGTATCAATTTCAGAGGCAGAGATGGACTAGATATGGTCCGTATGTGTAGGAAATACCGTTCTTTTGTTCTCAGCACACTCACGTTTCCTGCTGTCTTAGAGAATCTAGAAAGCAAGAGCGTGCTTCTTGCTCTAAAGAAGAGTGTGATCAATGGATGAGACCTCTGCTGTGTGTTTCACATCAGAAATGGAGTTAAATCCCAGGCTCTGAGTCTTACTACAAGCAAGACTTCGTTTCAGGTAAGGGCAGTTACTTTACAGCTCAAACGATCTACATTTTTCACGAAGCTCACACGTTTCTCATATAAACTGACAAGCATAGGATGTTAGAAGACCTGTGGTTTGTATGAGTTTCAGAAGCAGAGTTGGACAAGATATGATCTGTATGTGTAGGAAACACCATTCTTTTTTTCTCAGCACACTCACGTTTCCTTCTGTCTTAGAGATTCTAGAAAACAAGAACGTGCTTCTTCCTCTAAAGCAGAGTGTGATCTATGGATGAGAACTATTCTGTGTGTTTCCCTTCAGAAATGGAGTCAAATCCCAGGCTCTGAGTCTTCCTACAAGCAAGATTTCATTTCAGGTAAGGGCTGTCACTTTTCAGCTCAAATGAACTACATCTTTCACAAAGCTCACACGTTTCTCATCTTAACTGACAAGCATTGGATGTTAGAGGACCTGTGGTTTGTTTCTCTTTCAGAAGCAGAGTTGAACTAGATATGGCCCTTATGTGTAGGAAACACCGTTCTTTGGCCTGAGCACACTCACGTTTCCTACATTATTAGTGACTCTAGAAGCAAGAGCATGCTTCTTGGTCTAAAGCAGAATGGGATCCATGGATGAGAACTATGCTGTGTGTTTCACGTCGGAAATGGAGGTAAATCCCAGGCTCTAAGTCTTCCTACATGCAAGACTTCGTTTCAGGTAAGGACAGTCCCTTTTCAGGTCAAATGAAATACATCGTTCACTTAGGTAACAAGTTTCACATCTTAACTGACAAGCATTGGATGTTAGAGGACAAGTGCTTTGTATCAGTTTCAGAAGCAGAGTTGGATTAGATATCGTCCGTATTGTAGGAAACACCGTTCTTTGTTCTTAGCACACACACGTTTTCTGCTGTCTTAGAGAATCTAGAAAGCAAGAGCGTACTTCTTGCTCTAAAGCAGAGTGTGATCAATGGACGAGAACTCTGCTCTGTGTTTCACGTCAGAAATGGAGTTAAATCCCAGTGTCTGAGTCTTCCTACAAGCAAGACTTCGTTTCAGGTAAGGACATTTACTTTACAGCTCAAACGAACTACATCGTTCACGAAGCTCACACGTTTCTCTACTTAAATGACAAGCTTTTGATGTTAGAGGACCTGTGCTTAGTATCATTTTCAGAGGCAGAGTTGGACTAGATATGGTCTGTATGTGTAGAAAACACCGTTCTTTTGTTCTCAGCACACTCACGTTTCCTGCTGTCTTAGAGAATCTAGAAAGGAAGAACGTGCTGCTTGCTCTAAAGCAGAGTGTGATCTATGGAAGAGAACTGTGCTGTGTGTTCCACTTCAGAAATGCTGTTAAATACCAGGCTCTGAGTCTTCCTACATGCAAGACTTCGTTTCAGGTAAGGGCAGTTACTTTACAGCTCAAACGAACTACATCGTACACGAAGCTCACACGTTTCTCAGTCTTAATTGAAAGCATTGGAAGTTACAGGACCTGTGCTTTGTGTCAGTTTCAGAATAAGTGTTGAACTAGATATGGTCCGTATGGGTAGGAAACACAGTTCTTTTGTTATGAGCACAATCATGTTTCCTGCTGTATTAGAGACTCTAGAAAGGAAGAGCGTGGTACTTGCTCTAAGGCAGAGTGTGATTGATGGATGAGAACTGTGCTGTGTGTTTCCCTTCAGAAATGGAGTTAAATCCCAGGCTCTGAGTCTTCCTACAAGCAAGATTTCGTTTCAGGTAAGGGCTGTCACTTTTCAGCTCAAATGAACTACATCTTTCACAAAGCTCACACTTTTCTCATCTTAACTGACAAGCATTGGATGTTAGAGGACCTGTGGTTTGTTTCTCTTTCAGAAGCAGAGTTGAACTAGATATGGCCCTTATGTGTAGGAAACACCGTTCTTTTGTCCTGAGCACACTCACGTTTCCTGCATTATTAGTGACTCTAGAAGCAAGAGCATGCTTCTTGGTCTAAAGCAGAATGGGATCCATGGATGAGAACTATGCTGTGTGTTTCACGTCGGAAATGGAGGTAAATCCCAGGCTCTAAGTCTTCCTACATGCAAGACTTCGTTTCAGGTAAGGACAGTCCCTTTTCAGCTCAAATGAAATACATCGTTCACTTAGGTAACAAGTTTCACATCTTAACTGACAAGCATTGGATGTTAGAGGACAAGTGCTTTGTATCAGTTTCAGAAGCAGAGTTGGATTAGATATCGTCCGTATTGTAGGAAACACCGTTCTTTGTTCTTAGCACACTCACGTTTCCTGCTGTCTTAGAGAATCTAGAAAGCAAGAGCGTGCTTCTTGCTCTAAAGCAGAGTGTGATCAATGGACGAGAACTCTGCTCTGTGTTTCACGTCAGAAATGGAGTTAAATCCCAGTGTCTGAGTCTTCCTACAAGCAAGACTTCGTTTCAAGTAAGGACATTTACTTTACAGCTCAAACGAACTACATCGTTCACGAAGCTCACACGTTTCTCTACTTAAATGACAAGCTTTGGATGTTAGAGGACCTGTGCTTAGTATCATTTTCAGAGGCAGAGTTGGACTAGATATGGTCTGTATGTGTAGAAAACACCGTTCTTTTGTTCTCAGCACACTCACGTTTCCTGCTGTCTTAGAGAATCTAGAAAGGAAGAACGTGCTGCTTGCTCTAAAGCAGAGTGTGATCTATGGAAGAGAACTGTGCTGTGTGTTCCACTTCAGAAATGGTGTTAAATCCCAGGCGCTGAGTCTTACTACATGCAAGACTTCGTTTCAGGTAAGGGCAGTTACTTTACAGCTCAAACGAACTACATCGTACACGAAGCTCACACGTTTCTCGGTCTTAATTGAAAGCATTGGAAGTTACAGGACCTGTGCTTTGTGTCAGTTTCAGAATAAGTGTTGAACTAGATATGGTCCGTATGGGTAGGAAACACAGTTCTTTTGTTATGAGCACAATCATGTTTCCTGCTGTATTAGAGACTCTAGAAAGGAAGAGCGTGGTACTTGCTCTAAGGCAGAGTGTGATTGATGGATGAGAACTGTGCTGTGTGTTTGCCTTCAGAAATGGAGTTAAATCCCAGGCTCTGTGTATTCCTACAAGCAAGACTTCGTTTCAGGTAAGGGCAGTCACTTTTCAGCTCAAACGAACTACATCGTTCACAAAGCTAACACGTTTCCCATATTACCTCCCAAGCATTGGATGTTAGAGGAACAGTGCGTTGTATCAGTTTCAGAAGCAGAGTTGGACTAGATATGGTCCGTATGTGTAGGAAACACCGTTGTTTTGTTCTCAGCTCACTCAAGTTTCCTGCTGTCTTAGAGAATCTAGAAAGCAAGAGCATGCTTGTTGCTCTAAAGCAGAGTGTGATCTATTGATGCGAACTCTCCTGTGTGTTTCACTACAGAAATTGTGTTAAATCCCAGGCTCTTAGTCTTCCAGAATCAAGACTTCACTTCAGGTAAGGGCAGATACTTTACAACTAAAACGAACTACATCGTTCATGAAGCTCACACGTTTCTCATCTAAACTGACAAGCATTGGATGTTAGAAGACCTGTGGTTTGTATCAGTTTCAGAAGCAGAGTTGGACTAGATATGGTCCGTATGTGTAGGAAACACCATTATTTTCTGCTCAGCACACTCACGTTTCTGGCTGTCTTAAAGACTCTAGAAAGCCAGAGCGTGCTTCTTGCTCTAAAGCAGAGTGTGATCAATGGATGAGAACTCTGCTGTGTGTTCCTCTTCAGAAATGGATTTCAATCCCAGGCTCTGAGTCTTCCTACAAGCAAGACTTCGTTTCAAATAAGGGCAGTTACTTTACAGCTCAAACGAACTGCATTGTACAGGAAGCTCACACGTTTCTCGGTCTTAATTGAAAAGCATTGGATGTTACAGGTCCTGTGCTTTGTGTCAGTTTCAGAAGAAGTGTTGAACTAGATATGGTCCGTATGTGTAGAAAACACAGTTCTTTTGTTCTGAGCACAATCACGTTTCCTGCTGTATTAGAGACTCTAGAAAGGAAGAGCGTTGTTCTTGCTCTAAAGCAGAGTGTGATTAATGGATGAGAACTGTGCTGTGTGTTTCCCTTCATAAGTGGAGTTAAATCCCAGGCTCTGATTCTTCCTACAAGTGACACTTCATTTCATCTAAGGGCAGTTACTTTACAGCTCAAACGTACTACATCGTTCACGAAGATCCCATGTTTCTCATCTTAAATGACAAGCTTTGGATGTTAGCGGACCTGTGCTTTGTATCAATTTCAGAGGCAGAGATGGACTAGATATGGTCCGTATGTGTAGGAAATACCGTTCTTTTGTTCTCAGCACACTCACGTTTCCTGCTGTCTTAGAGAATCTAGAAAGCAAGAGCGTGCTTCTTGCTCTAAAGAAGAGTGTGATCAATGGATGAGACCTCTGCTGTGTGTTTCACATCAGAAATGGAGTTAGATCCCAGGCTCTGAGTCTTACTACAAGCAAGACTTCGTTTCAGGTAAGGGCAGTTACTTTACAGCTCAAACGATCTACATTTTTCACGAAGCTCACACGTTTCTCATATAAACTGACAAGCATAGGATGTTAGAAGACCTGTGGTTTGTATGAGTTTCAGAAGCAGAGTTGGACAAGATATGATCTGTATGTGTAGGAAACACCATTCTTTTTTTCTCAGCACACTCACGTTTCCTTCTGTCTTAGAGATTCTAGAAAACAAGAACGTGCTTCTTCCTCTAAAGCAGAGTGTGATCTATGGATGAGAACTATTCTGTGTGTTTCCCTTCAGAAATGGAGTCAAATCCCAGGCTCTGAGTCTTCCTACAAGCAATATTTCGTTTCAGGTAAGGGCTGTCACTTTTCAGCTCAAATGAACTACATCTTTCACAAAGCTCACACGTTTCTCATCTTAACTGACAAGCATTGGATGTTAGAGGACCTGTGGTTTGTTTCTCTTTCAGAAGCAGAGTTGAACTAGATATGGCCCTTATGTGTAGGAAACACCGTTCTTTTGTCCTGAGCACACTCACGTTTCCTGCATTATTAGTGACTCTAGAAGCAAGAGCGTGCTTCTTGGTCTAAAGCAGAATGGGATCCATGGATGAGAACTATGCTGTGTGTTTCACGTCAGAAATGGAGTTAAATCCCAGGCTCTAAGTGTTCCTATATGCAAGACTTCGTTTCAGGTAAGGACAGTCCCTTTTCAGCTCAAATGAAATACATCATTCACTTAGGTAACAAGTTTCACATCTTAACTGAAAAGCATTGGATGTTAGAGGACAAGTGCTTTGTATCAGTTTCAGAAGCAGAGTTGGATTAGATATGGTCCGTATTGTAGGAAACACCGTTCTTTGGTCTTAGCACACTCACGTTTCCTGCTGTCTTAGAGAATCTAGAAAGCAAGAGCGTGCTTCTTGCTCTAAAGCAGAGTGTGATCAATGGACGAGAACTCTGCTGTGTGTTTCACGTCAGAAATGGAGTTAAATCCCAGTCTCTGAGTCTTCCTACAAGCAAGACTTCGTTTCAGGTAAGGACATTTACTTTACAGCTCAAACGAACTACATCGTTCACGAAGCTCACACGTTTCTCATCTTAAATGACAACCTTTGGATGTTAGAGGACCTGTGCTTTGTATCATTTTCAGAGGCAGAGTTGGACTAGATATGGTCTGTATGTGTAGAAAACACCGTTCTTTTGTTCTCAGCACACTCACGTTTCCTGCTGTCTTAGAGAATCTAGAAAGGAAGAACGTGCTGCTTGCTCTAAAGCAGAGTGTGATCTATGGAAGAGAACTGTGCTGTGTGTTCCACTTCAGAAATGCTGTTAAATACCAGGCTCTGAGTCTTCCTACATGCAAGACTTCGTTTCAGGTAAGGGCAGTTACTTTACAGCTCAAACGAACTACATCGTACACGAAGCTCACACGTTTCTCGGTCTTAATTGAAAGCATTGGAAGTTACAGGACCTGTGCTTTGTGTCAGTTTCAGAATAAGTGTTGAACTAGATATGGTCCGTATGGGTAGGAAACACAGTTCTTTTGTTATGAGCACAATCATGTTTCCTGCTGTATTAGAGACTCTAGAAAGGAAGAGCGTGGTACTTGCTCTAAGGCAGAGTGTGATTGATGGATGAGAACTGTGCTGTGTGTTTCCCTTCAGAAATGGAGTTAAATCCCAGGCTCTGAGTCTTCCTACAAGCAAGATTTCGTTTCAGGTAAGGGCTGTCACTTTTCAGCTCAAATGAACTACATCTTTCACAAAGCTCACACGTTTCTCATCTTAACTGACAAGCATTGGATGTTAGAGGACCTGTGGTTTGTTTCTCTTTCAGAAGCAGAGTTGAACTAGATATGGCCCTTATGTGTAGGAAACACCGTTCTTTTGTCCTGAGCACACTCACGTTTCCTGCATTATTAGTGACTCTAGAAGCAAGAGCATGCTTCTTGGTCTAAAGCAGAATGGGATCCATGGATGAGAACTATGCTGTGTGTTTCACGTCGGAAATGGAGGTAAATCCCAGGCTCTAAGTCTTCCTACATGCAAGACTTCGTTTCAGGTAAGGACAGTCACTTTTCAGCTCAAACGAACTACATCGTTCACGAAGCTAACACGTTTCCCATATTACCTGACAAGCATTGGATGTTAGAGGACCAGTGCGTTGTATCAGTTTCAGAAGCAGAGTTAGACTAGATATGGTCCGTATGTGTAGGAAACACCGTTCTTTTGTTCTCAGCACACTCACGTTTCCTGCTGTCTTAGAGAATCTAGAAAGCAAGAACGTGCTTCTTCCTCTAAAGCAGAGTGTGATCTATGGATGAGAACTATGCTGTGTGTTTCCCTTCAGAAATGGAGTCAAATCCCAGGCTCTGAGTCTTCCTACAAGCAAGATTTCGTTTCAGGTAAGGGCTGTCACTTTTCAGCTCAAATGAACTACATCTTTCACAAAGCTCACACGTTTCTCATCTTAACTGACAAGCATTGAATGTTAGAGGACCTGTGGTTTGTTTCGCTTTCAGAAGCAGAGTTGAACTAGATATGGCCCTTATGTGTAGGAAACACCGTTCTTTTGTCCTGAGCACACTCACGTTTCCTGCATTATTAGTGACTCTAGAAGCAAGAGCGTGCTTCTTGGTCTAAAGCAGAATGGGATCCATGGATGAGAACTATGCAGTGTGTTTCACGTCAGAAATGGAGTTAAATCCCAGGCTCTAAGTGTTCCTATATGCAAGACTTCATTTCAGGTAAGGACAGTCCCTTTTCAGCTCAAATGAAATACATCATTCACTTAGGTAACAAGTTTCACATCTTAACTGAAAAGCATTGGATGTTAGAGGACAAGTGCTTTGTATCAGTTTCAGAAGCAGAGTTGGATTAGATATGGTCCGTATTGTAGGAAACACCGTTCTTTGGTCTTAGCACACTCACGTTTCCTGCTGTCTTAGAGAATCTAGAAAGCAAGAGCGTGCTTCTTGCTCTAAAGCAGAGTGTGATCAATGGAAGAGAACTCTGCTGTGTGTTTCATGTCAGAAATGGAGTTAAATCCCAGTCTCTGAGTCTTCCTACAAGCAAGACTTCGTTTCAGGTAAGGACATTTACTTTACAGCTCAAACGAACTACATCGTTCACGAAGCTCACACGTTTCTCATCTTAAATGACAACCTTTGGATGTTAGAGGACCTGTGCTTTGTATCATTTTCAGAGGCAGAGTTGGACTAGATATGGTCTGTATGTGTAGAAAACACCGATCTTTTGTTCTCAGAACACTCACGTTTCCTGCTGCCTTAGAGAATCTAGAAAGCAAGAACGTGCTGCTTGCTCTAAAGCAGAGTGTGATCTATGGAAGAGAACTGTGCTGTGTGTTCCACTTCAGAAATGGTGTTAAATCCCAGGCTCTGAGTCTTCCTACATGCAAGACTTCGTTTCAGGTAAGGGCAGTTACTTTACAGCTCAAACGAACTACATCGTACACGAAGCTCACACGTTTCTCGGTCTTAATTGAAAGCATTGGAAGTTACAGGACCTGTGCTTTGTGTCAGTTTCAGAATAAGTGTTGAACTAGATATGGTCTGTATGTGTAGAAAACACCGTTCTTTGTTCTCAGCACACTCACGTTTCCTGCTGTCTTAGAGACTCTAGAAAGCAAGAACGTGCTTCTTGCTATAAAGCAGATTGTGATCAATGCAAGAGAACTGTGCTGTGTGTTCCACTTCAGAAATGGTGTTAAATCCCAGGCTCTGAGTCTTCCTACATGCAAGACTTGGTTTCAGGTAAGGGCAGTTACTTTACAGCTCAAACGAACTACATCGTACACGAAGCTCAGACGTTTCTCGGTCTTAATTGAAAAGCATTGGATGTTACAGGACCTGTGCTTTGTGTCAGTTTCAGAATAAGAGTTGAACTAGATATGGTCCGTATGTGTAGGAAACACAGTTCTTTTGTTATGAGCACAATCATGTTTCCTGCTGTATTAGAGACTCTAGAAAGGAAGAGCGTGGTACTTGCTCTAAGGCAGAGTGTGATTCATGGATGAGAACTGTGCTGTGTGTTTCCCTTCAGAAATGGAGTTAAATCCCAGGCTCTGTGTATTCCTACAAGCAAGACTTCTTTTCAGGTAAGGGCAGTCACTTTTCAGCTCAAACGAACTACATCGTTCACGAAGCTAACATGTTTCCCATATTACCTGACAAGCATTGGATGTTAGAGGACCAGTGCGTTGTATCAGTTTCAGAAGCAGAGTTGGAATAGATATGGTCCGTATGTGTAGGAAATACCGTTCTTTTGTTCTCAGCACACTCACGTTTCCTGCTGTCTTAGAGAATAGAGAGCAAGAGTGTGCGTGCTTCTTGCTCTAAAGAAGAGTGTGATCAATGGAGGAGACCTCTGCTGTGTGTTTCACATCAGAAATGGAGTTAAATCCCAGGCTCTTAGTCTTCCTACAAGCAAGACTTCGTTTCAGGTAAGGGCTGTTACTTTACAGCTCAAACGATCTACATTTTTCACGAAGCTCACACGTTTCTCATATAAACTGACAAGCATAGGATGTTAGAAGACCTGTGGTTTGTATGAGTTTCAGTAGCAGAGTTGGACTAGATATGATCCGTGTGTGTAGGAAACACCATTCTTTTTTTCTCAGCACACTCACGTTTCCTGCTGTCTTAGAGATTCTAGAAAGCAAGAACGTGCTTCTTCCTCTAAAGCAGAGTGTGATCTATGGATGAGAACTATGCTGTGTGTTTCCCTTCAGAAATGGAGTCAAATCCCAGGCTCTGAGTCTTCCTACAAGCAAGATTTCTTTTCAGGTAAGGGCTGTCACTTTTCAGCTCAAATGAACTACATCTTTCACAAAGCTCACACGTTTCTCATCTTAACTGACAAGCATTGGATGTTAGAGGACCTGTGGTTTGTTTCTCTTTCAGAAGCAGAGTTGAACTAGATATGGCCCTTATGTGTAGGAAACACCGTTCTTTTGTCCTGAGCACACTCACTTTTCCTGCATTATTAGTGACTCTAGAAGCAAGAGCGTGCTTCTTGGTCTAAAGCAGAATGGGATCCATGGATGAGAACTATGCTGTGTGTTTCACGTCAGAAATGGAGTTAAATCCCAGGCTCTAATTGTTCCTATATGCAAGACTTCGTTTCAGGTAAGGACAGTCACTTTTCAGCTCAAATGAAATACATCGTTCACTTAGGTAACAAGTTTTACATCTTAACTGACAAGCATTGGATGTTAGAGGACAAGTGCTTTGTATCAGTTTCAGAAGCAGAGTTGGATTAGATATGGTCCGTATTGTAGGAAACACCGTTCTTTGTTCTTAGCACACTCACGTTTCCTGCTGTCTTAGAGAATCTAGAAAGCAAGAGCGTGCTTCTTGCTCTAAAGCAGAGTGTGATCAATGGACGAGAACTCTGCTGTGTGTTTCACGTCAGAAATGGAGTTAAATCCCAGTGTCTGAGTCTTCCTACAAGCAAGACTTCGTTTCAGGTAAGGACATTTACTTTACAGCTCAAACGAACTACATCGTTCACGAAGCTCACACGTTTCTCATCTTAAATGACAAGCTTTGGATGTTAGAGGACCTGTGCTTAGTATCATTTTCAGAGGCAGAGTTGGACTAGATATGGTCTGTATGTGTAGAAAACACCGTTCTTTTGTTCTCAGCACACTCACGTTTCCTGCTGTCTTAAAGAATCTAGAAAGCAAGAACGTGCTGCTTGCTCTAAAGCAGAGTGTGATCTATGGAAGAGAACTGTGCTGTGTGTTCCACTTTAGAAATGGTGTTAAATCCCAGGCTCTGAGTCTTCCTACATGCAAGACTTCGTTTCAGGTAAGGGCAGTTACTTTACAGCTCAAACGAACTACATCGTACACGAAGCTCACACGTTTCTCGGTCTTAATTGAAAGCATTGGAAGTTACAAGACCTGTGCTTTGTGTCAGTTTCAGAATAAGTGTTGAACTAGATATGGTCCGTATGTGTAGGAAACACAGTTCTTTTGTTATGAGCACAATCATGTTTCCTGCTGTATTAGAGACTCTAGAAAGGAAGAGCGTGGTACTTGCTCTAAGGCAGAGTGTGATTCATGGATGAGAACTGTGCTGTGTGTTTCCCTTCAGAAATGGAGTTAAATCCCAGGCTCTGTGTATTCCTACAAGCAAGACTTCGTTTCAGGTAAGGGCAGTCACTTTTCAGCTCAAACGAACTACATCGTTCACGAAGCTAACACGTTTCCCATATTACCTCACAAGCATTGGATGTTAGAGGACCAGTGCGTTGTATCAGTTTCAGAAGCAGAGTTGGACTAGATATGGTCCGTATGTGTAGGAAACACCGTTGTTTTGTTCTCAGCTCACTCACGTTTCCTGCTGTCTTAGAGAATCTAGAAAGCAAGAGCATGCTTCTTGCTCTAAAGCAGAGTGTGTTCTATTGATGCGAACTCTCCTGTGTGTTTCACTACAGAAATGGAGTTAAATCCCAGGCTCTTAGTCTTCCAAGAATCAAGACTTCACTTCAGGTAAGGGCAGATACTTTACAACTAAAACGAACTACATCGTTCATGAAGCTCACACGTTTCTCATCTAAACTGACAAGCATTGGATGTTAGAAGACCTGTGGTTTGTATCAGTTTCAGAAGCAGAGTTGGACTAGATATGGTCCGTATGTGTAGGAAACACCATTCTTTTCTGCTCAGCACACTCACGTTTCTGGCTGTCTTAAAGACTCTAGAAAGCCAGAGCGTGCTTCTTGCTCTAAAGCAGAGTGTGATCAATGGATGAGAACTCTGCTGTGTGTTCCTCTTCAGAAATGGATTTCAATCCCAGGCTCTGAGTCTTCCTACAAGCAAGACTTCGTTTCAAATAAGGGCAGTTACTTTACAGCTCAAACGAACTGCATTGTACAGGAAGCTCACACGTTTCTCGGTCTTAATTGAAAAGCATTGGATGTTACAGGTCCTGTGCTTTGTGTCAGTTTCAGAAGAAGTGTTGAACTAGATATGTTCCGTATGTGTAGGAAACACAGTTCTTTTGTTCTGAGCACAATCACGTTTCCTGCTGTATTAGAGACTCTAAAAAGGAAGAGCGTTGTTCTTGCTCTAAAGCAGAGTGTGATTAATGGATGAGAACTGTGCTGTGTGTTTCCCTTCATAAGTGGAGTTAAATCCCAGGCTCTGATTCTTCCTACAAGTGACACTTCATTTCAGGTAAGGGCAGTTACTTTACAGCACAAACGTACTACATCGTTCACGAAGATCCCATGTTTCTCATCTTAAATGACAAGCTTTGGATGTTAGCGGACCTGTGCTTTGTATCAATTTCAGAGGCAGAGATGGACTAGATATGGTCCGTATGTGTAGGAAATACCGTTCTTTGTTCTCAGCACACTCACGTTTCCTGCTGTCTTAGAGAATCTAGAAAGCAAGAGCGTGCTTCTTGCTCTAATGAAGAGTGTGATCAATGGATGAGACCTCTGCTGTTTGTTTCACATCAGAAATGGAGTTAAATCCCAGGCTCTGAGTCTTCCTACAAGCAAGACTTTGTTTCAGGTAAGGGCAGTTACTTTACAGCTCAAACGATCTACATTTTTCACGAAGCTCACACGTTTCTCATATAAACTGACAAGCATAGGATGTTAGAAGACCTGTGGTTTGTATGAGTTTCAGAAGCAGAGTTGGACTAGATATGATCCGTATGTGTAGGAAACACCATTCTTTTTTTCTCAGCACACTCACGTTTCCTGCTGTCTTAGAGATTCTAGAAAGCAAGAACGTGCTTCTTCCTCTAAAGCAGAGTGTGATCTATGGATGAGAACTATGCTGTGTGTTTCCCTTCAGAAATGGAGTCAAATCCCAGGCTCTGAGTCTTCCTACAAGCAAGATTTCATTTCAGGTAAGGGCTGTCACTTTTCAGCTCAAATGAACTACATCTTTCACAAAGCTCACACGTTTCTCATCTTAACTGACAAGCATTGGATGTTAGAGGACCTGTGGTTTGTTTCTCTTTCAGAAGCAGAGTTGAACTCGATATGGCCCTTATGTGTAGGAAACACCGTTCTTTTGTCCTGAGCACACTCACGTTTCCTGCATTATTAGTGACTCTAGAAGCAAGAGCGTGCTTCTTGGTCTAAAGCAGAATGGGATCCATGGATGAGAACTATGCTGTGTGTTTCACGTCAGAAATGGAGTTAAATCCCAGGCTCTAAGTGTTCCTATATGCAAGACTTCGTTTCAGGTAAGGACAGTCCCTTTTCAGCTCAAATGAAATACATCATTCACTTAGGTAACAAGTTTCACATCTTAACTGAAAAGCATTGGATGTTAGAGGACAAGTGCTTTGTATCAGTTTCAGAAGCAGAGTTGGATTAGATATGGTCCGTATTGTAGGAAACACCGTTCCTTGGTCTTAGCACACTCACGTTTCCTGCTGTCTTAGAGAATCTAGAAAGCAAGAGCGTGCTTCTTGCTCTAAAGCAGAGTGTGATCAATGGACGAGAACTCTGCTGTGTGTTTCACGTCAGAAATGGAGTTAAATCCCAGTCTCTGAGTCTTCCTACAAGCAAGACTTCGTTTCAGGTAAGGACATTTACTTTACAGCTCAAACGAACTACATCGTTCACGAAGCTCACACGTTTCTCATCTTAAATGACAACCTTTGGATGTTAGAGGACCTGTGCTTTGTATCATTTTCAGAGGCAGAGTTGGACTAGATATGGTCTGTATGTGTAGAAAACAACGATCTTTTGTTCTCAGCACACTCACGTTTCCTGCTGTCTTAGAGAATCTAGAAAGCAAGAAGGTGCTGCTTGCTCTAAAGCAGAGTGTGATCTATGGAAGAGAACTGTGCTGTGTGTTCCACTTCAGAAATGGTGTTAAATCCCAGGCTCTGAGTCTTCCTACATGCAAGACTTCGTTTCAGGTAAGGGCAGTTACTTTACAGCTCAAACGAACTACATCGTACACGAAGCTCACACGTTTCTCGGTCTTAATTGAAAGCATTGGAAGTTACAGGACCTGTGCTTTGTGTCAGTTTCAGAATAAGTGTTGAACTAGATATGGTCTGTATGTGTAGAAAACACCGTTCTTTTGTTCTCAGCACACTCACGTTTCCTGCTGTCTTAGAGACTCTAGAAAGCAAGAACAAGCTTCTTGCTCTAAAGCAGATTGTGATCAATGGAAGAGAACTGTGCTGTGTGCTCCACTTCAGAAATGGTGTTAAATCCCAGGCTCTGAGTCTTCCTACATGCAAGACTTGGTTTCAGGTAAGGGCAGTTACTTTACAGCTCAAACGAACTACATCGTACACGAAGCTCACACGTTTCTCGGTCTTAATTGAAAAGCATTGGATGTTACAGGACCTGTGCTTTGTGTCAGTTTCAGAATAAGAGTTGAACTAGATATGGTCCGTATGTGTAGGAAACACAGTTCTTTTGTTATGAGCACAATCATGTTTCCTGCTGTATTAGAGACTCTAGAAAGGAAGAGCGTGGTACTTGCTCTAAGGCAGAGTGTGATTCATGGATGAGAACTGTGCTGTGCGTTTCCCTTCAGAAATGGAGTTAAATCCCAGGCTCTGTGTATTCCTACAAGCAAGACTTCGTTTCAGGTAAGGGCAGTCACTTTTCAGCTCAAACGAACTACATCGTTCACGAAGCTAACACGTTTCCCATATTACCTCACAAGCATTGGATGATAGAGGACCAGTGCGTTGTATCAGTTTCAGAAGCAGAGTTGGACTAGATATGGTCCGTATGTGTAGGAAACACCGTTGTTTTGTTCTCAGCTCACTCACGTTTCCTGCTGTCTTAGAGAATCTAGAAAGCAAGAGCATGCTTCTTGCTCTAAAGCAGAGTGTGATCTATTGATGCGAACTCTCCTGTGTGTTTCACTACAGAAATGGAGTTAAATCCCAGGCTCTTAGTCTTCCAAGAATCAAGACTTCACTTCAGGTAAGGGCAGAGACTTTACAACTAAAACGAACTACATCGTTCATGAAGCTCACACGTTTCTCATCTAAACTGACAAGCATTGGATGTTAGAAGACCTGTGGTTTGTATCAGTTTCAGAAGCAGAGTTGGACTAGAATGGTCCGTATGTGTAGGAAACACCATTCTTTTCTGCTCAGCACACTCACGTTTCTGGCTGTCTTAAAGACTCTAGAAATCCAGAGCGTGCTTCTTGCTCTAAAGCAGAGTGTGATCAATGGATGAGAACTATGCTCTGTGTTTCACGTCAGAAATGGAGTTAAATCCCAGGCTCTAAGTGTTCCTATATGCAAGACTTCGTTTCAGGTAAGGACAGTCCCTTTTCAGCTCAAATGAAATACATCATTCACTTAGGTAACAAGTTTCACATCTTAACTGAAAAGCATTGGATGTTAGAGGACAAGTGCTTTGTATCAGTTTCACAAGCAGAGTTGGATTAGATATGGTCCGTATTGTAGGAAACACCGTTCTTTGGTCTTAGCACACTCACGTTTCCTGCTGTCTTAGAGAATCTAGAAAGCAAGAGCGTGCTTCTTGCTCTAAAGCAGAGTGTGATCAATGGACGAGAACTCTGCTGTGTGTTTCACGTCAGAAATGGAGTTAAATCCCAGTCTCTGAGTCTTCCTACAAGCAAGACTTCGTTTCAGGTAAGGACATTTACTTTACAGCTCAAACGAACTACATCGTTCACGAAGCTCACACGTTTCTCATCTTAAATGACAACCTTTGGATGTTAGAGGACCTGTGCTTTGTATCATTTTCAGAGGCAGAGTTGGACTAGATATGGTCTGTATGTGTAGAAAACACCGATCTTTTGTTCTCAGCACACTCACGTTTCCTGCTGTCTTAGAGAATCTAGAAAGCAAGAACGTGCTGCTTGCTCTAAAGCAGAGTGTGATCTATGGAAGAGAACTGTGCTGTGTGTTCCACTTCAGAAATGGTGTTAAATCCCAGGCTCTGAGTCTTCCTACATGCAAGACTTCGTTTCAGGTAAGGGCAGTTACTTTACAGCTCAAACGAACTACATCGTACACGAAGCTCACACGTTTCTCGGTCTTAATTGAAAGCATTGGAAGTTACAGGACCTGTGCTTTGTGTCAGTTTCAGAATAAGTGTTGAACTAGATATGGTCTGTATGTGTAGAAAACACCGTTCTTTTGTTCTCAGCACACTCACGTTTCCTGCTGTCTTAGAGACTCTAGAAAGCAAGAATGTGCTTCTTGCTCTAAAGCAGATTGTGATCAATGGAAGAGAACTGTGCTGTGTGCTCCACTTCAGAAATGGTGTTAAATCCCAGGCTCTGAGTCTTCCTACATGCAAGACTTGGTTTCAGGTAAGGGCAGTTACTTTACAGCTCAAACGAACTACATCGTACACGAAGCTCACACGTTTCTCGATCTTAATTGAAAAGCATTGGATGTTACAGGACCTGTGCTTTGTGTCAGTTTCAGAATAAGAGTTGAACTAGATATGGTCCGTATGTGTAGGAAACACAGTTCTTTTGTTATGAGCACAATCATGTTTCCTGCTGTATTAGAGACTCTAGAAAGGAAGAGCGTGGTACTTGCTCTAAGGCAGAGTGTGATTCATGGATGAGAACTGTGCTGTGCGTTTCCCTTCAGAAATGGAGTTAAATCCCAGGCTCTGTGTATTCCTACAAGCAAGACTTCGTTTCAGGTAAGGGCAGTCACTTTTCAGCTCAAACGAACTACATCGTTCACGAAGCTAACACGTTTCCCATATTACCTCACAAGCATTGGATGATAGAGGACCAGTGCGTTGTATCAGTTTCAGAAGCAGAGTTGGACTAGATATGGTCCGCATGTGTAGGAAACACCGTTGTTTTGTTCTCAGCTCACTCACATTTCCTGCTGTCTTAGAGAATCTAGAAAGCAAGAGCATGCTTCTTGCTCTAAAGCAGAGTGTGATCTATTGATGCGAACTCTCCTGTGTGTTTCACTACAGAAATGGAGTTAAATCCCAGGCTCTTAGTCTTCCAAGAATCAAGACTTCACTTCAGGTAAGGGCAGATACTTTACAACTAAAACGAACTACATCGTTCATGAAGCTCACACGTTTCTCATTTAAACTGACAAGCATTGGATGTTAGAAGACCTGTGGTTTGTATCAGTTTCAGAAGCAGAGTTGGACTAGATATGGTCCGTATGTGTAGGAAACACCATTATTTTCTGCTCAGCACACTCACGTTTCTGGCTGTCTTAAAGACTCTAGAAAGCCAGAGCGTGCTTCTTGCTCTAAAGCAGAGTGTGATCAATGGATGAGAACTCTGCTGTGTGTTCCTCTTCAGAAATGGATTTCAATCCCAGGCTCTGAGTCTTCCTACAAGCAAGACTTCGTTTCAAATAAGGGCAGTTACTTTACAGCTCAAACGAACTGCATTGTACAGGAAGCTCACACGTTTCTCGGTCTTAATTGAAAAGCATTGGATGTTACAGGACCTGTGCTTTGTGTCAGTTTCAGAAGAAGTGTTGAACTAGATATGTTCCGTATGTGTAGGAAACACAGTTCTTTTGTTCTGAGCACAATCACGTTTCCTGCTGTATTAGAGTCTCTAGAAAGGAAGAGCGTTGTTCTTGCTCTAAAGCAGAGTGTGATTAATGGATGAGAACTGTGCTGTGTGTTTCCCTTCATAAGTGGAGTTAAATCCCAGGCTCTGATTCTTCCTACAAGTGACACTTCATTTCAGGTAAGGGCAGTTACTTTACAGCTCAAACGAACTACATCGTTCACGAAGATCCCATGTTTCTCATCTTAAATGACAAGCTTTGGATGTTAGCGGACCTGTGCTTTGTATCAATTTCAGAGGCAGAGATGGACTAGATATGGTCCGTATGTGTAGGAAATACCGTTCTTTTGTTCTCAGCACACTCACGTTTCCTGCTGTCTTAGAGAATCTAGAAAGCAAGAGCGTGCTTCTTGCTCTAAAGCAGAGTGTGATCAATGGACGAGAACTCTGCTGTGTGTTTCACGTCAGAAATGGAGTTAAATCCCAGTCTCTGAGTCTTCCTACAAGCAAGACTTCGTTTCAGGTAAGGAAATTTACTTTACAGCTCAAACGAACTACATCATTCACGAAGCTCACACGTTTCTCATCTTAAATGACAACCTTTGGATGTTAGAGGACCTGTGCTTTGTATCATTTTCAGAGGCAGAGTTGGACTAGATATGGTCTGTATGTGTAGAAAACGCCGATCTTTTGTTCTCAGCACACTCACGTTTCCTGCTGTCTTAGAGAATCTAGAAAGCAAGAACGTGCTGCTTGCTCTAAAGCAGAGTGTGATCTATGGAAGAGAACTGTGCTGTGTGTTCCACTTCAGAAATGGTGTTAAATCCCAGGCTCTGAGTCTTCCTACATGCAAGACTTCGTTTCAGGTAAGGGCAGTTACTTTACAGCTCAAACGAACTACATCGTACACGAAGCTCACACGTTTCTCGGTCTTAATTGAAAGCATTGGAAGTTACAGGACCTGTGCTTTGTGTCAGTTTCAGAATAAGTGTTGAACTAGATATGGTCTGTATGTGTAGAAAACACCGTTCTTTTGTTCTCAGCACACTCACGTTTCCTGCTGTCTTAGACACTCTAGAAAGCAAGAACGTGCTTCTTGCTCTAAAGCAGATTGTGATCAATGGAAGAGAACTGTGCTGTGTGCTCCACTTCAGAAATGGTGTTAAATCCCAGGCTCTGAGTCTTCCTACATGCAAGACTTGGTTTCAGGTAAGGGCAGTTACTTTACAGCTCAAACGAACTACATCGTACACGAAGCTCACACGTTTCTCGATCTTAATTGAAAAGCATTGGATGTTACAGGACCTGTGCTTTGTGTCAGTTTCAGAATAAGAGTTGAACTAGATATGGTCCGTATGTGTAGGAAACACAGTTCTTTTGTTATGAGCACAATCATGTTTCCTGCTGTATTAGAGACTCTAGAAAGGAAGAGCGTGGTACTTGCTCTAAGGCAGAGTGTGATTCATGGATGAGAACTGTGCTGTGCGTTTCCCTTCAGAAATGGAGTTAAATCCCAGGCTCTGTGTATTCCTACAAGCAAGACTTCGTTTCAGGTAAGGGCAGTCACTTTTCAGCTCAAACGAACTACATCGTTCACGAAGCTAACACGTTTCCCATATTACCTCACAAGCATTGGATGATAGAGGACCAGTGCGTTGTATCAGTTTCAGAAGCAGAGTTGGACTAGATATGGTCCGTATGTGTAGGAAACACCGTTGTTTTGTTCTCAGCTCACTCACGTTTCCTGCTGTCTTAGAGAATCTAGAAAGCAAGAGCATGCTTCTTGCTCTAAAGCAGAGTGTGATCTATTGATGCGAACTCTCCTGTGTGTTTCACTACAGAAATGGAGTTAAATCCCAGGCTCTTAGTCTTCCAAGAATCAAGACTTCACTTCAGGTAAGGGCAGATACTTTACAACTAAAACGAACTACATCGTTCATGAAGCTCACACGTTTCTCATTTAAACTGACAAGCATTGGATGTTAGAAGACCTGTGGTTTGTATCAGTTTCAGAAGCAGAGTTGGACTAGATATGGTCCGTATGTGTAGGAAACACCATTATTTTCTGCTCAGCACACTCACGTTTCTGGCTGTCTTAAAGACTCTAGAAAGCCAGAGCGTGCTTCTTGCTCTAAAGCAGAGTGTGATCAATGGATGAGAACTCTGCTGTGTGTTCCTCTTCAGAAATGGATTTCAATCCCAGGCTCTGAGTCTTCCTACAAGCAAGACTTCGTTTCAAATAAGGGCAGTTACTTTACAGCTCAAACGAACTGCATTGTACAGGAAGCTCACACGTTTCTCGGTCTTAATTGAAAAGCATTGGATGTTACAGGACCTGTGCTTTGTGTCAGTTTCAGAAGAAGTGTTGAACTAGATATGTTCCGTATGTGTAGGAAACACAGTTCTTTTGTTCTGAGCACAATCACGTTTCCTGCTGTATTAGAGTCTCTAGAAAGGAAGAGCGTTGTTCTTGCTCTAAAGCAGAGTGTGATTAATGGATGAGAACTGTGCTGTGTGTTTCCCTTCATAAGTGGAGTTAAATCCCAGGCTCTGATTCTTCCTACAAGTGACACTTCATTTCAGGTAAGGGCAGTTACTTTACAGCTCAAACGAACTACATCGTTCACGAAGATCCCATGTTTCTCATCTTAAATGACAAGCTTTGGATGTTAGCGGACCTGTGCTTTGTATCAATTTCAGAGGCAGAGATGGACTAGATATGGTCCGTATGTGTAGGAAATACCGTTCTTTGGTCTTAGCACACTCACGTTTCCTGCTGTCTTAGAGAATCTAGAAAGCAAGAGCGTGCTTCTTGCTCTAAAGCAGAGTGTGATCAATGGACGAGAACTCTGCTGTGTGTTTCACGTCAGAAATGGAGTTAAATCCCAGTCTCTGAGTCTTCCTACAAGCAAGACTTCGTTTCAGGTAAGGACATTTACTTTACAGCTCAAACGAACTACATCGTTCACGAAGCTCACACGTTTCTCATCTTAAATGACAACCTTTGGATGTTAGAGGACCTGTGCTTTGTATCATTTTCAGAGGCAGAGTTGGACTAGATATGGTCTGTATGTGTAGAAAACACCGTTCTTTTGTTCTCAGCACACTCACGTTTCCTGCTGTCTTAGAGAATCTAGAAAGGAAGAACGTGCTGCTTGCTCTAAAGCAGAGTGTGATCTATGGAAGAGAACTGTGCTGTGTGTTCCACTTCAGAAATGCTGTTAAATACCAGGCTCTGAGTCTTCCTACATGCAAGACTTCGTTTCAGGTAAGGGCAGTTACTTTACAGCTCAAACGAACTACATCGTACACGAAGCTCACACGTTTCTCGGTCTTAATTGAAAGCATTGGAAGTTACAGGACCTGTGCTTTGTGTCAGTTTCAGAATAAGTGTTGAACTAGATATGGTCCGTATGGGTAGGAAACACAGTTCTTTTGTTATGAGCACAATCATGTTTCCTGCTGTATTAGAGACTCTAGAAAGGAAGAGCGTGGTACTTGCTCTAAGGCAGAGTGTGATTGATGGATGAGAACTGTGCTGTGTGTTTCCCTTCAGAAATGGAGTTAAATCCCAGGCTCTGAGTCTTCCTACAAGCAAGATTTCGTTTCAGGTAAGGGCTGTCACTTTTCAGCTCAAATGAACTACATCTTTCACAAAGCTCACACGTTTCTCATCTTAACTGACAAGCATTGGATGTTAGAGGACCTGTGGTTTGTTTCTCTTTCAGAAGCAGAGTTGAACTAGATATGGCCCTTATGTGTAGGAAACACCGTTCTTTTGTCCTGAGCACACTCACGTTTCCTGCATTATTAGTGACTCTAGAAGCAAGAGCATGCTTCTTGGTCTAAAGCAGAATGGGATCCATGGATGAGAACTATGCTGTGTGTTTCACGTCGGAAATGGAGGTAAATCCCAGGCTCTAAGTCTTCCTACATGCAAGACTTCGTTTCAGGTAAGGACAGTCACTTTTCAGCTCAAACGAACTACATCGTTCACGAAGCTAACACGTTTCCCATATTACCTGACAAGCATTGGATGTTAGAGGACCAGTGCGTTGTATCAGTTTCAGAAGCAGAGTTAGACTAGATATGGTCCGTATGTGTAGGAAACACCGTTCTTTTGTTCTCAGCACACTCACGTTTCCTGCTGTCTTAGAGAATCTAGAAAGCAAGAACGTGCTTCTTCCTCTAAAGCAGAGTGTGATCTATGGATGAGAACTATGCTGTGTGTTTCCCTTCAGAAATGGAGTCAAATCCCAGGCTCTGAGTCTTCCTACAAGCAAGATTTCGTTTCAGGTAAGGGCTGTCACTTTTCAGCTCAAATGAACTACATCTTTCACAAAGCTCACACGTTTCTCATCTTAACTGACAAGCATTGAATGTTAGAGGACCTGTGGTTTGTTTCGCTTTCAGAAGCAGAGTTGAACTAGATATGGCCCTTATGTGTAGGAAACACCGTTCTTTTGTCCTGAGCACACTCACGTTTCCTGCATTATTAGTGACTCTAGAAGCAAGAGCGTGCTTCTTGGTCTAAAGCAGAATGGGATCCATGGATGAGAACTATGCAGTGTGTTTCACGTCAGAAATGGAGTTAAATCCCAGGCTCTAAGTGTTCCTATATGCAAGACTTCATTTCAGGTAAGGACAGTCCCTTTTCAGCTCAAATGAAATACATCATTCACTTAGGTAACAAGTTTCACATCTTAACTGAAAAGCATTGGATGTTAGAGGACAAGTGCTTTGTATCAGTTTCAGAAGCAGAGTTGGATTAGATATGGTCCGTATTGTAGGAAACACCGTTCTTTGGTCTTAGCACACTCACGTTTCCTGCTGTCTTAGAGAATCTAGAAAGCAAGAGCGTGCTTCTTGCTCTAAAGCAGAGTGTGATCAATGGAAGAGAACTCTGCTGTGTGTTTCATGTCAGAAATGGAGTTAAATCCCAGTCTCTGAGTCTTCCTACAAGCAAGACTTCGTTTCAGGTAAGGACATTTACTTTACAGCTCAAACGAACTACATCGTTCACGAAGCTCACACGTTTCTCATCTTAAATGACAACCTTTGGATGTTAGAGGACCTGTGCTTTGTATCATTTTCAGAGGCAGAGTTGGACTAGATATGGTCTGTATGTGTAGAAAACACCGATCTTTTGTTCTCAGAACACTCACGTTTCCTGCTGCCTTAGAGAATCTAGAAAGCAAGAACGTGCTGCTTGCTCTAAAGCAGAGTGTGATCTATGGAAGAGAACTGTGCTGTGTGTTCCACTTCAGAAATGGTGTTAAATCCCAGGCTCTGAGTCTTCCTACATGCAAGACTTCGTTTCAGGTAAGGGCAGTTACTTTACAGCTCAAACGAACTACATCGTACACGAAGCTCACACGTTTCTCGGTCTTAATTGAAAGCATTGGAAGTTACAGGACCTGTGCTTTGTGTCAGTTTCAGAATAAGTGTTGAACTAGATATGGTCTGTATGTGTAGAAAACACCGTTCTTTGTTCTCAGCACACTCACGTTTCCTGCTGTCTTAGAGACTCTAGAAAGCAAGAACGTGCTTCTTGCTATAAAGCAGATTGTGATCAATGCAAGAGAACTGTGCTGTGTGTTCCACTTCAGAAATGGTGTTAAATCCCAGGCTCTGAGTCTTCCTACATGCAAGACTTGGTTTCAGGTAAGGGCAGTTACTTTACAGCTCAAACGAACTACATCGTACACGAAGCTCAGACGTTTCTCGGTCTTAATTGAAAAGCATTGGATGTTACAGGACCTGTGCTTTGTGTCAGTTTCAGAATAAGAGTTGAACTAGATATGGTCCGTATGTGTAGGAAACACAGTTCTTTTGTTATGAGCACAATCATGTTTCCTGCTGTATTAGAGACTCTAGAAAGGAAGAGCGTGGTACTTGCTCTAAGGCAGAGTGTGATTCATGGATGAGAACTGTGCTGTGTGTTTCCCTTCAGAAATGGAGTTAAATCCCAGGCTCTGTGTATTCCTACAAGCAAGACTTCTTTTCAGGTAAGGGCAGTCACTTTTCAGCTCAAACGAACTACATCGTTCACGAAGCTAACATGTTTCCCATATTACCTGACAAGCATTGGATGTTAGAGGACCAGTGCGTTGTATCAGTTTCAGAAGCAGAGTTGGAATAGATATGGTCCGTATGTGTAGGAAATACCGTTCTTTTGTTCTCAGCACACTCACGTTTCCTGCTGTCTTAGAGAATAGAGAGCAAGAGTGTGCGTGCTTCTTGCTCTAAAGAAGAGTGTGATCAATGGAGGAGACCTCTGCTGTGTGTTTCACATCAGAAATGGAGTTAAATCCCAGGCTCTTAGTCTTCCTACAAGCAAGACTTCGTTTCAGGTAAGGGCTGTTACTTTACAGCTCAAACGATCTACATTTTTCACGAAGCTCACACGTTTCTCATATAAACTGACAAGCATAGGATGTTAGAAGACCTGTGGTTTGTATGAGTTTCAGTAGCAGAGTTGGACTAGATATGATCCGTGTGTGTAGGAAACACCATTCTTTTTTTCTCAGCACACTCACGTTTCCTGCTGTCTTAGAGATTCTAGAAAGCAAGAACGTGCTTCTTCCTCTAAAGCAGAGTGTGATCTATGGATGAGAACTATGCTGTGTGTTTCCCTTCAGAAATGGAGTCAAATCCCAGGCTCTGAGTCTTCCTACAAGCAAGATTTCTTTTCAGGTAAGGGCTGTCACTTTTCAGCTCAAATGAACTACATCTTTCACAAAGCTCACACGTTTCTCATCTTAACTGACAAGCATTGGATGTTAGAGGACCTGTGGTTTGTTTCTCTTTCAGAAGCAGAGTTGAACTAGATATGGCCCTTATGTGTAGGAAACACCGTTCTTTTGTCCTGAGCACACTCACTTTTCCTGCATTATTAGTGACTCTAGAAGCAAGAGCGTGCTTCTTGGTCTAAAGCAGAATGGGATCCATGGATGAGAACTATGCTGTGTGTTTCACGTCAGAAATGGAGTTAAATCCCAGGCTCTAATTGTTCCTATATGCAAGACTTCGTTTCAGGTAAGGACAGTCACTTTTCAGCTCAAATGAAATACATCGTTCACTTAGGTAACAAGTTTTACATCTTAACTGACAAGCATTGGATGTTAGAGGACAAGTGCTTTGTATCAGTTTCAGAAGCAGAGTTGGATTAGATATGGTCCGTATTGTAGGAAACACCGTTCTTTGTTCTTAGCACACTCACGTTTCCTGCTGTCTTAGAGAATCTAGAAAGCAAGAGCGTGCTTCTTGCTCTAAAGCAGAGTGTGATCAATGGACGAGAACTCTGCTGTGTGTTTCACGTCAGAAATGGAGTTAAATCCCAGTGTCTGAGTCTTCCTACAAGCAAGACTTCGTTTCAGGTAAGGACATTTACTTTACAGCTCAAACGAACTACATCGTTCACGAAGCTCACACGTTTCTCATCTTAAATGACAAGCTTTGGATGTTAGAGGACCTGTGCTTAGTATCATTTTCAGAGGCAGAGTTGGACTAGATATGGTCTGTATGTGTAGAAAACACCGTTCTTTTGTTCTCAGCACACTCACGTTTCCTGCTGTCTTAAAGAATCTAGAAAGCAAGAACGTGCTGCTTGCTCTAAAGCAGAGTGTGATCTATGGAAGAGAACTGTGCTGTGTGTTCCACTTTAGAAATGGTGTTAAATCCCAGGCTCTGAGTCTTCCTACATGCAAGACTTCGTTTCAGGTAAGGGCAGTTACTTTACAGCTCAAACGAACTACATCGTACACGAAGCTCACACGTTTCTCGGTCTTAATTGAAAGCATTGGAAGTTACAAGACCTGTGCTTTGTGTCAGTTTCAGAATAAGTGTTGAACTAGATATGGTCCGTATGTGTAGGAAACACAGTTCTTTTGTTATGAGCACAATCATGTTTCCTGCTGTATTAGAGACTCTAGAAAGGAAGAGCGTGGTACTTGCTCTAAGGCAGAGTGTGATTCATGGATGAGAACTGTGCTGTGTGTTTCCCTTCAGAAATGGAGTTAAATCCCAGGCTCTGTGTATTCCTACAAGCAAGACTTCGTTTCAGGTAAGGGCAGTCACTTTTCAGCTCAAACGAACTACATCGTTCACGAAGCTAACACGTTTCCCATATTACCTCACAAGCATTGGATGTTAGAGGACCAGTGCGTTGTATCAGTTTCAGAAGCAGAGTTGGACTAGATATGGTCCGTATGTGTAGGAAACACCGTTGTTTTGTTCTCAGCTCACTCACGTTTCCTGCTGTCTTAGAGAATCTAGAAAGCAAGAGCATGCTTCTTGCTCTAAAGCAGAGTGTGTTCTATTGATGCGAACTCTCCTGTGTGTTTCACTACAGAAATGGAGTTAAATCCCAGGCTCTTAGTCTTCCAAGAATCAAGACTTCACTTCAGGTAAGGGCAGATACTTTACAACTAAAACGAACTACATCGTTCATGAAGCTCACACGTTTCTCATCTAAACTGACAAGCATTGGATGTTAGAAGACCTGTGGTTTGTATCAGTTTCAGAAGCAGAGTTGGACTAGATATGGTCCGTATGTGTAGGAAACACCATTCTTTTCTGCTCAGCACACTCACGTTTCTGGCTGTCTTAAAGACTCTAGAAAGCCAGAGCGTGCTTCTTGCTCTAAAGCAGAGTGTGATCAATGGATGAGAACTCTGCTGTGTGTTCCTCTTCAGAAATGGATTTCAATCCCAGGCTCTGAGTCTTCCTACAAGCAAGACTTCGTTTCAAATAAGGGCAGTTACTTTACAGCTCAAACGAACTGCATTGTACAGGAAGCTCACACGTTTCTCGGTCTTAATTGAAAAGCATTGGATGTTACAGGTCCTGTGCTTTGTGTCAGTTTCAGAAGAAGTGTTGAACTAGATATGTTCCGTATGTGTAGGAAACACAGTTCTTTTGTTCTGAGCACAATCACGTTTCCTGCTGTATTAGAGACTCTAAAAAGGAAGAGCGTTGTTCTTGCTCTAAAGCAGAGTGTGATTAATGGATGAGAACTGTGCTGTGTGTTTCCCTTCATAAGTGGAGTTAAATCCCAGGCTCTGATTCTTCCTACAAGTGACACTTCATTTCAGGTAAGGGCAGTTACTTTACAGCACAAACGTACTACATCGTTCACGAAGATCCCATGTTTCTCATCTTAAATGACAAGCTTTGGATGTTAGCGGACCTGTGCTTTGTATCAATTTCAGAGGCAGAGATGGACTAGATATGGTCCGTATGTGTAGGAAATACCGTTCTTTGTTCTCAGCACACTCACGTTTCCTGCTGTCTTAGAGAATCTAGAAAGCAAGAGCGTGCTTCTTGCTCTAATGAAGAGTGTGATCAATGGATGAGACCTCTGCTGTTTGTTTCACATCAGAAATGGAGTTAAATCCCAGGCTCTGAGTCTTCCTACAAGCAAGACTTTGTTTCAGGTAAGGGCAGTTACTTTACAGCTCAAACGATCTACATTTTTCACGAAGCTCACACGTTTCTCATATAAACTGACAAGCATAGGATGTTAGAAGACCTGTGGTTTGTATGAGTTTCAGAAGCAGAGTTGGACTAGATATGATCCGTATGTGTAGGAAACACCATTCTTTTTTTCTCAGCACACTCACGTTTCCTGCTGTCTTAGAGATTCTAGAAAGCAAGAACGTGCTTCTTCCTCTAAAGCAGAGTGTGATCTATGGATGAGAACTATGCTGTGTGTTTCCCTTCAGAAATGGAGTCAAATCCCAGGCTCTGAGTCTTCCTACAAGCAAGATTTCATTTCAGGTAAGGGCTGTCACTTTTCAGCTCAAATGAACTACATCTTTCACAAAGCTCACACGTTTCTCATCTTAACTGACAAGCATTGGATGTTAGAGGACCTGTGGTTTGTTTCTCTTTCAGAAGCAGAGTTGAACTCGATATGGCCCTTATGTGTAGGAAACACCGTTCTTTTGTCCTGAGCACACTCACGTTTCCTGCATTATTAGTGACTCTAGAAGCAAGAGCGTGCTTCTTGGTCTAAAGCAGAATGGGATCCATGGATGAGAACTATGCTGTGTGTTTCACGTCAGAAATGGAGTTAAATCCCAGGCTCTAAGTGTTCCTATATGCAAGACTTCGTTTCAGGTAAGGACAGTCCCTTTTCAGCTCAAATGAAATACATCATTCACTTAGGTAACAAGTTTCACATCTTAACTGAAAAGCATTGGATGTTAGAGGACAAGTGCTTTGTATCAGTTTCAGAAGCAGAGTTGGATTAGATATGGTCCGTATTGTAGGAAACACCGTTCCTTGGTCTTAGCACACTCACGTTTCCTGCTGTCTTAGAGAATCTAGAAAGCAAGAGCGTGCTTCTTGCTCTAAAGCAGAGTGTGATCAATGGACGAGAACTCTGCTGTGTGTTTCACGTCAGAAATGGAGTTAAATCCCAGTCTCTGAGTCTTCCTACAAGCAAGACTTCGTTTCAGGTAAGGACATTTACTTTACAGCTCAAACGAACTACATCGTTCACGAAGCTCACACGTTTCTCATCTTAAATGACAACCTTTGGATGTTAGAGGACCTGTGCTTTGTATCATTTTCAGAGGCAGAGTTGGACTAGATATGGTCTGTATGTGTAGAAAACAACGATCTTTTGTTCTCAGCACACTCACGTTTCCTGCTGTCTTAGAGAATCTAGAAAGCAAGAAGGTGCTGCTTGCTCTAAAGCAGAGTGTGATCTATGGAAGAGAACTGTGCTGTGTGTTCCACTTCAGAAATGGTGTTAAATCCCAGGCTCTGAGTCTTCCTACATGCAAGACTTCGTTTCAGGTAAGGGCAGTTACTTTACAGCTCAAACGAACTACATCGTACACGAAGCTCACACGTTTCTCGGTCTTAATTGAAAGCATTGGAAGTTACAGGACCTGTGCTTTGTGTCAGTTTCAGAATAAGTGTTGAACTAGATATGGTCTGTATGTGTAGAAAACACCGTTCTTTTGTTCTCAGCACACTCACGTTTCCTGCTGTCTTAGAGACTCTAGAAAGCAAGAACAAGCTTCTTGCTCTAAAGCAGATTGTGATCAATGGAAGAGAACTGTGCTGTGTGCTCCACTTCAGAAATGGTGTTAAATCCCAGGCTCTGAGTCTTCCTACATGCAAGACTTGGTTTCAGGTAAGGGCAGTTACTTTACAGCTCAAACGAACTACATCGTACACGAAGCTCACACGTTTCTCGGTCTTAATTGAAAAGCATTGGATGTTACAGGACCTGTGCTTTGTGTCAGTTTCAGAATAAGAGTTGAACTAGATATGGTCCGTATGTGTAGGAAACACAGTTCTTTTGTTATGAGCACAATCATGTTTCCTGCTGTATTAGAGACTCTAGAAAGGAAGAGCGTGGTACTTGCTCTAAGGCAGAGTGTGATTCATGGATGAGAACTGTGCTGTGCGTTTCCCTTCAGAAATGGAGTTAAATCCCAGGCTCTGTGTATTCCTACAAGCAAGACTTCGTTTCAGGTAAGGGCAGTCACTTTTCAGCTCAAACGAACTACATCGTTCACGAAGCTAACACGTTTCCCATATTACCTCACAAGCATTGGATGATAGAGGACCAGTGCGTTGTATCAGTTTCAGAAGCAGAGTTGGACTAGATATGGTCCGTATGTGTAGGAAACACCGTTGTTTTGTTCTCAGCTCACTCACGTTTCCTGCTGTCTTAGAGAATCTAGAAAGCAAGAGCATGCTTCTTGCTCTAAAGCAGAGTGTGATCTATTGATGCGAACTCTCCTGTGTGTTTCACTACAGAAATGGAGTTAAATCCCAGGCTCTTAGTCTTCCAAGAATCAAGACTTCACTTCAGGTAAGGGCAGAGACTTTACAACTAAAACGAACTACATCGTTCATGAAGCTCACACGTTTCTCATCTAAACTGACAAGCATTGGATGTTAGAAGACCTGTGGTTTGTATCAGTTTCAGAAGCAGAGTTGGACTAGAATGGTCCGTATGTGTAGGAAACACCATTCTTTTCTGCTCAGCACACTCACGTTTCTGGCTGTCTTAAAGACTCTAGAAATCCAGAGCGTGCTTCTTGCTCTAAAGCAGAGTGTGATCAATGGATGAGAACTATGCTCTGTGTTTCACGTCAGAAATGGAGTTAAATCCCAGGCTCTAAGTGTTCCTATATGCAAGACTTCGTTTCAGGTAAGGACAGTCCCTTTTCAGCTCAAATGAAATACATCATTCACTTAGGTAACAAGTTTCACATCTTAACTGAAAAGCATTGGATGTTAGAGGACAAGTGCTTTGTATCAGTTTCACAAGCAGAGTTGGATTAGATATGGTCCGTATTGTAGGAAACACCGTTCTTTGGTCTTAGCACACTCACGTTTCCTGCTGTCTTAGAGAATCTAGAAAGCAAGAGCGTGCTTCTTGCTCTAAAGCAGAGTGTGATCAATGGACGAGAACTCTGCTGTGTGTTTCACGTCAGAAATGGAGTTAAATCCCAGTCTCTGAGTCTTCCTACAAGCAAGACTTCGTTTCAGGTAAGGACATTTACTTTACAGCTCAAACGAACTACATCGTTCACGAAGCTCACACGTTTCTCATCTTAAATGACAACCTTTGGATGTTAGAGGACCTGTGCTTTGTATCATTTTCAGAGGCAGAGTTGGACTAGATATGGTCTGTATGTGTAGAAAACACCGATCTTTTGTTCTCAGCACACTCACGTTTCCTGCTGTCTTAGAGAATCTAGAAAGCAAGAACGTGCTGCTTGCTCTAAAGCAGAGTGTGATCTATGGAAGAGAACTGTGCTGTGTGTTCCACTTCAGAAATGGTGTTAAATCCCAGGCTCTGAGTCTTCCTACATGCAAGACTTCGTTTCAGGTAAGGGCAGTTACTTTACAGCTCAAACGAACTACATCGTACACGAAGCTCACACGTTTCTCGGTCTTAATTGAAAGCATTGGAAGTTACAGGACCTGTGCTTTGTGTCAGTTTCAGAATAAGTGTTGAACTAGATATGGTCTGTATGTGTAGAAAACACCGTTCTTTTGTTCTCAGCACACTCACGTTTCCTGCTGTCTTAGAGACTCTAGAAAGCAAGAATGTGCTTCTTGCTCTAAAGCAGATTGTGATCAATGGAAGAGAACTGTGCTGTGTGCTCCACTTCAGAAATGGTGTTAAATCCCAGGCTCTGAGTCTTCCTACATGCAAGACTTGGTTTCAGGTAAGGGCAGTTACTTTACAGCTCAAACGAACTACATCGTACACGAAGCTCACACGTTTCTCGATCTTAATTGAAAAGCATTGGATGTTACAGGACCTGTGCTTTGTGTCAGTTTCAGAATAAGAGTTGAACTAGATATGGTCCGTATGTGTAGGAAACACAGTTCTTTTGTTATGAGCACAATCATGTTTCCTGCTGTATTAGAGACTCTAGAAAGGAAGAGCGTGGTACTTGCTCTAAGGCAGAGTGTGATTCATGGATGAGAACTGTGCTGTGCGTTTCCCTTCAGAAATGGAGTTAAATCCCAGGCTCTGTGTATTCCTACAAGCAAGACTTCGTTTCAGGTAAGGGCAGTCACTTTTCAGCTCAAACGAACTACATCGTTCACGAAGCTAACACGTTTCCCATATTACCTCACAAGCATTGGATGATAGAGGACCAGTGCGTTGTATCAGTTTCAGAAGCAGAGTTGGACTAGATATGGTCCGCATGTGTAGGAAACACCGTTGTTTTGTTCTCAGCTCACTCACATTTCCTGCTGTCTTAGAGAATCTAGAAAGCAAGAGCATGCTTCTTGCTCTAAAGCAGAGTGTGATCTATTGATGCGAACTCTCCTGTGTGTTTCACTACAGAAATGGAGTTAAATCCCAGGCTCTTAGTCTTCCAAGAATCAAGACTTCACTTCAGGTAAGGGCAGATACTTTACAACTAAAACGAACTACATCGTTCATGAAGCTCACACGTTTCTCATTTAAACTGACAAGCATTGGATGTTAGAAGACCTGTGGTTTGTATCAGTTTCAGAAGCAGAGTTGGACTAGATATGGTCCGTATGTGTAGGAAACACCATTATTTTCTGCTCAGCACACTCACGTTTCTGGCTGTCTTAAAGACTCTAGAAAGCCAGAGCGTGCTTCTTGCTCTAAAGCAGAGTGTGATCAATGGATGAGAACTCTGCTGTGTGTTCCTCTTCAGAAATGGATTTCAATCCCAGGCTCTGAGTCTTCCTACAAGCAAGACTTCGTTTCAAATAAGGGCAGTTACTTTACAGCTCAAACGAACTGCATTGTACAGGAAGCTCACACGTTTCTCGGTCTTAATTGAAAAGCATTGGATGTTACAGGACCTGTGCTTTGTGTCAGTTTCAGAAGAAGTGTTGAACTAGATATGTTCCGTATGTGTAGGAAACACAGTTCTTTTGTTCTGAGCACAATCACGTTTCCTGCTGTATTAGAGTCTCTAGAAAGGAAGAGCGTTGTTCTTGCTCTAAAGCAGAGTGTGATTAATGGATGAGAACTGTGCTGTGTGTTTCCCTTCATAAGTGGAGTTAAATCCCAGGCTCTGATTCTTCCTACAAGTGACACTTCATTTCAGGTAAGGGCAGTTACTTTACAGCTCAAACGAACTACATCGTTCACGAAGATCCCATGTTTCTCATCTTAAATGACAAGCTTTGGATGTTAGCGGACCTGTGCTTTGTATCAATTTCAGAGGCAGAGATGGACTAGATATGGTCCGTATGTGTAGGAAATACCGTTCTTTTGTTCTCAGCACACTCACGTTTCCTGCTGTCTTAGAGAATCTAGAAAGCAAGAGCGTGCTTCTTGCTCTAAAGCAGAGTGTGATCAATGGACGAGAACTCTGCTGTGTGTTTCACGTCAGAAATGGAGTTAAATCCCAGTCTCTGAGTCTTCCTACAAGCAAGACTTCGTTTCAGGTAAGGAAATTTACTTTACAGCTCAAACGAACTACATCATTCACGAAGCTCACACGTTTCTCATCTTAAATGACAACCTTTGGATGTTAGAGGACCTGTGCTTTGTATCATTTTCAGAGGCAGAGTTGGACTAGATATGGTCTGTATGTGTAGAAAACGCCGATCTTTTGTTCTCAGCACACTCACGTTTCCTGCTGTCTTAGAGAATCTAGAAAGCAAGAACGTGCTGCTTGCTCTAAAGCAGAGTGTGATCTATGGAAGAGAACTGTGCTGTGTGTTCCACTTCAGAAATGGTGTTAAATCCCAGGCTCTGAGTCTTCCTACATGCAAGACTTCGTTTCAGGTAAGGGCAGTTACTTTACAGCTCAAACGAACTACATCGTACACGAAGCTCACACGTTTCTCGGTCTTAATTGAAAGCATTGGAAGTTACAGGACCTGTGCTTTGTGTCAGTTTCAGAATAAGTGTTGAACTAGATATGGTCTGTATGTGTAGAAAACACCGTTCTTTTGTTCTCAGCACACTCACGTTTCCTGCTGTCTTAGACACTCTAGAAAGCAAGAACGTGCTTCTTGCTCTAAAGCAGATTGTGATCAATGGAAGAGAACTGTGCTGTGTGCTCCACTTCAGAAATGGTGTTAAATCCCAGGCTCTGAGTCTTCCTACATGCAAGACTTGGTTTCAGGTAAGGGCAGTTACTTTACAGCTCAAACGAACTACATCGTACACGAAGCTCACACGTTTCTCGATCTTAATTGAAAAGCATTGGATGTTACAGGACCTGTGCTTTGTGTCAGTTTCAGAATAAGAGTTGAACTAGATATGGTCCGTATGTGT
Source organism: Onychomys leucogaster (assembly GCA_949786385.1). NCBI lineage: Eukaryota > Metazoa > Chordata > Mammalia > Rodentia > Cricetidae > Onychomys > Onychomys leucogaster. The sequence continues at coordinate 948,217 of CATKUP010000146.1, read as the reverse complement.
AGGAAACACAGTTCTTTTGTTATGAGCACAATCATGTTTCCTGCTGTATTAGAGACTCTAGAAAGGAAGAGCGTGGTACTTGCTCTAAGGCAGAGTGTGATTCATGGATGAGAACTGTGCTGTGCGTTTCCCTTCAGAAATGGAGTTAAATCCCAGGCTCTGTGTATTCCTACAAGCAAGACTTCGTTTCAGGTAAGGGCAGTCACTTTTCAGCTCAAACGAACTACATCGTTCACGAAGCTAACACGTTTCCCATATTACCTCACAAGCATTGGATGATAGAGGACCAGTGCGTTGTATCAGTTTCAGAAGCAGAGTTGGACTAGATATGGTCCGTATGTGTAGGAAACACCGTTGTTTTGTTCTCAGCTCACTCACGTTTCCTGCTGTCTTAGAGAATCTAGAAAGCAAGAGCATGCTTCTTGCTCTAAAGCAGAGTGTGATCTATTGATGCGAACTCTCCTGTGTGTTTCACTACAGAAATGGAGTTAAATCCCAGGCTCTTAGTCTTCCAAGAATCAAGACTTCACTTCAGGTAAGGGCAGATACTTTACAACTAAAACGAACTACATCGTTCATGAAGCTCACACGTTTCTCATTTAAACTGACAAGCATTGGATGTTAGAAGACCTGTGGTTTGTATCAGTTTCAGAAGCAGAGTTGGACTAGATATGGTCCGTATGTGTAGGAAACACCATTATTTTCTGCTCAGCACACTCACGTTTCTGGCTGTCTTAAAGACTCTAGAAAGCCAGAGCGTGCTTCTTGCTCTAAAGCAGAGTGTGATCAATGGATGAGAACTCTGCTGTGTGTTCCTCTTCAGAAATGGATTTCAATCCCAGGCTCTGAGTCTTCCTACAAGCAAGACTTCGTTTCAAATAAGGGCAGTTACTTTACAGCTCAAACGAACTGCATTGTACAGGAAGCTCACACGTTTCTCGGTCTTAATTGAAAAGCATTGGATGTTACAGGACCTGTGCTTTGTGTCAGTTTCAGAAGAAGTGTTGAACTAGATATGTTCCGTATGTGTAGGAAACACAGTTCTTTTGTTCTGAGCACAATCACGTTTCCTGCTGTATTAGAGTCTCTAGAAAGGAAGAGCGTTGTTCTTGCTCTAAAGCAGAGTGTGATTAATGGATGAGAACTGTGCTGTGTGTTTCCCTTCATAAGTGGAGTTAAATCCCAGGCTCTGATTCTTCCTACAAGTGACACTTCATTTCAGGTAAGGGCAGTTACTTTACAGCTCAAACGAACTACATCGTTCACGAAGATCCCATGTTTCTCATCTTAAATGACAAGCTTTGGATGTTAGCGGACCTGTGCTTTGTATCAATTTCAGAGGCAGAGATGGACTAGATATGGTCCGTATGTGTAGGAAATACCGTTCTTTTGTTCTCAGCACACTCACGTTTCCTGCTGTCTTAGAGAATCTAGAAAGCAAGAGCGTGCTTCTTGCTCTAAAGCAGAGTGTGATCAATGGACGAGAACTCTGCTGTGTGTTTCACGTCAGAAATGGAGTTAAATCCCAGTCTCTGAGTCTTCCTACAAGCAAGACTTCGTTTCAGGTAAGGAAATTTACTTTACAGCTCAAACGAACTACATCATTCACGAAGCTCACACGTTTCTCATCTTAAATGACAACCTTTGGATGTTAGAGGACCTGTGCTTTGTATCATTTTCAGAGGCAGAGTTGGACTAGATATGGTCTGTATGTGTAGAAAACGCCGATCTTTTGTTCTCAGCACACTCACGTTTCCTGCTGTCTTAGAGAATCTAGAAAGCAAGAACGTGCTGCTTGCTCTAAAGCAGAGTGTGATCTATGGAAGAGAACTGTGCTGTGTGTTCCACTTCAGAAATGGTGTTAAATCCCAGGCTCTGAGTCTTCCTACATGCAAGACTTCGTTTCAGGTAAGGGCAGTTACTTTACAGCTCAAACGAACTACATCGTACACGAAGCTCACACGTTTCTCGGTCTTAATTGAAAGCATTGGAAGTTACAGGACCTGTGCTTTGTGTCAGTTTCAGAATAAGTGTTGAACTAGATATGGTCTGTATGTGTAGAAAACACCGTTCTTTTGTTCTCAGCACACTCACGTTTCCTGCTGTCTTAGACACTCTAGAAAGCAAGAACGTGCTTCTTGCTCTAAAGCAGATTGTGATCAATGGAAGAGAACTGTGCTGTGTGCTCCACTTCAGAAATGGTGTTAAATCCCAGGCTCTGAGTCTTCCTACATGCAAGACTTGGTTTCAGGTAAGGGCAGTTACTTTACAGCTCAAACGAACTACATCGTACACGAAGCTCACACGTTTCTCGATCTTAATTGAAAAGCATTGGATGTTACAGGACCTGTGCTTTGTGTCAGTTTCAGAATAAGAGTTGAACTAGATATGGTCCGTATGTGTAGGAAACACAGTTCTTTTGTTATGAGCACAATCATGTTTCCTGCTGTATTAGAGACTCTAGAAAGGAAGAGCGTGGTACTTGCTCTAAGGCAGAGTGTGATTCATGGATGAGAACTGTGCTGTGCGTTTCCCTTCAGAAATGGAGTTAAATCCCAGGCTCTGTGTATTCCTACAAGCAAGACTTCGTTTCAGGTAAGGGCAGTCACTTTTCAGCTCAAACGAACTACATCGTTCACGAAGCTAACACGTTTCCCATATTACCTCACAAGCATTGGATGATAGAGGACCAGTGCGTTGTATCAGTTTCAGAAGCAGAGTTGGACTAGATATGGTCCGTATGTGTAGGAAACACCGTTGTTTTGTTCTCAGCTCACTCACGTTTCCTGCTGTCTTAGAGAATCTAGAAAGCAAGAGCATGCTTCTTGCTCTAAAGCAGAGTGTGATCTATTGATGCGAACTCTCCTGTGTGTTTCACTACAGAAATGGAGTTAAATCCCAGGCTCTTAGTCTTCCAAGAATCAAGACTTCACTTCAGGTAAGGGCAGATACTTTACAACTAAAACGAACTACATCGTTCATGAAGCTCACACGTTTCTCATTTAAACTGACAAGCATTGGATGTTAGAAGACCTGTGGTTTGTATCAGTTTCAGAAGCAGAGTTGGACTAGATATGGTCCGTATGTGTAGGAAACACCATTCTTTTCTGCTCAGCACACTCACGTTTCTGGCTGTCTTAAAGACTCTAGAAAGCCAGAGCGTGCTTCTTGCTCTAAAGCAGAGTGTGATCAATGGATGAGAACTCTGCTGTGTGTTCCTCTTCAGAAATGGATTTCAATCCCAGGCTCTGAGTCTTCCTACAAGCAAGACTTCGTTTCAAATAAGGGCAGTTACTTTACAGCTCAAACGAACTGCATTGTACAGGAAGCTCACACGTTTCTCGGTCTTAATTGAAAAGCATTGGATGTTACAGGACCTGTGCTTTGTGTCAGTTTCAGAAGAAGTGTTGAACTAGATATGTTCCGTATGTGTAGGAAACACAGTTCTTTTGTTCTGAGCACAATCACGTTTTCTGCTGTATTAGAGTCTCTAGAAAGGAAGAGCGTTGTTCTTGCTCTAAAGCAGAGTGTGATTAATGGATGAGAACTGTGCTGTGTGTTTCCCTTCATAAGTGGAGTTAAATCCCAGGCTCTGATTCTTCCTACAAGTGACACTTCATTTCAGGTAAGGGCAGTTACTTTACAGCTCAAACGAACTACATCGTTCACGAAGATCCCATGTTTCTCATCTTAAATGACAAGCTTTGGATGTTAGCGGACCTGTGCTTTGTATCAATTTCAGAGGCAGAGATGGACTAGATATGGTCCGTATGTGTAGGAAATACCGTTCTTTTGTTCTCAGCACACTCACGTTTCCTGCTGTCTTAGAGAATCTAGAAAGCAAGAGCGTGCTTCTTGCTCTAAAGAAGAGTGTGATCAATGGATGAGACCTCTGCTGTTTGTTTCACATCAGAAATGGAGTTAAATCCCAGGCTCTGAGTCTTCCTACAAGCAAGACTTCGTTTCAGGTAAGGGCAGTTACTTTACAGCTCAAACGATCTACATTTTTCACGAAGCTCACACGTTTCTCATATAAACTGACAAGCATAGGATGTTAGAAGACCTGTGGTTTGTATGAGTTTCAGAAGCAGAGTTGGACTAGATATGATCTGTATGTGTAGGAAACACCATTCTTTTTTTCTCAGCACACTCATGTTTCCTGCTGTCTTAGAGATTCTAGAAAGCAAGAACGTGCTTCTTCCTCTAAAGCAGAGTGTGATCTATGGATGAGAACTATGCTGTGTGTTTCCCTTCAGAAATGGAGTCAAATCCCAGGCTCTGAGTCTTCCTACAAGCAAGATTTCGTTTCAGGTAATGGCTGTCACTTTTCAGCTCAAATGAACTACATCTTTCACAAAGCTCACACGTTTCTCATCTTAACTGACAAGCATTGGATGTTAGAGGACCTGTGGTTTGTTTCACTTTCAGAAGCAGAGTTGAACTAGATATGGCCCTTATGTGTAGGAAACACCGTTCTTTTGTCCAGAGCACACTCACGTTTCCTGCATTATTAGTGACTCTAGAAGCAAGAGCGTGCTTCTTGGTCTAAAGCAGAATGGGATCCATGGATGAGAACTATGCTGTGTGTTTCACGTCAGAAATGGAGTTAAATCCCAGGCTCTAAGTGTTCCTATATGCAAGACTTCGTTTCAGGTAAGGACAGTCCCTTTTCAGCTCAAATGAAATACATCATTCACTTAGGTAACAAGTTTCACATCTTAACTGAAAAGCATTGGATGTTAGAGGACAAGTGCTTTGTATCAGTTTCAGAAGCAGAGTTGGATTAGATATGGTCCGTATTGTAGGAAACACCGTTCTTTGGTCTTAGCACACTCACGTTTCCTGCTGTCTTAGAGAATCTAGAAAGCAAGAGCGTGCTTCTTGCTCTAAAGCAGAGTGTGATCAATGGACGAGAACTCTGCTGTGTGTTTCACGTCAGAAATGGAGTTAAATCCCAGTCTCTGAGTCTTCCTACAAGCAAGACTTCGTTTCAGGTAAGGAAATTTACTTTACAGCTCAAACGAACTACATCATTCACGAAGCTCACACGTTTCTCATCTGAAATGACAACCTTTGGATGTTAGAGGACCTGTGCTTTGTATCATTTTCAGAGGCAGAGTTGGACTAGATATGGTCTGTATGTGTAGAAAACACCGATCTTTTGTTCTCAGCACACTCACGTTTCCTGCTGTCTTAGAGAATCTAGAAAGCAAGAACGTGCTGCTTGCTCTAAAGCAGAGTGTGATCTATGGAAGAGAACTGTGCTGTGTGTTCCACTTCAGAAATGGTGTTAAATCCCAGGCTCTGAGTCTTCCTACATGCAAGACTTCGTTTCAGGTAAGGGCAGTTACTTTACAGCTCAAACGAACTACATCGTACACGAAGCTCACACGTTTCTCGGTCTTAATTGAAAGCATTGGAAGTTACAGGACCTGTGCTTTGTGTCAGTTTCAGAATAAGTGTTGAACTAGATATGGTCTGTATGTGTAGAAAACACCGTTCTTTTGTTCTCAGCACACTCACGTTTCCTGCTGTCTTAGACACTCTAGAAAGCAAGAACGTGCTTCTTGCTCTAAAGCAGATTGTGATCAATGGAAGAGAACTGTGCTGTGTGCTCCACTTCAGAAATGGTGTTAAATCCCAGGCTCTGAGTCTTCCTACATGCAAGACTTGGTTTCAGGTAAGGGCAGTTACTTTACAGCTCAAACGAACTACATCGTACACGAAGCTCACACGTTTCTCGATCTTAATTGAAAAGCATTGGATGTTACAGGACCTGTGCTTTGTGTCAGTTTCAGAATAAGAGTTGAACTAGATATGGTCCGTATGTGTAGGAAACACAGTTCTTTTGTTATGAGCACAATCATGTTTCCTGCTGTATTAGAGACTCTAGAAAGGAAGAGCGTGGTACTTGCTCTAAGGCAGAGTGTGATTCATGGATGAGAACTGTGCTGTGCGTTTCCCTTCAGAAATGGAGTTAAATCCCAGGCTCTGTGTATTCCTACAAGCAAGACTTCGTTTCAGGTAAGGGCAGTCACTTTTCAGCTCAAACGAACTACATCGTTCACGAAGCTAACACGTTTCCCATATTACCTCACAAGCATTGGATGATAGAGGACCAGTGCGTTGTATCAGTTTCAGAAGCAGAGTTGGACTAGATATGGTCCGTATGTGTAGGAAACACCGTTGTTTTGTTCTCAGCTCACTCACGTTTCCTGCTGTCTTAGAGAATCTAGAAAGCAAGAGCATGCTTCTTGCTCTAAAGCAGAGTGTGATCTATTGATGCGAACTCTCCTGTGTGTTTCACTACAGAAATGGAGTTAAATCCCAGGCTCTTAGTCTTCCAAGAATCAAGACTTCACTTCAGGTAAGGGCAGATACTTTACAACTAAAACGAACTACATCGTTCATGAAGCTCACACGTTTCTCATTTAAACTGACAAGCATTGGATGTTAGAAGACCTGTGGTTTGTATCAGTTTCAGAAGCAGAGTTGGACTAGATATGGTCCGTATGTGTAGGACACACCATTCTTTTCTGCTCAGCACACTCACGTTTCTGGCTGTCTTAAAGACTCTAGAAAGCCAGAGCGTGCTTCTTGCTCTAAAGCAGAGTGTGATCAATGGATGAGAACTCTGCTGTGTGTTCCTCTTCAGAAATGGATTTCAATCCCAGGCTCTGAGTCTTCCTACAAGCAAGACTTCGTTTCAAATAAGGGCAGTTACTTTACAGCTCAAACGAACTGCATTGTACAGGAAGCTCACACGTTTCTCGGTCTTAATTGAAAAGCATTGGATGTTACAGGACCTGTGCTTTGTGTCAGTTTCAGAAGAAGTGTTGAACTAGATATGTTCCGTATGTGTAGGAAACACAGTTCTTTTGTTCTGAGCACAATCACGTTTTCTGCTGTATTAGAGTCTCTAGAAAGGAAGAGCGTTGTTCTTGCTCTAAAGCAGAGTGTGATTAATGGATGAGAACTGTGCTGTGTGTTTCCCTTCATAAGTGGAGTTAAATCCCAGGCTCTGATTCTTCCTACAAGTGACACTTCATTTCAGGTAAGGGCAGTTACTTTACAGCTCAAACGAACTACATCGTTCACGAAGATCCCATGTTTCTCATCTTAAATGACAAGCTTTGGATGTTAGCGGACCTGTGCTTTGTATCAATTTCAGAGGCAGAGATGGACTAGATATGGTCCGTATGTGTAGGAAATACCGTTCTTTTGTTCTCAGCACACTCACGTTTCCTGCTGTCTTAGAGAATCTAGAAAGCAAGAGCGTGCTTCTTGCTCTAAAGAAGAGTGTGATCAATGGATGAGACCTCTGCTGTTTGTTTCACATCAGAAATGGAGTTAAATCCCAGGCTCTGAGTCTTCCTACAAGCAAGACTTCGTTTCAGGTAAGGGCAGTTACTTTACAGCTCAAACGATCTACATTTTTCACGAAGCTCACACGTTTCTCATATAAACTGACAAGCATAGGATGTTAGAAGACCTGTGGTTTGTATGAGTTTCAGAAGCAGAGTTGGACTAGATATGGTCTGTATGTGTAGAAAACAACGATCTTTTGTTCTCAGCACACTCACGTTTCCTGCTGTCTTAGAGAATCTAGAAAGCAAGAAGGTGCTGCTTGCTCTAAAGCAGAGTGTGATCTATGGAAGAGAACTGTGCTGTGTGTTCCACTTCAGAAATGGTGTTAAATCCCAGGCTCTGAGTCTTCCTACATGCAAGACTTCGTTTCAGGTAAGGGCAGTTACTTTACAGCTCAAACGAACTACATCATTCACGAAGCTCACACGTTTCTCATCTTAAATGACAACCTTTGGATGTTAGAGGACCTGTGCTTTGTATCATTTTCAGAGGCAGAGTTGGACTAGATATGGTCTGTATGTGTAGAAAACACCGATCTTTTGTTCTCAGCACACTCACGTTTCCTGCTGTCTTAGAGAATCTAGAAAGCAAGAACGTGCTGCTTGCTCTAAAGCAGAGTGTGATCTATGGAAGAGAACTGTGCTGTGTGTTCCACTTCAGAAATGGTGTTAAATCCCAGGCTCTGAGTCTTCCTACATGCAAGACTTCGTTTCAGGTAAGGGCAGTTACTTTACAGCTCAAACGAACTACATCGTACACGAAGCTCACACGTTTCTCGGTCTTAATTGAAAGCATTGGAAGTTACAGGACCTGTGCTTTGTGTCAGTTTCAGAATAAGTGTTGAACTAGATATGGTCTGTATGTGTAGAAAACACCGTTCTTTTGTTCTCAGCACACTCACGTTTCCTGCTGTCTTAGACACTCTAGAAAGCAAGAACGTGCTTCTTGCTCTAAAGCAGATTGTGATCAATGGAAGAGAACTGTGCTGTGTGCTCCACTTCAGAAATGGTGTTAAATCCCAGGCTCTGAGTCTTCCTACATGCAAGACTTGGTTTCAGGTAAGGGCAGTTACTTTACAGCTCAAACGAACTACATCGTACACGAAGCTCACACGTTTCTCGATCTTAATTGAAAAGCATTGGATGTTACAGGACCTGTGCTTTGTGTCAGTTTCAGAATAAGAGTTGAACTAGATATGGTCCGTATGTGTAGGAAACACAGTTCTTTTGTTATGAGCACAATCATGTTTCCTGCTGTATTAGAGACTCTAGAAAGGAAGAGCGTGGTACTTGCTCTAAGGCAGAGTGTGATTCATGGATGAGAACTGTGCTGTGCGTTTCCCTTCAGAAATGGAGTTAAATCCCAGGCTCTGTGTATTCCTACAAGCAAGACTTCGTTTCAGGTAAGGGCAGTCACTTTTCAGCTCAAACGAACTACATCGTTCACGAAGCTAACACGTTTCCCATATTACCTCACAAGCATTGGATGATAGAGGACCAGTGCGTTGTATCAGTTTCAGAAGCAGAGTTGGACTAGATATGGTCCGTATGTGTAGGAAACACCGTTGTTTTGTTCTCAGCTCACTCACGTTTCCTGCTGTCTTAGAGAATCTAGAAAGCAAGAGCATGCTTCTTGCTCTAAAGCAGAGTGTGATCTATTGATGCGAACTCTCCTGTGTGTTTCACTACAGAAATGGAGTTAAATCCCAGGCTCTTAGTCTTCCAAGAATCAAGACTTCACTTCAGGTAAGGGCAGATACTTTACAACTAAAACGAACTACATCGTTCATGAAGCTCACACGTTTCTCATTTAAACTGACAAGCATTGGATGTTAGAAGACCTGTGGTTTGTATCAGTTTCAGAAGCAGAGTTGGACTAGATATGGTCCGTATGTGTAGGACACACCATTCTTTTCTGCTCAGCACACTCACGTTTCTGGCTGTCTTAAAGACTCTAGAAAGCCAGAGCGTGCTTCTTGCTCTAAAGCAGAGTGTGATCAATGGATGAGAACTCTGCTGTGTGTTCCTCTTCAGAAATGGATTTCAATCCCAGGCTCTGAGTCTTCCTACAAGCAAGACTTCGTTTCAAATAAGGGCAGTTACTTTACAGCTCAAACGAACTGCATTGTACAGGAAGCTCACACGTTTCTCGGTCTTAATTGAAAAGCATTGGATGTTACAGGACCTGTGCTTTGTGTCAGTTTCAGAAGAAGTGTTGAACTAGATATGTTCCGTATGTGTAGGAAACACAGTTCTTTTGTTCTGAGCACAATCACGTTTTCTGCTGTATTAGAGTCTCTAGAAAGGAAGAGCGTTGTTCTTGCTCTAAAGCAGAGTGTGATTAATGGATGAGAACTGTGCTGTGTGTTTCCCTTCATAAGTGGAGTTAAATCCCAGGCTCTGATTCTTCCTACAAGTGACACTTCATTTCAGGTAAGGGCAGTTACTTTACAGCTCAAACGAACTACATCGTTCACGAAGATCCCATGTTTCTCATCTTAAATGACAAGCTTTGGATGTTAGCGGACCTGTGCTTTGTATCAATTTCAGAGGCAGAGATGGACTAGATATGGTCCGTAGGTGTAGGAAATACCGTTCTTTTGTTCTCAGCACACTCACGTTTCCTGCTGTCTTAGAGAATCTAGAAAGCAAGAGCGTGCTTCTTGCTCTAAAGAAGAGTGTGATCAATGGATGAGACCTCTGCTGTTTGTTTCACATCAGAAATGGAGTTAAATCCCAGGCTCTGAGTCTTCCTACAAGCAAGACTTCGTTTCAGGTAAGGGCAGTTACTTTACAGCTCAAACGATCTACATTTTTCACGAAGCTCACACGTTTCTCATATAAACTGACAAGCATAGGATGTTAGAAGACCTGTGGTTTGTATGAGTTTCAGAAGCAGAGTTGGACTAGATATGGTCTGTATGTGTAGAAAACAACGATCTTTTGTTCTCAGCACACTCACGTTTCCTGCTGTCTTAGAGAATCTAGAAAGCAAGAAGGTGCTGCTTGCTCTAAAGCAGAGTGTGATCTATGGAAGAGAACTGTGCTGTGTGTTCCACTTCAGAAATGGTGTTAAATCCCAGGCTCTGAGTCTTCCTACATGCAAGACTTCGTTTCAGGTAAGGGCAGTTACTTTACAGCTCAAACGAACTACATCATTCACGAAGCTCACACGTTTCTCATCTTAAATGACAACCTTTGGATGTTAGAGGACCTGTGCTTTGTATCATTTTCAGAGGCAGAGTTGGACTAGATATGGTCTGTATGTGTAGAAAACACCGATCTTTTGTTCTCAGCACACTCACGTTTCCTGCTGTCTTAGAGAATCTAGAAAGCAAGAACGTGCTGCTTGCTCTAAAGCAGAGTGTGATCTATGGAAGAGAACTGTGCTGTGTGTTCCACTTCAGAAATGGTGTTAAATCCCAGGCTCTGAGTCTTCCTACATGCAAGACTTCGTTTCAGGTAAGGGCAGTTACTTTACAGCTCAAACGAACTACATCGTACACGAAGCTCACACGTTTCTCGGTCTTAATTGAAAGCATTGGAAGTTACAGGACCTGTGCTTTGTGTCAGTTTCAGAATAAGTGTTGAACTAGATATGGTCTGTATGTGTAGAAAACACCGTTCTTTTGTTCTCAGCACACTCACGTTTCCTGCTGTCTTAGACACTCTAGAAAGCAAGAACGTGCTTCTTGCTCTAAAGCAGATTGTGATCAATGGAAGAGAACTGTGCTGTGTGCTCCACTTCAGAAATGGTGTTAAATCCCAGGCTCTGAGTCTTCCTACATGCAAGACTTGGTTTCAGGTAAGGGCAGTTACTTTACAGCTCAAACGAACTACATCGTTCACGAAGCTAACACGTTTCCCATATTACCTCACAAGCATTGGATGATAGAGGACCAGTGCGTTGTATCAGTTTCAGAAGCAGAGTTGGACTAGATATGGTCCGTATGTGTAGGAAACACCGTTGTTTTGTTCTCAGCTCACTCACGTTTCCTGCTGTCTTAGAGAATCTAGAAAGCAAGAGCATGCTTCTTGCTCTAAAGCAGAGTGTGATCTATTGATGCGAACTCTCCTGTGTGTTTCACTACAGAAATGGAGTTAAATCCCAGGCTCTTAGTCTTCCAAGAATCAAGACTTCACTTCAGGTAAGGGCAGATACTTTACAACTAAAACGAACTACATCGTTCATGAAGCTCACACGTTTCTCATTTAAACTGACAAGCATTGGATGTTAGAAGACCTGTGGTTTGTATCAGTTTCAGAAGCAGAGTTGGACTAGATATGGTCCGTATGTGTAGGACACACCATTCTTTTCTGCTCAGCACACTCACGTTTCTGGCTGTCTTAAAGACTCTAGAAAGCCAGAGCGTGCTTCTTGCTCTAAAGCAGAGTGTGATCAATGGATGAGAACTCTGCTGTGTGTTCCTCTTCAGAAATGGATTTCAATCCCAGGCTCTGAGTCTTCCTACAAGCAAGACTTCGTTTCAAATAAGGGCAGTTACTTTACAGCTCAAACGAACTGCATTGTACAGGAAGCTCACACGTTTCTCGGTCTTAATTGAAAAGCATTGGATGTTACAGGACCTGTGCTTTGTGTCAGTTTCAGAAGAAGTGTTGAACTAGATATGTTCCGTATGTGTAGGAAACACAGTTCTTTTGTTCTGAGCACAATCACGTTTTCTGCTGTATTAGAGTCTCTAGAAAGGAAGAGCGTTGTTCTTGCTCTAAAGCAGAGTGTGATTAATGGATGAGAACTGTGCTGTGTGTTTCCCTTCATAAGTGGAGTTAAATCCCAGGCTCTGATTCTTCCTACAAGTGACACTTCATTTCAGGTAAGGGCAGTTACTTTACAGCTCAAACGAACTACATCGTTCACGAAGATCCCATGTTTCTCATCTTAAATGACAAGCTTTGGATGTTAGCGGACCTGTGCTTTGTATCAATTTCAGAGGCAGAGATGGACTAGATATGGTCCGTATGTGTAGGAAATACCGTTCTTTTGTTCTCAGCACACTCACGTTTCCTGCTGTCTTAGAGAATCTAGAAAGCAAGAGCGTGCTTCTTGCTCTAAAGAAGAGTGTGATCAATGGATGAGACCTCTGCTGTTTGTTTCACATCAGAAATGGAGTTAAATCCCAGGCTCTGAGTCTTCCTACAAGCAAGACTTCGTTTCAGGTAAGGGCAGTTACTTTACAGCTCAAACGATCTACATTTTTCACGAAGCTCACACGTTTCTCATATAAACTGACAAGCATAGGATGTTAGAAGACCTGTGGTTTGTATGAGTTTCAGAAGCAGAGTTGGACTAGATATGGTCTGTATGTGTAGAAAACAACGATCTTTTGTTCTCAGCACACTCACGTTTCCTGCTGTCTTAGAGAATCTAGAAAGCAAGAAGGTGCTGCTTGCTCTAAAGCAGAGTGTGATCTATGGAAGAGAACTGTGCTGTGTGTTCCACTTCAGAAATGGTGTTAAATCCCAGGCTCTGAGTCTTCCTACATGCAAGACTTCGTTTCAGGTAAGGGCAGTTACTTTACAGCTCAAACGAACTACATCATTCACGAAGCTCACACGTTTCTCATCTTAAATGACAACCTTTGGATGTTAGAGGACCTGTGCTTTGTATCATTTTCAGAGGCAGAGTTGGACTAGATATGGTCTGTATGTGTAGAAAACACCGATCTTTTGTTCTCAGCACACTCACGTTTCCTGCTGTCTTAGAGAATCTAGAAAGCAAGAACGTGCTGCTTGCTCTAAAGCAGAGTGTGATCTATGGAAGAGAACTGTGCTGTGTGTTCCACTTCAGAAATGGTGTTAAATCCCAGGCTCTGAGTCTTCCTACATGCAAGACTTCGTTTCAGGTAAGGGCAGTTACTTTACAGCTCAAACGAACTACATCGTACACGAAGCTCACACGTTTCTCGGTCTTAATTGAAAGCATTGGAAGTTACAGGACCTGTGCTTTGTGTCAGTTTCAGAATAAGTGTTGAACTAGATATGGTCTGTATGTGTAGAAAACACCGTTCTTTTGTTCTCAGCACACTCACGTTTCCTGCTGTCTTAGACACTCTAGAAAGCAAGAACGTGCTTCTTGCTCTAAAGCAGATTGTGATCAATGGAAGAGAACTGTGCTGTGTGCTCCACTTCAGAAATGGTGTTAAATCCCAGGCTCTGAGTCTTCCTACATGCAAGACTTGGTTTCAGGTAAGGGCAGTTACTTTACAGCTCAAACGAACTACATCGTACACGAAGCTCACACGTTTCTCGATCTTAATTGAAAAGCATTGGATGTTACAGGACCTGTGCTTTGTGTCAGTTTCAGAATAAGAGTTGAACTAGATATGGTCCGTATGTGTAGGAAACACAGTTCTTTTGTTATGAGCACAATCATGTTTCCTGCTGTATTAGAGACTCTAGAAAGGAAGAGCGTGGTACTTGCTCTAAGGCAGAGTGTGATTCATGGATGAGAACTGTGCTGTGCGTTTCCCTTCAGAAATGGAGTTAAATCCCAGGCTCTGTGTATTCCTACAAGCAAGACTTCGTTTCAGGTAAGGGCAGTCACTTTTCAGCTCAAACGAACTACATCGTTCACGAAGCTAACACGTTTCCCATATTACCTCACAAGCATTGGATGATAGAGGACCAGTGCGTTGTATCAGTTTCAGAAGCAGAGTTGGACTAGATATGGTCCGTATGTGTAGGAAACACCGTTGTTTTGTTCTCAGCTCACTCACGTTTCCTGCTGTCTTAGAGAATCTAGAAAGCAAGAGCATGCTTCTTGCTCTAAAGCAGAGTGTGATCTATTGATGCGAACTCTCCTGTGTGTTTCACTACAGAAATGGAGTTAAATCCCAGGCTCTTAGTCTTCCAAGAATCAAGACTTCACTTCAGGTAAGGGCAGATACTTTACAACTAAAACGAACTACATCGTTCATGAAGCTCACACGTTTCTCATTTAAACTGACAAGCATTGGATGTTAGAAGACCTGTGGTTTGTATCAGTTTCAGAAGCAGAGTTGGACTAGATATGGTCCGTATGTGTAGGACACACCATTCTTTTCTGCTCAGCACACTCACGTTTCTGGCTGTCTTAAAGACTCTAGAAAGCCAGAGCGTGCTTCTTGCTCTAAAGCAGAGTGTGATCAATGGATGAGAACTCTGCTGTGTGTTCCTCTTCAGAAATGGATTTCAATCCCAGGCTCTGAGTCTTCCTACAAGCAAGACTTCGTTTCAAATAAGGGCAGTTACTTTACAGCTCAAACGAACTGCATTGTACAGGAAGCTCACACGTTTCTCGGTCTTAATTGAAAAGCATTGGATGTTACAGGACCTGTGCTTTGTGTCAGTTTCAGAAGAAGTGTTGAACTAGATATGTTCCGTATGTGTAGGAAACACAGTTCTTTTGTTCTGAGCACAATCACGTTTTCTGCTGTATTAGAGTCTCTAGAAAGGAAGAGCGTTGTTCTTGCTCTAAAGCAGAGTGTGATTAATGGATGAGAACTGTGCTGTGTGTTTCCCTTCATAAGTGGAGTTAAATCCCAGGCTCTGATTCTTCCTACAAGTGACACTTCATTTCAGGTAAGGGCAGTTACTTTACAGCTCAAACGAACTACATCGTTCACGAAGATCCCATGTTTCTCATCTTAAATGACAAGCTTTGGATGTTAGCGGACCTGTGCTTTGTATCAATTTCAGAGGCAGAGATGGACTAGATATGGTCCGTAGGTGTAGGAAATACCGTTCTTTTGTTCTCAGCACACTCACGTTTCCTGCTGTCTTAGAGAATCTAGAAAGCAAGAGCGTGCTTCTTGCTCTAAAGAAGAGTGTGATCAATGGATGAGACCTCTGCTGTTTGTTTCACATCAGAAATGGAGTTAAATCCCAGGCTCTGAGTCTTCCTACAAGCAAGACTTCGTTTCAGGTAAGGGCAGTTACTTTACAGCTCAAACGATCTACATTTTTCACGAAGCTCACACGTTTCTCATATAAACTGACAAGCATAGGATGTTAGAAGACCTGTGGTTTGTATGAGTTTCAGAAGCAGAGTTGGACTAGATATGGTCTGTATGTGTAGAAAACAACGATCTTTTGTTCTCAGCACACTCACGTTTCCTGCTGTCTTAGAGAATCTAGAAAGCAAGAAGGTGCTGCTTGCTCTAAAGCAGAGTGTGATCTATGGAAGAGAACTGTGCTGTGTGTTCCACTTCAGAAATGGTGTTAAATCCCAGGCTCTGAGTCTTCCTACATGCAAGACTTCGTTTCAGGTAAGGGCAGTTACTTTACAGCTCAAACGAACTACATCATTCACGAAGCTCACACGTTTCTCATCTTAAATGACAACCTTTGGATGTTAGAGGACCTGTGCTTTGTATCATTTTCAGAGGCAGAGTTGGACTAGATATGGTCTGTATGTGTAGAAAACACCGATCTTTTGTTCTCAGCACACTCACGTTTCCTGCTGTCTTAGAGAATCTAGAAAGCAAGAACGTGCTGCTTGCTCTAAAGCAGAGTGTGATCTATGGAAGAGAACTGTGCTGTGTGTTCCACTTCAGAAATGGTGTTAAATCCCAGGCTCTGAGTCTTCCTACATGCAAGACTTCGTTTCAGGTAAGGGCAGTTACTTTACAGCTCAAACGAACTACATCGTACACGAAGCTCACACGTTTCTCGGTCTTAATTGAAAGCATTGGAAGTTACAGGACCTGTGCTTTGTGTCAGTTTCAGAATAAGTGTTGAACTAGATATGGTCTGTATGTGTAGAAAACACCGTTCTTTTGTTCTCAGCACACTCACGTTTCCTGCTGTCTTAGACACTCTAGAAAGCAAGAACGTGCTTCTTGCTCTAAAGCAGATTGTGATCAATGGAAGAGAACTGTGCTGTGTGCTCCACTTCAGAAATGGTGTTAAATCCCAGGCTCTGAGTCTTCCTACATGCAAGACTTGGTTTCAGGTAAGGGCAGTTACTTTACAGCTCAAACGAACTACATCGTTCACGAAGCTAACACGTTTCCCATATTACCTCACAAGCATTGGATGATAGAGGACCAGTGCGTTGTATCAGTTTCAGAAGCAGAGTTGGACTAGATATGGTCCGTATGTGTAGGAAACACCGTTGTTTTGTTCTCAGCTCACTCACGTTTCCTGCTGTCTTAGAGAATCTAGAAAGCAAGAGCATGCTTCTTGCTCTAAAGCAGAGTGTGATCTATTGATGCGAACTCTCCTGTGTGTTTCACTACAGAAATGGAGTTAAATCCCAGGCTCTTAGTCTTCCAAGAATCAAGACTTCACTTCAGGTAAGGGCAGATACTTTACAACTAAAACGAACTACATCGTTCATGAAGCTCACACGTTTCTCATTTAAACTGACAAGCATTGGATGTTAGAAGACCTGTGGTTTGTATCAGTTTCAGAAGCAGAGTTGGACTAGATATGGTCCGTATGTGTAGGACACACCATTCTTTTCTGCTCAGCACACTCACGTTTCTGGCTGTCTTAAAGACTCTAGAAAGCCAGAGCGTGCTTCTTGCTCTAAAGCAGAGTGTGATCAATGGATGAGAACTCTGCTGTGTGTTCCTCTTCAGAAATGGATTTCAATCCCAGGCTCTGAGTCTTCCTACAAGCAAGACTTCGTTTCAAATAAGGGCAGTTACTTTACAGCTCAAACGAACTGCATTGTACAGGAAGCTCACACGTTTCTCGGTCTTAATTGAAAAGCATTGGATGTTACAGGACCTGTGCTTTGTGTCAGTTTCAGAAGAAGTGTTGAACTAGATATGTTCCGTATGTGTAGGAAACACAGTTCTTTTGTTCTGAGCACAATCACGTTTTCTGCTGTATTAGAGTCTCTAGAAAGGAAGAGCGTTGTTCTTGCTCTAAAGCAGAGTGTGATTAATGGATGAGAACTGTGCTGTGTGTTTCCCTTCATAAGTGGAGTTAAATCCCAGGCTCTGATTCTTCCTACAAGTGACACTTCATTTCAGGTAAGGGCAGTTACTTTACAGCTCAAACGAACTACATCGTTCACGAAGATCCCATGTTTCTCATCTTAAATGACAAGCTTTGGATGTTAGCGGACCTGTGCTTTGTATCAATTTCAGAGGCAGAGATGGACTAGATATGGTCCGTATGTGTAGGAAATACCGTTCTTTTGTTCTCAGCACACTCACGTTTCCTGCTGTCTTAGAGAATCTAGAAAGCAAGAGCGTGCTTCTTGCTCTAAAGAAGAGTGTGATCAATGGATGAGACCTCTGCTGTTTGTTTCACATCAGAAATGGAGTTAAATCCCAGGCTCTGAGTCTTCCTACAAGCAAGACTTCGTTTCAGGTAAGGGCAGTTACTTTACAGCTCAAACGATCTACATTTTTCACGAAGCTCACACGTTTCTCATATAAACTGACAAGCATAGGATGTTAGAAGACCTGTGGTTTGTATGAGTTTCAGAAGCAGAGTTGGACTAGATATGGTCTGTATGTGTAGAAAACAACGATCTTTTGTTCTCAGCACACTCACGTTTCCTGCTGTCTTAGAGAATCTAGAAAGCAAGAAGGTGCTGCTTGCTCTAAAGCAGAGTGTGATCTATGGAAGAGAACTGTGCTGTGTGTTCCACTTCAGAAATGGTGTTAAATCCCAGGCTCTGAGTCTTCCTACATGCAAGACTTCGTTTCAGGTAAGGGCAGTTACTTTACAGCTCAAACGAACTACATCATTCACGAAGCTCACACGTTTCTCATCTTAAATGACAACCTTTGGATGTTAGAGGACCTGTGCTTTGTATCATTTTCAGAGGCAGAGTTGGACTAGATATGGTCTGTATGTGTAGAAAACACCGATCTTTTGTTCTCAGCACACTCACGTTTCCTGCTGTCTTAGAGAATCTAGAAAGCAAGAACGTGCTGCTTGCTCTAAAGCAGAGTGTGATCTATGGAAGAGAACTGTGCTGTGTGTTCCACTTCAGAAATGGTGTTAAATCCCAGGCTCTGAGTCTTCCTACATGCAAGACTTCGTTTCAGGTAAGGGCAGTTACTTTACAGCTCAAACGAACTACATCGTACACGAAGCTCACACGTTTCTCGGTCTTAATTGAAAGCATTGGAAGTTACAGGACCTGTGCTTTGTGTCAGTTTCAGAATAAGTGTTGAACTAGATATGGTCTGTATGTGTAGAAAACACCGTTCTTTTGTTCTCAGCACACTCACGTTTCCTGCTGTCTTAGACACTATAGAAAGCAAGAACGTGCTTCTTGCTCTAAAGCAGATTGTGATCAATGGAAGAGAACTGTGCTGTGTGCTCCACTTCAGAAATGGTGTTAAATCCCAGGCTCTGAGTCTTCCTACATGCAAGACTTGGTTTCAGGTAAGGGCAGTTACTTTACAGCTCAAACGAACTACATCGTACACGAAGCTCACACGTTTCTCGATCTTAATTGAAAAGCATTGGATGTTACAGGACCTGTGCTTTGTGTCAGTTTCAGAATAAGAGTTGAACTAGATATGGTCCGTATGTGTAGGAAACACAGTTCTTTTGTTATGAGCACAATCATGTTTCCTGCTGTATTAGAGACTCTAGAAAGGAAGAGCGTGGTACTTGCTCTAAGGCAGAGTGTGATTCATGGATGAGAACTGTGCTGTGCGTTTCCCTTCAGAAATGGAGTTAAATCCCAGGCTCTGTGTATTCCTACAAGCAAGACTTCGTTTCAGGTAAGGGCAGTCACTTTTCAGCTCAAACGAACTACATCGTTCACGAAGCTAACACGTTTCCCATATTACCTCACAAGCATTGGATGATAGAGGACCAGTGCGTTGTATCAGTTTCAGAAGCAGAGTTGGACTAGATATGGTCCGTATGTGTAGGAAACACCGTTGTTTTGTTCTCAGCTCACTCACGTTTCCTGCTGTCTTAGAGAATCTAGAAAGCAAGAGCATGCTTCTTGCTCTAAAGCAGAGTGTGATCTATTGATGCGAACTCTCCTGTGTGTTTCACTACAGAAATGGAGTTAAATCCCAGGCTCTTAGTCTTCCAAGAATCAAGACTTCACTTCAGGTAAGGGCAGATACTTTACAACTAAAACGAACTACATCGTTCATGAAGCTCACACGTTTCTCATTTAAACTGACAAGCATTGGATGTTAGAAGACCTGTGGTTTGTATCAGTTTCAGAAGCAGAGTTGGACTAGATATGGTCCGTATGTGTAGGACACACCATTCTTTTCTGCTCAGCACACTCACGTTTCTGGCTGTCTTAAAGACTCTAGAAAGCCAGAGCGTGCTTCTTGCTCTAAAGCAGAGTGTGATCAATGGATGAGAACTCTGCTGTGTGTTCCTCTTCAGAAATGGATTTCAATCCCAGGCTCTGAGTCTTCCTACAAGCAAGACTTCGTTTCAAATAAGGGCAGTTACTTTACAGCTCAAACGAACTGCATTGTACAGGAAGCTCACACGTTTCTCGGTCTTAATTGAAAAGCATTGGATGTTACAGGACCTGTGCTTTGTGTCAGTTTCAGAAGAAGTGTTGAACTAGATATGTTCCGTATGTGTAGGAAACACAGTTCTTTTGTTCTGAGCACAATCACGTTTTCTGCTGTATTAGAGTCTCTAGAAAGGAAGAGCGTTGTTCTTGCTCTAAAGCAGAGTGTGATTAATGGATGAGAACTGTGCTGTGTGTTTCCCTTCATAAGTGGAGTTAAATCCCAGGCTCTGATTCTTCCTACAAGTGACACTTCATTTCAGGTAAGGGCAGTTACTTTACAGCTCAAACGAACTACATCGTTCACGAAGATCCCATGTTTCTCATCTTAAATGACAAGCTTTGGATGTTAGCGGACCTGTGCTTTGTATCAATTTCAGAGGCAGAGATGGACTAGATATGGTCCGTAGGTGTAGGAAATACCGTTCTTTTGTTCTCAGCACACTCACGTTTCCTGCTGTCTTAGAGAATCTAGAAAGCAAGAGCGTGCTTCTTGCTCTAAAGAAGAGTGTGATCAATGGATGAGACCTCTGCTGTTTGTTTCACATCAGAAATGGAGTTAAATCCCAGGCTCTGAGTCTTCCTACAAGCAAGACTTCGTTTCAGGTAAGGGCAGTTACTTTACAGCTCAAACGATCTACATTTTTCACGAAGCTCACACGTTTCTCATATAAACTGACAAGCATAGGATGTTAGAAGACCTGTGGTTTGTATGAGTTTCAGAAGCAGAGTTGGACTAGATATGGTCTGTATGTGTAGAAAACAACGATCTTTTGTTCTCAGCACACTCACGTTTCCTGCTGTCTTAGAGAATCTAGAAAGCAAGAAGGTGCTGCTTGCTCTAAAGCAGAGTGTGATCTATGGAAGAGAACTGTGCTGTGTGTTCCACTTCAGAAATGGTGTTAAATCCCAGGCTCTGAGTCTTCCTACATGCAAGACTTCGTTTCAGGTAAGGGCAGTTACTTTACAGCTCAAACGAACTACATCGTACACGAAGCTCACACGTTTCTCGGTCTTAATTGAAAGCATTGGAAGTTACAGGACCTGTGCTTTGTGTCAGTTTCAGAATAAGTGTTGAACTAGATATGGTCTGTATGTGTAGAAAACACCGTTCTTTTGTTCTCAGCACACTCACGTTTCCTGCTGTCTTAGAGACTCTAGAAAGCAAGAACAAGCTTCTTGCTCTAAAGCAGATTGTGATCAATGGAAGAGAACTGTGCTGTGTGCTCCACTTCAGAAATGGTGTTAAATCCCAGGCTCTGAGTCTTCCTACATGCAAGACTTGGTTTCAGGTAAGGGCAGTTACTTTACAGCTCAAACGAACTACATCGTACACGAAGCTCACACGTTTCTCGATCTTAATTGAAAAGCATTGGATGTTACAGGACCTGTGCTTTGTGTCAGTTTCAGAATAAGAGTTGAACTAGATATGGTCCGTATGTGTAGGAAACACAGTTCTTTTGTTATGAGCACAATCATGTTTCCTGCTGTATTAGAGACTCTAGAAAGGAAGAGCGTGGTACTTGCTCTAAGGCAGAGTGTGATTCATGGATGAGAACTGTGCTGTGCGTTTCCCTTCAGAAATGGAGTTAAATCCCAGGCTCTGTGTATTCCTACAAGCAAGACTTCGTTTCAGGTAAGGGCAGTCACTTTTCAGCTCAAACGAACTACATCGTTCACGAAGCTAACACGTTTCCCATATTACCTCACAAGCATTGGATGATAGAGGACCAGTGCGTTGTATCAGTTTCAGAAGCAGAGTTGGACTAGATATGGTCCGTATGTGTAGGAAACACCGTTGTTTTGTTCTCAGCTCACTCACGTTTCCTGCTGTCTTAGAGAATCTAGAAAGCAAGAGCATGCTTCTTGCTCTAAAGCAGAGTGTGATCTATTGATGCGAACTCTCCTGTGTGTTTCACTACAGAAATGGAGTTAAATCCCAGGCTCTTAGTCTTCCAAGAATCAAGACTTCACTTCAGGTAAGGGCAGATACTTTACAACTAAAACGAACTACATCGTTCATGAAGCTCACACGTTTCTCATTTAAACTGACAAGCATTGGATGTTAGAAGACCTGTGGTTTGTATCAGTTTCAGAAGCAGAGTTGGACTAGATATGGTCCGTATGTGTAGGAAACACCATTCTTTTCTGCTCAGCACACTCACGTTTCTGGCTGTCTTAAAGACTCTAGAAAGCCAGAGCGTGCTTCTTGCTCTAAAGCAGAGTGTGATCAATGGATGAGAACTCTGCTGTGTGTTCCTCTTCAGAAATGGATTTCAATCCCAGGCTCTGAGTCTTCCTACAAGCAAGACTTCGTTTCAAATAAGGGCAGTTACTTTACAGCTCAAACGAACTGCATTGTACAGGAAGCTCACACGTTTCTCGGTCTTAATTGAAAAGCATTGGATGTTACAGGACCTGTGCTTTGTGTCAGTTTCAGAAGAAGTGTTGAACTAGATATGTTCCGTATGTGTAGGAAACACAGTTCTTTTGTTCTGAGCACAATCACGTTTTCTGCTGTATTAGAGTCTCTAGAAAGGAAGAGCGTTGTTCTTGCTCTAAAGCAGAGTGTGATTAATGGATGAGAACTGTGCTGTGTGTTTCCCTTCATAAGTGGAGTTAAATCCCAGGCTCTGATTCTTCCTACAAGTGACACTTCATTTCAGGTAAGGGCAGTTACTTTACAGCTCAAACGAACTACATCGTTCACGAAGATCCCATGTTTCTCATCTTAAATGACAAGCTTTGGATGTTAGCGGACCTGTGCTTTGTATCAATTTCAGAGGCAGAGATGGACTAGATATGGTCCGTATGTGTAGGAAATACCGTTCTTTTGTTCTCAGCACACTCACGTTTCCTGCTGTCTTAGAGAATCTAGAAAGCAAGAGCGTGCTTCTTGCTCTAAAGAAGAGTGTGATCAATGGATGAGACCTCTGCTGTTTGTTTCACATCAGAAATGGAGTTAAATCCCAGGCTCTGAGTCTTCCTACAAGCAAGACTTCGTTTCAGGTAAGGGCAGTTACTTTACAGCTCAAACGATCTACATTTTTCACGAAGCTCACACGTTTCTCATATAAACTGACAAGCATAGGATGTTAGAAGACCTGTGGTTTGTATGAGTTTCAGAAGCAGAGTTGGACTAGATATGATCTGTATGTGTAGGAAACACCATTCTTTTTTTCTCAGCACACTCACGTTTCCTGCTGTCTTAGAGATTCTAGAAAGCAAGAACGTGCTTCTTCCTCTAAAGCAGAGTGTGATCTATGGATGAGAACTATGCTGTGTGTTTCCCTTCAGAAATGGAGTCAAATCCCAGGCTCTGAGTCTTCCTACAAGCAAGATTTCGTTTCAGGTAAGGGCTGTCACTTTTCAGCTCAAATGAACTACATCTTTCACAAAGCTCACACGTTTCTCATCTTAACTGACAAGCATTGGATGTTAGAGGACCTGTGGTTTGTTTCGCTTTCAGAAGCAGAGTTGAACTAGATATGGCCCTTATGTGTAGGAAACACCGTTCTTTTGTCCAGAGCACACTCACGTTTCCTGCATTATTAGTGACTCTAGAAGCAAGAGCGTGCTTCTTGGTCTAAAGCAGAATGGGATCCATGGATGAGAACTATGCTGTGTGTTTCACGTCAGAAATGGAGTTAAATCCCAGGCTCTAAGTGTTCCTATATGCAAGACTTCGTTTCAGGTAAGGACAGTCCCTTTTCAGCTCAAATGAAATACATCATTCACTTAGGTAACAAGTTTCACATCTTAACTGAAAAGCATTGGATGTTAGAGGACAAGTGCTTTGTATCAGTTTCAGAAGCAGAGTTGGATTAGATATGGTCCGTATTGTAGGAAACACCGTTCTTTGGTCTTAGCACACTCACGTTTCCTGCTGTCTTAGAGAATCTAGAAAGCAAGAGCGTGCTTCTTGCTCTAAAGCAGAGTGTGATCAATGGACGAGAACTCTGCTGTGTGTTTCACGTCAGAAATGGAGTTAAATCCCAGTCTCTGAGTCTTCCTACAAGCAAGACTTCGTTTCAGGTAAGGAAATTTACTTTACAGCTCAAACGAACTACATCATTCACGAAGCTCACACGTTTCTCATCTTAAATGACAACCTTTGGATGTTAGAGGACCTGTGCTTTGTATCATTTTCAGAGGCAGAGTTGGACTAGATATGGTCTGTATGTGTAGAAAACACCGATCTTTTGTTCTCAGCACACTCACGTTTCCTGCTGTCTTAGAGAATCTAGAAAGCAAGAACGTGCTGCTTGCTCTAAAGCAGAGTGTGATCTATGGAAGAGAACTGTGCTGTGTGTTCCACTTCAGAAATGGTGTTAAATCCCAGGCTCTGAGTCTTCCTACATGCAAGACTTCGTTTCAGGTAAGGGCAGTTACTTTACAGCTCAAACGAACTACATCGTACACGAAGCTCACACGTTTCTCGGTCTTAATTGAAAGCATTGGAAGTTACAGGACCTGTGCTTTGTGTCAGTTTCAGAATAAGTGTTGAACTAGATATGGTCTGTATGTGTAGAAAACACCGTTCTTTTGTTCTCAGCACACTCACGTTTCCTGCTGTCTTAGACACTCTAGAAAGCAAGAACGTGCTTCTTGCTCTAAAGCAGATTGTGATCAATGGAAGAGAACTGTGCTGTGTGTTCCACTTCAGAAATGGTGTTAAATCCCAGGCTCTGAGTCTTCCTACATGCAAGACTTCGTTTCAGGTAAGGGCAGTTACTTTACAGCTCAAACGAACTACATCGTACACGAAGCTCACACGTTTCTCGGTCTTAATTGAAAAGCATTGGATGTTACAGGACCTGTGCTTTGTGTCAGTTTCAGAATAAGAGTTGAACTAGATATGGTCCGTATGTGTAGGAAACACAGTTCTTTTGTTATGAGCACAATCATGTTTCCTGCTGTATTAGAGACTCTAGAAAGGAAGAGCGTGGTACTTGCTCTAAGGCAGAGTGTGATTCATGGATGAGAACTGTGCTGTGCGTTTCCCTTCAGAAATGGAGTTAAATCCCAGGCTCTGTGTATTCCTACAAGCAAGACTTCGTTTCAGGTAAGGGCAGTCACTTTTCAGCTCAAACGAACTACATCGTTCACGAAGCTAACACGTTTCCCATATTACCTCACAAGCATTGGATGATAGAGGACCAGTGCGTTGTATCAGTTTCAGAAGCAGAGTTGGACTAGATATGGTCCGTATGTGTAGGAAACACCGTTGTTTTGTTTTCAGCTCACTCACGTTTCCTGCTGTCTTAGAGAATCTAGAAAGCAAGAGCATGCTTCTTGCTCTAAAGCAGAGTGTGATCTATTGATGCGAACTCTCCTGTGTGTTTCACTACAGAAATGGAGTTAAATCCCAGGCTCTTAGTCTTCCAAGAATCAAGACTTCACTTCAGGTAAGGGCAGATACTTTACAACTAAAACGAACTACATCGTTCATGAAGCTCACACGTTTCTCATCTAAACTGACAAGCATTGGATGTTAGAAGACCTGTGGTTTGTATCAGTTTCAGAAGCAGAGTTGGACTAGATATGGTCTGTATGTGTAGGAAACACCATTCTTTTCTGCTCAGCACACTCACATTTCCGGCTGTCTTAAAGACTCTAGAAAGCCAGAGCGTGCTTCTTGCTCTAAAGCAGAGTGTGATCAATGGATGAGAACTCTGCTGTGTGTTCCTCTTCAGAAATGGATTTCAATCCCAGGCTCTGAGTCTTCCTACAAGCAAGACTCGTTTCAAATAAGGGCAGTTACTTTACAGCTCAAACGAACTGCATTGTACAGGAACCTCACACGTTTCTCGGTCTTAATTGAAAAGCATTGGATGTTACAGGACCTGTGCTTTGTGTCAGTTTCAGAAGAAGTGTTGAACTAGATATGTTCCGTATGTGTAGGAAACACAGTTCTTTTGTTCTGAGCACAATCACGTTTCCTGCTGTATTAGAGACTCTAGAAAGGAAGAGCGTTGTTCTTGCTCTAAAGCAGAGTGTGATTAATGGATGAGAACTGTGCTGTGTGTTTCTCTTCATAAGTGGAGTTAAATCCCAGGCTCTGATTCTTCCTACAAGTGACACTTCATTTCAGGTAAGGGCAGTTACTTTACAGCTCAAACGAACTACATCGTTCACGAAGATCCCATGTTTCTCATCTTAAATGACAAGCTTTGGATGTTAGCGGACCTGTGCTTTGTATCAATTTCAGAGGCAGAGATGGACTAGATATGGTCCGTATGTGTAGGAAATACCGTTCTTTTGTTCTCAGCACACTCACGTTTCCTGCTGTCTTAGAGAATCTAGAAAGCAAGAGCGTGCTTCTTGCTCTAAAGAAGAGTGTGATCAATGGATGAGACCTCTGCTGTTTGTTTCACATCAGAAATGGAGTTAAATCCCAGGCTCTGAGTCTTCCTACAAGCAAGACTTCGTTTCAGGTAAGGGCAGTTACTTTACAGCTCAAACGATCTACATTTTTCACGAAGCTCACACGTTTCTCATATAAACTGACAAGCATAGGATGTTAGAAGACCTGTGGTTTGTATGAGTTTCAGAAGCAGAGTTGGACTAGATATGATCTGTATGTGTAGGAAACACCATTCTTTTTTTCTCAGCACACTCACGTTTCCTGCTGTCTTAGAGATTCTAGAAAGCAAGAACGTGCTTCTTCCTCTAAAGCAGAGTGTGATCTATGGATGAGAACTATGCTGTGTGTTTCCCTTCAGAAATGGAGTCAAATCCCAGGCTCTGAGTCTTCCTACAAGCAAGATTTCGTTTCAGGTAAGGGCTGTCACTTTTCAGCTCAAATGAACTACATCTTTCACAAAGCTCACACGTTTCTCATCTTAACTGACAAGCATTGGATGTTAGAGGACCTGTGGTTTGTTTCGCTTTCAGAAGCAGAGTTGAACTAGATATGGCCCTTATGTGTAGGAAACACCGTTCTTTTGTCCAGAGCACACTCACGTTTCCTGCATTATTAGTGACTCTAGAAGCAAGAGCGTGCTTCTTGGTCTAAAGCAGAATGGGATCCATGGATGAGAACTATGCTGTGTGTTTCACGTCAGAAATGGAGTTAAATCCCAGGCTCTAAGTGTTCCTATATGCAAGACTTCGTTTCAGGTAAGGACAGTCCCTTTTCAGCTCAAATGAAATACATCATTCACTTAGGTAACAAGTTTCACATCTTAACTGAAAAGCATTGGATGTTAGAGGACAAGTGCTTTGTATCAGTTTCAGAAGCAGAGTTGGATTAGATATGGTCCGTATTGTAGGAAACACCGTTCTTTGGTCTTAGCACACTCACGTTTCCTGCTGTCTTAGAGAATCTAGAAAGCAAGAGCGTGCTTCTTGCTCTAAAGCAGAGTGTGATCAATGGACGAGAACTCTGCTGTGTGTTTCACGTCAGAAATGGAGTTAAATCCCAGTCTCTGAGTCTTCCTACAAGCAAGACTTCGTTTCAGGTAAGGACATTTACTTTACAGCTCAAACGAACTACATCATTCACGAAGCTCACACGTTTCTCATCTTAAATGACAACCTTTGGATGTTAGAGGACCTGTGCTTTGTATCATTTTCAGAGGCAGAGTTGGACTAGATATGGTCTGTATGTGTAGAAAACACCGATCTTTTGTTCTCAGCACACTCACGTTTCCTGCTGTCTTAGAGAATCTAGAAAGCAAGAACGTGCTGCTTGCTCTAAAGCAGAGTGTGATCTATGGAAGAGAACTGTGCTGTGTGTTCCACTTCAGAAATGGTGTTAAATCCCAGGCTCTGAGTCTTCCTACATGCAAGACTTCGTTTCAGGTAAGGGCAGTTACTTTACAGCTCAAACGAACTACATCGTACACGAAGCTCACACGTTTCTCGGTCTTAATTGAAAGCATTGGAAGTTACAGGACCTGTGCTTTGTGTCAGTTTCAGAATAAGTGTTGAACTAGATATGGTCTGTATGTGTAGAAAACACCGTTCTTTTGTTCTCAGCACACTCACGTTTCCTGCTGTCTTAGACACTCTAGAAAGCAAGAACGTGCTTCTTGCTCTAAAGCAGATTGTGATCAATGGAAGAGAACTGTGCTGTGTGTTCCACTTCAGAAATGGTGTTAAATCCCAGGCTCTGAGTCTTCCTACATGCAAGACTTGGTTTCAGGTAAGGGCAGTTACTTTACAGCTCAAACGAACTACATCGTACACGAAGCTCACACGTTTCTCGGTCTTAATTGAAAAGCATTGGATGTTACAGGACCTGTGCTTTGTGTCAGTTTCAGAATAAGAGTTGAACTAGATATGGTCCGTATGTGTAGGAAACACAGTTCTTTTGTTATGAGCACAATCATGTTTCCTGCTGTATTAGAGACTCTAGAAAGGAAGAGCGTGGTACTTGCTCTAAGGCAGAGTGTGATTCATGGATGAGAACTGTGCTGTGCGTTTCCCTTCAGAAATGGAGTTAAATCCCAGGCTCTGTGTATTCCTACAAGCAAGACTTCGTTTCAGGTAAGGGCAGTCACTTTTCAGCTCAAACGAACTACATCGTTCACGAAGCTAACACGTTTCCCATATTACCTCACAAGCATTGGATGATAGAGGACCAGTGCGTTGTATCAGTTTCAGAAGCAGAGTTGGACTAGATATGGTCCGTATGTGTAGGAAACACCGTTGTTTTGTTCTCAGCTCACTCACGTTTCCTGCTGTCTTAGAGAATCTAGAAAGCAAGAGCATGCTTCTTGCTCTAAAGCAGAGTGTGATCTATTGATGCGAACTCTCCTGTGTGTTTCACTACAGAAATGGAGTTAAATCCCAGGCTCTTAGTCTTCCAAGAATCAAGACTTCACTTCAGGTAAGGGCAGATACTTTACAACTAAAACGAACTACATCGTTCATGAAGCTCACACGTTTCTCATCTAAACTGACAAGCATTGGATGTTAGAAGACCTGTGGTTTGTATCAGTTTCAGAAGCAGAGTTGGACTAGATATGGTCCGTATGTGTAGGAAACACCATTCTTTTCTGCTCAGCACACTCACATTTCCGGCTGTCTTAAAGACTCTAGAAAGCCAGAGCGTGCTTCTTGCTCTAAAGCAGAGTGTGATCAATGGATGAGAACTCTGCTGTGTGTTCCTCTTCAGAAATGGATTTCAATCCCAGGCTCTGAGTCTTCCTACAAGCAAGACTTCGTTTCAAATAAGGGCAGTTACTTTACAGCTCAAACGAACTGCATTGTACAGGAAGCTCACACGTTTCTCGGTCTTAATTGAAAAGCATTGGATGTTACAGGACCTGTGCTTTGTGTCAGTTTCAGAAGAAGTGTTGAACTAGATATGTTCCGTATGTGTAGGAAACACAGTTCTTTTGTTCTGAGCACAATCACGTTTCCTGCTGTATTAGAGACTCTAGAAAGGAAGAGCGTTGTTCTTGCTCTAAAGCAGAGTGTGATTAATGGATGAGAACTGTGCTGTGTGTTTCTCTTCATAAGTGGAGTTAAATCCCAGGCTCTGATTCTTCCTACAAGTGACACTTCATTTCAGGTAAGGGCAGTTACTTTACAGCTCAAACGAACTACATCGTTCACGAAGATCCCATGTTTCTCATCTTAAATGACAAGCTTTGGATGTTAGCGGACCTGTGCTTTGTATCAATTTCAGAGGCAGAGATGGACTAGATATGGTCCGTATGTGTAGGAAATACCGTTCTTTTGTTCTCAGCACACTCACGTTTCCTGCTGTCTTAGAGAATCTAGAAAGCAAGAGCGTGCTTCTTGCTCTAAAGAAGAGTGTGATCAATGGATGAGACCTCTGCTGTTTGTTTCACATCAGAAATGGAGTTAAATCCCAGGCTCTGAGTCTTCCTACAAGCAAGACTTCGTTTCAGGTAAGGGCAGTTACTTTACAGCTCAAACGATCTACATTTTTCACGAAGCTCACACGTTTCTCATATAAACTGACAAGCATAGGATGTTAGAAGACCTGTGGTTTGTATGAGTTTCAGAAGCAGAGTTGGACTAGATATGATCTGTATGTGTAGGAAACACCATTCTTTTTTTCTCAGCACACTCACGTTTCCTGCTGTCTTAGAGATTCTAGAAAGCAAGAACGTGCTTCTTCCTCTAAAGCAGAGTGTGATCTATGGATGAGAACTATGCTGTGTGTTTCCCTTCAGAAATGGAGTCAAATCCCAGGCTCTGAGTCTTCCTACAAGCAAGATTTCGTTTCAGGTAAGGGCTGTCACTTTTCAGCTCAAATGAACTACATCTTTCACAAAGCTCACACGTTTCTCATCTTAACTGACAAGCATTGGATGTTAGAGGACCTGTGGTTTGTTTCGCTTTCAGAAGCAGAGTTGAACTAGATATGGCCCTTATGTGTAGGAAACACCGTTCTTTTGTCCAGAGCACACTCACGTTTCCTGCATTATTAGTGACTCTAGAAGCAAGAGCGTGCTTCTTGGTCTAAAGCAGAATGGGATCCATGGATGAGAACTATGCTGTGTGTTTCACGTCAGAAATGGAGTTAAATCCCAGGCTCTAAGTGTTCCTATATGCAAGACTTCGTTTCAGGTAAGGACAGTCCCTTTTCAGCTCAAATGAAATACATCATTCACTTAGGTAACAAGTTTCACATCTTAACTGAAAAGCATTGGATGTTAGAGGACAAGTGCTTTGTATCAGCTTCAGAAGCAGAGTTGGATTAGATATGGTCCGTATTGTAGGAAACACCGTTCTTTGGTCTTAGCACACTCACGTTTCCTGCTGTCTTAGAGAATCTAGAAAGCAAGAGCGTGCTTCTTGCTCTAAAGCAGAGTGTGATCAATGGACGAGAACTCTGCTGTGTGTTTCACGTCAGAAATGGAGTTAAATCCCAGTCTCTGAGTCTTCCTACAAGCAAGACTTCGTTTCAGGTAAGGACATTTACTTTACAGCTCAAACGAACTACATCATTCACGAAGCTCACACGTTTCTCATCTTAAATGACAACCTTTGGATGTTAGAGGACCTGTGCTTTGTATCATTTTCAGAGGCAGAGTTGGACTAGATATGGTCTGTATGTGTAGAAAACACCGATCTTTTGTTCTCAGCACACTCACGTTTCCTGCTGTCTTAGAGAATCTAGAAAGCAAGAACGTGCTGCTTGCTCTAAAGCAGAGTGTGATCTATGGAAGAGAACTGTGCTGTGTGTTCCACTTCAGAAATGGTGTTAAATCCCAGGCTCTGAGTCTTCCTACATGCAAGACTTCGTTTCAGGTAAGGGCAGTTACTTTACAGCTCAAACGAACTACATCGTACACGAAGCTCACACGTTTCTCGGTCTTAATTGAAAGCATTGGAAGTTACAGGACCTGTGCTTTGTGTCAGTTTCAGAATAAGTGTTGAACTAGATATGGTCTGTATGTGTAGAAAACACCGTTCTTTTGTTCTCAGCACACTCACGTTTCCTGCTGTCTTAGACACTCTAGAAAGCAAGAACGTGCTTCTTGCTCTAAAGCAGATTGTGATCAATGGAAGAGAACTGTGCTGTGTGTTCCACTTCAGAAATGGTGTTAAATCCCAGGCTCTGAGTCTTCCTACATGCAAGACTTGGTTTCAGGTAAGGGCAGTTACTTTACAGCTCAAACGAACTACATCGTACACGAAGCTCACACGTTTCTCGGTCTTAATTGAAAAGCATTGGATGTTACAGGACCTGTGCTTTGTGTCAGTTTCAGAATAAGAGTTGAACTAGATATGGTCCGTATGTGTAGGAAACACAGTTCTTTTGTTATGAGCACAATCATGTTTCCTGCTGTATTAGAGACTCTAGAAAGGAAGAGCGTGGTACTTGCTCTAAGGCAGAGTGTGATTCATGGATGAGAACTGTGCTGTGCGTTTCCCTTCAGAAATGGAGTTAAATCCCAGGCTCTGTGTATTCCTACAAGCAAGACTTCGTTTCAGGTAAGGGCAGTCACTTTTCAGCTCAAACGAACTACATCGTTCACGAAGCTAACACGTTTCCCATATTACCTCACAAGCATTGGATGATAGAGGACCAGTGCGTTGTATCAGTTTCAGAAGCAGAGTTGGACTAGATATGGTCCGTATGTGTAGGAAACACCGTTGTTTTGTTCTCAGCTCACTCACGTTTCCTGCTGTCTTAGAGAATCTAGAAAGCAAGAGCATGCTTCTTGCTCTAAAGCAGAGTGTGATCTATTGATGCGAACTCTCCTGTGTGTTTCACTACAGAAATGGAGTTAAATCCCAGGCTCTTAGTCTTCCAAGAATCAAGACTTCACTTCAGGTAAGGGCAGATACTTTACAACTAAAACGAACTACATCGTTCATGAAGCTCACACGTTTCTCATCTAAACTGACAAGCATTGGATGTTAGAAGACCTGTGGTTTGTATCAGTTTCAGAAGCAGAGTTGGACTAGATATGGTCTGTATGTGTAGGAAACACCATTCTTTTCTGCTCAGCACACTCACATTTCCGGCTGTCTTAAAGACTCTAGAAAGCCAGAGCGTGCTTCTTGCTCTAAAGCAGAGTGTGATCAATGGATGAGAACTCTGCTGTGTGTTCCTCTTCAGAAATGGATTTCAATCCCAGGCTCTGAGTCTTCCTACAAGCAAGACTTCGTTTCAAATAAGGGCAGTTACTTTACAGCTCAAACGAACTGCATTGTACAGGAACCTCACACGTTTCTCGGTCTTAATTGAAAAGCATTGGATGTTACAGGACCTGTGCTTTGTGTCAGTTTCAGAAGAAGTGTTGAACTAGATATGTTCCGTATGTGTAGGAAACACAGTTCTTTTGTTCTGAGCACAATCACGTTTCCTGCTGTATTAGAGACTCTAGAAAGGAAGAGCGTTGTTCTTGCTCTAAAGCAGAGTGTGATTAATGGATGAGAACTGTGCTGTGTGTTTCTCTTCATAAGTGGAGTTAAATCCCAGGCTCTGATTCTTCCTACAAGTGACACTTCATTTCAGGTAAGGGCAGTTACTTTACAGCTCAAACGAACTACATCGTTCACGAAGATCCCATGTTTCTCATCTTAAATGACAAGCTTTGGATGTTAGCGGACCTGTGCTTTGTATCAATTTCAGAGGCAGAGATGGACTAGATATGGTCCGTATGTGTAGGAAATACCGTTCTTTTGTTCTCAGCACACTCACGTTTCCTGCTGTCTTAGAGAATCTAGAAAGCAAGAGCGTGCTTCTTGCTCTAAAGAAGAGTGTGATCAATGGATGAGACCTCTGCTGTTTGTTTCACATCAGAAATGGAGTTAAATCCCAGGCTCTGAGTCTTCCTACAAGCAAGACTTTGTTTCAGGTAAGGGCAGTTACTTTACAGCTCAAACGATCTACATTTTTCACGAAGCTCACACGTTTCTCATATAAACTGACAAGCATAGGATGTTAGAAGACCTGTGGTTTGTATGAGTTTCAGAAGCAGAGTTGGACTAGATATGATCTGTATGTGTAGGAAACACCATTCTTTTTTTCTCAGCACACTCACGTTTCCTGCTGTCTTAGAGATTCTAGAAAGCAAGAACGTGCTTCTTCCTCTAAAGCAGAGTGTGATCTATGGATGAGAACTATGCTGTGTGTTTCCCTTCAGAAATGGAGTCAAATCCCAGGCTCTGAGTCTTCCTACAAGCAAGATTTCGTTTCAGGTAAGGGCTGTCACTTTTCAGCTCAAATGAACTACATCTTTCACAAAGCTCACACGTTTCTCATCTTAACTGACAAGCATTGGATGTTAGAGGACCTGTGGTTTGTTTCGCTTTCAGAAGCAGAGTTGAACTAGATATGGCCCTTATGTGTAGGAAACACCGTTCTTTTGTCCAGAGCACACTCACGTTTCCTGCATTATTAGTGACTCTAGAAGCAAGAGCGTGCTTCTTGGTCTAAAGCAGAATGGGATCCATGGATGAGAACTATGCTGTGTGTTTCACGTCAGAAATGGAGTTAAATCCCAGGCTCTAAGTGTTCCTATATGCAAGACTTCGTTTCAGGTAAGGACAGTCCCTTTTCAGCTCAAATGAAATACATCATTCACTTAGGTAACAAGTTTCACATCTTAACTGAAAAGCATTGGATGTTAGAGGACAAGTGCTTTGTATCAGTTTCAGAAGCAGAGTTGGATTAGATATGGTCCGTATTGTAGGAAACACCGTTCTTTGGTCTTAGCACACTCACGTTTCCTGCTGTCTTAGAGAATCTAGAAAGCAAGAGCGTGCTTCTTGCTCTAAAGCAGAGTGTGATCAATGGACGAGAACTCTGCTGTGTGTTTCACGTCAGAAATGGAGTTAAATCCCAGTCTCTGAGTCTTCCTACAAGCAAGACTTCGTTTCAGGTAAGGACATTTACTTTACAGCTCAAACGAACTACATCATTCACGAAGCTCACACGTTTCTCATCTTAAATGACAACCTTTGGATGTTAGAGGACCTGTGCTTTGTATCATTTTCAGAGGCAGAGTTGGACTAGATATGGTCTGTATGTGTAGAAAACACCGATCTTTTGTTCTCAGCACACTCACGTTTCCTGCTG
Source organism: Onychomys leucogaster (assembly GCA_949786385.1). NCBI lineage: Eukaryota > Metazoa > Chordata > Mammalia > Rodentia > Cricetidae > Onychomys > Onychomys leucogaster. The sequence goes on along the minus strand of CATKUP010000146.1, from coordinate 913,866 downwards.
TCTTAGAGAATCTAGAAAGCAAGAACGTGCTGCTTGCTCTAAAGCAGAGTGTGATCTATGGAAGAGAACTGTGCTGTGTGTTCCACTTCAGAAATGGTGTTAAATCCCAGGCTCTGAGTCTTCCTACATGCAAGACTTCGTTTCAGGTAAGGGCAGTTACTTTACAGCTCAAACGAACTACATCGTACACGAAGCTCACACGTTTCTCGGTCTTAATTGAAAGCATTGGAAGTTACAGGACCTGTGCTTTGTGTCAGTTTCAGAATAAGTGTTGAACTAGATATGGTCTGTATGTGTAGAAAACACCGTTCTTTTGTTCTCAGCACACTCACGTTTCCTGCTGTCTTAGACACTCTAGAAAGCAAGAACGTGCTTCTTGCTCTAAAGCAGATTGTGATCAATGGAAGAGAACTGTGCTGTGTGTTCCACTTCAGAAATGGTGTTAAATCCCAGGCTCTGAGTCTTCCTACATGCAAGACTTGGTTTCAGGTAAGGGCAGTTACTTTACAGCTCAAACGAACTACATCGTACACGAAGCTCACACGTTTCTCGGTCTTAATTGAAAAGCATTGGATGTTACAGGACCTGTGCTTTGTGTCAGTTTCAGAATAAGAGTTGAACTAGATATGGTCCGTATGTGTAGGAAACACAGTTCTTTTGTTATGAGCACAATCATGTTTCCTGCTGTATTAGAGACTCTAGAAAGGAAGAGCGTGGTACTTGCTCTAAGGCAGAGTGTGATTCATGGATGAGAACTGTGCTGTGCGTTTCCCTTCAGAAATGGAGTTAAATCCCAGGCTCTGTGTATTCCTACAAGCAAGACTTCGTTTCAGGTAAGGGCAGTCACTTTTCAGCTCAAACGAACTACATCGTTCACGAAGCTAACACGTTTCCCATATTACCTCACAAGCATTGGATGATAGAGGACCAGTGCGTTGTATCAGTTTCAGAAGCAGAGTTGGACTAGATATGGTCCGTATGTGTAGGAAACACCGTTGTTTTGTTCTCAGCTCACTCACGTTTCCTGCTGTCTTAAAGACTCTAGAAAGCCAGAGCGTGCTTCTTGCTCTAAAGCAGAGTGTGATCAATGGATGAGAACTCTGCTGTGTGTTCCTCTTCAGAAATGGATTTCAATCCCAGGCTCTGAGTCTTCCTACAAGCAAGACTTCGTTTCAAATAAGGGCAGTTACTTTACAGCTCAAACGAACTGCATTGTACAGGAAGCTCACACGTTTCTCGGTCTTAATTGAAAAGCATTGGATGTTACAGGACCTGTGCTTTGTGTCAGTTTCAGAAGAAGTGTTGAACTAGATATGTTCCGTATGTGTAGGAAACACAGTTCTTTTGTTCTGAGCACAATCACGTTTCCTGCTGTATTAGAGACTCTAGAAAGGAAGAGCGTTGTTCTTGCTCTAAAGCAGAGTGTGATTAATGGATGAGAACTGTGCTGTGTGTTTCTCTTCATAAGTGGAGTTAAATCCCAGGCTCTGATTCTTCCTACAAGTGACACTTCATTTCAGGTAAGGGCAGTTACTTTACAGCTCAAACGAACTACATCGTTCACGAAGATCCCATGTTTCTCATCTTAAATGACAAGCTTTGGATGTTAGCGGACCTGTGCTTTGTATCAATTTCAGAGGCAGAGATGGACTAGATATGGTCCGTATGTGTAGGAAATACCGTTCTTTTGTTCTCAGCACACTCACGTTTCCTGCTGTCTTAGAGAATCTAGAAAGCAAGAGCGTGCTTCTTGCTCTAAAGAAGAGTGTGATCAATGGATGAGACCTCTGCTGTTTGTTTCACATCAGAAATGGAGTTAAATCCCAGGCTCTGAGTCTTCCTACAAGCAAGACTTCGTTTCAGGTAAGGGCAGTTACTTTACAGCTCAAACGATCTACATTTTTCACGAAGCTCACACGTTTCTCATATAAACTGACAAGCATAGGATGTTAGAAGACCTGCGGTTTGTATGAGTTTCAGAAGCAGAGTTGGACTAGATATGATCTGTATGTGTAGGAAACACCATTCTTTTTTTCTCAGCACACTCACGTTTCCTGCTGTCTTAGAGATTCTAGAAAGCAAGAACGTGCTTCTTCCTCTAAAGCAGAGTGTGATCTATGGATGAGAACTATGCTGTGTGTTTCCCTTCAGAAATGGAGTCAAATCCCAGGCTCTGAGTCTTCCTACAAGCAAGATTTCGTTTCAGGTAAGGGCTGTCACTTTTCAGCTCAAATGAACTACATCTTTCACAAAGCTCACACGTTTCTCATCTTAACTGACAAGCATTGGATGTTAGAGGACCTGTGGTTTGTTTCGCTTTCAGAAGCAGAGTTGAACTAGATATGGCCCTTATGTGTAGGAAACACCGTTCTTTTGTCCAGAGCACACTCACGTTTCCTGCATTATTAGTGACTCTAGAAGCAAGAGCGTGCTTCTTGGTCTAAAGCAGAATGGGATCCATGGATGAGAACTATGCTGTGTGTTTCACGTCAGAAATGGAGTTAAATCCCAGGCTCTAAGTGTTCCTATATGCAAGACTTCGTTTCAGGTAAGGACAGTCCCTTTTCAGCTCAAATGAAATACATCATTCACTTAGGTAACAAGTTTCACATCTTAACTGAAAAGCATTGGATGTTAGAGGACAAGTGCTTTGTATCAGTTTCAGAAGCAGAGTTGGATTAGATATGGTCCGTATTGTAGGAAACACCGTTCTTTGGTCTTAGCACACTCACGTTTCCTGCTGTCTTAGAGAATCTAGAAAGCAAGAGCGTGCTTCTTGCTCTAAAGCAGAGTGTGATCAATGGACGAGAACTCTGCTGTGTGTTTCACGTCAGAAATGGAGTTAAATCCCAGTCTCTGAGTCTTCCTACAAGCAAGACTTCGTTTCAGGTAAGGACATTTACTTTACAGCTCAAACGAACTACATCATTCACGAAGCTCACACGTTTCTCATCTTAAATGACAACCTTTGGATGTTAGAGGACCTGTGCTTTGTATCATTTTCAGAGGCAGAGTTGGACTAGATATGGTCTGTATGTGTAGAAAACACCGATCTTTTGTTCTCAGCACACTCACGTTTCCTGCTGTCTTAGAGAATCTAGAAAGCAAGAACGTGCTGCTTGCTCTAAAGCAGAGTGTGATCTATGGAAGAGAACTGTGCTGTGTGTTCCACTTCAGAAATGGTGTTAAATCCCAGGCTCTGAGTCTTCCTACATGCAAGACTTCGTTTCAGGTAAGGGCAGTTACTTTACAGCTCAAACGAACTACATCGTACACGAAGCTCACACGTTTCTCGGTCTTAATTGAAAGCATTGGAAGTTACAGGACCTGTGCTTTGTGTCAGTTTCAGAATAAGTGTTGAACTAGATATGGTCTGTATGTGTAGAAAACACCGTTCTTTTGTTCTCAGCACACTCACGTTTCCTGCTGTCTTAGACACTCTAGAAAGCAAGAACGTGCTTCTTGCTCTAAAGCAGATTGTGATCAATGGAAGAGAACTGTGCTGTGTGTTCCACTTCAGAAATGGTGTTAAATCCCAGGCTCTGAGTCTTCCTACATGCAAGACTTGGTTTCAGGTAAGGGCAGTTACTTTACAGCTCAAACGAACTACATCATACACGAAGCTCACACGTTTCTCGGTCTTAATTGAAAAGCATTGGATGTTACAGGACCTGTGCTTTGTGTCAGTTTCAGAATAAGAGTTGAACTAGATATGGTCCGTATGTGTAGGAAACACAGTTCTTTTGTTATGAGCACAATCATGTTTCCTGCTGTATTAGAGACTCTAGAAAGGAAGAGCGTGGTACTTGCTCTAAGGCAGAGTGTGATTCATGGATGAGAACTGTGCTGTGCGTTTCCCTTCAGAAATGGAGTTAAATCCCAGGCTCTGTGTATTCCTACAAGCAAGACTTCGTTTCAGGTAAGGGCAGTCACTTTTCAGCTCAAACGAACTACATCGTTCACGAAGCTAACACGTTTCCCATATTACCTCACAAGCATTGGATGATAGAGGACCAGTGCGTTGTATCAGTTTCAGAAGCAGAGTTGGACTAGATATGGTCCGTATGTGTAGGAAACACCGTTGTTTTGTTCTCAGCTCACTCACGTTTCCTGCTGTCTTAAAGACTCTAGAAAGCCAGAGCGTGCTTCTTGCTCTAAAGCAGAGTGTGATCAATGGATGAGAACTCTGCTGTGTGTTCCTCTTCAGAAATGGATTTCAATCCCAGGCTCTGAGTCTTCCTACAAGCAAGACTTCGTTTCAAATAAGGGCAGTTACTTTACAGCTCAAACGAACTGCATTGTACAGGAAGCTCACACGTTTCTCGGTCTTAATTGAAAAGCATTGGATGTTACAGGACCTGTGCTTTGTGTCAGTTTCAGAAGAAGTGTTGAACTAGATATGTTCCGTATGTGTAGGAAACACAGTTCTTTTGTTCTGAGCACAATCACGTTTCCTGCTGTATTAGAGACTCTAGAAAGGAAGAGCGTTGTTCTTGCTCTAAAGCAGAGTGTGATTAATGGATGAGAACTGTGCTGTGTGTTTCCCTTCATAAGTGGAGTTAAATCCCAGGCTCTGATTCTTCCTACAAGTGACACTTCATTTCAGGTAAGGGCAGTTACTTTACAGCTCAAACGAACTACATCGTTCACGAAGATCCCATGTTTCTCATCTTAAATGACAAGCTTTGGATGTTAGAAGACCTGTGGTTTGTATCAGTTTCAGAAGCAGAGTTGGACTAGATATGGTCTGTATGTGTAGGAAACACCATTCTTTTCTGCTCAGCACACTCACATTTCCGGCTGTCTTAAAGACTCTAGAAAGCCAGAGCGTGCTTCTTGCTCTAAAGCAGAGTGTGATCAATGGATGAGAACTCTGCTGTGTGTTCCTCTTCAGAAATGGATTTCAATCCCAGGCTCTGAGTCTTCCTACAAGCAAGACTCGTTTCAAATAAGGGCAGTTACTTTACAGCTCAAACGAACTGCATTGTACAGGAACCTCACACGTTTCTCGGTCTTAATTGAAAAGCATTGGATGTTACAGGACCTGTGCTTTGTGTCAGTTTCAGAAGAAGTGTTGAACTAGATATGTTCCGTATGTGTAGGAAACACAGTTCTTTTGTTCTGAGCACAATCACGTTTCCTGCTGTATTAGAGACTCTAGAAAGGAAGAGCGTTGTTCTTGCTCTAAAGCAGAGTGTGATTAATGGATGAGAACTGTGCTGTGTGTTTCTCTTCATAAGTGGAGTTAAATCCCAGGCTCTGATTCTTCCTACAAGTGACACTTCATTTCAGGTAAGGGCAGTTACTTTACAGCTCAAACGAACTACATCGTTCACGAAGATCCCATGTTTCTCATCTTAAATGACAAGCTTTGGATGTTAGCGGACCTGTGCTTTGTATCAATTTCAGAGGCAGAGATGGACTAGATATGGTCCGTATGTGTAGGAAATACCGTTCTTTTGTTCTCAGCACACTCACGTTTCCTGCTGTCTTAGAGAATCTAGAAAGCAAGAGCGTGCTTCTTGCTCTAAAGAAGAGTGTGATCAATGGATGAGACCTCTGCTGTTTGTTTCACATCAGAAATGGAGTTAAATCCCAGGCTCTGAGTCTTCCTACAAGCAAGACTTCGTTTCAGGTAAGGGCAGTTACTTTACAGCTCAAACGATCTACATTTTTCACGAAGCTCACACGTTTCTCATATAAACTGACAAGCATAGGATGTTAGAAGACCTGTGGTTTGTATGAGTTTCAGAAGCAGAGTTGGACTAGATATGATCTGTATGTGTAGGAAACACCATTCTTTTTTTCTCAGCACACTCACGTTTCCTGCTGTCTTAGAGATTCTAGAAAGCAAGAACGTGCTTCTTCCTCTAAAGCAGAGTGTGATCTATGGATGAGAACTATGCTGTGTGTTTCCCTTCAGAAATGGAGTCAAATCCCAGGCTCTGAGTCTTCCTACAAGCAAGATTTCGTTTCAGGTAAGGGCTGTCACTTTTCAGCTCAAATGAACTACATCTTTCACAAAGCTCACACGTTTCTCATCTTAACTGACAAGCATTGGATGTTAGAGGACCTGTGGTTTGTTTCGCTTTCAGAAGCAGAGTTGAACTAGATATGGCCCTTATGTGTAGGAAACACCGTTCTTTTGTCCAGAGCACACTCACGTTTCCTGCATTATTAGTGACTCTAGAAGCAAGAGCGTGCTTCTTGGTCTAAAGCAGAATGGGATCCATGGATGAGAACTATGCTGTGTGTTTCACGTCAGAAATGGAGTTAAATCCCAGGCTCTAAGTGTTCCTATATGCAAGACTTCGTTTCAGGTAAGGACAGTCCCTTTTCAGCTCAAATGAAATACATCATTCACTTAGGTAACAAGTTTCACATCTTAACTGAAAAGCATTGGATGTTAGAGGACAAGTGCTTTGTATCAGTTTCAGAAGCAGAGTTGGATTAGATATGGTCCGTATTGTAGGAAACACCGTTCTTTGGTCTTAGCACACTCACGTTTCCTGCTGTCTTAGAGAATCTAGAAAGCAAGAGCGTGCTTCTTGCTCTAAAGCAGAGTGTGATCAATGGACGAGAACTCTGCTGTGTGTTTCACGTCAGAAATGGAGTTAAATCCCAGTCTCTGAGTCTTCCTACAAGCAAGACTTCGTTTCAGGTAAGGACATTTACTTTACAGCTCAAACGAACTACATCATTCACGAAGCTCACACGTTTCTCATCTTAAATGACAACCTTTGGATGTTAGAGGACCTGTGCTTTGTATCATTTTCAGAGGCAGAGTTGGACTAGATATGGTCTGTATGTGTAGAAAACACCGATCTTTTGTTCTCAGCACACTCACGTTTCCTGCTGTCTTAGAGAATCTAGAAAGCAAGAACGTGCTGCTTGCTCTAAAGCAGAGTGTGATCTATGGAAGAGAACTGTGCTGTGTGTTCCACTTCAGAAATGGTGTTAAATCCCAGGCTCTGAGTCTTCCTACATGCAAGACTTCGTTTCAGGTAAGGGCAGTTACTTTACAGCTCAAACGAACTACATCGTACACGAAGCTCACACGTTTCTCGGTCTTAATTGAAAGCATTGGAAGTTACAGGACCTGTGCTTTGTGTCAGTTTCAGAATAAGTGTTGAACTAGATATGGTCTGTATGTGTAGAAAACACCGTTCTTTTGTTCTCAGCACACTCACGTTTCCTGCTGTCTTAGACACTCTAGAAAGCAAGAACGTGCTTCTTGCTCTAAAGCAGATTGTGATCAATGGAAGAGAACTGTGCTGTGTGTTCCACTTCAGAAATGGTGTTAAATCCCAGGCTCTGAGTCTTCCTACATGCAAGACTTGGTTTCAGGTAAGGGCAGTTACTTTACAGCTCAAACGAACTACATCGTACACGAAGCTCACACGTTTCTCGGTCTTAATTGAAAAGCATTGGATGTTACAGGACCTGTGCTTTGTGTCAGTTTCAGAATAAGAGTTGAACTAGATATGGTCCGTATGTGTAGGAAACACAGTTCTTTTGTTATGAGCACAATCATGTTTCCTGCTGTATTAGAGACTCTAGAAAGGAAGAGCGTGGTACTTGCTCTAAGGCAGAGTGTGATTCATGGATGAGAACTGTGCTGTGCGTTTCCCTTCAGAAATGGAGTTAAATCCCAGGCTCTGTGTATTCCTACAAGCAAGACTTCGTTTCAGGTAAGGGCAGTCACTTTTCAGCTCAAACGAACTACATCGTTCACGAAGCTAACACGTTTCCCATATTACCTCACAAGCATTGGATGATAGAGGACCAGTGCGTTGTATCAGTTTCAGAAGCAGAGTTGGACTAGATATGGTCCGTATGTGTAGGAAACACCGTTGTTTTGTTCTCAGCTCACTCACGTTTCCTGCTGTCTTAGAGAATCTAGAAAGCAAGAGCATGCTTCTTGCTCTAAAGCAGAGTGTGATCTATTGATGCGAACTCTCCTGTGTGTTTCACTACAGAAATGGAGTTAAATCCCAGGCTCTTAGTCTTCCAAGAATCAAGACTTCACTTCAGGTAAGGGCAGATACTTTACAACTAAAACGAACTACATCGTTCATGAAGCTCACACGTTTCTCATCTAAACTGACAAGCATTGGATGTTAGAAGACCTGTGGTTTGTATCAGTTTCAGAAGCAGAGTTGGACTAGATATGGTCCGTATGTGTAGGAAACACCATTCTTTTCTGCTCAGCACACTCACATTTCCGGCTGTCTTAAAGACTCTAGAAAGCCAGAGCGTGCTTCTTGCTCTAAAGCAGAGTGTGATCAATGGATGAGAACTCTGCTGTGTGTTCCTCTTCAGAAATGGATTTCAATCCCAGGCTCTGAGTCTTCCTACAAGCAAGACTTCGTTTCAAATAAGGGCAGTTACTTTACAGCTCAAACGAACTGCATTGTACAGGAAGCTCACACGTTTCTCGGTCTTAATTGAAAAGCATTGGATGTTACAGGACCTGTGCTTTGTGTCAGTTTCAGAAGAAGTGTTGAACTAGATATGTTCCGTATGTGTAGGAAACACAGTTCTTTTGTTCTGAGCACAATCACGTTTCCTGCTGTATTAGAGACTCTAGAAAGGAAGAGCGTTGTTCTTGCTCTAAAGCAGAGTGTGATTAATGGATGAGAACTGTGCTGTGTGTTTCCCTTCATAAGTGGAGTTAAATCCCAGGCTCTGATTCTTCCTACAAGTGACACTTCATTTCAGGTAAGGGCAGTTACTTTACAGCTCAAACGAACTACATCGTTCACGAAGATCCCATGTTTCTCATCTTAAATGACAAGCTTTGGATGTTAGCGGACCTGTGCTTTGTATCAATTTCAGAGGCAGAGATGGACTAGATATGGTCCGTATGTGTAGGAAATACCGTTCTTTTGTTCTCAGCACACTCACGTTTCCTGCTGTCTTAGAGAATCTAGAAAGCAAGAGCGTGCTTCTTGCTCTAAAGAAGAGTGTGATCAATGGATGAGACCTCTGCTGTTTGTTTCACATCAGAAATGGAGTTAAATCCCAGGCTCTGAGTCTTCCTACAAGCAAGACTTCGTTTCAGGTAAGGGCAGTTACTTTACAGCTCAAACGATCTACATTTTTCACGAAGCTCACACGTTTCTCATATAAACTGACAAGCATAGGATGTTAGAAGACCTGTGGTTTGTATGAGTTTCAGAAGCAGAGTTGGACTAGATATGATCTGTATGTGTAGGAAACACCATTCTTTTTTTCTCAGCACACTCACGTTTCCTGCTGTCTTAGAGATTCTAGAAAGCAAGAACGTGCTTCTTCCTCTAAAGCAGAGTGTGATCTATGGATGAGAACTATGCTGTGTGTTTCCCTTCAGAAATGGAGTCAAATCCCAGGCTCTGAGTCTTCCTACAAGCAAGATTTCGTTTCAGGTAAGGGCTGTCACTTTTCAGCTCAAATGAACTACATCTTTCACAAAGCTCACACGTTTCTCATCTTAACTGACAAGCATTGGATGTTAGAGGACCTGTGGTTTGTTTCGCTTTCAGAAGCAGAGTTGAACTAGATATGGCCCTTATGTGTAGGAAACACCGTTCTTTTGTCCAGAGCACACTCACGTTTCCTGCATTATTAGTGACTCTAGAAGCAAGAGCGTGCTTCTTGGTCTAAAGCAGAATGGGATCCATGGATGAGAACTATGCTGTGTGTTTCACGTCAGAAATGGAGTTAAATCCCAGGCTCTAAGTGTTCCTATATGCAAGACTTCGTTTCAGGTAAGGACAGTCCCTTTTCAGCTCAAATGAAATACATCATTCACTTAGGTAACAAGTTTCACATCTTAACTGAAAAGCATTGGATGTTAGAGGACAAGTGCTTTGTATCAGTTTCAGAAGCAGAGTTGGATTAGATATGGTCCGTATTGTAGGAAACACCGTTCTTTGGTCTTAGCACACTCACGTTTCCTGCTGTCTTAGAGAATCTAGAAAGCAAGAGCGTGCTTCTTGCTCTAAAGCAGAGTGTGATCAATGGACGAGAACTCTGCTGTGTGTTTCACGTCAGAAATGGAGTTAAATCCCAGTCTCTGAGTCTTCCTACAAGCAAGACTTCGTTTCAGGTAAGGACATTTACTTTACAGCTCAAACGAACTACATCATTCACGAAGCTCACACGTTTCTCATCTTAAATGACAACCTTTGGATGTTAGAGGACCTGTGCTTTGTATCATTTTCAGAGGCAGAGTTGGACTAGATATGGTCTGTATGTGTAGAAAACACCGATCTTTTGTTCTCAGCACACTCACGTTTCCTGCTGTCTTAGAGAATCTAGAAAGCAAGAACGTGCTGCTTGCTCTAAAGCAGAGTGTGATCTATGGAAGAGAACTGTGCTGTGTGTTCCACTTCAGAAATGGTGTTAAATCCCAGGCTCTGAGTCTTCCTACATGCAAGACTTCGTTTCAGGTAAGGGCAGTTACTTTACAGCTCAAACGAACTACATCGTACACGAAGCTCACACGTTTCTCGGTCTTAATTGAAAGCATTGGAAGTTACAGGACCTGTGCTTTGTGTCAGTTTCAGAATAAGTGTTGAACTAGATATGGTCTGTATGTGTAGAAAACACCGTTCTTTTGTTCTCAGCACACTCACGTTTCCTGCTGTCTTAGACACTCTAGAAAGCAAGAACGTGCTTCTTGCTCTAAAGCAGATTGTGATCAATGGAAGAGAACTGTGCTGTGTGTTCCACTTCAGAAATGGTGTTAAATCCCAGGCTCTGAGTCTTCCTACATGCAAGACTTGGTTTCAGGTAAGGGCAGTTACTTTACAGCTCAAACGAACTACATCGTACACGAAGCTCACACGTTTCTCGGTCTTAATTGAAAAGCATTGGATGTTACAGGACCTGTGCTTTGTGTCAGTTTCAGAATAAGAGTTGAACTAGATATGGTCCGTATGTGTAGGAAACACAGTTCTTTTGTTATGAGCACAATCATGTTTCCTGCTGTATTAGAGACTCTAGAAAGGAAGAGCGTGGTACTTGCTCTAAGGCAGAGTGTGATTCATGGATGAGAACTGTGCTGTGCGTTTCCCTTCAGAAATGGAGTTAAATCCCAGGCTCTGTGTATTCCTACAAGCAAGACTTCGTTTCAGGTAAGGGCAGTCACTTTTCAGCTCAAACGAACTACATCGTTCACGAAGCTAACACGTTTCCCATATTACCTCACAAGCATTGGATGATAGAGGACCAGTGCATTGTATCAGTTTCAGAAGCAGAGTTGGACTAGATATGGTCCGTATGTGTAGGAAACACCGTTGTTTTGTTCTCAGCTCACTCACGTTTCCTGCTGTCTTAAAGACTCTAGAAAGCCAGAGCGTGCTTCTTGCTCTAAAGCAGAGTGTGATCAATGGATGAGAACTCTGCTGTGTGTTCCTCTTCAGAAATGGATTTCAATCCCAGGCTCTGAGTCTTCCTACAAGCAAGACTTCGTTTCAAATAAGGGCAGTTACTTTACAGCTCAAACGAACTGCATTGTACAGGAAGCTCACACGTTTCTCGGTCTTAATTGAAAAGCATTGGATGTTACAGGACCTGTGCTTTGTGTCAGTTTCAGAAGAAGTGTTGAACTAGATATGTTCCGTATGTGTAGGAAACACAGTTCTTTTGTTCTGAGCACAATCACGTTTCCTGCTGTATTAGAGACTCTAGAAAGGAAGAGCGTTGTTCTTGCTCTAAAGCAGAGTGTGATTAATGGATGAGAACTGTGCTGTGTGTTTCCCTTCATAAGTGGAGTTAAATCCCAGGCTCTGATTCTTCCTACAAGTGACACTTCATTTCAGGTAAGGGCAGTTACTTTACAGCTCAAACGAACTACATCGTTCACGAAGATCCCATGTTTCTCATCTTAAATGACAAGCTTTGGATGTTAGAAGACCTGTGGTTTGTATCAGTTTCAGAAGCAGAGTTGGACTAGATATGGTCTGTATGTGTAGGAAACACCATTCTTTTCTGCTCAGCACACTCACATTTCCGGCTGTCTTAAAGACTCTAGAAAGCCAGAGCGTGCTTCTTGCTCTAAAGCAGAGTGTGATCAATGGATGAGAACTCTGCTGTGTGTTCCTCTTCAGAAATGGATTTCAATCCCAGGCTCTGAGTCTTCCTACAAGCAAGACTCGTTTCAAATAAGGGCAGTTACTTTACAGCTCAAACGAACTGCATTGTACAGGAACCTCACACGTTTCTCGGTCTTAATTGAAAAGCATTGGATGTTACAGGACCTGTGCTTTGTGTCAATTTCAGAAGAAGTGTTGAACTAGATATGTTCCGTATGTGTAGGAAACACAGTTCTTTTGTTCTGAGCACAATCACGTTTCCTGCTGTATTAGAGACTCTAGAAAGGAAGAGCGTTGTTCTTGCTCTAAAGCAGAGTGTGATTAATGGATGAGAACTGTGCTGTGTGTTTCTCTTCATAAGTGGAGTTAAATCCCAGGCTCTGATTCTTCCTACAAGTGACACTTCATTTCAGGTAAGGGCAGTTACTTTACAGCTCAAACGAACTACATCGTTCACGAAGATCCCATGTTTCTCATCTTAAATGACAAGCTTTGGATGTTAGCGGACCTGTGCTTTGTATCAATTTCAGAGGCAGAGATGGACTAGATATGGTCCGTATGTGTAGGAAATACCGTTCTTTTGTTCTCAGCACACTCACGTTTCCTGCTGTCTTAGAGAATCTAGAAAGCAAGAGCGTGCTTCTTGCTCTAAAGAAGAGTGTGATCAATGGATGAGACCTCTGCTGTTTGTTTCACATCAGAAATGGAGTTAAATCCCAGGCTCTGAGTCTTCCTACAAGCAAGACTTCGTTTCAGGTAAGGGCAGTTACTTTACAGCTCAAACGATCTACATTTTTCACGAAGCTCACACGTTTCTCATATAAACTGACAAGCATAGGATGTTAGAAGACCTGTGGTTTGTATGAGTTTCAGAAGCAGAGTTGGACTAGATATGATCTGTATGTGTAGGAAACACCATTCTTTTTTTCTCAGCACACTCACGTTTCCTGCTGTCTTAGAGATTCTAGAAAGCAAGAACGTGCTTCTTCCTCTAAAGCAGAGTGTGATCTATGGATGAGAACTATGCTGTGTGTTTCCCTTCAGAAATGGAGTCAAATCCCAGGCTCTGAGTCTTCCTACAAGCAAGATTTCGTTTCAGGTAAGGGCTGTCACTTTTCAGCTCAAATGAACTACATCTTTCACAAAGCTCACACGTTTCTCATCTTAACTGACAAGCATTGGATTTTAGAGGACCTGTGGTTTGTTTCGCTTTCAGAAGCAGAGTTGAACTAGATATGGCCCTTATGTGTAGGAAACACCGTTCTTTTGTCCAGAGCACACTCACGTTTCCTGCATTATTAGTGACTCTAGAAGCAAGAGCGTGCTTCTTGGTCTAAAGCAGAATGGGATCCATGGATGAGAACTATGCTGTGTGTTTCACGTCAGAAATGGAGTTAAATCCCAGGCTCTAAGTGTTCCTATATGCAAGACTTCGTTTCAGATAAGGACAGTCCCTTTTCAGCTCAAATGAAATACATCATTCACTTAGGTAACAAGTTTCACATCTTAACTGAAAAGCATTGGATGTTAGAGGACAAGTGCTTTGTATCAGTTTCAGAAGCAGAGTTGGATTAGATATGGTCCGTATTGTAGGAAACACCGTTCTTTGGTCTTAGCACACTCACGTTTCCTGCTGTCTTAGAGAATCTAGAAAGCGAGAGCTTGCTTCTTGCTCTAAAGCAGAGTGTGATCAATGGACGAGAACTCTGCTGTGTGTTTCACGTCAGAAATGGAGTTAAATCCCAGTCTCTGAGTCTTCCTACAAGCAAGACTTCGTTTCAGGTAAGGACATTTACTTTACAGCTCAAACGAACTACATCATTCACGAAGCTCACACGTTTCTCATCTTAAATGACAACCTTTGGATGTTAGAGGACCTGTGCTTTATATCATTTTCAGAGGCAGAGTTGGACTAGATATGGTCTGTATGTGTAGAAAACACCGATCTTTTGTTCTCAGCACACTCACGTTTCCTGCTGTCTTAGAGAATCTAGAAAGCAAGAACGTGCTGCTTGCTCTAAAGCAGAGTGTGATCTATTGAAGAGAACTGTGCTGTGTGTTCCACTTCAGAAATGGTGTTAAATCCCAGGCTCTGAGTCTTCCTACATGCAAGACTTCGTTTCAGGTAAGGGCAGTTACTTTACAGCTCAAACGAACTACATCGTACACGAAGCTCACACGTTTCTCGGTCTTAATTGAAAGCATTGGAAGTTACAGGACCTGTGCTTTGTGTCAGTTTCAGAATAAGTGTTGAACTAGATATGGTCTGTATGTGTAGAAAACACCGTTCTTTTGTTCTCAGCACACTCACGTTTCCTGCTGTCTTAGACACTCTAGAAAGCAAGAACGTGCTTCTTGCTCTAAAGCAGATTGTGATCAATGGAAGAGAACTGTGCTGTGTGTTCCACTTCAGAAATGGTGTTAAATCCCAGGCTCTGAGTCTTCCTACATGCAAGACTTGGTTTCAGGTAAGGGCAGTTACTTTACAGCTCAAACGAACTACATCGTACACGAAGCTCACACGTTTCTCGGTCTTAATTGAAAAGCATTGGATGTTACAGGACCTGTGCTTTGTGTCAGTTTCAGAATAAGAGTTGAACTAGATATGGTCCGTATGTGTAGGAAACACAGTTCTTTTGTTATGAGCACAATCATGTTTCCTGCTGTATTAGAGACTCTAGAAAGGAAGAGCGTGGTACTTGCTCTAAGGCAGAGTGTGATTCATGGATGAGAACTGTGCTGTGCGTTTCCCTTCAGAAATGGAGTTAAATCCCAGGCTCTGTGTATTCCTACAAGCAAGACTTCGTTTCAGGTAAGGGCAGTCACTTTTCAGCTCAAACGAACTACATCGTTCACGAAGCTAACACGTTTCCCATATTACCTCACAAGCATTGGATGATAGAGGACCAGTGCGTTGTATCAGTTTCAGAAGCAGAGTTGGACTAGATATGGTCCGTATGTGTAGGAAACACCGTTGTTTTGTTCTCAGCTCACTCACGTTTCCTGCTGTCTTAAAGACTCTAGAAAGCCAGAGCGTGCTTCTTGCTCTAAAGCAGAGTGTGATCAATGGATGAGAACTCTGCTGTGTGTTCCTCTTCAGAAATGGATTTCAATCCCAGGCTCTGAGTCTTCCTACAAGCAAGACTTCGTTTCAAATAAGGGCAGTTACTTTACAGCTCAAACGAACTGCATTGTACAGGAAGCTCACACGTTTCTCGGTCTTAATTGAAAAGCATTGGATGTTACAGGACCTGTGCTTTGTGTCAGTTTCAGAAGAAGTGTTGAACTAGATATGTTCCGTATGTGTAGGAAACACAGTTCTTTTGTTCTGAGCACAATCACGTTTCCTGCTGTATTAGAGACTCTAGAAAGGAAGAGCGTTGTTCTTGCTCTAAAGCAGAGTGTGATTAATGGATGAGAACTGTGCTGTGTGTTTCCCTTCATAAGTGGAGTTAAATCCCAGGCTCTGATTCTTCCTACAAGTGACACTTCATTTCAGGTAAGGGCAGTTACTTTACAGCTCAAACGAACTACATCGTTCACGAAGATCCCATGTTTCTCATCTTAAATGACAAGCTTTGGATGTTAGAAGACCTGTGGTTTGTATCAGTTTCAGAAGCAGAGTTGGACTAGATATGGTCTGTATGTGTAGGAAACACCATTCTTTTCTGCTCAGCACACTCACATTTCCGGCTGTCTTAAAGACTCTAGAAAGCCAGAGCGTGCTTCTTGCTCTAAAGCAGAGTGTGATCAATGGATGAGAACTCTGCTGTGTGTTCCTCTTCAGAAATGGATTTCAATCCCAGGCTCTGAGTCTTCCTACAAGCAAGACTCGTTTCAAATAAGGGCAGTTACTTTACAGCTCAAACGAACTGCATTGTACAGGAACCTCACACGTTTCTCGGTCTTAATTGAAAAGCATTGGATGTTACAGGACCTGTGCTTTGTGTCAGTTTCAGAAGAAGTGTTGAACTAGATATGTTCCGTATGTGTAGGAAACACAGTTCTTTTGTTCTGAGCACAATCACGTTTCCTGCTGTATTAGAGACTCTAGAAAGGAAGAGCGTTGTTCTTGCTCTAAAGCAGAGTGTGATTAATGGATGAGAACTGTGCTGTGTGTTTCTCTTCATAAGTGGAGTTAAATCCCAGGCTCTGATTCTTCCTACAAGTGACACTTCATTTCAGGTAAGGGCAGTTACTTTACAGCTCAAACGAACTACATCGTTCACGAAGATCCCATGTTTCTCATCTTAAATGACAAGCTTTGGATGTTAGCGGACCTGTGCTTTGTATCAATTTCAGAGGCAGAGATGGACTAGATATGGTCCGTATGTGTAGGAAATACCGTTCTTTTGTTCTCAGCACACTCACGTTTCCTGCTGTCTTAGAGAATCTAGAAAGCAAGAGCGTGCTTCTTGCTCTAAAGAAGAGTGTGATCAATGGATGAGACCTCTGCTGTTTGTTTCACATCAGAAATGGAGTTAAATCCCAGGCTCTGAGTCTTCCTACAAGCAAGACTTCGTTTCAGGTAAGGGCAGTTACTTTACAGCTCAAACGATCTACATTTTTCACGAAGCTCACACGTTTCTCATATAAACTGACAAGCATAGGATGTTAGAAGACCTGTGGTTTGTATGAGTTTCAGAAGCAGAGTTGGACTAGATATGATCTGTATGTGTAGGAAACACCATTCTTTTTTTCTCAGCACACTCACGTTTCCTGCTGTCTTAGAGATTCTAGAAAGCAAGAACGTGCTTCTTCCTCTAAAGCAGAGTGTGATCTATGGATGAGAACTATGCTGTGTGTTTCCCTTCAGAAATGGAGTCAAATCCCAGGCTCTGAGTCTTCCTACAAGCAAGATTTCGTTTCAGGTAAGGGCTGTCACTTTTCAGCTCAAATGAACTACATCTTTCACAAAGCTCACACGTTTCTCATCTTAACTGACAAGCATTGGATTTTAGAGGACCTGTGGTTTGTTTCGCTTTCAGAAGCAGAGTTGAACTAGATATGGCCCTTATGTGTAGGAAACACCGTTCTTTTGTCCAGAGCACACTCACGTTTCCTGCATTATTAGTGACTCTAGAAGCAAGAGCGTGCTTCTTGGTCTAAAGCAGAATGGGATCCATGGATGAGAACTATGCTGTGTGTTTCACGTCAGAAATGGAGTTAAATCCCAGGCTCTAAGTGTTCCTATATGCAAGACTTCGTTTCAGGTAAGGACAGTCCCTTTTCAGCTCAAATGAAATACATCATTCACTTAGGTAACAAGTTTCACATCTTAACTGAAAAGCATTGGATGTTAGAGGACAAGTGCTTTGTATCAGTTTCAGAAGCAGAGTTGGATTAGATATGGTCCGTATTGTAGGAAACACCGTTCTTTGGTCTTAGCACACTCACGTTTCCTGCTGTCTTAGAGAATCTAGAAAGCGAGAGCTTGCTTCTTGCTCTAAAGCAGAGTGTGATCAATGGACGAGAACTCTGCTGTGTGTTTCACGTCAGAAATGGAGTTAAATCCCAGTCTCTGAGTCTTCCTACAAGCAAGACTTCGTTTCAGGTAAGGACATTTACTTTACAGCTCAAACGAACTACATCATTCACGAAGCTCACACGTTTCTCATCTTAAATGACAACCTTTGGATGTTAGAGGACCTGTGCTTTATATCATTTTCAGAGGCAGAGTTGGACTAGATATGGTCTGTATGTGTAGAAAACACCGATCTTTTGTTCTCAGCACACTCACGTTTCCTGCTGTCTTAGAGAATCTAGAAAGCAAGAACGTGCTGCTTGCTCTAAAGCAGAGTGTGATCTATGGAAGAGAACTGTGCTGTGTGTTCCACTTCAGAAATGGTGTTAAATCCCAGGCTCTGAGTCTTCCTACATGCAAGACTTCGTTTCAGGTAAGGGCAGTTACTTTACAGCTCAAACGAACTACATCGTACACGAAGCTCACACGTTTCTCGGTCTTAATTGAAAGCATTGGAAGTTACAGGACCTGTGCTTTGTGTCAGTTTCAGAATAAGTGTTGAACTAGATATGGTCTGTATGTGTAGAAAACACCGTTCTTTTGTTCTCAGCACACTCACGTTTCCTGCTGTCTTAGACACTCTAGAAAGCAAGAACGTGCTTCTTGCTCTAAAGCAGATTGTGATCAATGGAAGAGAACTGTGCTGTGTGTTCCACTTCAGAAATGGTGTTAAATCCCAGGCTCTGAGTCTTCCTACATGCAAGACTTGGTTTCAGGTAAGGGCAGTTACTTTACAGCTCAAACGAACTACATCGTACACGAAGCTCACACGTTTCTCGGTCTTAATTGAAAAGCATTGGATGTTACAGGACCTGTGCTTTGTGTCAGTTTCAGAATAAGAGTTGAACTAGATATGGTCCGTATGTGTAGGAAACACAGTTCTTTTGTTATGAGCACAATCATGTTTCCTGCTGTATTAGAGACTCTAGAAAGGAAGAGCGTGGTACTTGCTCTAAGGCAGAGTGTGATTCATGGATGAGAACTGTGCTGTGCGTTTCCCTTCAGAAATGGAGTTAAATCCCAGGCTCTGTGTATTCCTACAAGCAAGACTTCGTTTCAGGTAAGGGCAGTCACTTTTCAGCTCAAACGAACTACATCGTTCACGAAGCTAACACGTTTCCCATATTACCTCACAAGCATTGGATGATAGAGGACCAGTGCGTTGTATCAGTTTCAGAAGCAGAGTTGGACTAGATATGGTCCGTATGTGTAGGAAACACCGTTGTTTTGTTCTCAGCTCACTCACGTTTCCTGCTGTCTTAGAGAATCTAGAAAGCAAGAGCATGCTTCTTGCTCTAAAGCAGAGTGTGATCTATTGATGCGAACTCTCCTGTGTGTTTCACTACAGAAATGGAGTTAAATCCCAGGCTCTTAGTCTTCCAAGAATCAAGACTTCACTTCAGGTAAGGGCAGATACTTTACAACTAAAACGAACTACATCGTTCATGAAGCTCACACGTTTCTCATCTAAACTGACAAGCATTGGATGTTAGAAGACCTGTGGTTTGTATCAGTTTCAGAAGCAGAGTTGGACTAGATATGGTCCGTATGTGTAGGAAACACCATTCTTTTCTGCTCAGCACACTCACATTTCCGGCTGTCTTAAAGACTCTAGAAAGCCAGAGCGTGCTTCTTGCTCTAAAGCAGAGTGTGATCAATGGATGAGAACTCTGCTGTGTGTTCCTCTTCAGAAATGGATTTCAATCCCAGGCTCTGAGTCTTCCTACAAGCAAGACTTCGTTTCAAATAAGGGCAGTTACTTTACAGCTCAAACGAACTGCATTGTACAGGAAGCTCACACGTTTCTCGGTCTTAATTGAAAAGCATTGGATGTTACAGGACCTGTGCTTTGTGTCAGTTTCAGAAGAAGTGTTGAACTAGATATGTTCCGTATGTGTAGGAAACACAGTTCTTTTGTTCTGAGCACAATCACGTTTCCTGCTGTATTAGAGACTCTAGAAAGGAAGAGCGTTGTTCTTGCTCTAAAGCAGAGTGTGATTAATGGATGAGAACTGTGCTGTGTGTTTCCCTTCATAAGTGGAGTTAAATCCCAGGCTCTGATTCTTCCTACAAGTGACACTTCATTTCAGGTAAGGGCAGTTACTTTACAGCTCAAACGAACTACATCGTTCACGAAGATCCCATGTTTCTCATCTTAAATGACAAGCTTTGGATGTTAGTGGACCTGTGCTTTGTATCAATTTCAGAGGCAGAGATGGACTAGATATGGTCCGTATGTGTAGGAAATACCGTTCTTTTGTTCTCAGCACACTCACGTTTCCTGCTGTCTTAGAGATTCTAGAAAGCAAGAGCGTGCTTCTTGCTCTAAAGCTGAGTGTGATCAATGGATGAGAACTCTGCTGTGTGTTCCACTTCAGAAATTGCGTTAAATCATAGGCTCTGAGTCTTCCTACAAGCAAGACTTCGTTTCATGTAAGGGCAGTTACTTTACATCTCAAACGAACTACATCATTCACGAAGCTCACACGTTTCTCATCTAAACTGACAAGCATTGGATGTTAGAGGACCTGTGGTTTGTATGAGTTTCAGAAGCAGAGTTGGACTAGATATGGTCCGTATGTGTAGGATACACCATTCATTTGTTCTCAGCACACTCATGTTTCCTGCTGTATCAGAGACTCTAGAAAGGAAGAGCATGGTTCTTGCTCTAAAGCAGAGTGTGATCTATGGATGAGAACTCTGCTGCGAGTTTCACTTCAGAAATGGTGTTAAATCCCAAGCTCTTAGTCTTCCAAGAAGCAAGACTTCAGTTCAAGTAAGGGCAGTTACTTTATAACTCAAACGAACTACATCGTTCATGAAGCTCACACGTTTCTCATCTAAACTGACAAGCATTGGATGTTAGAGGACCTGTGGTTTGTATCAGTTTCAGAAGCAGAGTTGGACTAGATATGGTCCGTATTTGTAGGAAACACCATTCTTTTCTTCTCAGCACACTCACGTTTCCTGCTGTCTTAGAGACCCTAGAAAGCAAGAGCGTGCTTCTTGCTCTAAAGCAGAGTGTGATCTATCGATGAGAACTCTGCTGTGTGTTTCACTTCAGAAATGCAGTTAAATCCCAGGCTCTGAGTCTTCCTACAAGTAAGACTTCATTTCAGGTAAGGGCAGGTACTTTACAGCTCAAACGAACTACATCGTTCACGAAGCTCACATGTTTCTCATCTTAACAGACAAGCATTGGATGTTAGAGGACCAGTGTGTTGTATCAGTTTCAGAAGCAGAGTTGGACTAGATATGGTCCGTATGTGTAGGAAACACCATTCTTTTCTGCTCAGCACACTCACTTTTCCTGATATCTTAGAGAATCTAGAAAGGAAGAGCATGGTTCTTGCTATAAAGCAGAGTGTGATTCATGAATGAGAACTGTGCAGTGTGCTTCCCTTCAGAAATGGAGTTAAATCCCAGGCTCTGTGGCTTCCTACAAGCAAGACTTCGTTTCAGGTAAGGGCAGTCACTTTTCAGCTCAAACGAACTACATAGTTCACGAATCTAACACGTTTCCCATCTTACCTGACAAGCATTGGATGTTAGAGGACCAGTGCTTTATATCAATTTCAGAAGCAGAGTTGGACTAGATATGGTACGTATGTGTAGGAAACACCGTTCTTTTATTCTCAGCACACTCACGTTTCCTGCTGTCTTAGAGAATCTAGAAAGCAATACCGTGCTTCTTTCTCTAAACCAGAGTGTGATCAATGGATGAGAACTCTGCTGTGTGTTCCTCTTCAGAAATGGAGTTAAATCCCAGGCTCTTAGTCTTCCAAGAAGCAAGACTTCACTTCAGGTAAGGGCAGTTACTTTACAGCTCAAACGAACTACATCATTCATGAAACTCACACGTTTCTCATCTAAACTGACAAGCATTGGATGTTAGAAGACCTGTGGTTTGTATCAGTTTCAGAAGCAGAGTTGGACTAGATATGGTCCGTATGTGTAGGAAACACCATTCTTTTCTGCTCAGCACACTCACGTTTCCGGCTGTCTTAGAGACTCTAGAAAGCCAGAGCGTGCTTCTTGCTCTAAACCAGAGTGTGATCAATGGATGAGAACTCTGCTGTGTGTTCCTCTTCAGAAATGGTGTTAAATCCCAGGCTCTGAGTCTTCCTACAAGCAAGAATTCATTTCAGGTAAGGGATGTTACTTTATAGCTGAAACGAACTACATTGTTCACAGAGCTCACACGTTTCTCATCTTAACTGACAAGCATTGGATGTTAGAGGACCTGTGGTTTGTTTCAGTTTCAGAAGCAGAGTTGGATTAGATATGGTCCCTATGTGTAGGAAACACTGTTCTTTTGTTCTCATCACACTCATGATTCCGGCTCTCTTAGAGAATCTCTAAAGCAAGAGCGTGCTTTTTGCTGTAAAGCAGAGTGGGAACAATGGATGAGAACTCTGCTGTGGGTTTCACTTCAGAAATGGAGTTATCCCAGGCTGTGAGTCTTCCTACAAGCAAGACTTCATTTCAGGTAAGGGCAGTCACTTTTCAGCTCACACAAACTACATCGTTCACAAAGCTAACACGTTTCCCATATTACCTGACAAGCATTGGATGTTAGAGGACCAGTGCGTTGTATCAGTTTCAGAGGCAGAGTTGGACTAGATATGGTCCGTATGTGTAGGAAACACCGTTCTTTTGTTCTCAGCACACTCTTTTTTCCTGATGTCTTAGAGACTATAGAAAGCAAGAGCGTGCTTCTTGCTCTAAAGCAGAGTGTGATCAATGGATGAGAACTCTGCTGTGTGTTCCACTTGAGAAATGGATTTAAATCCCAGGCTCTGAGTCTTCATACAAGCAAGACTTCATTTCAGGTAAGGGCAGTTACTTTACAGCTCAAAGGAACTGCATCGTTCAAGAAGCTCCCATGTTTCTCATCTTAAATGACAAGCTTTGGAGGTTAGAGGACCTGTGCTTTGTATCAATTTCAGAGGCAGAGTTGGACTAGATATGGTCTGTATGTGTAGTAAACACCGTTCTTTTGTTCTCAGCACACTCACGTTTCCTGCTGTCTTAGACACTCTAGAAAGCAAGAACGTGCTTCTTGCTCTAAAGCAGAGTGTGATCAATGGAAGAGAACTTGCTGTGGGTTCCACTTCAGAAATGGTGTTAAATCCCAGGCTCTGAGTCTTCCTACATGCAAGACTTCGTTTCAGGTAAGGCCCGTTAATTTACAGCTCAAATGAACTACATCGTACACGAAGCTCACACGTTTCTCGGTCTTAATTGAAAAGCATTGGACGTTACAAGACCTGTGCTTTGTGTCAGTTTCAGAAGAAGTGTTGAACTAGATATGGTCCGTATGTGTAGGAAACACAGTTCTTTTGTTCTGAGCACAATCACGTTTCCTGCTGTATTAGAGACCCTGAAAGGAAGAGCGTGGTTCTTGCTCTAAAGCAGAGTGTGATTAATGGATGAGAACTGTGCTGTGTGTTTCCCTTCATAAGTGGAGTTAAATCCCAGGCTCTGATACTTCCTACAAGTGACACATCATTTCAGGTAAGGTCAAGTACTTTACAGCTCAAACGAACTACATCGTTCACGAAGCTCACACTTTTCTCATCTTAACTGACAAGCATTGGATGTTAGAGGACCTGTAGTTGGTTTCAGTTTCAGAAGCAGAGTTGAACTAGATATGGTCCGTATGTGTAGGAAACTCCGTACTTTTGTTCTGAGCACACTCATGTTTCCTGTTGTAATAGAGACTCTAGAAAGCAAGAGCGTGCTTCTTGCTCTAAAGCAGAATGGGATCCATGGATGAGGACTATGCTGTGTGTTTCCCTTCAGATATGGAGTTAAATCCCAGGCTCTGAGTCTTCCTACATGCAAGACTTCGTTTCAGGTAAGGGCAGTTACTTTACAGCTCAAACGAACTACATCGTACACGAAGCTCACACGTTTCTCGGTCTTAATTGAAAGCATTGGAAGTTACAGGACCTGTGCTTTGTGTCAGTTTCAGAATAAGTGTTGAACTAGATATGGTCTGTATGTGTAGAAAACACCGTTCTTTTGTTCTCAGCACACTCACGTTTCCTGCTGTCTTAGACACTCTAGAAAGCAAGAACGTGCTTCTTGCTCTAAAGCAGATTGTGATCAATGGAAGAGAACTGTGCTGTGTGTTCCACTTCAGAAATGGTGTTAAATCCCAGGCTCTGAGTCTTCCTACATGCAAGACTTGGTTTCAGGTAAGGGCAGTTACTTTACAGCTCAAACGAACTACATCGTACACGAAGCTCACACGTTTCTCGGTCTTAATTGAAAAGCATTGGATGTTACAGGACCTGTGCTTTGTGTCAGTTTCAGAATAAGAGTTGAACTAGATATGGTCCGTATGTGTAGGAAACACAGTTCTTTTGTTATGAGCACAATCATGTTTCCTGCTGTATTAGAGACTCTAGAAAGGAAGAGCGTGGTACTTGCTCTAAGGCAGAGTGTGATTCATGGATGAGAACTGTGCTGTGCGTTTCCCTTCAGAAATGGAGTTAAATCCCAGGCTCTGTGTATTCCTACAAGCAAGACTTCGTTTCAGGTAAGGGCAGTCACTTTTCAGCTCAAACGAACTACATCGTTCACGAAGCTAACACGTTTCCCATATTACCTCACAAGCATTGGATGATAGAGGACCAGTGCGTTGTATCAGTTTCAGAAGCAGAGTTGGACTAGATATGGTCCGTATGTGTAGGAAACACCGTTGTTTTGTTCTCAGCTCACTCACGTTTCCTGCTGTCTTAGAGAATCTAGAAAGCAAGAGCATGCTTCTTGCTCTAAAGCAGAGTGTGATCTATTGATGCGAACTCTCCTGTGTGTTTCACTACAGAAATGGAGTTAAATCCCAGGCTCTTAGTCTTCCAAGAATCAAGACTTCACTTCAGGTAAGGGCAGATACTTTACAACTAAAACGAACTACATCGTTCATGAAGCTCACACGTTTCTCATCTAAACTGACAAGCATTGGATGTTAGAAGACCTGTGGTTTGTATCAGTTTCAGAAGCAGAGTTGGACTAGATATGGTCCGTATGTGTAGGAAACACCATTCTTTTCTGCTCAGCACACTCACATTTCCGGCTGTCTTAAAGACTCTAGAAAGCCAGAGCGTGCTTCTTGCTCTAAAGCAGAGTGTGATCAATGGATGAGAACTCTGCTGTGTGTTCCTCTTCAGAAATGGATTTCAATCCCAGGCTCTGAGTCTTCCTACAAGCAAGACTTCGTTTCAAATAAGGGCAGTTACTTTACAGCTCAAACGAACTGCATTGTACAGGAAGCTCACACGTTTCTCGGTCTTAATTGAAAAGCATTGGATGTTACAGGACCTGTGCTTTGTGTCAGTTTCAGAAGAAGTGTTGAACTAGATATGTTCCGTATGTGTAGGAAACACAGTTCTTTTGTTCTGAGCACAATCACGTTTCCTGCTGTATTAGAGACTCTAGAAAGGAAGAGCGTTGTTCTTGCTCTAAAGCAGAGTGTGATTAATGGATGAGAACTGTGCTGTGTGTTTCCCTTCATAAGTGGAGTTAAATCCCAGGCTCTGATTCTTCCTACAAGTGACACTTCATTTCAGGTAAGGGCAGTTACTTTACAGCTCAAACGAACTACATCGTTCACGAAGATCCCATGTTTCTCATCTTAAATGACAAGCTTTGGATGTTAGTGGACCTGTGCTTTGTATCAATTTCAGAGGCAGAGATGGACTAGATATGGTCCGTATGTGTAGGAAATACCGTTCTTTTGTTCTCAGCACACTCACGTTTCCTGCTGTCTTAGAGATTCTAGAAAGCAAGAGCGTGCTTCTTGCTCTAAAGCTGAGTGTGATCAATGGATGAGAACTCTGCTGTGTGTTCCACTTCAGAAATTGCGTTAAATCATAGGCTCTGAGTCTTCCTACAAGCAAGACTTCGTTTCATGTAAGGGCAGTTACTTTACATCTCAAACGAACTACATCATTCACGAAGCTCACACGTTTCTCATCTAAACTGACAAGCATTGGATGTTAGAGGACCTGTGGTTTGTATGAGTTTCAGAAGCAGAGTTGGACTAGATATGGTCCGTATGTGTAGGATACACCATTCATTTGTTCTCAGCACACTCATGTTTCCTGCTGTATCAGAGACTCTAGAAAGGAAGAGCATGGTTCTTGCTCTAAAGCAGAGTGTGATCTATGGATGAGAACTCTGCTGCGAGTTTCACTTCAGAAATGGTGTTAAATCCCAAGCTCTTAGTCTTCCAAGAAGCAAGACTTCACTTCAAGTAAGGGCAGTTACTTTATAACTCAAACGAACTACATCGTTCATGAAGCTCACACGTTTCTCATCTAAACTGACAAGCATTGGATGTTAGAGGACCTGTGGTTTGTATCAGTTTCAGAAGCAGAGTTGGACTAGATATGGTCCGTATTTGTAGGAAACACCATTCTTTTCTTCTCAGCACACTCACGTTTCCTGCTGTCTTAGAGACCCTAGAAAGCAAGAGCGTGCTTCTTGCTCTAAAGCAGAGTGTGATCTATCGATGAGAACTCTGCTGTGTGTTTCACTTCAGAAATGCAGTTAAATCCCAGGCTCTGAGTCTTCCTACAAGTAAGACTTCATTTCAGGTAAGGGCAGGTACTTTACAGCTCAAACGAACTACATCGTTCACGAAGCTCACACGTTTCTCATCTTAACAGACAAGCATTGGATGTTAGAGGACCAGTGTGTTGTATCAGTTTCAGAAGCAGAGTTGGACTAGATATGGTCCGTATGTGTAGGAAACACCATTCTTTTCTGCTCAGCACACTCACTTTTCCTGATATCTTAGAGAATCTAGAAAGGAAGAGCATGGTTCTTGCTATAAAGCAGAGTGTGATTCATGAATGAGAACTGTGCAGTGTGCTTCCCTTCAGAAATGGAGTTAAATCCCAGGCTCTGTGGCTTCCTACAAGCAAGACTTCGTTTCAGGTAAGGGCAGTCACTTTTCAGCTCAAACGAACTACATAGTTCACGAATCTAACACGTTTCCCATCTTACCTGACAAGCATTGGATGTTAGAGGACCAGTGCTTTATATCAATTTCAGAAGCAGAGTTGGACTAGATATGGTACGTATGTGTAGGAAACACCGTTCTTTTATTCTCAGCACACTCACGTTTCCTGCTGTCTTAGAGAATCTAGAAAGCAATACCGTGCTTCTTTCTCTAAACCAGAGTGTGATCAATGGATGAGAACTCTGCTGTGTGTTCCTCTTCAGAAATGGAGTTAAATCCCAGGCTCTTAGTCTTCCAAGAAGCAAGACTTCACTTCAGGTAAGGGCAGTTACTTTACAGCTCAAACGAACTACATCATTCATGAAACTCACACGTTTCTCATCTAAACTGACAAGCATTGGATGTTAGAAGACCTGTGGTTTGTATCAGTTTCAGAAGCAGAGTTGGACTAGATATGGTCCGTATGTGTAGGAAACACCATTCTTTTCTGCTCAGCACACTCACGTTTCCGGCTGTCTTAGAGACTCTAGAAAGCCAGAGCGTGCTTCTTGCTCTAAACCAGAGTGTGATCAATGGATGAGAACTCTGCTGTGTGTTCCTCTTCAGAAATGGTGTTAAATCCCAGGCTCTGAGTCTTCCTACAAGCAAGAATTCGTTTCAGGTAAGGGATGTTACTTTATAGCTGAAACGAACTACATTGTTCACAGAGCTCACACGTTTCTCATCTTAACTGACAAGCATTGGATGTTAGAGGACCTGTGGTTTGTTTCAGTTTCAGAAGCAGAGTTGGATTAGATATGGTCCCTATGTGTAGGAAACACTGTTCTTTTGTTCTCATCACACTCATGATTCCGGCTCTCTTAGAGAATCTCTAAAGCAAGAGCGTGCTTTTTGCTGTAAAGCAGAGTGGGAACAATGGATGAGAACTCTGCTGTGGGTTTCACTTCAGAAATGGAGTTATCCCAGGCTGTGAGTCTTCCTACAAGCAAGACTTCATTTCAGGTAAGGGCAGTCACTTTTCAGCTCACACAAACTACATCGTTCACAAAGCTAACACGTTTCCCATATTACCTGACAAGCATTGGATGTTAGAGGACCAGTGCGTTGTATCAGTTTCAGAGGCAGAGTTGGACTAGATATGGTCCGTATGTGTAGGAAACACCGTTCTTTTGTTCTCAGCACACTCTTTTTTCCTGATGTCTTAGAGACTATAGAAAGCAAGAGCGTGCTTCTTGCTCTAAAGCAGAGTGTGATCAATGGATGAGAACTCTGCTGTGTGTTCCACTTGAGAAATGGATTTAAATCCCAGGCTCTGAGTCTTCCTACAAGCAAGACTTCATTTCAGGTAAGGGCAGTTACTTTACAGCTCAAAGGAACTGCATCGTTCAAGAAGCTCCCATGTTTCTCATCTTAAATGACAAGCTTTGGAGGTTAGAGGACCTGTGCTTTGTATCAATTTCAGAGGCAGAGTTGGACTAGATATGGTCTGTATGTGTAGTAAACACCGTTCTTTTGTTCTCAGCACACTCACGTTTCCTGCTGTCTTAGAGACTCTAGAAAGCAAGAACGTGCTTCTTGCTCTAAAGCAGAGTGTGATCAATGGAAGAGAACTTGCTGTGGGTTCCACTTCAGAAATGGTGTTAAATCCCAGGCTCTGAGTCTTCCTACATGCAAGACTTCGTTTCAGGTAAGGCCCGTTAATTTACAGCTCAAATGAACTACATCGTACACGAAGCTCACACGTTTCTCGGTCTTAATTGAAAAGCATTGGACGTTACAAGACCTGTGCTTTGTGTCAGTTTCAGAAGAAGTGTTGAACTAGATATGGTCCGTATGTGTAGGAAACACAGTTCTTTTGTTCTGAGCACAATCACGTTTCCTGCTGTATTAGATACCCTGAAAGGAAGAGCGTGGTTCTTGCTCTAAAGCAGAGTGTGATTAATGGATGAGAACTGTGCTGTGTGTTTCCCTTCATAAGTGGAGTTAAATCCCAGGCTCTGATTCTTCCTACAAGTGACACATCATTTCAGGTAAGGTCAAGTACTTTACAGCTCAAACGAACTACATCGTTCACGAAGCTCACACTTTTCTCATCTTAACTGACAAGCATTGGATGTTAGAGGACCTGTAGTTGGTTTCAGTTTCAGAAGCAGAGTTGAACTAGATATGGTCCGTATGTGTAGGAAACTCCGTACTTTTGTTCTGAGCACACTCATGTTTCCTGTTGTAATAGAGACTCTAGAAAGCAAGAGCGTGCTTCTTGCTCTAAAGCAGAATGGGATCCATGGATGAGGACTATGCTGTGTGTTTCCCTTCAGATATGGAGTTAAATCCCAGGCTCTGAGTCTTCCTACATGCAAGACTTCGTTTCAGGTAAGGGCAGTTACTTTACAGCTCAAACGAACTACATCGTACACGAAGCTCACACGTTTCTCTGTCTTAATTGAAAGCATTGGAAGTTACAGGACCTGTGCTTTGTGTCAGTTTCAGAATAAGTGTTGAACTAGATATGGTCTGTATGTGTAGAAAACACCGTTCTTTTGTTCTCAGCACACTCACGTTTCCTGCTGTCTTAGACACTCTAGAAAGCAAGAACGTGCTTCTTGCTCTAAAGCAGATTGTGATCAATGGAAGAGAACTGTGCTGTGTGTTCCACTTCAGAAATGGTGTTAAATCCCAGGCTCTGAGTCTTCCTACAAGCAAGACTTCGTTTCAGGTAAGGGCAGTCACTTTTCAGCTCACACAAACTACATCGTTCACAAAGCTCACACGTTTCTCATCTTAACTGACAAGCATTGGATGTTACAGGACCAGTGCTTTGTATCAGTTTCAGAAGCAGAGTTGGACTAGATATGATCCATATGTGTAGGAAACACCGTTCATTTGTTCTCAGCACACTCATGTTTCTTGCTCTCTTAGAGACTCTAGAAAGCTAGAGCGTGCTTCTTGCTCTAAAGCAGAGTGTGATCAATGGATGAGAACTCTGTTGTGTGTTTCACTTCAGAAATGGAGTTAAATCCCTGGCTCTGAGTCTTCTACAAGCAAGACTTCGTTTCAGGTATGAGCATTTACTTTACAGCTCAAACGAACTATATCGTTCACGAATCTCAGAGTTTCTCATCTTAACTGAGAAGCAATGGATGTCAGAGGACCTTTGCTTTATATCAATATCAGCAGAGTTGAACTAGATATGGTCCGTATGTATAGGAAACAATGTTCTTTTCTTATGAGCACACTCACGTTTCCTGCTGTATTAGAGACTGTAGAAAGCAAGAGCGTGCTTCTTGCTCTAAAGCAGAGTGTGATCAATGGATGAGAACTCTGTTGTGTGTTTCACTTCAGAAATGGAGTTTAATCCCAGGCTATGAGTATTCCTACAAGCAAGACTTCGTTTCAGGTAAGGGCAGTCACTTTACAGCTCAAACGAACTACATCGTTCACGAAGCTCACACGTTTCTCATCTTAACTGAGAAGAATTGGATGTGAGAGGACCTTTGCTTTGTATCAATTTCAAGCAGAGTTGAACTAGATATGGTCTGTATGTATAGGAAACACCCTTATTTTCTTCTGAGCAAACTCACATTTCCTGCTGTATTAGAGACTCTATAAAGCAAGAGCGTGTTTCTTGCTCTAAAGCAGAGTGTGATCCATGGGTGAGAACTGTGTTGTGTGTTTCACTTCAGAAATGGAGTTAAATCCCAGGTTCTGTGTCTTCCTACAAGCAAGACCTCGTTTCAGGTAAGGGCAGTCACTGTTCAGCTCTAACGAACTACATCATTCAGGAAGCTCACACGTTTCTCATCGTAAATAACAGGCATCAAATGTTAGAGAACCAGAGCTTTGTATCAGTTTCAGAAGCAGAGTTGGACTAGATATGGTCCATATGTGTAGGAAACACCGTTCTTTTGTTCTCAGCACACTCACGTTTCATGCTGTCTTAGAGACCCTGGAAAGCAAGAGCGTGCTTCTTGCTCTAAATCAGAGAGTGAACAATGGATGACAACTCTGCAGTGTGTTTCACTTCAGAAATTGAGTTATATCCCCGGCTCTTAGTCTTCCTACATGCAAGACTTCGTTTCAGGTAAGGGCAGTCACTTTTAAGCTCAAACAAACTAAATCATTCACGAAGCTCACACGTTCCTCATCTTAACTGACAAGCATTGGATGTTAGAGGACTAGTGCTTTGTATCAGTTTCAGAAGCAGAGTTGGACTAGATATGTTCCGTATGTGTAGGAAACACCATTCATTTGTGGTCAGCACACTCAAGTTTCCTGCTCTCTTAGAGACTCTAGAAAGCTAGAGTGTGCTTCTTGCTCTAAAGCAGAGTGTGATCAATGGATGAGAACACTGTTGTGTGTTTCACTTCAGAAATGGAGTTAAATCCCTGGCTCTGAGTCTTCCTAAAAGCAAGACGTCGTTTCAGGTAAGGGCATTTACTTTTCAGCTCAAACGAACTATATCGTTCACGAAGCTCACAAGTTTCTCATCTTAACTGAGAAGCATTGGATGTCAGAAGACCTTTGCTTTGTATCAATATCAAGCAGAGTTGAACTAGATATGGTCCGTATTTATAGAAAACAGGGTTCTTTTCTTATGAGCACAGTCACGTTTCCTGCTGTATAAGAGAAAGTAGAAAGCAAGAGCGTGCTTCTTGCTCTAAAGCAGAGTGTGATCAATGGATGAGAACTCTGTTGTGTGTTTCACTTCAGAAATGGAGTTAAATCCCTGGCTATGAGTCTTCCTACGAGCAAGACTTCGTTTCAGGTAAGGGCAGTCACTTTACAGCTCAATCGAACTATATCTTTCACAAAGCTCACACGTTTCTCATCTTAACTGAGAAGCATTGGATGTGAGAGGACCTTTGCTTTATATCAATTTCAAGCAGAGTTGAACTAGATATGGTCTGTATGTATAGGAAACACGGTTCTTTTCTTCTGTGCACACTCACATTTACTGCTGTATTAGAGATTCTAGAAAGCAAGAGCGTGCTTCTTGCTCTAAAGAAGGGTGTGATCAATGGATGAGAACTCTGTTGTGTGTTTCACTTCAGAAATGGAGTTAAATCCCTGGCTCTGAGTCTTCCTACAAGCAAGACTTCGTTTCAGGTAAGGGCAGTCACTTTACAGCTCAAACGAACTACATCGTTCACAAAGCTCACACGTTTCTCATCTTAACTGAGAAGCATTGGATGTTAGAGGACCTGTGGTTTGTTTCAGTTTCAGAAGCAGAGTTGGATTAGATATGGTCCGTATGTGTAGGAAACACCGTTCTTTTGTTCTCATCACACTCATGTTTCCTGCTGTCTTAGAGAATCTAGAAAGCAAGAGCGTGCTTTTTGCTGTAAAGCAGAGTGTGAACAATGGATGAGAACTCTGCTGTGGGTTTCACTTCAGAAATGGAGTTATCCCAGGCCCTGAGTCTTCCTACAAGCGAGACTTCATTTCAGGTAAGGGCAGTCACTTTTCAGCTCACACAAACTACATCTTTCACAAAGCACACACGTTTCTCATCTTAACTGACAAGCATTGGATGTTACAGGACCAGTGCTTTGTATGAGTTTCAGAAGGAGAGATGAACTAGATATGATCCATATGTGTAGGAAACACCGTTCATTTGTTCTCAGCACACTCATGTTTCTTGCTCTCTTAGAGACTCTAGAAAGCTAGAGCGTGCTTCTTGCTGTAAAGCAGAGTGTGATCAATGGATGAGAACTCTGTTGTGTGTTTCACTTCAGAAATGGAGTTAAATCCCTGGCTCTGAGTCTTCTACAAGCAAGACTTCGTTTCAGGTAAGGGCGTTTACTTTACAGCTCAAACGAACTATATCGTTCACGAAGCTTACAAGTTTCTCATCTTAACTGAGAAGCATTGAATGTCAGAGGACCTTTGCTTTGTATCAATATCAAGCAGAGTTGGACTAGATAAGGTCCATATGTGTAGGAAACACCGTTCATTTGTTCTCAGCACACTCAAGTTTCCTGCTGTCTTAGAGACTCTAGAAAGCTAGAGCATGCTTCTTGCTCTAATGCATAGTGTGAACAATGGAAGAGAACTCTGCTGTGTGTTTCACTTCATAAATGGAGTTAAATCCCTGGCTCTGAGTCTTCCTACAAGCAAGACTTCGTTTCAGGTAAGGGCATTTACTTTATAGCTCAAAAGAACTATATCGTTCACGAAGCTCACACGTTTCTCATCTTAACTAAGAAGCATTGGATGTGCGAGGGCCTTTGCTTTGTAACAATTTCAAGCAGAGTTGAACTAGATATGGTCGGTATGTATAGGGAACATGGTTCTTTTCTTCTGAGCACACTCACATTTCCTGCTGTATTAGAGACTCTAGAAAGTAAGAGCGTGCTTCTTGCTCTAAAGCAGAGTGTGATCCATGGGTGAGAACTGTGTTGTGTGTTCCCTTCAGAAATGGAGTTAAATCACAGGCTCTGTGTCTTCCTACAAGTAAGACTTCATTTCAGGTAAGGGCAGTCACTTTTAAGTTCAAACGAACTACATCATTCAGGAAGCTCACACGTTTCTCATCTTAACTGACAAGCATCGGATGTGAGAGGACCAGTGCTTTGTATCAGTTTCAGAAGCAGAGTTGGACTAGATATGGTCCGTATGTGTAGGAAACCCCGTTCTTTTGTTCTCAGCACACTCACGTTTCATGCTGACTTAAAGACTCTGGAAAGCAAGAGCGTGCTTCTTGCTCTAAAGCAGAGTGTGAACAATGGATGACAACTATGCAGTGTGTTTCATTCAGAAATTGTGTTATATCCCCGGCTCTGAGTCTTCCTGCAAGCAAGAATTCGTTTCAGGTAAGGGCAGTCACTTTTCAGCTCAAATGAACTACATCGTTCACGAAGCTCACACGTTCCTCGTCTTAACTGACAAGAATTGGATGTTAGAGGACCAGTGCTTTGTATCAGTTTCAGAAGCAGAGTTGGACTAGATATGATCCGTATGTGTAGGAAACACCGTTCAATTGTTCTCAGCACACTCATGTTTCCTGCTGTCTTAGAGACTCTAGAAAGCTATAGTGTGCTTCTTGCTCTAAAGCAGAGTGTTATCAGTGGATGAGAACTCTGTTGTGTGTTTCACTTCAGAAATGGAGTTAAATCCCAGGCTCTGTGTCTTTCTACAAGCAAGACTTCTTTTCAGGTAGTGCAGTCACTTTTCAGCTCAAACGAACTACATCATTCAGGAAGCTCACACGTTTCTCATCTTAACTGACAAGCATTGGATGTTAGAGGACCTGTGGTTTGTTTCAGTTTCAGAAGCAGAGTTGGATTAGATATGGTCCGTATGTGTAGGAAACCTCGTTCTTTTGTTCTCATCACACTCATGTTTCCTGCTGTCTTAGAGAATCTAGAAAGCTAGAGCGTGCTTCTTGCTCTAATGCAGAGTGTGATCAATGGATGAGAACTCTGTTGTGTGTTTCACTTCAGAAATGGAGTTAAATCCCTGGCTCTGAGTCTTCTACAAGCAAGACTTCGTTTCAGGTAAGAGCATTTACTTTACAGCTCAAACGAACTATATCTTTCACGAAGCTCACAGGTTTCTCGTCTTAACTGAGAAGCATTGGATGTCAGAGGACCTTTGCTTTATATCAATATCAAGCAGAGTTGAACTAGATATGGTCTGTATGTATAGGAAACAGGGTTCTTTTCTTATGAGCACACTCACATTTCCTGCTGTATAAGAGACTGTAGAAAGCTAGAGCGTGCTTCTTGCTCTAAAGCAGAGTGTGATCAATGGATGAGAACTCTGTTGTGTGTTTCACTTCAGAAATGGAGTTAAATCCCTGGCTATGAGTCTTCCTACAAGCAAGAATTCGTTTCAGGTAAGGGCAGTCACTTTACAGCTCAAACGAACTACATCGTTCACGAAGCTCACACGTTTCTCATCTTAACTGAGAAGCATTGGATGTGAGAGGAGCTTTGCTTTGTATCAATTTCAAGCAGAGTTGAACTAGATATGGTCTGTATCTATAGGAAACACGGTTCTTTTGTTCTGAGCACACTCACGTTTCCTGCTGTATTAGAGACTCTAGAAAGCAAGAGCGTGTTTCTTGATCTAAAGCAGAGTGTGATCAATGGATGAGAACTCTGTTGTGTGTTTCACTTCAGAAATGGAGTTAAATCCTTGGCTCTGAGTCTTCCTACAAGAAAGACTTCGTTTCGGGTAAGGACATTTACTTTACAGCTCAAACGAACTATATCGTTCACGAAGCTCACACGTTTCTCATCTTAACTGGAAGCATTGGATGTGAGAGGACCTTTGCTTTGTATCAGTTTCAAGCAGAGTTGAACTAGATATGGTCTGTATGTATAGGAAACACCCTTCTGTTGTTCTCAGCACACTAACGTTTCCTGCTGTGTTAGAGACTCTAGAAAGCAAGAGCATGCTTCCTGCTATAAATCAGATTGTGACCAATGTATGAGAACTCTGTTGTGTGTTTCACTTCAGAAATGGAGTTAAATCCCAGGCTCTTTGTCTTCCTACATGCAAGACTTCGTTTGGTAAGGGCAGTCACTTTTCAGCTCAAACGAATTACATCAGTCACGAAACTCACACGTTTCTCATCTTAACTGACAAGCATTGGATGTTAGAGTACCAGTGCTGTGTATCAGTTTCAGAAGCAGAGTTGGACGAGATATGATCCGTATGTGTAGGAAACACCGTTCATTTGTTGTCAGCACACTCATGTTTCCTTCTGTCTTAGAGATTCTAGAAAGCTAGAGTGTGCTTCTTGCTCTAAAGCAGAGTGTGAACAATGGATGACAACTATGCAGTGTGTTTCATTCAGAAATTGAGTTATATCCCCGGCTCTGAGTCTTCCTGCAAGCAAGATTCGTTTCAGGTAAGGGCAGTCACTTTTCAGCTCAAATGAACTACATCGTTCACGAAGCTCACACGTTCCTCATCTTAACTGACAAGCATTGGATGTTAGAGGACCAGTGCTTTGTATCAGTTTCAGAAGCAGAGTTGGACTAGATATGATCCGTATGTGTAGGAAACACCGTTCATTTGAGGTCAGCACACTCAAGTTTCCTGCTATCTTAGAGACTCTAGAAAGCTAGAGTGTACTTCTTGCTCTAAAGCAGAGTGTGATCAATGGATGAGAACTCTGTTGTGTGTTTCACTTCAGAAATGGAGTTAAATCCCTGGCTATGAGTCTTCCTACAAGCAAGACTTCGTTTCAGGTAAGGGCAGTCACTTTACAGCTCAAACGAACTACATCATTCACGAAGCTCACACGTTTCTCATCTTAACTGACAAGCATCGGATGTTAGAGGACCACTTCTTTGTATCAGTTTCAGAAGCAGAGTTGGACTAGATATGATCCGTATCTGTACAAACACCGTTCATTTGTTCTCAGCACACTCATGTTTCCTGCTGTCTTAGAGACTCTAGAAACCTAGAGTGTGCTTCTTGCTCTAAAGCAGAGTGTTATCAGTGGATGAGAACTCTGTTGTGTGTTTCACTTCAGAAATGGAGTTAAATCCCAGGCTCTGTGTCTTTCTACAAGCAAGACTTCTTTTCAGGTAGGGCAGTCACTTTTCAGCTCAAACGAACTACATCATTCAGGAAGCTCACACGTTTCTCATCATAAATGACAAGCATCGGATGTTAGAGGACCAGTGGTTTGTATCAGTTTCAGAAGAAGAGTTGGACTAGATATGGTCCGTATGTGTAGGAAACACCGTTCATTTGTTGTCAGCACACTCAAGTTTCCTGCTCTCTTAGAGACTCTAGAAAGCTAGAGTGTGCTTCTTGCTCTAAATCAGAGTGTGATCAATGCATGAGAACTCTGTTGTGTGTTTCACTTCAGAAATGGAGTTAAATCCCTGGCTCTGAGTCTTCCTAAAAGCAAGACTACGTTTCAGGTAAGGGAAGTTACTTTACAGCTCAAACGAACTATATCGTTCACAGAGCTCATACGTTTCTCATCTTAACTGAGA
Source organism: Onychomys leucogaster (assembly GCA_949786385.1). NCBI lineage: Eukaryota > Metazoa > Chordata > Mammalia > Rodentia > Cricetidae > Onychomys > Onychomys leucogaster. Next base: position 877,329 of record CATKUP010000146.1, on the reverse strand, counting down.
AGCATTGGATGTGAGAGGACCTTTGCTTTGTATCAATTTCAAGCAGAGTTGAACTAGATATGGTCCGTATGTATAGGAAACACGGTTCTATTCTTCTGAGCACACTCACGTTTCCTGCTTTATTAGAGACTCTAGAAAGCAAGAGCGTGCTTCTTGCTCTAAAGCAGAGTGTGATCCATGGATGAGAACTGTGTTGTGTGTTTCCCTTCAGCAATGGAGATAATTCCCAGGCTCTGTGTCTTCCTACAAGCAAGACTTCGTTTCAGGTATGAGCAGTCACATTTCAGCTCAAAGGAACTACATTATTCGTGAAGCTCACACGTTTCTCATCTTAACTGACAAGCATTGGATATTAGAGGACCAGTGATTTCTATCAGTTTAAGAAGCAGAGTTGGACTAGATATGATCCGTATGTGTAGGAAACACCTTTCATTTGTTGTCAGCACACTCATGTTTCCTGCTGTCTTAGAGACTCTAGAAAGCTAGAGCGTGCTTCTTGCTCTAAAGCAGTGTGTGATCAATGGATGAGCACTCTGTTGTGTGTATCACTCCAGAAATGGAGTTAAATCCCTGGCTCTGAGTCTTCCTACAAGCAGGACTTCGTTTTAGGTACGGGCATTTACTTTACAGCTCAAACGAACTATATCGTTCACGATGCTCACACGCTATTCATCTTAACTGAGAAGCATTGGATGTGAGAGGACCTTTGCTTTGTATCAATTTCAAGCAGAGTTGAACTAGAAATGTTCTGTATGTATAGGAAACACGGTTCTTTTCTTCTGAGCACACTCACGTTTCCTGCTGTATTAGAGACTCTAGAAAGCAAGCACGTGCTTCTTGCGCTAAAGCAGAGTGTGATCAATGGATGAGAACTCTCCTGTGTGTTTCACTTCAGAAGTGGAGTTAAATCCCATGCTCTGAGTCTTCCTACAAGCAAGACTTCGTTTCAGGTAAGGGCATCACTTTTCAGCTCAAACAAACTACATCGTAAACAAAGCTCACACGTTTCTCATCTTAACTGACAAGCATTGGATATTAGAGGACCAGTTATTTGTATCAGTTTCAGAAGCAGAGTTAGACTAGATATGATCCGTATGTGTAGGAAACACCGTTCATTTGTTCTCAGCACACTCAAGTTTCCTGCTGTCTTAGAGACTCTAGAAAGCTAGAGCATGCTTCTTGCTCTAATGCATAGTGTGAACAATCGAAGAGAACTCTGCTGTGTGTTTCACTCCAGAAATGGACTTAAATCCCTGGCTCTGAGTCTTCCTTTAAGCAAGATTTCATTTCAGGTAAGGGCATTTACTTTACATCTCAAACGAACTATATCATTCACGAAGCTCACATGTTTCTCATCTTATCTGAGAAGCATTGGATGTTAGAAGACCTTTGCTTTGTATCAGTTTCAAGCAGTGTTGATCTAGATATATCTGTATGTATAGGATACACTGTTCTTTTCTTCTGAGCACACTCACATTTCCTGCTGTATTAGAGACTCTAGAAAGCAAGAGCATGCTTGTTGCTCTAAAGCAGAGGGTGATCAATGGATGAGAACTCTGTTGTGTGTTTCACTTCAGAAGTGGAGTTAAATCCCAGGCTCTGAGTCTTCCAACAAGCAAGAATTCGTTTCAGGTAAGGGAAGTAACTTTACAACTCAAACGAACTACATCGTTCACGAATCTCACACGTTTCTCATCTTAACTGACAAGCATTGGATGTTAGAGGACCATTGCTTTCTATCAGTTTCAGAAGCAGAGTTGGACTAGATATGGTCCGTATGTGTAAGAAACCCCGATCTTTTGTTCTCAGCACACTCAGGTTTCCTGCTGTATTACAGAATCTAGAAAGCTAGAGCGTGCTTCTTGCTCTAAAGCAGAGTGTGATGAATAGATGTGAACTCTGTTGTGTGTTTCACTTCAGAAATCGAGTTAAATCCCTGGCTCTGAGTTTTCCTACAAGCAAGACTTCGTTTCAGTTAAGGGCATTTTCTTACAGCTCAAACGAACTATATCATTCATGAAGCTTACATGTTTCTCATCTTAACTGAGAAGCATTGGATGTGAGAGGACCTTTGCTTTGTATCAATTTCAAGCAGAGTTGAACTAGAAATGTTATGTATGTATAGGAAACACTGTTCTTTTCTTCTGAGCACACTCACGTTTCCTGCTGTATTAGAGAATCTAGAAAGCAAGCGTGTGCTTCTTGCTCTAAAGCAGAGTGTGATCCATGGATGAGAACTGTGTTGTGTGTTTCCCTTCAGAAATGGAGTTAAATCACAGGCTCTGTGTCTTCCAACAAGCAAGAATTCGTTTCTCGTAAGGGCAGTCACTTTTAAGCTCAAACGTACTACATCGTTCAGGAAGCTAACATGTTTCTCATCTTAACTGACAAGCATTGGATGTTAGAGTACCAGTGCTTGGTATCAGTTTCAGAAGCAGAGTTGAACTAGATATGGTCCGTATGTGTAGGAAACAACGTTCTTTTTTTCTCATCACACTTATGTTTCCTGCTGTCTTAGAGACTCTAGAAAGCAAGTGCGTGCTTCTTGCTCTAAAGCAGAGTGTGATACATGGATGAGAACTGTGTTGTGTTTTTCCATTCAGAAATGGAGTTAAATCCCAGGCTCTGAGTCTTCCTACAAGCAAGACTTCGTTTCAGGTAAGGGCAGTCACTTTTCAGCTCAAACGAGCTATATTGTTCACGAAGCTCACACGTTTGCCATCTTAACTGAGAAGCATTGGATGTAGAGGACCTTTGCTTTGTATCAGTTTCAAGCAGTGTTGATCTAGATATATCTGTATGTATAGGATACACGGTTCTTTTCTTCTGAGCACACTCACATTTCCTGCTGTATTAGAGACTCTAGAAAGCAAGAGCGTGATTGTTGCTCTAAAGCAGAGTGTGATCAATGGATGAGAACTCTGTTGTGAGTTTCACTTCAGAAGTGGAGTTAAATCCCAGGCTCTGAGTCTTCCTACAAGCAAGAATTTGTTTCAGGTAATGGAAGTTACTTTTCAGCTCAAACGAATTACATCAGTCACGAAACTCACACGTTTCTCATCTTAACTGACAAGCATCGGATGTTAGACAACCAGTGCTTTGTATCAGTTTCAGAAGCAGAGTTGGACTAGATATGATCCGTATGTGTAGGAAACACCGTTCATTTGTTCTCAGCACACTCATGTTTCCTGCTGTCTTAGAGACTCTTGAATGCTAGAGCATGCCTCTTGCTCTAAAGCAGACTGTGATCAATGGATGGGAACTCTGTTGTTTGTTTCACTTCAGAAATGAAGTTAAATCCCTGGCTCTGAGTCTTTCTACAAGCAAGAATTCTTTTCAGGCAAGGGCCTTTACTTTACAGCTCAAACGAACTATATTGTTCACGAAGCTCACACGTTTCTCATCTTAACTGAGAGGCATTGCATGTTAGAGGACCTTTGCTTTGTATGAATTTCAAGCAGAGTTGAACTAGATATGGTCCGTTTGTATAGGAAACACGGTTCTTTTGTTCTCAGCACACTCATGTTTCCTGCTGTATTAGAGACTCTAGAAAGCAAGTGCGTGCTTCTTGCTTTAAAGCAGAGTGTGATCAATGGATGAGAACTCTGCTGTGTGTTTCCATTCAGAAATGGAGTTAAATCCCCGGCTCTGAGTCTTCCTACAAGCAGGACTTCGTTTCAGGTAAGGGCAGTCACCTTACAGCTCAAACGAACTATATAGTTCACGATGCTCACACGCTATTCATCTTAACTGAGAAGCATTGGATGTGAGAGGACCTTTGCTTTGTATCAATTTCAAGCAGAGTTGAACTAGATATGGTCCGTTTGTATAGGAAACACGGTTCTTTTGTTCTGAGCACACTCACATTTCCTGCTGTATTAGAGACTCTAGAAAGCAAGAGCGTGCTTCTTGCTCTAAATCAGAGTGTGATCCATGGATGAGAACTGTGTTGTGTGTTTCCCTTCAGAAACGGAGTTAAATCCCAGGCTCTGAGTCTTCCTAAAAGCAAGACTTCGTTTCAGGTAAGGGCAGTCACTTTTCACCTCAAACGAACTACATCATTCAGGAAGCTCACACGTTTCTCATCTTAACTGACAAGCATCGGATGTTAGAGGACCAGTGCTTTGTATCAGTTTCAGAAGCCGAGTTGGACTAGATATGATCCGTGGGTGTAGGAAACACCGTTCATTTGTTGTCAGCACACTCAAGTTTCCTGCTCTCTTAGAGATTCTACAAAGCTAGAGTGTGCTTCTTGCTCTAAAGCAGAGTGTGATCAATGGATGAGAACTCTGCTGTGTGTTTCACTTCAGAAATGGAGTTAAATACCTGGCTATGAGTCTTCCTACAAGCAAGAATTCATTTCAGGTAAGGGCATTTACTTTACAGCTCAAACTAACTATATCGTTCACGAAGCTCACATGTTTCTCATCTTAACTGAGAATCATTGGATGTTAGAGGACCTTTGCTTTGTATCAGTTGCAAGCAGTGTTGATCTAGATATATCTGTATGTATAGGATACACGGTTCTTTTCTTCTGAGCACACTCACATTTCCTGCTGTATTAGAGACTCTAGAAAGCAAGAGCGTGCTTATTGCTCTAAAGCAGAGTGTGGTCCATGGGTGAGAACTGTGTTGTGTGTTTCCCTTCAGAAATGGAGTTCAATCCCAGGCTCTGAGTCTTCCTACAATAAAGAATTCGTTTCTGGTACGGGAAGTTACTTTACAGCTCAAAGGAACTACATCGTTCACGAAGCTCACACTTTTCTCATCTTAACTGACAAGCATTGGATGTTAGAGGACCAGTGCTTTGTACCAGTTTCAGAAGCAGAGTTGGACTAGATATGATCCGTATGTGTAGGGAACACCGTTCATTTGTTGTCAGCACACTCAAGTTTCCTGCTGTCTTAGAGACTCTAGAAAGCTAGAGTGTGCTTCTTGCTCTAAAGCAGAGTGTGATCAATGGATGAGAACTCTGCTGTGTGTTTCTCTTCAGAAATTGAGTTAAATACCTGGCTATGATATTTCCTACAGAGAAGACTTCGTATCAGGTAAGGGCAGTCACTTTACAGCTCAAACGAACTACATCGTTCACGAAGCTCACACGTTTCTCATCTTAACTGATAAGCATCGGATGTTAGAGGACTATTGCTTTGTATCAGTTTCAGAAGCAGAGTTAGACTAGATATGGTCCGTATGTATAAGAAACCCCGTTCTTTTGTTCTCAGCACACTCAGGTTTCCTGCTGTATTACAGACTCTAGAAAGCTAGAGCATGCTCCTTGCTCTAAAGCAGACTGTGATGAATAGATGAGAACTCTGTTGTGTGTTTCACTTCAGAAATGGAGTTAAATCCCAGGCTCTGAGTCTTCCTACAAGCAAGACTTCGATTCAGTTAAGGGCATTTTCTTTACAGCTCAAACGAACTATATCGTTCACGAAGCTCAAACGTTTCTCATCTTAACTGAGAAGCATTGGATGTTAGAGGACTTTTGCTTTGTATCAATTTCAAGCAGAGTTGAACTAGATATGGTCTGTATGTATAGGAAACATGGTTCTTTTCATCTGAGCACACTCACATTTCCTGCTGTATTAGAGACTCTAGAAAGCAAGAGCATGCATCTTGCTCTAGAGCCGAGTTTGGTCCATGGGTGAGAACTGTGTTGTGTGTTTCCCTTCAGAAATGGAGTTAAATCCCCGGCTCTGAGTCTTCCTACAAGCAAGACTTCCTTTCATTTAAGCGCAGTCACTTTTCAGCTCAATCAAACTACATCGTTCACGAAGCTCACACGTTCCTCATCTTAAATGACAAGCATTGGATGTTAGAAGACCTGTGGTTTGTATCAGTTTCAGAAGCAGAGTTGGACTAGATATGGTCCGTATGTGTAGGAAACACCATTCTTTTCTGCTCAGCACACTCACATTTCCGGCTGTCTTAAAGACTCTAGAAAGCCAGAGCGTGCTTCTTGCTCTAAAGCAGAGTGTGATCAATGGATGAGAACTCTGCTGTGTGTTCCTCTTCAGAAATGGATTTCAATCCCAGGCTCTGAGTCTTCCTACAAGCAAGACTTCGTTTCAAATAAGGGCAGTTACTTTACAGCTCAAACGAACTGCATTGTACAGGAAGCTCACACGTTTCTCGGTCTTAATTGAAAAGCATTGGATGTTACAGGACCTGTGCTTTGTGTCAGTTTCAGAAGAAGTGTTGAACTAGATATGTTCCGTATGTGTAGGAAACACAGTTCTTTTGTTCTGAGCACAATCACGTTTCCTGCTGTATTAGAGACTCTAGAAAGGAAGAGCGTTGTTCTTGCTCTAAAGCAGAGTGTGATTAATGGATGAGAACTGTGCTGTGTGTTTCCCTTCATAAGTGGAGTTAAATCCCAGGCTCTGATTCTTCCTACAAGTGACACTTCATTTCAGGTAAGGGCAGTTACTTTACAGCTCAAACGAACTACATCGTTCACGAAGATCCCATGTTTCTCATCTTAAATGACAAGCTTTGGATGTTAGTGGACCTGTGCTTTGTATCAATTTCAGAGGCAGAGATGGACTAGATATGGTCCGTATGTGTAGGAAATACCGTTCTTTTGTTCTCAGCACACTCACGTTTCCTGCTGTCTTAGAGATTCTAGAAAGCAAGAGCGTGCTTCTTGCTCTAAAGCTGAGTGTGATCAATGGATGAGAACTCTGCTGTGTGTTCCACTTCAGAAATTGCGTTAAATCATAGGCTCTGAGTCTTCCTACAAGCAAGACTTCGTTTCATGTAAGGGCAGTTACTTTACATCTCAAACGAACTACATCATTCACGAAGCTCACACGTTTCTCATCTAAACTGACAAGCATTGGATGTTAGAGGACCTGTGGTTTGTATGAGTTTCAGAAGCAGAGTTGGACTAGATATGGTCCGTATGTGTAGGATACACCATTCATTTGTTCTCAGCACACTCATGTTTCCTGCTGTATCAGAGACTCTAGAAAGGAAGAGCATGGTTCTTGCTCTAAAGCAGAGTGTGATCTATGGATGAGAACTCTGCTGCGAGTTTCACTTCAGAAATGGTGTTAAATCCCAAGCTCTTAGTCTTCCAAGAAGCAAGACTTCACTTCAAGTAAGGGCAGTTACTTTATAACTCAAACGAACTACATCGTTCATGAAGCTCACACGTTTCTCATCTAAACTGACAAGCATTGGATGTTAGAGGACCTGTGGTTTGTATCAGTTTCAGAAGCAGAGTTGGACTAGATATGGTCCGTATTTGTAGGAAACACCATTCTTTTCTTCTCAGCACACTCACGTTTCCTGCTGTCTTAGAGACCCTAGAAAGCAAGAGCGTGCTTCTTGCTCTAAAGCAGAGTGTGATCTATCGATGAGAACTCTGCTGTGTGTTTCACTTCAGAAATGCAGTTAAATCCCAGGCTCTGAGTCTTCCTACAAGTAAGACTTCATTTCAGGTAAGGGCAGGTACTTTACAGCTCAAACGAACTACATCGTTCACGAAGCTCACACGTTTCTCATCTTAACAGACAAGCATTGGATGTTAGAGGACCAGTGTGTTGTATCAGTTTCAGAAGCAGAGTTGGACTAGATATGGTCCGTATGTGTAGGAAACACCATTCTTTTCTGCTCAGCACACTCACTTTTCCTGATATCTTAGAGAATCTAGAAAGGAAGAGCATGGTTCTTGCTATAAAGCAGAGTGTGATTCATGAATGAGAACTGTGCAGTGTGCTTCCCTTCAGAAATGGAGTTAAATCCCAGGCTCTGTGGCTTCCTACAAGCAAGACTTCGTTTCAGGTAAGGGCAGTCACTTTTCAGCTCAAACGAACTACATAGTTCACGAATCTAACACGTTTCCCATCTTACCTGACAAGCATTGGATGTTAGAGGACCAGTGCTTTATATCAATTTCAGAAGCAGAGTTGGACTAGATATGGTACGTATGTGTAGGAAACACCGTTCTTTTATTCTCAGCACACTCACGTTTCCTGCTGTCTTAGAGAATCTAGAAAGCAATACCGTGCTTCTTTCTCTAAACCAGAGTGTGATCAATGGATGAGAACTCTGCTGTGTGTTCCTCTTCAGAAATGGAGTTAAATCCCAGGCTCTTAGTCTTCCAAGAAGCAAGACTTCACTTCAGGTAAGGGCAGTTACTTTACAGCTCAAACGAACTACATCATTCATGAAACTCACACGTTTCTCATCTAAACTGACAAGCATTGGATGTTAGAAGACCTGTGGTTTGTATCAGTTTCAGAAGCAGAGTTGGACTAGATATGGTCCGTATGTGTAGGAAACACCATTCTTTTCTGCTCAGCACACTCACGTTTCCGGCTGTCTTAGAGACTCTAGAAAGCCAGAGCGTGCTTCTTGCTCTAAACCAGAGTGTGATCAATGGATGAGAACTCTGCTGTGTGTTCCTCTTCAGAAATGGTGTTAAATCCCAGGCTCTGAGTCTTCCTACAAGCAAGAATTCGTTTCAGGTAAGGGATGTTACTTTATAGCTGAAACGAACTACATTGTTCACAGAGCTCACACGTTTCTCATCTTAACTGACAAGCATTGGATGTTAGAGGACCTGTGGTTTGTTTCAGTTTCAGAAGCAGAGTTGGATTAGATATGGTCCCTATGTGTAGGAAACACTGTTCTTTTGTTCTCATCACACTCATGATTCCGGCTCTCTTAGAGAATCTCTAAAGCAAGAGCGTGCTTTTTGCTGTAAAGCAGAGTGGGAACAATGGATGAGAACTCTGCTGTGGGTTTCACTTCAGAAATGGAGTTATCCCAGGCTGTGAGTCTTCCTACAAGCAAGACTTCATTTCAGGTAAGGGCAGTCACTTTTCAGCTCACACAAACTACATCGTTCACAAAGCTAACACGTTTCCCATATTACCTGACAAGCATTGGATGTTAGAGGACCAGTGCGTTGTATCAGTTTCAGAGGCAGAGTTGGACTAGATATGGTCCGTATGTGTAGGAAACACCGTTCTTTTGTTCTCAGCACACTCTTTTTTCCTGATGTCTTAGAGACTATAGAAAGCAAGAGCGTGCTTCTTGCTCTAAAGCAGAGTGTGATCAATGGATGAGAACTCTGCTGTGTGTTCCACTTGAGAAATGGATTTAAATCCCAGGCTCTGAGTCTTCCTACAAGCAAGACTTCATTTCAGGTAAGGGCAGTTACTTTACAGCTCAAAGGAACTGCATCGTTCAAGAAGCTCCCATGTTTCTCATCTTAAATGACAAGCTTTGGAGGTTAGAGGACCTGTGCTTTGTATCAATTTCAGAGGCAGAGTTGGACTAGATATGGTCTGTATGTGTAGTAAACACCGTTCTTTTGTTCTCAGCACACTCACGTTTCCTGCTGTCTTAGAGACTCTAGAAAGCAAGAACGTGCTTCTTGCTCTAAAGCAGAGTGTGATCAATGGAAGAGAACTTGCTGTGGGTTCCACTTCAGAAATGGTGTTAAATCCCAGGCTCTGAGTCTTCCTACATGCAAGACTTCGTTTCAGGTAAGGCCCGTTAATTTACAGCTCAAATGAACTACATCATACACGAAGCTCACACGTTTCTCGGTCTTAATTGAAAAGCATTGGACGTTACAAGACCTGTGCTTTGTGTCAGTTTCAGAAGAAGTGTTGAACTAGATATGGTCCGTATGTGTAGGAAACACAGTTCTTTTGTTCTGAGCACAATCACGTTTCCTGCTGTATTAGAGACCCTGAAAGGAAGAGCGTGGTTCTTGCTCTAAAGCAGAGTGTGATTAATGGATGAGAACTGTGCTGTGTGTTTCCCTTCATAAGTGGAGTTAAATCCCAGGCTCTGATACTTCCTACAAGTGACACATCATTTCAGGTAAGGTCAAGTACTTTACAGCTCAAACGAACTACATCGTTCACGAAGCTCACACTTTTCTCATCTTAACTGACAAGCATTGGATGTTAGAGGACCTGTAGTTGGTTTCAGTTTCAGAAGCAGAGTTGAACTAGATATGGTCCGTATGTGTAGGAAACTCCGTACTTTTGTTCTGAGCACACTCATGTTTCCTGTTGTAATAGAGACTCTAGAAAGCAAGAGCGTGCTTCTTGCTCTAAAGCAGAATGGGATCCATGGATGAGGACTATGCTGTGTGTTTCCCTTCAGATATGGAGTTAAATCCCAGGCTCTGAGTCTTCCTACATGCAAGACTTCGTTTCAGGTAAGGGCAGTTACTTTACAGCTCAAACGAACTACATCGTACACGAAGCTCACACGTTTCTCTGTCTTAATTGAAAGCATTGGAAGTTACAGGACCTGTGCTTTGTGTCAGTTTCAGAATAAGTGTTGAACTAGATATGGTCTGTATGTGTAGAAAACACCGTTCTTTTGTTCTCAGCACACTCACGTTTCCTGCTGTCTTAGACACTCTAGAAAGCAAGAACGTGCTTCTTGCTCTAAAGCAGATTGTGATCAATGGAAGAGAACTGTGCTGTGTGTTCCACTTCAGAAATGGTGTTAAATCCCAGGCTCTGAGTCTTCCTACAAGCAAGACTTCGTTTCAGGTAAGGGCAGTCACTTTTCAGCTCACACAAACTACATCGTTCACAAAGCTCACACGTTTCTCATCTTAACTGACAAGCATTGGATGTTACAGGACCAGTGCTTTGTATCAGTTTCAGAAGCAGAGTTGGACTAGATATGATCCATATGTGTAGGAAACACCGTTCATTTGTTCTCAGCACACTCATGTTTCTTGCTCTCTTAGAGACTCTAGAAAGCTAGAGCGTGCTTCTTGCTCTAAAGCAGAGTGTGATCAATGGATGAGAACTCTGTTGTGTGTTTCACTTCAGAAATGGAGTTAAATCCCTGGCTCTGAGTCTTCTACAAGCAAGACTTCGTTTCAGGTATGAGCATTTACTTTACAGCTCAAACGAACTATATCGTTCACGAATCTCAGAGTTTCTCATCTTAACTGAGAAGCAATGGATGTCAGAGGACCTTTGCTTTATATCAATATCAGCAGAGTTGAACTAGATATGGTCCGTATGTATAGGAAACAATGTTCTTTTCTTATGAGCACACTCACGTTTCCTGCTGTATTAGAGACTGTAGAAAGCAAGAGCGTGCTTCTTGCTCTAAAGCAGAGTGTGATCAATGGATGAGAACTCTGTTGTGTGTTTCACTTCAGAAATGGAGTTTAATCCCAGGCTATGAGTATTCCTACAAGCAAGACTTCGTTTCAGGTAAGGGCAGTCACTTTACAGCTCAAACGAACTACATCGTTCACGAAGCTCACACGTTTCTCATCTTAACTGAGAAGAATTGGATGTGAGAGGACCTTTGCTTTGTATCAATTTCAAGCAGAGTTGAACTAGATATGGTCTGTATGTATAGGAAACACCCTTATTTTCTTCTGAGCAAACTCACATTTCCTGCTGTATTAGAGACTCTATAAAGCAAGAGCGTGTTTCTTGCTCTAAAGCAGAGTGTGATCCATGGGTGAGAACTGTGTTGTGTGTTTCACTTCAGAAATGGAGTTAAATCCCAGGTTCTGTGTCTTCCTACAAGCAAGACCTCGTTTCAGGTAAGGGCAGTCACTGTTCAGCTCTAACGAACTACATCATTCAGGAAGCTCACACGTTTCTCATCGTAAATAACAGGCATCAAATGTTAGAGAACCAGAGCTTTGTATCAGTTTCAGAAGCAGAGTTGGACTAGATATGGTCCATATGTGTAGGAAACACCGTTCTTTTGTTCTCAGCACACTCACGTTTCATGCTGTCTTAGAGACCCTGGAAAGCAAGAGCGTGCTTCTTGCTCTAAATCAGAGAGTGAACAATGGATGACAACTCTGCAGTGTGTTTCACTTCAGAAATTGAGTTATATCCCCGGCTCTTAGTCTTCCTACATGAAAGACTTCGTTTCAGGTAAGGGCAGTCACTTTTAAGCTCAAACAAACTAAATCATTCACGAAGCTCACACGTTCCTCATCTTAACTGACAAGCATTGGATGTTAGAGGACTAGTGCTTTGTATCAGTTTCAGAAGCAGAGTTGGACTAGATATGTTCCGTATGTGTAGGAAACACCATTCATTTGTGGTCAGCACACTCAAGTTTCCTGCTCTCTTAGAGACTCTAGAAAGCTAGAGTGTGCTTCTTGCTCTAAAGCAGAGTGTGATCAATGGATGAGAACACTGTTGTGTGTTTCACTTCAGAAATGGAGTTAAATCCCTGGCTCTGAGTCTTCCTAAAAGCAAGACGTCGTTTCAGGTAAGGGCATTTACTTTTCAGCTCAAACGAACTATATCGTTCACGAAGCTCACAAGTTTCTCATCTTAACTGAGAAGCATTGGATGTCAGAAGACCTTTGCTTTGTATCAATATCAAGCAGAGTTGAACTAGATATGGTCCGTATTTATAGAAAACAGGGTTCTTTTCTTATGAGCACAGTCACGTTTCCTGCTGTATAAGAGAAAGTAGAAAGCAAGAGCGTGCTTCTTGCTCTAAAGCAGAGTGTGATCAATGGATGAGAACTCTGTTGTGTGTTTCACTTCAGAAATGGAGTTAAATCCCTGGCTATGAGTCTTCCTACGAGCAAGACTTCGTTTCAGGTAAGGGCAGTCACTTTACAGCTCAATCGAACTATATCTTTCACAAAGCTCACACGTTTCTCATCTTAACTGAGAAGCATTGGATGTGAGAGGACCTTTGCTTTATATCAATTTCAAGCAGAGTTGAACTAGATATGGTCTGTATGTATAGGAAACACGGTTCTTTTCTTCTGTGCACACTCACATTTACTGCTGTATTAGAGATTCTAGAAAGCAAGAGCGTGCTTCTTGCTCTAAAGAAGGGTGTGATCAATGGATGAGAACTCTGTTGTGTGTTTCACTTCAGAAATGGAGTTAAATCCCTGGCTCTGAGTCTTCCTACAAGCAAGACTTCGTTTCAGGTAAGGGCAGTCACTTTACAGCTCAAACGAACTACATCGTTCACAAAGCTCACACGTTTCTCATCTTAACTGAGAAGCATTGGATGTTAGAGGACCTGTGGTTTGTTTCAGTTTCAGAAGCAGAGTTGGATTAGATATGGTCCGTATGTGTAGGAAACACCGTTCTTTTGTTCTCATCACACTCATGTTTCCTGCTGTCTTAGAGAATCTAGAAAGCAAGAGCGTGCTTTTTGCTGTAAAGCAGAGTGTGAACAATGGATGAGAACTCTGCTGTGGGTTTCACTTCAGAAATGGAGTTATCCCAGGCCCTGAGTCTTCCTACAAGCGAGACTTCATTTCAGGTAAGGGCAGTCACTTTTCAGCTCACACAAACTACATCTTTCACAAAGCACACACGTTTCTCATCTTAACTGACAAGCATTGGATGTTACAGGACCAGTGCTTTGTATGAGTTTCAGAAGGAGAGATGAACTAGATATGATCCATATGTGTAGGAAACACCGTTCATTTGTTCTCAGCACACTCATGTTTCTTGCTCTCTTAGAGACTCTAGAAAGCTAGAGCGTGCTTCTTGCTGTAAAGCAGAGTGTGATCAATGGATGAGAACTCTGTTGTGTGTTTCACTTCAGAAATGGAGTTAAATCCCTGGCTCTGAGTCTTCTACAAGCAAGACTTCGTTTCAGGTAAGGGCGTTTACTTTACAGCTCAAACGAACTATATCGTTCACGAAGCTTACAAGTTTCTCATCTTAACTGAGAAGCATTGAATGTCAGAGGACCTTTGCTTTGTATCAATATCAAGCAGAGTTGGACTAGATAAGGTCCATATGTGTAGGAAACACCGTTCATTTGTTCTCAGCACACTCAAGTTTCCTGCTGTCTTAGAGACTCTAGAAAGCTAGAGCATGCTTCTTGCTCTAATGCATAGTGTGAACAATGGAAGAGAACTCTGCTGTGTGTTTCACTTCATAAATGGAGTTAAATCCCTGGCTCTGAGTCTTCCTACAAGCAAGACTTCGTTTCAGGTAAGGGCATTTACTTTATAGCTCAAAAGAACTATATCGTTCACGAAGCTCACACGTTTCTCATCTTAACTAAGAAGCATTGGATGTGCGAGGGCCTTTGCTTTGTAACAATTTCAAGCAGAGTTGAACTAGATATGGTCGGTATGTATAGGGAACATGGTTCTTTTCTTCTGAGCACACTCACATTTCCTGCTGTATTAGAGACTCTAGAAAGTAAGAGCGTGCTTCTTGCTCTAAAGCAGAGTGTGATCCATGGGTGAGAACTGTGTTGTGTGTTCCCTTCAGAAATGGAGTTAAATCACAGGCTCTGTGTCTTCCTACAAGTAAGACTTCATTTCAGGTAAGGGCAGTCACTTTTAAGTTCAAACGAACTACATCATTCAGGAAGCTCACACGTTTCTCATCTTAACTGACAAGCATCGGATGTGAGAGGACCAGTGCTTTGTATCAGTTTCAGAAGCAGAGTTGGACTAGATATGGTCCGTATGTGTAGGAAACCCCGTTCTTTTGTTCTCAGCACACTCACGTTTCATGCTGACTTAAAGACTCTGGAAAGCAAGAGCGTGCTTCTTGCTCTAAAGCAGAGTGTGAACAATGGATGACAACTATGCAGTGTGTTTCATTCAGAAATTGTGTTATATCCCCGGCTCTGAGTCTTCCTGCAAGCAAGAATTCGTTTCAGGTAAGGGCAGTCACTTTTCAGCTCAAATGAACTACATCGTTCACGAAGCTCACACGTTCCTCGTCTTAACTGACAAGAATTGGATGTTAGAGGACCAGTGCTTTGTATCAGTTTCAGAAGCAGAGTTGGACTAGATATGATCCGTATGTGTAGGAAACACCGTTCAATTGTTCTCAGCACACTCATGTTTCCTGCTGTCTTAGAGACTCTAGAAAGCTATAGTGTGCTTCTTGCTCTAAAGCAGAGTGTTATCAGTGGATGAGAACTCTGTTGTGTGTTTCACTTCAGAAATGGAGTTAAATCCCAGGCTCTGTGTCTTTCTACAAGCAAGACTTCTTTTCAGGTAGTGCAGTCACTTTTCAGCTCAAACGAACTACATCATTCAGGAAGCTCACACGTTTCTCATCTTAACTGACAAGCATTGGATGTTAGAGGACCTGTGGTTTGTTTCAGTTTCAGAAGCAGAGTTGGATTAGATATGGTCCGTATGTGTAGGAAACCTCGTTCTTTTGTTCTCATCACACTCATGTTTCCTGCTGTCTTAGAGAATCTAGAAAGCTAGAGCGTGCTTCTTGCTCTAATGCAGAGTGTGATCAATGGATGAGAACTCTGTTGTGTGTTTCACTTCAGAAATGGAGTTAAATCCCTGGCTCTGAGTCTTCTACAAGCAAGACTTCGTTTCAGGTAAGAGCATTTACTTTACAGCTCAAACGAACTATATCTTTCACGAAGCTCACAGGTTTCTCGTCTTAACTGAGAAGCATTGGATGTCAGAGGACCTTTGCTTTATATCAATATCAAGCAGAGTTGAACTAGATATGGTCTGTATGTATAGGAAACAGGGTTCTTTTCTTATGAGCACACTCACATTTCCTGCTGTATAAGAGACTGTAGAAAGCTAGAGCGTGCTTCTTGCTCTAAAGCAGAGTGTGATCAATGGATGAGAACTCTGTTGTGTGTTTCACTTCAGAAATGGAGTTAAATCCCTGGCTATGAGTCTTCCTACAAGCAAGAATTCGTTTCAGGTAAGGGCAGTCACTTTACAGCTCAAACGAACTACATCGTTCACGAAGCTCACACGTTTCTCATCTTAACTGAGAAGCATTGGATGTGAGAGGAGCTTTGCTTTGTATCAATTTCAAGCAGAGTTGAACTAGATATGGTCTGTATCTATAGGAAACACGGTTCTTTTGTTCTGAGCACACTCACGTTTCCTGCTGTATTAGAGACTCTAGAAAGCAAGAGCGTGTTTCTTGATCTAAAGCAGAGTGTGATCAATGGATGAGAACTCTGTTGTGTGTTTCACTTCAGAAATGGAGTTAAATCCTTGGCTCTGAGTCTTCCTACAAGAAAGACTTCGTTTCGGGTAAGGACATTTACTTTACAGCTCAAACGAACTATATCGTTCACGAAGCTCACACGTTTCTCATCTTAACTGGAAGCATTGGATGTGAGAGGACCTTTGCTTTGTATCAGTTTCAAGCAGAGTTGAACTAGATATGGTCTGTATGTATAGGAAACACCCTTCTGTTGTTCTCAGCACACTAACGTTTCCTGCTGTGTTAGAGACTCTAGAAAGCAAGAGCATGCTTCCTGCTATAAATCAGATTGTGACCAATGTATGAGAACTCTGTTGTGTGTTTCACTTCAGAAATGGAGTTAAATCCCAGGCTCTTTGTCTTCCTACATGCAAGACTTCGTTTGGTAAGGGCAGTCACTTTTCAGCTCAAACGAATTACATCAGTCACGAAACTCACACGTTTCTCATCTTAACTGACAAGCATTGGATGTTAGAGTACCAGTGCTGTGTATCAGTTTCAGAAGCAGAGTTGGACGAGATATGATCCGTATGTGTAGGAAACACCGTTCATTTGTTGTCAGCACACTCATGTTTCCTTCTGTCTTAGAGATTCTAGAAAGCTAGAGTGTGCTTCTTGCTCTAAAGCAGAGTGTGAACAATGGATGACAACTATGCAGTGTGTTTCATTCAGAAATTGAGTTATATCCCCGGCTCTGAGTCTTCCTGCAAGCAAGATTCGTTTCAGGTAAGGGCAGTCACTTTTCAGCTCAAATGAACTACATCGTTCACGAAGCTCACACGTTCCTCATCTTAACTGACAAGCATTGGATGTTAGAGGACCAGTGCTTTGTATCAGTTTCAGAAGCAGAGTTGGACTAGATATGATCCGTATGTGTAGGAAACACCGTTCATTTGAGGTCAGCACACTCAAGTTTCCTGCTATCTTAGAGACTCTAGAAAGCTAGAGTGTACTTCTTGCTCTAAAGCAGAGTGTGATCAATGGATGAGAACTCTGTTGTGTGTTTCACTTCAGAAATGGAGTTAAATCCCTGGCTATGAGTCTTCCTACAAGCAAGACTTCGTTTCAGGTAAGGGCAGTCACTTTACAGCTCAAACGAACTACATCATTCACGAAGCTCACACGTTTCTCATCTTAACTGACAAGCATCGGATGTTAGAGGACCACTTCTTTGTATCAGTTTCAGAAGCAGAGTTGGACTAGATATGATCCGTATCTGTACAAACACCGTTCATTTGTTCTCAGCACACTCATGTTTCCTGCTGTCTTAGAGACTCTAGAAACCTAGAGTGTGCTTCTTGCTCTAAAGCAGAGTGTTATCAGTGGATGAGAACTCTGTTGTGTGTTTCACTTCAGAAATGGAGTTAAATCCCAGGCTCTGTGTCTTTCTACAAGCAAGACTTCTTTTCAGGTAGGGCAGTCACTTTTCAGCTCAAACGAACTACATCATTCAGGAAGCTCACACGTTTCTCATCATAAATGACAAGCATCGGATGTTAGAGGACCAGTGGTTTGTATCAGTTTCAGAAGAAGAGTTGGACTAGATATGGTCCGTATGTGTAGGAAACACCGTTCATTTGTTGTCAGCACACTCAAGTTTCCTGCTCTCTTAGAGACTCTAGAAAGCTAGAGTGTGCTTCTTGCTCTAAATCAGAGTGTGATCAATGCATGAGAACTCTGTTGTGTGTTTCACTTCAGAAATGGAGTTAAATCCCTGGCTCTGAGTCTTCCTAAAAGCAAGACTACGTTTCAGGTAAGGGAAGTTACTTTACAGCTCAAACGAACTATATCGTTCACAGAGCTCATACGTTTCTCATCTTAACTGAGAAGCATTGGATGTGAGAGGACCTTTGCTTTGTATCAATTTCAAGCAGAGTTGAACTAGATATGGTCCGTATGTATAGGAAACACGGTTCTATTCTTCTGAGCACACTCACGTTTCCTGCTTTATTAGAGACTCTAGAAAGCAAGAGCGTGCTTCTTGCTCTAAAGCAGAGTGTGATCCATGGATGAGAACTGTGTTGTGTGTTTCCCTTCAGCAATGGAGATAATTCCCAGGCTCTGTGTCTTCCTACAAGCAAGACTTCGTTTCAGGTATGAGCAGTCACATTTCAGCTCAAAGGAACTACATTATTCGTGAAGCTCACACGTTTCTCATCTTAACTGACAAGCATTGGATATTAGAGGACCAGTGATTTCTATCAGTTTAAGAAGCAGAGTTGGACTAGATATGATCCGTATGTGTAGGAAACACCTTTCATTTGTTGTCAGCACACTCATGTTTCCTGCTGTCTTAGAGACTCTAGAAAGCTAGAGCGTGCTTCTTGCTCTAAAGCAGTGTGTGATCAATGGATGAGCACTCTGTTGTGTGTATCACTCCAGAAATGGAGTTAAATCCCTGGCTCTGAGTCTTCCTACAAGCAGGACTTCGTTTTAGGTACGGGCATTTACTTTACAGCTCAAACGAACTATATCGTTCACGATGCTCACACGCTATTCATCTTAACTGAGAAGCATTGGATGTGAGAGGACCTTTGCTTTGTATCAATTTCAAGCAGAGTTGAACTAGAAATGTTCTGTATGTATAGGAAACACGGTTCTTTTCTTCTGAGCACACTCACGTTTCCTGCTGTATTAGAGACTCTAGAAAGCAAGCACGTGCTTCTTGCGCTAAAGCAGAGTGTGATCAATGGATGAGAACTCTCCTGTGTGTTTCACTTCAGAAGTGGAGTTAAATCCCATGCTCTGAGTCTTCCTACAAGCAAGACTTCGTTTCAGGTAAGGGCATCACTTTTCAGCTCAAACAAACTACATCGTAAACAAAGCTCACACGTTTCTCATCTTAACTGACAAGCATTGGATATTAGAGGACCAGTTATTTGTATCAGTTTCAGAAGCAGAGTTAGACTAGATATGATCCGTATGTGTAGGAAACACCGTTCATTTGTTCTCAGCACACTCAAGTTTCCTGCTGTCTTAGAGACTCTAGAAAGCTAGAGCATGCTTCTTGCTCTAATGCATAGTGTGAACAATCGAAGAGAACTCTGCTGTGTGTTTCACTTCAGAAATGGACTTAAATCCCTGGCTCTGAGTCTTCCTTTAAGCAAGATTTCATTTCAGGTAAGGGCATTTACTTTACATCTCAAACGAACTATATCATTCACGAAGCTCACATGTTTCTCATCTTATCTGAGAAGCATTGGATGTTAGAAGACCTTTGCTTTGTATCAGTTTCAAGCAGTGTTGATCTAGATATATCTGTATGTATAGGATACACTGTTCTTTTCATCTGAGCACACTCACATTTCCTGCTGTATTAGAGACTCTAGAAAGCAAGAGCATGCTTGTTGCTCTAAAGCAGAGGGTGATCAATGGATGAGAACTCTGTTGTGTGTTTCACTTCAGAAGTGGAGTTAAATCCCAGGCTCTGAGTCTTCCAACAAGCAAGAATTCGTTTCAGGTAAGGGAAGTAACTTTACAACTCAAACGAACTACATCGTTCACGAATCTCACACGTTTCTCATCTTAACTGACAAGCATTGGATGTTAGAGGACCATTGCTTTCTATCAGTTTCAGAAGCAGAGTTGGACTAGATATGGTCCGTATGTGTAAGAAACCCCGATCTTTTGTTCTCAGCACACTCAGGTTTCCTGCTGTATTACAGAATCTAGAAAGCTAGAGCGTGCTTCTTGCTCTAAAGCAGAGTGTGATGAATAGATGTGAACTCTGTTGTGTGTTTCACTTCAGAAATCGAGTTAAATCCCTGGCTCTGAGTTTTCCTACAAGCAAGACTTCGTTTCAGTTAAGGGCATTTTCTTACAGCTCAAACGAACTATATCATTCATGAAGCTTACATGTTTCTCATCTTAACTGAGAAGCATTGGATGTGAGAGGACCTTTGCTTTGTATCAATTTCAAGCAGAGTTGAACTAGAAATGTTATGTATGTATAGGAAACACTGTTCTTTTCTTCTGAGCACACTCACGTTTCCTGCTGTATTAGAGAATCTAGAAAGCAAGCGTGTGCTTCTTGCTCTAAAGCAGAGTGTGATCCATGGATGAGAACTGTGTTGTGTGTTTCCCTTCAGAAATGGAGTTAAATCACAGGCTCTGTGTCTTCCAACAAGCAAGAATTCGTTTCTCGTAAGGGCAGTCACTTTTAAGCTCAAACGTACTACATCGTTCAGGAAGCTAACATGTTTCTCATCTTAACTGACAAGCATTGGATGTTAGAGTACCAGTGCTTGGTATCAGTTTCAGAAGCAGAGTTGAACTAGATATGGTCCGTATGTGTAGGAAACAACGTTCTTTTTTTCTCATCACACTTATGTTTCCTGCTGTCTTAGAGACTCTAGAAAGCAAGTGCGTGCTTCTTGCTCTAAAGCAGAGTGTGATACATGGATGAGAACTGTGTTGTGTTTTTCCATTCAGAAATGGAGTTAAATCCCAGGCTCTGAGTCTTCCTACAAGCAAGACTTCGTTTCAGGTAAGGGCAGTCACTTTTCAGCTCAAACGAGCTATATTGTTCACGAAGCTCACACGTTTGCCATCTTAACTGAGAAGCATTGGATGTAGAGGACCTTTGCTTTGTATCAGTTTCAAGCAGTGTTGATCTAGATATATCTGTATGTATAGGATACACGGTTCTTTTCTTCTGAGCACACTCACATTTCCTGCTGTATTAGAGACTCTAGAAAGCAAGAGCGTGATTGTTGCTCTAAAGCAGAGTGTGATCAATGGATGAGAACTCTGTTGTGAGTTTCACTTCAGAAGTGGAGTTAAATCCCAGGCTCTGAGTCTTCCTACAAGCAAGAATTTGTTTCAGGTAATGGAAGTTACTTTTCAGCTCAAACGAATTACATCAGTCACGAAACTCACACGTTTCTCATCTTAACTGACAAGCATCGGATGTTAGACAACCAGTGCTTTGTATCAGTTTCAGAAGCAGAGTTGGACTAGATATGATCCGTATGTGTAGGAAACACCGTTCATTTGTTCTCAGCACACTCATGTTTCCTGCTGTCTTAGAGACTCTTGAATGCTAGAGCATGCCTCTTGCTCTAAAGCAGACTGTGATCAATGGATGGGAACTCTGTTGTTTGTTTCACTTCAGAAATGAAGTTAAATCCCTGGCTCTGAGTCTTTCTACAAGCAAGAATTCTTTTCAGGCAAGGGCCTTTACTTTACAGCTCAAACGAACTATATTGTTCACGAAGCTCACACGTTTCTCATCTTAACTGAGAGGCATTGCATGTTAGAGGACCTTTGCTTTGTATGAATTTCAAGCAGAGTTGAACTAGATATGGTCCGTTTGTATAGGAAACACGGTTCTTTTGTTCTCAGCACACTCATGTTTCCTGCTGTATTAGAGACTCTAGAAAGCAAGTGCGTGCTTCTTGCTTTAAAGCAGAGTGTGATCAATGGATGAGAACTCTGCTGTGTGTTTCCATTCAGAAATGGAGTTAAATCCCCGGCTCTGAGTCTTCCTACAAGCAGGACTTCGTTTCAGGTAAGGGCAGTCACCTTACAGCTCAAACGAACTATATAGTTCACGATGCTCACATGCTATTCATCTTAACTGAGAAGCATTGGATGTGAGAGGACCTTTGCTTTGTATCAATTTCAAGCAGAGTTGAACTAGATATGGTCCGTTTGTATAGGAAACACGGTTCTTTTGTTCTGAGCACACTCACATTTCCTGCTGTATTAGAGACTCTAGAAAGCAAGAGCGTGCTTCTTGCTCTAAATCAGAGTGTGATCCATGGATGAGAACTGTGTTGTGTGTTTCCCTTCAGAAACGGAGTTAAATCCCAGGCTCTGAGTCTTCCTACAAGCAAGACTTCGTTTCAGGTAAGGGCAGTCACTTTTCACCTCAAACGAACTACATCATTCAGGAAGCTCACACGTTTCTCATCTTAACTGACAAGCATCGGATGTTAGAGGACCAGTGCTTTGTATCAGTTTCAGAAGCCGAGTTGGACTAGATATGATCCGTGGGTGTAGGAAACACCGTTCATTTGTTGTCAGCACACTCAAGTTTCCTGCTCTCTTAGAGATTCTACAAAGCTAGAGTGTGCTTCTTGCTCTAAAGCAGAGTGTGATCAATGGATGAGAACTCTGCTGTGTGTTTCACTTCAGAAATGGAGTTAAATACCTGGCTATGAGTCTTCCTACAAGCAAGAATTCATTTCAGGTAAGGGCATTTACTTTACAGCTCAAACTAACTATATCGTTCACGAAGCTCACATGTTTCTCATCTTAACTGAGAATCATTGGATGTTAGAGGACCTTTGCTTTGTATCAGTTGCAAGCAGTGTTGATCTAGATATATCTGTATGTATAGGATACACGGTTCTTTTCTTCTGAGCACACTCACATTTCCTGCTGTATTAGAGACTCTAGAAAGCAAGAGCGTGCTTATTGCTCTAAAGCAGAGTGTGGTCCATGGGTGAGAACTGTGTTGTGTGTTTCCCTTCAGAAATGGAGTTCAATCCCAGGCTCTGAGTCTTCCTACAATAAAGAATTCGTTTCTGGTACGGGAAGTTACTTTACAGCTCAAAGGAACTACATCGTTCACGAAGCTCACACTTTTCTCATCTTAACTGACAAGCATTGGATGTTAGAGGACCAGTGCTTTGTACCAGTTTCAGAAGCAGAGTTGGACTAGATATGATCCGTATGTGTAGGGAACACCGTTCATTTGTTGTCAGCACACTCAAGTTTCCTGCTGTCTTAGAGACTCTAGAAAGCTAGAGTGTGCTTCTTGCTCTAAAGCAGAGTGTGATCAATGGATGAGAACTCTGCTGTGTGTTTCTCTTCAGAAATTGAGTTAAATACCTGGCTATGATATTTCCTACAGAGAAGACTTCGTATCAGGTAAGGGCAGTCACTTTACAGCTCAAACGAACTACATCGTTCACGAAGCTCACACGTTTCTCATCTTAACTGATAAGCATCGGATGTTAGAGGACTATTGCTTTGTATCAGTTTCAGAAGCAGAGTTAGACTAGATATGGTCCGTATGTATAAGAAACCCCGTTCTTTTGTTCTCAGCACACTCAGGTTTCCTGCTGTATTACAGACTCTAGAAAGCTAGAGCATGCTCCTTGCTCTAAAGCAGACTGTGATGAATAGATGAGAACTCTGTTGTGTGTTTCACTTCAGAAATGGAGTTAAATCCCAGGCTCTGAGTCTTCCTACAAGCAAGACTTCGATTCAGTTAAGGGCATTTTCTTTACAGCTCAAACGAACTATATCGTTCACGAAGCTCAAACGTTTCTCATCTTAACTGAGAAGCATTGGATGTTAGAGGACTTTTGCTTTGTATCAATTTCAAGCAGAGTTGAACTAGATATGGTCTGTATGTATAGGAAACATGGTTCTTTTCATCTGAGCACACTCACATTTCCTGCTGTATTAGAGACTCTAGAAAGCAAGAGCATGCATCTTGCTCTAGAGCCGAGTTTGGTCCATGGGTGAGAACTGTGTTGTGTGTTTCCCTTCAGAAATGGAGTTAAATCCCCGGCTCTGAGTCTTCCTACAAGCAAGACTTCCTTTCATTTAAGCGCAGTCACTTTTCAGCTCAATCAAACTACATCGTTCACGAAGCTCACACGTTCCTCATCTTAAATGACAAGCATTGGATGTTAGAGGACCTGTGGTTTGCTTCAGTTTCAGAAGCAGAGTTGGACTAGATATGGTCCGTATGTGTAGGAAACACCGTTCTTTTGTTCTCATCACACTCATGTTTCTTGCTGTCTTAGAGAATCTAGAAAGCAAGAGCGTTCTTCTTGCTCTAAAGCAGAGTGTGAACAATGGATGAGAACTCTGCAGTGTGTTTCACTTCAGAAATGGAGTTATCCCAGGCTCTGAGTCTTCCTACAAGCAAGACTTCGTTTCAGGTAAGGGCAGTCACTTTTCAGCTCAAACGAACTACATCATTCAGGAAGCTCACACGTTGCTTATCTTAACTGACAAGCATTGGATTTTAGAAGATCATTGCTTTGTATCAGTTTCAGAAGCAGAGTTGGACTAGATATGGTCCGTACATGTAGGAAACACGGTTATTTTGTTCTCATCACACTCATGTTTCCTGCTGTCTTAGAGACTCTAGAAAGCAAGAGTGTGCTTCTTGCTGTAAAGGAGAGTGTGAGCAATGGATGAGAACTCTGCTGTGTGTTTCACTTCAGAAATGGAGTTAAATCCCCGGCTCTGAGTCTTCCTACAAGCAGGACTTCGTTTCAGGTAAGGGCATTTACTTTACAGCTGAAACGAACTATATCTTTCACGATGCTCACACGCTATGCATCTTAACTGAGAAGCATTGGATGTGAGAGGACCTTTGATTTGTATCAATTTCAAGCAGAGTTTAACTAGATATGTTCTGTATGTATAGGAAACACGGTTCTTTTCTTCTGAGCACACTCACGTTTCCTGCTATATTAGAGACTCTAGAAAGCAAGAGCGTGCTTCTTGCTCTAATGCAGAGTGTGATCCATGGATGAGAACTGTGTTGTGTGTTTCCCTTCAGAAATGGAGTTAAATCACAGGCTCTGTGTCTTCCTACAAGCAAGAATTCGTTTCACGTAAGGGCAGTCACTTTTCAGCTCAAACGTACTACATCGTTCAGGAAGCTCACATGTTTCTCATCTTAACTGACAAGCATCGGATGTTAGAATACCAGTGCTTTGTATCAGTTTCAGAAGCAGAGTTGAACTAGATATGGTCCGTATGTGTAGGAAACAACGTTCTTTTTTTCTCATCACACTTATGTTTCCTGCTGTCTTAGAGACTCTAGAAAGCAAGAGCGTGCTTCTTGCTCTAAAGCAGAGTGTGATCAATGGATGAGAACTCTCCTGTGTGTTTCACTTCAGAAATGGAGTTAAATCCCAGGCTCTGTGTCTTCCTACAAGCAAGACTTCTTTTCAGGTAAGGGCATCACTTTTCAGCTCAAACAATCTACATCGTTCACAAAGATCACACGTTTCTCATCTTAACTGACAAGCATCGGATGTTAGAGGACCAGTGCTTTGTATCAGTTTCAGAAGCAGAGTTGGACTAGATATGATCCGTATGTGTAGGAAATACCGTTCATTTGTTCTCAGCACACTCAAGTTTCCTGCTGTCTTAGAGACTCTAGAAAGCTAGAGCATCCTTCTTGCTCTAATGCATAGTGTGAACAATGGAAGAGAACTCTGCTTTGTGTTTCACTTCATAAATCGAGTTAAATCCCTGGCTCTGAGTCTTCCTACAAGCAAGAATTCATTTCAGGTAAGGGCATTTACTTTACAGCTCAAACTAACTATATCGTTCACAAAGCTCACATGTTTCTCATCTTAACTGAGAAGCATTGGATGTTAGAGGACCTTTGCTTTGTATCAGTTGCAAGCAGTGTTGATCTAGATATATCTGTATGTATAGGATACACGGTTCTTTTCTTCTGAGCACACTCACATTTCCTGCTGTATTAGAGACTCTAGAAAGCAAGAGCGTGCTTATTGCTATAAAGCAGAGTGTGGTCCATGGGTGAGAACTGTGTTGTGTGTTTCCCTTCAGAAATGGAGTTCAATCCCAGGCTCTGAGTCTTCCTACAATAAAGAATTCGTTTCTGGTACGGGAAGTTACTTTACAGCTCAAAGGAACTACATCGTCCACGAAGCTCACACATTTCTCATCTTAACTGACAAGCATTGGATGTTAGAGGACCAGTGCTTTGTACCAGTTTCAGAAGCAGAGTTGGACTAGATATGATCCGTATGTGTAGGAAACACCGTTCATTTGTTGTCAGCACACTCAAGTTTCCTGCTGTCTTAGAGACTCTAGAAAGCTAGAGTGTGCTTCTTGCTCTAAAGCAGAGTGTGATCAATGGATGAGAACTCTGCTGTGTGTTTCTCTTCAGAAATTGAGTTAAATACCTGGCTATGAGTCTTCCTACAAAGAAGACTTCGTATCAGGTAAGGGCAGTCACTTTACAGCTCAAACGAACTACATCGTTCACGAAGCTCACACGTTTCTCATCTTAACTGATAAGCATCGGATGTTAGAGGACTATTGCTTTGTATCAGTTTCAGAAGCAGAGTTAGACTAGATATGGTCCGTATGTATAAGAAACCCCGTTCTTTTGTTCTCAACACACTCAGGTTTCCTGCTGTATTACAGACTCTAGAAAGCTAGAGCGTGCTTCTTGCTCTAAAGCAGAGTAGATGAATAGATGAGAACTCTGTTGTGTGTTTCACTTCAGAACTGGAGTTAAATCCCTGGCTCTGAGTCTTCCTACAAGCAAGACTTCGTTTCAGTTAAGGGCATTTTCTTTACAGCTCAAACGAACTATATCTTTCACGAAGCTCACACGTTTCTCATCTTAACTGACAAGCATTGGATGTTAGAGGACCAGTGATTTGTATCAGTTTCAGAAGCAGAGTTTGACTAGATCTGATCCGTATGTGTAGGAAACACCGTTCTTTTTTTCTCATCACACTTATGTTTCCTGCTGTCTTAGAGACTCTAGAAAGCTAGAGCGTGCTTCTTGCTCTAAAGCAGTGTGTGATCAATGGATGAGAACTCTATTGTGTGTATCACTTCAGAAATGGAGTTAAATCCCTGGCTCTGAGTCTTCCTACAAGCAGGACTTCGTTTCAGGTAAGGGCATTTACTTTACAGCTGAAACGAACTATATCTTTCACGATGCTCACACGCTATGCATCTTAACTGACAAGCATTGGATGTTAGAGTACCAGTGCTTTGTATCAGTTTCAGAAGCAGAGTTGAACTAGATATGGTCCGTATGTGTAGGAAACACCGTTCTTTTTTTCTCATCACACTTATGTTTCCTGGTGTCTTAGAGACTCTAGAAAGCAAGAGCGTGCTTCTTGCTCTAAAGCAGAGTGTGATACATGGATGAGAACTGTGTTGTGTGTTTCCATTCAGAAATGGAGTTAAATCCCAGGCTCTGAGTCCTCCTACAAGCAAGACTTCGTTTCAGGTAAGGGCAGTCACTTTTCATCTCAAACGAACTATATCGTTCACGAAGCTCACACGTTTCTCATCTTATCTGAGAAGCATTGGATGTTAGAGGACCTTTGCTTTGTATCAATTTCAAGCAGAGTTGAACTAGATATGGTCCGTTTGTATAAGAAACATGGTTCTTTTGTTCTGAGCACACTCACCTTTCCTGCTGTATTAGAGACTCTAGAAAGCAAGAGCGTGCTTCTTGTTCTAAAGCAGAGTGTGATCAATGGATGAGAACTCTCCTGTGTGTTTCACTTCAGAAATGGAGTTAAATCCCAGGCTCTGTGTCTTCCTACAAGCAAGACTTCTTTTCAGGTAAGGGCATCACTTTTCAGCTCAAACAATCTACATCGTTCACAAAGATCACACGTTTCTCATCTTAACTGACAAGCATCGGATGTTAGAGGACCAGTGCTTTGTATCAGTTTCAGAAGCAGAGTTGGACTAGATATGATCCGTATGTGTAGGAAATACCGTTCATTTGTTCTCAGCACACTCAAGTTTCCTGCTGTCTTAGAGACTCTAGAAAGCTAGAGCATCCTTCTTGCTCTAATGCATAGTGTGAACAATGGAAGAGAACTCTGCTGTGTGTTTCACTTCATAAATCGAGTTAAATCCCTGGCTCTGAGTCTTCCTACAAGCAAGAATTCATTTCAGGTAAGGGCATTTACTTTACAGCTCAAACTAACTATATCGTTCACGAAGCTCACATGTTTCTCATCTTAACTGAGAAGCATTGGATGTGAGAGGACCTTTGCTTTGTATCAGTTTCAAGCAGTGTTGATCTAGATATATCTGTATGTATAGGATACACGGTTCTTTTCTTCTGAGCACACTCACATTTCCTGCTGTATTAGAGACTCTTGAAAGCAAGAGCATGCTTATTGCTATAAAGCAGAGTGTGGTCCAAGGGTGAGAACTGTGTTGTGTGTTTCCCTTCAGAAATGGAGTTCAATCCCAGGCTCTGAGTCTTCCTACAATAAAGAATTCGTTTCTGGTACGGGAAGTTACTTTACAGCTCAAAGGAACTACATCGTCCACGAAGCTCACACATTTCTCATCTTAACTGACAAGCATTGGATGTTAGAGGACCAGTGCTTTTACCAGTTTCAGAAGCAGAGTTGGACTAGATATGATCCGTATGTGTAGGAAACACCGTTCATTTGTTGTCAGCACACTCAAGTTTCCTGCTGTCTTAGAGACTCTAGAAAGCTAGAGTGTGCTTCTTGCTCTAAAGCAGAGTGTGATCAATGGATGAGAACTCTGCTGTGTGTTTCTCTTCAGAAATTGAGTTAAATACCTGGCTATGAGTCTTCCTACAAAGAAGACTTCGTATCAGGTAAGGGCAGTCACTTTACAGCTCAAACGAACTACATCGTTCACGAAGCTCACACGTTTCTCATCTTAACTGATAAGCATCGGATGTTAGAGGACTATTGCTTTGTATCAGTTTCAGAAGCAGAGTTAGACTAGATATGGTCCGTATGTATAAGAAACCCCGTTCTTTTGTTCTCAACACACTTATGTTTCCTGCTGTCTTAGAGACTCTAGAAAGATAGAGCGTGCTTCTTGCTCTAAAGCAGTGTGTGATCAATGGATGAGAACTCTATTGTGTGTATCACTTCAGAAATGGAGTTAAATCCCTGGCTCTGAGTCTTCCTACAAGCAGGACTTCGTTTCAGGTAAGGGCATTTACTTTACAGCTGAAACGAACTATATCTTTCACGATGCTCACACGCTATGCATCTTAACTGACAAGCATTGGATGTTAGAGTACCAGTGCTTTGTATCAGTTTCAGAAGCAGAGTTGAACTAGATATGGTCCGTATGTGTAGGAAACACCGTTCTATTTTTCTCATCACACTTATGTTTCCTGGTGTCTTAGAGACTCTAGAAAGCAAGAGCGTGCTTCTTGCTCTAAAGCAGAGTGTGATACATGGATGAGAACTGTGTTGTGTGTTTCCATTCAGAAATGGAGTTAAATCCCAGGCTCTGAGTCTTCCTACAAGCAAGACTTCGTTTCAGGTAAGGGCAGTCACTTTTCATCTCAAACGAACTATATCGTTCACGAAGCTCACACGTTTCTCATCTTATCTGAGAAGCATTGGATGTTAGAGGACCTTTGCTTTGTATCAATTTCAAGCAGAGTTGAACTAGATATGGTCCGTTTGTATAAGAAACATGGTTCTTTTGTTCTGAGCACACTCACCTTTCCTGCTGTATTAGAGACTCTAGAAAGCAAGAGCGTGCTTCTTGCTCTAAAGTAGAGTTTGGTCAATGGATGAGAACTCTCCTGTGTGTTTCACTTCAGAAATGGAGTTAAATCGCAGGCTATGAGTCTTCCTACAAGCAAGACTTCATTTCAGTTAAGGGCTGTCACTTTTCAGCTCAAACAAACTACATCGTTCACAAAGCTCACACGTTTCTCATCTTAACTGACAAGCATTGGATGTTAGAGGACCAGTGATTTGTATCACTTTCAGAAGCAGAGTTGGACTAGATATGATCCGTACATGTAGGAAACACCGTTCTTTTTTTCTCATCACACTTATATTTCCTGCTGTCTTAGAGACTCTAGAAAGCTAGAGCGTGCTTCTTGCTCTAAAGCAGTGTGTGATCAATGGATGAGAACTCTGTTGTGTGTATCACTTCAGAAATGGAGTTAATTCCGTGGCTCTGAGTCTTCCTACAAGCAGGACTTCGTTTCAGGTAAGGGCAGTCACTTTTCAGCTCAAAAGAACTATATCGTTCACGAAGCTCACACGTATCTCATCTTAACTGAGAAGCATTGGATGTTAGAGGACCTTTGCTTTGTATCAATTTCAAGCAGAGTTGAACTAGATATGGTCCGTTTGTATAGGAAACAAGGTTTTTTTGTTCTGAGCACACTCACATTTCCTGCTGTATTAGAGACTCTAGAAAGCAAGAGCGTGCTTCTTGCTCTAAAGCAGAGTGTGATCCATGGATGAGAACTGTGTTGTGTGTTTCCCTTCAGAAAAGGAGTTAAATCACAGGTTCTCTGTCTTCCTACAAGCAAGACTTCGTTTCAGTTAAGGGCAGTCACTTTTCAGCTCAAACAAACTACATCGTTCACAAAGCTCACACGTTTCTCATCTTAACTGACCAGCATTGGATGTTAGAGGACCAGTGCTTTGTATCAGTTTCAGAAGCAGAGTTGGACTAGATAAGGTCCATATGTGTAGGAAACACCGTTCATTTGTTGTCAGCACACTCAAGTTTCCTGCTGTCTTAGAGACTCTAGAAAGCTAGAGCATGCTTCTTGCTCTAATGCATAGTGTGAACAATGGAAGAGAACTCTGCTGTGTGTTTCACTTCATAAATGGAGTTAAATCCCTGGCTCTGAGTCTTCCTACAAGCAAGAATTCATTTCAGGTAAGGGCATTTACTTTACAGCTCAAACTAACTATATCGTTCACGAAGCTCACATGTTTCTCATCTTAACTGAGAAGCATTGGATGTTAGAGGACCTTTGCTTTGTATCAGTTTCAAGCAGTGTTGATCTAGATATATCTGTATGTATAGGACACACGGTTCTTTTCTTTGAGCACACTCACATTTCCTGCTGTATTAGAGACTCTAGAAAGCAAGAGCATGCTTGTTGCTCTAAAGCAGAGTGTGATCAATGGATGAGAACTCTGTTGTGAGTTTCACTTCAGAAGTGGAGTTCAATCCCAGGCTCTGAGTCTTCCTACAAGCAAGAATTCGTTTCTGGTAAGGGAAGTTACTTTACAGCTCAAAGGAACTACATCGTTCACGAAGCTCACACGTTTCTCATCTTAACTGACAAGTATTGGATGCTAGAGGACCAGTGCTTTGTATCAATTTCAGAAGCAGATTTGGACTAGATATGATCCGTATGTGTAGGAAACACCGTTCATTTGTTGTCAGCACACTCAAGTTTCCTGCTGTCTTAGAGACTCTAGAAAGCTAGAGTGTGCTTCTTGCTCTAAAGCAGAGTGTGATCAATGGATGTGAACTCTGCTGTGTGTTTCTCTTCAGAAATGGAGTTAAATACCTGGCTATGAGTCTTCCTACAAAGAAGACTTCGTATCAGGTAAGGGCAGTCACTTTACAGCTCAAACGAACTACATCGTTCACGAAGCTCACACGTTTCTCATCTTAACTGACAAGCATCGGATGTTAGAGGACTATTGCTTTGTATCAGATTCAGAAGCACAGTTAGACTAGATATGGTCCGTATGTGTAAGAAAACCCGTTCTTTTGTTCTCAGCACACTCAGGTTTCCTGCTTTATTACAGACTCTAGAAAGCTAGAGCGTGCTTCTTGCTCTAAAGCAGAGTGTGATGAATAGATGAGAACTCTGTTGTGTGTTTCACTTCAGAACTGGAGTTAAATCCCTGTTTCTGAGTCTTCCTACAAGCAAGACTTCGTTTCAGTTAAGGGCATTTTCTTTACAGCTCAAACGAACTATATCGTTCACGAAGCTCACACGTTTCTCATCTTAACTGAGAAGCATTGGATGTGAGAGGACCTTTGGTTTGTATCAATTTCAAGCAGAGTTGAACTAGATATGGTCCGTTTGTATAGGAAACA
This sequence comes from Onychomys leucogaster, assembly GCA_949786385.1. Classification (NCBI taxonomy): domain Eukaryota; kingdom Metazoa; phylum Chordata; class Mammalia; order Rodentia; family Cricetidae; genus Onychomys; species Onychomys leucogaster. The sequence continues at coordinate 845,800 of CATKUP010000146.1, read as the reverse complement.
CGGTTCTTTTGTTCTGAGCACACTCACATTTCCTGCTGTATTAGAGACTCTAGAAAGCAAGAGCCTGCTTCTTGCTCTAAAGCAGAGTGTGATCCATGGATGAGAACTGTGTTGTGTGTTTCCCTTCAGAAAAGGAGTTAAATCACAGGTTCTCTGTCTTCCTACAAGCAAGACTTCGTTTCAGTTAAGGGCAGTCACTTTTCAGCTCAAACAAACTACATCGTTCACAAAGCTCACACGTTTCTCATCTTAACTGACCAGCATTGGATCTTAGAGGACCAGTGCTTTGTATCAGTTTCAGAAGCAGAGTTGGACTAGATAAGGTCCATATGTGTAGGAAACACCGTTCATTTGTTGTCAGCACACTCATGTTTCCTGCTGTCTTAGAGACTCTAGAAAGCTAGAGCATGCTTCTTGCTCTAATGCATAGTGTGAACAATGGAAGAGAACTCTGCTGTGTGTTTCACTTCATAAATGGAGTTAAATCCCTGGCTCTGAGTCTTCCTACAAGCAAGAATTCATTTCAGGTAAGGGCATTTACTTTACAGCTCAAACTAACTATATCGTTCACGAAGCTCACATGTTTCTCATCTTAACTGAGAAGCATTGGATGTTAGAGGACCTTTGCTTTGTATCAGTTTCAAGCAGTGTTGATCTAGATATATCTGTATGTATAGGATACACGGTTCTTTTCTTTGAGCACACTCACATTTCCTGCAGTATTAGAGACTCTTGAAAGCAAGAGCATGCTTGTTGCTCTAAAGCAGAGTGTGATCAATGGATGAGAACTCTGTTGTGAGTTTCACTTCAGAAGTGGAGTTCAATCCCAGGCTCTGAGTCTTCCTACAAGCAAGAATTCGTTTCTGGTAAGGGAAGTTACTTTACAGCTCAAAGGAACTACATCGTTCACGAAGCTCACACGTTTCTCATCTTAACTGACAAGTATTGGATGCTAGAGGACCAGTGCTTTGTATCAATTTCAGAAGCAGATTTGGACTAGATATGATCCGTATGTGTAGGAAACACCGTTCATTTGTTGTCAGCACACTCAAGTTTCCTGCTGTCTTAGAGACTCTAGAAAGCTAGAGTGTGCTTCTTGCTCTAAAGCAGAGTGTGATCAATGGATGTGAACTCTGCTGTGTGTTTCTCTTCAGAAATGGAGTTAAATACCTGGCTATGAGTCTTCCTACAAAGAAGACTTCGTATCAGGTAAGGGCAGTCACTTTACAGCTCAAACGAACTACATCGTTCACGAAGCTCACACGTTTCTCTTCTTAACTGACAAGCATCGGATGTTAGAGGACTATTGCTTTGTATCAGATTCAGAAGCACAGTTAGACTAGATATGGTCCGTATGTGTAAGAAAACCCGTTCTTTTGTTCTCAGCACACTCAGGTTTCCTGCTTTATTACAGACTCTAGAAAGCTAGAGCGTGCTTCTTGCTCTAAAGCAGAGTGTGATGAATAGATGAGAACTCTGTTGTGTGTTTCACTTCAGAACTGGAGTTAAATCCCTGTTTCTGAGTCTTCCTACAAGCAAGACTTCGTTTCAGTTAAGGGCATTTTCTTTACAGCTCAAACGAACTATATCGTTCACGAAGCTCACACGTTTCTCATCTTAACTGAGAAGCATTGGATGTGAGAGGACCTTTGGTTTGTATCAATTTCAAGCAGAGTTGAACTAGATATGGTCCGTTTGTATAGGAAACACGGTTCTTTTGTTCTGAGCACACTCACATTTCCTGCTGTATTAGAGACTCTAGAAAGCAAGAGCGTGCTTCTTGCTCTAAAGCAGAGTGTGATCAATGGATGAGAACTCTCATGTGTGTTTCACTTAGAAATGGAGTTAAATCCCTGGCTATTAGTATTCCTACAAGCAAGACTTCGTTTCAGGTAAGGGCATCACTTTTCAGCTCAAACAAACTACATCGTTCACAAAGCTCACACGTTTCTCATCTTAACTGACAAGCTTTGGATATTAGAGGACCAGTGATTTGTATCAGTTTCAGAAGCAGAGTTGGACTAGATATGATCCGTATGTGTAGGAAACACCGTTCTTTTTTTCTCATCACACTTATATTTCCTGCTGTCTTAGAGACTCTAGAAAGCTAGAGCGTGCTTCTTGCTCTAAAGCAGTATGTGATCAATGGATGAGAACTCTGTTGTGTGTATCACTTCAGAAATGGAGTTAAATCCCTGGCTCTGAGTCTTCCTACAAGCAGGACTTCGTTTCAGGTAAGGGCAGTCACTTTTCATGTCAAACGAACGATATCGTTCACGAAGCTCACACGTTTCTCATCTTAACTGAGAAGCATTGGATGTTAGAGGACCTTTGCTGTGTATCAATTTCAAGCAGAGTTGAAGTAGATATGGTCCGTTTGAATAGGAAACACGGTTCTTTTGTTCTGAGCACACTCACATTTCCTGCTGTATTAGAGACTCTAGAAAGCAAGAGCGTGCTTCTTGCTCTAAAGCAGAGTGTGATCCATGGATGAGAACTGTGTTGTGTGTTTCCCTTCAGAAATGGAGTTAAATCACAGGATCTCTGTCTTCCTACAAGCAAGACTTCGTTTCAGGTAAGGGCAGTCACTTTTCAGCTCAAACGAACTACATCATTCAGTAAGCTCACACGTTTCTCATCTTAACAGACAAGCATCAGATGTTAGAGGACCAGTGCTTTGTATCAGTTTCAGAAGCAGAGTTGGACTAGATAAGGTCCATATGTGTAGGAAACACCGTTTATTTGTTCTCAGCACACTCAAGTTTCCTGCTGTCTTAGAGAATCTAGAAAGCTAGAGCATGCTTCTTGCTCTAATGCATAGTGTGAACAATGGAAGAGCACTCTGCTGTGTGTTTCACGTCAGAAATGGAGTTAAAACCCTGGCTCTGAGTCTTCCTACAAGCAAGAATTCATTTCAGGTAAGGGCATTTACTTACAGCTCAAACGAACTATATCGTTCACGAAGCTCACATGTTTCTCATCTTAACTGAGAAGCATTGGATGTTAGAGGACCTTTGCTTTGTATCAGTTTCAAGCAGTGTTGATCTAGATATATCTGTATGTATAGGATACACGGTTCTTTTCTTCTGAGCACACTCACATTTCCTGCTGTATTAGAGACTCTAGAAAGCAAGACTGTGGTTGTTGCTCTAAAGCAGAGTGTGATCAATGGATGAGAACTCTGTTGTGAGTTTCACTTCAGAAGTGGAGTTCAATCCCAGGCTCTGAGTCTTCCTAAAAGCAATAATTCGTGTCAGGTAATGGAAGTTACTTTACAGCTCAAAGGAATTACATCGTTCACGAAGCTCACACGTTTCTCATCTTAACTGACAGGCATTGGATGTTAGAGGACCAGTGCTTTGTATCAGTTTCAGAAGCAGAGTTGGACTAGATATGATCCGTATGTGTAGGAAACACCGTTCATTTGTTGTCAGCACACTAAAGTTTCCTGCTGTCTTAGAGACTCTAGAAAGCTAGAGTGTGCTTCTTGCTCTAAAGCAGAGTGTGATCAATGGATGAGAACTCTGCTATGTGTTTCACTTCAGAAATGGAGTTAAATACCTGGCTATGAGTCTTCCTACAAAGAAGACTTCGTTTCAGGTAAGGGCAGTCACTTTACAGCTCAAATGAACTACATCGTTCATGAAGGTCACACGTTTCTCATCTTAACTGACAAGCATCAGATGTTAGAGGACCATTGTTTTGTATCTGTTTCAGAAGCAGAGTTGGACTAGATATGGTCCGTATGTGTAAGAAACCCCGTTCTTTTGTTCTCAGCACACTCAGGTTTCCTGCTGTCTTAGAGACTCTAGAAAGATAGAGTGTGCTTCTTGCACTAAAGCAGAGTGTGATCAATGGATGAGAACTCTGCTGTGTGTTTCACTTCAGAAATGGAGTTAAATACCTGGCTATGAGTCTTCCTACAAAGAAGAATTCGTTTCAGGTAAGGGAAGTCACTTTACAGCTCAAATGAACTACATCGTTCATGAAGGTTACACGTTTCTCATCTTAACTGACAAGCATCGGATGTTAGAGGACCATTGCTTTGTATCAGTTTCAGAAGCAGAGTTGGACTAGATATGGTCCGTATGTGTAAGAAACCCCGTTCTTTTGTTCTCAGCACACTCAGGTTTCCTGCTGTATTACAGACTCTAGAATGCTAGAGCGTGCTTCTTGCTCTAAAGCAGAGTGTGATCAATGGATGAGAACTCTCATGTGTGTTTCACTTAGAAATGGAGTTAAATCCCTGGGTATTAGTATTCCTACAAGCAAGACTTCGTTTCAGGTAAGGGCATCACTTTTCAGCTCAAACAAACTACATCGTTCACAAAGCTCACACGTTTCTCATCTTAACTGACAAGCTTTGGATATTAGAGGACCAGTGATTTGTATCAGTTTCAGAAGCAGAGTTGGACTAGATATGATCCGTATGTGTAGGAAACACCGTTCTTTTTTTCTCATCACACTTATATTTCCTGCTGTCTTAGAGACTCTAGAAAGCTAGAGCGTGCTTCTTGCTCTAAAGCAGTATGTGATCAATGGATGAGAACTCTGTTGTGTGTATCACTTCAGAAATGGAGTTAAATCCCTGGCTCTGAGTCTTCCTACAAGCAGGACTTCGTTTCAGGTAAGGGCAGTCACTTTTCATGTCAAACGAACGATATCGTTCACGAAGCTCACACGTTTCTCATCTTAACTGAGAAGCATTGGATGTTAGAGGACCTTTGCTGTGTATCAATTTCAAGCAGAGTTGAACTAGATATGGTCTGTATGTATAGGAAACACGGTTCTTTTCATCCTAGCACACTCACATTTCCTGATGTATTACAGTCTCTAGAAAGCAAGAGCGTGCTTCTTGCTCTAAAGCAGAGTGTGATCCATGGATGAGAACTGTGTTGTGTGTTTCCCTTCAGAAATGGAGTTAAATCACAGGTTCTATGTCTTCCTACAAGCAAGACTTCGTTTCAGGTAAGGGCAGTCACTTTTCAGCTCAAACGAGCTACATCATTCAGGAAGCTCACACGTTTCTCATCTTAACTGACAAGCATCGGATGTTAGACGACCAGTGCTTTGTATCAGTTTCAGAAGCAGAGTTGGACTAGATAAGGTCCATATGTGTAGGAAACACCGTTCATTTGTTCTCAGCACACTCAAGTTTCCTGCTGTCTTAGAGACTCTAGAAAGCTAGAGCATGCTTCTTGCTCTAATGCATAGTGTGAACAATGGAAGAGCACTCTGCTGTGTGTTTCACTTCAGAAATGGAGTTAAATCCCTGGCTCTGAGTCTTCCTACAAGCAAGAATTCGTTTCAGGTAAGGGCATTTACTTTACAGCTCAAAAGAACTATATCATTCACGAAGCTCACATGTTTCTCATCTTAACTGAGAAGCATTGGATGTTAGAGGACCTTTGCTTTGTATCAGTTTCAAGCAGTGGTGATCTAGATATATCTGTGTGTATAGGACACACGGTTCTTTTCTTCTGAGCACACTCACATTTCCTGCTGTATTAGAGACTCTAGAAAGCAAGAGCGTGCTTGTTGCTCTAAAGCATAGTGTGATCAATGGATGAGAACTCTGTTGTGAGTTTCACTTCAGAAGTGGAGTTGAATCCCAGGCTCTGAGTCTTCCTAAAAGCAATAATTCGTGTCAGGTAATGGAAGTTACTTTACAGCTCAAAGGAACTACATCGTTCACGAAGCTCACACGTTTCTCATCTTAACTGACAAGCATTGGATGTTAGAGGACCAGTGCTTTGTATCAGTTTCAGAAGCAGAGTTGGACTAGATATGATCCGTATGTGTAGGAAACACCGTTCATTTGTTCTCAGCACACTCAAGTTTCCTGCTGTCTTAGAGACTCTAGAAAGATAGAGTGTGCTTCTTGCTCTAAAGCAGAGTGTGATCAATGGATGAGAACTCTGCTGTGTGTTTCACTTCAGAAATGGAGTTAAATCCCTGGCTCTGAGTCTTCCTACAAGCAGGACTTCGTTTCAGGTAAGGGCAGTCACTTTTCACCTCAAACGAACTATATCGTTCACGAAGCTCACACGTTTCTCATCTTAACTGAGAAGCATTGGATGTGAGAGGACCTTTGCTTTGTATCAATTTCAAGCAGAGTTGAACTAGATATGGTCCGTTTGTATAGGAAACACGGTTCTTTTGTTCTGAGCACACTCACATTTCCTGCTGTATTAGAGACTCTAGAAAGCAAGAGCGTGCTTCTTGCTCTAAATCAGAGTGTGATCCATGGATGAGAACTGTGTTGTGTGTTTCCCTTCAGAAATGGAGTTTAATCACAGGATCTCTGTCTTCCTACAAGCAAGACTTCGTTTCAGGTAAGGGCAGTCACTTTTCAGCTCAAACGAACTACATCATTCAGGAAGCTCACACGTTCATCTTAACTGACAAGCATCGGATGTTAGAGGACCAGTGCTTTGTATCACTTTCAGAAGCAGAGTTGGACTAGATAAGGTCCATAAGTGTAGGAAACACCGTTCATTTGTTCTCAGCATACTCAAGTTTCCTGCTGTCTTAGAGACTCTAGAAAGCTAGAGCATGCTTCTTGCTCTAAAGCATAGTGTGAACAATGGAAGAGAACTCTGCTGTGTGTTTCAATTCATAAAGGGAGTTAAATCCCTGGCTCTGAGTCTTCCTACAAGCAAGAATTCGTTTCAGGTAAAGGCATTTACTTTACAGCTCAAACTAAGTATATCGTTCACGAAGCTCACATGTTTCTCATCTTAACTGAGAAGCATTGGATGTTAGAGGACCTTTGCTTTGTATCAATTTCAAGCAGTGTTGATCTAGATATATCTGTATGTATAGGATACACGGTTCTTTTCTTCTGAGCACACTCACATTTCCTGCTGTATTAGAGACTCTAGAAACAAGAGCGTGCTTGTTGCTCTAAAGGAGAGTTTGATCAATGGATGAGAACTCTGTTGTGAGTTTCACTTCAGAAGTGGAGTTCAATCCCAGGCTCTGAGTCTTCCTACAAGCAAGAATTCGTTTCTGGTAAGGGAAGTTACTTTACAGCTCAAAGGAACTACATCGTTCACGAAGCTCACACGTTTCTCATCTGACCTGACAAGCATTGGATGTTAGAGGACCAGTGCTTTGTATCAATTTCAGATGCAGATTTGGACTAGATATGATCCGTATGTGTAGGAAACACCGTTCATTTGTTGTCAGCACACTCAAGTTTCCTGCTGTCTTAGAGACTCTAGAAAGCTAGAGTGTGCTTCTTGCGCTAAAGCAGAGTGTGATCAATGGATGTGAACTCTGCTGTGTGTTTCTCTTCAGAAATGGAGTTAAATACCTGGCTATGAGTCTTCCTACAAAGAAGACTTCGTATCAGGTAAGGGCAGTCACTTTAGAGCTCAAACGAACTACATCGTTCACGAAGCTCACACGTTTCTCATCTTAACTGACAAGCATCGGATGTTAGAGGACTATTGCTTTGTATCAGTTTCAGAAGCAGAGTTAGACAAGATATAGTCCGTATGTGTAAGAAACCCCGTTCTTTTGTTCTCAGCACACTCAGGTTTCCTGCTGTATTACAGACTCTACAAAGCTAGAGCGTGCTTCTTGCTCTAAAGCAGAGTGTGATGAATAGATGAGAACTCTGTTGTGTGTTTCACTTCAGAACTGGAGTTAAATCCCTGGCTCTGAGTCTTCCTACAAGCAAGACTTCGTTTCAGTTAAGGGCATTTTCTTTACAGCTCAAACGAACTATATCGTTCACGAAGCTCACACGTTTCTCATCTTAACTGAGATGAATTGGATGTGAGAGGACCTTTGCTTTGTATCAGTTTCAAGCAGAGTTGAACTAGATATGGTCTGTATGTATAGGAAACACGGTTCTTTTCATCTGAGCACACTCACATTTCCTGCTGTATTAGAGTCTCTAGAAAGCAAGAGCGTGCTTCTTGCCCTAAAGCAGAGTGTGGTCCATGGGTGAGAACTGTGTTGTGTGTTTCCCTTCAGAAATGGAGTTAAGTCCCCGGCTCTGAGTCTTCCTACAAGCAAGACTTCATTTCAGTTAAGGGCTGTCACTTTTCAGCTCAAACAAACTACATCGTTCACAAAGCTCACACGTTTCTCATCTTAACTGAAAAGCATTGGATGTTAGAGGACCAGTGATTTGTATCAGTTTCAGAAGCAGAGTTGGAATAGATATGATCCTTATGTGTAGGAAACACCGTTCTTTTTTTCTCATCACACTTATGTTTCCTGCTGTCTTAGAGACTCTAGAAAGCTAGAGCGTGCTTCTTGCTCTAAAGCAGAGTGTGATCCATGGATGAGAACTGTGTTGTGTGTTTCCCTTCAGAAATGGAGTTAAATCACAGGTTCTCTGTCTTCCTACAAGCAAGACTTCGTTTAAGTTAAGGGCAGTCTCTTTTCAGCTCAAACAAACTACATCGTTCACAAAGCTCACACGTTTCTCATATTAACTGACAAGCATCGGATGTTAGAGGACCAGTGCTTTGTATCAGTTTCAGAAGCAGAGTTGGACTAGATAAGGTCCATATGTGTAGGAAACACCGTTCATTTGTTGTCAGCACACTCAAGTTTCCTGCTGTCTTAGAGACTCTAGAAACCTAGAGCATGCTTCTTGCTCTAATGCATAGTATGAACAATGGAAGAGAACTCTGCTGTGTGTTTCACTTCATAAATGGAGTTAAATCCCTGGCTCTGAGTCTTCCTACAAGCAAGAATTCATTTCAGGTAAGGGCATTTTCCTTACAGCTCAAACGAACTATATCGTTCACGAAGCTCACACGTTTCTCATCTTAACTGAGAAGCATTGGATGTGAGAGGACCTTTGCTTTGTATCAATTTCAAGCAGAGTTGAACTAGATATGGTCTGTATGTATAGGAAACACGGTTCTTTTCATCTGAGCACACTCACATTTCCTGCTGTATTAGAGTCTCTAGAAAGCAAGAGCGTGCTTCTTGCTCTAAAGCAGAGTGTGGTCCATGGGTGAGAACTCTGTTGTGAGTTTCACTTCAGAAGTGGAGTTCAATCCCAGGCTCTGAGTCTTCCTACAAGCAAGAATTCGTTTCTGGTAAGGGAAGTTACTTTACAGCTCAAAGGAATTACATCGTTCACGAAGCTCACACGTTTCTCATCTTACCTGACAAGCATCGGATGTTAGAGGACTATTGGTTTGTATCAGTTTCAGAAGCAGAGTTAGACTAGATATAGTCCGTATGTGTAAGAAACCCCGTTCTTTTGTTGTCAGCACACTCAGGTTTCCTGCTGTATTACAGACTCTAGAAAGCTAGCGCGTGCTTCTTGTTCTAAAGCAGTGTGTGATCAATGGATGAGAACTCTATTGTTTGTATCACTTCAGAAATGGAGTTAAATCCCTGGCTCTGAGTCTTCCTACAAGCAGGACTTCGTTTCAGGTAAGGGCAGTCACTTTTCAGCTCAAACGAACTATATCGTTCACGGTGCTCACACGTTTCTCTTCTTAACTGAGAAGCATTGGATGTTAGAGGACCTTTGCTTTGTATCAATTTCAAGCAGAGTTGAACTAGATATGGTCCGTTTGTATAGGAAACACGGTTCTTTTGTTCTGAGCACACTCACGTTTCCTGCTGTATTAGAGACTCTAGAAAACAAGAGCCTGCTTCTTGCTCTAAAGCAGAGTGTGATCAATGGATGAGAACTCTCCTGTGTGTTTCACTTCAGAAATGGAGTTAAATCCCAGGCTCTGAGTCTTCCTAAAAGCAAGACTTCATTTCAGTTAAGGGCATCATTTTCAGCTCAAACAAACTATATCATTGACAAAGCTCACACGTTTCTCATCTTAACTGACAAGCATTGGATATTAGAGGACCAGTGATTTGTATCAGTTTCAGAAGCAGAGTTGGACTAGATATGATCCGTATGTGTAGGAAACACCTCTCTTTTTTTCTCATCACACTTATATTTCCTGCTGTCTTAGAGACTCTAGAAAGCTAGAGCGTGCTTCTTGCTCTAAAGCAGTGTGTGATCAATGGATGAGAACTCTGTTGTGTGTATCACTTCAGAAATGGAGTTAATTCCCTGGCTCTGAGTCTTCCTACAAGCAGGACTTCGTTTCAGGTAAGGGCAGTCACTTTTCAGCTCAAACGAACTATATCGTTCACGAAGCTCACACGTTTCTCATCTTAACTGAGAAGCATTGGATGTTAGAGGACCAGTGCTTTGTATCAATTTCAAGCAGAGTTGAACTAGATATGGTCCGTTTGTATAGGAAACACGGTTCTTTTGTTCTGAGCACACTCACATTTCCTGCTGTATTAGAGACTCTAGAAAGCAAGAGCGTGCTTCTTGCTCTAAAGCAGAGTGTGATCCATGGATGAGAACTGTGTTGTGTGTTTCCCTTCAGAAATGGAGTTAAATCACAGGTTCTCTGTCTTCCTACAAGCAAGACTTCGTTTCAGGTAAGGGCAGTCACTTTTCAGCTCAAACGAACTACATCATTCAGGAATCTCACATGTTTCTCATCTTAACTGACAAGCATTGGATGTTAGAGGACCAGTGCTTTGTATCAGTTTCAGAAGCAGAGTTGGACTAGATAAGGTCCATATGTGTAGGAGACACCGTTCATTTGTTCTCAGCACACTCAATTTTCCTGCTGTCTTAGAGACTTTAGAAAGCTAGAGCATGCTTCTTGCTCTAATGCATAGTGTGAACAATGGAAGAGAACTCTGCTGTGTGTTTCACGTCAGAAATGGAGTTAAAACCCTGGCTCTGAGTCTTCCTACAAGCAAGAATTCGTTTCAGGTAAGGGCATTTACTTACAGCTCAAACGAACTATATCGTTCACGAAGCTCACATGATTCTCATCTTAACTGAGAAGCATTGGATGTTAGAGGACCTTTGCTTTGTATCAGTTTCAAGCAGTGTTGATCTAGATATATCTGTATGTATAGGATACACGGTTCTTTTCTTCTGAGCACACTCACATTTCCTGCTGTCTTAGAGACTCTAGAAAGCTAGAGTGTGCTTCTTGCTCTAAAGCAGAGTGTGATCAATGGATGAGAACTCTGCTGTGTGTTTCACTTCAGAAATGGAGTTAAATACCTGGCTATGAGTCTTCCTACAAAGAAGACTTCGTTTCAGGTAAGGGCAGTCATTTTACAGCTCAAATGAACTACATCGTTCATGAAGGTCACACGTTTCTCATCTTAACTGACAAGCATCAGATGTTAGAGGACCATTGTTTTGTATCAGTTTCAGAAGCAGAGTTGGACTAGATATGGTCTGTATGTGTAAGAAACCCCGTTCTTTTGTTCTCAGCACACTCAGGTTTCCTGCTGTCTTAGAGACTCTAGAAAGATAGAGTGTGCTTCTTGCTCTAAAGCAGAGTGTGATCAATGGATGAGAACTCTGCTGTGTGTTTCACTTCACAAATGGAGTTAAATATCTGGCTATGAGTCTTCCTACAAAGAAGACTTCGTTTCAGGTAAGGGCAGTCACTTTACAGCTCAAATGAACTACATCGTTCATGAAGGTCACACGTTTCTCATCTTAACTGACAAGCATCGGATGTTAGAGGACCATTGCTTTGTATCAGTTTCAGAAGCAGAGTTGGACTAGATATGGTCCGTATGTGTAAGAAACCCCGTTCTTATGTTCTCAGCACACTCAGGTTTCCTGCTGTATTACAGACTCTAGAAAGCTAGAGCGTGCTTCTTGCTCTAAAGCAGAGGGTGATCAATGGATGAGAACTCTCATGTGTGTTTCACTTAGAAATGGAGTTAAATCCCTGGCTATTAGTATTCCTACAAGCAAGACTTCATTTCAGGTAAGGGCATCACTTTTCAGCTCAAACAAACTACATCGTTCACAAAGCTCACACGTTTCTCATCTTAACTGACAAGCTTTGGATATTAGAGGACCAGTGATTTGTATCAGTTTCAGAAGCAGAGTTGGACTTGATATGATCCGTATGTGTAGGAAACACCGTTCTTTTTTTCTCATCACACTTATATTTCCTGCTGTCTTAGAGACTCTAGAAAGCTAGAGCGTGCTTCTTGCTCTAAAGCAGAGTGTGATCAATGGATGAGAACTGTGTTGTGTGTTTCCCTTCAGAAATGGAGTTAAATCACAGGATCTCTGTCTTCCTACAAGCAAGACTTCGTTTCAGGTAAGGGCATCACTTTTCAGCTCAAACAAACTACATCGTTCACAAAGCTCACACGTTTCTCATCTTAACTGACAAGCATTGGATGTTAGAGGACCAGTGCTTTGTATCAGTTTCAGAAGCAGAGTTGGACTAGATAAGGTCCATATGTGTAGGAAACACCATTCATTTGTTGTCAGCACACTCAAGTTTCCTGCTGTCTTAGAGACTCTAGAAAGCTAGAGCATGCTTCTTGCTCTAATGCATAGTGTGTACAATGGAAGAGAACTCTGCTGTGTGTTTCACTTCATAAATGGAGTTAAATCCCTGGCTCTGAGTCTTCCTACAAGCAAGAATTCATTTCAGGTAAGGGCATTTTCCTTACAGCTCAAACGAACTATATCGTTCACGAAGCTCACACGTTTCTCATCTTAACTGAGAAGCATTGGATGTGAGAGGACCTTTGCTTTGTATCAATTTCAAGCAGAGTTGAACTAGATATGGTCTGTATGTATAGGAAACACGGTTCTTTTCATCTGAGCACACTCACATTTCCTGCTGTATTAGAGTCTCTAGAAAGCAAGAGCGTGCTTCTTGCTCTAAAGCAGAGTGTGGTCCATGGGTGAGAACTCTGTTGTGAGTTTCACTTCAGAAGTGGAGTTCAATCCCAGGCTCTGAGTCTTCCTACAAGCAAGAATTCGTTTCTGGTAAGGGAAGTTACTTTACAGCTCAAAGGAACTACATCGTTCACGAAGCTCACACGTTTCTCATCTTACCTGACAAGCATCGGATGTTAGAGGACTATTGGTTTGTATCAGTTTCAGAAACAGAGTTAGACTAGATATAGTCCGTATGTGTAAGAAACCCCGTTCTTTTGTTGTCAGCACACTCAGGTTTCCTGCTTTATTACAGACTCTAGAAAGCTAGCGCGTGCTTCTTGCTCTAAAGCAGTGTGTGATCAATGGATGAGAACTCTATTGTGTGTATCACTTCAGAAATTGAGTTAAATCCCTGGCTCTGAGTCTTCCTACAAGCAGGACTTCGTTTCAGGTAAGGGCAGTCACTTTTCAGCTCAAACGAACTATATCGTTCACGGTGCTCACACGTTTCTCTTCTTAACTGAGAAGCATTGGATGTTAGAGGACCTTTGCTTTGTATCAATTTCAAGCAGAGTTGAACTAGATATGGTCCGTTTGTATAGGAAACACGGTTCTTTTGTTCTGAGCACACTCACGTTTCCTGCTGTATTAGAGACTCTAGAAAACAAGAGCCTGCTTCTTGCTCTAAAGCAGAGTGTGATCAATGGATGAGAACTCTCCTGTGTGTTTCACTTCAGAAATGGAGTTAAATCCCAGGCTCTGAGTCTTCCTAAAAGCAAGACTTCATTTCAGTTAAGGGCATCATTTTCAGCTCAAACAAACTATATCATTGACAAAGCTCACACGTTTCTCATCTTAACTGACAAGCATTGGATATTAGAGGACCAGTGATTTGTATCAGTTTCAGAAGCAGAGTTGGACTAGATATGATCCGTATGTGTAGGAAACACCTCTCTTTTTTTCTCATCACACTTTTATTTCCTGCTGTCTTAGAGACTCTAGAAAGCTAGAGCGTGCTTCTTGCTCTAAAGCAGTGTGTGATCAATGGATGAGAACTCTGTTGTGTGTATCACTTCAGAAATGGAGTTAATTCCCTGGCTCTGAGTCTTCCTACAAGCAGGACTTCGTTTCAGGTAAGGGCAGTCACTTTTCAGCTCAAACGAACTATATCGTTCACGAAGCTCACACGTTTCTCATCTTAACTGAGAAGCATTGGATGTTAGAGGACCAGTGCTTTGTATCAATTTCAAGCAGAGTTGAACTAGATATGGTCCGTTTGTATAGGAAACACGGTTCTTTTGTTCTGAGCACACTCACATTTCCTGCTGTATTAGAGACTCTAGAAAGCAAGAGCGTGCTTCTTGCTCTAAAGCAGAGTGTGATCCATGGATGAGAACTGTGTTGTGTGTTTCCCTTCAGAAATGGAGTTAAATCACAGGTTCTCTGTCTTCCTACAAGCAAGACTTCGTTTCAGGTAAGGGCAGTCACTTTTCAGCTCAAACGAACTACATCATTCAGGAATCTCACATGTTTCTCATCTTAACTGACAAGCATTGGATGTTAGAGGACCAGTGCTTTGTATCAGTTTCAGAAGCAGAGTTGGACTAGATAAGGTCCATATGTGTAGGAGACACCGTTCATTTGTTCTCAGCACACTCAATTTTCCTGCTGTCTTAGAGACTTTAGAAAGCTAGAGCATGCTTCTTGCTCTAATGCATAGTGTGAACAATGGAAGAGAACTCTGCTGTGTGTTTCACGTCAGAAATGGAGTTAAAACCCTGGCTCTGAGTCTTCCTACAAGCAAGAATTCGTTTCAGGTAAGGGCATTTACTTACAGCTCAAACGAACTATATCGTTCACGAAGCTCACATGATTCTCATCTTAACTGAGAAGCATTGGATGTTAGAGGACCTTTGCTTTGTATCAGTTTCAAGCAGTGTTGATCTAGATATATCTGTATGTATAGGATACACGGTTCTTTTCTTCTGAGCACACTCACATTTCCTGCTGTATTAGAGACTCTAGAAAGCATGACCGTGGTTGTTGCTCTAAAGCAGAGTGTGATCAATGGACGAGAACTCTGTTGTGAGTTTCACTTCAGAAGTGGAGTTCAATCCCAGGCTCTGAGTCTTCCTAAAAGCAATAATTCGTGTCAGGTAATGGAAGTTACTTTACAGCTCAAAGGAACTGCATCGTTCACGAAGCTCACACGTTTCTCATCTTAACTGACAGGCATTGGATGTTAGAGGACCAGTGCTTTGTATCAGTTTCAGAAGCAGAGTTGGACTAGATATGATCCGTATGTGTAGGAAACACCGTTCATTTGTTGTCAGCACACTCAAGTTTCCTGCTGTCTTAGAGACTCTAGAAAGCTAGAGTGTGCTTCTTGCTCTAAAGCAGAGTGTGATCAATGGATGAGAACTCTGCTGTGTGTTTCACTTCAGAAATGGAGTTAAATACCTGGCTATGAGTCTTCCTACAAAGAAGACTTCGTTTCAGGTAAGGGCAGTCACTTTACAGCTCAAATGAACTACATCGTTCATGAAGGTCACACGTTTCTCATCTTAACTGACAAGCATCAGATGTTAGAGGACCATTGTTTTGTATCAGTTTCAGAAGCAGAGTTGGACTAGATATGGTATGTATGTGTAAGAAACCCCGTTCTTTTGTTCTCAGCACACTCAGGTTTCCTGCTGTCTTAGAGACTCTAGAAAGATAGAGTGTGCTTCTTGCTCTAAAGCAGAGTGTGATCAATGGATGAGAACTCTGCTGTGTGTTTCACTTCACAAATGGAGTTAAATATCTGGCTATGAGTCTTCCTACAAAGAAGACTTCGTTTCAGGTAAGGGCAGTCACTTTACAGCTCAAATGAACTACATCGTTCATGAAGGTCACACGTTTCTCATCTTAACTGACAAGCATCGGATGTTAGAGGACCATTGCTTTGTATCAGTTTCAGAAGCAGAGTTGGACTAGATATGGTCCGTATGTGTAAGAAACCCCGTTCTTATGTTCTCAGCACACTCAGGTTTCCTGCTGTATTACAGACTCTAGAAAGCTAGAGCGTGCTTCTTGCTCTAAAGCAGAGGGTGATCAATGGATGAGAACTCTCATGTGTGTTTCACTTAGAAATGGAGTTAAATCCCTGGCTATTAGTATTCCTACAAGCAAGACTTCATTTCAGGTAAGGGCATCACTTTTCAGCTCAAACAAACTACATCGTTCACAAAGCTCACACGTTTCTCATCTTAACTGACAAGCTTTGGATATTAGAGGACCAGTGATTTGTATCAGTTTCAGAAGCAGAGTTGGACTTGATATGATCCGTATGTGTAGGAAACACCGTTCTTTTTTTCTCATCACACTTATATTTCCTGCTGTCTTAGAGACTCTAGAAAGCTAGAGCGTGCTTCTTGCTCTAAAGCAGAGTGTGATCAATGGATGAGAACTGTGTTGTGTGTTTCCCTTCAGAAATGGAGTTAAATCACAGGATCTCTGTCTTCCTACAAGCAAGACTTCGTTTCAGGTAAGGGCATCACTTTTCAGCTCAAACAAACTACATCGTTCACAAAGCTCACACGTTTCTCATCTTAACTGACAAGCATTGGATGTTAGAGGACCAGTGCTTTGTATCAGTTTCAGAAGCAGAGTTGGACTAGATAAGGTCCATATGTGTAGGAAACACCGTTCATTTGTTGTCAGCACACTCAAGTTTCCTGCTGTCTTAGAGACTCTAGAAAGCTAGAGCATGCTTCTTGCTCTAATGCATAGTGTGTACAATGGAAGAGAACTCTGCTGTGTGTTTCACTTCATAAATGGAGTTAAATCCCTGGCTCTGAGTCTTCCTACAAGCAAGAATTCATTTCAGGTAAGGGCATTTTCCTTACAGCTCAAACGAACTATATCGTTCACGAAGCTCACACGTTTCTCATCTTAACTGAGAAGCATTGGATGTGAGAGGACCTTTGCTTTGTATCAATTTCAAGCAGAGTTGAACTAGATATGGTCTGTATGTATAGGAAACACGGTTCTTTTCATCTGAGCACACTCACATTTCCTGCTGTATTAGAGTCTCTAGAAAGCAAGAGCGTGCTTCTTGCTCTAAAGCAGAGTGTGGTCCATGGGTGAGAACTCTGTTGTGAGTTTCACTTCAGAAGTGGAGTTCAATCCCAGGCTCTGAGTCTTCCTACAAGCAAGAATTCGTTTCTGGTAAGGGAAGTTACTTTACAGCTCAAAGGAACTACATCGTTCACGAAGCTCACACGTTTCTCATCTTACCTGACAAGCATCGGATGTTAGAGGACTATTGGTTTGTATCAGTTTCAGAAACAGAGTTAGACTAGATATAGTCCGTATGTGTAAGAAACCCCGTTCTTTTGTTGTCAGCACACTCAGGTTTTCTGCTGTATTACAGACTCTAGAAAGCTAGCGCGTGCTTCTTGCTCTAAAGCAGTGTGTGATCAATGGATGAGAACTCTATTGTGTGTATCACTTCAGAAATTGAGTTAAATCCCTGGCTCTGAGTCTTCCTACAAGCAGGACTTCGTTTCAGGTAAGGGCAGTCACTTTTCAGCTCAAACGAAGTATATCGTTCACGGTGCTCACACGTTTCTCTTCTTAACTGAGAAGCATTGGATGTTAGAGGACCTTTGCTTTGTATCAATTTCAAGCAGAGTTGAACTAGATATGGTCCGTTTGTATAGGAAACACGGTTCTTTTGTTCTGAGCACACTCACGTTTCCTGCTGTATTAGAGACTCTAGAAAACAAGAGCCTGCTTCTTGCTCTAAAGCAGAGTGTGATCAATGGATGAGAACTCTCCTGTGTGTTTCACTTCAGAAATGGAGTTAAATCCCAGGCTCTGAGTCTTCCTAAAAGCAAGACTTCATTTCAGTTAAGGGCATCATTTTCAGCTCAAACAAACTATATCATTGACAAAGCTCACACGTTTCTCATCTTAACTGACAAGCATTGGATATTAGAGGACCAGTGATTTGTATCAGTTTCAGAAGCAGAGTTGGACTAGATATGATCCGTATGTGTAGGAAACACCTCTCTTTTTTTCTCATCACACTTTTATTTCCTGCTGTCTTAGAGACTCTAGAAAGCTAGAGCGTGCTTCTTGCTCTAAAGCAGTGTGTGATCAATGGATGAGAACTCTGTTGTGTGTATCACTTCAGAAATGGAGTTAATTCCCTGGCTCTGAGTCTTCCTACAAGCAGGACTTCGTTTCAGGTAAGGGCAGTCACTTTTCAGCTCAAACGAACTATATCGTTCACGAAGCTCACACGTTTCTCATCTTAACTGAGAAGCATTGGATGTTAGAGGACCAGTGCTTTGTATCAATTTCAAGCAGAGTTGAACTAGATATGGTCCGTTTGTATAGGAAACACGGTTCTTTTGTTCTGAGCACACTCACATTTCCTGCTGTATTAGAGACTCTAGAAAGCAAGAGCGTGCTTCTTGCTCTAAAGCAGAGTGTGATCCATGGATGAGAACTGTGTTGTGTGTTTCCCTTCAGAAATGGAGTTAAATCACAGGTTCTCTGTCTTCCTACAAGCAAGACTTCGTTTCAGGTAAGGGCAGTCACTTTTCAGCTCAAACGAACTACATCATTCAGGAATCTCACATGTTTCTCATCTTAACTGACAAGCATTGGATGTTAGAGGACCAGTGCTTTGTATCAGTTTCAGAAGCAGAGTTGGACTAGATAAGGTCCATATGTGTAGGAGACACCGTTCATTTGTTCTCAGCACACTCAATTTTCCTGCTGTCTTAGAGACTTTAGAAAGCTAGAGCATGCTTCTTGCTCTAATGCATAGTGTGAACAATGGAAGAGAACTCTGCTGTGTGTTTCACGTCAGAAATGGAGTTAAAACCCTGGCTCTGAGTCTTCCTACAAGCAAGAATTCGTTTCAGGTAAGGGCATTTACTTACAGCTCAAACGAACTATATCGTTCACGAAGCTCACATGATTCTCATCTTAACTGAGAAGCATTGGATGTTAGAGGACCTTTGCTTTGTATCAGTTTCAAGCAGTGTTGATCTAGATATATCTGTATGTATAGGATACACGGTTCTTTTCTTCTGAGCACACTCACATTTCCTGCTGTATTAGAGACTCTAGAAAGCATGACCGTGGTTGTTGCTCTAAAGCAGAGTGTGATCAATGGACGAGAACTCTGTTGTGAGTTTCACTTCAGAAGTGGAGTTCAATCCCAGGCTCTGAGTCTTCCTAAAAGCAATAATTCGTGTCAGGTAATGGAAGTTACTTTACAGCTCAAAGGAACTGCATCGTTCACGAAGCTCACACGTTTCTCATCTTAACTGACAGGCATTGGATGTTAGAGGACCAGTGCTTTGTATCAGTTTCAGAAGCAGAGTTGGACTAGATATGATCCGTATGTGTAGGAAACACCGTTCATTTGTTGTCAGCACACTCAAGTTTCCTGCTGTCTTAGAGACTCTAGAAAGCTAGAGTGTGCTTCTTGCTCTAAAGCAGAGTGTGATCAATGGATGAGAACTCTGCTGTGTGTTTCACTTCAGAAATGGAGTTAAATACCTGGCTATGAGTCTTCCTACAAAGAAGACTTCGTTTCAGGTAAGGGCAGTCACTTTACAGCTCAAATGAACTACATCGTTCATGAAGGTCACACGTTTCTCATCTTAACTGACAAGCATCAGATGTTAGAGGACCATTGTTTTGTATCAGTTTCAGAAGCAGAGTTGGACTAGATATGGTATGTATGTGTAAGAAACCCCGTTCTTTTGTTCTCAGCACACTCAGGTTTCCTGCTGTCTTAGAGACTCTAGAAAGATAGAGTGTGCTTCTTGCTCTAAAGCAGAGTGTGATCAATGGATGAGAACTCTGCTGTGTGTTTCACTTCACAAATGGAGTTAAATATCTGGCTATGAGTCTTCCTACAAAGAAGACTTCGTTTCAGGTAAGGGCAGTCACTTTACAGCTCAAATGAACTACATCGTTCATGAAGGTCACACGTTTCTCATCTTAACTGACAAGCATCGGATGTTAGAGGACCATTGCTTTGTATCAGTTTCAGAAGCAGAGTTGGACTAGATATGGTCCGTATGTGTAAGAAACCCCGTTCTTATGTTCTCAGCACACTCAGGTTTCCTGCTGTATTACAGACTCTAGAAAGCTAGAGCGTGCTTCTTGCTCTAAAGCAGAGGGTGATCAATGGATGAGAACTCTCATGTGTGTTTCACTTAGAAATGGAGTTAAATCCCTGGCTATTAGTATTCCTACAAGCAAGACTTCATTTCAGGTAAGGGCATCACTTTTCAGCTCAAACAAACTACATCGTTCACAAAGCTCACACGTTTCTCATCTTAACTGACAAGCTTTGGATATTAGAGGACCAGTGATTTGTATCAGTTTCAGAAGCAGAGTTGGACTTGATATGATCCGTATGTGTAGGAAACACCGTTCTTTTTTTCTCATCACACTTATATTTCCTGCTGTCTTAGAGACTCTAGAAAGCTAGAGCGTGCTTCTTGCTCTAAAGCAGAGTGTGATCAATGGATGAGAACTGTGTTGTGTGTTTCCCTTCAGAAATGGAGTTAAATCACAGGATCTCTGTCTTCCTACAAGCAAGACTTCGTTTCAGGTAAGGGCATCACTTTTCAGCTCAAACAAACTACATCGTTCACAAAGCTCACACGTTTCTCATCTTAACTGACAAGCATTGGATGTTAGAGGACCAGTGCTTTGTATCAGTTTCAGAAGCAGAGTTGGACTAGATAAGGTCCATATGTGTAGGAAACACCGTTCATTTGTTGTCAGCACACTCAAGTTTCCTGCTGTCTTAGAGACTCTAGAAAGCTAGAGCATGCTTCTTGCTCTAATGCATAGTGTGTACAATGGAAGAGAACTCTGCTGTGTGTTTCACTTCATAAATGGAGTTAAATCCCTGGCTCTGAGTCTTCCTACAAGCAAGAATTCATTTCAGGTAAGGGCATTTTCCTTACAGCTCAAACGAACTATATCGTTCACGAAGCTCACACGTTTCTCATCTTAACTGAGAAGCATTGGATGTGAGAGGACCTTTGCTTTGTATCAATTTCAAGCAGAGTTGAACTAGATATGGTCTGTATGTATAGGAAACACGGTTCTTTTCATCTGAGCACACTCACATTTCCTGCTGTATTAGAGTCTCTAGAAAGCAAGAGCGTGCTTCTTGCTCTAAAGCAGAGTGTGGTCCATGGGTGAGAACTCTGTTGTGAGTTTCACTTCAGAAGTGGAGTTCAATCCCAGGCTCTGAGTCTTCCTACAAGCAAGAATTCGTTTCTGGTAAGGGAAGTTACTTTACAGCTCAAAGGAACTACATCGTTCACGAAGCTCACACGTTTCTCATCTTACCTGACAAGCATCGGATGTTAGAGGACTATTGGTTTGTATCAGTTTCAGAAACAGAGTTAGACTAGATATAGTCCGTATGTGTAAGAAACCCCGTTCTTTTGTTGTCAGCACACTCAGGTTTTCTGCTGTATTACAGACTCTAGAAAGCTAGCGCGTGCTTCTTGCTCTAAAGCAGTGTGTGATCAATGGATGAGAACTCTATTGTGTGTATCACTTCAGAAATTGAGTTAAATCCCTGGCTCTGAGTCTTCCTACAAGCAGGACTTCGTTTCAGGTAAGGGCAGTCACTTTTCAGCTCAAACGAAGTATATCGTTCACGGTGCTCACACGTTTCTCTTCTTAACTGAGAAGCATTGGATGTTAGAGGACCTTTGCTTTGTATCAATTTCAAGCAGAGTTGAACTAGATATGGTCCGTTTGTATAGGAAACACGGTTCTTTTGTTCTGAGCACACTCACGTTTCCTGCTGTATTAGAGACTCTAGAAAACAAGAGCCTGCTTCTTGCTCTAAAGCAGAGTGTGATCAATGGATGAGAACTCTCCTGTGTGTTTCACTTCAGAAATGGAGTTAAATCCCAGGCTCTGAGTCTTCCTAAAAGCAAGACTTCATTTCAGTTAAGGGCATCATTTTCAGCTCAAACAAACTATATCATTCACAAAGCTCACACGTTTCTCATCTTAACTGACAAGCATTGGATATTAGAGGACCAGTGATTTGTATCAGTTTCAGAAGCAGAGTTGGACTAGATATGATCCGTATGTGTAGGAAACACCTCTCTTTTTTTCTCATCACACTTTTATTTCCTGCTGTCTTAGAGACTCTAGAAAGCTAGAGCGTGCTTCTTGCTCTAAAGCAGTGTGTGATCAATGGATGAGAACTCTGTTGTGTGTATCACTTCAGAAATGGAGTTAATTCCCTGGCTCTGAGTCTTCCTACAAGCAGGACTTCGTTTCAGGTAAGGGCAGTCACTTTTCAGCTCAAACGAACTATATCGTTCACGAAGCTCACACGTTTCTCATCTTAACTGAGAAGCATTGGATGTTAGAGGACCAGTGCTTTGTATCAATTTCAAGCAGAGTTGAACTAGATATGGTCCGTTTGTATAGGAAACACGGTTCTTTTGTTCTGAGCACACTCACATTTCCTGCTGTATTAGAGACTCTAGAAAGCAAGAGCGTGCTTCTTGCTCTAAAGCAGAGTGTGATCCATGGATGAGAACTGTGTTGTGTGTTTCCCTTCAGAAATGGAGTTAAATCACAGGT
Source organism: Onychomys leucogaster (assembly GCA_949786385.1). NCBI lineage: Eukaryota > Metazoa > Chordata > Mammalia > Rodentia > Cricetidae > Onychomys > Onychomys leucogaster. The sequence goes on along the minus strand of CATKUP010000146.1, from coordinate 823,440 downwards.
TCTCTGTCTTCCTACAAGCAAGACTTCGTTTCAGGTAAGGGCAGTCACTTTTCAGCTCAAACGAACTACATCATTCAGGAATCTCACATGTTTCTCATCTTAACTGACAAGCATTGGATGTTAGAGGACCAGTGCTTTGTATCAGTTTCAGAAGCAGAGTTGGACTAGATAAGGTCCATATGTGTAGGAGACACCGTTCATTTGTTCTCAGCACACTCAATTTTCCTGCTGTCTTAGAGACTTTAGAAAGCTAGAGCATGCTTCTTGCTCTAATGCATAGTGTGAACAATGGAAGAGAACTCTGCTGTGTGTTTCACGTCAGAAATGGAGTTAAAACCCTGGCTCTGAGTCTTCCTACAAGCAAGAATTCGTTTCAGGTAAGGGCATTTACTTACAGCTCAAACGAACTATATCGTTCACGAAGCTCACATGATTCTCATCTTAACTGAGAAGCATTGGATGTTAGAGGACCTTTGCTTTGTATCAGTTTCAAGCAGTGTTGATCTAGATATATCTGTATGTATAGGATACACGGTTCTTTTCTTCTGAGCACACTCACATTTCCTGCTGTATTAGAGACTCTAGAAAGCATGACCGTGGTTGTTGCTCTAAAGCAGAGTGTGATCAATGGACGAGAACTCTGTTGTGAGTTTCACTTCAGAAGTGGAGTTCAATCCCAGGCTCTGAGTCTTCCTAAAAGCAATAATTCGTGTCAGGTAATGGAAGTTACTTTACAGCTCAAAGGAACTGCATCGTTCACGAAGCTCACACGTTTCTCATCTTAACTGACAGGCATTGGATGTTAGAGGACCAGTGCTTTGTATCAGTTTCAGAAGCAGAGTTGGACTAGATATGATCCGTATGTGTAGGAAACACCGTTCATTTGTTGTCAGCACACTCAAGTTTCCTGCTGTCTTAGAGACTCTAGAAAGCTAGAGTGTGCTTCTTGCTCTAAAGCAGAGTGTGATCAATGGATGAGAACTCTGCTGTGTGTTTCACTTCAGAAATGGAGTTAAATACCTGGCTATGAGTCTTCCTACAAAGAAGACTTCGTTTCAGGTAAGGGCAGTCACTTTACAGCTCAAATGAACTACATCGTTCATGAAGGTCACACGTTTCTCATCTTAACTGACAAGCATCAGATGTTAGAGGACCATTGTTTTGTATCAGTTTCAGAAGCAGAGTTGGACTAGATATGGTCTGTATGTGTAAGAAACCCCGTTCTTTTGTTCTCAGCACACTCAGGTTTCCTGCTGTCTTAGAGACTCTAGAAAGATAGAGTGTGCTTCTTGCTCTAAAGCAGAGTGTGATCAATGGATGAGAACTCTGCTGTGTGTTTCACTTCACAAATGGAGTTAAATATCTGGCTATGAGTCTTCCTACAAAGAAGACTTCGTTTCAGGTAAGGGCAGTCACTTTACAGCTCAAATGAACTACATCGTTCATGAAGGTCACACGTTTCTCATCTTAACTGACAAGCATCGGATGTTAGAGGACCATTGCTTTGTATCAGTTTCAGAAGCAGAGTTGGACTAGATATGGTCCGTATGTGTAAGAAACCCCGTTCTTATGTTCTCAGCACACTCAGGTTTCCTGCTGTATTACAGACTCTAGAAAGCTAGAGCGTGCTTCTTGCTCTAAAGCAGAGGGTGATCAATGGATGAGAACTCTCATGTGTGTTTCACTTAGAAATGGAGTTAAATCCCTGGCTATTAGTATTCCTACAAGCAAGACTTCATTTCAGGTAAGGGCATCACTTTTCAGCTCAAACAAACTACATCGTTCACAAAGCTCACACGTTTCTCATCTTAACTGACAAGCTTTGGATATTAGAGGACCAGTGATTTGTATCAGTTTCAGAAGCAGAGTTGGACTTGATATGATCCGTATGTGTAGGAAACACCGTTCTTTTTTTCTCATCACACTTATATTTCCTGCTGTCTTAGAGACTCTAGAAAGCTAGAGCGTGCTTCTTGCTCTAAAGCAGAGTGTGATCAATGGATGAGAACTGTGTTGTGTGTTTCCCTTCAGAAATGGAGTTAAATCACAGGATCTCTGTCTTCCTACAAGCAAGACTTCGTTTCAGGTAAGGGCATCACTTTTCAGCTCAAACAAACTACATCGTTCACAAAGCTCACACGTTTCTCATCTTAACTGACAAGCATTGGATGTTAGAGGACCAGTGCTTTGTATCAGTTTCAGAAGCAGAGTTGGACTAGATAAGGTCCATATGTGTAGGAAACACCGTTCATTTGTTCTCAGCACACTCAAGTTTCCTGCTGTCTTAGAGACTCTAGAAAGCTAGAGCATGCTTCTTGCTCTAATGCATAGTGTGTACAATGGAAGAGAACTCTGCTGTGTGTTTCACTTCATAAATGGAGTTAAATCCCTGGCTCTGAGTCTTCCTACAAGCAAGAATTCATTTCAGGTAAGGGCATTTTCCTTACAGCTCAAACGAACTATATCGTTCACGAAGCTCACACGTTTCTCATCTTAACTGAGAAGCATTGGATGTGAGAGGACCTTTGCTTTGTATCAATTTCAAGCAGAGTTGAACTAGATATGGTCTGTATGTATAGGAAACACGGTTCTTTTCATCTGAGCACACTCACATTTCCTGCTGTATTAGAGTCTCTAGAAAGCAAGAGCGTGCTTCTTGCTCTAAAGCAGAGTGTGGTCCATGGGTGAGAACTCTGTTGTGAGTTTCACTTCAGAAGTGGAGTTCAATCCCAGGCTCTGAGTCTTCCTACAAGCAAGAATTCGTTTCTGGTAAGGGAAGTTACTTTACAGCTCAAAGGAACTACATCGTTCACGAAGCTCACACGTTTCTCATCTTACCTGACAAGCATCGGATGTTAGAGGACTATTGGTTTGTATCAGTTTCAGAAACAGAGTTAGACTAGATATAGTCCGTATGTGTAAGAAACCCCGTTCTTTTGTTGTCAGCACACTCAGGTTTCCTGCTGTATTACAGACTCTAGAAAGCTAGCGCGTGCTTCTTGCTCTAAAGCAGTGTGTGATCAATGGATGAGAACTCTATTGTGTGTATCACTTCAGAAATTGAGTTAAATCCCTGGCTCTGAGTCTTCCTACAAGCAGGACTTCGTTTCAGGTAAGGGCAGTCACTTTTCAGCTCAAACGAACTATATCGTTCACGGTGCTCACACGTTTCTCTTCTTAACTGAGAAGCATTGGATGTTAGAGGACCTTTGCTTTGTATCAATTTCAAGCAGAGTTGAACTAGATATGGTCCGTTTGTATAGGAAACACGGTTCTTTTGTTCTGAGCACACTCACGTTTCCTGCTGTATTAGAGACTCTAGAAAACAAGAGCCTGCTTCTTGCTCTAAAGCAGAGTGTGATCAATGGATGAGAACTCTCCTGTGTGTTTCACTTCAGAAATGGAGTTAAATCCCAGGCTCTGAGTCTTCCTAAAAGCAAGACTTCATTTCAGTTAAGGGCATCATTTTCAGCTCAAACAAACTATATCATTCACAAAGCTCACACGTTTCTCATCTTAACTGACAAGCATTGGATATTAGAGGACCAGTGATTTGTATCAGTTTCAGAAGCAGAGTTGGACTAGATATGATCCGTATGTGTAGGAAACACCTCTCTTTTTTTCTCATCACACTTTTATTTCCTGCTGTCTTAGAGACTCTAGAAAGCTAGAGCGTGCTTCTTGCTCTAAAGCAGTGTGTGATCAATGGATGAGAACTCTGTTGTGTGTATCACTTCAGAAATGGAGTTAATTCCCTGGCTCTGAGTCTTCCTACAAGCAGGACTTCGTTTCAGGTAAGGGCAGTCACTTTTCAGCTCAAACGAACTATATCGTTCACGAAGCTCACACGTTTCTCATCTTAACTGAGAAGCATTGGATGTTAGAGGACCAGTGCTTTGTATCAATTTCAAGCAGAGTTGAACTAGATATGGTCCGTTTGTATAGGAAAAACGGTTCTTTTGTTCTGAGCACACTCACATTTCCTGCTGTATTAGAGACTCTAGAAAGCAAGAGCGTGCTTCTTGCTCTAAAGCAGAGTGTGATCCATGGATGAGAACTGTGTTGTGTGTTTCCCTTCAGAAATGGAGTTAAATCACAGGTTCTCTGTCTTCCTACAAGCAAGACTTCGTTTCAGGTAAGGGCAGTCACTTTTCAGCTCAAACGAACTACATCATTCAGGAATCTCACATGTTTCTCATCTTAACTGACAAGCATTGGATGTTAGAGGACCAGTGATTTGTATCAGTTTCAGAAGCAGAGTTGGACTAGATATGATCCGTATGTGTAGGAAACACCTCTCTTTTTTTCTCATCACACTTTTATTTCCTGCTGTCTTAGAGACTCTAGAAAGCTAGAGCGTGCTTCTTGCTCTAAAGCAGTGTGTGATCAATGGATGAGAACTCTGTTGTGTGTATCACTTCAGAAATGGAGTTAATTCCCTGGCTCTGAGTCTTCCTACAAGCAGGACTTCGTTTCAGGTAAGGGCAGTCACTTTTCAGCTCAAACGAACTATATCGTTCACGAAGCTCACACGTTTCTCATCTTAACTGAGAAGCATTGGATGTTAGAGGACCAGTGCTTTGTATCAATTTCAAGCAGAGTTGAACTAGATATGGTCCGTTTGTATAGGAAACACGGTTCTTTTGTTCTGAGCACACTCACATTTCCTGCTGTATTAGAGACTCTAGAAAGCAAGAGCGTGCTTCTTGCTCTAAAGCAGAGTGTGATCCATGGATGAGAACTGTGTTGTGTGTTTCCCTTCAGAAATGGAGTTAAATCACAGGTTCTCTGTCTTCCTACAAGCAAGACTTCGTTTCAGGTAAGGGCAGTCACTTTTCAGCTCAAACGAACTACATCATTCAGGAATCTCACATGTTTCTCATCTTAACTGACAAGCATTGGATGTTAGAGGACCAGTGCTTTGTATCAGTTTCAGAAGCAGAGTTGGACTAGATAAGGTCCATATGTGTAGGAGACACCGTTCATTTGTTCTCAGCACACTCAAGTTTCCTGCTGTCTTAGAGACTTTAGAAAGCTAGAGCATGCTTCTTGCTCTAATGCATAGTGTGAACAATGGAAGAGAACTCTGCTGTGTGTTTCACGTCAGAAATGGAGTTAAAACCCTGGCTCTGAGTCTTCCTACAAGCAAGAATTCGTTTCAGGTAAGGGCATTTACTCACAGCTCAAACGAACTATATCGTTCACGAAGCTCACATGTTTCTCATCTTAACTGAGAAGCATTGGATGTTAGAGGACCTTTGCTTTGTATCAGTTTCAAGCAGTGTTGATCTAGATATATCTGTATGTATAGGATACACGGTTCTTTTCTTCTGAGCACACTCACATTTCCTGCTGTATTAGAGACTCTAGAAAGCAAGACCGTGGTTGTTGCTCTAAAGCAGAGTGTGATCAATGGACGAGAACTCTGTTGTGAGTTTCACTTCAGAAGTGGAGTTCAATCCCAGGGTCTGAGTCTTCCTAAAAGCAATAATTCGTGTCAGGTAATGGAAGTTACTTTACAGCTCAAAGGAACTGCATCATCACGAAGCTCACACGTTTCTCATCTTAACTGACAGGCATTGGATGTTAGAGGACCAGTGCTTTGTATCAGTTTCAGAAGCAGAGTTGGACTAGATATGATCCGTATGTGTAGGAAACACCGTTCATTTGTTGTCAGCACACTCAAGTTTCCTGCTGTCTTAGAGACTCTAGAAAGCTAGAGTGTGCTTCTTGCTCTAAAGCAGAGTGTGATCAATGGATGAGAACTCTGCTGTGTGTTTCACTTAAGAAATGGAGTTAAATACCTGGCTATGAGTCTTCCTACAAAGAAGACTTCGTTTCAGGTAAGGGCAGTCACTTTACAGCTCAAATGAACTACATCGTTCATGAAGGTCACACGTTTCTCATCTTAACTGACAAGCATCAGATGTTAGAGGACCATTGTTTTGTATCAGTTTCAGAAGCAGAGTTGGACTAGATATGGTCCGTATGTGTAAGAAACCCCGTTCTTTTGTTCTCAGCACACTCAGGTTTCCTGCTGTCTTAGAGACTCTAGAAAGATAGAGTGTGGTTCTTGCTCTAAAGCAGAGTGTGATCAATGGATGAGAACTCTGCTGTGTGTTTCACTTCAGAAATGGAGTTAAATATCTGGCTATGAGTCTTCCTACAAAGAAGACTTCGTTTCAGGTAAGGGCAGTCACTTTACAGCTCAAATGAACTACATCGTTCATGAAGGTCACACGTTTCTCATCTTAACTGACAAGCATCGGATGTTAGAGGACCATTGCTTTGTATCAGTTTCAGAAGCAGAGTTGGACTAGATATGGTCCGTATGTGTAAGAAACCCCGTTCTTTTGTTCTCAGCACACTCAGGTTTCCTGCTGTATTACAGACTCTAGAAAGCTAGAGCGTGCTTCTTGCTCTAAAGCAGAGGGTGATCAATGGATGAGAACTCTCATGTGTGTTTCACTTAGAAATGGAGTTAAATCCCTGGCTATTAGTATTCCTAAAAGCAAGACTTCGTTTCAGGTAAGGGCATCACTTTTCAGCTCAAACAAACTACATCGTTCACAAAGCTCACACGTTTCTCATCTTAACTGACAAGCTTTGGATATTAGAGGACCAGTGATTTGTACCAGTTTCAGAAGCAGAGTTGGACTTGATATGATCCGTATGTGTAGGAAACACCGTTCTTTTTTTCTCATCACACTTATATTTCCTGCTGTCTTAGAGACTCTAGAAAGCTAGAGCGTGCTTCTTGCTCTAAAGCAGTATGTGATCAATGGAGGAGAACTCTGTTGTGTGTATCACTTCAGAAATGGAGTTAAATCCCTGGCTCTGAGTCTTCCTACAAGCAGGACTTCGTTTCAGGTAAGGGCAGTCACTTTTCACCTCAAACGAACTATATCGTTCACGAAGCTCACACGTTTCTCATCTTAACTGAGAAGCATTGGATGTTAGAGGACCTTTGCTTTGTATCAGTTTCAAGCAGTGTTGATCTAGATATATCTGTATGTATAGGATACACGGTTCTTTTCTTCTGAGCACACTCACATTTCCTGCTGTATTAGAGACTCTAGAAAGCAAGACCGTGGTTGTTGCTCTAAAGCAGAGTGTGATCAATGGACGAGAACTCTGTTGTGAGTTTCACTTCAGAAGTGGAGTTCAATCCCAGGCTCTGAGTCTTCCTAAAAGCAATAATTCGTGTCAGGTAATGGAAGTTACTTTACAGCTCAAAGGAACTGCATCGTTCACGAAGCTGACACGTTTCTCATCTTAACTGACAGGCTTTGGATGTTAGAGGACCAGTGCTTTGTATCAGTTTCAGAAGCAGAGTTGGACTAGATATGATCCGTATGTGTAGGAAACACCGTTCATTTGTTGTCAGCACACTCAAGTTTCCTGCTGTCTTAGAGACTCTAGAAAGCTAGAGTGTGCTTCTTGCTCTAAAGCAGAGTGTGATCAATGGATGAGAACTCTGCTGTGTGTTTCACTTCAGAAATGGAGTTAAATACCTGGCTATGAGTCTTCCTACAAAGAAGACTTCGTTTCAGGTAAGGGCAGTCACTTAACAGCTCAAATGAACTACATCGTTCATGAAGGTCACACGTTTCTCATCTTAACTGACAAGCATCGGATGTTAGAGGACCATTGTTTTGTATCAGTTTCAGAAGCAGAGTTGGACTAGATATGGTCCGTATGTGTAAGAAACCCCGTTCTTTTGTTCTCAGCACACTCAGGTTTCCTGCTGTCTTAGAGACTCTAGAAAGATAGAGTGTGCTTCTTGCTCTAAAGCAGAGTGTGATCAATGGATGAGAACTCTGCTGTGTGTTTCACTTCAGAAATGGAGTTAAATATCTGGCTATGAGTCTTCCTACAAAGAAGACTTCGTTTCAGGTAAGGGCAGTCACTTTACAGCTCAAATGAACTACATCATTCATGAAGGTCACACGTTTCTCATCTTAACTGACAAGCATCGGATGTTAGAGGACCATTGCTTTGTATCAGTTTCAGAAGCAGAGTTGGACTAGATATGATCCGTATGTGTAGGAAACACCGTTCATTTGTTGTCAGCACACTCAAGTTTCCTGCTGTCTTAGAGACTCTAGAAAGATAGAGTGTGCTTCTTGCTCTAAAGCAGAGTGTGATCAATGGATGAGAACTCTGCTGTGTGTTTCACTTCAGAAATGGAGTTAAATATCTGGCTATGAGTCTTCCTACAAAGAAGACTTCAATTCAGGTAAGGGCAGTCACTTTACAGCTCAAATGAACTACATCGTTCATGAAGGTCACATGTTTCTCATCTTAACTGACAAGCATCGGATGTTAGAGGACCATTGCTTTGTATCAGTTTCAGAAGCAGAGTTGGACTAGATATGGTCCGTATGTGTAAGAAACCCCGTTCTTTTGTTCTCAGCACACTCAGGTTCCTGCTGTATTACAGACTCTAGAAAGCTAGAGCGTGCTTCTTGCTCTAAAGCAGAGGGTGATCAATGGATGAGAACTCTGTTGTGTGTATCACTTCAGAAATGGAGTTAAATCCCTGGCTCTGAGTCTTCCTACAAGCAGGACTTCGTTTCAGGTAAGGGCAGTCACTTTTCACCTCAAACGAACTATATCGTTCACGAAGCTCACACGTTTCTCATCTTAACTGAGAAGCAATGGATGTTAGAGGACCCTTGCTTTGTATCAATTTCAAGCAGAGTTGAACTAGATATGGTCCGTTTGAATAGGAAACACGGTTCTTTTCTTCTGAGCACACTCACATTTCCTGCTGTATTAGAGACTCTAGAAAGCAAGACCGTGGTTGTTGCTCTAAAGCAGAGTGTGATCAATGGACGAGAACTCTGTTGTGAGTTTCACTTCAGAAGTGGAGTTCAATCCCAGGCTCTGAGTCTTCCTAAAAGCAATAATTCGTGTCAGGTAATGGAAGTTACTTTACAGCTCAAAGGAACTGCATCGTTCACGAAGCTGACACGTTTCTCATCTTAACTGACAGGCTTTGGATGTTAGAGGACCAGTGCTTTGTATCAGTTTCAGAAGCAGAGTTGGACTAGATATGATCCGTATGTGTAGGAAACACCGTTCATTTGTTGTCAGCACACTCAAGTTTCCTGCTGTCTTAGAGACTCTAGAAAGCTAGAGTGTGCTTCTTGCTCTAAAGCAGAGTGTGATCAATGGATGAGAACTCTGCTGTGTGTTTCACTTCAGAAATGGAGTTAAATACCTGGCTATGAGTCTTCCTACAAAGAAGACTTCGTTTCAGGTAAGGGCAGTCACTTAACAGCTCAAATGAACTACATCGTTCATGAAGGTCACACGTTTCTCATCTTAACTGACAAGCATCGGATGTTAGAGGACCATTGTTTTGTATCAGTTTCAGAAGCAGAGTTGGACTAGATATGGTCCGTATGTGTAAGAAACCCCGTTCTTTTGTTCTCAGCACACTCAGGTTTCCTGCTGTCTTAGAGACTCTAGAAAGATAGAGTGTGCTTCTTGCTCTAAAGCAGAGTGTGATCAATGGATGAGAACTCTGCTGTGTGTTTCACTTCAGAAATGGAGTTAAATATCTGGCTATGAGTCTTCCTACAAAGAAGACTTCGTTTCAGGTAAGGGCAGTCACTTTACAGCTCAAATGAACTACATCATTCATGAAGGTCACACGTTTCTCATCTTAACTGACAAGCATCGGATGTTAGAGGACCATTGCTTTGTATCAGTTTCAGAAGCAGAGTTGGACTAGATATGATCCGTATGTGTAGGAAACACCGTTCATTTGTTGTCAGCACACTCAAGTTTCCTGCTGTCTTAGAGACTCTAGAAAGATAGAGTGTGCTTCTTGCTCTAAAGCAGAGTGTGATCAATGGATGAGAACTCTGCTGTGTGTTTCACTTCAGAAATGGAGTTAAATATCTGGCTATGAGTCTTCCTACAAAGAAGACTTCAATTCAGGTAAGGGCAGTCACTTTACAGCTCAAATGAACTACATCGTTCATGAAGGTCACATGTTTCTCATCTTAACTGACAAGCATCGGATGTTAGAGGACCATTGCTTTGTATCAGTTTCAGAAGCAGAGTTGGACTAGATATGGTCCGTATGTGTAAGAAACCCCGTTCTTTTGTTCTCAGCACACTCAGGTTCCTGCTGTATTACAGACTCTAGAAAGCTAGAGCGTGCTTCTTGCTCTAAAGCAGAGGGTGATCAATGGATGAGAACTCTGTTGTGTGTATCACTTCAGAAATGGAGTTAAATCCCTGGCTCTGAGTCTTCCTACAAGCAGGACTTCGTTTCAGGTAAGGGCAGTCACTTTTCACCTCAAACGAACTATATCGTTCACGAAGCTCACACGTTTCTCATCTTAACTGAGAAGCAATGGATGTTAGAGGACCCTTGCTTTGTATCAATTTCAAGCAGAGTTGAACTAGATATGGTCCGTTTGAATAGGAAACACGGTTCTTTTCTTCTGAGCACACTCACATTTCCTGCTGTATTAGAGACTCTAGAAAGCAAGAGCATGCTTGTTGCTCTAAAGCAGAGTCTGATCAATGGATGAGAACTCCGTTGTGAGTTTCACTTCAGAAGTGGAGTTCAATCCCAGGCTCTGAGTCTTCCTACAAGCAAGAATTCGTTTCTGGTAAGGGAAGTTACATTACAGCTCAAAGGAACTACATCGTTCATGAAGATCACACGTTTCTCATCTTAACTGACAAGCATCGGAAGTTAGAGAACTATTGCTTTGTATCACTTTCAGAAGCAGAGTTAGACTAGATATGGTCCGTATGTGTAAGAAACCCCGTTCTTTTGTTCTCAGCACACTCAGGTTTCCTGCTGTATTACAGACTCTACAAAGCTAGAGCGTGCTTCTTGCTCTAAAGCAGAGTGTGATGAATAGATGAGAACTCTTTTTTGTGTTTCACTTCAGAAATGGAGTTAAATCCCTGGCTCTGAGTCTTCCTACAAGCAAGACTTCGTTTCAGTTAAGGGCATTTTCTTTACAGCTCAAACGAACTATATCGTTCACGAAGCTCACACGTTTCTCATCTTAACTGAGAAGCATTGGATGTGAGAGGACCTTTGCTTTCTATCAATTTCAAGCAGAGTTGAACTAGATATGGTCTGTATGTATAGGAAACACGGTTCTTTTCATCCTAGCACACTCACATTTCCTGATGTATTACAGTCTCTAGAAAGCAATAGCGTGCTTCTTGCTCTAAAGCAGAGTGTGATCCATGGATGAGAACTGTGTTGGGTGTTTCCCTTCAAAAATGGAGTTAAATCACAGGTTCTCTGTCTTCCTACAAGCAAGACTTCGTTTCAGGTAAGGGCAGTCACGTTTCAGCTCAAACGAGCTACATTGTTCACAAAGCTCACACGTTTCTCATCTTAACTGACAAGCATTGGATGTTAGAGGACCAGTGATTTGTATCAGTTTCAGAAGCAGAGTTGGACTAGATATGATCCGTATGTGTAGGAAACACCGTTCTTTTTTTCTCATCACACTTATGTTTCCTGCTGTCTTAGAGAATCTAGAAAGCTAGAGCGTGCTTCTTGCTCTAAAGCAGTGTGTGATCAATGGATGAGAACTCTGTTGTGTGTATCACTTCAGAAATGGAGTTAATTCCCTGGCTCTGAGTCTTCCTACAAGCAGGACTTCGTTTCAGGTAAGGGCATTCACTTTTCAGCTCAAACGAACTATATCGTTCACGACGCTCACACGTTTCCCATCTTAACTGAGAAGCATTGGATGTGAGAGGACCTTTGCTTTGTATCTATTTCAAGCAGAGTTGAACTAGATATGGTCCGTTTGTATAGGAAACACGGTTCTTTTGTTCTGAGGACACTCACATTTCCTGCTGTATTAGAGACTCTAAAAAGCAAGAGTGTGCTTCTTGCTCTAAAGCAGAGTGTGATCCATGGATGAGAACTGTGTTGGATGTTTCCCTTCAGAAATGGAGTTAAATCACAGGTTCTCTGTCTTCCTACAAGCAAGACTTCGTTTCAGGTAAGGGCAGTCACGTTTCAGCTCAAACGAGCTACATCATTCAGGAAGCTCACACGTTTCTCATCTTAACTGACAAGCATCGGATGTTAGACGACCAGTGCTTTGTATCAGTTTCAGAAGCAGAGTTGGACTAGATAAGGTCCATATGTGTAGGAAACACCGTTCATTTGTTCTCATCACACTCAAGTTTCCTGCTGTCTTAGAGACTCTAGAAAGCTAGAGCATGCTTCTTGCTCTAATGCATAGTGTGAACAATGGAAGAGAACACTGCTGTGTGTTTCAATTCAGAAATGGAGTTAAATCCCTGGCTCTGAGTCTTCCTACAAGCAAGACTTCGTTTCCGGTAAGGGCATTTACTTTACAGCTCAAAAGAACTACATCGTTCACGAAGCTCACATGTTTCTCATCTTAATTGAGAAGCATTGGATGTTAGAGGACCTTTGCTTTGTATCAGTTTCAAGCAGTGTTGATCTAGATATATCTGTGTGTATAGGACACACGGTTCTTTTCTTCTGAGCACACTCACATTTCCTGCTGTATTAGAGCCTCTAGAAAGCAAGAGCGTGCTTGTTGCTCTAAAGCAGAGTGTGATCAATGGATGAGAACTCTGTTGTGAGTTTCACTTCAGAAGTGGAGTTGAATCCCAGGCTCTGAGTCTTCCTAAAAGCAATAATTCGTGTCAGGTAATGGAAGTTACTTTACAGCTCAAAGGAACTACATCGTTCACGAAGCTCACACGTTTCTCATCTTAACTGACAAGCATTGGATGTTAGAGGACCAGTGCTTTGTATCAGTTTCAGAAGCAGAGTTGGACTAGATATGATCCGTATGTGTAGGAAACACCGTTCATTTGTTATCAGCACACTCAAGTTTCCTGCTGTCTTAGAGACTCTAGAAAGATAGAGTGTGCTTCTTGCTCTAAAGCAGAGTGTGATCAATGGATGAGAACTCTGCTGTGTGTTTAATTTCAGAAATGGAGTTAAATACCTGGCTATGAGTCTTCCTTCAAAGAAGACTTCGTTTCAGGTAAGGGCAGTCACTTTACAGCTCAAATGAACTACATCGTTCATGAAGGTCACACGTTTCTCATCTTAACTGACAAGCATCGGATGTTAGAGGGCCATTGCTTTGTATCAGTTTCAGAAGCAGAGTTGGACTAGATATGGTCCGTATGTGTAAGAAACCCCGTTCTTTTGTTCTCAGCACACTCAGGTTTCCTGCTGTATTAGAGACTCTAGAAAGCAAGAGCGTGCTTCTTGCTCTAAAGCAGAGTATGATGAATAGATGAGAACTCTGTTGTGTGTTTCCCTTCAGAAATGGAGTTAAATCCCTAGTTCTGAGTCTTCCTACAAGCAAGACTTCATTTCAGTTAAGGGCATTTTCTTTACAAGTCAAACGAACTATATCGTTCTCGAAGCTCACACGTTTCTCATCTTAACTGAGAAGCATTGGATGTGAGAGGACCTTTGCTTTGTATCAATTTCAAGCACAGTTGAACTAGATATGGTCTGTATGTATAGGAAACACGGTTCTTTTCATCTGAGCACACTCACATTTACTGCTCTATTAGAGACTCTTGAAAGCAAGAGCGTGGTTGTTGCTCTAAAGCAGAGTGTGATCAATGGACGAGAACTCTGTTGTGAGTTTCACTTCAGAAGTGGAGTTCAATCCCAGGCTCTGAGTCTTCCTAAAAGCAATAATTCGTGTCAGGTAATGGAAGTTACTTTACAGCTCAAAGGAACTGCATCGTTCACGAAGCTCACACGTTTCTCATCTTAACTGACAGGCTTTGGATGTTAGAGGACCAGTGCTTTGTATCAGTTTCAGAAGCAGAGTTGGACTAGATATGATCCGTATGTGTAGGAAACACCGTTCATTTGTTGTCAGCACACTCAAGTTTCCTGCTGTCTTAGAGACTCTAGAAAGCTAGAGTGTGCTTCTTGCTCTAAAGCAGAGTGTGATCAATGGATGAGAACTCTGCTGTGTGTTTCACTTCAGAAATGGAGTTAAATACCTGGCTATGAGTCTTCCTACAAAGAAGACTTCGTTTCAGGTAAGGGCAGTCACTTAACAGCTCAAATGAACTACATCGTTCATGAAGGTCACACGTTTCTCATCTTAACTGACAAGCATCGGATGTTAGAGGACCATTGTTTTGTATCAGTTTCAGAAGCAGAGTTGGACTAGATATGGTCCGTATGTGTAAGAAACCCCGTTCTTTTGTTCTCAGCACACTCAGGTTTCCTGCTGTCTTAGAGACTCTAGAAAGATAGAGTGTGCTTCTTGCTCTAAAGCAGAGTGTGATCAATGGATGAGAACTCTGCTGTGTGTTTCACTTCAGAAATGGAGTTAAATATCTGGCTATGAGTCTTCCTACAAAGAAGACTTCGTTTCAGGTAAGGGCAGTCACTTTACAGCTCAAATGAACTACATCATTCATGAAGGTCACACGTTTCTCATCTTAACTGACAAGCATCGGATGTTAGAGGACCATTGCTTTGTATCAGTTTCAGAAGCAGAGTTGGACTAGATATGATCCGTATGTGTAGGAAACACCGTTCATTTGTTGTCAGCACACTCAAGTTTCCTGCTGTCTTAGAGACTCTAGAAAGATAGAGTGTGCTTCTTGCTCTAAAGCAGAGTGTGATCAATGGATGAGAACTCTGCTGTGTGTTTCACTTCAGAAATGGAGTTAAATATCTGGCTATGAGTCTTCCTACAAAGAAGACTTCAATTCAGGTAAGGGCAGTCACTTTACAGCTCAAATGAACTACATCGTTCATGAAGGTCACATGTTTCTCATCTTAACTGACAAGCATCGGATGTTAGAGGACCATTGCTTTGTATCAGTTTCAGAAGCAGAGTTGGACTAGATATGGTCCGTATGTGTAAGAAACCCCGTTCTTTTGTTCTCAGCACACTCAGGTTCCTGCTGTATTACAGACTCTAGAAAGCTAGAGCGTGCTTCTTGCTCTAAAGCAGAGGGTGATCAATGGATGAGAACTCTGTTGTGTGTATCACTTCAGAAATGGAGTTAAATCCCTGGCTCTGAGTCTTCCTACAAGCAGGACTTCGTTTCAGGTAAGGGCAGTCACTTTTCAGCTCAAACGAACTATATCGTTCACGAAGCTCACACGTTTCTCATCTTAACTGAGAAGCATTGGATGTTAGAGGACCCTTGCTTTGTATCAATTTCAAGCAGAGTTGAACTAGATATGGTCCGTTTGAATAGGAAACACGGTTCTTTTCTTCTGAGCACACTCACATTTCCTGCTGTATTAGAGACTCTAGAAAGCAAGAGCATGCTTGTTGCTCTAAAGCAGAGTGTGATCAATGGATGAGAACTCCGTTGTGAGTTTCACTTCAGAAGTGGAGTTCAATCCCAGGCTCTGAGTCTTCCTACAAGCAAGAATTCGTTTCTGGTAAGGGAAGTTACATTACAGCTCAAAGGAACTACATCGTTAACGAAGATCACACGTTTCTCATCTTAATTGACAAGCATCGGACGTTAGAGAACTATTGCTTTGTATCACTTTCAGAAGCAGAGTTAGACTAGATATGGTCCGTATGTGTAAGAAACCCCGTTCTTTTGTTCTCAGCACACTCAGGTTTCCTGCTGTATTACAGACTCTACAAAGCTAGAGCGTGCTTCTTGCTCTAAAGCAGAGTGTGATGAATAGATGAGAACTCTTTTTTGTGTTTCACTTCAGAAATGGAGTTAAATCCCTGGCTCTGAGTCTTCCTACAAGAAAGACTTCGTTTCAGTTAAGGGCATTTTCTTTACAGCTCAAACGAACTATATCGTTCACGAAGCTCACACGTTTCTCATCTTAACTGAGAAGCATTGGATGTGAGAGGACCTTTGCTTTCTATCAATTTCAAGCAGAGTTGAACTAGATATGGTCTGTATGTATAGGAAACACGGTTCTTTTCATCCTAGCACACTCACATTTCCTGATGTATTACAGTCTCTAGAAAGCAATAGCGTGCTTCTTGCTCTAAAGCAGAGTGTGATCCATGGATGAGAACTGTGTTGGGTGTTTCCCTTCAAAAATGGAGTTAAATCACAGGTTCTCTGTCTTCCTACAAGCAAGACTTCGTTTCACGTAAGGGCAGTCACGTTTCAGCTCAAACGAGCTACATTGTTCACAAAGCTCACACGTTTCTCATCTTAACTGACAAGCATTGGATGTTAGAGGACCAGTGATTTGTATCAGTTTCAGAAGCAGAGTTGGACTAGATATGATCCGTATGTGTAGGAAACACCGTTCTTTTTTTCTCATCACACTTATGTTTCCTGCTGTCTTAGAGACTCTAGAAAGCTAGAGCGTGCTTCTTGCTCTAAAGCAGTGTGTGATCAATGGATGAGAACTCTGTTGTGTGTATCACTTCAGAAATGGAGTTAATTCCCTGGCTCTGAGTCTTCCTACAAGCAGGACTTCGTTTCAGGTAAGGGCATTCACTTTTCAGCTCAAACGAACTATATCGTTCACGACGCTCACACGTTTCCCATCTTAACTGAGAAGCATTGGATGTGAGAGGACCTTTGCTTTGTATCTATTTCAAGCAGAGTTGAACTAGATATGGTCCGTTTGTATAGGAAACACGGTTCTTTTGTTCTGAGGACACTCACATTTCCTGCTGTATTAGAGACTCTAAAAAGCAAGAGTGTGCTTCTTGCTCTAAAGCAGAGTGTGATCAATGGATGAGAACTCTGCTGTGTGTTTAATTTCAGAAATGGAGTTAAATACCTGGCTATGAGTCTTCCTTCAAAGAAGACTTCGTTTCAGGTAAGGGCAGTCACTTTACAGCTCAAATGAACTACATCGTTCATGAAGGTCACACGTTTCTCATCTTAACTGACAAGCATCGGATGTTAGAGGGCCATTGCTTTGTATCAGTTTCAGAAGCAGAGTTGGACTAGATATGGTCCGTATGTGTAAGAAACCCCGTTCTTTTGTTCTCAGCACACTCAGGTTTCCTGCTGTATTAGAGACTCTAGAAAGCAAGAGCGTGCTTCTTGCTCTAAAGCAGAGTATGATGAATAGATGAGAACTCTGTTGTGTGTTTCCCTTCAGAAATGGAGTTAAATCCCTAGTTCTGAGTCTTCCTACAAGCAAGACTTCATTTCAGTTAAGGGCATTTTCTTTACAAGTCAAACGAACTATATCGTTCTCGAAGCTCACACGTTTCTCATCTTAACTGAGAAGCATTGGATGTGAGAGGACCTTTGCTTTGTATCAATTTCAAGCAGAGTTGAACTAGATATGGTCTGTATGTATAGGAAACACGGTTCTTTTCATCTGAGCACACTCACATTTACTGCTCTATTAGAGACTCTTGAAGCAAGAGCGTGCTTCTTGCTCTAAAGCAGAGTGTGGTCCATGGGTGAGAACTGTGTTGTGTGTTTCCCTTCAGAAATGGAGTTAAATCACCGGCTCTGAGTCTTCCTACAAGCAAGACTTCGTTTCAGTTAAGGGCTGTCACTTTTCAGCTCAAACAAACTACATCGTTCACAAAGCTCACACGTTTCTCATCTTAACTGAGAAGCATTGGATGTTAGAGGACCTTTGCTTTGTATCAATTTCAAGCAGAGTTGAACTAGATATGGTCCGTTTGTATACGAAACACGGTTCTTTTGTTCTGTGCACACTCCCGTTTCCTGCTGTATTAGAGACTCTAGAAAGCTAGAGCGTGCTTCTTGCTCTATAGCAGTGTGTGATCAATGGATGAGAACTCTATTGTGTGTATCACTTCAGAAATGGACTTAAATCCCAGGCTCTGAGTCTTCCTACAATCAAGACTTCTTTTCAGGTAAGGGCATCACTTTTCAGCTCAAACAAACTACATCGTTCACAAAGCTCACACGTTTCTCATCTTAACTGACAAGCATTGGATATTAGAGGACCAGTGATTTGTATCAGTTTCAGAAGCAGAGTTGGACTAGATATGATCCGTATGTGTAGGAAACACCGTTCTTTTTTTCTCAACACACTTATATTTCCTGCTGTCTTAGAGACTCTAGAAAGCAAGAGCGTGTTTCTTGCTCTAAAGCAGAGTGTGGTCCATGGGTGAGAACTGTGTTGTGTGTTTCCCTTCAGAAATGGAGTTAAATCACCGGCTCTGAGTCTTCCTACAAGCAAGACTTCGTTTCAGTTAAGGGCTGTCACTTTTCAGCTCAAACAAACTACATCGTTCACAAAGCTCACACGTTTCTCATCTTAACTGAGAAGCATTGGATGTTAGAGGACCTTTGCTTTGTATCAATTTCAAGCAGAGTTGAACTAGATATGGTCCGTTTGTATACGAAACACGGTTCTTTTGTTCTGAGCACACTCCCGTTTCCTGCTGTATTAGAGACTCTAGAAAGCTAGAGCGTGCTTCTTGCTCTAAAGCAGTGTGTGATCAATGGATGAGAACTCTGCTGTGTGTTTAATTTCAGAAATGGAGTTAAATACCTGGCTATGAGTCTTCCTTCAAAGAAGACTTCGTTTCAGGTAAGGGCAGTCACTTTACAGCTCAAATGAACTACATCGTTCATGAAGGTCACACGTTTCTCATCTTAACTGACAAGCATCGGATGTTAGAGGGCCATTGCTTTGTATCAGTTTCAGAAGCAGAGTTGGACTAGATATGGTCCGTATGTGTAAGAAACCCCGTTCTTTTGTTCTCAGCACACTCAGGTTTCCTGCTGTATTAGAGACTCTAGAAAGCAAGAGCGTGCTTCTTGCTCTAAAGCAGAGTATGATGAATAGATGAGAACTCTGTTGTGTGTTTCCCTTCAGAAATGGAGTTAAATCCCTAGTTCTGAGTCTTCCTACAAGCAAGACTTCATTTCAGTTAAGGGCATTTTCTTTACAAGTCAAACGAACTATATCGTTCTCGAAGCTCACACGTTTCTCATCTTAACTGAGAAGCATTGGATGTGAGAGGACCTTTGCTTTGTATCAATTTCAAGCACAGTTGAACTAGATATGGTCTGTATGTATAGGAAACACGGTTCTTTTCATCTGAGCACACTCACATTTACTGCTCTATTAGAGACTCTTGAAAGCAAGAGCGTGGTTGTTGCTCTAAAGCAGAGTGTGATCAATGGACGAGAACTCTGTTGTGAGTTTCACTTCAGAAGTGGAGTTCAATCCCAGGCTCTGAGTCTTCCTAAAAGCAATAATTCGTGTCAGGTAATGGAAGTTACTTTACAGCTCAAAGGAACTGCATCGTTCACGAAGCTCACACGTTTCTCATCTTAACTGACAGGCTTTGGATGTTAGAGGACCAGTGCTTTGTATCAGTTTCAGAAGCAGAGTTGGACTAGATATGATCCGTATGTGTAGGAAACACCGTTCATTTGTTGTCAGCACACTCAAGTTTCCTGCTGTCTTAGAGACTCTAGAAAGCTAGAGTGTGCTTCTTGCTCTAAAGCAGAGTGTGATCAATGGATGAGAACTCTGCTGTGTGTTTCACTTCAGAAATGGAGTTAAATACCTGGCTATGAGTCTTCCTACAAAGAAGACTTCGTTTCAGGTAAGGGCAGTCACTTAACAGCTCAAATGAACTACATCGTTCATGAAGGTCACACGTTTCTCATCTTAACTGACAAGCATCGGATGTTAGAGGACCATTGTTTTGTATCAGTTTCAGAAGCAGAGTTGGACTAGATATGGTCCGTATGTGTAAGAAACCCCGTTCTTTTGTTCTCAGCACACTCAGGTTTCCTGCTGTCTTAGAGACTCTAGAAAGATAGAGTGTGCTTCTTGCTCTAAAGCAGAGTGTGATCAATGGATGAGAACTCTGCTGTGTGTTTCACTTCAGAAATGGAGTTAAATATCTGGCTATGAGTCTTCCTACAAAGAAGACTTCGTTTCAGGTAAGGGCAGTCACTTTACAGCTCAAATGAACTACATCATTCATGAAGGTCACACGTTTCTCATCTTAACTGACAAGCATCGGATGTTAGAGGACCATTGCTTTGTATCAGTTTCAGAAGCAGAGTTGGACTAGATATGATCCGTATGTGTAGGAAACACCGTTCATTTGTTGTCAGCACACTCAAGTTTCCTGCTGTCTTAGAGACTCTAGAAAGATAGAGTGTGCTTCTTGCTCTAAAGCAGAGTGTGATCAATGGATGAGAACTCTGCTGTGTGTTTCACTTCAGAAATGGAGTTAAATATCTGGCTATGAGTCTTCCTACAAAGAAGACTTCAATTCAGGTAAGGGCAGTCACTTTACAGCTCAAATGAACTACATCGTTCATGAAGGTCACATGTTTCTCATCTTAACTGACAAGCATCGGATGTTAGAGGACCATTGCTTTGTATCAGTTTCAGAAGCAGAGTTGGACTAGATATGGTCCGTATGTGTAAGAAACCCCGTTCTTTTGTTCTCAGCACACTCAGGTTCCTGCTGTATTACAGACTCTAGAAAGCTAGAGCGTGCTTCTTGCTCTAAAGCAGAGGGTGATCAATGGATGAGAACTCTGTTGTGTGTATCACTTCAGAAATGGAGTTAAATCCCTGGCTCTGAGTCTTCCTACAAGCAGGACTTCGTTTCAGGTAAGGGCAGTCACTTTTCAGCTCAAACGAACTATATCGTTCACGAAGCTCACACGTTTCTCATCTTAACTGAGAAGCATTGGATGTTAGAGGACCCTTGCTTTGTATCAATTTCAAGCAGAGTTGAACTAGATATGGTCCGTTTGAATAGGAAACACGGTTCTTTTCTTCTGAGCACACTCACATTTCCTGCTGTATTAGAGACTCTAGAAAGCAAGAGCATGCTTGTTGCTCTAAAGCAGAGTGTGATCAATGGATGAGAACTCCGTTGTGAGTTTCACTTCAGAAGTGGAGTTCAATCCCAGGCTCTGAGTCTTCCTACAAGCAAGAATTCGTTTCTGGTAAGGGAAGTTACATTACAGCTCAAAGGAACTACATCGTTAACGAAGATCACACGTTTCTCATCTTAATTGACAAGCATCGGACGTTAGAGAACTATTGCTTTGTATCACTTTCAGAAGCAGAGTTAGACTAGATATGGTCCGTATGTGTAAGAAACCCCGTTCTTTTGTTCTCAGCACACTCAGGTTTCCTGCTGTATTACAGACTCTACAAAGCTAGAGCGTGCTTCTTGCTCTAAAGCAGAGTGTGATGAATAGATGAGAACTCTTTTTTGTGTTTCACTTCAGAAATGGAGTTAAATCCCTGGCTCTGAGTCTTCCTACAAGCAAGACTTCGTTTCAGTTAAGGGCATTTTCTTTACAGCTCAAACGAACTATATCGTTCACGAAGCTCACACGTTTCTCATCTTAACTGAGAAGCATTGGATGTGAGAGGACCTTTGCTTTCTATCAATTTCAAGCAGAGTTGAACTAGATATGGTCTGTATGTATAGGAAACACGGTTCTTTTCATCCTAGCACACTCACATTTCCTGATGTATTACAGTCTCTAGAAAGCAATAGCGTGCTTCTTGCTCTAAAGCAGAGTGTGATCCATGGATGAGAACTGTGTTGGGTGTTTCCCTTCAAAAATGGAGTTAAATCACAGGTTCTCTGTCTTCCTACAAGCAAGACTTCGTTTCACGTAAGGGCAGTCACGTTTCAGCTCAAACGAGCTACATTGTTCACAAAGCTCACACGTTTCTCATCTTAACTGACAAGCATTGGATGTTAGAGGACCAGTGATTTGTATCAGTTTCAGAAGCAGAGTTGGACTAGATATGATCCGTATGTGTAGGAAACACCGTTCTTTTTTTCTCATCACACTTATGTTTCCTGCTGTCTTAGAGACTCTAGAAAGCTAGAGCGTGCTTCTTGCTCTAAAGCAGTGTGTGATCAATGGATGAGAACTCTGTTGTGTGTATCACTTCAGAAATGGAGTTAATTCCCTGGCTCTGAGTCTTCCTACAAGCAGGACTTCGTTTCAGGTAAGGGCATTCACTTTTCAGCTCAAACGAACTATATCGTTCACGACGCTCACACGTTTCCCATCTTAACTGAGAAGCATTGGATGTGAGAGGACCTTTGCTTTGTATCTATTTCAAGCAGAGTTGAACTAGATATGGTCCGTTTGTATAGGAAACACGGTTCTTTTGTTCTGAGGACACTCACATTTCCTGCTGTATTAGAGACTCTAAAAAGCAAGAGTGTGCTTCTTGCTCTAAAGCAGAGTGTGATCAATGGATGAGAACTCTGCTGTGTGTTTAATTTCAGAAATGGAGTTAAATACCTGGCTATGAGTCTTCCTTCAAAGAAGACTTCGTTTCAGGTAAGGGCAGTCACTTTACAGCTCAAATGAACTACATCGTTCATGAAGGTCACACGTTTCTCATCTTAACTGACAAGCATCGGATGTTAGAGGGCCATTGCTTTGTATCAGTTTCAGAAGCAGAGTTGGACTAGATATGGTCCGTATGTGTAAGAAACCCCGTTCTTTTGTTCTCAGCACACTCAGGTTTCCTGCTGTATTAGAGACTCTAGAAAGCAAGAGCGTGCTTCTTGCTCTAAAGCAGAGTATGATGAATAGATGAGAACTCTGTTGTGTGTTTCCCTTCAGAAATGGAGTTAAATCCCTAGTTCTGAGTCTTCCTACAAGCAAGACTTCATTTCAGTTAAGGGCATTTTCTTTACAAGTCAAACGAACTATATCGTTCTCGAAGCTCACACGTTTCTCATCTTAACTGAGAAGCATTGGATGTGAGAGGACCTTTGCTTTGTATCAATTTCAAGCAGAGTTGAACTAGATATGGTCTGTATGTATAGGAAACACGGTTCTTTTCATCTGAGCACACTCACATTTACTGCTCTATTAGAGACTCTTGAAGCAAGAGCGTGCTTCTTGCTCTAAAGCAGAGTGTGGTCCATGGGTGAGAACTGTGTTGTGTGTTTCCCTTCAGAAATGGAGTTAAATCACCGGCTCTGAGTCTTCCTACAAGCAAGACTTCGTTTCAGTTAAGGGCTGTCACTTTTCAGCTCAAACAAACTACATCGTTCACAAAGCTCACACGTTTCTCATCTTAACTGAGAAGCATTGGATGTTAGAGGACCTTTGCTTTGTATCAATTTCAAGCAGAGTTGAACTAGATATGGTCCGTTTGTATACGAAACACGGTTCTTTTGTTCTGTGCACACTCCCGTTTCCTGCTGTATTAGAGACTCTAGAAAGCTAGAGCGTGCTTCTTGCTCTATAGCAGTGTGTGATCAATGGATGAGAACTCTATTGTGTGTATCACTTCAGAAATGGACTTAAATCCCAGGCTCTGAGTCTTCCTACAATCAAGACTTCTTTTCAGGTAAGGGCATCACTTTTCAGCTCAAACAAACTACATCGTTCACAAAGCTCACACGTTTCTCATCTTAACTGACAAGCATTGGATATTAGAGGACCAGTGATTTGTATCAGTTTCAGAAGCAGAGTTGGACTAGATATGATCCGTATGTGTAGGAAACACCGTTCTTTTTTTCTCAACACACTTATATTTCCTGCTGTCTTAGAGACTCTAGAAAGCAAGAGCGTGTTTCTTGCTCTAAAGCAGAGTGTGGTCCATGGGTGAGAACTGTGTTGTGTGTTTCCCTTCAGAAATGGAGTTAAATCACCGGCTCTGAGTCTTCCTACAAGCAAGACTTCGTTTCAGTTAAGGGCTGTCACTTTTCAGCTCAAACAAACTACATCGTTCACAAAGCTCACACGTTTCTCATCTTAACTGAGAAGCATTGGATGTTAGAGGACCTTTGCTTTGTATCAATTTCAAGCAGAGTTGAACTAGATATGGTCCGTTTGTATACGAAACACGGTTCTTTTGTTCTGAGCACACTCCCGTTTCCTGCTGTATTAGAGACTCTAGAAAGCTAGAGCGTGCTTCTTGCTCTAAAGCAGTGTGTGATCAATGGATGAGAACTCTATTGTGTGTATCACTTCAGAAATGGACTTAAATCCCTGGCTCTGAGTCTTCCTACAAGCAGGACTTCATTTAAGGTAAGGGCAGTCACTTTTCAGCTCAAATGAACTATATCGTTCACGATGCTCACACGTTTCTCATCTTAACTGAGAAGCATTGGA
Source organism: Onychomys leucogaster (assembly GCA_949786385.1). Taxonomy (NCBI): domain Eukaryota; kingdom Metazoa; phylum Chordata; class Mammalia; order Rodentia; family Cricetidae; genus Onychomys; species Onychomys leucogaster. The sequence goes on along the minus strand of CATKUP010000146.1, from coordinate 799,386 downwards.
TGGTAGAGGACCTTTGCTTTGTATCAATTTCAAGCAGAGTTGAACTAGATATGGTCTGTATGTATAGGAAACACGGTTCTTTTGTTCTGAGCACACTCACGTTTCCTGCTGTATTAGAGACTATAGAAAGCAAGAGCGTGCTTCTTGCTCTAAAGCAGAGTGTGATCAATGGATGAGAACTCTCCTGTGTGTTTCACTTAGAAATGGAGTTAAATCCCAGGCTCTGAGTCTTCCTACAAGCAAGACTTCGTTTCAGGTAAGGGCATCACTTTTCAGCTCAAACAAACTACATTGTTCACAAAGCTCACACGTTTCTCATCTTAACTGACAAGCATTGGATATTAGAGGACCAGTGATTTTTATCAGTTTCAGAAGCAGAGTTGGACTAGATATGATCCGTATGTGTAGGAAACACCGTTCTTTTTTTCTCAACACACTTATATTTCCTGCTGTCTTAGAGACTCTAGAAAGCTAGAGCGTGCTTCTTGCTCTAAAGCAGTATGTGATCAATGGATGAGAACTCTGTTGTTTGTATCACTTCAGAAATGGAGTTAAATCCCTGGCTCTGAGTCTTCCTACAAGCAGGACTTCTTTTCAGGTAAGGGCAGTCACTTTTCAGCTCAAATGAACTATATCGATCACGAAGCTCACACGTTTCTCATCTTAACTGAGAAGAATTGGATGTGAGAGGACCTTTGCTTTGTATCAATTTCAAGCAGAGTTGAACTAGATATGGTCTGTATGTATAGGAAACACGGTTCTTTTCATCTGAGCACACTCACATTTCCTGCTCTATTAGAGACTCTAGAAAGCAAGAGCGTGCTTCTTGCTCTAAAGCAGAGTGTGGTCCATGGGTGAGAACTGTGTTGTGTGTTTCCCTTCAGAAATGGAGTTAATTCCCTGGCTCTGAGTCTTCCTACAAGCAGGACTTCGTTTCAGGTAAGGGCAGTCACTTTTCACCTCAAACGATCTATATCGTTCACGAAGCTCACACGTTTCTCATCTTAACTGACAAGCATTGGATGTTAGATGACCAGTGCTTTGTATCAGTTTCACAAGCAGAGTTGGACTAGATAAGGTCCATATGTGTAGGAAACACCGTTCATTTGTTCTCAGCACACTCAAGTTTCCTGCTGTCTTAGAACTCTAGAAAGCTAGAGCATGCTTCTTGCTCTAAAGCAGAGTGTGATCAATGGATGAGAACTCCGCTGTGTGTTTCACTTCAGAAATGGAGTTAAATACCTGGCTATGAGTCTTCCTTCAAAGAAGACTTCGTTTCATGTAAGGGCAGTCACTTTACAGCTCAAATGAACTACATCGTTCATGAAGGTCACACGATTCTCATCTTAACTTACAAGCATCGGATGTTAGAGGACCATTGCTTTGTATCAGTTTCAGAAGCAGAGTTGGACTAGATATGGTCCGTATGTGTAAGAAACCCCGTTCTTTTGTTCTCAGCACACTCAGGTTTCCTGCTGTATTAGAGACTCTAGAAAGCAAGAGCGTGCTTCTTGCTCTAAAGCAGAGTATGATGAATAGATGAGAACTCTGTAGTGTGTTTCCCTTCAGAAATGGAGTTAAATCCCTAGTTCTAAGTCTTCCTACAAGCAAGACTTCATTTCAGTTAAGGGCATTTTCTTTACAGGTCAAACGAACTATATCGTTCACGAAGCTCACACGTTTCTCATCTTAACTGAGAAGCATTGGATGTGAGAGGACCTTTGCTTTGTATCAATTTCAAGCAGAGTTGAACTAGATATGGTCTGTATGTATAGGAAACACGGTTCTTTTCATCTGAGCACACTCACATTTCCTGCTCTATTGGAGACTCTAGAAAGCAAGAGCGTGCTTCTTGCTCTAAAGCAGAGTGTGGTCCATGGGTGAGAACTGTGTTGTGTGTTTCCCTTCAGAAATGGAGTTAAATCACCGGCTCTGAGTCTTCCTACAAGCAAGACTTCGTTTCAGTTAAGGGCTGTCACTTTTCAGCTCAAACAAACTACATCGTTCACAAAGCTCACACGTTTCTCACCTTAACTGAGAAGCATTGGATGTTAGAGGACCTTTGCTTTGTATCAATTTCAAGCAGAGTTGAACTAGATATGGTCCATTTGTATACGAAACACGGTTCTTTTGTTCTGAGCACACTCCCGTTTCCTGCTGTATTAGAGACTCTAGAAAGCTAGAGCTTGCTTCTTGCTCTAAAGCAGAGTGTGATCAATGGATGAGAACTCTATTGTGTGTATCACTTCAGAAATGGACTTAAATCCCTGGCTCTGAGTCTTCCTACAAGCAGGACTTCGTTTAAGGTAAGGGCAGTCACTTTTCAGCTCAAATGAACTATATCGTTCACGATGCTCACACGTTTCTCATCTTAACTGAGAAGCATTGGATGGTAGAGGACATTTGCTTTGTATCAATTTCAAGCAGAGTTGAACTAGATATGGTCTGTATGTATAGGAAACACGGTTCTTTTGTTCTGAGCACACTCACGTTTCCTGCTGTATTACAGACTATAGAAAGCAAGAGCGTGCTTCTTGCTCTAAAGCAGAGTGTGATCAATGGATGAGAACTCTCCTGTGTGTTTCACTTAGAAATGGAGTTAAATCCCAGGCTCTGAGTCTTCCTACAAGCAAGACTTCGTTTCAGGTAAGGGCATCACTTTTCAGCTCAAACAAACTACATCGTTCACAAAGCTCACACGTTTCTCATCTTAACTGACAAGCATTGGATATTAGAGGACCAGTGATTCGTATCAGTTTCAGAAGCAGAGTTGGACTAGATATGATCCGTATGTGTAGGAAACACCGTTCTTTTTTTCTCAACACACTTATATTTCCTGCTGTCTTAGAGACTATAGAAAGCTAGAGCGTGCTTCTTGCTCTAAAGCAGTATGTGATCAATGGATGAGAACTCTGTTGTTTGTATCACTTCAGAAATGGAGTTAAATCCCTGGCTCTGAGTCTTCCTACAAGCAGGACTTCGTTTCAGGTAAGGGCAGTCACTTTTCAGCTCAAATGAACTATATCGTTCACGAAGCTCACACGTTTCTCATCTTAACTGAGAAGCATTGGATGTTAGAGGACCTTTGCTTTGTATCAATTTCAAGCAGAGTTGAACTAGATATGGTCCGTTTGTATAGGAAACACGGTTCTTTTGTTCTGAGCACACTCACATTTCCTGCTGTATTAGAGACTCTAAAAAGCAAGAGTGTGCTTCTTGCTCTAAAGTAGAGTGTGATCCATGGATGAGAACTGTGTTGTGTGTTTCCCTTCAGAAATGGAGTTAAATCACAGGTTCTCTGTCTTCCTACAAGCAAGACTTCGTTTCAGGTAAGGGCAGTCACTTTTCAGCTAAAACGAACTACATCATTCAGGAAGCTCACACGTTTCTCATCTTAACTGACAAGCATCGGATGTTAGAGGACCAGTGCTTTGTATCAGTTTCAGAAGCAGAGTTGGACTAGATATGATCCGTATGTGTAGGAAACACCGTTCATTTGTTGTCAGCACACTCAAGTTTCCTGCTGTCTTAGAGACTCTAGAAAGATCGAGTGTGCTTCTTGCTCTAAAGCAGAGTGTGATCAATGGATGAGAACTCTGCTGTGCGTTTCACTTCAGAAATGGAGTTAAATACCTGGCTATGAGTCTTCCTACAAAGAAGACTTCGTTTCAGGTAAGGGCAGTCACTTTACAGCTCAAATGAACTACATCGTTCATGAAGGTCACACGTTTCCCATCTTAACTGACAAGCATCGGATGTTAGAGGACCATTGCTTTGTTTCAGTTTCAGAAGCAGATTTGGACTAGATATGGTCCGTATGTGTAAGAAACCCCGTTCTTTTGTTCTCAGCACACTCAGGTTTCCTGCTGTATTACAGACTCTAGAAAGCTAGAGCGTGCTTCTTGCTCTAAAGCACAGTGTGATGAATAGATGAGAACTCTGTTGTGTGTTTCCCTTCAGAAATGGAGTTAAACCCTGGTTCTGAGTCTTCCTACAAGCAAGACTTCATTTCAGTTAAGGGCATTTTCTTTACAGCTCAAACGAACTATATCGTTCACGAAGCTCACACGTTTCTCATCTTAACTGAGAAGAATTGGATGTGAGAGGACCTTTGCTTTGTATCAATTTCAAGCAGAGTTGAACTAGATATGGTCTGTATGTATAGGAAACACGGTTCTTTTCATCTGAGCACACTCACATTTCCTGCTCTATTAGAGACTCTAGAAAGCAAGAGCGTGCTTCTTGCTCTAAAGCAGAGTGTGGTCCATGGGTGAGAACTGTGTTGTGTGTTTCCCTTCAGAAATGGAGTTAATTCCCTGGCTCTGAGTCTTCCTACAAGCAGGACTTCGTTTCAGGTAAGGGCAGTCACTTTTCACCTCAAACGAACTATATCGTTCACGAAGCTCACACGTTTCTCATCTTAACTGACAAGCATTGGATGTTAGATGACCAGTGCTTTGTATCAGTTTCACAAGCAGAGTTGGACTAGATAAGGTCCATATGTGTAGGAAACACCGTTCATTTGTTCTCAGCACACTCAAGTTTCCTGCTGTCTTAGAACTCTAGAAAGCTAGAGCATGCTTCTTGCTCTAAAGCAGAGTGTGATCAATGGATGAGAACTCTGCTGTGTGTTTCACTTCAGAAATGGAGTTAAATACCTGGCTATGAGTCTTCCTTCAAAGAAGACTTCGTTTCATGTAAGGGCAGTCACTTTACAGCTCAAATGAACTACATCGTTCATGAAGGTCACACGATTCTCATCTTAATTGACAAGCATCGGATGTTAGAGGACCATTGCTTTGTATCAGTTTCAGAAGCAGAGTTGGACTAGATATGGTCCGTATGTGTAAGAAACCCCGTTCTTTTGTTCTCAGCACACTCAGGTTTCCTGCTGTATTAGAGACTCTAGAAAGCAAGAGCGTGCTTCTTGCTCTAAAGCAGAGTATGATGAATAGATGAGAACTCTGTAGTGTGTTTCCCTTCAGAAATGGAGTTAAATCCCTAGTTCTAAGTCTTCCTACAAGCAAGACTTCATTTCAGTTAAGGGCATTTTCTTTACAGGTCAAACGAACTATATCGTTCACGAAGCTCACACGTTTCTCATCTTAACTGAGAAGCATTGGATGTGAGAGGACCTTTGCTTTGTATCAATTTCAAGCAGAGTTGAACTAGATATGGTCTGTATGTATAGGAAACACGGTTCTTTTCATCTGAGCACACTCACATTTACTGCTCTATTAGAGACTCTAGAAAGCAAGAGCGTGCTTCTTGCTCTAAAGCAGAGTGTGGTCCATGGGTGAGAACTGTGTTGTGTGTTTCCCTTCAGAAATGGAGTTAAATCACCGGCTCTGAGTCTTCCTACAAGCAAGACTTCGTTTCAGTTAAGGGCTGTCACTTTTCAGCTCAAACAAACTACATCGTTCACAAAGCTCACACGTTTCTCACCTTAACTGAGAAGCATTGGATGTTAGAGGACCTTTGCTTTGTATCAATTTCAAGCAGAGTTGAACTAGATATGGTCCGTTTGTATACGAAACACGGTTCTTTTGTTCTGAGCACACTCCCGTTTCCTGCTGTATTAGAGACTCTAGAAAGCTAGAGCGTGCTTCTTGCTCTAAAGCAGAGTGTGATCAATGGATGAGAACTCTATTGTGTGTATCACTTCAGAAATGGACTTAAATCCCTGGCTCTGAGTCTTCCTACAAGCAGGACTTCGTTTAAGGTAAGGGCAGTCACTTTTCAGCTCAAATGAACTATATCGTTCACGATGCTCACACGTTTCTCATCTTAACTGAGAAGCATTGGATGGTAGAGGACATTTGCTTTGTATCAATTTCAAGCAGAGTTGAACTAGATATGGTCTGTATGTATAGGAAACACGATTCTTTTGTTCTGAGCACACTCACGTTTCCTGCTGTATTAGAGACTATAGAAAGCAAGAGCGTGCTTCTTGCTCTAAAGCAGAGTGTGATCAATGGATGAGAACTCTCCTGTGTGTTTCACTTAGAAATGGAGTTAAATCCCAGGCTCTGAGTCTTCCTACAAGCAAGACTTCGTTTCAGGTAAGGGCATAACTTTTCAGCTCAAACAAACTACATCGTTCACAAAGCTCACACGTTTCTCATCTTAACTGAGAAGAATTGGATGTGAGAGGACCTTTGCTTTGTATCAATTTCAAGCAGAGTTGAACTAGATATGGTCTGTATGTATAGGAAACACGGTTCTTTTCATCTGAGCACACTCACATTTCCTGCTCTATTAGAGACTCTAGAAAGCAAGAGCGTGCTTCTTGCTCTAAAGCAGAATGTGGTCCATGGGTGAGAACTGTGTTGTGTGTTTCCCTTCAGAAATGGAGTTAAATCCCCGGCTCTGAGTCTGCCTACATGCAAGACTTCATTTCAGTTAAGGGCTGTCACTTTTCAGCTCAAACAAACTACATCGTTCACAAAGCTCACACCTTTCTCATCTTAACTGACAAGCATTGGATGTTAGAGGACCAGTGATTTGTATTAGTTTCAGAAGCTGAGTTGGACTAGATATGATCCGTATGTGTAGGAAACACCGTTCTTTTTTTCTCATCACACTTATGTTTCCTGCTGTCTTAGAGACTCTAGAAAGCTAGAGCGTGCTTCTTGCTCTAAAGCAGTGTGTGATCAATGGATGCGAACTCTGTTGTGTGTATCACTTCAGAAATGGAGTTAATTCCCTGGCTCTGAGTCTTCCTAAAAGCAGGACTTCGTTTCAGGTAAGGGCAGTCACTTTTCAGCTCAAACGAACTATATCGTTCACGAAGCTCACACGTTTCTCATCTTAACTGACAAGCATTGGATGTTAGAGGACCAGTGCTTTGTATCAGTTTCAGAAGCAGAATTGGACTAGATAAGGTCCATATGTGTAGGAAACACCGTTCATTTGTTCTCAGCACACTCAAGGTTCCTGCTGTCTTAGAGACTCTAGAAAGCTAGAGCATGCTTCTTGCTCTAATGCATATTGTGAACAATGGAAGAGAACTCTGCTGTGTGTTTCACTTCAGAAATGGAGTTAAATCCCTGGCTCTGAGTCTTCCTACAAGCAAGAATTCGTTTCAGGTAAGGGCATTTACTTTACAGCTCAAACGAACTATATCGTTCACGAAGCTCACATGTTTCTCATCTTAACTGAGAATCATTGGATGTTAGAGGACCAGTGCTTTGTATCAGTTTCAGAAGCAGAGTTGGACTAGATATGATCCGTATGTGTAGGAAATACCGTTCATTTGTTGTCAGCTCACTCAAGTTTCCTGCTGTCTTAGAGACTCTAGAAAGATAGAGTGTGCTTCTTGTTCTAAAGCAGAGTGTGATCAATGGATGAAAACTCTGCTGTGTGTTTCTCTTCAGAAATGGAGTTAAATACCTGGCTATGAGTCTTCCTACAAAGAAGACTTCGTTTCAGGTAAGGGCAGTCACTTTACAGCTCAAATGAACTACATCGTTCATGAAGGTCACACGTTTCCCATCTTAACTGACAAGCATCGGATGTTAGAGGACCATTGCTTTGTTTCAGTTTCAGAAGCAGAGTTGGACTAGATATGGTCCGTATGTGTAAGAAACCCCGTTCTTTTGTTCTCAGCACACTCAGGTTTCCTGCTGTATTACAGACTCTAGAAAGCTAGAGCGTGCTTCTTGCTCTAAAGCACAGTGTGATGAATAGATGAGAACTCTGTTGTGTGTTTCCCTTCAGAAATGGAGTTAAACCCTGGTTCTGAGTCTTCCTACAAGCAAGACTTCATTTCAGTTAAGGGCATTTTCTTTACAGCTCAAACGAACTATATCGTTCACGAAGGTCACACGTTTCTCATCTTAACTGAGAAGAATTGGATGTGAGAGGACCTGTGCTTTGTATCAATTTCAAGCAGAGTTGAACTAGATATGGTCTGTATGTATAGGAAACACGGTTCTTTTCATCTGAGCACACTCACATTTCCTGCTCTATTAGAGACTCTAGAAAGCAAGAGCGTGCTTCTTGCTCTAAAGCAGAGTGTGGTCCATGGGTGAGAACTGTGTTGTGTGTTTCCCTTCAGAAATGGAGTTAAATCCCCGGCTCTGAGTCTTCCTACAAGCAAGACTTCATTTCAGTTAAGGGCTGTCACTTTTCAGCTCAAACAAACTACATAGTTCACAAAGCTCACACGTTTCTCATCTTAACTGACAAGCATTGGATGTTAGAGGACCAGTGATTTGTATCAGTTTCAGAAGCTGAGTTGGACTAGATATGATCCGTATGTGTAGGAAACACCGTTCTTTTTTTCTCATCACACTTATGTTTCCTGCTGTCTTAGAGACTCTAGAAAGCTAGAGCGTGCTTCTTGCTCTAAAGCAGTGTGTGATCAATGGATGAGAACTCTGTTGTGTGTATCACTTCAGAAATGGAGTTAATTCCCTGGCTCTGAGTCTTCCTACAAGCAGGACTTCGTTTCAGGTAAGGGCAGTCACTTTTCAGCTCAAACGAACTATATCGATCACGAAGCTCACACGTTTCTCTTCTTAACTGACAAGCATTGGATGTTAGAGGACCAGTGCTTTGTATCAATTTCAAGCAGAGTTGAACTAGATATGGTCCGTTTGTATAGGAAACACGTTTCTTTTGTTCTGAGCACACTCACATATCCTGCTGTATTAGAGACTCTAAAAAGCAAGAGTGTGCTTCTTGCTCTAAAGCAGAGTGTGATCAATGGATGAGAACTCTGCTGTGCGTTTCACTTCAGAAATGGAGTTAAATACCTGGCTATGAGTCTTCCTACAAAGAAGACTTCGTTTCAGGTAAGGGCAGTCACTTTACAGCTCAAATGAACTACATCGTTCATGAAGGTCACACGTTTCCCATCTTATCTGACAAGCATCGGATGTTAGAGGACCAGTGCTTTGTATCAGTTTCAGAAGCAGAGTTGGACTAGATATGGTCCGTATGTGTAAAAAACCCCGTTCTTTTTTTCTCAGCACACTCAGGTTTCCTGCTGTATTACAGACTCTAGAAAGCTAGAGCGTGCTTCTTGCTCTAAAGCACAGTGTGATGAATGGATGAGAACTCTGTTGTGTGTTTCCCTTCAGAAATGGAGTTAAACCCTGGTTCTGAGTCTTCCTACAAGCAAGAATTCGTTTCAGGTAAGGGCATTTACTTTACAGCTCAAACGAACTATATCGTTCACGAAGCTCACACGTTTCTCATCTTAACTGAGAAGCATTGGATGTTAGAGGACCTTTGCTTTGTATCAATTTCAAGCAGAGTTGAACTAGATATGGTCCGTTTGTATAGGAAACACGGTTCTTTTCTTCTGAGCACACTCACATTTCCTGCTGTATTAGAGACTCTAGAAAGCAAGAGCGTGCTTGTTGCTCTAAAGCAGAGTGTGATCAATGGATGAGAATTCTGTTGTGAGTTTCACTTCAGAAGTGGAGTTGAATCCCAGGCTCTGAGTCTTCCTAAAAGCAATAATTCGTGTCAGGTAATGGAAGTTACTTTACAGCTCAAAGGAACTACATCGTTCACGAAGCTCACACGTTTCTCATCTTAACTGACAAGCATCGGATGTTAGAGGACCAGTGCTTTGTATCAGTTTCAGAAGCAGAGTTGGACTAGATATGATCCGTATGTGTAGGAAACACCGTTCATTTGTTGTCAGCACACTCAAGTTTCCTGCTGTCTTAGAGACTCTAGAAAGATAGAGTGTGCTTCTTGCTCTAAAGCAGAGTGTGATCAATGGATGAGAACTCTGCTGTGTGTTTCACTTCAGAAATGGAGTTAAATACCTGGCTATGAGTCTTCCTTCAAAGAAGACTTCGTTTCAGGTAAGGGCAGTCACTTTACAGCTCAAATGAACTACATCGTTCATGAAGGTCACACGATTCTCATCTTAACTGACAAGCATCGGATGTTAGAGGACCATTGCTTTGTATAAGTTTCAGAAGCAGAGTTGGACTAGATATGGTCCGTATGTGTAAGAAACCCCGTTCTTTTGTTCTCAGCACACTCAGGTTTCCTGCTGTATTAGAGACTCTAGAAAGCAAGAGCGTGCTTCTTGCTCTAAAGCAGAGTATGATGAATAGATGAGAACTCTGTTGTGTGTTTCCCTTACGAAATGGAGTTAAATCCCTAATTCTAAGTCTTCCTACAAGCAAGACTTCATTTCAGTTAAGGGCATTTTCTTTACAGGTCAAACGAACTATATCGTTCACGAAGCTCACACGTTTCTCATCTTAACTGAGAAGCATTGGATGTGAGAGGACCTTTGCTTTGTATCAATTTCAAGCAGAGTTGAACTAGATATGGTCTGTATGTATAGGAAACACGGTTCTTTTCATCTGAGCACACTCACATTTCCTGCTCTATTAGAGACTCTAGAAAGCAAGAGCGTGCTTCTTGCTCTAAAGCAGAGTGTGGTCCATGGGTGAGAACTGTGTTGTGTGTTTCCCTTCAGAAATGGAGTTAAATCACCGGCTCTGAGTCTTCCTACAAGCAAGAATTCGTTTCAGTTAAGGGCTGTCACTTTTCAGCTCAAACAAACAACATCGTTCACAAAGCTCACACGTTTCTCACCTTAACTGAGAAGCATTGGATGTTAGAGGACCTTTGCTTTGTATCAATTTCAAGCAGAGTTGAACTAGATATGGTCCGTTTGTATACGAAACACGGTTCTTTTGTTCTGAGCACACTCCCGTTTCCTGCTGTATTAGAGACTCTAGAAAGCTAGAGCGTGCTTCTTGCTCTAAAGCAGAGTGTGATCAATGGATGAGAACTCTATTGTGTGTATCACTTCAGAAATGGACTTAAATCCCTGGCTCTGAGTCTTCCTACAAGCAGGACTTCGTTTAAGGTAAGGGCAGTCACTTTTCAGCTCAAATGAACTATATCGTTCACGATGCTCACACGTTTCTCATCTTAACTGAGAAGCATTGGATGGTAGAGGACATTTGCTTTGTATCAATTTCAAGCAGAGTTGAACTAGATATGGTCTGTATGTATAGGAAACACGGTTCTTTTGTTCTGAGCACACTCACGTTTCCTGCTGTATTAGAGACTATAGAAAGCAAGAGCGTGCTTCTTGCTCTAAAGCAGAGTGTGATCAATGGATGAGAACTCTCCTGTGTGTTTCACTTAGAAATGGAGTTAAATCCCAGGCTCTGAGTCTTCCTACAAGCAAGACTTCGTTTCAGGTAAGGGCATCACTTTTCAGCTCAAACAAACTACATCGTTCACAAAGCTCACACGTTTCTCATCTTAACTGACAAGCATTGGATATTAGAGGACCAGTGATTTGTATCAGTTTCAGAAGCAGAGTTGGACTAGATATGATCCGTATGTGTAGGAAACACCGTTCTTTTTTTCTCAACACACTTATATTTCCTGCTGTCTTAGAGACTCTAGAAAGCTAGAGCGTGCTTCTTGCTCTAAAGCAGTATGTGATCAATGGATGAGAACTCTGTTGTTTGTATCACTTCAGAAATGGAGTTAAATCCCTGGCTCTGAGTCTTCCTACAAGCAGGACTTCGTTTCAGGTAAGGGCAGTCACTTTTCAGCTCAAATGAACTGTATCGTTCACGAAGCTCACACGTTTCTCATCTTAACTGAGAAGCATTGGATGTTAGAGGACCTTTGCTTTGTATCAATTTCAAGCAGAGTTGAACTAGATATGGTCCGTTTGTATAGGAAACACGGTTCTTTTTTTCTGAGCACACTCACATTTCCTGCTGTATTAGAGACTCTAAAAAGCAAGAGTGTGCTTCTTGCTCTAAAGCAGAGTGTGATCAATGGATGAGAACTCTGCTGTGCGTTTCACTTCAGAAATGGAGTTAAATACCTGGCTATGAGTCTTCCTACAAAGAAGACTTCGTTTCAGGTAAGGGCAGTCACTTTACAGCTCAAATGAACTACATCGTTCATGAAGGTCACACGTTTCCCATCTTATCTGACAAGCATCGGATGTTAGAGGACCAGTGCTTTGTATCAGTTTCAGAAGCAGAGTTGGACTAGATATGGTCCGTATGTGTAAAAAACCCCGTTCTTTTGTTCTCAGCACACTCAGGTTTCCTGCTGTATTACAGACTCTAGAAAGCTAGAGCGTGCTTCTTGCTCTAAAGCACAGTGTGATGAATAGATGAGAACTCTGTTGTGTGTTTCCCTTCAGAAATGGAGTTAAACCCTGGTTCTGAGTCTTCCTACAAGCAAGAATTCGTTTCAGGTAAGGGCATTTACTTTACAGCTCAAACGAACTATATCGTTCACGAAGCTCACACGTTTCTCATCTTAACTGAGAAGCATTGGATGTTAGAGGACCTTTGCTTTGTATCAATTTCAAGCAGAGTTGAACTAGATATGGTCCGTTTGTATAGGAAACACGGTTCTTTTCTTCTGAGCACACTCACATTTCCTGCTGTATTAGAGACTCTAGAAAGCAAGAGCGTGCTTGTTGCTCTAAAGCAGAGTGTGATCAATGGATGAGAATTCTGTTGTGAGTTTCACTTCAGAAGTGGAGTTGAATCCCAGGCTCTGAGTCGCCCTAAAAGCAATAATTCGTGTCAGGTAATGGAAGTTACTTTACAGCTCAAAGGAACTACATCGTTCACGAAGCTCACACGTTTCTCATCTTAACTGACAAGCATCGGATGTTAGAGGACCAGTGCTTTGTATCAGTTTCAGAAGCAGAGTTGGACTAGATATGATCCGTATGTGTAGGAAACACCGTTCATTTGTTGTCAGCACACTCAAGTTTCCTGCTGTCTTAGAGACTCTAGAAAGATAGAGTGTGCTTCTTGCTCTAAAGCAGAGTGTGATCAATGGATGAGAACTCTGCTGTGTGTTTCACTTCAGAAATGGAGTTAAATACCTGGCTATGAGTCTTCCTTCAAAGAAGACTTCGTTTCAGGTAAGGGCAGTCACTTTACAGCTCAAATGAACTACATCGTTCATGAAGGTCACACGATTCTCATCTTAACTGACAAGCATCGGATGTTAGAGGACCATTGCTTTGTATAAGTTTCAGAAGCAGAGTTGGACTAGATATGGTCCGTATGTGTAAGAAACCCCGTTCTTTTGTTCTCAGCACACTCAGGTTTCCTGCTGTATTAGAGACTCTAGAAAGCAAGAGCGTGCTTCTTGCTCTAAAGCAGAGTATGATGAATAGATGAGAACTCTGTTGTGTGTTTCCCTTCAGAAATGGAGTTAAATCCCTAATTCTAAGTCTTCCTACAAGCAAGACTTCATTTCAGTTAAGGGCATTTTCTTTACAGGTCAAACGAACTATATCGTTCACGAAGCTCACACGTTTCTCATCTTAACTGAGAAGCATTGGATGTGAGAGGACCTTTGCTTTGTATCAATTTCAAGCAGAGTTGAACTAGATATGGTCTGTATGTATAGGAAACACGGTTCTTTTCATCTGAGCACACTCACATTTCCTGCTCTATTAGAGACTCTAGAAAGCAAGAGCGTGCTTCTTGCTCTAAAGCAGAGTGTGGTCCATGGGTGAGAACTGTGTTGTGTGTTTCCCTTCAGAAATGGAGTTAAATCACCGGCTCTGAGTCTTCCTACAAGCAAGAATTCGTTTCAGTTAAGGGCTGTCACTTTTCAGCTCAAACAAACAACATCGTTCACAAAGCTCACACGTTTCTCACCTTAACTGAGAAGCATTGGATGTTAGAGGACCTTTGCTTTGTATCAATTTCAAGCAGAGTTGAACTAGATATGGTCCGTTTGTATACGAAACACGGTTCTTTTGTTCTGAGCACACTCCCGTTTCCTGCTGTATTAGAGACTCTAGAAAGCTAGAGCGTGCTTCTTGCTCTAAAGCAGAGTGTGATCAATGGATGAGAACTCTATTGTGTGTATCACTTCAGAAATGGACTTAAATCCCTGGCTCTGAGTCTTCCTACAAGCAGGACTTCGTTTAAGGTAAGGGCAGTCACTTTTCAGCTCAAATGAACTATATCGTTCACGATGCTCACACGTTTCTCATCTTAACTGAGAAGCATTGGATGGTAGAGGACATTTGCTTTGTATCAATTTCAAGCAGAGTTGAACTAGATATGGTCTGTATGTATAGGAAACACGGTTCTTTTGTTCTGAGCACACTCACGTTTCCTGCTGTATTAGAGACTATAGAAAGCAAGAGCGTGCTTCTTGCTCTAAAGCAGAGTGTGATCAATGGATGAGAACTCTCCTGTGTGTTTCACTTAGAAATGGAGTTAAATCCCAGGCTCTGAGTCTTCCTACAAGCAAGACTTCGTTTCAGGTAAGGGCATCACTTTTCAGCTCAAACAAACTACATCGTTCACAAAGCTCACACGTTTCTCATCTTAACTGACAAGCATTGGATATTAGAGGACCAGTGATTTGTATCAGTTTCAGAAGCAGAGTTGGACTAGATATGATCCGTATGTGTAGGAAACACCGTTCTTTTTTTCTCAACACACTTATATTTCCTGCTGTCTTAGAGACTCTAGAAAGCTAGAGCGTGCTTCTTGCTCTAAAGCAGTATGTGATCAATGGATGAGAACTCTGTTGTTTGTATCACTTCAGAAATGGAGTTAAATCCCTGGCTCTGAGTCTTCCTACAAGCAGGACTTCGTTTCAGGTAAGGGCAGTCACTTTTCAGCTCAAATGAACTGTATCGTTCACGAAGCTCACACGTTTCTCATCTTAACTGAGAAGCATTGGATGTTAGAGGACCTTTGCTTTGTATCAATTTCAAGCAGAGTTGAACTAGATATGGTCCGTTTGTATAGGAAACACGGTTCTTTTTTTCTGAGCACACTCACATTTCCTGCTGTATTAGAGACTCTAAAAAGCAAGAGTGTGCTTCTTGCTCTAAAGTAGAGTGTGATCCATGGATGAGAACTGTGTTGTGTGTTTCCCTTCAGAAATGGAGTTAAATCACAGGTTCTCTGTCTTCCTACAAGCAAGACTTCGTTTCAGGTAAGGGCAGTCACTTTTCAGCTAAAACGAACTACATCATTCAGGAAGCTCACACGTTTCTCATCTTAACTGACAAGCATCGGATGTTAGAGGACCAGTGCTTTGTATCAGTTTCAGAAGCAGAGTTGGACTAGATATGATCCGTATGTGTAGGAAACACCGTTCATTTGTTGTCAGCACACTCAAGTTTCCTGCTGTCTTAGAGACTCTAGAAAGATAGAGTGTGCTTCTTGCTCTAAAGCAGAGTGTGATCAATGGATGAGAACTCTGCTGTGCGTTTCACTTCAGAAATGGAGTTAAATACCTGGCTATGAGTCTTCCTACAAAGAAGACTTCGTTTCAGGTAAGGGCAGTCACTTTACAGCTCAAATGAACTACATCGTTCATGAAGGTCACACGTTTCCCATCTTAACTGACAAGCATCGGATGTTAGAGGACCATTGCTTTGTTTCAGTTTCAGAAGCAGAGTTGGACTAGATATGGTCCGTATGTGTAAGAAACCCCGTTCTTTTGTTCTCAGCACACTCAGGTTTCCTGCTGTATTAGAGACTCTAGAAAGCAAGAGCGTGCTTCTTGCTCTAAAGCAGAGTATGATGAATAGATGAGAACTCTGTTGTGTGTTTCCCTTCAGAAATGGAGTTAAATCCCTAATTCTAAGTCTTCCTACAAGCAAGACTTCATTTCAGTTAAGGGCATTTTCTTTACAGGTCAAACGAACTATATCGTTCACGAAGCTCACACGTTTCTCATCTTAACTGAGAAGCATTGGATGTGAGAGGACCTTTGCTTTGTATCAATTTCAAGCAGAGTTGAACTAGATATGGTCTGTATGTATAGGAAACACGGTTCTTTTCATCTGAGCACACTCACATTTCCTGCTCTATTAGAGACTCTAGAAAGCAAGAGCGTGCTTCTTGCTCTAAAGCAGAGTGTGGTCCATGGGTGAGAACTGTGTTGTGTGTTTCCCTTCAGAAATGGAGTTAAATCACCGGCTCTGAGTCTTCCTACAAGCAAGAATTCGTTTCAGTTAAGGGCTGTCACTTTTCAGCTCAAACAAACTACATCGTTCACAAAGCTCACACGTTTCTCACCTTAACTGAGAAGCATTGGATGTTAGAGGACCTTTGCTTTGTATCAATTTCAAGCAGAGTTGAACTAGATATGGTCCGTTTGTATACGAAACACGGTTCTTTTGTTCTGAGCACACTCCCGTTTCCTGCTGTATTAGAGACTCTAGAAAGCTAGAGCGTGCTTCTTGCTCTAAAGCAGAGTGTGATCAATGGATGAGAACTCTATTGTGTGTATCACTTCAGAAATGGACTTAAATCCCTGGCTCTGAGTCTTCCTACAAGCAGGACTTCGTTTAAGGTAAGGGCAGTCACTTTTCAGCTCAAATGAACTATATCGTTCACGATGCTCACACGTTTCTCATCTTAACTGAGAAGCATTGGATGGTAGAGGACATTTGCTTTGTATCAATTTCAAGCAGAGTTGAACTAGATATGGTCTGTATGTATAGGAAACACGGTTCTTTTGTTCTGAGCACACTCACGTTTCCTGCTGTATTAGAGACTATAGAAAGCAAGAGCGTGCTTCTTGCTCTAAAGCAGAGTGTGATCAATGGATGAGAACTCTCCTGTGTGTTTCACTTAGAAATGGAGTTAAATCCCAGGCTCTGAGTCTTCCTACAAGCAAGACTTCGTTTCAGGTAAGGGCATCACTTTTCAGCTCAAACAAACTACATCGTTCACAAAGCTCACACGTTTCTCATCTTAACTGACAAGCATTGGATATTAGAGGACCAGTGATTTGTATCAGTTTCAGAAGCAGAGTTGGACTAGATATGATCCGTATGTGTAGGAAACACCGTTCTTTTTTTCTCAACACACTTATATTTCCTGCTGTCTTAGAGACTCTAGAAAGCTAGAGCGTGCTTCTTGCTCTAAAGCAGTATGTGATCAATGGATGAGAACTCTGTTGTTTGTATCACTTCAGGAATGGAGTTAAATCCCTGGCTCTGAGTCTTCCTACAAGCAGGACTTCGTTTCAGGTAAGGGCAGTCACTTTTCAGCTCAAATGAACTATATCGTTCACGAAGCTCACACGTTTCTCATCTTAACTGAGAAGCATTGGATGTTAGAGGACCTTTGCTTTGTATCAATTTCAAGCAGAGTTGAACTAGATATGGTCCGTTTGTATAGGAAACACGGTTCTTTTTTTCTGAGCACACTCACATTTCCTGCTGTATTAGAGACTCTAAAAAGCAAGAGTGTGCTTCTTGCTCTAAAGTAGAGTGTGATCCATGGATGAGAACTTTGTTGTGTGTTTCCCTTCAGAAATGGAGTTAAATCACAGGTTCTCTGTCTTCCTACAAGCAAGACTTCGTTTCAGGTAAGGGCAGTCACTTTTCAGCTAAAACGAACTACATCATTCAGGAAGCTCACACGTTTCTCATCTTAACTGACAAGCATCGGATGTTAGAGGACCAGTGCTTTGTATCAGTTTCAGAAGCAGAGTTGGACTAGATATGATCCGTATGTGTAGGAAACACCGTTCATTTGTTGTCAGCACACTCAAGTTTCCTGCTGTCTTAGAGATTCTAGAAAGATAGAGTGTGCTTCTTGCTCTAAAGCAGAGTGTGATCAATGGATGAGAACTCTGCTGTGCGTTTCACTTCAGAAATGGAGTTAAATACCTGGCTATGAGTCTTCCTACAAAGAAGACTTCGTTTCAGGTAAGGGCAGTCACTTTACAGCTCAAATGAACTACATCGTTCATGAAGGTCACACGTTTCCCATCTTAACTGACAAGCATCGGATGTTAGAGGACCATTGCTTTGTTTCAGTTTCAGAAGCAGAGTTGGACTAGATATGGTCCGTATGTGTAAGAAACCCCGTTCTTTTGTTCTCAGCACACTCAGGTTTCCTGCTGTATTACAGACTCTAGAAAGCTAGAGCGTGCTTCTTGCTCTAAAGCACAGTGTGATGAATAGATGAGAACTCTGTTGTGTGTTTCCCTTCAGTAATGGAGTTAAACCCTGGTTCTGAGTCTTCCTACAAGCAAGACTTCATTTCAGTTAAGGGCATTTTCTTTACAGCTCAAACGAACTATATTGTTCACGAAGCTCACACGTTTCTCATCTTAACTGAGAAGAATTGGATGTGAGAGGACCTTTGCTTTGTATCAATTTCAAGCAGAGTTGAACTAGATATGGTCTGTATGTATAGGAAACACGGTTCTTTTCATCTGAGCACACTCACATTTCCTGCTCTATTAGAGACTCTAGAAAGCAAGAGCGTGCTTCTTGCTCTAAAGCAGAGTGTGGTCCATGGGTGAGAACTGTGTTGTGTGTTTCCCTTCAGAAATGGAGTTAAATCCCCGGCTCTGAGTCTTCCTACAAGCAAGACTTCATTTCAGTTAAGGGCTGTCACTTTTCAGCTCAAACAAACTACATAGTTCACAAAGCTCACACGTTTCTCATCTTAACTGACAAGCATTGGATGTTAGAGGACCAGTGATTTGTATCAGTTTCAGAAGCTGAGTTGGACTAGATATGATCCGTATGTGTAGGAAACACCGTTCTTTTTTTCTCATCACACTTATGTTTCCTGCTGTCTTAGAGACTCTAGAAAGCTAGAGCATGCTTCTTGCTCTAAAGCAGTGTGTGATCAATGGATGAGAACTCTGTTGTGTGTATCACTTCAGAAATGGAGTTAATTCCCTGGCTCTGAGTCTTCCTACAAGCAGGACTTCGTTTCAGGTAAGGGCAGTCACTTTTCAGCTCAAACGAACTATATCGTTCACGAAGCTCACACGTTTCTCATCTTAACTGACAAGCATTGGATGTTAGAGGACCAGTGCTTTGTATCAGTTTCAGAAGCAGAGTTGGACTAGATAAGGTCCATATGTGTAGGAAACACCGTTCATTTGTTCTCAGCACACTCAAGTTTCCTGCTGTCTTAGAGACTCTAGAAAGCTAGGGCATGCTTCTTGCTCTAATGCATATTGTGAACAATGGAAGAGAACTCTGCTGTGTGTTTCACTTCAGAAATGGAGTTAAATCCCTGGCTCTGAGTCTTCCTACAAGCAAGAATTCGTTTCAGGTAAGGGAATTTACTTTACAGCTCAAACGAACTATATCGTTCACGAAGCTCACATGTTTCTCATCTTAACTGAGAATCATTGGATGTTAGAGGACCAGTGCTTTGTATCAGTTTCAGAAGCAGAGTTGGACTAGATATGATCCGTATGTGTAGGAAATACCGTTCATTTGTTGTCTGCACACTCAAGTTTCCTGCTGTCTTATTGACTCTAGAAAGATAGAGTGTGCTTCTTGCTCTAAAGTAGAGTGTGATCCATGGATGAGAACTGTGTTGTGTGTTTCCCTTCAGAAATGGAGTTAAATCACAGGTTCTCTGTCTTCCTACAAGCAAGACTTCGTTTCAGGTAAGGGCAGTCACTTTTCAGCTAAAACGAACTACATCATTCAGGAAGCTCACACGTTTCTCATCTTAACTGACAAGCATCGGATGTTAGAGGACCAGTGCTTTGTATCAGTTTCAGAAGCAGAGTTGGACTAGATATGATCCGTATGTGTAGGAAACACCGTTCATTTGTTGTCAGCACACTCGAGTTTCCTGCTGTCTTAGAGACTCTGGAAAGATAGAGTGTGCTTCTTGCTCTAAAGCAGAGTGTGATCAATGGATGAGAACTCTGCTGTGCGTTTCACTTCAGAAATGGAGTTAAATACCTGGCTATGAGTCTTCCTACAAAGAAGACTTCGTTTCAGGTAAGGGCAGTCACTTTACAGCTCAAATGAACTACATCGTTCATGAAGGTCACACGTTTCCCATCTTAACTGACAAGCATCGGATGTTAGAGGACCATTGCTTTGTTTCAGTTTCAGAAGCAGAGTTGGACTAGATATGGTCCGTATGTGTAAGAAACCCCGTTCTTTTGTTCTCAGCACACTCAGGTTTCCTGCTGTATTACAGACTCTAGAAAGCTAGAGCGTGCTTCTTGCTCTAAAGCACAGTGTGATGAATAGATGAGAACTCTGTTGTGTGTTTCCCTTCAGAAATGGAGTTAAACCCTGGTTCTGAGTCTTCCTACAAGCAAGACTTCATTTCAGTTAAGGGCATTTTCTTTACAGCTCAAACGAACTATATCGTTCACGAAGCTCACACGTTTCTCATCTTAACTGAGAAGAATTGGATGTGAGAGGACCTTTGCTTTGTATCAATTTCAAGCAGAGTTGAACTAGATATGGTCTGTATGTATAGGAAACACGGTTCTTTTCATCTGAGCACACTCACATTTCCTGCTCTATTAGAGACTCTAGAAAGCAAGAGCGTGCTTCTTGCTCTAAAGCAGAGTGTGGTCCATGGGTGAGAACTGTGTTGTGTGTTTCCCTTCAGAAATGGAGTTAAATCCCCGGCTCTGAGTCTTCCTACAAGCAAGACTTCATTTCAGTTAAGGGCTGTCACTTTTAAGCTCAAACAAACTACATCGTTCACAAAGCTCACACGTTTCTCATCTTAACTGACAAGCATTGGATGTTAGAGGACCAGTGATTTGTATTAGTTTCAGAAGCTGAGTTGGACTAGATATGATCCGTATGTGTAGGAAACACCGTTCTTTTTTTCTCATCACACTTATGTTTCCTGCTGTCTTAGAGACTCTAGAAAGCTAGAGCGTGCTTCTTGCTCTAAAGCAGTGTGTGATCAATGGATGAGAACTCTGTTGTGTGTATCACTTCAGAAATGGAGTTAATTCCCTGGCTCTGAGTCTTCCTACAAGCAGGACTTCGTTTCAGGTAAGGGCAGTCACTTTTCAGCTCAAACGAACTATATCGTTCACGAAGCTCACACGTTTCTCATCTTAACTGACAAGCATTGGATGTTAGAGGACCAGTGCTTTGTATCAGTTTCAGAAGCAGAATTGGACTAGATAAGGTCCATATGTGTAGGAAACACCGTTCATTTGTTCTCAGCACACTCAAGGTTCCTGCTGTCTTAGAGACTCTAGAAAGCTAGAGCATGCTTCTTGCTCTAATGCATATTGTGAACAATGGAAGAGAACTCTGCTGTGTGTTTCACTTCAGAAATGGAGTTAAATCCCTGGCTCTGAGTCTTCCTCCAAGCAAGAATTCGTTTCAGGTAAGGGCATTTACTTTACAGCTCAAACGAACTATATAGTTCACGAAGCTCACATGTTTCTCATCTTAACTGAGAATCATTGGATGTTAGAGGACCAGTGCTTTGTATCAGTTTCAGAAGCAGAGTTGGACTAGATATGATCCGTATGTGTAGGAAATACCGTTCATTTGTTGTCAGCACACTCAAGTTTCCTGCTGTCTTAGAGATTCTAGAAAGATTCAGTGTGCTTCTTGCTCTAAAGCAGAGTGTGATCAATGGATGAAAACTCTGCTGTGTGTTTCTCTTCAGAAATGGAGTTAAATACCTGGCTATGAGTCTTCCTACAAAGAAGACTTCGTTTCAGGTAAGGGCAGTCACTTTACAGCTCAAATGAACTACATCGTTCATGAAGGTCACACGTTTCCCATCTTAACTGACAAGCATCGGATGTTAGAGGACCATTGCTTTGTTTCAGTTTCAGAAGCAGAGTTGGACTAGATATGGTCCGTATGTGTAAGAAACCCCGTTCTTTTGTTCTCAGCACACTCAGGTTTCCTGCTGTATTACAGACTCTAGAAAGCAAGAGCGTGCTTCTTGCTCTAAAGCAGAGTATGATGAATAGATGAGAACTCTGTTGTGTGTTTCCCTTCAGAAATGGAGTTAAATCCCTAGTTCTGAGTCTTCCTACAAGCAAGACTTCATTTCAGTTAAGGGCATTTTCTTTACAGCTCAAACGAACTATATCGTTCACGAAGCTCACACGTTTCTCATCTTAACTGAGAAGCATTGGATGTGAGAGGACCTTTGCTTTGTATCAATTTCAAGCAGAGTTGAACTAGATATGGTCTGTATGTATAGGAAACACGGTTCTTTTCATCTGAGCACACTCACATTTCCTGCTCTATTAGAGACTCTAGAAAGCAAGAGCGTGCTTCTTGCTCTAAAGCAGAGTGTGGTCCATGGGTGAGAACTGTGTTGTGTGTTTCCCTTCAGAAATGGAGTTAAATCACCGGCTCTGAGTCTTCCTACAAGCAAGACTTCGTTTCAGTTAAGGGCTGTCACTTTTCAGCTCAAACAAACTACATCGTTCACAAAGCTCACACGTTTCTCACCTTAACTGAGAAGCATTGGATGTTAGAGGACCTTTGCTTTGTATCAATTTCAAGCAGAGTTGAACTAGATATGGTCCGTTTGGATACGAAACACGGTTCTTTTGTTCTGAGCACACTCCCGTTTCCTGCTGTATTAGAGACTCTAGAAAGCTAGAGCGTGCTTCTTGCTCTAAAGCAGAGTGTGATCAATGGATGAGAACTCTATTGTGTGTATCACTTCAGAAATGGACTTAAATCCCTGGCTCTGAGTCTTCCTACAAGCAGGACTTCGTTTAAGGTAAGGGCAGTCACTTTTCAGCTCAAATGAACTATATCGTTCACGATGCTCACACGTTTCTCATCTTAACTGAGAAGCATTGGATGGTAGAGGACATTTGCTTTGTATCAATTTCAAGCAGAGTTGAACTAGATATGGTCTGTATGTATAGGAAACACGGTTCTTTTGTTCTGAGCACACTCACGTTTCCTGCTGTATTAGAGACTATAGAAAGCAAGAGCGTGCTTCTTGCTCTAAAGCAGAGTGTGATCAATGGATGAGAACTCTCCTGTGTGTTTCACTTAGAAATGGAGTTAAATCCCAGGCTCTGAGTCTTCCTACAAGCAAGACTTCGTTTCAGGTAAGGGCATCACTTTTCAGCTCAAACAAACTACATCGTTCACAAAGCTCACACGTTTCTCATCTTAACTGACAAGCATTGGATATTAGAGGACCAGTGATTTGTATCAGTTTCAGAAGCAGAGTTGGACTAGATATGATCCGTATGTGTAGGAAACACCGTTCTTTTTTTCTCAACACACTTATATTTCCTGCTGTCTTAGAGACTCTAGAAAGCTAGAGCGTGCTTCTTGCTCTAAAGCAGTATGTGATCAATGGATGAGAACTCTGTTGTTTGTATCACTTCAGAAATGGAGTTAAATCCCTGGCTCTGAGTCTTCCTACAAGCAGGACTTCGTTTCAGGTAAGGGCAGTCACTTTTCAGCTCAAATGAACTATATCGTTCACAAAGCTCACACGTTTCTCATCTTAACTGAGAAGCATTGGATGTTAGAGGACCTTTGCTTTGTATCAATTTCAAGCAGAGTTGAACTAGATATGGTCCGTTTGTATAGGAAACACGGTTCTTTTGTTCTGAGCACACTCACATTTCCTGCTATATTAGAGACTCTAAAAAGCAAGAGTGTGCTTCTTGCTCTAAAGTAGAGTGTGATCCATGGATGAGAACTGTGTTGTGCGTTTCCCTTCAGAAATGGAGTTAAATCACAGGTTCTCTGTCTTCCTACAAGCAAGACTTCGTTTCAGGTAAGGGCAGTCACTTTTCAGCTAAAACGAACTACATCATTCAGGAAGCTCACACGTTTCTCATCTTAACTGACAAGCATCGGATGTTAGAGGACCAGTGCTTTGTATCAGTTTCAGAAGCAGAGTTGGACTAGATATGATCCGTATGTGTAGGAAACACCGTTCATTTGTTGTCAGCACACTCGAGTTTCCTGCTGTCTTAGAGACTCTGGAAAGATAGAGTGTGCTTCTTGCTCTAAAGCAGAGTGTGATCAATGGATGAGAACTCTGCTGTGCGTTTCACTTCAGAAATGGAGTTAAATACCTGGCTATGAGTCTTCCTACAAAGAAGACTTCGTTTCAGGTAAGGGCAGTCACTTTACAGCTCAAATGAACTACATCGTTCATGAAGGTCACACGTTTCCCATCTTAACTGACAAGCATCGGATGTTAGAGGACCATTGCTTTGTTTCAGTTTCAGAAGCAGAGTTGGACTAGATATGGTCCGTATGTGTAAGAAACCCCGTTCTTTTGTTCTCAGCACACTCAGGTTTCCTGCTGTATTACAGACTCTAGAAAGCTAGAGCGTGCTTCTTGCTCTAAAGCACAGTGTGATGAATAGATGAGAACTCTGTTGTGTGTTTCCCTTCAGTAATGGAGTTAAACCCTGGTTCTGAGTCTTCCTACAAGCAAGACTTCATTTCAGTTAAGGGCATTTTCTTTACAGCTCAAACGAACTATATCGTTCACGAAGCTCACACGTTTCTCATCTTAACTGAGAAGAATTGTATGTGAGAGGACCTTTGCTTTGTATCAATTTCAAGCAGAGTTGAACTAGATATGGTCTGTATGTATAGGAAACACGGTTCTTTTCATCTGAGCACACTCACATTTCCTGCTCTATTAGAGACTCTAGAAAGCAAGAGCGTGCTTCTTGCTCTAAAGCAGAGTCTGGTCCATGGGTGAGAACTGTGTTGTGTGTTTCCCTTCAGAAATGGAGTTAAATCCCCGGCTCTGAGTCTTCCTACAAGCAAGACTTCATTTCAGTTAAGGGCTGTCACTTTTCAGCTCAAACAAACTACATAGTTCACAAAGCTCACACGTTTCTCATCTTAACTGACAAGCATTGGATGTTAGAGGACCAGTGATTTGTATCAGTTTCAGAAGCTGAGTTGGACTAGATATGATCCGTATGTGTAGGAAACACCGTTCTTTTTTTCTCATCACACTTATGTTTCCTGCTGTCTTAGAGACTCTAGAAAGCTAGAGCGTGCTTCTTGCTCTAAAGCAGTGTGTGATCAATGGATGAGAACTCTGTTGTGTGTATCACTTCAGAAATGGAGTTAATTCCCTGGCTCTGAGTCTTCCTACAAGCAGGACTTCGTTTCAGGTAAGGGCAGTCACTTTTCAGCTCAAACGAACTATATCGTTCACGAAGCTCACACGTTTCTCATCTTAACTGACAAGCATTGGATGTTAGAGGACCAGTGCTTTGTATCAGTTTCAGAAGCAGAGTTGGACTAGATAAGGTCCATATGTGTAGGAAACACCGTTCATTTGTTCTCAGCACACTCAAGTTTCCTGCTGTCTTAGAGACTCTAGAAAGCTAGAGCATGCTTCTTGCTCTAATGCATATTGTGAACAATGGAAGAGAACTCTGCTGTGTGTTTCACTTCAGAAATGGAGTTAAATCCCTGGCTCTGAGTCTTCCTACAAGCAAGAATTCGTTTCAGGTAAGGGAATTTACTTTACAGCTCAAACGAACTATATCGTTCACGAAGCTCACATTTTTCTCATCTTAACTGAGAATCATTGGATGTTAGAGGACCAGTGCTTTGTATCAGTTTCAGAAGCAGAGTTGGACTAGATATGATCCGTATGTGTAGGAAATACCGTTCATTTGTTGTCAGCACACTCAAGTTTCCTGCTGTCTTATTGACTCTAGAAAGATAGAGTGTGCTTCTTGCTCTAAAGTAGAGTGTGATCCATGGATGAGAACTGTGTTGTGTGTTTCCCTTCAGAAATGGAGTTAAATCACAGGTTCTCTGTCTTCCTACAAGCAAGACTTCGTTTCAGGTAAGGGCAGTCACTTTTCAGCTAAAACGAACTACATCATTCAGGAAGCTCACACGTTTCTCATCTTAACTGACAAGCATCGGATGTTAGAGGACCAGTGCTTTGTATCAGTTTCAGAAGCAGAGTTGGACTAGATATGATCCGTATGTGTAGGAAACACCGTTCATTTGTTGTCAGCACACTCGAGTTTCCTGCTGTCTTAGAGACTCTGGAAAGATAGAGTGTGCTTCTTGCTCTAAAGCAGAGTGTGATCAATGGATGAGAACTCTGCTGTGCGTTTCACTTCAGAAATGGAGTTAAATACCTGGCTATGAGTCTTCCTACAAAGAAGACTTCGTTTCAGGTAAGGGCAGTCACTTTACAGCTCAAATGAACTACATCGTTCATGAAGGTCACACGTTTCCCATCTTAACTGACAAGCATCGGATGTTAGAGGACCATTGCTTTGTTTCAGTTTCAGAAGCAGAGTTGGACTAGATATGGTCCGGATGTGTAAGAAACCCAGTTCTTTTGTTCTCAGCACATTCAGGTTTCCTGCTGTATTACAGACTCTAGAAAGCTAGAGCGTGCTTCTTGCTCTAAAGCACAGTGTGATGAATAGATGAGAACTCTGTTGTGTGTTTCCCTTCAGAAATGGAGTTAAACCCTGGTTCTGAGTCTTCCTACAAGCAAGACTTCATTTCAGTTAAGGGCATTTTCTTTACAGCTCAAACGAACTATATCGTTCACGAAGCTCACACGTTTCTCATCTTAACTGAGAAGAATTGGATGTGAGAGGACCTTTGCTTTGTATCAATTTCAAGCAGAGTTGAACTAGATATGGTCTGTATGTATAGGAAACACGGTTCTTTTCATCTGAGCACACTCACATTTCCTGCTCTATTAGAGACTCTAGAAAGCAAGAGCGTGCTTCTTGCTCTAAAGCAGAGTGTGGTCCATGGGTGAG
The DNA here is from genome assembly GCA_949786385.1 of Onychomys leucogaster. Lineage (NCBI taxonomy): Eukaryota > Metazoa > Chordata > Mammalia > Rodentia > Cricetidae > Onychomys > Onychomys leucogaster. The sequence goes on along the minus strand of CATKUP010000146.1, from coordinate 772,890 downwards.
AACTGAGTTGTGTGTTTCCCTTCAGAAATGGAGTTAAATCCCCGGCTCTGAGTCTTCCTACAAGCAAGACTTCATTTCAGTTAAGGGCTGTCACTTTTCAGCTCAAACAAACTACATCGTTCACAAAGCTCACATGTTTCTCATCTTAACTGACAAGCATTGGATGTTAGAGGACCAGTGATTTGTATTAGTTTCAGAAGCTGAGTTGGACTAGATATGATCCGTATGTGTAGGAAACACCGTTCTTTTTTTCTCATCACACTTATGTTTCCTGCTGTCTTAGAGACTCTAGAAAGCTAGAGCGTGCTTCTTGCTCTAAAGCAGTGTGTGATCAATGGATGAGAACTCTGTTGTGTGTATCACTTCAGAAATGGAGTTATTTCCCTGGCTCTGAGTCTTCCTACAAGCAGGACTTCGTTTCAGGTAAGGGCAGTCACTTTTCAGCTCAAACGAACTATATCGTTCACGAAGCTCACACGTTTCTCATCTTAACTGACAAGCATTGGATGTTAGAGGACCAGTGCTTTGTATCAGTTTCAGAAGCAGAATTGGACTAGATAAGGTCCATGTGTGTAGGAAACACCGTTCATTTGTTCTCAGCACACTCAAGGTTCCTGCTGTCTTAGAGACTCTAGAAAGCTAGAGCATGCTTCTTGCTCTAATGCATATTGTGAACAATGGAAGAGAACTCTGCTGTGTGTTTCACTTCAGAAGTGGAGTTAAATCCCTGGCTCTGAGTCTTCCTCCAAGCAAGAATTCGTTTCAGGTAAGGGCATTTACTTTACAGCTCAAACGAACTATATCGTTCACGTAGCTCACATGTTTCTCATCTTAACTGAGAATCATTGGATGTTAGAGGACCAGTGCTTTGTATCAGTTTCAGAAGCAGAGTTGGACTAGATATGATCCGTATGTGTAGGAAATACCGTTCATTTGTTGTCAGCACACTCAAGTTTCCTGCTGTCTTAGAGACTCTAGAAAGATAGAGTGTGCTTCTTGCTCTAAAGCAGAGTGTGATAAATGGATGAAAACTATGCTGTGTGTTTCTCTTCAGAAATGGAGTTAAATACCTGGCTATGAGTCTTCCTACAAAGAAGACTTCGTTTCAGGTAAGGGCAGTCACTTTACAGCTCAAATGAACTACATCGTTCATGAAGGTCACACGTTTCCCATCTTAACTGACAAGCATCGGATGTTAGAGAACCATTGCTTTGTTTCAGTTTCAGAAGCAGAGTTGGACTAGATATGGTCCGTATGTGTAAGAAACCCCGTTCTTTTGTTCTCAGCACACTCAGGTTTCCTGCTGTATTACAGACTCTAGAAAGCTAGAGCGTGCTTCTTGCTCTAAAGCACAGTGTGATGAATAGATGAGAACTCTGTTGTGTGTTTCCCTTCAGAAATGGAGTTAAACCCTGGTTCTGAGTCTTCCTACAAGCAAGACTTCATTTCAGTTAAGGGCATTTTCTTTACAGCTCAAACGAACTATATCGTTCACGAAGCTCACACGTTTCTCATCTTAACTGAGAAGCATTGGATGTGAGAGGACCTTTGCTTTGTATCAATTTCAAGCAGAGTTGAACTAGATATGGTCTGTATGTATAGGAAACACGGTTCTTTTCTTATGAGCACACTCACATTTCCTGCTCTATTAGAGACTCTAGAAAGCAAGAGCGTGCTTCTTGCTCTAAAGCAGAGTGTGGTCCATGGGTGAGAACTGTGTTGTGTGTTTCCCTTCAGAAATGGAGTTAAATCCCCGGCTCTGAGTCTTCCTACAAGCAAGACTTCGTTTCAGTTAAGGGCTGTCACTTTTCATCTCAAACAAACTACATCGTTCACAAAGCTCACACATTTCTCATCTTAACTGAGAAGCATTGGATGTTAGAGGACCTTTGCTTTGTATCAATTTCAAGCAGAGTTGAACTAGATATGGTCTGTTTGAATAGGAAACACGGTTCTTTTGTTCTGAGCACACTCATATTTCCTGCTGTATTAGAGATTCTAGAAAGCAAGAGCGTGCTTCTTGCTCTAAAGCAGAGTGTGATCCATGGATGAGAACTGTGTTGTGTGTTTCCCTTCAGAAATGGAGTTAAATCACAGGATCTCTGTCTTCCTACAAGCAAGACTTCGTTTCAGTTAAGGGCTGTCACTTTTCAGCTCAAACAAACTACATAGTTCACAAAGCTCACACGTTTCTCATCTTAACTGACAAGCATTGGATGTTAGAGGACCAGTGATTTGTATCAGTTTCAGAAGCAGAGTTGGAATAGATATGATCCGTATGTGTAGGAAACACCGTTCTTTTTTTCTCATCACACTTATGTTTCCTGCTGTCTTAGAGACTCTAGAAAGCTAGAGCGTGCTTCTTGCTCTAAAGCAGTGTGTGATCAATGGATGAGAACTCTGTTGTGTGTATCACTTCAGAAATGGAGTTAATTCCCTGGCTCTGAGTCTTCCTACAAGCAGGACTTCGTTTCAGGTAAGGGCAGTCACTTTTCAGCTCAAACGAACTATATCGTTCACGAAGCTCACACGTTTCTCATCTTAACTGACAAGCATTGGATGTTAGAGGACCAGTGCTTTGTATCAGTTTCAGAAGCAGAGTTGGACTAGATAAGGTCCATATGTGTAGGAAACACCGTTCATTTGTTCTCAGCACACTCAAGTTTCCTGCTGTCTTAGAGACTCTAGAAAGCTAGAGCATGCTTCTTGCTCTAATGCATATTGTGAACAATGGAAGAGAACTCTGCTGTGTGTTTCACTTCAGAAATGGAGTTAAATCCCTGGCTCTGAGTCTTCCTACAAGCAAGAATTCGTTTCAGGTAAGGGAATTTACTTTACAGCTCAAACGAACTATATCGTTCACGAAGCTCACATTTTTCTCATCTTAACTGAGAATCATTGGGTGTTAGAGGACCAGTGCTTTGTATCAGTTTCAGAAGCAGAGTTGGACTAGATATGATCCGTATGTGTAGGAAATACCGTTCATTTGTTGTCAGCACACTCAAGTTTCCTGCTGTCTTATTGACTCTAGAAAGATAGAGTGTGCTTCTTGCTCTAAAGTAGAGTGTGATCCATGGATGAGAACTGTGTTGTGTGTTTCCCTTCAGAAATGGAGTTAAATCACAGGTTCTCTGTCTTCCTACAAGCAAGACTTCGTTTCAGGTAAGGGCAGTCACTTTTCAGCTAAAACGAACTACATCATTCAGGAAGCTCACACGTTTCTCATCTTAACTGACAAGCATCGGATGTTAGAGGACCAGTGCTTTGTATCAGTTTCAGAAGCAGAGTTGGACTAGATATGATCCGTATGTGTAGGAAACACCGTTCATTTGTTGTCAGCACACTCGAGTTTCCTGCTGTCTTAGAGACTCTGGAAAGATAGAGTATGCTTCTTGCTCTAAAGCAGAGTGTGATCAATGGATGAGAACTCTGCTGTGCGTTTCACTTCAGAAATGGAGTTAAATACCTGGCTATGAGTCTTCCTACAAAGAAGACTTCGTTTCAGGTAAGGGCAGTCACTTTACAGCTCAAATGAACTACATCGTTCATGAAGGTCACACGTTTCCCATCTTAACTGACAAGCATCGGATGTTAGAGGACCATTGCTTTGTTTCAGTTTCAGAAGCAGAGTTGGACTAGATATGGTCCGGATGTGTAAGAAACCCAGTTCTTTTGTTCTCAGCACATTCAGGTTTCCTGCTGTATTACAGACTCTAGAAAGCTAGAGCGTGCTTCTTGCTCTAAAGCACAGTGTGATGAATAGATGAGAACTCTGTTGTGTGTTTCCCTTCAGAAATGGAGTTAAACCCTGGTTCTGAGTCTTCCTACAAGCAAGACTTCATTTCAGTTAAGGGCATTTTCTTTACAGCTCAAACGAACTATATCGTTCACGAAGCTCACACGTTTCTCATCTTAACTGAGAAGAATTGGATGTGAGAGGACCTTTGCTTTGTATCAATTTCAAGCAGAGTTGAACTAGATATGGTCTGTATGTATAGGAAACACGGTTCTTTTCATCTGAGCACACTCACATTTCCTGCTCTATTAGAGACTCTAGAAAGCAAGAGCGTGCTTCTTGCTCTAAAGCAGAGTGTGGTCCATGGGTGAGAACTGAGTTGTGTGTTTCCCTTCAGAAATGGAGTTAAATCCCCGGCTCTGAGTCTTCCTACAAGCAAGACTTCATTTCAGTTAAGGGCTGTCACTTTTCAGCTCAAACAAACTACATCGTTCACAAAGCTCACATGTTTCTCATCTTAACTGACAAGCATTGGATGTTAGAGGACCAGTGATTTGTATTAGTTTCAGAAGCTGAGTTGGACTAGATATGATCCGTATGTGTAGGAAACACCGTTCTTTTTTTCTCATCACACTTATGTTTCCTGCTGTCTTAGAGACTCTAGAAAGCTAGAGCGTGCTTCTTGCTCTAAAGCAGTGTGTGATCAATGGATGAGAACTCTGTTGTGTGTATCACTTCAGAAATGGAGTTAATTCCCTGGCTCTGAGTCTTCCTACAAGCAGGACTTCGTTTCAGGTAAGGGCAGTCACTTTTCAGCTCAAACGAACTATATCGTTCACGAAGCTCACACGTTTCTCATGTTAACTGACAAGCATTGGATGTTAGAGGACCAGTGCTTTGTATCAGTTTCAGAAGCAGAATTGGACTAGATAAGGTCCATGTGTGTAGGAAACACCGTTCATTTGTTCTCAGCACACTCAAGGTTCCTGCTGTCTTAGAGACTCTAGAAAGCTAGAGCATGCTTCTTGCTCTAATGCATATTGTGAACAATGGAAGAGAACTCTGCTGTGTGTTTCACTTCAGAAGTGGAGTTAAATCCCTGGCTCTGAGTCTTCCTCCAAGCAAGAATTCGTTTCAGGTAAGGGCATTTACTTTACAGCTCAAACGAACTATATCGTTCACGTAGCTCACATGTTTCTCATCTTAACTGAGAATCATTGGATGTTAGAGGACCAGTGCTTTGTATCAGTTTCAGAAGCAGAGTTGGACTAGATATGATCCGTATGTGTAGGAAATACCGTTCATTTGTTGTCAGCACACTCAAGTTTCCTGCTGTCTTAGAGACTCTAGAAAGATAGAGTGTGCTTCTTGCTCTAAAGCAGAGTGTGATAAATGGATGAAAACTATGCTGTGTGTTTCTCTTCAGAAATGGAGTTAAATACCTGGCTATGAGTCTTCCTACAAAGAAGACTTCGTTTCAGGTAAGGGCAGTCACTTTACAGCTCAAATGAACTACATCGTTCATGAAGGTCACACGTTTCCCATCTTAACTGACAAGCATCGGATGTTAGAGAACCATTGCTTTGTTTCAGTTTCAGAAGCAGAGTTGGACTAGATATGGTCCGTATGTGTAAGAAACCCCGTTCTTTTGTTCTCAGCACACTCAGGTTTCCTGCTGTATTACAGACTCTAGAAAGCTAGAGCGTGCTTCTTGCTCTAAAGCACAGTGTGATGAATAGATGAGAACTCTGTTGTGTGTTTCCCTTCAGAAATGGAGTTAAACCCTGGTTCTGAGTCTTCCTACAAGCAAGACTTCATTTCAGTTAAGGGCATTTTCTTTACAGCTCAAACGAACTATATCGTTCACGAAGCTCACACGTTTCTCATCTTAACTGAGAAGCATTGGATGTGAGAGGACCTTTGCTTTGTATCAATTTCAAGCAGAGTTGAACTAGATATGGTCTGTATGTATAGGAAACACGGTTCTTTTCTTATGAGCACACTCACATTTCCTGCTCTATTAGAGACTCTAGAAAGCAAGAGCGTGCTTCTTGCTCTAAAGCAGAGTGTGGTCCATGGGTGAGAACTGTGTTGTGTGTTTCCCTTCAGAAATGGAGTTAAATCCCCGGCTCTGAGTCTTCCTACAAGCAAGACTTCGTTTCAGTTAAGGGCTGTCACTTTTCATCTCAAACAAACTACATCGTTCACAAAGCTCACACATTTCTCATCTTAACTGAGAAGCATTGGATGTTAGAGGACCTTTGCTTTGTATCAATTTCAAGCAGAGTTGAACTAGATATGGTCTGTTTGAATAGGAAACACGGTTCTTTTGTTCTGAGCACACTCATATTTCCTGCTGTATTAGAGATTCTAGAAAGCAAGAGCGTGCTTCTTGCTCTAAAGCAGAGTGTGATCCATGGATGAGAACTGTGTTGTGTGTTTCCCTTCAGAAATGGAGTTAAATCACAGGATCTCTGTCTTCCTACAAGCAAGACTTCATTTCAGGTAAGGGCAGTCACTTTTCAGCTCAAACGAACTACATCATTCAGGAAGCTCACACGTTTCTCATCTTAAGTGACAAGCATTGGATGTTAGAGGACCAGTGCTTTGTATCAGTTTCAGAAACAGAGTTGGACTAGATAAGGTCCATATGTGTAGGAAACACCGTTCATTTGTTCTCAGCACACTCAAGTTTCCTGCTGTCTTAGAGACTCTAGAAAGCTAGAGCATGCTTCTTGCTCTAATGCATAGTGTGAACAATGGAAGAGAATTCTGCTGTGTGTTTCACTTCATAAATGGAGTTAAATCCCCGGCTCTGAGTCTTCCTACAAGCAAGACTTCATTTCAGTTAAGGGCTGTCACTTTTCAGCTCAAACAAACTACATCGTTCACAAAGCTCACATGTTTCTCATCTTAACTGACAAGCATTGGATGTTAGAGGACCAGTGATTTGTATTAGTTTCAGAAGCTGAGTTGGACTAGATATGATCCGTATGTGTAGGAAACACCGTTCTTTTTTTCTCATCACACTTATGTTTCCTGCTGTCTTAGAGACTCTAGAAAGCTAGAGCGTGCTTCTTGCTCTAAAGCAGTGTGTGATCAATGGATGAGAACTCTGTTGTGTGTATCACTTCAGAAATGGAGTTAATTCCCTGGCTCTGAGTCTTCCTACAAGCAGGACTTCGTTTCAGGTAAGGGCAGTCACTTTTCAGCTCAAACGAACTATATCGTTCACGAAGCTCACACGTTTCTCATGTTAACTGACAAGCATTGGATGTTAGAGGACCAGTGCTTTGTATCAGTTTCTAAAGCAGAATTGGACTAGATAAGGTCCATGTGTGTAGGAAACACCGTTCATTTGTTCTCAGCACACTCAAGGTTCCTGCTCTCTTAGAGACTCTAGAAAGCTAGAGCATGCTTCTTGCTCTAATGCATATTGTGAACAATGGAAGAGAACTCTGCTGTGTGTTTCACTTCAGAAATGGAGTTAAATCCCTGGCTCTGAGTCTTCCTCCAAGCAAGAATTCGTTTCAGGTAAGGGCATTTACTTTACAGCTCAAACGAACTATATCGTTCACGTAGCTCACATGTTTCTCATCTTAACTGAGAATCATTGGATGTTAGAGGACCAGTGCTTTGTATCAGTTTCAGAAGCAGAGTTGGACTAGATATGATCCGTATGTGTAGGAAATACCGTTCATTTGTTGTCAGCACACTCAAGTTTCCTGCTGTCTTAGAGACTCTAGAAAGATAGAGTGTGCTTCTTGCTCTAAAGCAGAGTGTGATAAATGGATGAAAACTATGCTGTGTGTTTCTCTTCAGAAATGGAGTTAAATACCTGGCTATGAGTCTTCCTACAAAGAAGACTTCGTTTCAGGTAAGGGCAGTCACTTTACAGCTCAAATGAACTACATCGTTCATGAAGGTCACACGTTTCCCATCTTAACTGACAAGCATCGAATGTTAGAGGACCATTGCTTTGTTTCAGTTTCAGAAGCAGAGTTGGACTAGATATGGTCCGTATGTGTAACAAACCCCGTTCTTTTGTTCTCAGCACACTCAGGTTTCCTGCTGTATTACAGACTCTAGAAAGCTAGAGCTTGCTTCTTGCTCTAAAGCACAGTGTGATGAATAGATGAGAACTCTGTTGTGTGTTTCCCTTCAGAAATGGAGTTAAACCCTGGTTCTGAGTCTTCCTACAAGCAAGACTTCATTTCAGTTAAGGGCATTTTCTTTACAGCTCAAACGAACTATATCGTTCACGAAGCTCACACGTTTCACATCTTAACTGAGAAGAATTGGATGTGAGAGGACCTTTGCTTTGTATCAATTTCAAGCAGAGTTGAACTAGATATGGTCTGTATGTATAGGAAACACGGTTCTTTTCATCTGAGCACACTCACATTTCCTGCTCTATTAGAGACTCTAGAAAGCAAGAGCGTGCTTCTTGCTCTAAAGCAGTGTGTGATCAATGGATGAGAACTCTGTTGTGTGTATCACTTCAGAAATGGAGTTAATTCCCTGGCTCTGAGTCTTCCTACAAGCAGGACTTCGTTTCAGGTAAGGGCAGTCACTTTTCAGCTCAAACGAACTATATCGTTCACGAAGCTCACACGTTTCTCATCTTAACTGACAAGCATTGGATGTTAGAGGACCAGTGCTTTGTATCAGTTTCAGAAGCAGAGTTGGACTAGATAAGGTCCATATGTGTAGGAAACACCGTTCATTTGTTCTCAGCACACTCAAGGTTCCTGCTGTCTAAGAGACTCTAGAAAGCTAGAGCGTGCTTCTTGCTCTAAAGCAGTATGTGATCAATGGATGAGAACTCTATTGTGTGTATCACTTCAGAAATGGAGTTAAATCCCTGGCTCTGAGTCTTCCTACAAGCAGGACTTCGTTTAAGGGAAGGGCAGTCACTTTTCAGCTCAAACGAACTATATCGTTCACGATGCTCACACGTTTCTCATCTTAACTGAGAAGCATTGGATGTGAGAGGACCTTTGCTTTGTATCAATTTCAAGCAGAGTTGAACTAGATATGGTCTGTATGTATAGGAAACACGGTTCTTTTGTTCTGAGCACACTCACGTTTCCTGCTGTATTAGAGACTCTAGAAAGCAAGAGCGTGCTTCTTGCTCTAAAGCAGAGTGTGATCAATGGATGAGAACTCTCCTGTGTGTTTCACTTAGAAATGGAGTTAAATCCCACGCTCTGAGTCTTCCTACAAGCAAGACTTCGTTTCAGGTAAGGGCATCACTTTTCAGCTCAAACAAACTACATCGTTCACAAAGCTCACACGTTTCTCTTCTTAACTGACAAGCATTGGATATTAGAGGACCAGTGATTTGTATCAGTTTCAGAAGCAGAGTTGGACTAGATATGATCCGTATGTGTAGGAAACACCGTTCTTTTTTTCTCAACACACTTATATTTCCTGCTGTCTTAGAGACTCTAGAAAGCTAGAGCGTGCTTCTTGCTCTAAAGCAGTATGTGATCAATGGATGAGAACTCTGTTGTTTGTATCACTTCAGAAATGGAGTTAAATCCCTGGCTCTGAGTCTTCCTACAAGCAGGACTTCGTTTCAGGTAATAGCAGTCACTTTTCAGCTCAAATGAACTACATCATTCATGAAGGCCACACGATTCTCATCTTAACTGACAAGCATCGGATGTTAGAGGACCATTGCTATGTATCAGTTTCAGAAGCATAGTTGGACTAGATATGGTCCGGATGTGTAAGAAACCCCGTTCTTTGCTCTCAGCACACTCAGGTTTCTTGCTGTATTACAGACCCTAGAAAGCTAGAGCGTGCTTCTTGCTCTAAAGCAGAGTGTGATGAATAGATGAGAACTCTGTTGTGTGTTTCCCTTCAGAAATGGAGTTAAATCCCTGGTTCTGAGTCTTCCTACAAGCAAGACTTCATTTCAGTTAAGGGCATTTTCTTTACAGCTCAAACGAACTATATCGTTCACGAAGCTCACACGTTTCTCATCTTAACTGAGAAGCATTGGATGTGAGAGGACCTTTGCTTTGTATCAATTTCAAGCAGAGTTGAACTAGATATGGTCTGTATGTATAGGAAACACGGTTCTTTTCTTATGAGCACACTCACATTTCCTGCTCTATTAGAGACTCTAGAAAGCAAGAGCGTGCTTCTTGCTCTAAAGCAGAGTGTGGTCCATGGGTGAGAACTGTGTTGTGTGTTTCCCTTCAGAAATGGAGTTAAATCCCCGGCTCTGAGTCTTCCTACAAGCAAGACTTCGTTTCAGTTAAGGGCTGTCACTTTTCATCTCAAACAAACTACATCGTTCACAAAGCTCACACATTTCTCATCTTAACTGAGAAGCATTGGATGTTAGAGGACCTTTGCTTTGTATCAATTTCAAGCAGAGTTGAACTAGATATGGTCTGTTTGAATAGGAAACACGGTTCTTTTGTTCTGAGCACACTCATATTTCCTGCTGTATTAGAGATTCTAGAAAGCAAGAGCGTGCTTCTTGCTCTAAAGCAGAGTGTGATCCATGGATGAGAACTGTGTTGTGTGTTTCCCTTCAGAAATGGAGTTAAATCACAGGATCTCTGTCTTCCTACAAGCAAGACTTCATTTCAGGTAAGGGCAGTCACTTTTCAGCTCAAACGAACTACATCATTCAGGAAGCTCACACGTTTCTCATCTTAAGTGACAAGCATTGGATGTTAGAGGACCAGTGCTTTGTATCAGTTTCAGAAGCAGAGTTGGACTAGATAAGGTCCATATGTGTAGGAAACACCGTTCATTTGTTCTCAGCACACTCAAGTTTCCTGCTGTCTTAGAGACTCTAGAAAGCTAGAGCATGCTTCTTGCTCTAATGCATAGTGTGAACAATGGAAGAGAATTCTGCTGTGTGTTTCACTTCATAAATGGAGTTAAATCCCTGGCTCTGAGTCTTCCTACATGCAAGAATTCGTTTCAGGTAAGGGCATTTACTTTACAGCTGAAATGAACTATATCGTTCACAAAGCTCACATGTTTCTCATCTTAACTGAGAAGCATTGGATGTTAGAGGACCTTTGCTTTGTATCAGTTTCAAGCAGTGTTGATCTAGATATATCTGTATGTATAGGATACACGGTTCTTTTCTTCTGAGCACACTCACATTTCCTGCTGTATTAGAGACTCTAGAAAGCAAGAGCGTGCTTGTTGCTCTAAAGCAGAGTGTGATCAATGGATGAGAACTCTGTTGTGAGTTTCACTTCAGAAGTGGAGTTCATTCCCAGGCTCTGAGACTTCCTACAAGTAAGAATTCGTTTCTGGTAAGGGAAGTAACTTTACAGCTCAAAGGAACTACATCGTTCACGAAGCTCACACGTTTCTCATCTTAACTGACAAGCATTGAATGTTAGAGGACCAGTGCTTTGTATCAGATTCAGGAGCAGAATTGGACTAGGTATGATCCGTATGTGTAGGAAATACCGTTCATTTGTTGTCAGCACACTCAAGTTTCCTGCTGTCTTAGAGACTCTAAAAAGCTAGAGTGTGCTTCTTGCTCTAAAGCAGAGTGTGATCAATGGATGAGAACTCTGCTGTGTGTTTCTCTTCAGAAATGGAGTTAAATACCTGGCTATGAGTCTTCCTACAAAGAAAACTTCGTATCAGGTAAGGGCAGTCACTTTACAGCTCAAACGAACTGCATCGTTCACGAAGCTCACACGTTTCTCATCTTAACTGACAAGCATCGGACGTTAGAGGACTATTGCTTTGTATCAGTTTCAGAAGCAGAGTTAGACTAGATATGGTCCGTATATGTAAGAAACCCCGTTCTTTTGTTCTCAGCACACTCAGGTTTCTTGCTGTATTACAGACTCTAGAAAGCTAGAGCGTGCCTCTTGCTCTAAAGCAGAGAGTGATGAATAGATGAGAACTCTGTTGTGTGTTTCACTTCAGAAATGGAGTTAAATCCCTGGCTCTGAGTCTTCCTACAAGCAAGACTTCGTTTCAGTTAAGGGCATTTTCTTTACAGCTCAAACGAACTATATCGTTCACGAAGCTCACACGTTTCTCATCTTAACTGACAAGCATTGGATGTTAGAGGACCAGTGATTTGTATCAGTTTCAGAAGCAGAGTTGGAATAGATATGATCCGTATGTGTAGGAAACACCGTTCTTTTTTTCTCATCACACTTATGTTTCCTGCTGTCTTAGAGACTCTAGAAAGCTAGAGCGTGCTTCTTGCTCTAAAGCAGTGTGTGATCAATGGATGAGAACTCTGTTGTGTGTATCACTTCAGAAATGGAGTTATTTCCCTGGCTCTGAGTCTTCTTACAAGCAGGACTTCGTTTCAGGTAAGGGCAGTCACTTTTCAGCTCAAACGAACTATATCGTTCACGAAGCTCACACGTTTCTCATCTTAACTGACAAGCATCGGATGTTAGAGGACCAGTGCTTTGAATCAGTTTCAGAAGCAGAGTTAGACTAGATATGGTCCGTATGTGTAAGAAACCCCTTTCTTTTGTTCTCAGCACACTCAGGTTTCTTGCTGTATTACAGACTCTAGAAAGCTAGAGCGTGCCTCTTGCTCTAAAGCAGAGTGTGATGAATAGATGAGACCTCTGTTGTGTGTTTCACTTCAGAAATGGAGTGAAATCCCTGGCTCTGAGTCTTCCTACAAGCAAGACTTCGTTTCAGTTAAGGGCATTTTCTTTACAACTCAAACGAACTATATCGTTCCCGAAGCTCACACGTTTCTCATCTTAACTGAGAAGCATTGGATGTGAGAGGACCTTTGCTTTCTATCAATTTCAAGCAGAGTTGAACTAGATATGGTCTGTATGTATAGGAAACACGGTTCTTTTCATCTGAGCACACTCACATTTCCTGCTGTATTAGAGTCTCTAGAAAGCAAGAGCGTGCTTCTTGCTCTAAAGCAGAGTGTGGTCCATGGGTGAGAACTGTGTTGTGTGTTTCCCTTCAGAAATGGAGTTAAATCCCCGGCTCTGAGTCTTCCTACAAGCAAGACTTCATTTCAGTTAAGAGCTGTCACTTTTCAGCTCAAACAAACTACATCGTTCACAAAGCTCACACGTTTCTCATCTTAACTGACAAGCATTGGATGTTAGAGGACCAGTGATTTGTATCAGTTTCAGAAGCAGAGTTGGAATAGATATGATCCGTATGTGTAGGAAACACCGTTCTTTTTTTCTCATCACACTTATGTTTCCTGCTGTCTTAGAGACTCTAGAAAGCTAGAGCGTGCTTCTTGCTCTAAAGCAGTGTGTGATCAATGGATGAGAACTCTGTTGTGTGTATCACTTCAGAAATGGAGTTAATTCCCTGGCTCTGAGTCTTCCTACAAGCAGGACTTCGTTTCAGGTAAGGACAGTCACTTTTCACCTCAAACGAACTATATCGTTCACGAAGCTCACACGTTTCTCATCTTAACTGACAAGCATCGGATGTTAGAGGACCAGTGCTTTGTATCAGTTTCAGAAGCAGAGTTGGACTAGATAAGGTCCATATGTGTAGGAAACACCGTTCATTTGTTCTCAGCACACTCAAGTTTCCTGCTGTCTTAGAGACTCTAGAAAGCTAGAGCATGCTTCTTGCTCTAATGCATATTGTGAACAATGGAAGAGAACTCTGCTGTGTGTTTCACTTCAGAAATGGAGTTAAATCCCTGGCTCTGAGTCTTCCTACAAGCAAGAATTCGTTTCAGGTAAGGGCATTTACTTTACAGCTCAAACGAACTATTTCGTTCACGAAGCTCACATGTTTCTCATCTTAACTGAGAAGTATTGGATGTTAGAGGACCTTTGCTTTGTATCAGTTTCAAGCAGTGTTGATGTAGATATATCTCTATGTATAGGATACACGGTTCTTTTCTTCTGAGCACACTCACATTTCCTGCTGTATTAGAGACTCTAGAAAACAAGAGCGTGGTTGTTGCTCTAAAGCAGAGTGTGATCAATGGATGAGAACTCTGTTGTGAGTTTCACTTCAGAAGTGTAGTTCAATCCCAGGCTCTGAGTCTTCCTAAAAGCAATAATTCGTGTCAGGTAATGGAAGTTACTTTACCGCTCAAAGGAACTACATCGTTCACGAAGCTCACACGTTTCTCATCTTAACTGACAAGCATTGGATGTTAGAGGTCCAGTGCTTTGTATCAGTTTCAGAAGCAGAGTTGGACTAGATATGATCCGTATGTGTAGGAAATACCGTTCATTTGTTGTCAGCACACTCAAGTTTCCTGCTGTCTTAGAGACGCTAAAGATAGAGTGTGCTTCTTGCTCTAAAGCAGAGTGTGATCAATGGATGAGAACTCTGCTGTGTGTTTCACTTCAGAAATGGAGTTAAATACCTGGCTATGAGTCTTCCTACAAAGAAGACTTCGTTTCAGGTAAGGGCAATCACTTTACAGCTCAAATGAACTACATCGTTCACGATGCTCACACGTTTCTCATCTTAACTGAGAAGCATTGGATGTCAGAGGACCTTTGCTTTGTATCAATTTCAAGCAGAGTTGAACTAGATATGGTCCGTTTGTATAGGAAACACGGTTCTTTTGTTCTGAGCACACTCACGTTTCCTGCTGTATTAGAGACTATAGAAAGCAAGAGCGTGCTTCTTGCTCTAAAGCAGAGTGTGATCAATGGATGAGAACTCTCCTGTGTGTTTCACTTAGAAATGGAGTTAAATCCCAGGCTCTGAGTCTTCCTACAAGCAAGACTTTGTTTCAGGTAAGGGCATCACTTTTCAGGTCAAACGAACTATATCGTTCACAAAGCTCACACGTTTCTCATCTTAACTGAGAAGCATTGGATGTGAGAGAACCTTTGCTTTGTATCAATTTCAAGCAGAGTTGAACTAGATATGGTCTGTATGTATAGGAAACACGGTTCTTTTCATCTGAGCACACTCACATTTCCTGCTCTATTAGAGACTCTAGAAAGCAAGAGCGTGCTTCTTGCTCTAAAGCAGAGTGTGGTCCATGGGTGAGAACTGTGTTGTGTGTTTCCCTTCAGAAATGGAGTTAAATCCCCGGCTCTGAGTCTTCCTACAAGCAAGACTTCGTTTCAGTTAAGGGCTGTCACTTTTCAGCTCAAACAAACTACATCGTTCACAAAGCTCACACGTTTCTCATCTTAACTGAGAAGCATTGGATGTAAGAGGACCTTTGCTTTGTATCAATTTCAAGCAGAGTTGAACTAGATATGGTCCGTTTGTATAGGAAACACGGTTCTTTTGTTCTGAGCACACTCCCGTTTCCTGGTGTATTAGAGACGCTAGAAAGCTAGAGCATGATTCTTGCTCTAAAGCAGTGTGTGATCAATGGATGAGAACTCTATTGTGTGTATCACTTCAGAAATGGAGTTAAATCCCCGGCTCTGAGTCTTCCTACAAGCAAGACTTCGTTTCAGTTAAGGGCTGTCACTTTTCAGCTCAAACAAACTACATCGTTCACGATGCTCACACGTTTCTCATCTTAACTGAGAAGCATTGGATGTCAGAGGACCTTTGCTTTGTATCAATTTCAAGCAGAGTTGAACTAGATATGGTCCGTTTGTATAGGAAACACGGTTCTTTTGTTCTGAGCACACTCACGTTTCCTGCTGTATTAGAGACTATAGAAAGCAAGAGCGTGCTTCTTGCTCTAAAGCAGAGTGTGATCAATGGATGAGAACTCTCCTGTGTGTTTCACTTAGAAATGGAGTTAAATCCCAGGCTCTGAGTCTTCCTACAAGCAAGACTTTGTTTCAGGTAAGGGCATCACTTTTCAGGTCAAACGAACTATATCGTTCACAAAGCTCACACGTTTCTCATCTTAACTGAGAAGCATTGGATGTGAGAGAACCTTTGCTTTGTATCAATTTCAAGCAGAGTTGAACTAGATATGGTCTGTATGTATAGGAAACACGGTTCTTTTCATCTGAGCACACTCACATTTCCTGCTCTATTAGAGACTCTAGAAAGCAAGAGCGTGCTTCTTGCTCTAAAGCAGAGTGTGGTCCATGGGTGAGAACTGTGTTGTGTGTTTCCCTTCAGAAATGGAGTTAAATCCCCGGCTCTGAGTCTTCCTACAAGCAAGACTTCGTTTCAGTTAAGGGCTGTCACTTTTCAGCTCAAACAAACTACATCGTTCACAAAGCTCACACGTTTCTCATCTTAACTGAGAAGCATTGGATGTAAGAGGACCTTTGCTTTGTATCAATTTCAAGCAGAGTTGAACTAGATATGGTCCGTTTGTATACGAAACACGGTTCTTTTGTTCTGAGCACACTCCCGTTTCCTGGTGTATTAGAGACGCTAGACAGCTAGAGCATGATTCTTGCTCTAAAGCAGTGTGTGATCAATGGATGAGAACTCTATTGTGTGTATCACTTCAGAAATGGAGTTAAATCCCCGGCTCTGAGTCTTCCTACAAGCAAGACTTCGTTTCAGTTAAGGGCTGTCACTTTTCAGCTCAAACAAACTACATCGTTCACAAAGCTCACACGTTTCTCATCTTAACTGAGAAGCATTGGATGTTAGAGGACCTTTGCTTTGTATCAGTTTCAGAAGCAGAGTTGGACTAGATAAGGTCCATATGTGTAGGAAACACTGTTCATTTGTTCTCAGCACACTCAAGTTTCCTGCTCTCTTAGAGACTCTAGAAAGCTAGAGCATGCTTCTTGCTCTAATGCATAGTGTGAACAATGGAAGAGAACTCTGCTGTGTGTTTCACTTCAGAAATGGAGTTAAATCCCTGGCTCTGAGTCTTCCTCCAAGCAAGAATTCGTTTCAGGTAAGGGCATTTACTTTACAGCTGAAACGAACTATATCGTTCACAAAGCTCACATGTTTCTCATCTTAACTGAGAAGCATTGGATGTTAGAGGACCTTTGCTTTGTATCAGTTTCAAGCAGTGTTGATCTAGATATATCTCTATGTATAGGATACACGGTTCTTTTCTTCTGAGCACACTCACATTTCCTGCTGTATTAGAGACTCTAGAAAGCAAGAGCATGCTTGTTGCTCTAAAGCAGAGTGTGATCAATGGATGAGAACTCTGTTGTGAGTTTCACTTCAGAAGTGGAGTTCAATCCCAGGCTCTGAGTCTTCCTACAAGTAAGAATTCGTTTCTGGTAAGGGAAGTATCTTTACAGCTCAAAGGAACTACATCGTTCACGAAGCTCACACGTTTCTCATCTTAACTGACAAGCATTGAATGTTAGAGGACCAGTGCTTTGTATCAGTTTCAGGAGCAGAATTGGACTAGATATGATCCGTATGTGTAGGAAACGCCGTTCATTTGTTGTCAGCACACTCAAGTTTCCTGCTGTCTTAGAGACTCTAGAAAGCTAGAGCGTGCTTCTTGCTCTAAAGCAGTGTGTGATCAATGGATGAGAACTCTGTTGTGTGTATCACTTCAGAAATGGAGTTAATTCCCTGGCTCTGAGTCTTCCTACAAGCAGGACTTCGTTTCAGGTAAGGGCAGTCACTTTTCAGCTCAAACGAACTATATCGTTCACGAAGCTCACACGTTTCTCATCTTAACTGACAAGCATCGGATGTTAGAGGACCAGTGCTTTGTATCAGTTTCAGAAGCAGAGTTAGACTAGATATGGTCCGTATGTGTAAGAAACCCCTTTCTTTTGTTCTCAGCCACTCAGGTTTCTTGCTGTATTACAGACTCTAGAAAGCAAGAGCGTGCCTCTTGCTCTAAAGCAGAGTGTGATGAATAGATGAGAACTCTGTTGTGTGTTTCACTTCAGAAATGGAGTTAAATCCCTGGCTCTGAGTCTTCCTACAAGCAAGACTTCGTTTCAGTTAAGGGCATTTTCTTTACAGCTCAAACGAACTATATCGTTCACGAAGCTCACACGTTTCTCATCTTAACTGAGAAGCATTGGATGTGAGAGGACCTTTGCTTTCTATCAATTTCAAGCAGAGTTGAACTAGATATGGTCTGTATGTATAGGAAACACGGTTCTTTTCATCTGAGCACACTCACATTTCCTGCTGTATTAGAGTCTCTAGAAAGCAAGAGCGTGCTTCTTGCTCTAAAGCAGAGTGTGGTCCATGGGTGAGAACT
The DNA here is from genome assembly GCA_949786385.1 of Onychomys leucogaster. Taxonomy (NCBI): domain Eukaryota; kingdom Metazoa; phylum Chordata; class Mammalia; order Rodentia; family Cricetidae; genus Onychomys; species Onychomys leucogaster. The sequence goes on along the minus strand of CATKUP010000146.1, from coordinate 755,107 downwards.
GTGTTGTGTGTTTCCCTTCAGAAATGGAGTTAAATCCCCGGCTCTGAGTCTTCCTACAAGCAAGACTTCATTTCAGTTAAGAGCTGTCACTTTTCAGCTCAAACAAACTACATCGTTCACAAAGCTCACACGTTTCTCATCTTAACTGACAAGCATTGGATGTTAGAGGACCAGTGATTTGTATCAGTTTCAGAAGCAGAGTTGGAATAGACATGATCCGTATGTGTAGGAAACACCGTTCTTTTTTTCTCATCACACTTATGTTTCCTGCTGTCTTAGAGACTCTAGAAAGCTAGAGCATGCTTCTTGCTCTAATGCATATTGTGAACAATGGAAGAGAACTCTGCTGTGTGTTTCACTTCAGAAATGGAGTTAAATCCCTGGCTCTGAGTCTTCCTACAAGCAAGAATTCGTTTCAGGTAAGGGCATTTACTTTACAGCTCAAACGAACTATATCATTCACGAAGCTCACATGTTTCTCATCTTAACTGAGAAGCATTGGATGTTAGAGGACCTTTGCTTTGTATCAGTTTCAAGCAGTGTTGATCTAGATATATCTCTATGTATAGGATACACGGTTCTTTTCTTCTGAGCACACTCACATTTCCTGCTGTATTAGAGACTCTAGAAAACAAGAGCGTGGTTGTTGCTCTAAAGCAGAGTGTGATCAATGGATGAGAACTCTGTTGTGAGTTTCACTTCAGAAGTGGAGTTCAATCCCAGGCTCTGAGTCTTCCTAAAAGCAATAATTCAGGTCAGGTAATGGAAGTTACTTTACCGCTCAAAGGAACTACATCGTTCACGAAGCTCACACGTTTCTCATCTTAACTGACAAGCATTGGATGTTAGAGGTCCAGTGCTTTGTATCAGTTTCACAAGCAGAGTTGGACTAGATATCATCCGTATGTGTAGGAAATACCGTTCATTTATTGTCAGCACACTCAAGTTTCCTGCTGTCTTAGAGACTCTAGAAAGATAGAGTGTGCTTCTTGCTCTAAAGCAGAGTGTGATCAATGGATGAGAACTCTTCTGTGTGTTTCACTTCAGAAATGGAGTTAAATACCTGGCTATGAGTCTTCCTACAAAGAAGACTTCGTTTCAGGTAAGGGCAATCACTTTACAGCTCAAATGAACTACATCGTTCACGATGCTCACACGTTTCTCATCTTAACTGAGAAGCATTGGATGTTAGAGGACCTTTGCTTGTATCAAATTCATGCAGAGTTGAACTAGATATGGTCCGTTTGTATAGGAAACACGGTTCTTTTGTTCTGAGCACACTCACGTTTCCTGCTGTATTAGAGACTATAGAAAGCAAGAGCGTGCTTCTTGCTCTAAAGCAGAGTGTGATCAATGGATGAGAACTCTCCTGTGTGTTTCACTTAGAAATGGAGTTAAATCCCAGGCTCTGAGTCTTCCTACAAGCAAGACTTTGTTTCAGGTAAGGGCATCACTTTTCAGGTCAAACGAACTATATCGTTCACAAAGCTCACACGTTTCACATCTTAACTGAGAAGCATTGGATGTGAGAGGACCTTTGCTTTGTATCAATTTCAAGCAGAGTTGAACTAGATATGGTCTGTATGTATAGGAAACACGGTTCTTTTCATCTGAGCACACTCACATTTCCTGCTCTATTAGAGACTCTAGAAAGCAAGAGCGTGCTTCTTGCTCTAAAGCAGAGTGTGGTCCATGGGTGAGAACTGTGTTGTGTGTTTCCCTTCAGAAATGGAGTTAAATCCCCGGCTCTGAGTCTTCCTACAAGCAAGACTTCGTTTCAGTTAAGGGCTGTCACTTTTCAGCTCAAACAAACTACATCGTTCACAAAGCTCACACGTTTCTCATCTTAACTGAGAAGCATTGGATGTAAGAGGACCTTTGCTTTGTATCAATTTCAAGCAGAGTTGAACTAGATATGGTCCATTTGTATACGAAACACGGTTCTTTTGTTCTGAGCACACTCCCGTTTCCTGCTCTATTAGAGACGCTAGAAAGCTAGAGCGTGATTCTTGCTCTAAAGCAGTGTGTGAGCAATGGATGAGAACTCTATTGTGTGTAACACTTCAGAAATGGAGTTAAATCCCCGGCTCTGAGTCTTCCTACAAGCAAGACTTCGTTTCAGTTAAGGGATGTCACTTTTCAGCTCAAACAAACTACATCGTTCACAAAGCTCACACGTTTCTCATCTTAACTGACAAGCATGGGACGTTAGAGGACTATTGTTTTTATCAGTTTCAGAAGCAGTGTTAGACTAGATATGGTCCGTATGTGTAAGAAACCCCGTTCTTTTGTTCTCAGCACACTCAGGTTTCTTGCTGTATTACAGACTCTAGAAAGCTAGAGCGTACTTCTTGCTCTAAAGCAGAGTGTGATGAATAGATGAGAACTCTGTTGTGTGTTTCTCTTCAGAAATGGAGTTAAATCCCTGGCTCTGAGTCTTCCTACAAGCAAGACTTCGTTTCAGTTAAGGGCATTTTCTTTACAGCTCAAACAAACTACATCGTTCACGAAGCTCACACGTTTCTCATCTTAACTGAGAAGCATTGGATGTGAGAGGACCTTTGCTTTCTATCAATTTCAAGCAGAGTTGAACTAGATATGGTCTGTATGTATAGGAAACACGCTTCTTTTCATCTGAGCACACTCACATTTCCTGCTGTATTAGAGTCTCTAGAAAGCAAGAGCGTGCTTCTTGCTCTAAAGCAGAGTCTGGTCCATGGGTGAGAACTGTGTTGTGTGTTTCCCTTCAGAAATGGAGTTAAATCCCCGGCTCTGAGTCTTCCTACAAGCAAGACTTCATTTCAGTTAAGAGCTGTCACTTTTCAGCTCAAACAAACTACATCGTTCACAAAGCTCACACGTTTCTCATCTTAACTGACAAGCATTGGATGTTAGAGGACCAGTGATTTGTATCAGTTTCAGAAGCAGAGTTGGAATAGATATGATCCGTATGTGTAGGAAACACCGTTCTTTTTTTCTCATCACACTTATGTTTCCTGCTGTCTTAGAGACTCTAGAAAGCTAGAGCGTGCTTCTTGCTCTAAAGCAGTGTGTGATCAATGGATGAGAACTCTGTTGTGTGTATCACTTCAGAAATGGACTTAATTCCCTGGCTCTGAGTCTTCCTACAAGCCGGACTTCGTTTCAGGTAAGGGCAGTCACTTTTCAGATCAAACGAACTATATCGTTCACGAAGCTCACACGTTTCTCATCTTAACTGACAAGCATCGGATGTTAGAGGACCAGTGCTTTGTATCAGTTTCAGAAGCAGAGTTGGACTAGATAAGGTCCATATGTGTAGGAAACACCGTTCATTTGTTCTCAGCACACTCAAGTTTCCTGCTGTCTTAGAGACTCTAGAAAGCTAGAGCATGCTTCTTGCTCTAATGCATATTGTGAACAATGGAAGAGAACTCTGCTGTGTGTTTCACTTCAGAAATGGAGTTAAATCCCTGGCTATGAGTCTTCCTACAAGCAAGAATTCGTTTCCGGTAAGGGCATTTACTTTACAGCTCAAACGAACTATATCGTTCACGAAGCTCACATGTTTCTCATCTTAACTGAGAAGCATTGGATGTTAGAGGACCTTTGCTTTGTATCAGTTTCAAGCAGTGTTGATCTAGATATATCTGTATGTATAGGATACACGGTTCTTTTCTTCTGAGCACACTCACATTTCCTGCTGTATTAGAGACTCTAGAAAGCAAGAGCGTGGTTGTTGCTCTAAAGCAGAGTGTGATCAATGGATGAGAACTCTGTTGTGAGTTTCACTTCAGAAGTGGAGTTCAATCCCAGGCTCTGAGTCTTCCTAAGAGCAATAATTCGTGTCAGGTAATGGAAGTTACTTTACCGCTCAAAGGAACTACATCGTTCACGAAGCTCACACGTTTCTCATCTTAACTGACAAGCATTGGATGTTAGAGGACCAGTGCTTTGTATCAGTTTCAGAAGCAGAGTTGGACTAGATATGATCCGTATGTGTAGGAAATACCGTTCATTTGTTGTCAGCACACTCAAGTTTCCTGCTGTCTTAGAGACTCTAGAAAGATAGAGTGTGCTTCTTGCTCTAAAGCAGAGTGTGATCAATGGATGAGAACTCTGCTGTGTGTTTCACTTCAGAAATGGAGTTAAATACCTGGCTATGAGTCTTCCTACAAAGAAGACTTCGTTTCAGGTAAGGGCAGTCACTTTACAGCTCAAATGAACTACATCGTTCAAGATGCTCACACGTTTCTCATCTTAACTGAGAAGCTTTGGATGTTAGAGGACCTTTGCTTTGTATCAATTTCAAGCAGAGATGAACTAGATATGGTCCGTTTGTATAGGAAACACGGTTCTTTTGTTCGGAGCACACTCACGTTTCCTGGTGTATTAGAGACTATAGAAAGCAAGAGCATGCTTCTTGCACTAAAGCAGAGTGTGATCAATGGATGAGAACTCTCCTGTGTGTTTCACTTCGAAATGGAGTTATATACCAGGCTCTGAGTCTTCCTACAAGCAAGACTTCGTTTCAGGTAAGGGCATCACTTTTCAGCTCAAACGAACTATATCGTTCACGAAGCTCACACGTTTCTCATCTTAACTGATAAGCATTGGATGTGAGAGGACCTTTGCTTTGTATCAATTTCAAGCAGAGTTGAACTAGTTATGGTCTGTATGTATAGGAAACACGGTTCTTTTCATCTGAGCACACTCACATTTCCTGCTCTATTAGAGACTGTAGAAAGCAAGAGCGTGCTTCTTGCTCTAAAGCAGAGTGTGGTCCATGGGTGAGAACTGTGTTGTGTGTTTCCCTTCAGAAATGGAGTTAAATCCCCGGCTCTGAGTCTTCCTACAAGCAAGACTTCGTTTCAGTTAAGGGCTGTCACTTTTCAGCTCAAACAAACTACATCGTTCACAAAGCTCACACGTTTCTCATCTTAACTGAGAAGCATTGGATGTTAGAGGACCTTTGCTTTGTATCAATTTCAAGCAGAGTTGAACTAGATATGGTCCGTTTGTATACAAAACACGGTTATTTGGTTCTGAGCACACTCCCGTTTCCTGCTGTATTAGAGACTCTAGAAAGGTAGAGCGTGCTTCTTGCTCTAAAGCAGTGTGTGATCAATGGATGAGAACTCTATTGTGTGTATCACTTCAGAAATGGAGTTAAATCCCTGGCTCTGAGTCTTCCTACAAGCAGGACTTCGTTTAAGGTAAGGGCAGTCACTTTTCAGCTCAAATGAACTATATCGTTCACGATGCTCACACGTTTCTCATCTTAACTGAGAAGCATTGGATGTTAGAGGACCTCTGCTTTCTATCAATTTCAAGCAGAGTTGAACTAGATATGGTCCGTTTGTATAGGAAACACGGTTTTTTTGTTCTGAGCACACTCACGTTTCCTGCTGTATTAGAGACTATAGAAAGCAAGAGCGTGCTTCTTGCTCTAAAGCAGAGTGTGATCAATGGATGAGAACTCTCCTGTGTGTTTCACTTAGAAATGGAGTTAAATCCCAGGCTCTGAGTCTTCCTACAAGCAAGACTTCGTTTCAGGTAAGGGCATCACTTTTCAGCTCAAACAAACTACATCGTTCACAAAGCTGACACGTTTCTCATCTTAACTAACAAGCATTGGATATTAGAGGACCAGTGATTTGTATCAGTTTCAGAAGCAGAGTTGGACTAGATATGATCCGTATGTGTAGGAAACACCGTTCTTTTTTTCTCAACACACTTATATTTCCTGCTGTCTTCGAGACTCTAGAAAGCTAGAGCGTGCTTCTTGCTCTAAAGCAGTATGTGATCAACGGATGAGAACTCTGTTGTTTGTATCACTTCAGAAATGGAGTTAAATCCCTGGCTCTTAGTCTTCCTACAAGCAGGACTTCGTTTCAGGTAAGGGCAGTCACTTTTCAGCTCAAATGAACTACATCGTTCATGAAGGTCACACGTTTCTCATCTTAACTGACAAGCATCGGATGTTAGAGGACCATTGCTTTGTATCAGTTTCAGAAGCAGAGTTGGACTAGATATGGTCCGTATGTGTAAGAAACCCCGTTCTTTTGTTCTCAGCACACTCAGGTTTCCTGCTGTATTACAGACTCTAGAAAGCTAGAGCGTGCTTCTTGCTCTAAAGCAGAGTGTGATGAATAGATGAGAACTCTGTTGTGTGTTTCCCTTCAGAAATGGAGTTAAATCCCTGGTTCTGAGTCTTTCTACAAGCAAGACTTCATTTCAGTTAAGGGCATTTTCTTTACAGCTCAAACGAACTATATCGTTCACGAAGCTCACACGTTTCTCATCTTAACTGAGAAGCATTGGATGTGACAGGACCTTTGCTTTCTATCTATTTCAAGCAGAGTTGAACTAGATATGGTCTGTATGTATAGGAAACACGGTTCATTTCATCTGAGCACACTCACATTTCCTGCTCTATTAGAGACTATAGAAAGCAAGAGCGTGCTTCTTGCTCTAAAGCAGAGTGTGATCAATGAATGAGAACTCTCCTGTGTGTTTCACTTAGAAATGGAGTTAAATCCCAGGCTCTGAGTCTTCCTACAAGCAAGACTTTGTTTCAGGTAAGGGCATCACTTTTCAGCTCAAACGAACTATATCGTTCACAAAGCTCACACGTTTCTCATCTTAACTGAGAAGCATTGGATGTGAGAGGACCTTTGCTTTGTATCAATTTCAAGCAGAGTTGAACTAGATATGGTCTGTATGTATAGGAAACACGGTTCTTTTCTTATGAGCACACTCACATTTCCTGCTCTATTAGAGACTCTAGAAAGCAAGAGCGTGCTTCTTGCTCTAAAGCAGAATGTGGTCCATGGGTGAGAACTGTGTTGTGTGTTTCCCTTCAGAAATGGAGTTAAATCCCCGGCTCTGAATCTTCCTACAAGCAAGACTTCGTTTCAGTTAAGGGCTGTCAGTTTTCAGCTCAAACAAACTACATCGTTCACAAAGCTCACACGTTTGTCATCTTAACTGAGAAGCATTGGATGTTAGAGGACCTTTGCTTTGTATCAATTTCAAGCAGAGTTGAACTAGATATGGTCCGTTTGTATACGAAACACGGTTCTTTTGTTCTGAGCACACTCCCGTTTCCTGCTGTATTAGAGACTCTAGAAAGCTAGAGCGTGCTTCTTGCTCTAAAGCAGTGTGTGATCAATGGATGAGAACTCTATTGTGTGTATCACTTCAGAAATGGAGTTAAATCCCCGGCTCTGAGTCTTCCTACAAGCAAGACTTCGTTTCAGTTAAGGGCTGTCACTTTTCAGCTCAAACAAACTACATCGTTCACGAAGCTCACACGTTTCTCATCTTAACTGAGAAGCATTGGATGTTAGAGGACCTTTGCTTTGTATCAATTTCAAGCAGAGTTGAACTAGATATTGTCCGTTTGAATAGGAAACACGGTTGTTTTGTTCTGAGCATACTCACATTTCCTGCTGTATTAGAGACTCTAGAAAGCAAGAGCGTGCTTCTTGCTCTAAAGCAGAGTGTGATCCATGGATGAGAACTGTGTTGTGTGTTTCCCATCAGAAATGTAGTTAAATCACAGGATCTCTGTCTTCCTACAAGCAAGACTTCATTTCAGTTAAGAGCTGTCACTTTTCAGCTCAAACAAACTACATCGTTCACAAAGCTCACACGTTTCTCATCTTAACTGACAAGCATTGGATGTTAGAGGACCAGTGATTTGTATCAGTTTCAGAAGCAGAGTTGGAATAGATATGATCCGTATGTGTAGGAAACACCGTTCTTTTTTTCTCATCACACTTATGTTTCCTGCTGTCTTAGAGACTCTAGAAAGCAAGAGCATGGTTGTTGCTCTAAAGCAGAGTGTGATCAATGGATGAGAACTCTGTTGTGAGTTTCACTTCAGAAGTGGAGTTCAATCCCAGGCTCTGAGTCTTCCTAAAAGCAATAATTCGTGTCAGGTAATGGAAGTTACTTTACCGCTCAAAGGAACTACACCGTTCACGAAGCTCACACGTTTCTCATCTTAACTGACAAGCATTGGATGTTAGAGGACCAGTGCTTTGTATCAGTTTCAGAAGCAGAGTTGGACTAGATATGGTCCGTATGTGTAAGAAACCCCGTTCTTTTGTTCTCAGCACACTCAGGTTTCCTGCTGTATTACAGACTCTAGAAAGCTAGAGCGTGCTTCTTGCTCTAAAGCAGAGTGTGATGAATAGATGAGAACTCTGCTGTGTGTTTCACTTCAGAAATGGAGTTAAATACCTGGCTATGAGTCTTCCTACAAAGAAGACTTCGTTTCAGGTAAGGGCAGTCACTTTACCGCTCAAATGAACTACATCGTTCACGATGCTCACACGTTTCTCATCTTAACTGAGAAGCATTGGATGTTAGAGGACCTTTGCTTTCTATCAATTTCAAGCAGAGTTGAACTAGATATGGTCCGTTTGTATAGGAAACAGGGTTCTTTTGTTCTGAGCACACTCACGTTTCCTGCTGTATTAGAGACTATAGAAAGCAAGAGCGTGCTTCTTGCTCTAAAGCAGAGTGTGGTCCATGGGTGAGAACTGTGTTGTGTGTTTCCCTTCAGAAATGGAGTTAAATCCCCGGCTCTGAGTCTTCCTACAAGCAAGACTTCGTTTCAGTTAAGGGCTGTCACTTTTCAGCTCAAACAAACTACATCGTTCACAAAGCTCACACGTTTCTCATCTTAACTGAGAAGCATTGGATGTTAGAGGACCTTTGCTTTGTATCAATTTCAAGCAGAGTTGAACTAGATATGGTCCGTTTGTATACGAAACACGGTTCTTTTGTTCTGAGCACACTCCCCTTTCCTGCTGAATTAGAGACTCTAGAAAGCTAGAGCGTGCTTCTTGCTCTAAAGCAGTGTGTGATCAATGGATGAGAACTCTATTGTGTGCATCACTTCAGAAATGGAGTTAAATCCCTGGCTCTGTGTCTTCCTACAAGCAGGACTTCGTTTAAGGTAAGGGCAGTCACTTTTCAGCTCAAACGAACTATATCGTTCACGATGCTCACACGTTTCTCATCTTAACTGAGAAGCATTGGATGTTAGAGGACCTTTGCTTTGTATCAATTTCAAGCAGAGTTGAACTAGATATGGTCCGTTTGTATAGGAAACACGGTTCTTTTGTTCTGAGCACACTCACGTTTCCTGCTGTATTAGAGAATATAGAAAGCAAGAGCGTGCTTCTTGCTCTAAAGCAGAGTGTGATCAATGGATGAGAACTCTGTTGTTTGTATCACTTCACAAATGGAGTTAAATCCCTGGCTCTGAGTCTTCCTACAAGCAGGACTTCGTTTCAGGTAAGGGCAGTCACTTTTCAGCTCAAATGAACTACATCGTTCATGAAGGTCACACGTTTCTCATCTTAACTGACAAGCATCGGATGTTAGAGGACCATTGCTTTGTATCAGTTTCAGAAGCAGAGTTGGACTAGATATGGTCCGTATGTGTAAGAAACCCCGTTCTTTTGTTCTCAGCACACTCAGGTTCCCTGCTGTATTACAGACTCTAGAAAGCTAGAGCGTGCTTCTTGCTCTAAAGCAGAGTGTGATGAATAGATGAGAACTCTGTTGTGTGTTTCCTTTCAGAAATGGAGTTAAATCCCTGGTTCTGAGTCTTCCTACAAGCAAGACTTCATTTCAGTTAAGGGCATTTTCTTTACAGCTCAAACGAACTATATCATTCACGAAGTTCACACGTTTCTCATCTTAACTGAGAAGCATTGGATGTGAGAGGACCTTTGCTTTCTATCAATTTCAAGCAGAGTTGAACTAGATATGGTCTGTATGTATAGGAAACACGGTTCTTTTCATCTGAGCACACTCACATTTCCTGCTCTATTAGAGATTCTAGAAAGCAAGAGCGTGCTTCTTGCTCTAAAGCAGAGTGTGGTCCATGGGTGAGAACTGTGTTGTGTGTTTCCCTTCAGAAATGGAGTTAAATCCCCGGCTCTGAGTCTTCCTACAAACAAGTCTTCGTTTCAGTTAAGGGCTGTCAGTTTTCAGCTCAAACAAACTACATCGTTCACAAAGCTCACACGTTTCTCATCTTAACTGAGAAGCATTGGATTTTAGAGGACCTTTGCTCTGTATCAATTTCAAGCAGAGTTGAACTAAATATGGTCCGTTTGTATACGAAACACGGTTCTTTTGTTCTGAGCACACTCCCCTTTCAAGCTGTATTAGAGACTCTAGAAAGCTAGAGTGTGCTTCTTGCTCTAAAGCAGTGTGTGATCAATGGATGAGAACTCTATTGTGTGTATCACTTCAGAAATGGAGTTAAATCCCTGGCTCTGAGTCTTCCTACAAGCAAGACTTCGTTTCAGGTAAGGGCATCACTTTTCAGCTCAAACAAACTACATCGTTCACAAAGCTCACACGTTTCTCATCTTAACTGACAAGCATTGGATATTAGAGGACCAGTGATTTGTATCAGTTTCAGAAGCAGAGTTGGACTAGATATGATCCGTATGTGTAGGAAACACCGTTCTTTTTTTCTCATCACACTTATATTTCCTGCTGTCTTAGAGACTCTAGAAAGCTAGAGCATGCTTCTTGCTCTAAAGCAGTATGTGATCAATGGATGAGAACTCTGTTGTGTGTATCACTTCAGAAATGGAGTTAAATCCCTGGCTCTGAGTCTTCCTACAAGCAGGACTTCGTTTCAGGTAAGGGCAGTCACTTTTCAGCTCAAACGAAAAATATCGTTCACGAAGCTCACACGTTTCTCATCTTAACTGAGAAGCATTGGATGTTAGAGGACCTTTGCTTTGTATCAATTTCAAGCAGAGTTGAACTAGATATGGTCCGTTTGAATAGGAAACACGGTTCTTTTGTTCTGAGCACACTCACATTTCTTGCTGTATTAGAGACTCTAGAAAGCAAGTGCGTGCTTCTTGCTCTAAAGCAGAGTGTGATCCATGGATGAGAACTGTGTTGTGTGTTTCCCTTCAGAAATGGAGTTAAATCACAGGATCTCTGTCTTCCTACAAGCAAGACTTCGTTTCAGGTAAGGGCAGTCACTTTTCAGCTCAAACGAACTACATCATTCAGGAAGCTCACACGTTTCTCATCTTAACTGACAAGCATGGTATGTTAGAGGACCAGTGCTTTGTATCAGTTTCAGAAGCAGAGTTGGACTAGATAAGGTCCATATGTGTAGGAAACACCGTTCATTTGTTCTCAACACACTCAAGTTTCCTGCTGTCTTAGAGACTCTAGAAAGATAGAGCATGCTTCTTGCTCTAATGCATAGTGTGAACAATGGAAGAGAACTCTGCTGTGTGTTTCACTTCATAAATGGAGTTAAATCCCTGGCTCTGAGTCTTCCTACAAGCAAGAATTCGTTTCAGGTAAGGGCATTTACTTTACAGCTCAAACTAACTATATCATTCACAAAGCTCACATGTTTCTCATCTTAACTGAGAAGCATTGGATGTTAGAGGACCTTTGCTTTGTATCAGTTTCAAGCAGTGTTGATCTAGATATATCTGTATGTATAGGATACACGGTTCTTCTCTTCTGAGCACATTCACATTTCCTGCTGTATTAGAGACTCTATAAAGCAGGAGCGTGCTTGTTGCTCTAAAGCAGAGTGTGATCAATGGATGAGAACTCTGTTGTGAGTTTCACTTCAGAAGTGGAGTTCAATCCCAGGCTCTGAGTCCTCCTACAAGCATGAATTCGTTTCTGGTAAGGGAAGTTACTTTAAAGCTCAAAGGAACTACATAGTTCACGAAGCTCACACGTTTCTCATCTTAACTGACAAGCATTGGTTGTTAGAGGACCAGTGCTTTGTATCAGTTTCAGAAGCAGAGTTGGACTAGATATGATCCGTATGTGTAGGAAACACCGTTCATTTGTTGTCAGCACACTCAAGTTTCCTGCTGTCTTAGAGACTCTAGAAAGCTAGAGTGTGCTTCTTGCTCTAAAGCAGAGTGTGATCAATGGATGAGAACTCTGCTGTGTGTTTCTCTTCAGAAATGGAGTTAAATACCTGGCTATGAGTCTTCCTACAAAGAAGACTTCGTATCAGGTAAGGGCAGTCACTTTACAGCTCAAACGAACTACATCGTTCACGAAGCTCACACGTTTCTCATCTTAACTGAGAAGCATTGGATGTGAGAGGACCTTTGCTTTGTATCAATTTCAAGCAGAGTTGAACTAGATATGGTCTGTATGTATAGGAAACACGGTTCTTTTCATCTGAGCACACTCACATTTCCTGCTCTATTAGAGACTCTAGAAAGCAAGAGCGTGCTTCTTGCTCTAAAGCAGAGTGTGGTCCATGGGTGAGAACTGTGTTGTGTGTTTCCCTTCAGAAATGGAGTTAAATCCCCGGCTCTGAGTCTTCCTACAAGCAAGTCTTCGTTTCAGTTAAGGGCTGTCACTTTTCAGCTCAAAGAAACTACATCGTTCACAAAGCTCACACGTTTCTCATCTTAACTGACAAGCATTGGATGTTAGAGGACCTTTGCTTTGTATCAATTTCAAGCAGAGTTGAACTAGATATGGTCCGTTTGTATACGAAACACGGTTGTTTTGTTCTGAGCACACTCCCGTTTCCTGCTGTATTAGAGACTCTAGAAAGCTAGAGCGTGCTTCTTGCTCTAAAGCAGTGTGTGATCAATGGATGAGAACTCTATTGTGTGTATCACTTCAGAAATGGAGTTAAATCCCTGGCTCTGAGTCTTCCTACAAGCAGGACTTCGTTTAAGGTAAGGGCAGTCACTTTTCAGCTCAAACGAACTATATCGTTCACGATGCTCACACGTTTCTCATCTTAACTGAGAAGCATTGGATGTTACACGACCTTTGCTTTGTATCAATTTCAAGCAGAGTTGAACTAGATATGGTCCGTTTGTATAGGAAACACGGTACTTTTGTTCTGAGCACACTCACGTTTCCTGCTGTATTAGAGACTATAGAAAGCAAGAGCGTGCTTCTTGCCCTAAGCAGAGTGTGATCAATGGATGAGAACTCTAGTGTGTTTCACTTAGAAATGGAGTTAAATCCCAGGCTCTGAGTCTTCCTACAAGCAAGACTTCGTTTCAGGTAAGGGCATCACTTTTCAGCTCAAACAAACTACATCGTTCACAAAGCTCACACGTTTCTCATCTTAACTGACAAGCATTGGATATTAGAGGACCAGTGATTTGTATCAGTTTCAGAAGCAGAGTTGGACTAGATATGATCCGTATGTGTAGGAAACACCATTCTTTTTTTCTCATCACACTTATATTTCCTGCTGTCTTAGAGACTCTAGAAAGCTAGAGCATGCTTCTTGCTCTAAAGCAGTATGTGATCAATGGATGAGAACTCAGTTGTGTGTATCACTTCAGAAATGGAGTTAAATCCCCGGCTCTGAGTCTTCCTACAAACAAGTCTTCGTTTCAGTTAAGGGCTGTCAGTTTTCAGCTCAAACAAACTACATCGTTCACAAAGCTCACACGTTTCTCATCTTAACTGAGAAGCATTGGATGTTAGAGGACCTTTGCTCTGTATCAATTTCAAGCAGAGTTGAACTAAATATGGTCCGTTTGTATACGAAACACGGTTCTTTTGTTCTGAGCACACTCCCCTTTCCTGCTGTATTAGAGACTCTAGAAAGCTAGAGCGTGCTTCTTGCTCTAAAGCAGTGTGTGATCAATGGATGAGAACTCTATTGTGTGTATCACTTCAGAAATGGAGTTAAATCCCTGGCTCTGAGTCTTCCTACAAGCAAGACTTCGTTTCAGGTAAGGGCATCACTTTTCAGCTCAAACAAACTACATCGTTCACAAAGCTCACACGTTTCTCATCTTAACTGACAAGCATTGGATATTAGAGGACCAGTGATTTGTATCAGTTTCAGAAGCAGAGTTGGACTTGATATGATCCGTATGTGTAGGAAACACCGTTCTTTTTTTCTCATCACACTTATATTTCCTGCTGTCTTAGAGACTCTAGAAAGCTAGAGCATGCTTCTTGCTCTAAAGCAGTATGTGATCAATGGATGAGAACTCTTTTGTGTGTATCACTTCAGAAATGGAGTTAAATCCCTGGCTCTGAGTCTTCCTACAAGCAGGACTTCGTTTCAGGTAAGGGCAGTCACTTTTCAGCTCAAACGAACTATATCGTTCACGAAGCTCACACGTTTCTCATCTTAACTGAGAAGCATTGGATGTTAGAGGACCTTTGCTTTGTATCAATTTCAAGCAGAGTTGAACTAGATATGGTCCGTTTGAATAGGAAACACGGTTCTTTTGTTCTGAGCACACTCACATTTCCTGCTGTATTAGAGAATCTAGAAAGCAAGTGCGTGCTTCTTGCTCTAAAGCAGAGTGTGATCCGTGGATGAGAACTGTGTTGTGTGTTTCCCTTCAGAAATGGAGTTAAATCACAGGATCTCTGTCTTCCTACAAGCAAGACTTCGTTTCAGGTAAGGGCAGTCACTTTTCAGCTCAAACGAACTACATCATTCAGGAAGCTCACACGTTTCTCATCTTAACTGACAAGCATGGGATGTTAGAGGACCAGTGCTTTGTATCAGTTTCAGAAGCAGAGTTGGACTAGATAAGGTCCATATGTGTAGGAAACACCGTTCATTTGTTCTCAACACACTCAAGTTTCCTGCTGTCTTAGAGACTCTAGAAAGATAGAGCATGCTTCTTGCTCTAATGCATAGTGTGAACAATGGAAGAGAACTCTGCTGTTTGTTTCACTTCATAAATGGAGTTAAATCCCTGGCTCTGAGTCTTCCTTCAAGCAAGAATTCGTTTCAGGTAAGGGCATTTACTTTACAGCTCAAACTAACTATATCATTCACAAAGCTCACATGTTTCTCATCTTAACTGAGAAGCATTGGATGTTAGAGGACCTTTGCTTTGTATCAGTTTCAAGCAGTGTTGATCTAGATATATCTGTATGTATAGGATACACGGTTCTCCTCTTCTGAGCACACTCACATTTCCTGCTGTATTTGAGACTCTAGAAAGCAGGAGCGTGCTTGTTGCTCTAAAGCAGAGTGTGATCAATGGATGAGAACTCTGTTGTGAGTTTCACTTCAGAAGTGGAGTTCAATCCCTGGCTCTGAGTCTTCCTACAAGCAAGACTTCATTTCAGTTAAGGGCTGTCACTTTTCAGCTCAAAGAAACTACATCATTCACAAAGCTCACACGTTTCTCATCTTAACTGACAAGCAATGGATGTTAGAGGACCAGTGCTTTGTATCTATTTCAAGCAGAGTTGAACTAGATATGGTCTGTTTGTATAGGAAACACGGTTCTTTTGTTCTGAGGACACTCACATTTCCTGCTGTATTAGAGACTCTAAAAAGGAAGAGTGTGCTTCTTGCTCTAAAGCAGAGTGTGATCCATGGATGAGAACTGTGTTGTGTGTTTCCCTTCAGAAATGGAGTTAAATCACAGGTTCTCTGTCTTCCTACAAGCAAGACTTCGTTTCAGGTAAGGGCAGTCACTTTTCAGCTCAAACGAACTACATCATTCAGGAAGCTCACACGTTTCTCATCTTAACTGACAAGCATCGGATATTAGAGGACCAGTGCTTTGTCTCAGTTTCAGAAGCAGAGCTGGACTAGATAAGGTCCATATGTGTAGGAAACACCGTTCATTTGTTCTCAGCACACTCAGGTTTCCTGCTGTATTACAGACTCTAGAAAGCTAGAGCGTGCTTCTTGCTCTACAGCAGAGTGTGATGAATAGATGAGAACTCTGTTGTATGTTTCACTTCAGAAATGGAGTTAAATCCCTGGCTCTGAGTCTTCCTACAAGCAAGACTTCGTTTCATTTAAGGGCATTTTCTTTACAGCTCAAACGAACTATATCGTTCACGAAGCTCACACTTTTCTCATCTTAACTGAGAAGCATTGGATGTGAGAGGACCTTTGCTTTCTATCAATTTCAAGCAGAGTTGAACTAGATATGGTCTGTATGTATAGGAAACACGGTTCTTTTCTTCTGAGCAAACTCACATTTCCTGCTGTATTAGAGTCTCTAGAAAGCAAGAGCGTGCTTCTTGCTCTAAAGCAGAGTGTGGTCCATGGGTGAGAACTGTGTTGTGTGTTTCCCTTCAGAAATGGAGTTAAATCCCCGGCTCTGAGTCTTCCTACAAGCAAGACTTCGTTTCAGTTAAGGGCTGTCACTTTTCAGCTCAAACAAACTACATCGTTCACGAAGCTCACACGTTTCTCATCTTAACTGAGAAGCATTGGATGTTAGAGGACCTTTGCTTTGTATCAATTTCAAGCAGAGTTGAACTAGATATGGTCCGTTTGAATAGGAAACACGGTTCTTTTGTTCTGAGCACACTCACATTTCCTGCTGTATTAGAGACTCTAGAAAGCAAGTGCGTGCTTCTTGCTCTAAAGCAGAGTGTGATCCATGGAAGAGAACTGTGTTGTGTGTTTCCCTTCAGAAATGTAGTTAAATCACAAGATCTCTGTCTTCCTACAAGCAAGACTTCGTTTCAGTTAAGGGCAGTCACTTTTCAGCTCAAACGAACTACATCATTCAGGAAGCTCACACGTTTCTCATCTTAACTGACAAGCATGGGATGTTAGAGGACCAGTGCTTTGTATCAGTTTCAGAAGCAGAGTTGGCATAGATATGATCCGTATGTGTAGGAAACACCGTTCTTTTTTTCTCATCACACTTATGTTTTCTGCTGTCTTAGAGACTCTAGAAAGCTAGAGCGTGCTTCTTGCTCTAAAGCAGTGTGTGATCAATGGATGAGAACTCTGTTGTGTGTATCACTTCAGAAATGGAGTTAATTCCCTGGCTCTGAGTCTTCCTACAAGCAGGACTTCGTTTCAGGTAAGGGCAGTCACTTTTCACCTCAAACAAACTACATCGTTCACGAAGCTCACACGTTTCTCATCTTAACTGAGAAGCATTGGATGTTAGAGGACCAGTGCTTTGTATCAGTTTCAGAAGCAGAGTTGGACTAGATAAGGTCCATATGTGTAGGAAACACCGTTCATTTGTTCTCAGCACACTCAAGTTTCCTGCTGTCTTAGAGACTCTAGAAAGCTAGAGCATGCTTCTTGCTCTAATGCATATTCTGAACAATGGAAGAGAACTCTGCTGTGTGTTTCACTTCAGAAATGGAGTTAAATCCCTGGCTCTGAGTCTTCCTACAAGCAAGAATTCGTTTCTGGAAAGGGCAATTACTTTACAGCTCAAACGAACTATATCGTTCACGAAGCTCACATGTTTCTCATCTTAACTGAGAAGCATTGGATGTTAGAGGACCTTTGCTTTGTATCAGTTTCAAGCAGTGTTGATCTAGATATATCTCTATGTATAGGATACACGGTTCTTTTCTTCTGAGCACACTCACATTTCCTGCTGTATTAGAGACTCTAGAAAGCAAGAGCATGGTTGTTGCTCTAAAGCAGAGTGTGATCAATGGATGAGAACTCTGTTGTGAGTTTCACTTCAGAAGTGGAGTTCAGTCCCAGGCTCTGAGTCTTCCTAAAAGCAATAATTCGTGTCAGGTAATGGAAGTTGCTTTACCGCTCAAAGGAACTACATCGTTCACGAAGCTCACACGTTTCTCATCTTAACTGACAAGCATTGGATGTTAGAGGACCAGTGTTTTGTATCAGTTTCAGAAGGAGAGTTGGACTAGATATGATCCGTATGTGTAGGAAATACCGTTCATTTGTTGTCAGCACACTCAAGTTTCCTGCTGTCTTAGAGACTCTAGAAAGATAGAATGTGCTTCTTGCTCTAAAGCAGAGTGTGATCAATGGATGAGAACTCTGCTGTGTGTTTCACTTCAGAAATGGAGTTAAATACCTGGCTATGAGTCTTCCTACAAAGAAGACTTCGTTTCAGGTAAGGTTAGTCACTTTACAGCTCAAATGAACTACAACGTTCACGATGCTCACACGTTTCTCATCTTAACTGAGAAGCATTGGATGTTAGAGGACCTTTGCTTTGTATCAATTTCAAGCAGAGTTGAACTAGTTATGGTCCGTTTGTATAGGAAACACGGTTCTTTTGTTCTGAGCACACTCACGTTTCCTGCCGTATTAGAGACTATAGAAAGCAAGAGCGTGCTTCTTGCTCTAAAGCAGAGTGTGGCCCATGGGTGAGAACTGTGTTGTGTGTTTCCCTTCAGAAATGGAGTTAAATCCCCGGCTCTGAGTCTTCCTACAAGCAAGACTTCGTTTCAGTTAAGGGCTGTCACTTTTCAGCTCAAACAAACTACATCGTTCACAAAGCTCACACGTTTCTCATCTTAAGAGAAACATTGGATGTTAGAGGACCTTTGCTTTGTATCAATTTCAAGCAGAGTTGAACTAGATATGGTCCGTTTGTATACGAAACACGGTTGTTTTGTTCTGAGCACACTCCCGTTTCCTGCTGTATTAGAGACTCTAGAAAGCTAGAGCGTGCTTCTTGCTCTAAAGCAGAGTGTGATCAATGGATGAGAACTCTAGTGTGTTTCACTTAGAAATGGAGTTAAATCCCAGGCTCTGAGTCTTCCTACAAGCAAGACTTCGTTTCAGGTAAGGGCATCACTTTTCAGCTCAAACAAACTACATCGTTCACAAAGCTCACACGTTTCTCATCTTAACTGACAAGCATTGGATATTAGAGGACCAGTGATTTGTATCAGTTTCAGAAGCAGAGTTGGACTAGATATGATCCGTATGTGTCGGAAACACCGTTCTTTTTTTCTCAACACACTGATATTTCCAGCTGTCTTAGAGACTCTAGAAAGCTAGAGCGTGCTTCTTGCTCTAAAGCAGTATGTGATCAATGGATGAGAACTCTGTTGTTTGTTTCACTTCAGAAATGGAGTTAAATCCCTGGCTCTGAGTCTTCCTACAAGCAGGACTTCGTTTCAGGTAAGGGCAGTCACTTTTCTGCTCAAATGAACTACATCGTTCATGAAGGTCACACGTTTCTCATCTTAACTTACAAGCATCGGATGTTAGAGGACCATTGCTTTGTATCAGTTTCAGAAGCAGAGTTGGACTAGATATGGTCCGTATGTGTAAGAAACCCCGTTCTTTTGTTCTCAGCACACTCAGGTTTCCTGCTGTATTACAGACTCTAGAAAGCTAGAGCGTGCTTCTTGCTCTAAAGCAGAGTGTGATGAATAGATGAGAACTCTGTTGTGTGTTTCCCTTCAGAAATGGAGTTAAATCCCTGGTTCTGAGTCTTCCTACAAGCAAGACTTCATTTCAGTTAAGGGCATTTTCTTTACAGCTCAAACGAACTATATCGTTCACGAAGCTCACACGTTTCTCATCTTAACTGAGAAGCATTGGATGTTAGAGGACCTTTGCTCTGTATCAATTTCAAGCAGAGTTGAACTAAATATGGTCCGTTTGTATACGAAACACGATTCTTTTGTTATGAGCACACTCCCATTTCCTGCTGTATTAGAGACTCTAGAAAGCTAGAGCGTGCTTCTTGCTCTAAAGCAGTGTGTGATCAATGGATGAGAACTCTATTGTGTGTATCACTTCAGAAATGGAGTTAAATCCCTGGCTCTGAGTCTTCCTACAAGCAAGACTTCGTTTCAGGTAAGGGCATCACTTTTCAGCTCAAACAAACTACATCGTTCACAAAGCTCACACGTTTCTCATCTTAACTGACAAGCATTGGATATTAGAGGACCAGTGATTTGTAACAGTTTCAGAAGCAGAGTTGGACTAGATATGATCCGTATGTGTAGGAAACACCGTTCTTTTTTTCTCATCACACTTATATTTCCTGCTGTCTTAGAGACTCTAGAAAGCTAGAGCATGCTTCTTGCTCTAAAGCAGTATGTGATCAATGGATGAGAACTCTGTTGTGTGTATCACTTCAGAAATGGAGTTAAATCCCTGGCTCTGAGTCTTCCTACAAGCAGGACTTCGTTTCAGGTAAGGGCAGTCACTTTTCAGCTCAAATGAACTATATCGTTCACGAAGCTCACACGTTTCTCATCTTAACTGAGAAGCATTGGATGTTAGAGGACCTTTGCTTTGTATCAATTTCAAGCAGAGTTGAACTAGATATGGTCCCTTTGAATAGGAAACACGGTTCTTTTGTTCTGAGCACACTCACATTTCCTGCTGTATTAGAGACTCTAGAAAGCAAGTGCGTGCTTCTTGCTCTAAAGCAGAGTGTGATCCATGGATGAGAACTGTGTTGTGTGTTTCCCTTCAGAAATGGAGTTAAATCCCCGGCTCTGAGTCTTCCTACAAGCAAGTCTTCGTTTCAGTTAAGGGCTGTCAGTTTTCAGCTCAAACAAACTACATCGTTCACAAAGCTCACACGTTTCTCATCTTAACTGAGAAGCATTGGATGTTAGAGGACCTTTGCTCTGTATCAATTTCAAGCAGAGTTGAACTAAATATGGTCCGTATGTATACGAAACACGGTTCTTTTGTTATGAGCACACTCCCCTTTCCTGCTGTATTAGAGACTCTAGAAAGCTAGAGCGTGCTTCTTGCTCTAAAGCAGTGTGTGATCAATGGATGAGAACTCTATTGTGTGTATCACTTCAGAAATGGAGTTAAATCCCTGGCTCTGAGTCTTCCTACAAGCAAGACTTCGTTTCAGGTAAGGGCATCACTTTTCAGCTCAAACAAACTACATCGTTCACAAAGCTCACACGTTTCTCATCTTAACTGACAAGCATTGGATATTAGAGGACCAGTGATTTGTAACAGTTTCAGAAGTAGAGTTGGACTAGATATGATCCGTATGTGTAGGAAACACCGTTCTTTTTTTCTCATCACACTTATATTTCCTGCTGTCTTAGAGACTCTAGAAAGCTAGAGCATGCTTCTTGCTCTAAAGCAGTATGTGATCAATGGATGAGAACTCTGTTGTGTGTATCACTTCAGAAATGGAGTTAAATCCCTGGCTCTGAGTCTTCCTACAAGCAGGACTTCGTTTCAGGTAAGGGCAGTCACTTTTCAGCTCAAACGAACTATATCGTTCACGAAGCTCACACGTTTCTCATCTTAACTGAGAAGCATTGGATGTTAGAGGACCTTTGCTTTGTATCAATTTCAAGCAGAGTTGAACTAGATATGGTCCGTTTGAATAGGAAACACGGTTCTTTTGTTCTGAGCACACTCACATTTCCTGCTGTATTAGAGACTCTAGAAAGCAAGTGCGTGCTTCTTGCTCTAAAGCAGAGTGTGATCCATGGATGAGAACTGTGTTGTGTGTTTCCCTTCAGAAATGGAGTTAAATCACAGGATCTCTGTCTTCCTACAAGCAAGACTTCGTTTCAGGTAAGGGCAGTCACTTTTCATCTCAAACGAACTACATCATTCAGGAAGCTCACACGTTTCTCATCTTAACGGACAAGCATCAGATGTTAGAGGACCAGTGCTTTGTATCAGTTTCAGAAGCAGAGTTGGACTAGATAAGGTCCATATGTGTAGGAAACACCGTTCATTTGTTCTCAACACACTCAAGTTTCCTGCTGTCTTAGAGACTCTAGAAAGATAGAGCATGCTTCTTGCTCTAATGCATAGTGTGAACAATGGAAGAGAACTCTGCTGTGTGTTTCACTTCAGAAATGGAGTTAAATCCCTGGCTCTGAGTCTTCCTACAAGCAAGAATTCGTTTCAGGTAAGGGCATTTACTTTACAGCTCAAACTAACTATATCATTCACACAGCTCACATGTTTCTCATCTTAACTGAGAAGCATTGGATGTTAGAGGACCTTTGCTTTGTATCAGTTTCAAGCAGTGTTGATCTAGATATATCTGTATGTATAGGATACACGGTTCTTCTCTTCTGAGCACACTCACATTTCCTGCTGTATTAGAGACTCTAGAAAGCAGGAGCGTGCTTGTTGCTCTAAAGCAGAGTGTGATCAATGGATGAGAACTCTGTTGTGAGTTTCACTTCAGAAGTGGAGTTCAATCCCATGCTCTGAGTCTTCCTACAAGCAAGAATTCGTTTCTGGTAAGGGAAGTTACTTTACAGCTCAAAGGAACTACATCGTTCATGAAGCTCACACGTTTCTCATCTTAACTGACAAGCATTGGTTGTTAGAGGACCAGTGCTTTGTATCAGTTTCAGAAGCAGAGTTGGACTAGATATGATCCGTATGTGTAGGAAACACCGTTCATTTGTTGTCAGCACACTCAAGTTTCCTGCTGTCTTAGAGACTCTAGAAAGCTAGAGTGTGCTTCTTGCTCCAAAGCAGAGTGTGATCAATGGATGAGAACTCTGCTGTGTGTTTCTCTTCAGAAATGGAGTTAAATACCTGGCTATGAGTCTTCCTACAAAGAAGACTTCGTATCAGGTAAGGGCAGTCACTTTACAGCTCAAACGAACTACATCGTTCACGAAGCTCACACGTTTCTCATCTTAACTGACAAGCATCGGACGTTAGAGCCCTATTGCTTTGTATCAGTTTCAGAAGCAGAGTTAGACTAGATATGGTCCGTATATGTAAGAAACCCCGTTCTTTTGTTCTCAGCACACTCAGGTTTCCTGCTGTATTACAGACTCTAGAAAGCTAGAGTGTGCTTCTTGCTCTAAAGCAGAGTGTGATCAATGGATGAGAACTCTGTTGTGTGTTTCACTTCAGAAATGGAGTTAAATCCCTGGCTCTGAGTCTTCCTACAAGCAAGAATTCGTTTCAGGTAAGGGCATTTACTTTACAGCTCAAACTAACTATATCATTCACAAAGCTCACATGTTTCTCATCTTAACTGAGAAGCATTGGATGTTAGAGGACCTTTGCTTTGTATCAGTTTCAAGCAGTGTTGATCTAGATATATCTGTATGTTTAGGATACACGGTTCTTCTCTTCTGAGCACACTCAAATTTCCTGCTGTATTAGAGACTCTAGAAAGCAGGAACGTGCTTGTTGCTCTAAAGCAGAGTGTGAGCAATGGATGAGAACTCTGTTGCGAGTTTCACTTCAGAAGTGGAGTTCAATCCCAGGCTCTTTGTCTTCCTACAAGCAAGAATTCGTTTCTGGTAAGGGAAGTTACTTTACAGCTCAAAGGAACTACATCGTTCACGAAGCTCACACGTTTCTCATGTTAACTGACAAGCATTGGTTGTTAGAGGACCAGTGCTTTGTATCAGTTTCAGAAGCAGAGTTGGACTAGATATGATCCGTATGTGTAGGAAACACCGTTCATTTGTTGTCAGCACACTCAAGTTTCCTGCTGTCTTAGAGACTCTAGAAAGCTAGAGTGTGCTTCTTGCTCTAAAGCAGAGTGTGATCAATGGATGAGAACTCTGCTGTGTGTTTCTCTTCAGAAATGGAGTTAAATACCTGGCTATGAGTCTTCCTACAAAGAAGACTTCGTATCAGGTAAGGGCAGTCACTTTACAGCTCAAACGAACTACATCGTTCACGAAGCTCACACGTTTCTCATCTTAACTGACAAGCATCGGACGTTAGAGCCCTATTGCTTTGTATCAGTTTCAGAAGCAGAGTTAGACGAGATATGGTCCATATATGTAAGAAACCCCGTTCTTTTGTTCTCAGCACACTCAGGTTTCCTGCTGTATTACAGACTCTAGAAAGCTAGAGTGTGCTTCTTGCTCTAAAGCAGAGTGTGATCAATGGATGAGAACTCTGTTGTGTGTTTCACTTCAGAAATGGAGTTAAATCCCTGGCTCTGAGTCTTCCTACAAGCAAGACTTCGTTTCAGTTAAGGGCATTTTCTTTACAGCTCAAACGAACTATATCGTTCACGAAGCTCACACGTTTCTCATCTTAACTGAGAAGCATTGGATGTGAGAGGACCTTTGCTTTCTATCAATTTCAAGCAGAGTTGAACTAGATATTGTCTGTATGTATAGGAAACACGGTTCTTTTCATCTGAACACACTCACATTTCCTGCTGTATTAGAGTCTCTAGAAAGCAAGACCGTGCTTCTTGCTCTAAAGAAGAGTGTGGTCCATGGGTGAGAACTGTGTTGTGTGTTTCCCTTCAGAAATGGAGTTAAATCCCCGGCTCTGAGTCTTCCTACAAGCAGGACTTCATTTCAGTTAAGGGCTGTCACTTTTCAGCTCAAACAAACTACATCGTTCACAAAGCTCACACGTTTCTCATCTTAACTGACAAGCATTGGATGTTAGAGGACCAGTGCTTTGTATCTATTTCAATTAGAGTTGAACTAGATATGGTCTGTTTGTATAGGAAACACGGTTCTTTTGTTCTGAGGACACTCACATTTCCTGCTGTATTAGAGACTCTAAAAAGGAAGAGTGTGCTTCTTGCTCTAAAGCAGAGTGTGATCCATGGATGAGAACTGTGTTGTGTGTTTCCCTTCAGAAATGGAGTTAAATCACAGGTTCTCTGTCTTCCTACAAGCAAGACTTCGTTTCAGGTAAGGGCAGTCACTTTTCAGCTCAAACGAACTACATCATTCAGGAAGCTCACACGTTTCTCATCTTAACTGACAAGCATTGGATGTTAGAGGACCAGTGCTTTGTCTCAGTTTCAGAAGCAGAGTTGGACTAGATAAGGTCCATTTGTGTAGGAAACACCGTTCATTTGTTCTCAGCACACTCAGGTTTCCTGCTGTATTACAGACTCTAGAAAGCTAGAGCGTGCTTCTTGCTCTAAAGCAGAGTGTGATGAATAGATGAGAACTCTGTTGTATGTTTCACTTCAGAAATGGAGTTAAATCCCTGGCTCTGAGTCTTCCTACAAGAAAGACTTCGTTTCAGGTAAGGGCAGTCACTTTTCAGCTCAAACGAACTACATCATTCAGGAAGCTCACACGTTTCTCATCTTAACTGACAAGCATTGGATGTTAGAGGACCAGTCATTTGTATCAGTTTCAGAAGCAGAGTTGGCATAGATATGATCCGTATGTGTAGGAAACACCGTTCTTTTTTTCTCATCACACTTATGTTTCCTGCTGTCTTAGAGACTCTAGAAAGCTAGAGCGTGCTTCTTGCTCTTAAGCAGTGTGTGATCAATGGATGAGAACTCTGTTGTGTGTATCACTTCAGAAATGGAGTTAATTCCCTGGCTCTGAGTCTTCCTACAAGCAGGACTTCGTTTCAGGTAAGGGCAGTCACTTTTCACCTCAAACGAACTATATCGTTCACGAAGCTCACACGTTTCTCATCTTAACTGACAAGCATCGGATGTTAGAGGACCAGTGCTTTGTATCAGTTTCAGAAGCAGAGTTGGACTAGATAAGGTCCATATATGTAGGAAACACCGTTCATTTGTTCTCAGCACACTCAAGTTTCCTGCTGTCTTAGAGACTCTAGAAAGCTAGAGCATGCTTCTTGCTCTAATGCATATTGTGAACAATGGAAGAGAACTCTGCTTGTTTCACTTCAGAAATGGAGTTAAATCCATGGCTCTGAGTCTTCCTACAAGCAAGAATTCGTTTCCGGTAAGGGCATTTACTTTACAGCTCAAACGAACTATATCGTTCACGAAGCTCACATGTTTCTCATCTTAACTGAGAAGCATTGGATGTTAGAGGACCTTTGCTTTGTATCAGTTTCAAGCAGTGTTGATCTAGATATATCTCTATGTATAGGATACACAGTTCTTTTCTTCTGAGCACACTCACATTTCCTGCTGTATTAGAGACTCTAGAAAGCAGGAGCGTGCTTGTTGCTCTAAAGCAGAGTGTGATCAATGGATGAGAACTCTGTTGTGAGTTTCACTTCAGAATTGGAGTTCAATCCCAGGCTCTGAGTCTTCCTAAAAGCAATAATTCGTGTCAGGTAATGGAAGTTACTTTACCGCTCAAAGGAACTACATCGTTCACGAAGCTCACACGTTTCTCATCTTAACTGACAAGCATTGGATGTTAGAGGACCAGTGCTTTGTATCAGTTTCAGAAGGAGAGTTGGACTAGATATGATCCGTATGTGTAGGAAATACCGTTCATTTGTTGTCAGCACACTCAAGTTTCCTGCTGTCTTAGAGACTCTAGAAAGATAGAATGTGCTTCTTGCTGTAAAGCAGAGTGTGATCAATGGATGAGAACTCTGCTGTGTGTTTCACTTCAGAAATGGAGTTAAATACCTGGCTATGAGTCTTCCTACAAAGAAGACTTCGTTTCAGGTAAGGTTAGTCACTTTACAGCTCAAATGAACTACATCGTTCACAAAGCTCACACGTTTCTCATCTTAACTGAGAAGCATTGGATGTTACAGGACCTTTGCTTTCTATCAATTTCAAGCAGAGTTGAACTAGATATGGTCCGTTTGTATACGAAACACGGTTGTTTTGTTCTGAGCACACTCCCGTTTCCTGCTGTATTAGAGACTCTAGAAAGCTAGAGCGTGCTTCTTGCTCTAAAGCAGTGTGTGATCAATGGATGAGAACTCTATTGTGTGTATCACTTCAGAAATGGAGTTAAATCCCTGGCTCTGAGTCTTCCTACAAGCAGGACTTCGTTTAAGGTAAGGGCAGTCACTTTTCAGCTCAAACGAACTATATCGTTCACGATGCTCACACGTTTCTCATATTAACTGAGAAGCATTGGATGTTACACGACCTTTGCTTTGTATCAATTTCAAGCAGAGTAGAACTAGATATGGTCCGTTTGTATAGGAAACACGGTACTTTTGTTCTGAGCACACTCACGTTTCCTGCTGTATTAGAGACTATAGAAAGCAAGAGCGTGCTTCTTGCTCTAAAGCAGAGTGTGATCAATGGATGAGAACTCTAGTGTGTTTCACTTAGAAATGGAGGTAAATCCCAGGCTCTGAGTCTTCCTACAAGCAGGACTTCGTTTCAGGTAAGGGCAGTCACTTTTCAGCTCAAATGAACTACATCGTTCATGAAGGTCACACGTTTCTCATCTTAACTTACAAGCATCGGATGTTAGAGGACCATTGCTTTGTATCAGTTTCAGAAGCAGAGTTGGACTAGATATGGTCCGTATGTGTAAGAAACCCCGTTCTTTTGTTCTCAGCACACTCAGGTTTCCTGCTGTATTACAGACTCTAGAAAGCTAGAGCGTGCTTCTTGCTCTAAAGCAGAGTGTGATGAATAGATGAGAACTCTGTTGTGTGTTTCCCTTCAGAAATGGAGTTAAATCCCTGGTTCTGAGTCTTCCTACAAGCAAGACTTCATTTCAGTTAAGGGCATTTTCTTTACAGCTCAAACGAACTATATCGTTCACGAAGCTCACACGTTTCTCATCTTAACTGAGAAGCATTGGATGTGAGAGGACCTTTGCTTTCTATCAATTTCAAGCAGAGTTGAACTAGATATGGTCTGTATGTATAGGAAAAACGGTTCTTTTCATCTGAGCACACTCACATTTCCTGCTCTATTACAGACTCTAGAAAGCAAGAGCGTGCTTCTTGCTCTAAAGCAGAGTGTGGTCCATGGGTGAGAACTGTGTTGTGTGTTTCCCTTCAGAAATGGAGTTAAATCCCCGGCTCTGAGTCTTCCTACAAGCAAGTCTTCGTTTCAGTTAAGGGCTGTCAGTTTTCAGCTCAAACAAACTACATCGTTCACAAAGCTCACACGTTTCTCATCTTAACTGAGAAGCATTGGATGTTAGAGGACCTTTGCTCTGTATCAATTTCAAGCAGAGTTGAACTAAATATGGTCCGTTTGTATACGAAACACGGTTCTTTTGTTATGAGCACACTCCCCTTTCCTGCTGTATTAGAGACTCTAGAAAGCTAGAGCGTGCTTCTTGCTCTAAAGCAGTGTGTGATCAATGGATGAGAACTCTATTGTGTGTATCACTTCAGAAATGGAGTTAAATCCCTGGCTCTGAGTCTTCCTACAAGCAAGACTTCGTTTCAGGTAAGGGCATCACTTTTCAGCTCAAACAAACTACATCGTTCACAAAGCTCACACGTTTCTCATCTTAACTGACAAGCATTGGATATTAGAGGACCAGTGATTTGTAACAGTTTCAGAAGTAGAGTTGGACTAGATACGATCCGTATGTGTAGGAAACACCGTTCTTTTTTTCTCATCACACTTATATTTCCTGCTGTCTTAGAGACTCTAGAAAGCTAGAGCATGCTTCTTGCTCTAAAGCAGTATGTGATCAATGGATGAGAACTCTGTTGTGTGTATCACTTCAGAAATGGAGTTAAATCCCTGGCTCTGAGTCTTCCTACAAGCAGGACTTCGTTTCAGGTAAGGGCAGTCACTTTTCAGCTCAAACGAACTATATCGTTCACGAAGCTCACACGTTTCTCATCTTAACTGAGAAGCATTGGATGTTAGAGGACCTTTGCTTTGTATCAATTTCAAGCAGAGTTGAACTAGATATGGTCCGTTTGAATAGGAAACACGGTTCTTTTGTTCTAAGCACACTCACATTTCCTGCTGTATTAGAGACTCTAGAAAGCAAGTGCGTGCTTCTTGCTCTAAAGCAGATTGTGATCCATGGATGAGAACTGTGTTGTGTGTTTCCCTTCAGAAATGGAGTTAAATCACAGGATCTCTGTCTTCCTACAAGCAAGACTTCGTTTCAGGTAAGGGCAGTCACTTTTCATCTCAAACGAACTACATCATTCAGGAAGCTCACACGTTTCTCATCTTAACGGACAAGCATCGGATGTTAGAGGACCAGTGCTTTGTATCAGTTTCAGAAGCAGAGTTGGACTAGATAAGGTCCATATGTGTAGGAAACACCGTTCATTTGTTCTCAACACACTCAAGTTTCCTGCTGTCTTAGAGACTCTAGAAAGATAGAGCATGCTTCTTGCTCTAATGCATAGTGTGAACAATGGAAGAGAACTCTGCTGTGTGTTTCACTTCATAAATGGAGTTAAATCCCTGGCTCTGAGTCTTCCTACAAGCAAGAATTCGTTTCAGGTAAGGGCATTTACTTTACAGCTCAAACTAACTATATCATTCACACAGCTCACATGTTTCTCATCTTAACTGAGAAGCATTGGATGTTAGAGGACCTTTGCTTTGTATCAGTTTCAAGCAGTGTTGATCTAGATATATCTGTATGTATAGGATACACGGTTCTTCTCTTCTGAGCACACTCACATTTCCTGCTGTATTAGAGACTCTAGAAAGCAGGAGCGTGCTTGTTGCTCTAAAGCAGAGTGTGATCAATGGATGAGAACTCTGTTGTGAGTTTCACTTCAGAAGTGGAGTTCAATCCCATGCTCTGAGTCTTCCTACAAGCAAGAATTCGTTTCTGGTAAGGGAAGTTACTTTACAGCTCAAAGGAACTACATCGTTCACGAAGCTCACACGTTTCTCATCTTAACTGACAAGCATTGGTTGTTAGAGGACCAGTGCTTTGTATCAGTTTCAGAAGCAGAGTTGGACTAGATATGATCCGTATGTGTAGGAAACACCGTTCATTTGTTGTCAGCACACTCAAGTTTCCTGCTGTCTTAGAGACTCTAGAAAGCTAGAGTGTGCTTCTTGCTCCAAAGCAGAGTGTGATCAATGGATGAGAACTCTGCTGTGTGTTTCTCTTCAGAAATGGAGTTAAATACCTGGCTATGAGTCTTCCTACAAAGAAGACTTCGTATCAGGTAAGGGCAGTCACTTTACAGCTCAAACGAACTACATCGTTCACGAAGCTCACACGTTTCTCATCTTAACTGACAAGCATCGGACGTTAGAGCCCTATTGCTTTGTATCAGTTTCAGAAGCAGAGTTAGACTAGATATGGTCCGTATATGTAAGAAACCCCGTTCTTTTGTTCTCAGCACACTCAGGTTTCCTGCTGTATTACAGACTCTAGAAAGCTAGAGTGTGCTTCTTGCTCTAAAGCAGAGTGTGATCAATGGATGAGAACTCTGTTGTGTGTTTCACTTCAGAAATGGAGTTAAATCCCTGGCTCTGAGTCTTCCTACAAGCAAGAATTCGTTTCAGGTAAGGGCATTTACTTTACAGCTCAAACTAACTATATCATTCACAAAGCTCACATGTTTCTCATCTTAACTGAGAAGCATTGGATGTTAGAGGACCTTTGCTTTGTATCAATTTCAAGCAGAGTTGAACTAGATATGGTCCGTTTGTATAGGAAACACGGTTCTTTTGTTCTAAGCACACTCACGTTTCCTGCCGTATTAGAGACTATAGAAAGCAAGAGCGTGCTTCTTGCTCTAAAGCAGAGTGTGGCCCATGGGTGAGAACTGTGTTGTGTGTTTCCCTTCAGAAATGGAGTTAAATCCCCGGCTCTGAGTCTTCCTACAAGCAAGACTTCGTTTCAGTTAAGGGCTGTCACTTTTCAGCTCAAACAAACTACATCGTTCACAAAGCTCACACGTTTCTCATCTTAACTGAGAAGCATTGGATGTTACAGGACCTTTGCTTTCTATCAATTTCAAGCAGAGTTGAACTAGATATGGTCCGTTTGTATACGAAACACGGTTGTTTTGTTCTGAGCACACTCCCGTTTCCTGCTGTATTAGAGACTCTAGAAAGCTAGAGCGTGCTTCTTGCTCTAAAGCAGTGTGTGATCAATGGATGAGAACTCTATTGTGTGTATCACTTCAGAAATGGAGTTAAATCCCTGGCTCTGAGTCTTCCTACAAGCAGGACTTCGTTTAAGGTAAGGGCAGTCACTTTTCAGCTCAAACGAACTATATCGTTCACGATGCTCACACGTTTCTCATATTAACTGAGAAGCATTGGATGTTACACGACCTTTGCTTTGTATCAATTTCAAGCAGAGTAGAACTAGATATGGTCCGTTTGTATAGGAAACACGGTACTTTTGTTCTTAGCACACTCACGTTTCCTGCTGTATTAGAGACTATAGAAAGCAAGAGCGTGCTTCTTGCTCTAAAGCAGAGTGTGATCAATGGATGAGAACTCTAGTGTGTTTCACTTAGAAATGGAGTTAAATCCCAGGCTCTGAGTCTTCCTACAAGCAGGACTTCGTTTCAGGTAAGGGCAGTCACTTTTCAGCTCAAATGAACTACATCGTTCATGAAGGTCACACGTTTCTCATCTTAACTTACAAGCATCGGATGTTAGAGGACCATTGCTTTGTATCAGTTTCAGAAGCAGAGTTGGACTAGATATGGTCCGTATGTGTAAGAAACCCCGTTCTTTTGTTCTCAGCACACTCAGGTTTCCTGCTGTATTACAGACTCTAGAAAGCTAGAGCGTGCTTCTTGCTCTAAAGCAGAGTGTGATGAATAGATGAGAACTCTGTTGTGTGTTTCCCTTCAGAAATGGAGTTAAATCCCTGGTTCTGAGTCTTCCTACAAGCAAGACTTCATTTCAGTTAAGGGCATTTTCTTTACAGCTCAAACGAACTATATCGTTCACGAAGCTCACACGTTTCTCATCTTAACTGAGAAGCATTGGATGTGAGAGGACCTTTGCTTTCTATCAATTTCAAGCAGAGTTGAACTAGATATGGTCTGTATGTATAGGAAACACGGTTCTTTTCATCTGAGCACACTCACATTTCCTGCTCTATTACAGACTCTAGAAAGCAAGAGCGTGCTTCTTGCTCTAAAGCAGAGTGTGGTCCATGGGTGAGAACTGTGTTGTGTGTTTCCCTTCAGAAATGGAGTTAAATCCCCGGCTCTGAGTCTTCCTACAAGCAAGTCTTCGTTTCAGTTAAGGGCTGTCAGTTTTCAGCTCAAACAAACTACATCGTTCACAAAGCTCACACGTTTCTCATCTTAACTGAGAAGCATTGGATGTTAGAGGACCTTTGCTCTGTATCAATTTCAAGCAGAGTTGAACTAAATATGGTCCGTTTGTATACGAAACACGGTTCTTTTGTTATGAGCACACTCCCCTTTCCTGCTGTATTAGAGACTCTAGAAAGCTAGAGCGTGCTTCTTGCTCTAAAGCAGTGTGTGATCAATGGATGAGAACTCTATTGTGTGTATCACTTCAGAAATGGAGTTAAATCCCTGGCTCTGAGTCTTCCTACAAGCAAGACTTCGTTTCAGGTAAGGGCATCACTTTTCAGCTCAAACAAACTACATCGTTCACAAAGCTCACACGTTTCTCATCTTAACTGACAAGCATTGGATATTAGAGGACCAGTGATTTGTAACAGTTTCAGAAGTAGAGTTGGACTAGATATGATCCGTATGTGTAGGAAACACCGTTCTTTTTTTCTCATCACACTTATATTTCCTGCTGTCTTAGAGACTCTAGAAAGCTAGAGCATGCTTCTTGCTCTAAAGCAGTATGTGATCAATGGATGAGAACTCTGTTGTGTGTATCACTTCAGAAATGGAGTTAAATCCCTGGCTCTGAGTCTTCCTACAAGCAGGACTTCGTTTCAGGTAAGGGCAGTCACTTTTCAGCTCAAACGAACTATATCGTTCACGAAGCTCACACGTTTCTCATCTTAACTGAGAAGCATTGGATGTTAGAGGACCTTTGCTTTGTATCAATTTCAAGCAGAGTTGAACTAGATATGGTCCGTTTGTATAGGAAACACGGTTCTTTTGTTCTAAGCACAGTCACGTTTCCTGCCGTATTAGAGACTATAGAAAGCAAGAAGTGCTTCTTGCTCTAAAGCAGAGTGTGGCCCATGGGTGAGAACTGTGTTGTGTGTTTCCCTTCAGAAATGGAGTTAAATCCCCGGCTCTGAGTCTTCCTACAAGCAAGACTTCGTTTCAGTTAAGGGCTGTCACTTTTCAGCTCAAACAAACTACATCGTTCACAAAGCTCACACGTTTCTCATCTTAACTGAGAAGCATTGGATGTTACAGGACCTTTGCTTTCTATCAATTTCAAGCAGAGTTGAACTAGATATGGTCCGTTTGTATACGAAACACGGTTGTTTTGTTCTGAGCACACTCCCGTTTCCTGCTGTATTAGAGACTCTAGAAAGCTAGAGCGTGCTTCTTGCTCTAAAGCAGTGTGTGATCAATGGATGAGAACTCTATTGTGTGTATCACTTCAGAAATGGAGTTAAATCCCTGGCTCTGAGTCTTCCTACAAGCAGGACTTCGTTTAAGGTAAGGGCAGTCACTTTTCAGCTCAAACGAACTATATCGTTCACGAAGCTCACACGTTTCTCATCTTAACTGAGAAGCATTGGATGTTAGAGGACCTTTGCTTTGTATCAATTTCAAGCAGAGTTGAACTAGATATGGTCCGTTTGAATAGGAAACACGGTTCTTTTGTTCAGAGCACACTCACATTTCCTGCTGTATTAGAGACTCTAGAAAGCAAGTGCGTGCTTCTTGCTCTAAAGCAGATTGTGATCCATGGATGAGAACTGTGTTGTGTGTTTCCCTTCAGAAATGGAGTTAAATCACAGGATCTCTGTCTTCCTACAAGCAAGACTTCGTTTCAGGTAAGGGCAGTCACTTTTCATCTCAAACGAACTACATCATTCAGGAAGCTCACACGTTTCTCATCTTAACGGACAAGCATCGGATGTTAGAGGACCAGTGCTTTGTATCAGTTTCAGAAGCAGAGTTGGACTAGATAAGGTCCATATGTGTAGGAAACACCGTTCATTTGTTCTCAACACACTCAAGTTTCCTGCTGTCTTAGAGACTCTAGAAAGATAGAGCATGCTTCTTGCTCTAATGCATAGTGTGAACAATGGAAGAGAACTCTGCTGTGTGTTTCACTTCATAAATGGAGTTAAATCCCTGGCTCTGAGTCTTCCTACAAGCAAGAATTCGTTTCAGGTAAGGGCATTTACTTTACAGCTCAAACTAACTATATCATTCACACAGCTCACATGTTTCTCATCTTAACTGAGAAGCATTGGATGTTAGAGGACCTTTGCTTTGTATCAGTTTCAAGCAGTGTTGATCTAGATATATCTGTATGTATAGGATACACGGTTCTTCTCTTCTGAGCACACTCACATTTCCTGCTGTATTAGAGACTCTAGAAAGCAGGAGCGTGCTTGTTGCTCTAAAGCAGAGTGTGATCAATGGATGAGAACTCTGTTGTGAGTTTCACTTCAGAAGTGGAGTTCAATCCCATGCTCTGAGTCTTCCTACAAGCAAGAATTCGTTTCTGGTAAGGGAAGTTACTTTACAGCTCAAAGGAACTACATCGTTCACGAAGCTCACACGTTTCTCATCTTAACTGACAAGCATTGGTTGTTAGAGGACCAGTGCTTTGTATCAGTTTCAGAAGCAGAGTTGGACTAGATATGATCCGTATGTGTAGGAAACACCGTTCATTTGTTGTCAGCACACTCAAGTTTCCTGCTGTCTTAGAGACTCTAGAAAGCTAGAGTGTGCTTCTTGCTCCAAAGCAGAGTGTGATCAATGGATGAGAACTCTGCTGTGTGTTTCTCTTCAGAAATGGAGTTAAATACCTGGCTATGAGTCTTCCTACAAAGAAGACTTCGTATCAGGTAAGGGCAGTCACTTTACAGCTCAAACGAACTACATCGTTCACGAAGCTCACACGTTTCTCATCTTAACTGACAAGCATCGGACGTTAGAGCCCTATTGCTTTGTATCAGTTTCAGAAGCAGAGTTAGACTAGATATGGTCCGTATATGTAAGAAACCCCGTTCTTTTGTTCTCAGCACACTCAGGTTTCCTGCTGTATTACAGACTCTAGAAAGCTAGAGTGTGCTTCTTGCTCTAAAGCAGAGTGTGATCAATGGATGAGAACTCTGTTGTGTGTTTCACTTCAGAAATGGAGTTAAATCCCTGGCTCTGAGTCTTCCTACAAGCAAGAATTCGTTTCAGGTAAGGGCATTTACTTTACAGCTCAAACTAACTATATCATTCACAAAGCTCACATGTTTCTCATCTTAACTGAGAAGCATTGGATGTTAGAGGACCTTTGCTTTGTATCAATTTCAAGCAGAGTTGAACTAGATATGGTCCGTTTGTATAGGAAACACGGTTCTTTTGTTCTGAGCACACTCACGTTTCCTGCCGTATTAGAGACTATAGAAAGCAAGAGCGTGCTTCTTGCTCTAAAGCAGAGTGTGGCCCATGGGTGAGAACTGTGTTGTGTGTTTCCCTTCAGAAATGGAGTTAAATCCCCGGCTCTGAGTCTTCCTACAAGCAAGACTTCGTTTCAGTTAAGGGCTGTCACTTTTCAGCTCAAACAAACTACATCGTTCACAAAGCTCACACGTTTCTCATCTTAACTGAGAAGCATTGGATGTTAGAGGACCTTTGCTTTCTATCAATTTCAAGCAGAGTTGAACTAGATATGGTCCGTTTGTATATGAAACACGGTTGTTTTGTTCTGAGCACACTCCCGTTTCCTGCTGTATTAGAGACTCTAGAAAGCTAGAGCGTGCTTCTTGCTCTAAAGCAGTGTGTGATCAATGGATGAGAACTCTAGTGTGTATCACTTCAGAAATGGAGTTAAATCCCTGGCTCTGAGTCTTCCTACAAGCAGGACTTCGTTTAAGGTAAGGGCAGTCACTTTTCAGCTCAAACGAACTATATCGTTCACGATGCTCACACGTTTCTCATATTAACTGAGAAGCATTGGATGTTACACGACCTTTGCTTTGTATCAATTTCAAGCAGAGTTGAACTAGATATGGTCCGTTTGTATAGGAAACACGGTACTTTTGTTCTGAGCACACTCACGTTTCCTGCTGTATTAGAGACTATAGAAAGCAAGAGCGTGCTTCTTGCTCTAAAGCAGAGTGTGATCAATGGATGAGAACTCTAGTGTGTTTCACTTAGAAATGGAGTTAAATCCCAGGCTCTGAGTCTTCCTACAAGCAAGACTTCGTTTCAGGTAAGGGCATCACTTTTCAGCTCAAACAAACTACATCGTTCACAAAGCTCACACGTTTCTCATCTTAACTGACAAGCATTGGATATTAGAGGACCAGTGATTTGTATCAGTTTCAGAAGCAGAGTTGGACTAGATATGATCCGTATGTGTGGGAAACACCGTTCTTTTTTTCTCAACACACTGATATTTCCAGCTGTCTTAGAGACTCTAGAAAGCTAGAGCGTGCTTCTTGCTCTAAAGCAGTATGTGATCAATGGATGAGAACTCTGTTGTTTGTTTCACTTCAGAAATGGAGTTAAATCCCTGGCTCTGAGTCTTCCTACAAGCAGGACTTCGTTTCAGGTAAGGGCAGTCACTTTTCAGCTCAAATGAACTACATCGTTCATGAAGGTCACACGTTTCTCATCTTAACTTACAAGCATCGGATGTTAGAGGACCATTGCTTTGTATCAGTTTCAGAAGCAGAGTTGGACTAGATATGGTCCGTATGTGTAAGAAACCCCGTTCTTTTGTCCTCAGCACACTCAGGTTTCCTGCTGTATTACAGACTCTAGAAAGCTAGAGCGTGCTTCTTGCTCTAAAGCAGAGTGTGATGAATAGATGAGAACTCTGTTGTGTGTTTCCCTTCAGAAATGGAGTTAAATCCCTGGTTCTGAGTCTTCCTACAAGCAAGACTTCATTTCAGTTAAGGGCATTTTCTTTACAGCTCAAACGAACTATATCGTTCACGAAGCTCACACGTTTCTCATCTTAACTGAGAAGCATTGGATGTGAGAGGACCTTTGCTTTCTATCAATTTCAAGCAGAGTTGAACTAGATATGGTCTGTATGTATAGGAAACACGGTTCTTTTCATCTGAGCACACTCACATTTCCTGCTCTATTACAGACTCTAGAAAGCAAGAGCGTGCTTCTTGCTCTAAAGCAGAGTGTGGTCCATGGGTGAGAACTGTGTTGTGTGTTTCCCTTCAGAAATGGAGTTAAATCACAGGATCTCTGTCTTCCTACAAGCAAGACTTCGTTTCAGGTAAGGGCAGTCACTTTTCATCTCAAACGAACTACATCATTCAGGAAGCTCACACGTTTCTCATCTTAACGGACAAGCATCGGATGTTAGAGGACCAGTGCTTTGTATCAGTTTCAGAAGCAGAGTTGGACTAGATAAGGTCCATATGTGTAGGAAACACCGTTCATTTGTTCTCAACACACTCAATTTTCCTGCTGTCTTAGAGACTCTAGAAAGATAGAGCATGCTTCTTGCTCTAATGCATAGTGTGAACAATGGAAGAGAACTCTGCTGTGTGTTTCACTTCATAAATGGAGTTAAATCCCTGGCTCTGAGTCTTCCTACAAGCAAGAATTCGTTTCAGGTAAGGGCATTTACTTTACAGCTCAAACTAACTATATCATTCACACAGCTCACATGTTTCTCATCTTAACTGAGAAGCATTGGATGTTAGAGGACCTTTGCTTTGTATCAGTTTCAAGCAGTGTTGATCTAGATATATCTGTATGTATAGGATACACGGTTCTTCTCTTCTGAGCACACTCACATTTCCTGCTGTATTAGAGACTCTAGAAAGCAGGAGCGTGCTTGTTGCTCTAAAGCAGAGTGTGATCAATGGATGAGAACTCTGTTGTGAGTTTCACTTCAGAAGTGGAGTTCAATCCCATGCTCTGAGTCTTCCTACAAGCAAGAATTCGTTTCTGGTAAGGGAAGTTACTTTACAGCTCAAAGGAACTACATCGTTCACGAAGCTCACACGTTTCTCATCTTAACTGACAAGCATTGGTTGTTAGAGGACCAGTGCTTTGTATCAGTTTCAGAAGCAGAGTTGGACTAGATATGATCCGTATGTGTAGGAAACACCGTTCATTTGTTGTCAGCACACTCAAGTTTCCTGCTGTCTTAGAGACTCTAGAAAGCTAGAGTGTGCTTCTTGCTCCAAAGCAGAGTGTGATCAATGGATGAGAACTCTGCTGTGTGTTTCTCTTCAGAAATGGAGTTAAATACCTGGCTATGAGTCTTCCTACAAAGAAGACTTCGTATCAGGTAAGGGCAGTCACTTTACAGCTCAAACGAACTACATCGTTCACGAAGCTCACACGTTTCTCATCTTAACTGACAAGCATCGGACGTTAGAGCCCTATTGCTTTGTATCAGTTTCAGAAGCAGAGTTAGACTAGATATGGTCCGTATATGTAAGAAACCCCGTTCTTTTGTTCTCAGCACACTCAGGTTTCCTGCTGTATTACAGACTCTAGAAAGCTAGAGTGTGCTTCTTGCTCTAAAGCAGAGTGTGATCAATGGATGAGAACTCTGTTGTGTGTTTCACTTCAGAAATGGAGTTAAATCCCTGGCTCTGAGTCTTCCTACAAGCAAGAATTCGTTTCAGGTAAGGGCATTTACTTTACAGCTCAAACTAACTATATCATTCACAAAGCTCACATGTTTCTCATCTTAACTGAGAAGCATTGGATGTTAGAGGACCTTTGCTTTGTATCAGTTTCAAGCAGTGTTGATCTAGATATATCTGTATGTTTAGGATACACGGTTCTTCTCTTCTGAGCACACTCAAATTTCCTGCTGTATTAGAGACTCTAGAAAGCAGGAACGTGCTTGTTGCTCTAAAGCAGAGTGTGAGCAATGGATGAGAACTCTGTTGTGAGTTTCACTTCAGAAGTGGAGTTCAATCCCAGGCTCTGAGTCTTCCTACAAGAAAGAATTCGTTTCTGGTAAGGGAAGTTACTTTACAGCTCAAAGGAACTACATCGTTCACGAAGCTCACACGTTTCTCATCTTAACTGACAAGCATTGGTTGTTAGAGGACCAGTGCTTTGTATCAGTTTCAGAAGCAGAGTTGGACTAGATATGATCCGTATGTGTAGGAAACACCGTTCATTTGTTGTCAGCACACTCAAGTTTCCTGCTGTCTTAGAGACTCTAGAAAGCTAGAGTGTGCTTCTTGCTCTAAAGCAGAGTGTGATCAATGGATGAGAACTCTGCTGTGTGTTTCTCTTCAGAAATGGAGTTAAATACCTGGCTATGAGTCTTCCTACAAAGAAGACTTCGTATCAGGTAAGGGCAGTCACTTTACAGCTCAAACGAACTACATCGTTCACGAAGCTCACACGTTTCTCATCTTAACTGACAAGCATCGGACGTTAGAGCCCTATTGCTTTGTATCAGTTTCAGAAGCAGAGTTAGACGAGATATGGTCCGTATATGTAAGAAACCCCGTTCTTTTGTTCTCAGCACACTCAGGTTTCCTGCTGTATTACAGACTCTAGAAAGCTAGAGTGTGCTTCTTGCTCTAAAGCAGAGTGTGATCAATGGATGAGAACTCTGTTGTGTGTTTCGCTTCAGAAATGGAGTTAAATCCCTGGCTCTGAGTCTTCCTACAAGCAAGACTTCGTTTCAGTTAAGGGCATTTTCTTTACAGCTCAAACGAACTATATCGTTCACGAAGCTCACACGTTTCTCATCTTAACTGAGAAGCATTGGATGTGAGAGGACCTTTGCTTTCTATCAATTTCAAGCAGAGTTGAACTAGATATTGTCTGTATGTATAGGAAACACGGTTCTTTTCATCTGAGCACACTCACATTTCCTGCTGTATTAGAGTCTCTAGAAAGCAAGAGCGTGCTTCTTGCTCTAAAGAAGAGTGTGGTCCATGGGTGAGAACTGTGTTGTGTGTTTCCCTTCAGAAATGGAGTTAAATCCCCGGCTCTGAGTCTTCCTACAAGCAAGACTTCATTTCAGTTAAGGGCTGTCACTTTTCAGCTCAAACAAACTACATCGTTCACAAAGCTCACACGTTTCTCATCTTAACTGACAAGCATTGGATGTTAGAGGACCAGTGCTTTGTATCTATTTCAAGCAGAGTTGAACTAGATATGGTCTGTTTGTATAGGAAACACGGTTCTTTTGTTCTGAGGACACTCACATTTCCTGCTGTATTAGAGACTCTAAAAAGGAAGAGTGTGCTTCTTGCTCTAAAGCAGAGTGTGATCCATGGATGAGAACTGTGTTGTGTGTTTCCCTTCAGAAATGGAGTTAAATCACAGGTTCTCTGTCTT
Source organism: Onychomys leucogaster (assembly GCA_949786385.1). Lineage (NCBI taxonomy): Eukaryota > Metazoa > Chordata > Mammalia > Rodentia > Cricetidae > Onychomys > Onychomys leucogaster. The sequence continues at coordinate 715,452 of CATKUP010000146.1, read as the reverse complement.
CCTACAAGCAAGACTTCGTTTCAGGTAAGGGCAGTCACTTTTCAGCTCAAACGAACTACATCATTCAGGAAGCTCACACGTTTCTCATCTTAACTGACAAGCATCGGATGTTAGAGGACCAGTGCTTTGTCTCAGTTTCAGAAGCAGAGTTGGACTAGATAAGGTCCATTTGTGTAGGAAACACCGTTCATTTGTTCTCAGCACACTCAGGTTTCCTGCTGTATTACAGACTCTAGAAAGCTAGAGCATGCTTCTTGCTCTAAAGCAGAGTGTGATGAATAGATGAGAACTCTGTTGTATGTTTCACATCAGAAATGGAGTTAAATCCCTGGCTCTGAGTCTTCCTACAAGCAAGACTTCGTTTCAGTTAAGGGCATTTTCTTTACAGCTCAAACGAACTATATCGTTCACGAAGCTCACACATTTCTCATCTTAACTGAGAAGCATTGGATGTGAGAGGACCTTTGCTTTCTATCAATTTCAAGCAGAGTTGAACTAGATATGGTCTGTATGTATAGGAAACACGGTTCTTTTCTTCTGAGCACACTCACATTTCCTGCTGTATTAGAGTCTCTAGAAAGCAAGACCGTGCTTCTTGCTCTAAAGCAGAGTGTGGTCCATGGGTGAGAACTGTGTTGTGTGTTTCCCTTCAGAAATGGAGTTAAATCCCCGGCTCTGAGTCTTCCTACAAGCAAGACTTCGTTTCAGTTAAGGGCTGTCACTTTTCAGCTCAAGCAAACTACATCGTTCACGAAGCTCACACGTTTCTCATCTTAACTGAGAAGCATTGGATGTTAGAGGACCTTTGCTTTGTATCAAATTCAAGCAGAGTTGAACTAGATATGGTCCGTTTGAATAGGAAACACGGTTCTTTTGTTCTGAGCACACTCACATTTCCTGCTGTATTAGAGACTCTAGAAAGCAAGAGCGTGCTTCTTGCTCTAAAGCAGAGTGTGATCCATGGATGAGAACTGTGTTGTGTGTTTCCCTTCAGAAATGGAGTTAAATCACAGGTTCTCTGTCTTCCTACAAGCAAGACTTCATTTCAGTTAAGAGCTGTCACTTTTCAGCTCAAACAAACTACATCGTTCACAAAGCTCACAGGTTTCTCATCTTAACTGACAGCATTGGATGTTAGAGGACCAGTCATTTGTATCAGTTTCAGAAGCAGAGTTGGCATAGATATGATCCGTATGTGTAGGAAACACCGTTCTTTTTTTCTCATCACACTTATGTTTCCTGCTGTCTTAGAGACTCTAGAAAGCTAGAGCGTGCTTCTTGCTCTTAAGCAGTGTGTGATCAATGGATGAGAACTCTGTTGTGTGTATCACTTCAGAAATGGAGTTAATTCCCTGGCTCTGAGTCTTCCTACAAGCAGGACTTCGTTTCAGGTAAGGGCAGTCACTTTTCACCTCAAACGAACTACATCGTTCACGAAGCTCACACGTTTCTCATCTTAACTGACAAGCATCGGATGTTAGAGGACCAGTGCTTTATATCAGTTTCAGAAGCAGAGTTGGACTAGATAAGGTCCATATGTGTAGGAAACACCGTTCATTTGTTCTCAGCACACTCAAGTTTCCTGCTGTCTTAGAGACTCTAGAAAGCTAGAGCATGCTTCTTGCTCTAATGCATATTGTGAACAATGGAAGAGAACTCTGCTTGTTTCACTTCAGAAATGGAGTTAAATCCATGGCTCTGAGTCTTCCTACAAGCAAGAATTCGTTTCCGGTAAGGGCATTTACTTTACAGCTCAAACGAACTATATCGTTCAGGAAGCTCACATGTTTCTCATCTTAACTGAGAAGCATTGGATGTTAGAGGACCTTTGCTTTGTATCAGTTTCAAGCAGTGTTGATCTAGATATATCTCTATGTATAGGATACACAGTTCTTTTCTTCTGAGCACACTCACATTTCCTGCTGTATTAGAGATTCTAGAAAGCAAGAGCATGGTTGTTGCTCTAAAGCAGAGTTTGATCAATGGATGAGAACTCTGTTGTGAGTTTCACTTCAGAAGTGGAGTTCAATCCCAGGCTCTGAGTCTTCCTAAAAGCAATAATTCGTGTCAGGTAATGGAAGTTACTTTACCGCTCAAAGGAACTACATCGTTCACGAAGCTCACACGTTTCTCATCTTAACTGACAAGCATTGGATGTTAGAGGACCAGTGCTTTGTATCAGTTTCAGAAGGAGAGTTGGACTAGATATGATCCGTATGTGTAGGAAATACCGTTCATTTGTTGTCAGCACACTCAAGTTTCCTGCTGTCTTAGAGACTCTAGAGAGATAGAATGTGCTTCTTGCTCTAAAGCAGAGTGTGATCAATGGATGAGAACTCTGCTGTGTGTTTCACTTCAGAAATGGAGTTAAATACCTGGCTATGAGTCTTCCTACAAAGAAGACTTCGTTTCAGGTAAGGTTAGTCACTTTACAGCTCAAATGAACTACATCGTTCACAAAGCTCACACGTTTCTCATCTTAACTGAGAAGCATTGGATGTTAGAGGACCTTTGCTTTGTATCAATTTCAAGCAGAGTTGAACTAGATATGGTCCGTTTGTCTACGAAACACGGTTGTTTTGTTCTGAGCACACTCCCGTTTCCTGCTGTATTAGAGACTCTAGAAAGCTAGAGCGTGCTTCTTGCTCTAAAGCAGTGTGTGATCAATGGATGAGAACTCTATTGTGTGTATCACTTCAGAAATGGAGTTAAATCCCTGGCTCTGAGTCTTCCTACAAGCAGGACTTCGTTTAAGGTAAGGGCAGTCACTTTTCAGCTCAAACGAACTATATCGTTCACGATGCTCACACGTTTCTCATCTTAATTGAGAAGCATTGGATGTTACACGACCTTTGCTTTGTATCAATTTCAAGCAGAGTTGAACTAGATATGGTCTGTATGTATAGGAAACACGGTTCTTTTCTTCTGAGCACACTCACATTTCCTGCTGTATTAGAGTCTCTAGAAAGCAAGACCGTGCTTCTTGCTCTGAAGCAGAGTGTGGTCCATGGGTGAGAACTGTGTTGTGTGTTTCCCTTCAGAAATGGAGTTAAATCCCCGGCTCTGAGTCTTCCTACAAGCAAGACTTCGTTTCAGGTAAGGGCAGTCACTTTTCATCTCAAACGAACTACATCATTCAGGAAGCTCACACGTTTCTCATCTTAACGGACAAGCATCGGATGTTAGAGGACCAGTGCTTTGTATCAGTTTCAGAAGCAGAGTTGGACTAGATAAGGTCCATATGTGTAGGAAACACCGTTCATTTGTTCTCAACACACTCAAGTTTCCTGCTGTCTTAGAGACTCTAGAAAGATAGAGCATGCTTCTTGCTCTAATGCATAGTGTGAACAATGGAAGAGAACTCTGCTGTGTGTTTCACTTCATAAATGGAGTTAAATCCCTGGCTCTGAGTCTTCCTACAAGCAAGAATTCGTTTCAGGTAAGGGCATTTACTTTACAGCTCAAACTAACTATATCATTCACACAGCTCACATGTTTCTCATCTTAACTGAGAAGCATTGGATGTTAGAGGACCTTTGCTTTGTATCAGTTTCAAGCAGTGTTGATCTAGATATATCTGTATGTATAGGATACACGGTTCTTCTCTTCTGAGCACACTCACATTTCCTGCTGTATTAGAGACTCTAGAAAGCAGGAGCGTGCTTGTTGCTCTAAAGCAGAGTGTGATCAATGGATGAGAACTCTGTTGTGAGTTTCACTTCAGAAGTGGAGTTCAATCCCATGCTCTGAGTCTTCCTACAAGCAAGAATTCGTTTCTGGTAAGGGAAGTTACTTTACAGCTCAAAGGAACTACATCGTTCACGAAGCTCACACGTTTCTCATCTTAACTGACAAGCATTGGTTGTTAGAGGACCAGTGCTTTGTATCAGTTTCAGAAGCAGAGTTGGACTAGATATGATCCGTATGTGTAGGAAACACCGTTCATTTGTTGTCAGCACACTCAAGTTTCCTGCTGTCTTAGAGACTCTAGAAAGCTAGAGTGTGCTTCTTGCTCTAAAGCAGAGTGTGATCAATGGATGAGAACTCTGCTGTGTGTTTCTCTTCAGAAATGGAGTTAAATACCTGGCTATGAGTCTTCCTACAAAGAAGACTTCGTATCAGGTAAGGGCAGTCACTTTACAGCTCAAACGAACTACATCGTTCACGAAGCTCACACGTTTCTCATCTTAACTGACAAGCATCGGACGTTAGAGCCCTATTGCTTTGTATCAGTTTCAGAAGCAGAGTTAGACGAGATATGGTCCGTATATGTAAGAAACCCCGTTCTGTTGTTCTCAGCACACTCAGGTTTCCTGCTGTATTACAGACTCTAGAAAGCTAGAGTGTGCTTCTTGCTCTAAAGCAGAGTGTGATCAATGGAAGAGAACTCTGTTGTGTGTTTCGCTTCAGAAATGGAGTTAAATCCCTGGCTCTGAGTCTTCCTACAAGCAAGACTTCGTTTCAGTTAAGGGCATTTTCTTTACAGCTCAAACGAACTATATCGTTCACGAAGCTCACACGTTTCTCATCTTAACTGAGAAGCATTGGATGTGAGAGGACCTTTGCTTTCTATCAATTTCAAGCAGAGTTGAACTAGATATTGTCTGTATGTATAGGAAACACGGTTCTTTTCATCTGAGCACACTCACATTTCCTGCTGTATTAGAGTCTCTAGAAAGCAAGACCGTGCTTCTTGCTCTAAAGAAGAGTGTGGTCCATGGGTGAGAACTGTGTTGTGTGTTTCCCTTCAGAAATGGAGTTAAATCCCCGGCTCTGAGTCTTCCTACAAGCAAGACTTCATTTCAGTTAAGGGCTGTCACTTTTCAGCTCAAACAAACTACATCGTTCACAAAGCTCACACGTTTCTCATCTTAACTGACAAGCATTGGATGTTAGAGGACCAGTGCTTTGTATCTATTTCAAGCAGAGTTGAACTAGATATGGTCTGTTTGTATAGGAAACACGGTTCTTTTGTTCTGAGGACACTCACATTTCCTGCTGTATTAGAGACTCTAAAAAGGAAGAGTGTGCTTCTTGCTCTAAAGCAGAGTGTGATCCATGGATGAGAACTGTGTTGTGTGTTTCCCTTCAGAAATGGAGTTAAATCACAGGTTCTCTGTCTTCCTACAAGCAAGACTTCGTTTCAGGTAAGGGCAGTCACTTTTCAGCTCAAACGAACTACATCATTCAGGAAGCTCACACGTTTCTCATCTTAACTGACAAGCATCGGATGTTAGAGGACCAGTGCTTTGTCTCAGTTTCAGAAGCAGAGTTGGACTAGATAAGGTCCATTTGTGTAGGAAACACCGTTCATTTGTTCTCAGCACACTCAGGTTTCCTGCTGTATTACAGACTCTAGAAAGCTAGAGCATGCTTCTTGCTCTAAAGCAGAGTGTGATGAATAGATGAGAACTCTGTTGTATGTTTCACATCAGAAATGGAGTTAAATCCCTGGCTCTGAGTCTTCCTACAAGCAAGACTTCGTTTCAGTTAAGGGCATTTTCTTTACAGCTCAAAAGAACTATATCGTTCAAGAAGCTCACACATTTCTCATCTTAACTGAGAAGCATTGGATGTGAGAGGACCTTTGCTTTCTATCAATTTCAAGCAGAGTTGAACTAGATATGGTCTGTATGTATAGGAAACACGGTTCTTTTCTTCTGAGCACACTCACATTTCCTGCTGTATTAGAGTCTCTAGAAAGCAAGACCGTGCTTCTTGCTCTAAAGCAGAGTGTGGTCCATGGGTGAGAACTGTGTTGTGTGTTTCCCTTCAGAAATGGAGTTAAATCCCCGGCTCTGAGTCTTCCTACAAGCAAGACTTCGTTTCAGTTAAGGGCTGTCACTTTTCAGCTCAAGCAAACTACATCGTTCACGAAGCTCACACGTTTCTCATCTTAACTGAGAAGCATTGGATGTTAGAGGACCTTTGCTTTGTATCAAATTCAAGCAGAGTTGAACTAGATATGGTCCGTTTGAATAGGAAACACGGTTCTTTTGTTCTGAGCACACTCACATTTCCTGCTGTATTAGAGACTCTAGAAAGCAAGAGCGTGCTTCTTGCTCTAAAGCAGAGTGTGATCCATGGATGAGAACTGTGTTGTGTGTTTCCCTTCAGAAATGGAGTTAAATCACAGGTTCTCTGTCTTCCTACAAGCAAGACTTCATTTCAGTTAAGAGCTGTCACTTTTCAGCTCAAACAAACTACATCGTTCACAAAGCTCACAGGTTTCTCATCTTAACTGACAGCATTGGATGTTAGAGGACCAGTCATTTGTATCAGTTTCAGAAGCAGAGTTGGCATAGATATGATCCGTATGTGTAGGAAACACCGTTCTTTTTTTCTCATCACACTTATGTTTCCTGCTGTCTTAGAGACTCTAGAAAGCTAGAGCGTGCTTCTTGCTCTTAAGCAGTGTGTGATCAATGGATGAGAACTCTGTTGTGTGTATCACTTCAGAAATGGAGTTAATTCCCTGGCTCTGAGTCTTCCTACAAGCAGGACTTCGTTTCAGGTAAGGGCAGTCACTTTTCACCTCAAACGAACTACATCGTTCACGAAGCTCACACGTTTCTCATCTTAACTGACAAGCATCGGATGTTAGAGGACCAGTGCTTTGTATCAGTTTCAGAAGCAGAGTTGGACTAGATAAGGTCCATATGTGTAGGAAACACCGTTCATTTGTTCTCAGCACACTCAAGTTTCCTGCTGTCTTAGAGACTCTAGAAAGCTAGAGCATGCTTCTTGCTCTAATGCATATTGTGAACAATGGAAGAGAACTCTGCTTGTTTCACTTCAGAAATGGAGTTAAATCCATGGCTCTGAGTCTTCCTACAAGCAAGAATTCGTTTCCGGTAAGGGCATTTACTTTACAGCTCAAACGAACTATATCGTTCAGGAAGCTCACATGTTTCTCATCTTAACTGAGAAGCATTGGATGTTAGAGGACCTTTGCTTTGTATCAGTTTCAAGCAGTGTTGATCTAGATATATCTCTATGTATAGGATACACAGTTCTTTTCTTCTGAGCACACTCACATTTCCTGCTGTATTAGAGATTCTAGAAAGCAAGAGCATGGTTGTTGCTCTAAAGCAGAGTTTGATCAATGGATGAGAACTCTGTTGTGAGTTTCACTTCAGAAGTGGAGTTCAATCCCAGGCTCTGAGTCTTCCTAAAAGCAATAATTCGTGTCAGGTAATGGAAGTTACTTTACCGCTCAAAGGAACTACATCGTTCACGAAGCTCACACGTTTCTCATCTTAACTGACAAGCATTGGATGTTAGAGGACCAGTGCTTTGTATCAGTTTCAGAAGGAGAGTTGGACTAGATATGATCCGTATGTGTAGGAAATACCGTTCATTTGTTGTCAGCACACTCAAGTTTCCTGCTGTCTTAGAGACTCTAGAGAGATAGAATGTGCTTCTTGCTCTAAAGCAGAGTGTGATCAATGGATGAGAACTCTGCTGTGTGTTTCACTTCAGAAATGGAGTTAAATACCTGGCTATGAGTCTTCCTACAAAGAAGACTTCGTTTCAGGTAAGGTTAGTCACTTTACAGCTCAAATGAACTACATCGTTCACAAAGCTCACACGTTTCTCATCTTAACTGAGAAGCATTGGATGTTAGAGGACCTTTGCTTTGTATCAATTTCAAGCAGAGTTGAACTAGATATGGTCCGTTTGTCTACGAAACACGGTTGTTTTGTTCTGAGCACACTCCCGTTTCCTGCTGTATTAGAGACTCTAGAAAGCTAGAGCGTGCTTCTTGCTCTAAAGCAGTGTGTGATCAATGGATGAGAACTCTATTGTGTGTATCACTTCAGAAATGGAGTTAAATCCCTGGCTCTGAGTCTTCCTACAAGCAGGACTTCGTTTAAGGTAAGGGCAGTCACTTTTCAGCTCAAACGAACTATATCGTTCACGATGCTCACACGTTTCTCATCTTAATTGAGAAGCATTGGATGTTACACGACCTTTGCTTTGTATCAATTTCAAGCAGAGTTGAACTAGATATGGTCTGTATGTATAGGAAACACGGTTCTTTTCTTCTGAGCACACTCACATTTCCTGCTGTATTAGAGTCTCTAGAAAGCAAGACCGTGCTTCTTGCTCTAAAGCAGAGTGTGGTCCATGGGTGAGAACTGTGTTGTGTGTTTCCCTTCAGAAATGGAGTTAAATCCCCGGCTCTGAGTCTTCCTACAAGCAAGACTTCGTTTCAGTTAAGGGCTGTCACTTTTCAGCTCAAGCAAACTACATCGTTCACGAAGCTCACACGTTTCTCATCTTAACTGAGAAGCATTGGATGTTAGAGGACCTTTGCTTTGTATCAAATTCAAGCAGAGTTGAACTAGATATGGTCCGTTTGAATAGGAAACACGGTTCTTTTGTTCTGAGCACACTCACATTTCCTGCTGTATTAGAGACTCTAGAAAGCAAGAGCGTGCTTCTTGCTCTAAAGCAGAGTGTGATCCATGGATGAGAACTGTGTTGTGTGTTTCCCTTCAGAAATGGAGTTAAATCACAGGTTCTCTGTCTTCCTACAAGCAAGACTTCATTTCAGTTAAGAGCTGTCATTTTCAGCTCAAACAAACTACATCGTTCACAAAGCTCACACGTTTCTCATCTTAACTGACAAGCATTGGATGTTAGAGGACCAGTCATTTGTATCAGTTTCAGAAGCAGAGTTGGCATAGATATGATCCGTATGTGTAGGAAACACCGTTCTTTTTTTCTCATCACACTTATGTTTCCTGCTGTCTTAGAGACTCTAGAAAGCTAGAGCGTGCTTCTTGCTCTTAAGCAGTGTGTGATCAATGGATGAGAACTCTGTTGTGTGTATCACTTCAGAAATGGAGTTAATTCCCTGGCTCTGAGTCTTCCTACAAGCAGGACTTCGTTTCAGGTAAGGGCAGTCACTTTTCACCTCAAACGAACTATATCGTTCACGAAGCTCACACGTTTCTCATCTTAACTGACAAGCATCGGATGTTAGAGGACCAGTGCTTTGTATCAGTTTCAGAAGCAGAGTTGGACTAGATAAGGTCCATATGTGTAGGAAACACCGTTCATTTGTTCTCAGCACACTCAAGTTTCCTGCTGTCTTAGAGACTCTAGAAAGCTAGAGCATGCTTCTTGCTCTAATGCATATTGTGAACAATGGAAGAGAACTCTGCTTGTTTCACTTCAGAAATGGAGTTAAATCCATGGCTCTGAGTCTTCCTACAAGCAAGAATTCGTTTCCGGTAAGGGCATTTACTTTACAGCTCAAACGAACTATATCGTTCACGAAGCTCACATGTTTCTCATCTTAACTGAGAAGCATTGGATGTTAGAGGACCTTTGCTTTGTATCAGTTTCAAGCAGTGTTGATCTAGATATATCTCTATGTATAGGATACACAGTTCTTTTCTTCTGAGCACACTCACATTTCCTGCTGTATTAGAGATTCTAGAAAGCAAGAGCATGGTTGTTGCTCTAAAGCAGAGTTTGATCAATGGATGAGAACTCTGTTGTGAGTTTCACTTCAGAAGTGGAGTTCAATCCCAGGCTCTGAGTCTTCCTAAAAGCAATAATTCGTGTCAGGTAATGGAAGTTACTTTACCGCTCAAAGGAACTACATCGTTCACGAAGCTCACACGTTTCTCATCTTAACTGACAAGCATTGGATGTTAGAGGACCAGTGCTTTGTATCAGTTTCAGAAGGAGAGTTGGACTAGATATGATCCGTATGTGTAGGAAATACCATTCATTTGTTGTCAGCACACTCAAGTTTCCTGCTGTCTTAGAGACTCTAGAAAGATAGAATGTGCTTCTTGTTCTAAAGCAGAGTGTGATCAATGGATGAGAACTCTGCTGTGTGTTTCACTTCAGAAATGGAGTTAAATACCTGGCTATGAGTCTTCCTACAAAGAAGACTTCGTTTCAGGTAAGGTTAGTCACTTTACAGCTCAAATGAACTACATCGTTCACAAAGCTCACACGTTTCTCATCTTAACTGAGAAGCATTGGATGTTAGAGGACCTTTGCTTTGTATCAATTTCAAGCAGAGTTGAACTAGATATGGTCCGTTTGTATACGAAACACGGTTGTTTTGTTCTGAGCACACTCCCGTTTCCTGCTGTATTAGAGACTCTAGAAAGCTAGAGCGTGCTTCTTGCTCTAAAGCAGTGTGTGATCAATGGATGAGAACTCTATTGTGTGTATCACTTCAGAAATGGAGTTAAATCCCTGGCTCTGAGTCTTCCTACAAGCAGGACTTCGTTTAAGGTAAGGGCAGTCACTTTTCAGCTCAAACGAACTATATCGTTCACGATGCTCACACGTTTCTCATCTTAATTGAGAAGCATTGGATGTTACACGACCTTTGCTTTGTATCAATTTCAAGCAGAGTTGAACTAGATATGGTGCGTTTGTATAGGAAACACGGTACTTTTGTTCTGAGCACACTCACGTTTCCTGCTGTATTAGAGACTATAGAAAGCAAGAGCATGCTTCTTGCTCTAAAGCAGAGTGTGATCAATGGATGAGAACTCTAGTGTGTTTCACTTAGAAATGGAGTTAAATCCCAGGCTCTGAGTCTTCCTACAAGCAAGACTTCGTTTCAGGTAAGGGCATCACTTTTCAGCTCAAACAAACTACATCGTTCACAAAGCTCACACGTTTCTCATCTTAACTGACAAGCATTGGATATTAGAGGACCAGTGATTTGTATCAGTTTCAGAAGCAGAGTTGGACTAGATATGATCCGTATGTGTGGGAAACACCGTTCTTTTTTTCTCAACACACTGATATTTCCAGCTGTCTTAGAGACTCTAGAAAGCTAGAGCGTGCTTCTTGCTCTAAAGCAGTATGTGATCAATGGATGAGAACTCTGTTGTTTGTTTCACTTCAGAAATGGAGTTAAATCCTTGGCTCTGAGTATTCCTACAAGCAGGACTTCGTTTCAGGTAAGGGCAGACACTTTTCAGCTCAAATGAACTACATCGTTCATGAAGGTCACACGTTTCTCATCTTAACTGACAAGCATCGGATGTTAGAGGACCATTGCTTTGTATCAGTTTCAGAAGCAGAGTTGGACTAGATATGGTCCGTATGTGTAAGAAACCCCGTTCATTTGTTCTCAGCACAATCAGGTTTCCTGCTGTATTACAGACTCTAGAAAGCTAGAGCGTGCTTCTTGCTCTAAAGCAGAGTGTGATGAATAGATGAGAACTCTGTTGTGTGTTTCCCTTCAGAAATGGAGTTAAATCCCTGGTTCTGAGTCTTCCTACAAGCAAGACTTCATTTCAGTTAAGGGCATTTTCTTTACAGCTCAAACGAACTATATCGTTCACGAAGCTCACACGTTTCTCATCTTAACTGAGAAGCATTGGATGTGAGAGGACCTTTGCTTTCTATCAATTTCAAGCAGAGTTGAACTAGATATGGTCTGTATGTATAGGAAACACGGTTCTTTTCATCTGAGCACACTCACATTTCCTGCTCTATTACAGACTCTAGAAAGCAAGAGCGTGCTTCTTGCTCTAAAGCAGAGTGTGGTCCATGGGTGAGAACTGTGTTGTGTGTTTCCCTTCAGAAATGGAGTTAAATCCCCGGCTCTGAGTCTTCCTACAAGCAAGTCTTCGTTTCAGTTAAGGGCTGTCAGTTTTCAGCTCAAACAATCTACATCGTTCACAAAGCTCACACGTTTCTCATCTTAACTGAGTAGCATTGGATATTAGAGGACCTTTGCTCTGTATCAATTTCAAGCAGAGTTGAACTAAATATGGTCCGTTTGTATACGAAACACGGGTCTTTTGTTATGAGCACACTCCCCTTTCCTGCTGTATTAGAGACTCAAGAAAGCTAGAGCGTGCTTCTTGCTCTAAAGCAGTGTGTGATCAATGGATGAGAACTCTATTGTGTGTATCACTTCAGAAATGGAGTTAAATCCCTGCCTCTGAGTCTTCCTACAAGCAAGACTTCGTTTCAGGTAAGGGCATCACTTTTCAGCTCAAACAAACTACATCGTTCACAAAGCTCACACGTTTCTCATCTTAACTGACAAGCATTGGATATTAGAGGACCAGTGATTTGTAACAGTTTCAGAAGCAGAGTTGGACTAGATATGATCCGTATGTGTAGGAAACACCGTTCTTTTTTTCTCATCACACTTATATTTCCTGCTGTCTTAGAGACTCTAGAAAGCTAGAGCATGCTTCTTGCTCTAAAGCAGTATGTGATCAATGGATGAGAACTCTATTGTGTGTATCACTTCAGAAATGGAGTTAAATCCCTGGCTCTGAGTCTTCCTACAAGCAGGACTTCGTTTAAGGTAAGGGCAGTCACTTTTCAGCTCAAACGAACTATATCGTTCACGATGCTCACACGTTTCTCATCTTAATTGAGAAGCATTGGATGTTACACGACCTTTGCTTTGTATCAATTTCAAGCAGAGTTGAACTAGATATGGTCTGTATGTATAGGAAACACGGTTCTTTTCTTCTGAGCACACTCACATTTCCTGCTGTATTAGAGTCTCTAGAAAGCAAGACCGTGCTTCTTGCTCTAAAGCAGAGTGTGGTCCATGGGTGAGAACTGTGTTGTGTGTTTCCCTTCAGAAATGGAGTTAAATCCCCGGCTCTGAGTCTTCCTACAAGCAAGACTTCGTTTCAGTTAAGGGCTGTCACTTTTCAGCTCAAGCAAACTACATCGTTCACGAAGCTCACACGTTTCTCATCTTAACTGAGAAGCATTGGATGTTAGAGGACCTTTGCTTTGTATCAAATTCAAGCAGAGTTGAACTAGATATGGTCCGTTTGAATAGGAAACACGGTTCTTTTGTTCTGAGCACACTCACATTTCCTGCTGTATTAGAGACTCTAGAAAGCAAGAGCGTGCTTCTTGCTCTAAAGCAGAGTGTGATCCATGGATGAGAACAATGTGTTGTGTGTTTCCCTTCAGAAATGGAGTTAAATCACAGGTTCTCTGTCTTCCTACAAGCAAGACTTCATTTCAGTTAAGAGCTGTCATTTTCAGCTCAAACAAACTACATCGTTCACAAAGCTCACACGTTTCTCATCTTAACTGACAAGCATTGGATGTTAGAGGACCAGTCATTTGTATCAGTTTCAGAAGCAGAGTTGGCATAGATATGATCCGTATGTGTAGGAAACACCGTTCTTTTTTTCTCATCACACTTATGTTTCCTGCTGTCTTAGAGACTCTAGAAAGCTAGAGCGTGCTTCTTGCTCTTAAGCAGTGTGTGATCAATGGATGAGAACTCTGTTGTGTGTATCACTTCAGAAATGGAGTTAATTCCCTGGCTCTGAGTCTTCCTACAAGCAGGACTTCGTTTCAGGTAAGGGCAGTCACTTTTCACCTCAAACGAACTATATCGTTCACGAAGCTCACACGTTTCTCATCTTAACTGACAAGCATCGGATGTTAGAGGACCAGTGCTTTGTATCAGTTTCAGAAGCAGAGTTGGACTAGATAAGGTCCATATGTGTAGGAAACACCGTTCATTTGTTCTCAGCACACTCAAGTTTCCTGCTGTCTTAGAGACTCTAGAAAGCTAGAGCATGCTTCTTGCTCTAATGCATATTGTGAACAATGGAAGAGAACTCTGCTTGTTTCACTTCAGAAATGGAGTTAAATCCATGGCTCTGAGTCTTCCTACAAGCAAGAATTCGTTTCCGGTAAGGGCATTTACTTTACAGCTCAAACGAACTATATCGTTCACGAAGCTCACATGTTTCTCATCTTAACTGAGAAGCATTGGATGTTAGAGGACCTTTGCTTTGTATCAGTTTCAAGCAGTGTTGATCTAGATATATCTCTATGTATAGGATACACAGTTCTTTTCTTCTGAGCACACTCACATTTCCTGCTGTATTAGAGATTCTAGAAAGCAAGAGCATGGTTGTTGCTCTAAAGCAGAGTTTGATCAATGGATGAGAACTCTGTTGTGAGTTTCACTTCAGAAGTGGAGTTCAATCCCAGGCTCTGAGTCTTCCTAAAAGCAATAATTCGTGTCAGGTAATGGAAGTTACTTTACCGCTCAAAGGAACTACATCGTTCACGAAGCTCACACGTTTCTCATCTTAACTGACAAGCATTGGATGTTAGAGGACCAGTGCTTTGTATCAGTTTCAGAAGGAGAGTTGGACTAGATATGATCCGTATGTGTAGGAAATACCATTCATTTGTTGTCAGCACACTCAAGTTTCCTGCTGTCTTAGAGACTCTAGAAAGATAGAATGTGCTTCTTGCTCTAAAGCAGAGTGTGATCAATGGATGAGAACTCTGCTGTGTGTTTCAATTCAGAAATGGAGTTAAATACCTGGCTATGAGTCTTCCTACAAAGAAGACTTCGTTTCAGGTAAGGTTAGTCACTTTACAGCTCAAATGAACTACATCGTTCACAAAGCTCACACGTTTCTCATCTTAACTGAGAAGCATTGGATGTTAGAGGACCTTTGCTTTGTATCAATTTCAAGCAGAGTTGAACTAGATATGGTCCGTTTGTATACGAAACACGGTTGTTTTGTTCTGAGCACACTCCCGTTTCCTGCTGTATTAGAGACTCTAGAAAGCTAGAGCGTGCTTCTTGCTCTAAAGCAGTGTGTGATCAATGGATGAGAACTCTATTGTGTGTATCACTTCAGAAATGGAGTTAAATCCCTGGCTCTGAGTCTTCCTACAAGCAGGACTTCGTTTAAGGTAAGGGCAGTCACTTTTCAGCTCAAACGAACTATATCGTTCACGATGCTCACACGTTTCTCATCTTAATTGAGAAGCATTGGATGTTACACGACCTTTGCTTTGTATCAATTTCAAGCAGAGTTGAACTAGATATGGTCCGTTTGTATAGGAAACACGGTACTTTTGTTCTGAGCACACTCACGTTTCCTGCTGTATTAGAGACTCTAGAAAGCAAGAGCATGCTTCTTGCTCTAAAGCAGAGTGTGATCAATGGATGAGAACTCTAGTGTGTTTCACTTAGAAATGGAGTTAAATCCCAGGCTCTGAGTCTTCCTACAAGCAAGACTTCGTTTCAGGTAAGGGCATCACTTTTCAGCTCAAACAAACTACATCGTTCACAAAGCTCACACGTTTCTCATCTTAACTGACAAGCATTGGATATTAGAGGACCAGTGATTTGTATCAGTTTCAGAAGCAGAGTTGGACTAGATATGATCCGTATGTGTGGGAAACACCGTTCTTTTTTTCTCAACACACTGATATTTCCAGCTGTCTTAGAGACTCTAGAAAGCTAGAGCGTGCTTCTTGCTCTAAAGCAGTATGTGATCAATGGATGAGAACTCTGTTGTTTGTTTCACTTCAGAAATGGAGTTAAATCCCTGGCTCTGAGTATTCCTACAAGCAGGACTTCGTTTCAGGTAAGGGCTGTCACTTTTCAGCTCAAGCAAACTACATCGTTCACGAAGCTCACACGTTTCTCATCTTAACTGAGAAGCATTGGATGTTAGAGGACCTTTGCTTTGTATCAAATTCAAGCAGAGTTGAACTAGATATTGTCCGTTTGAATAGGAAACACGGTTCTTTTGTTCTGAGCACACTCACATTTCCTGCTGTATTAGAGACTCTAGAAAGCAAGAGCGTGCTTCTTGCTCTAAAGCAGAGTGTGATCCATGGATGAGAACAATGTGTTGTGTGTTTCCCTTCAGAAATGGAGTTAAATCACAGGTTCTCTGTCTTCCTACAAGCAAGACTTCATTTCAGTTAAGAGCTGTCATTTTCAGCTCAAACAAACTACATCGTTCACAAAGCTCACACGTTTCTCATCTTAACTGACAAGCATTGGATGTTAGAGGACCAGTCATTTGTATCAGTTTCAGAAGCAGAGTTGGCATAGATATGATCCGTATGTGTAGGAAACACCGTTCTTTTTTTCTCATCACACTTATGTTTCCTGCTGTCTTAGAGACTCTAGAAAGCTAGAGCGTGCTTCTTGCTCTTAAGCAGTGTGTGATCAATGGATGAGAACTCTGTTGTGTGTATCACTTCAGAAATGGAGTTAATTCCCTGGCTCTGAGTCTTCCTACAAGCAGGACTTCGTTTCAGGTAAGGGCAGTCACTTTTCACCTCAAACGAACTATATCGTTCACGAAGCTCACACGTTTCTCATCTTAACTGACAAGCATCGGATGTTAGAGGACCAGTGCTTTGTATCAGTTTCAGAAGCAGAGTTGGACTAGATAAGGTCCATATGTGTAGGAAACACCGTTCATTTGTTCTCAGCACACTCAAGTTTCCTGCTGTCTTAGAGACTCTAGAAAGCTAGAGCATGCTTCTTGCTCTAATGCATATTGTGAACAATGGAAGAGAACTCTGCTTGTTTCACTTCAGAAATGGAGTTAAATCCATGGCTCTGAGTCTTCCTACAAGCAAGAATTCGTTTCCGGTAAGGGCATTTACTTTACAGCTCAAACGAACTATATCGTTCACGAAGCTCACATGTTTCTCATCTTAACTGAGAAGCATTGGATGTTAGAGGACCTTTGCTTTGTATCAGTTTCAAGCAGTGTTGATCTAGATATATCTCTATGTATAGGATACACAGTTCTTTTCTTCTGAGCACACTCACATTTCCTGCTGTATTAGAGATTCTAGAAAGCAAGAGCATGGTTGTTGCTCTAAAGCAGAGTTTGATCAATGGATGAGAACTCTGTTGTGAGTTTCACTTCAGAAGTGGAGTTCAATCCCAGGCTCTGAGTCTTCCTAAAAGCAATAATTCGTGTCAGGTAATGGAAGTTACTTTACCGCTCAAAGGAACTACATCGTTCACGAAGCTCACACGTTTCTCATCTTAACTGACAAGCATTGGATGTTAGAGGACCAGTGCTTTGTATCAGTTTCAGAAGGAGAGTTGGACTAGATATGATCCGTATGTGTAGGAAATACCATTCATTTGTTGTCAGCACACTCAAGTTTCCTGCTGTCTTAGAGACTCTAGAAAGATAGAATGTGCTTCTTGCTCTAAAGCAGAGTGTGATCAATGGATGAGAACTCTGCTGTGTGTTTCAATTCAGAAATGGAGTTAAATACCTGGCTATGAGTCTTCCTACAAAGAAGACTTCGTTTCAGGTAAGGTTAGTCACTTTACAGCTCAAATGAACTACATCGTTCACAAAGCTCACACGTTTCTCATCTTAACTGAGAAGCATTGGATGTTAGAGGACCTTTGCTTTGTATCAATTTCAAGCAGAGTTGAACTAGATATGGTCCGTTTGTATACGAAACACGGTTGTTTTGTTCTGAGCACACTCCCGTTTCCTGCTGTATTAGAGACTCTAGAAAGCTAGAGCGTGCTTCTTGCTCTAAAGCAGTGTGTGATCAATGGATGAGAACTCTATTGTGTGTATCACTTCAGAAATGGAGTTAAATCCCTGGCTCTGAGTCTTCCTACAAGCAGGACTTCGTTTAAGGTAAGGGCAGTCACTTTTCAGCTCAAACGAACTATATCGTTCACGATGCTCACACGTTTCTCATCTTAATTGAGAAGCATTGGATGTTACACGACCTTTGCTTTGTATCAATTTCAAGCAGAGTTGAACTAGATATGGTCCGTTTGTATAGGAAACACGGTACTTTTGTTCTGAGCACACTCACGTTTCCTGCTGTATTAGAGACTCTAGAAAGCAAGAGCATGCTTCTTGCTCTAAAGCAGAGTGTGATCAATGGATGAGAACTCTAGTGTGTTTCACTTAGAAATGGAGTTAAATCCCAGGCTCTGAGTCTTCCTACAAGCAAGACTTCGTTTCAGGTAAGGGCATCACTTTTCAGCTCAAACAAACTACATCGTTCACAAAGCTCACACGTTTCTCATCTTAACTGACAAGCATTGGATATTAGAGGACCAGTGATTTGTATCAGTTTCAGAAGCAGAGTTGGACTAGATATGATCCGTATGTGTGGGAAACACCGTTCTTTTTTTCTCAACACACTGATATTTCCAGCTGTCTTAGAGACTCTAGAAAGCTAGAGCGTGCTTCTTGCTCTAAAGCAGTATGTGATCAATGGATGAGAACTCTGTTGTTTGTTTCACTTCAGAAATGGAGTTAAATCCCTGGCTCTGAGTATTCCTACAAGCAGGACTTCGTTTCAGGTAAGGGCAGACACTTTTCAGCTCAAATGAACTACATCGTTCACGAAGCTCACACGTTTCTCATCTTAACTGAGAAGCATTGGATGTTAGAGGACCTTTGCTTTGTATCAAATTCAAGCAGAGTTGAACTAGATATGGTCCGTTTGAATAGGAAACACGGTTCTTTTGTTCTGAGCACACTCACATTTCCTGCTGTATTAGAGACTCTAGAAAGCAAGAGCGTGCTTCTTGCTCTAAAGCAGAGTGTGATCCATGGATGAGAACAATGTGTTGTGTGTTTCCCTTCAGAAATGGAGTTAAATCACAGGTTCTCTGTCTTCCTACAAGCAAGACTTCATTTCAGTTAAGAGCTGTCATTTTCAGCTCAAACAAACTACATCGTTCACAAAGCTCACACGTTTCTCATCTTAACTGACAAGCATTGGATGTTAGAGGACCAGTCATTTGTATCAGTTTCAGAAGCAGAGTTGGCATAGATATGATCCGTATGTGTAGGAAACACCGTTCTTTTTTTCTCATCACACTTATGTTTCCTGCTGTCTTAGAGACTCTAGAAAGCTAGAGCGTGCTTCTTGCTCTTAAGCAGTGTGTGATCAATGGATGAGAACTCTGTTGTGTGTATCACTTCAGAAATGGAGTTAATTCCCTGGCTCTGAGTCTTCCTACAAGCAGGACTTCGTTTCAGGTAAGGGCAGTCACTTTTCACCTCAAACGAACTATATCGTTCACGAAGCTCACACGTTTCTCATCTTAACTGACAAGCATCGGATGTTAGAGGACCAGTGCTTTGTATCAGTTTCAGAAGCAGAGTTGGACTAGATAAGGTCCATATGTGTAGGAAACACCGTTCATTTGTTCTCAGCACACTCAAGTTTCCTGCTGTCTTAGAGACTCTAGAAAGCTAGAGCATGCTTCTTGCTCTAATGCATATTGTGAACAATGGAAGAGAACTCTGCTTGTTTCACTTCAGAAATGGAGTTAAATCCATGGCTCTGAGTCTTCCTACAAGCAAGAATTCGTTTCCGGTAAGGGCATTTACTTTACAGCTCAAACGAACTATATCGTTCACGAAGCTCACATGTTTCTCATCTTAACTGAGAAGCATTGGATGTTAGAGGACCTTTGCTTTGTATCAGTTTCAAGCAGTGTTGATCTAGATATATCTCTATGTATAGGATACACAGTTCTTTTCTTCTGAGCACACTCACATTTCCTGCTGTATTAGAGATTCTAGAAAGCAAGAGCATGGTTGTTGCTCTAAAGCAGAGTTTGATCAATGGATGAGAACTCTGTTGTGAGTTTCACTTCAGAAGTGGAGTTCAATCCCAGGCTCTGAGTCTTCCTAAAAGCAATAATTCGTGTCAGGTAATGGAAGTTACTTTACCGCTCAAAGGAACTACATCGTTCACGAAGCTCACACGTTTCTCATCTTAACTGACAAGCATTGGATGTTAGAGGACCAGTGCTTTGTATCAGTTTCAGAAGGAGAGTTGGACTAGATATGATCCGTATGTGTAGGAAATACCATTCATTTGTTGTCAGCACACTCAAGTTTCCTGCTGTCTTAGAGACTCTAGAAAGATAGAATGTGCTTCTTGCTCTAAAGCAGAGTGTGATCAATGGATGAGAACTCTGCTGTGTGTTTCAATTCAGAAATGGAGTTAAATACCTGGCTATGAGTCTTCCTACAAAGAAGACTTCGTTTCAGGTAAGGTTAGTCACTTTACAGCTCAAATGAACTACATCGTTCACAAAGCTCACACGTTTCTCATCTTAACTGAGAAGCATTGGATGTTAGAGGACCTTTGCTTTGTATCAATTTCAAGCAGAGTTGAACTAGATATGGTCCGTTTGTATACGAAACACGGTTGTTTTGTTCTGAGCACACTCCCGTTTCCTGCTGTATTAGAGACTCTAGAAAGCTAGAGCGTGCTTCTTGCTCTAAAGCAGTGTGTGATCAATGGATGAGAACTCTATTGTGTGTATCACTTCAGAAATGGAGTTAAATCCCTGGCTCTGAGTCTTCCTACAAGCAGGACTTCGTTTAAGGTAAGGGCAGTCACTTTTCAGCTCAAACGAACTATATCGTTCACGATGCTCACACGTTTCTCATCTTAATTGAGAAGCATTGGATGTTACACGACCTTTGCTTTGTATCAATTTCAAGCAGAGTTGAACTAGATATGGTCCGTTTGTATAGGAAACACGGTACTTTTGTTCTGAGCACACTCACGTTTCCTGCTGTATTAGAGACTCTAGAAAGCAAGAGCATGCTTCTTGCTCTAAAGCAGAGTGTGATCAATGGATGAGAACTCTAGTGTGTTTCACTTAGAAATGGAGTTAAATCCCAGGCTCTGAGTCTTCCTACAAGCAAGACTTCGTTTCAGGTAAGGGCATCACTTTTCAGCTCAAACAAACTACATCGTTCACAAAGCTCACACGTTTCTCATCTTAACTGACAAGCATTGGATATTAGAGGACCAGTGATTTGTATCAGTTTCAGAAGCAGAGTTGGACTAGATATGATCCGTATGTGTGGGAAACACCGTTCTTTTTTTCTCAACACACTGATATTTCCAGCTGTCTTAGAGACTCTAGAAAGCTAGAGCGTGCTTCTTGCTCTAAAGCAGTATGTGATCAATGGATGAGAACTCTGTTGTTTGTTTCACTTCAGAAATGGAGTTAAATCCCTGGCTCTGAGTATTCCTACAAGCAGGACTTCATTTCAGGTAAGGGCAGACACTTTTCAGCTCAAATGAACTACATCGTTCATGAAGGTCACACGTTTCTCATCTTAACTGACAAGCATCGGATGTTAGAGGACCATTGCTTTGTATCAGTTTCAGAAGCAGAGTTGGACTAGATATGGTCCGTATGTGTAAGAAACCCCGTTCTTTTGTTCTCAGCACACTCAGGTTTCCTGCTGTATTACAGACTCTAGAAAGCTAGAGCGTGCTTCTTGCTCTAAAGCAGAGTGTGATGAATAGATGAGAACTCTGTTGTGTGTTTCTCTTCAGAAATGGAGTTAAATCCCTGGTTCTGAGTCTTCCTACAAGCAAGACTTCATTTCAGTTAAGGGCATTTTCTTTACAGCTCAAACGAACTATATCGTTCACGAAGCTCACACGTTTCTCATCTTAACTGAGAAGCATTGGATGTGAGAGGACCTTTGCTTTCTATCAATTTCAAGCAGAGTTGAACTAGATATGGTCTGTATGTATAGGAAACACGGTTCTTTTCATCTGAGCACACTCACATTTCCTGCTCTATTACAGACTCTAGAAAGCAAGAGCGTGCTTCTTGCTCTAAAGCAGAGTGTGGTCCATGGGTGAGAACTGTGTTGTGTGTTTCCCTTCAGAAATGGAGTTAAATCCCCGGCTCTGAGTCTTCCTACAAGCAAGTCTTCGTTTCAGTTAAGGGCTGTCAGTTTTCAGCTCAAACAATCTACATCGTTCACAAAGCTCACACGTTTCTCATCTTAACTGAGAAGCATTGGATATTAGAGGACCTTTGCTCTGTATCAATTTCAAGCAGAGTTGAACTAAATATGGTCCGTTTGTATACGAAACACGGGTCTTTTGTTATGAGCACACTCCCCTTTCCTGCTGTATTAGAGACTCTAGAAAGCTAGAGCGTGCTTCTTGCTCTAAAGCAGTGTGTGATCAATGGATGAGAACTCTATTGTGTGTATCACTTCAGAAATGGAGTTAAATCCCTGGCTCTGAGTCTTCCTACAAGCAAGACTTCGTTTCAGGTAAGGGCATCACTTTTCAGCTCAAACAAACTACATCGTTCACAAAGCTCACACGTTTCTCATCTTAACTGACAAGCATTGGATATTAGAGGACCAGTGATTTGTAACAGTTTCAGAAGCAGAGTTGGACTAGATATGATCCGTATGTGTAGGAAACACCGTTCTTTTTTTCTCATCACACTTATATTTCCTGCTGTCTTAGAGACTCTAGAAAGCTAGAGCATGCTTCTTGCTCTAAAGCAGTATGTGATCAATGGATGAGAACTCTGTTGTGTGTATCACTTCAGAAATGGAGTTAAATCCCTGGCTCTGTGTCTTCCTACAAGCAGGACTTCGTTTCAGGTAAGGGCAGTCACTTTTCAGCTCAAACGAACTATATCATTCACGAAGCTCACACGTTTCTCATCTTAACTGAGAAGCATTGGATGTTAGAGGACCTTTGCTTTGTATCAATTTCAAGCAGAGTTGAACTAGATATGGTTCGTTTGAATAGGAAACACGGTTCTTTTGTTCTGAGCACACTCACATTTCCTGCTGTATTAGAGACTCTAGAAAGCAAGTGCGTTCTTCTTAATCTAAAGCAGAGTGTGATCCATGGATGAGAACTATGTTGTGTGTTTCCCTTCAGAAATGGAGTTAAATCACAGGATCTCTGTCTTCCTACAAGCAAGACTTCGTTTCAGGTAAGGGCAGTCACTTTTCAGCTCAAAAGAACTACATCATTCAGGAAGCTCACACGTTTCTCATCTTAACTGACAAGCATCGGATGTTAGAGGACCAGTGCTTTGTATCAGTTTCAGAAGCAGAGTTGGACTAGATAAGGTCCATATGTGTAGGAAACACCGTTCATTTGTTCTCAACACACTCAAGTTTCCTGCTGTCTTAGAGAATCTAGAAAGCTAGAGTGTGCTTCTTGCTCCAAAGCAGAGTGTGATCAATGGATGAGAACTCTGCTGTGTGTTTCTCTTCAGAAATGGAGTTACATACCTGGCTATGAGTCCTCCTACAAAGAAGACTTCGTATCAGGTAAGGGCAGTCACTTTACAGCTCAAACGAACTACATCGTTCACGAAGCTCACACGTTTCTCATCTTAACTGACAAGCATCAGACGTTAGAGCCCTATTGCTTTGTATCAGTTTCAGAAGCAGAGTTAGACTAGATATGGTCCGTATATGTAAGAAACCCAGTTCTTTTGTTCTCAGCACACTCAGGTTTCCTGCTGTATTACAGACTCTAGAAAGCTAGAGTGTGCTTCTTGCTCTAAAGCAGAGTGTGATCAATGGATGAGAACTCTGTTGTGTGTTTCACTTCAGAAATGGAGTTAAATCCCTGGCTCTGAGTCTTCCTACAAGCAAGAATTCGTTTCAGTTAAGGGCATTTTCTTTACAGCTCAAACGAACTATATCGTTCACGAAGCTCACACGTTTCTCATCTTAACTGAGAAGCATTGGATGTGAGAGGACCTTTGCTTTGTATCAATTTCAAGCAGAGTTGAACTAGATATGGTCTGTATGTATTGGAAACACGGTTCTTTTCTTCTGAGCACACTCACATTTCCTGCTGTATTAGAGTCTCTAGAAAGCAAGACCGTGCTTCTTGCTCTAAAGCAGAGTGTGGTCCATGGGTGAGAACTGTGTTGTGTGTTTCCCTTCAGAAATGGAGTTAAATCCCCGGCTCTAAGTCTTCCTACAAGCAAGACTTCGTTTCAGTTAAGGGCTGTCCCTTTTCAGCTCAAGAAAACTACATCGTTCACGAAGCTCACACGTTTCTCATCTTAACTGAGAAGCATTGGATGTTAGAGGACCTTTGCTTTGTATCAGTTTCAAGCAGTGTTGATCTAGATATATCTCTATGTATAGGATACACGGTTCTTTTCTTCTGAGCACACTCACATTTCCTGCTGTATTAGAGATTCTAGAAAGCAAGAGCATGGTTGTTGCTCTAAAGCAGAGTGTGATCAATGGATGAGAACTCTGTTGTGAGTTTCACTTCAGAAGTGGAGTTCAATCCCAGGCTCTGAGTCTTCCTAAAAGCAATAATTCGTGTCAGGTAATGGAAGTTACTTTACCGCTCAAAGGAACTACATCGTTCACGAAGCTCACACGTTTCTCATCTTAACTGACAAGCATTGGATGTTAGAGGACCAGTGCTTTGTATCAGTTTCAGAAGGAGAGTTGGACTAGATATGATCCGTATGTGTAGGAAATACCGTTGATTTGTTGTCAGCACACTCATGTTTCCTGCTGTCTTAGAGACTCTAGAAAGATAGAATGTGCTTCTTGCTCTAAAGCAGAGTGTGATCAATGGATGAGAACTCTGCTGTGTGTTTCACTTCAGAAATGGAGTTAAATACCTGGCTATGAGTCTTCCTACAAAGAAGACTTCGTTTCAGGTAAGGTTAGTCACTTTACAGCTCAAATGAACTACATCGTTCACAAAGCTCACACGTTTCTCATCTTAACTGAGAAGCATTGGATGTTAGAGGACCTTTGCTTTGTATCAATTTCAAGCAGAGTTGAACTAGATATGGTCCGTTTGAATAGGAAACACGGTTCTTTTGTTCTGAGCACACTCACATTTCCTGCTGTATTAGAGACTCTAGAAAGCAAGTGCGTGCTTCTTGCTCTACAGCAGAGTGTGATCCATGGATGAGAACTGTGTTGTGTGTTTCCCTTCAGAAATGGAGTTAAATCACAGGATCTCTGTCTTCCTACAAGCAAGACTTCGTTTCAGGTAAGGGCAGTCACTTTTCAGCTCAAACGAACTACATCATTCAGGAAGCTCACACGTTTCTCATCTTAACTGACAAACATCGGATGTTAGAGGACCAGTGCTTTGTATCAGTTTCAGAAGCAGAGTTGGACTAGATAAGGTCCATATGTGTAGGAAACACCGTTCATTTGTTCTCAGCACACTCAAGTTTCCTGCTGTCTTAGAGACTCTAGAAAGATAGAGCATGCTTCTTGCTCTAATGCATAGTGTGAACAATGGAAGAGAACTCTGCTGTGTGTTTCACTTCATAAATGGAGTTAAATCCCTGGCTCTGAGTCTTCCTACAAGCAAGAATTCGTTTCAGGTAAGGGCATTTACTTTACAGCTCAAACTAACTATATCATTCACAAAGCTCACATGTTTCTCATCTTAACTGAGAAGCATTGGATGTTAGAGGACCTTTGCTTTGTATCAGTTTCAAGCAGTGTTGATCTAGATATATCTGTATGGATAGGATACACGGTTCTTCTCTTCTGAGCACACTCACATTTCCTGCTGTATTAGAGACTCTAGAAAGCAGGAGCGTGCTTGTTGCTCTAAAGCAGAGTGTGATCAATGGATGAGAACTCTGTTGTGAGTTTCACTTCAGAAGTGGAGTTAAATCCCAGGCTCTGAGTCTTCCTACAAGCAAGAATTCGTTTCTGGTAAGGGAAGTTACATTACAGCTCAAAGGAACTACATCGTTCACGAAGTTCACACGTTTCTCATCTTAACTGACAAGCATTGGTTGTTAGAGGACCAGTGCTTTGTATCAGTTTCAGAAGCAGAGTTGGACTAGATATGATCCGTATGTGTAGGAAACACCGTTCATTTGTTGTCAGCACACTCAAGTTTCCTGCTGTCTTAGAGACTCTAGAAAGCTAGAGTGTGCTTCTTGCTCCAAATTAGAGTGTGATCAATGGATGAGAACTCTGCTGTGTGTTTCTCTTCAGAAATGGAGTTAAATACCTGGCTATGAGTCGTCCTACAAAGAAGACTTCGTATCAGGTAAGGGCAGTCACTTTACAGCTCAAACGAACTACATCGTTCACGAAGCTCACACGTTTCTCATCTTAACTGACAAGCATCGGACGTTAGAGCCCTATTGCTTTGTATCAGTTTCAGAAGCAGAGTTAGACTAGATATGGTCCGTATATGTAAGAAACCCTGTTCTTTTGTTCTCAGCACACTCAGGTTTCCTGCTGTATTACAGACTCTAGAAAGCTAGAGTGTGCTTCTTGCTCTAAAGCAGAGTGTGATCAATGGATGAGAACTCTGTTGTGTGTTTCACTTCAGAAATGGTGTTAAATCCCTGGCTCTGGGTCTTCCTACAAGCAAGAATTCGTTTCAGGTAAGGGCATTTACTTTACAGCTCAAACTAACTATATCATTCACAAAGCTCACATGTTTCTCATCTTAACTGAGAAGCATTGGATGTTAGAGGACCTTTGCTTTGTATCAGTTTCAAGCAGTGTTGATCTAGATATATCTGTATGTATAGGATACACGGTTCTTCTCTTCTGAGCACACTCACATTTCCTGCTGTATTAGAGATTCTAGAAAGCAGGAGCGTGCTTGTTGCTCTAAAGCAGAGTGTGATCAATGGATGAGAACTCTGTTGTGAGTTTCACTTCAGAAGTGGAGTTCAATCCCAGGCTCTGAGTCTTCCTAAAAGCAATAATTCGTGTCAGGTAATGGAAGTTACTTTACCGCTCAAAGGAACTACATCGTTCACGAAGCTCACACGTTTCTCATCTTAACTGACAAGCATTGGATGTTAGAGGACCAGTGCTTTGTATCAGTTTCAGAAGGAGAGTTGGACTAGATATGATCCGTATGTGTAGGAAATACCGTTGATTTGTTGTCAGCACACTCATGTTTCCTGCTGTCTTAGAGACTCTAGAAAGATAGAATGTGCTTCTTGCTCTAAAGCAGAGTGTGATCAATGGATGAGAACTCTGCTGTGTGTTTCACTTCAGAAATGGAGTTAAATACCTGGCTATGAGTCTTCCTACAAAGAAGACTTCGTTTCAGGTAAGGTTAGTCACTTTACAGCTCAAATGAACTACATCGTTCACAAAGCTCACATGTTTCTCATCTTAACTGAGAAGCATTGGATGTTAGAGGACCTTTGCTTTGTATCAATTTCAAGCAGAGTTGAACTAGATATGGTCCGTTTGAATAGGAAACACGGTTCTTTTGTTCTGAGCACACTCACATTTCCTGCTGTATTAGAGACTCTAGAAAGCAAGTGCGTGCTTCTTGCTCTACAGCAGAGTGTGATCCATGGATGAGAACTGTGTTGTGTGTTTCCCTTCAGAAATGGAGTTAAATCACAGGATCTCTGTCTTCCTACAAGCAAGACTTCGTTTCAGGTAAGGGCAGTCACTTTTCAGCTCAAACGAACTACATCATTCAGGAAGCTCACACGTTTCTCATCTTAACTGACAAACATCGGATGTTAGAGGACCAGTGCTTTGTATCAGTTTCAGAAGCAGAGTTGGACTAGATAAGGTCCATATGTGTAGGAAACACCGTTCATTTGTTCTCAGCACACTCAAGTTTCCTGCTGTCTTAGAGACTCTAGAAAGATAGAGCATGCTTCTTGCTCTAATGCATAGTGTGAACAATGGAAGAGAACTCTGCTGTGTGTTTCACTTCATAAATGGAGTTAAATCCCTGGCTCTGAGTCTTCCTACAAGCAAGAATTCGTTTCAGGTAAGGGCATTTACTTTACAGCTCAAACTAACTATATCATTCACAAAGCTCACATGTTTCTCATCTTAACTGAGAAGCATTGGATGTTAGAGGACCTTTGCTTTGTATCAGTTTCAAGCAGTGTTGATCTAGATATATCTGTATGGATAGGATACACGGTTCTTCTCTTCTGAGCACACTCACATTTCCTGCTGTATTAGAGACTCTAGAAAGCAGGAGCGTGCTTGTTGCTCTAAAGCAGAGTGTGATCAATGGATGAGAACTCTGTTGTGAGTTTCACTTCAGAAGTGGAGTTAAATCCCAGGCTCTGAGTCTTCCTACAAGCAAGAATTCGTTTCTGGTAAGGGAA
The DNA here is from genome assembly GCA_949786385.1 of Onychomys leucogaster. NCBI lineage: Eukaryota > Metazoa > Chordata > Mammalia > Rodentia > Cricetidae > Onychomys > Onychomys leucogaster. Next base: position 687,767 of record CATKUP010000146.1, on the reverse strand, counting down.
GTTACATTACAGCTCAAAGGAACTACATCGTTCACGAAGTTCACACGTTTCTCATCTTAACTGACAAGCATTGGTTGTTAGAGGACCAGTGCTTTGTATCAGTTTCAGAAGCAGAGTTGGACTAGATATGATCCGTATGTGTAGGAAACACCGTTCATTTGTTGTCAGCACACTCAAGTTTCCTGCTGTCTTAGAGACTCTAGAAAGCTAGAGTGTGCTTCTTGCTCCAAATTAGAGTGTGATCAATGGATGAGAACTCTGCTGTGTGTTTCTCTTCAGAAATGGAGTTAAATACCTGGCTATGAGTCGTCCTACAAAGAAGACTTCGTATCAGGTAAGGGCAGTCACTTTACAGCTCAAACGAACTACATCGTTCACGAAGCACACACGTTTCTCATCTTAACTGACAAGCATCGGACGTTAGAGCCCTATTGCTTTGTATCAGTTTCAGAAGCAGAGTTAGACTAGATATGGTCCGTATATGTAAGAAACCCTGTTCTTTTGTTCTCAGCACACTCAGGTTTCCTGCTGTATTACAGACTCTAGAAAGCTAGAGTGTGCTTCTTGCTCTAAAGCAGAGTGTGATCAATGGATGAGAACTCTGTTGTGTGTTTCACTTCAGAAATGGTGTTAAATCCCTGGCTCTGGGTCTTCCTACAAGCAAGAATTCGTTTCAGGTAAGGGCATTTACTTTACAGCTCAAACTAACTATATCATTCACAAAGCTCACATGTTTCTCATCTTAACTGAGAAGCATTGGATGTTAGAGGACCTTTGCTTTGTATCAGTTTCAAGCAGTGTTGATCTAGATATATCTGTATGTATAGGATACACGGTTCTTCTCTTCTGAGCACACTCACATTTCCTGCTGTATTAGAGATTCTAGAAAGCAGGAGCGTGCTTGTTGCTCTAAAGCAGAGTGTGATCAATGGATGAGAACTCTGTTGTGAGTTTCACTTCAGAAGTGGAGTTCAATCCCAGGCTCTGAGTCTTCCTACAAGCAAGAATTCGTTTCTGGTAAGGGAAGTTACTTTACAGCTCAAAGGAACTACATCGTTCACGAAGCTCACACGTTTCTCATCTTAACTGACAAGCATTGGTTGTTAGAGGACCAGTGCTTTGTATCAGTTTCAGAAGCAGAGTTGGACTAGATATGATCCGTATGTGTAGGAAACACCGTTCATTTGTTGTCAGCACACTCAAGTTTCCTGCTGTATTAGAGACTCTAGAAAGCTAGAGTGTGCTTCTTGCTCTAAAGCAGAGTGTGATCAAAGGATGAAAACTCTGCTTTGTGTTTCTCTTCAGAAATGGAGTTAAATACCTGGCTATGAGTCTTCCTACAAAGAAGACTTCGTATCAGGTAAGGGCAGTCACTTTACAGCTCAAACGATCTACATCGTTCACGAAGCTCACACGTTTCTCATCTTAACTGACAAGCATCGGACGTTAGAGCCCTATTGCTTTGTATCAGTTTCAGAAGCAGAGTTAGACGAGATATGGTCCGTATATGTAAGAAACCCCGTTCTTTTGTTCTCAGCACACTCAGGTTTCCTGCTGTATTACAGACTCTAGAAAGCTAGAGTGTGCTTCTTGCTCTAAAGCAGAGTGTGATCAATGGATGAGAACTCTGTTGTGTGTTTCACTTCAGAAATGGAGTTAAATCCCTGGCTCTGAGTCTTCCTACAAGCAAGACTTCGTTTCAGTTAAGGGCATTTTCTTTACAGCTCAAACGAACTATATCGTTCACGAAGCTCACACGTTTCTCATCTTAACTGAGAAGCATTGGATGTGAGAGGACCTTTGCTTACTATCAATTTCAAGCAGAGTTGAACTAGATATTGTCTGTATGTATAGGAAACACGGTTCTTTTCATCTGAGCACACTCACATTTCCTGCTGTATTAGAGTCTCTAGAAAGCAAGACCGTGCTTCTTGCTCTAAAGAAGAGTGTGGTCCATGGGTGTGAACTGTGTTGTGTGTTTCCCTTCAGAAATGGAGTTAAATCCCCGGCTCTGAGTCTTCCTACAAGCAAGACTTCATTTCAGTTAAGGGCTGTCACTTTTCAGCTCAAACAAACTACATCGTTCACAAAGCTCACACGTTTCTCATCTTAACTGACAAGCATTGGATGTTAGAGGACCAGTGCTTTGTATCTATTTCAAGCAGAGTTGAACTAGATATGGTCTGTTTGTATAGGAAACACGGTTCTTTTGTTCTGAGGACACTCACATTTCCTGCTGTATTAGAGACTCTAAAAAGGAAGAGTGTGCTTCTTGCTCTAAAGCAGAGTGTGATCCATGGATGAGAACTGTGTTGTGTGTTTCCCTTCAGAAATGGAGTTAAATCACAGGTTCTCTGTCTTCCTACAAGCAAGACTTCGTTTCAGGTAAGGGCAGTCACTTTTCAGCTCAAACGAACTACATCATTCAGGAAGCTCACACGTTTCTCATCTTAACTGACAAGCATTGGATGTTAGAGGACCAGTGCTTTGTCTCAGTTTCAGAAGCAGAGCTGGACTAGATAAGGTCCATATGTGTAGGAAACACCGTTCATTTGTTCTCAGCACACTCAGGTTTCCTGCTGTATTACAGATTCTAGAAAGCTAGAGCGTGCTTCTTGCTCTAAAGCAGAGTGTGATGAATAGATGAGAACTCTGTTGTATGTTTCACTTAAGAAATGGAGTTAAATCCCTGGCTCTGAGTCTTCCTACAAGCAAGACTTCGTTTCAGTTAAGGGCATTTTCTTTACAGCTCAAACGAACTATATCGTTCAGGAAGCTCACACTTTTCTCATCTTAACTGAGAAGCATTGGATGTGAGAGGACCTTTGCTTTCTATCAATTTCAAGCAGAGTTGAACTAGATATGGTCTGTATGTATAGGAAACACGGTTCTTTTCTTCTGAGCACACTCACATTTCCTTCTGTATTAGAGTCTCTAGAAAGCAAGACCGTGCTTCTTGCTCTAAAGCAGAGTGTGGTCCATGGGTGAGAACTGTGTTGTGTGTTTCCCTTCAGAAATGGAGTTAAATCCCCGGCTCTGAGTCTTCCTACAAGCAAGACTTCGTTTCAGTTAAGGGCTGTCACTTTTCAGCTCAAGCAAACTACATCGTTCACGAAGCTCACACGTTTCTCATCTTAACTGAGAAGCATTGGATGTTAGAGGACCTTTGCTTTGTATCAAATTCAAGCAGAGTTGAACTAGATATGGTCCGTTTGAATAGGAAACACGGTTCTTTTGTTCTGAGCACACTCACATTTCCTGCTGTATTAGAGACTCTAGAAAGCAAGAGCGTGCTTCTTGCTCTAAAGCAGAGTGTGATCCATGGATGAGAACTGTGTTGTGTGTTTCCCTTCAGAAATGGAGTTAAATCACAGGTTCTCTGTCTTCCTACAAGCAAGACTTCATTTCAGTTAAGAGCTGTCACTTTTCAGCTCAAACAAACTACATCGTTCACAAAGCTCACACGTTTCTAATCTTAACTGACAAGCATTGGATGTTAGAGGACCTTTGCTTTGTATCAGTTTCAGAAGCAGAGTTGGCATAGATATGATCCGTATGTGTAGGAAACACCGTTCTTTTTTTCTCATCACACTTATGTTTCCTGCTGTCTTAGAGACTCTAGAAAGCTAGAGCGTGCTTCTTGCTCTAAAGCAGTGTGTGATCAATGGATGAGAACTCTGTTGTGTGTATCACTTCAGAAATGGAGTTAATTCCCTGGCTCTGAGTCTTCCTACAAGCAGGACTTCGTTTCAGGTAAGGGCAGTCACTTTTCACCTCAAACGAACTATATCGTTCACGAAGCTCACACGTTTCTCATCTTAACTGACAAGCATCGGATGTTAGAGGACCAGTGCTTTGTATCAGTTTCAGAAGCAGAGTTCGACTAGATAAGGTCCATATGTGTAGGAAACACCGTTCATTTGTTCTCAGCACACTCAAGTTTCCTGCTGTCTTAGAGACTCTAGAAAGCTAGAGCATGCTTCTTGCTCTAATGCATATTGTGAACAATGGAAGAGAACTCTGCTTGTTTCACTTCAGAAATGGAGTTAAATCCCTGGCTCTGAGTCTTCCTACAAGCAAGAATTCGTTTCAGGTAAGGGCATTTACTTTACAGCTCGAACGAACTATATCGTTCACGAAGCTCACATGTTTCTCATCTTAACTGAGAAGCATTGGATGTTAGAGGACCTTTGCTTTGTATCAGTTTCAAGCAGTGTTGATCTAGATATATCTCTATGTATAGGATACACGGTTCTTTTCTTCTGAGCACACTCACATTTCCTGCTGTATTAGAGACTCTAGAAAGCAAGAGCATGGTTGTTGCTCTAAAGCAGAGTTTGATCAATGGATGAGAACTCTGTTGTGAGTTTCACTTCAGAAGTGGAGTTCAATCCCAGGCTCTGAGTCTTCCTAAAAGCAATAATTCGTGTCAGGTAATGGAAGTTACTTTACCGCTCAAAGGAACTACATCGTTCACGAAGCTCACATGTTTCTCATCTTAACTGACAAGCATTGGATGTTAGAGGACCAGTGCTTTGTATCAGTTTCAGAAGGAGAGTTGGACTAGATATGATCCGTATGTGTAGGAAATACCGTTCATTTGTTGTCAGCACACTCAAGTTTCCTGCTGTCTTAGAGACTCTAGAAAGATAGAATGTGCTTCTTGCTCTAAAGCAGAGTGTGATCAATGGATGAGAACTCTGCTGTGTGTTTCACTTCAGAAATGGAGTTAAATACCTGGCAATGAGTCTTCCTACAAAGAAGACTTCGTTTCAGTTAGGGGCATTTTCTTTACAGCTCAAATTAACTACATCGTTCACAAAGCTCACACGTTTCTCATCTTAACTGAGAAGCATTGGATGTGAGAGGACCTTTGCTTTGTATCAATTTCAAGCAGAGTTGAACTAGATATGGTCCGTTTGTATAGGAAACACGGTTCTTTTGTTCTGAGCACACTCACGTTTCCTGCTGTATTAGAGACTATAGAAAGCAAGAGCGTGCTTCTTGCTCTAAAGCAGAGTGTGGCCCGTGGGTGAGAACTGTGTTGTGTGTTTCCCTTCAGAAATGGAGTTAAATCACAGGTTCTCTGTCTTCCTACAAGCAAGACTTCGTTTCAGGTAAGGGTAGTCACTTTTCAGCTCAAACGAACTACATCATTCAGGAAGCTCACATGTTTCTCATCTTAACTGACAAGCATCGGATGTTAGAGGACCAGTGCTTTGTATCAGTTTCAGAAGCAGAGCTGGACTAGATAAGGTCCATATGTGTAGGAAACACCGTTCATTTGTTCTCAGCACACTCAGGTTTCCTGCTGTATTACAGACTCTAGAAAGCTAGAGCATTCTTCTTGCTCTAAAGCAGAGTGTGATGAATAGATGAGAACTCTGTTGTGTGTTTCACTTCAGAAATGGAGTTAAATCCCTGGCTCTGAGTCTTCCTACAAGCAAGACTTCGTTTCAGTTAAGGGCATTTTCTTTACAGCTCAAACGAACTATATCGTTCACGAAGCTCACATTTTTCTCATCTTAACTGAGAAGCATTGGATGTGAGAGGACCTTTGCTTTCTATCAATTTCAAGCAGAGTTGAACTAGATATGGTCTGTATGTATAGGAAACACGGTTCTTTTCTTCTGAGCACACTCACATTTCCTGCTGTATTAGAGTCTCTAGAAAGCAAGACCGTGCTTCTTGCTCTAAAGCAGAGTGTGGTCCATGGGTGAGAACTGTGTTGTGTGTTTCACTTCAGAAATGGAGTTAAATCCCTGGCTCTGAGTCTTCCTACAAGCAAGACTTCATTTCAGTTAAGAGCTGTCACTTTTCAGCTCAAACAAACTACATCGTTCACAAAGCTCACATGTTTCTCATCTTAACTGACAAGCATTGGATGTTAGAGGACCAGTGATTTGTATCAGTTTCAGAAGCAGAGTTGGCATAGATATGATCCGTATGTGTAGGAAACACCGTTCCGTTTTCTCATCACACTTATGTTTCCTGCTGTCTTAGAGACTCTAGAAAGCTAGAGCGTGCTTCTTGCTCTAAAGCAGTGTGTGATCAATGGATGAGAACTCTGTTGTGTGTATCACTTCAGAAATGGAGTTAATTCCCTGGCTCTGAGTCTTCCTACAAGCAGGACTTCGTTTCAGGTAAGGGCAGTCACTTTTCACCTCAAACGAACTATATCGTTCACGAAGCTCACACGTTTCTCATCTTAACTGACAAGCATCGGATGTTAGAGGACCAGTGCTTTGTATCAGTTTCAGAAGCAGAGTTCGACTAGATAAGGTCCATATGTGTAGGAAACACCGTTCATTTGTTCTCAGCACACTCAAGTTTCCTGCTGTCTTAGAGACTCTAGAAAGCTAGAGCATGCTTCTTGCTCTAATGCATATTGTGAACAACGGAAGAGAACTCTGCTGTGTGTTTCACTTCAGAAATGGAGTTAAATCCCTGGCTCTGAGTCTTCCTACAAGCAAGAATTCGTTTCCGGTAAGGGCATTTACTTTACAGCTCAAACGAACTATATCGTTCACGAAGCTCACATGTTTCTCATCTTAACTGAGAAGCATTGGATGTTAGAGGACCTTTGCTTTGTATCAGTTTCAAGCAGTGTTGATCTAGATATATCTCTATGTATAGGATACACGGTTCTTTTCTTCTGAGCACACTCACATTTCCTGCTGTATTAGAGACTCTAGAAAGCAAGAGCATGGTTGTTGCTCTAAGGCAGAGTGTGATCAATGGATGAGAACTCTGTTGTGAGTTTCACTTCAGAAGTGGAGTTCAATCCCAGGCTGTGAGTCTTCCTAAAAGCAATAATTCGTGTCAGGTAAGGGAAGTTACTTTACCGCTCAAAGGAACTACATCGATCACGAAGCTCACACGTTTCTCATCTTAACTGACAAGCATTGGATGTTAGAGGACCAGTGCTTTGTATCAGTTTCAGAAGGAGAGTTGGACTAGATATGATCCGTATGTGTAGGAAATACCGTTCATTTGTTGTCAGCACACTCAAGTTTCCTGCTGTCTTAGAGACTCTAGAAAGATAGAATGTGCTTCTTGCTCTAAAGCAGAGTGTGATCAATGGATGAGAACTCGGCTGTGTGTTTCACTTCAGAAATGGAGTTAAGTACCTGGCTATGAGTCTTCCTACAAAGAACACTTCGTTTCAGGTAAGGTTAGTCACTTTAGAGCTCAAATGAACTACATCGTTCACGATGCTCACACGTTTCTCATCTTAACTGAGAAGCATTGGATGTTAGAGGACCTTTGCTTTGTATCAATTTCAAGCAGAGTTGAACTAGATATGGTTGTATGTATAGGAAACACAGTTCTTTTCATCTGAGCACACTCACATTTCCTTCTGAATTAGAGACTATAGAAAGCAAGAGCGTGCTTCTCGCTCTAAAGCAGAGTGTGGTCCATGGTTGAGAACTGTGTTGTGTGTTTCCCTTCAGAAATGGAGTTAAATCCCCGGCTCTGAGTCTTCCTACAAGCAAGACTTCGTTTCAGTTAAGTGCTGTCACTTTTCAGCTCAAACAAACTACATCGTTCACAAAGCTCACACGTTTCTCATCTTAACTGAGAAGCATTGGATGTTAGAGGACCTTTGCTTTGTATCAATTTCAAGCAGAGTTGAACTAGATATGGTCCGTTTGTATACGAAACCCGGTTCATTTGTTCTGAGCACACTCACGTTTCCTGCTGTATTAGAGACTCTAGAAAGCTAGAGCGTGCTTCTTGCTCTAAAGCAGTGTGTGATCAATGGATGAGAACTCTATTGTGTGTATCACTTCAGAAATGGAGTTAAATCCCTGGCTCTGAGTCTTCCTACAAGCAGGACTTCGTTCAAGGTAAGGACAGACACTTTTCAGCTCAAACAAACTATATCGTTCACGATGCTCACACGTTTCTCATCTTAACTGAGAAGCATTGGATGTTAGAGGACCTTTGCTTTGTATCAGTTTCAAGCAGTGTTGATCTAGATATATCTGTATGTATAGGATACACGGTTCTTTTCTTCTGAGCACACTCACATTTCCTGCTGTATTAGAGACTCTAGAAAGCAAGAGCGTGCTTGTTGCTCTAAAGCAGAGTGTGATCAATGGATGAGTACTGTGTTGTGAGTTTCACTTCAGAAGTGGAGTTCAATCCCAGGCTCTGAATCTTCCTACAAGCAAGAATTCGTTTCTGGTAAGGGAAGTTACTTTACAGCTCAAAGGAACTACATCGTTCACGAAGCTCACACGTATCTCATCTTAACTGACAAGCATTGGTTGTTAGAGGACCAGTGCTTTGTATCAGTTTCAGAAGCAGAGTTGGACTAGATATGATCCGTATGTGTAGGAAACACCGTTCATTTGTTGTCAGCACACTCAAGTTTCCTGATGTCTTAGAGACTCTAGAAAGCTAGAGTGTGCTTCTTGCTCTAAAGCAGAGTGTGATCAATGGATGAGAACTCTGCTGTGTGTTTCTCTTCAGAAATGGAGTTAAATACCTGGCTATGAGTCTTCCTACAAAGAAGACTCGTATCAGGTAAGGGCAGTCACTTTACAGCTCAAACGAACTACATCGTTCACGAAGCTCACACGTTTCTCATCTTAACTGACAAGCATTGGACGTTAGAGCCCTATTGCTTTGTATCAGTTTCAGAAGCAGAGTTAGACTAGATATGGTCCGTATATGTAAGAAACCCCGTTCTTTTGTTTTCAGCACACCTAGGTTTCCTGCTGTATTACAGACTCTAGAAAGCTAGAGCGTGCTTCTTGCTCTAAATCAGAGTGAGATGAATAGATGAGAACTGTGTTGTGTGTTTCACTTCAGAAATGGAGTTAAATCCCTGGCTCTGAGTCTTCCTACAAGCAAAACTTCGTTTCAGTTAAGGGCATTTTCTTTACAGCTCAAACGAACTATATCGTTCACGAAGCTCACACGTTTCTCATCTTAACTGAGAAGCATTGGATGTGAGAGGACCTTTGCTTTCTATCAATTTCAAGCAGAGTTGAACTAGATATGGTCTGTATGTATAGGAAACACGGTTCTTTTCATCTGAGCACACTCACATTTCCTGCTGTATTAGAGTCTCTAGAAAGCAAGACCGTGCTTCTTGCTCTAAAGCAGAGTGTGGTCCATGGGTGAGAACTGTGTTGTGTGTTTCCCTTCAGAAATGGAGTTAAATCCCCGGCTCTGAGTCTTCCTACAAGCAAGACTTCATTTCAGTTAATGGATGTCACTTTTCAGCGCAAACAAACTACATCGTTCAAAAAGCTCACACGTTTCTCATCTTAACTGACAAGCATTGGATGTTAGAGTACCAGTACTTTGTATCTATTTCAAGCAGAGTAGAACTAGATATGGTCCGTTTGTATAGGAAACACGGTTCTTTTGTTCTGAGGACACTCACATATCCTGCTGTATTAGAGACTCTAAAAAGCAAGAGTGTGCTTCTTGCTCTAAAGCAGAGTGTGATCCATGGATGAGAACTGTGTTGTGTGTTTCCCTTCAGAAATAGAGTTAAATCACAGGTTCTCTGTCTTCCTACAAGCAAGACTTCGTTTCAGGTAAGGGCAGTCACTTTTCAGCTCAAACGAACTACATCATTCAGGAAGCTCACACGTTTCTCATCTTAACTGACAAGCATCGGATGTTAGAGGACCAGTGCTTTGTATCAGTTTCAGAAGCAGAGTTGGACTAGATAAGGTCCATATGTGTAAGAAACCCCGTTCTTTTGTTCTCAGCACACTCAGGTTTCCTGCTATATTACAGACTCTAGAAAGCTAGAGCGTGCTTCTTGCTCTAAAGCAGAGTGTGATGAATAGATGAGAACTCTGTTGTGTGTTTCCCTTCAGAAATGGAGTTAAATCCCCGGCTCTGAGTCTTCCTACAAGCAAGACTTCGTTTCAGTTAAGTGCTGTCACTTTTCAGCTCAAACAAACTACATCGTTCACAAAGCTCACACGTTTCTCATCTTAACTGAGAAGCATTGGATGTTAGAGGACCTTTGTTTTGTATCAATTTCAAGCAGAGTTGAACTAGATATGGTCCGTTTGTATACGAAACCCGGTTCTTTTGTTCTGAGCACACTCACGTTTCCTGCTGTATTAGAGACTCTAGAAAGCTAGAGCGTGCTTCTTGCTCTAAAGCAGTGTGTGATCAATGGATGAGAACTCTATTGTGTGTATCACTTCAGAAATGGAGTTAAATCCCTGGCTCTGAGTCTTCCTACAAGCAGGACTTCGTTCAAGGTAAGGACAGGAACTTTTCAGCTCAAACAAACTATATCATTCACGATGCTCACACGTTTCTCATCTTAACTGAGAAGCATTGGATGTGAGAGGACCTTTGCTTTGTATCAGTTTCAAGCAGAGTTGAACTAGATATGTTCTGTATGTATAGGAAACACGGTTCTTTTCATCTGAGCACACTCACATTTCCTGCTGAATTAGAGACTCTAGAAAGCAAGAGCGTGCTTCTCGCTCTAAAGCAGAGTGTGGTCCATGGTTGAGAACTGTGTTGTGTGTTTCCCTTCAGAAATGGAGTTAATTCCCCGGCTCTGAGTCTTCCTACAAGCAAGACTTCCTTTCAGTTAAGTGCTGTCACTTTTCAGCTCAAACAAACTACATCGTTCACAAAGCTCACACGTTTCTCATCTTAACTGAGAAGCATTGGATGTTAGAGGACCTTTGCTTTGTATCAATTTCAAGCAGAGTTGAACTAGATACGGTCCGTTTGTATACGAAACCCGGTTCTTTTGTTCTGAGCACACTCACGTTTCCTGCTGTATTAGAGACTCTAGAAAGCTAGAGCGTGCTTCTTGCTCTAAAGCAGTGTGTGATCAATGGATGAGAACTCTATTGTGTGTATCACTTCAGAAATGGAGTTAAATCCCTGGCTCTGAGTCTTCCTACAAGCAGGACTTCGTTTAAGGTAAGGGCAGTCACTTTTCAGCTCAAACAAACTATATCATTCACGATGCTCACACGTTTCTCATCTTAACTGAGAAGCATTGGATGTTAGAGGACCTTTGCTTTGTATCAATTTCAAGTAGAGTTGAACTAGATATGGTCCGTTTGTATAGGAAACACGGTTCTTTTGTTCTGAGCACACTCACGTTTCCTGCTGTATTAGAGACTATAGAAATCAAGAGCGTGCTTCTTGCTCTAAAGCAGAGTGTGATCAATGGATGAGAACTCTCCTGTGTGTTTCACTTAGAAATGGAGTTAAATCCCAGGCTCTGAGTCTTCCTACAATCAAGACTTCGTTTCAGGTAAGGGCATCATTTTCAGCTCAAACAAACTACATCGTTCACAAAGCTCACACGTTTCTCATCTTAACTGACAAGCATTGGATATTAGAGGACCAGTGATTTGTATCAGTTTCAGAAGCAGAGTTGGACTAGATATGATCCGTATGTGTAGGAAACACCGTTCATTTGTTGTCAGCACACTCAAGTTTCCTGCTGTCTTAGAGACTCTAGAAAGATAGAGTGTGCTTCTTGCTCTAAAGCAGAGTGTGATCAATGGATGAGAACTCTGCTGTGTGTTTCACTTCAGAAATGGAGTTAAATACCTGGCTATGAGTCTTCCCACAAAGAAGACTTCGTTTCAGGTAAGGGCAGTCACTTTACAGCTCAAATGAACTACATCGTTCATGAAGGTTACACGTTTCTCATCTTAACTGACAAGCATCAGATGTTAGAGGACCATTGCTTTGTATCAGTTTCAGAAGCAGAGTTGGACTAGATATGGTCCGTATATGTAAGAAACCCCGTTCTGTTGTTCTCAGCACACTCAGGTTTCCTGCTGTATTACAAACTCTAGAAAGCTAGAGCGTGCTTCTTGCTCTAAAGCAGAGTGTGATGAATAGAAGAGAACTCTGTTGTGTGTTTCCCTTCAGAAATGGAGTTAAATCCCTGGTTCTGAGTCTTCCTACAAGCAAGACTTCATTTCAGTCAAGGGCATTTTCTTTACAGCTCAAACGAACTATATCGTTCACGAAGCTCACACGTTTCTCATCTTAACTGAGAAGCATTGGATGTGAGAGGACCTTTGCTTTGCATCAATTTCAAGCAGAGTTGAACTAGATATGGTTGTATGTATAGGAAACACAGTTCTTTTCATCTGAGCACACTCACATTTCCTTCTGAATTAGAGACTATAGAAAGCAAGAGCGTGCTTCTCGCTCTAAAGCAGAGTGTGGTCCATGGTTGAGAACTGTGTTGTGTGTTTCCCTTCAGAAATGGAGTTAATTCCCCGGCTCTGAGTCTTCCTACAAGCAAGACTTCATTTCAGTTAAGTGCTGTCACTTTTCAGCTCAAACAAACTACATCGTTCACAAAGCTCACACGTTTCTCATCTTAACTGAGAAGCATTGGATGTTAGAGGACCTTTGCTTTGTATCAATTTCAAGCAGAGTTGAACTAGATATGGTCCGTTTGTATACGAAACCCGGTTCATTTGTTCTGAGCACACTCACGTTTCCTGCTGTATTAGAGACTCTAGAAAGCTAGAGCGTGCTTCTTGCTCTAAAGCAGTGTGTGATCAATGGATGAGAACTCTATTGTGTGTATCACTTCAGAAATGGAGTTAAATCCCTGGCTCTGAGTCTTCCTACAAGCAGGACTTCGTTCAAGGTAAGGACAGACACTTTTCAGCTCAAACAAACTATATCGTTCACGATGCTCACACGTTTCTCATCTTAACTGAGAAGCATTGGATGTTAGAGGACCTTTGCTTTGTATCAGTTTCAAGCAGTGTTGATCTAGATATATCTGTATGTATAGGATACACGGTTCTTTTCTTCTGAGCACACTCACATTTCCTGCTGTATTAGAGACTCTAGAAAGCAAGAGCGTGCTTGTTGCTCTAAAGCAGAGTGTGATCAATGGATGAGTACTGTGTTGTGAGTTTCACTTCAGAAGTGGAGTTCAATCCCAGGCTCTGAATCTTCCTACAAGCAAGAATTCGTTTCTGGTAAGGGAAGTTACTTTACAGCTCAAAGGAACTACATCGTTCACGAAGCTCACACGTATCTCATCTTAACTGACAAGCATTGGTTGTTAGAGGACCAGTGTTTTGTATCAGTTTCAGAAGCAGAGTTGGACTAGATATGATCCGTATGTGTAGGAAACACCGTTCATTTGTTGTCAGCACACTCAAGTTTCCTGATGTCTTAGAGACTCTAGAAAGCTAGAGTGTGCTTCTTGCTCTAAAGCAGAGTGTGATCAATGGATGAGAACTCTGCTGTGTGTTTCTCTTCAGAAATGGAGTTAAATACCTGGCTATGAGTCTTCCTACAAAGAAGACTCGTATCAGGTAAGGGCAGTCACTTTACAGCTCAAACGAACTACATCGTTCACGAAGCTCACACGTTTCTCATCTTAACTGACAAGCATTGGACGTTAGAGCCCTATTGCTTTGTATCAGTTTCAGAAGCAGAGTTAGACTAGATATGGTCCGTATATGTAAGAAACCCCGTTCTTTTGTTTTCAGCACACCTAGGTTTCCTGCTGTATTACAGACTCTAGAAAGCTAGAGCGTGCTTCTTGCTCTAAATCAGAGTGAGATGAATAGATGAGAACTGTGTTGTGTGTTTCACTTCAGAAATGGAGTTAAATCCCTGGCTCTGAGTCTTCCTACAAGCAAAACTTCGTTTCAGTTAAGGGCATTTTCTTTACAGCTCAAACGAACTATATCGTTCACGAAGCTCACACGTTTCTCATCTTAACTGAGAAGCATTGGATGTGAGAGGACCTTTGCTTTCTATCAATTTCAAGCAGAGTTGAACTAGATATGGTCTGTATGTATAGGAAACACGGTTCTTTTCATCTGAGCACACTCACATTTCCTGCTGTATTAGAGTCTCTAGAAAGCAAGACCGTGCTTCTTGCTCTAAAGCAGAGTGTGGTCCATGGGTGAGAACTGTGTTGTGTGTTTCCCTTCAGAAATGGAGTTAAATCCCCGGCTCTGAGTCTTCCTACAAGCAAGACTTCATTTCAGTTAATGGATGTCACTTTTCAGCGCAAACAAACTACATCGTTCAAAAAGCTCACACGTTTCTCATCTTAACTGACAAGCATTGGATGTTAGAGTACCAGTACTTTGTATCTATTTCAAGCAGAGTAGAACTAGATATGGTCCGTTTGTATAGGAAACACGGTTCTTTTGTTCTGAGGACACTCACATATCCTGCTGTATTAGAGACTCTAAAAAGCAAGAGTGTGCTTCTTGCTCTAAAGCAGAGTGTGATCCATGGATGAGAACTGTGTTGTGTGTTTCCCTTCAGAAATAGAGTTAAATCACAGGTTCTCTGTCTTCCTACAAGCAAGACTTCGTTTCAGGTAAGGGCAGTCACTTTTCAGCTCAAACGAACTACATCATTCAGGAAGCTCACACGATTCTCATCTTAACTGACAAGCATCGGATGTTAGAGGACCAGTGCTTTGTATCAGTTTCAGAAGCAGAGTTGGACTAGATAAGGTCCATATGTGTAAGAAACCCCGTTCTTTTGTTCTCAGCACACTCAGGTTTCCTGCTATATTACAGACTCTAGAAAGCTAGAGCGTGCTTCTTGCTCTAAAGCAGAGTGTGATGAATAGATGAGAACTCTGTTGTGTGTTTCCCTTCAGAAATGGAGTTAAATCCCCGGCTCTGAGTCTTCCTACAAGCAAGACTTCGTTTCAGTTAAGTGCTGTCACTTTTCAGCTCAAACAAACTACATCGTTCACAAAGCTCACACGTTTCTCATCTTAACTGAGAAGCATTGGATGTTAGAGGACCTTTGTTTTGTATCAATTTCAAGCAGAGTTGAACTAGATATGGTCCGTTTGTATACGAAACCCGGTTCTTTTGTTCTGAGCACACTCACGTTTCCTGCTGTATTAGAGACTCTAGAAAGCTAGAGCGTGCTTCTTGCTCTAAAGCAGTGTGTGATCAATGGATGAGAACTCTATTGTGTGTATCACTTCAGAAATGGAGTTAAATCCCTGGCTCTGAGTCTTCCTACAAGCAGGACTTCGTTCAAGGTAAGGACAGGAACTTTTCAGCTCAAACAAACTATATCATTCACGATGCTCACACGTTTCTCATCTTAACTGAGAAGCATTGGATGTGAGAGGACCTTTGCTTTGTATCAGTTTCAAGCAGAGTTGAACTAGATATGTTCTGTATGTATAGGAAACACGGTTCTTTTCATCTGAGCACACTCACATTTCCTGCTGAATTAGAGACTCTAGAAAGCAAGAGCGTGCTTCTCGCTCTAAAGCAGAGTGTGGTCCATGGTTGAGAACTGTGTTGTGTGTTTCCCTTCAGAAATGGAGTTAATTCCCCGGCTCTGAGTCTTCCTACAAGCAAGACTTCCTTTCAGTTAAGTGCTGTCACTTTTCAGCTCAAACAAACTACATCGTTCACAAAGCTCACACGTTTCTCATCTTAACTGAGAAGCATTGGATGTTAGAGGACCTTTGCTTTGTATCAATTTCAAGCAGAGTTGAACTAGATACGGTCCGTTTGTATACGAAACCCGGTTCTTTTGTTCTGAGCACACTCACGTTTCCTGCTGTATTAGAGACTCTAGAAAGCTAGAGCGTGCTTCTTGCTCTAAAGCAGTGTGTGATCAATGGATGAGAACTCTATTGTGTGTATCACTTCAGAAATGGAGTTAAATCCCTGGCTCTGAGTCTTCCTACAAGCAGGACTTCGTTTAAGGTAAGGGCAGTCACTTTTCAGCTCAAACAAACTATATCATTCACGATGCTCACACGTTTCTCATCTTAACTGAGAAGCATTGGATGTTAGAGGACCTTTGCTTTGTATCAATTTCAAGTAGAGTTGAACTAGATATGGTCCGTTTGTATAGGAAACACGGTTCTTTTGTTCTGAGCACACTCACGTTTCCTGCTGTATTAGAGACTATAGAAATCAAGAGCGTGCTTCTTGCTCTAAAGCAGAGTGTGATCAATGGATGAGAACTCTCCTGTGTGTTTCACTTAGAAATGGAGTTAAATCCCAGGCTCTGAGTCTTCCTACAATCAAGACTTCGTTTCAGGTAAGGGCATCATTTTCAGCTCAAACAAACTACATCGTTCACAAAGCTCACACGTTTCTCATCTTAACTGACAAGCATTGGATATTAGAGGACCAGTGATTTGTATCAGTTTCAGAAGCAGAGTTGGACTAGATATGATCCGTATGTGTAGGAAACACCGTTCATTTGTTGTCAGCACACTCAAGTTTCCTGCTGTCTTAGAGACTCTAGAAAGATAGAGTGTGCTTCTTGCTCTAAAGCAGAGTGTGATCAATGGATGAGAACTCTGCTGTGTGTTTCACTTCAGAAATGGAGTTAAATACCTGGCTATGAGTCTTCCCACAAAGAAGACTTCGTTTCAGGTAAGGGCAGTCACTTTACAGCTCAAATGAACTACATCGTTCATGAAGGTTACACGTTTCTCATCTTAACTGACAAGCATCAGATGTTAGAGGACCATTGCTTTGTATCAGTTTCAGAAGCAGAGTTGGACTAGATATGGTCCGTATATGTAAGAAACCCCGTTCTGTTGTTCTCAGCACACTCAGGTTTCCTGCTGTATTACAAACTCTAGAAAGCTAGAGCGTGCTTCTTGCTCTAAAGCAGAGTGTGATGAATAGAAGAGAACTCTGTTGTGTGTTTCCCTTCAGAAATGGAGTTAAATCCCTGGTTCTGAGTCTTCCTACAAGCAAGACTTCATTTCAGTCAAGGGCATTTTCTTTACAGCTCAAACGAACTATATCGTTCACGAAGCTCACACGTTTCTCATCTTAACTGAGAAGCATTGGATGTGAGAGGACCTTTGCTTTGCATCAATTTCAAGCAGAGTTGAACTAGATATGGTTGTATGTATAGGAAACACAGTTCTTTTCATCTGAGCACACTCACATTTCCTTCTGAATTAGAGACTATAGAAAGCAAGAGCGTGCTTCTCGCTCTAAAGCAGAGTGTGGTCCATGGTTGAGAACTGTGTTGTGTGTTTCCCTTCAGAAATGGAGTTAATTCCCCGGCTCTGAGTCTTCCTACAAGCAAGACTTCGTTTCAGTTAAGTGCTGTCACTTTTCAGCTCAAACAAACTACATCGTTCACAAAGCTCACACGTTTCTCATCTTAACTGAGAAGCATTGGATGTTAGAGGACCTTTGCTTTGTATCAATTTCAAGCAGAGTTGAACTAGATATGGTCCGTTTGTATACGAAACCCGGTTCATTTGTTCTGAGCACACTCACGTTTCCTGCTGTATTAGAGACTCTAGAAAGCTAGAGCGTGCTTCTTGCTCTAAAGCAGTGTGTGATCAATGGATGAGAACTCTATTGTGTGTATCACTTCAGAAATGGAGTTAAATCCCTGGCTCTGAGTCTTCCTACAAGCAGGACTTCGTTCAAGGTAAGGACAGACACTTTTCAGCTCAAACAAACTATATCGTTCACGATGCTCACACGTTTCTCATCTTAACTGAGAAGCATTGGATGTTAGAGGACCTTTGCTTTGTATCAGTTTCAAGCAGTGTTGATCTAGATATATCTGTATGTATAGGATACACGGTTCTTTTCTTCTGAGCACACTCACATTTCCTGCTGTATTAGAGACTCTAGAAAGCAAGAGCGTGCTTGTTGCTCTAAAGCAGAGTGTGATCAATGGATGAGTACTGTGTTGTGAGTTTCACTTCAGAAGTGGAGTTCAATCCCAGGCTCTGAATCTTCCTACAAGCAAGAATTCGTTTCTGGTAAGGGAAGTTACTTTACAGCTCAAAGGAACTACATCGTTCACGAAGCTCACACGTATCTCATCTTAACTGACAAGCATTGGTTGTTAGAGGACCAGTGTTTTGTATCAGTTTCAGAAGCAGAGTTGGACTAGATATGATCCGTATGTGTAGGAAACACCGTTCATTTGTTGTCAGCACACTCAAGTTTCCTGATGTCTTAGAGACTCTAGAAAGCTAGAGTGTGCTTCTTGCTCTAAAGCAGAGTGTGATCAATGGATGAGAACTCTGCTGTGTGTTTCTCTTCAGAAATGGAGTTAAATACCTGGCTATGAGTCTTCCTACAAAGAAGACTCGTATCAGGTAAGGGCAGTCACTTTACAGCTCAAACGAACTACATCGTTCACGAAGCTCACACGTTTCTCATCTTAACTGACAAGCATTGGACGTTAGAGCCCTATTGCTTTGTATCAGTTTCAGAAGCAGAGTTAGACTAGATATGGTCCGTATATGTAAGAAACCCCGTTCTTTTGTTTTCAGCACACCTAGGTTTCCTGCTGTATTACAGACTCTAGAAAGCTAGAGCGTGCTTCTTGCTCTAAATCAGAGTGAGATGAATAGATGAGAACTGTGTTGTGTGTTTCACTTCAGAAATGGAGTTAAATCCCTGGCTCTGAGTCTTCCTACAAGCAAAACTTCGTTTCAGTTAAGGGCATTTTCTTTACAGCTCAAACGAACTATATCGTTCACGAAGCTCACACGTTTCTCATCTTAACTGAGAAGCATTGGATGTGAGAGGACCTTTGCTTTCTATCAATTTCAAGCAGAGTTGAACTAGATATGGTCTGTATGTATAGGAAACACGGTTCTTTTCATCTGAGCACACTCACATTTCCTGCTGTATTAGAGTCTCCAGAAAGCAAGACCGTGCTTCTTGCTCTAAAGCAGAGTGTGGTCCATGGGTGAGAACTGTGTTGTGTGTTTCCCTTCAGAAATGGAGTTAAATCCCCGGCTCTGAGTCTTCCTGCAAGCAAGACTTCATTTCAGTTAAGGGATGTCACTTTTCAGCGCAAACAAACTACATCGTTCACAAAGCTCACACGTTTCTCATCTTAACTGACAAGCATTGGATGTTAGAGTACCAGTGCTTTGTATCTATTTCAAGCAGAGTAGAACTAGATATGGTCCGTTTGTATAGTAAACACGGTTCTTTTGTTCTGAGGACACTCACATATCCTGCTGTATTAGAGACTCTAAAAAGCAAGAGTGTGCTTCTTGCTCTAAAGCAGAGTGTGATCCATGGATGAGAACTGTGTTGTGTGTTTCCCTTCAGAAATAGAGTTAAATCACAGGTTCTCTGTCTTCCTACAAGCAAGACTTCGTTTCAGGTAAGGGCAGTCACTTTTCAGCTCAAACGAACTACATCATTCAGGAAGCTCACACGTTTCTCATCTTAACTGACAAGCATCGGATGTTAGAGGACCAGTGCTTTGTATCAGTTTCAGAAGCAGAGTTGGACTAGATAAGGTCCATATGTGTAAGAAACCCCGTTCTTTTGTTCTCAGCACACTCAGGTTTCCTGCTATATTACAGACTCTAGAAAGCTAGAGCGTGCTTCTTGCTCTAAAGCAGAGTGTGATGAATAGATGAGAACTCTGTTGTGTGTTTCCCTTCAGAAATGGAGTTAAATCCCCGGCTCTGAGTCTTCCTACAAGCAAGACTTCGTTTCAGTTAAGTGCTGTCACTTTTCAGCTCAAACAAACTACATCGTTCACAAAGCTCACACGTTTCTCATCTTAACTGAGAAGCATTGGATGTTAGAGGACCTTTGTTTTGTATCAATTTCAAGCAGAGTTGAACTAGATATGGTCCGTTTGTATACGAAACCCGGTTCTTTTGTTCTGAGCACACTCACGTTTCCTGCTGTATTAGAGACTCTAGAAAGCTAGAGCGTGCTTCTTGCTCTAAAGCAGTGTGTGATCAATGGATGAGAACTCTATTGTGTGTATCACTTCAGAAATGGAGTTAAATCCCTGGCTCTGAGTCTTCCTACAAGCAGGACTTCGTTCAAGGTAAGGACAGGAACTTTTCAGCTCAAACAAACTATATCATTCACGATGCTCACACGTTTCTCATCTTAACTGAGAAGCATTGGATGTGAGAGGACCTTTGCTTTGTATCAGTTTCAAGCAGAGTTGAACTAGATATGTTCTGTATGTATAGGAAACACGGTTCTTTTCATCTGAGCACACTCACATTTCCTGCTGAATTAGAGACTCTAGAAAGCAAGAGCGTGCTTCTCGCTCTAAAGCAGAGTGTGGTCCATGGTTGAGAACTGTGTTGTGTGTTTCCCTTCAGAAATGGAGTTAAATCCCCGGCTCTGAGTCTTCCTACAAGCAAGACTTCCTTTCAGTTAAGTGCTGTCACTTTTCAGCTCAAACAAACTACATCGTTCACAAAGCTCACACGTTTCTCATCTTAACTGAGAAGCATTGGATGTTAGAGGACCTTTGCTTTGTATCAATTTCAAGCAGAGTTGAACTAGATACGGTCCGTTTGTATACGAAACCTGGTTCTTTTGTTCTGAGCACACTCACGTTTCCTGCTGTATTAGAGACTCTAGAAAGCTAGAGCGTGCTTCTTGCTCTAAAGCAGTGTGTGATCAATGGATGAGAACTCTATTGTGTGTATCACTTCAGAAATGGAGTTAAATCCCTGGCTCTGAGTCTTCCTACAAGCAGGACTTCGTTTAAGGTAAGGGCAGTCACTTTTCAGCTCAAACAAACTATATCATTCACGATGCTCACACGTTTCTCATCTTAACTGAGAAGCATTGGATGTTAGAGGACCTTTGCTTTGTATCAGTTTCAAGCAGTGTTGATCTAGATATATCTGTATGTATAGGATACACGGTTCTTTTCTTCTGAGCACACTCACATTTCCTGCTGTATTAGAGACTCTAGAAAGCAAGAGCGTGCTTGTTGCTCTAAAGCAGAGTGTGATCAATGGATGAGAACTCTGTTGTGAGTTTCACTTCAGAAGTGGAGTTCAATACCAGGCTCTGAGTCTTCCTAAAAGCAATAATTCGTGTCAGGTAATGGAAGTTACTTTACAGCTCAAAGAAACTACACCTTTCATGAAGCTCACACGTTTCTCATCTTAACTGACAAGCATTGGATGTTAGAGGACCATTGCTTTGTATCAGTTTCAGAAGCAGAGTTGGACTAGATATGGTCCGTATGTGTAAGAAACCCCGTTCTTTTGTTCTCAGCACACTCAGGTTTCCTGCTGTATTACAGACCCTAGAAAGCTAGAGCGTGCTTCTTGCTCTAAAGCAGAGTGTGATCAATGGATGAGAACTCTGCTGTGTGTTTCACTTCAGAAATGGAGTTAAATACCTGGCTATGAGTCTTCCTACAAAGAAGACTTCGTTTCAGGTAAGGGCAGTCACTTTAGAGCTCAAATGAACTACATCGTTCATGAAGGTCACACGTTTCTCATCTTAACTGACAAGCATCGGATGTTAGAGGACCATTGCTTTGTATCAGTTTCAGAAGCAGAGTTGGACTAGATATGGTCCGTATGTGTAAGAAACCCCGTTCTTTTGTTCTCAGCACACTCAGGTTTCCTGCTGTATTACAGACTCTAGAAAGCTAGAGCGTGCTTCTTGCTCTAAAGCAGAGTGTGATGAATAGATGAGAACTCTGTTGTGTGTTTCCCTTCAGAAATGGATTTAAATCCCTGGTTCTGAGTCTTACTACAAGCAAGACTTCATTTCAGTTAAGGGCATTTTCTTTACACCTCAAACGAACTATATCGTTCACGAAGCTCACACATTTCTCATCTTAACTGAGAAGCATTGGATGTGAGAGGACTTTTGCTTTGTATCAATTTCAAGCATAGTTGAACTAGATATGGTCTGTATGTATGGGAAACACGGTTCTTTTCATCTGAGCACACTCACATTTACTGCTGTATTAGAGACTCTAGAAAGCAAGAGCGTGGTTCTTGCTCTAAAGCAGAGTGTGGTCCATGGGTGAGAACTGTGTTGTGTGTTTCCCTTCAGAAATGGAGTTAAATCCCCAGCTCTGAGTCTTCCTACAAGCAAGACTTCGTTTCAGTTTAGGGCTGTCACTTTTCAGCTCAAACAAACTACATCGTTCACAACGCTCACACGTTTCTCATCTTGACTGAGAAGCATTGGATGTTAGAGGACCTTTGCTTTGTATCAATTTCAAGCAGAGTTGAACTAGATATGGTCCGTTTGTATACGAAACACGGTTCTTTTGTTCTGAGCACACTCACGTTTCCTGCTGTATTAGAGACTCTAGAAAGCAAGAGCGTGCTTCTTGCTCTAAAGCAGAGTGAGATCAATGGATGAGAACTCTCCTTGTGTTTCACTTCAGAAATGGAGTTAAATCACAGGATCTCTGTCTTCCTACAAGCAAGACTTCGCTTCAGGTAAGGGCAGTCACTTTTCATCTCAAACGAACTATATCGTTCACGTAGCTCACACATTTCTCATCTTAACTGAGAAGCATTGGATGTTAGACTCCCTTTGCTTTGTATCAGTTTCAAGCAGTGTTGATCTAGATATATCTGTATGTATAGGATACACGGTTCTTTTCTTCTGAGCACACTCACATTTCCTGCTCTATTAGAGACTCTAGAAAGCAAGAGCGTGCTTGTTGCTCTAAAGCAGAGTGTGATCAATGGATGAGAACTCAGTTGTGAGTTTCACTTCAGAAGTGGAGTTAAATCCCAGGCTCTGAGTCTTCCTAAAAGCAATAATTCGTGTCAGGTAATGGAAGTTACTTTACAGCTCAAAGGAACTACATCTTTCATGAAGCTCACACGTTTCTCATCTTAACTGACAAGCATCGGATGTTAGAGAACCATTGCTTTGTATCAGTTTCAGAAGCAGAGTTGGACTAGATATGGTCCGTATGTGTAAGAAATCCCGTTCTTTTGTTCTCAGCACACTAAGGTTTCCTGCTCTATTACAGACTCTAGAAAGCTAGAGCGTGCTTCTTGCTCTAAAGCAGAGTGTGATGAATAGAATAGAACTCTGTTGTGTGTTTCACTTCAGAAATGGAGTTAAATCCCTGGCTCTGAGTCTTCCTACAAGCAAGACTTTGTTTCAGTTAGGGGCATTTTCTTTACAGCTCAAACGATCTATATCGTTCACGAAGCTCACACGTTTCTCATCTTAACTGAGAAGCATTGGATGTGAGAGGACCTTTGCTTTGTATCAATTTCAAGCAGAGTTGAACTGATATGGTCTGTATGTATAGGAAACACGGTTCTTTTCATCTGAGCACACTCACATTTCCTGCTGAATTAGAGACTCTAGAAAGCAAGAGCGTGCTTCTCGCTCTAAAGCAGAGTGTGGTCCATGGTTGAGAACTGTGTTGTGTGTTTCCCTTCAGAAATGGAGTTAAATCCCCGGCTCTGAGTCTTCCTACAAGCAAGACTTCCTTTCAGTTAAGTGCTGTCACTTTTCAGCTCAAACAAACTACATCGTTCACAAAGCTCACACGTTTCTCATCTTAACTGAGAAGCATTGGATGTTAGAGGACCTTTGCTTTGTATCAATTTCAAGCAGAGTTGAACTAGATACGGTCCGTTTGTATACGAAACCCGGTTCTTTTGTTCTGAGCACACTCACGTTTCCTGCTGTATTAGAGACTCTAGAAAGCTAGAGCGTGCTTCTTGCTCTAAAGCAGTGTGTGATCAATGGATGAGAACTCTCCTGTGTGTTTCACTTCAGAAATGGAGTTAAATCCCAGGCTCTGAGTCTTCCTACAAGCAAGACTTCGTTTCAGGTAAGGGCATCACTTTTCAGCTCAAACAAACTACATTGTTCACAAAGCTCACACGTTTCTCATCTTAACTGACAAGCATTGGATATTAGAGGACCAGTGATTTGTATCAGTTTCAGAAGCAGAGTTGAACTACATATGATCCGTATGTGTAGGAAACACCATTCATTTGTTCTCAGCACACTCAAGTTTCCTGCTGTCTTAGAGACTCTAGAAAGCGAGAGCGTGCTTCTGGCTCTAAAGTAGAGTGTGATCAATGGATGAGAACTCTGTTGTGTGTCACTTCAGAAATGGAGTTAAATCCCTGGCTCTGAGTCTTCCTATAAGCAAGACTTCGTTGCAGGTAAGGGCATTTACTTTACAGCTCAAACGAACTATATCGTTCACGAAGTTCACACGTTTCTCATCTTAACTGAGAAGCATTGGATGTGAGAGGACCTTTGCTTTGTATCAATTTCAAGCAGAGTTGAACTAGATATGGTCCGTTTGTATACGAAACACGGTTCTTTTGTTCTGAGCACACTCACGTTTCCTGCTGTATTAGAGATTCTAGAAAGCAAGAGCATGCTTCTTGCTCTAAAGCAGAGTGTGATCCATGGATGAGAACTGTGTTGTGTGTTTCCCTTCAGAAATGGAGTTAAATCACAGGATCTCTGTCTTCCTACAAGCAAGACTTCGTTTCAGGTAAGGGCAGTCACTTTTCATCTCAAACGAACTATATCGTTCACGTAGCTCACACATTTCTCATCTTAACTGAGAAGCATTTGATGTTAGAGTCCCTTTGCTTTGTATCAGTTTCAAGCAGTGTTGATCTAGATATATCTGTATGTATAGGATACACTGTTCTTTTCTTCTGAGCACACTCACATTTCCTGCTGTATTAGAGACTCTAGAAAGCAAGAGCGTGCTTGTTGCTCTAAAGCAGAGTGTGATCAATGGATGAGAACTCTGTTGTGAGTTTCACTTCAGAAGTGGAGTTAAATCCCAGGCTCTGAGTCTTCCTAAAAGCAATAATTCGTGTCAGGTAATGGATGTTACTTTACAGCTCAAAGGAACTACATCTTTCATGAAGCTCACACGTTTCTCATCTTAACTGACAAGCATCGGATGTTAGAGGACCATTGCTTTGTATCAGTTTCAGAAGCCTAGTTGGACTAGATATGGTCCGTATGTGTAAGAAACCCCGTTCTCTTGTTCTCAGCACACTCAGGTTTCCTGCTGTATTACAGACTCTAGAAAGCTAGAGCGTGCTTCTTGCTCTAAAGCAGAGTGTGATGAATAGAATAGAACTCTGTTGTGTGTTTCACTTCAGAAATGGAGTTAAATCCCTGGCTCTGAGTCTTCCTACAAGCAAGACTTTGTTTCAGTTAGGGGCATTTTCTTTACAGCTCAAACGATCTATATCGTTCACGAAGCTCACACGTTTCTCATCTTAACTGAGAAGCATTGGATGTGAGAGGACTTTTGCTTTGTATCAATTTCAAGCAGAGTTGAACTAGATATGGTCTGTATGTATGGGAAACACGGTTCTTTTCATCTGAGCACACTCACATTTACTGCTGTATTAGAGACTCTAGAAAGCAAGAGCGTGGTTCTTGCTCTAAAGCAGAGTGTGGTCCATGGGTGAGAACTGTGTTGTGTGTTTCCCTTCAGAAATGGAGTTAAATCCCCAGCTCTGAGTCTTCCTACAAGCAAGACTTCGTTTCAGTTTAGGGCTGTCACTTTTCAGCTCAAACAAACTACATCGTTCACAAAGCTCACACGTTTCTCATCTTAACTGAGAAGCATTGGATGTTAGAGGACCTTTGCTTTGTATCAATTTCAAGCAGAGTTGAACTAGATATGGTCCGTTTGTATACGAAACACGGTTCTTTTGTTCTGAGCACACTCACGTTTCCTGCTGTATTAGAGACTCTAGAAAGCAAGAGCGTGCTTCTTGCTCTAAAGCAGAGTGAGATCAATGGATGAGAACTCTCCTGTGTGTTTCACTTCAGAAATGGAGTTAAATCCCAGGCTCTGAGTCTTCCTACAAGCAAGACTTCGTTTCAGGTAAGGGCATCACTTTTCAGCTCAAACAAACTACATTGTTCACAAAGCTCACACGTTTCTCATCTTAACTGACAAGCATTGGATGTTAGAGGACCAGTGCTTTGTATCAGTTTCAGAAGCAGAGTTGGACTAGATATGATCCGTATGTGTAGGATACACCGTTCATTTGTTGTCAGCACACTCAAGTTTCCTGCTGTCTTAGAGACTCTAGAAAGCTAGAGTGTGCTTCTTGCTCTAAAGCAGAGTGTGATCAATGGATGAGAACTCTGCTGTGTGTTTCACTTCAGAAATGGAGTTAAATACCTGGCTATGAGTCTTCCTACAAAGAAGACTTCGTTTCAGGTAAGGGCAGTCACTTTACACCTCAAACGAACCACATCGTTCACGAAGCTCACACGTTTCTCATCTTAACTGACACGCATCGGATGTTAGAGGACTATTGCTTTGTATCAGTTTCAGAAGAAGAGTTGGACTAGATATGGTCCGTATGTGTAAGAAACCCCGTTCTTTTGTTCTCAGCACACTCAGGTTTCCTGCTGTCTTAGAGACTCTAGAAAGCTAGAGCGTGCTTCTTGCTCTAAAGCAGAGTGTGATGAATAGATGAGAACTCTGTTGTGTGTTTCACTTCAGAAATGGAGTTAAATCCCTGGCTCTGAGTCTTCCTACAAGCAAGATTTCGTTTCAGTTAAGGGCATTTTCTTTACAGCTCAAACGAACTATATCGTTCACGGAGCTCACACTTTTCTCATCTTAACTGAGAAGCATTGGATGTGAGAGGACCTTTGCTTTGTATCAATTTCAAGCAGAGTTGAACTAGATATGGTCTGTATGTATAGGAAACACGGTTCTTTTCATCTGAGCACACTCACATTTCCTGCTGTATTAGAGACTCTAGAAAGCAAGAGCGTGTTTCTTGCTCTAAAGCAGAGTGTGATCAATGTATGAAAACTCTCCTGTGTGTTTCACTTCAGAAATGGAGTTAAATCCCAGGCTCTGAGTCTTCCTACAAGCAAGACTTCATTTCAGGTAAGGGCATCACTTTTCAGCTCAAACAAACTACATCGTTCACAAAGCTCACACGTTTCTCATCTTAACTGAGAAGCATTGGATATTAGAGGACCAGTGATTTGTATCAGTTTCAGAAGCAGAGTTGGACTAGATATGATCCGTATGTGTAGGAAACACCATTCATTTGTTCTCAGCACACTCAAGTTTCCTGCTGTCTTAGAGACTCTAGAAAGCTTGAGCGTGCTTCTTGCTCTAAAGCAGAGTGTGATCAATGGATGAGAACTCTGTTGTGTGTTTCACTTCAGAAATGGATTTAAATCCCTGGCTCTGAGTCTTCCTACAAGCAGGACTTCGTTTCAGGTAAGGGCAGTCACTTTTCAGCTCAAACGAACTATATCATTCACGATGCTCACACGTTTCTCATCTTAACTGAGAAGCATTGGATGTTAGAGGACCTTTGCTTTGTATCAGTTTCAAGCAGTGTTGATCTAGATATATCTGTATGTATAGGATACACGGTTCTTTTCTTCTGAGGACACTCACATTTCCTGCTGTATTAGAGACTCTAGAAAGCAAGAGCGTGCTTGTTGCTCTAAAGCAGAGTGTGATCAATGGATGAGAACTCTGTTGTGAGTTTCACTTCAGAAGTGGAGTTAAATCCCAGGCTCTGAGTCTTCCTAAAGGCAAGAATTCATTTCAGGTAATGGAAGTTACTTTACAGCTCAAAGGAACTACAACGTTCACGAAGCTCACACGTTTCTCATCTTAACTGACAAGCATTGGATGTTAGAGGACCAGTGTTTTTTATCAGTTTCAGAAGCAGAGTTGGACTAGAAATGTTCCGTATGTGTAGGAAACACCGTTCATTTGTTGTCAGCACACTCAAGTTTCCTGCTGTCTTAGAGACTCTAGAAAGCTAGAGTGTGCTTCTTGCTCTAAAGCAGAGTGTGATCAATGGATGAGAACTCTGTTGTGTGTATCACTTCAGAAATGGAGTTAAATCCCTGGCTCTGAGTCTTCCTACAACCAGGACTTCGTTTCAGGTAAGGGAAGTCACTTTTCAGCTCAAAAGAACTATATCATTCACGAAGCTCACACGTTTCTCATCTTAACTGAGAAGCATTGGATGTTAGAGGACCTTTGCTTTGTATCAGTTTCAGAAGCAGAGTTGGACTAGATAAGGTCCATATGTGTAGGAAACACCCTTCATTTGTTCTCAGCACACTCAAGTTTCCTGCTGTCTTAGAAACTCTAGAAAGCTAGGGCATGCTTCTTGCTCTAATGCATAGTGTGAACAATGGAAGAGAACTCTGCTGTGTGTTTCACTTCAGAAATGGAGTTAAATCCCTGGCTCTGAGTCTTCCTATAAGCAAGAATTCGTTTCAGATAAGGGCATTTACTTTACAGCTCAAACGAACTATATCGTTCACGAAGCTCACATGTTTCTCATCTTAACTGAGAAGCATTGGATGTTAGAGGACCTTTGCTTTGTATCAGTTTCAAGCAGTGTTGATCTAGATATATCTGTATGTATAGGATACACGGTTCTTCTCTTCTGAGGACACTCACATTTCCTGCTGTATTAGAGACTCTAGAAAGCAAGAGCGTGCTTGTTGCTCTAAAGCAGAGTGTGATCAATGGATGAGAACTCTGTTGTGAGTTTCACTTCAGAAGTGGAGTTAAATCCCAGTCTCTGAGTCTTCCTAAAAGCAATAATTCGTGTCAGGTAATGGAAGTTACTTTAGAGCTCAAAGGAACTACATCTTTCATGAACCTCACACGTTTCTCATCTTAACTGACAAGCATCGGATGTTAGAGGCCCAGTGCTTTGTATCAGTTTCAGAAGCAGAGTTGGACTAGATATGGTCCGTATGTGTAAGAAACCCCGTTATTTTGTTCTCAGCACACTCAGGTTTCCTGCTGTATTACAGACTCTAGAAAGCTAGAGCGTGCTTCTTGCTCTAAAGCAGAGTGTGATGAATAGATGAGAACTCTGTTGTGTGTTTCACTTCAGAAATGGAGTTAAATCCCTGGCTCTGAGTCTTCCTACAAGCAAGACTTCGTTTCAGTTAGGGGCATTTTCTTTACTGCTCAAACGATCTATATCGTTCACGAAGCTCACACGTTTCTCATCTTAACTGAGAAGCATTGGATGTGAGAGGACTTTTGCTTTGTATCAATTTCAAGCAGAGTTGAACTAGATATGGTCTGTAAGTATAGGAAACACGGTTCTTTTCATCTGAGCACACTCACATTTACTGCTGTATTAGAGACTCTAGAAAGCAAGAGCGTGGTTCTTGCTCTAAAGCAGAGTGTGGTCCATGGGTATGAACTGTGTTGTGTGTTTCCCTTCAGAAATGGAGTTAAATCCCCGGCTCTGAGTCTTCCTACAAGCAAGACTTCATTTCAGTTAAGGGCTGTCACTTTTCAGCTCAAACAAACTACATCGTTCACAAAGCTCACACGTTTCTCATCTTAACTGAGAAGCATTGGATGTTAGAGGACCTTTGCTTTGTATCAATTTCAAGCAGAGTTGAACTAGATATGGTCCGTTTGTATACGAAACACGGTTCTTTTGTTCTGAGCACACTCACGTTTCCTGCTGTATTAGAGACTCTAGAAAGCAAGAGCGTGCTTCTTGCTCTAAAGCAGAGTGTGATCAATGGATTAGAACTCTCCTGTGTGTTTCACTTCAGAAATGGAGTTAAATGCCAGGCTCTGAGTCTTCCTACAAGCAAGACTTCGTTTCAGGTAAGGGCACTTACTTTACAGCTCAAACGAACTATATCGTTCACGAAGTTCACACATTTCTCATCTTAACTGAGAAGCATTGGATATTAGAGGACCAGTGATTTGTATCAGTTTCAGAAGCAGAGTTGAACTCGATATGATCCGTATGTATAGGAAACACCATTCATTTGTTCTCAGCACACTCAAGTTTCCTGCTGTCTTAGAGACTCTAGAAAGCTAGAGCGTGCTTCTGGCTCTAAAGCAGAGTGTGATCAATGGATGAGAACTCTGTTGTGTGTCACTTCAGAAATGGAGTTAAATCCCTGGCTCTGAGTCTTCCTATAAGCAAGACTTCGTTGCAGGTAAGGGCACTTACTTTACAGCTCAAACGAACTATATCGTTCACGAAGTTCACACATTTCTCATCTTAACTGAGAAGCATTGGATGTGAGAGTACCTTTGCTTTGTATCAATTTCAAGCAGAGTTGAACTAGATATGGTCCGTTTGTATAGGAAACACGGTTCTTTTGTTCTGAGCACACTCACGTTTCCTGCTGTATTAGAGACTCTAGAAAGCAAGAGCGTGCTTCTTGCTCTAAAGCAGAGTGAGATCCATGGATGAGAACTGTGTTGTGTGTTTCCCTTCAGAAATGGAGTTAAATCACAGGATCTCTGTCTTCCTACAAGCAAGACTTCGTTTCAGGTAAGGGCAGTCACTTTTCATCTCAAACGAACTATATCGTTCACGAAGCTCACACATTTCTCATCTTAACAGAGAAGCATTGGATGTTAGAGTCCCTTTGCTTTGTATCAGTTTCAAGCAGTGTTGATCTAGATATATCTGTATGTATAGGATACACGGTTCTTTTCTTCTGAGCACACTCACATTTCCTGCTGTATTAGAGACTCTAGAAAGCAAGAGCGTGCTTGTTGCTCTAAAGCAGAGTGTGATCAATTGATGAGAAATCTGTTGTGAGTTTCACTTCAGAAGTGGAGTTAAATCCCAGTCTCTGAGTCTTCCTAAAAGCAATAATTCGTGTCAGGTAATGGAAGTTACTTTAGAGCTCAAAGGAACTACATCTTTCATGAACCTCACACGTTTCTCATCTTAACTGACAAGCATCGGATGTTAGAGGCCCAGTGCTTTGTATCAGTTTCAGAAGCAGAGTTGGACTAGATATGGTCCGTATGTGTAAGAAACCCCGTTATTTTGTTCTCAGCACACTCAGGTTTCCTGCTGTATTACAGACTCTAGAAAGCTAGAGCGTGCTTCTTGCTCTAAAGCAGAGTGTGATGAATAGATGAGAACTCTGTTGTGTGTTTCACTTCAGAAATGGAGTTAAATCCCTGGCTCTGAGTCTTCCTACAAGCAAGACTTCGTTTCAGTTAGGGGCATTTTCTTTACTGCTCAAACGATCTATATCGTTCACGAAGCTCACACGTTTCTCATCTTAACTGAGAAGCATTGGATGTGAGAGGACTTTTGCTTTGTATCAATTTCAAGCAGAGTTGAACTAGATATGGTCTGTAAGTATAGGAAACACGGTTCTTTTCATCTGAGCACACTCACATTTACTGCTGTATTAGAGACTCTAGAAAGCAAGAGCGTGGTTCTTGCTCTAAAGCAGAGTGTGGTCCATGGGTATGAACTGTGTTGTGTGTTTCCCTTCAGAAATGGAGTTAAATCCCCGGCTCTGAGTCTTCCTACAAGCAAGACTTCATTTCAGTTAAGGGCTGTCACTTTTCAGCTCAAACAAACTACATCGTTCACAAAGCTCACACGTTTCTCATCTTAACTGAGAAGCATTGGATGTTAGAGGACCTTTGCTTTGTATCAATTTCAAGCAGAGTTGAACTAGATATGGTCCGTTTGTATACGAAACACGGTTCTTTTGTTCTGAGCACACTCACGTTTCCTGCTGTATTAGAGACTCTAGAAAGCAAGAGCGTGCTTCTTGCTCTAAAGCAGAGTGTGATCAATGGATTAGAACTCTCCTGTGTGTTTCACTTCAGAAATGGAGTTAAATGCCAGGCTCTGAGTCTTCCTACAAGCAAGACTTCGTTTCAGGTAAGGGCACTTACTTTACAGCTCAAACGAACTATATCGTTCACGAAGTTCACACATTTCTCATCTTAACTGAGAAGCATTGGATATTAGAGGACCAGTGATTTGTATCAGTTTCAGAAGCAGAGTTGAACTAGATATGATCCGTATGTATAGGAAACACCATTCATTTGTTCTCAGCACACTCAAGTTTCCTGCTGTCTTAGAGACTCTAGAAAGCTAGAGCGTGCTTCTGGCTCTAAAGCAGAGTGTGATCAATGGATGAGAACTCTGTTGTGTGTCACTTCAGATATGGAGTTAAATCCCTGGCTCTGAGTCTTCCTATAAGCAAGACTTCGTTGCAGGTAAGGGCACTTACTTTACAGCTCAAACGAACTATATCGTTCACGAAGTTCACACATTTCTCATCTTAACTGAGAAGCATTGGATGTGAGAGTACCTTTGCTTTGTATCAATTTCAAGCAGAGTTGAACTAGATATGGTCCGTTTGTATAGGAAACACGGTTCTTTTGTTCTGAGCACACTCACGTTTCCTGCTGTATTAGAGACTCTAGAAAGCAAGAGCGTGCTTCTTGCTCTAAAGCAGAGTGAGATCCATGGATGAGAACTGTGTTGTGTGTTTCCCTTCAGAAATGGAGTTAAATCACAGGATCTCTGTCTTCCTACAAGCAAGACTTCGTTTCAGGTAAGGGCAGTCACTTTTCATCTCAAACGAACTATATCGTTCACGAAGCTCACACATTTCTCATCTTAACAGAGAAGCATTGGATGTTAGAGTCCCTTTGCTTTGTATCAGTTTCAAGCAGTGTTGATCTAGATATATCTGTATGTATAGGATACACGGTTCTTTTCTTCTGAGCACACTCACATTTCCTGCTGTATTAGAGACTCTAGAAAGCAAGAGCATGCTTGTTGCTCTAAAGCAGAGTGTGATCAATTGATGAGAAATCTGTTGTGAGTTTCACTTCAGAAGTGGAGTTAAATCCCAGGCTCTGAGTCTTCCTACAAGCAAGAATTCGTTTCAGGTAAGGGAAGTTACTTTACAGCTCAAAGGAACTACATCGTTCACGAAGCTCACACGTTTCTCATCTTAACTGACAAGCATTGGTTGTTAGAGGACCAGTGCTTTGTATCAGTTTCAGAAGCATAGTTGGACTGGATATGATCCGTATGTGTAGGAAACACCGTTCATTTGTTGTCAGCACACTCAAGTTTCCTGCTGTCTTAGAGAATCTAGAAAGCTAGAGTGTGCTTCTTGCTCTAAAGTAGAGTGTGATCAATGGATGAGAACTCTGCTGTGTGTTTCACTTCAGAAATGGAGTTAAATACCTGGCTATGAGTCTTCCTACAAAGAAGACTTCGTTTCAGGTAAGGGCAGTCACTTTTCAGCTCAAAAGAACTATATCGTTCACGAAGCTCACACGTTTCTCATCTTAACTGAGAAGCATTGGATGTTAGAGGACCTTTGCTTTGTATCAATTTCAAGCAGAGTTGAACTAGATATGGTCCGTTTGAATAGGAAACACGGTTCTTTTGTTCTGAGCACACTCACATTTCCTGCTCTATTAGAGACTCTAGAAAGCAAGAGCGTGCTTCTTGCTCTAAAGCAGAGTGTGATCAATGGATGAGAACTGTGTTGTGTGTTTCCCTTCAGAAATGGAGTTAAATCACAGGATCTCTGTCTTCCTACAAGCAAGACTTCGTTTCAGGTAAGGGCACTCACTTTTCAGCTCAAACGAACTACATCATTCAGGAAGCTCACAGATTTCTCATCTTAACTGACAAGCATCGGATATTAGAGGACCAGTGCTTTGTATCAGTTTCAGAAGCAGAGTTGGACTAGATAAGGTCCATATGTGTAGGAAACACCGTTCATTTGTTCTCAGCACACTCAAATTTCCTGCTGTCTTAGAAACTCCAGAAAGCTAGAGCATGCTTCTTGCTCTAATGCATAGTGTGAACAATGGAAGAGAACTCTCCTGTGTGTTTCA
Organism: Onychomys leucogaster; assembly: GCA_949786385.1. NCBI lineage: Eukaryota > Metazoa > Chordata > Mammalia > Rodentia > Cricetidae > Onychomys > Onychomys leucogaster. Next base: position 654,377 of record CATKUP010000146.1, on the reverse strand, counting down.
CTTCAGAAATGGAGTTAAATCCCTGGCTCTGAGTCTTCCTATAAGCAAGAATTCGTTTCAGGTAAGGGCATTTACTTTACAGCTCAAACGAACTATATCGTTCACGAAGCTCACATGTTTCTCATCTTAACTGAGAAGCATTGGATGTTAGAGGACCTTTGCTTTGTATCAGTTTCAAGCAGTGTTGATCTAGATATATCTGTATGTATAGGATACACGGTTCTTTTCTTCTGAGGACACTCACATTTCCTGCTGTATTAGAGACTCTAGAAAGCAAGAGCATGCTTGTTGCTCTAAAGCAGAGTGTGATCAATGGATGAGAACTCTGTTGTGAGTTTCACTTCAGAAGTGGAGTTAAATCCCAGTCTCTGAGACTTCCTAAAAGCAATAAGTCGTGTCAGGTAATGGAAGTTACTTTACAGCTCAAAGGAACTACATCTTTTATGAAGCTCACACGTTTCTCATCTTAACTGACAAGCATCGGATGTTAGAGGACCATTGCTTTGTATCAGTTTCAGAAGCAGAGTTGGACTAGATAAGGTCCGTATGTGTAAGAAACCCCGTTCTTTTGTTCTCAGCACACTCAGGTTTCCTGCTCTATTACAGACTCTAGAAAGCTAGAGCGTGCTTCTTGCTCTAAAGCAGAGTGTTATGAATAGATGAGAACTCTGTTGTGTGTTTCACTTCAGAAATGGAGTTAAATCCCTGGCTCTGAGTCTTCCTACAAGCAAGACTTCGTTTCAGTTAGGGGCATTTTCTTTACAGCTCAAACGATCTATATCGTTCACGAAGCTCACACGTTTCTCATCTTAACTGAGAAGCATTGGATGTTAGAGGACCTTTGCTTTGTATCAATTTCAAGCAGAGTTGAACTAGATATGGTCCGTTTGTATAGGAAACACGGTTCTTTTGTTTTGAGCACACTCACGTTTCCTGCTGTATTAGAGACTCTAGAAAGCAAGAGCGTGCTTCTTGCTCTAAAGCAGAGTGTGATCAATGGATGAGAACTCTCCTGTGTGTTTCACTTAGAAATGGAGTTAAATCCCTGGCTCTGAGTCTTCCTACAACCAGGACTTAGTTTCAGGTAAGGGAAGTCACTTTTCAGCTCAAAAGAACTATATCATTCACGAAGCTCACACGTTTCTCATCTTAACTGAGAAGCATTGGATGTTAGAGGACCTTTGCTTTGTTTCAGTTTCAGAAGCAGAGTTGGACTAGATAAGGTCCATATGTGTAGGAAACACCGTTCATTTGTTCTCAGCACACTCAAATTTCCTGCTGTCTTAGAAACTCCAGAAAGCTAGAGCATGCTTCTTGCTCTAATGCATAGTGTGAACAATGGAAGAGAACTCTCCTGTGTGTTTCACTTCAGAAATGGAGTTAAATCCCTGGCTCTGAGTCTTCCTATAAGCAAGAATTCGTTTCAGGTAAGGGCATTTACTTTACAGCTCAAACGAACTATATCGTTCACGAAGCTCACATGTTTCTCATCTTAACTGAGAAGCATTGGATGTTAGAGGACCTTTGCTTTGTATCAGTTTCAAGCAGTGTTGATCTAGATATATCTGTATGTATAGGATACACGGTTCTTCTCTTCTGAGGACACTCACATTTCCTGCTGTATTAGAGACTCTAGAAAGCAAGAGCGTGCTTGTTGCTCTAAAGCAGAGTGTGATCAATGGATGAGAACTCTGTTGTGAGTTTCACTTCAGAAGTGGAGTTAAATCCCAGTCTCTGAGTCTTCCTAAAAGCAATAATTCGTGTCAGGTAATGGAAGTTACTTTAGAGCTCAAAGGAACTACATCTTTCATGAACCTCACACGTTTCTCATCTTAACTGACAAGCATCGGATGTTAGAGGCCCAGTGCTTTGTATCAGTTTCAGAAGCAGAGTTGGACTAGATATGGTCCGTATGTGTAAGAAACCCCGTTATTTTGTTCTCAGCACACTCAGGTTTCCTGCTGTATTACAGACTCTAGAAAGCTAGAGCGTGCTTCTTGCTCTAAAGCAGAGTGTGATGAATAGATGAGAACTCTGTTGTGTGTTTCACTTCAGAAATGGAGTTAAATCCCTGGCTCTGAGTCTTCCTACAACAAGACTTCGTTTCAGTTAGGGGCATTTTCTTTACTGCTCAAACGATCTATATCGTTCACGAAGCTCACACGTTTCTCATCTTAACTGAGAAGCATTGGATGTGAGAGGACTTTTGCTTTGTATCAATTTCAAGCATAGTTGAACTAGATATGGTCTGTAAGTATAGGAAACACGGTTCTTTTCATCTGAGCACACTCACATTTACTGCTGTATTAGAGACTCTAGAAAGCAAGAGCGTGGTTCTTGCTCTAAAGCAGAGTGTGGTCCATGGGTATGAACTGTGTTGTGTGTTTCCCTTCAGAAATGGAGTTAAATCCCCGGCTCTGAGTCTTCCTACAAGCAAGACTTCATTTCAGTTAAGGGCTGTCACTTTTCAGCTCAAACAAACTACATTGTTCACAAAGCTCACACGTTTCTCATCTTAACTGAGAAGCATTGGATGTTAGAGGACCTTTGTTTTGTATCAATTTCAAGCAGAGTTGAACTAGATATGGTCCGTTTGTATACGAAACACGGTTCTTTTGTTCTGAGCACACTCACGTTTCCTGCTGTATTAGAGACTCTAGAAATCAAGAGCGTGCTTCTTGCTCTAAAGCAGAGTGTGATCAATGGATTAGAACTCTCCTGTGTGTTTCACTTCAGAAATGGAGTTAAATGCCAGGCTCTGAGTCTTCCTACAAGCAAGACTTCGTTTCAGGTAAGGGCACTTACTTTACAGCTCAAACGAACTATATCGTTCACGAAGTTCACACATTTCTCATCTTAACTGAGAAGCATTGGATATTAGAGGACCAGTGATTTGTATCAGTTTCAGAAGCAGAGTTGAACTAGATATGATCCGTATGTATAGGAAACACCGTTCATTTGTTCTCAGCACACTCAAGTTTCCTGCTGTCTTAGAGACTCTAGAAAGCTAGAGCGTGCTTCTGGCTCTAAAGCAGAGTGTGATCAATGGATGAGAACTCTGTTGTGTGTCACTTCAGAAATGGAGTTAAATCCCTGGCTCTGAGTCTTCCTATAAGCAAGACTTCGTTGCAGGTAAGGGCACTTACTTTACAGCTCAAACGAACTATATCGTTCACGAAGTTCACACATTTCTCATCTTAACTGAGAAGCATTGGATGTGAGAGTACCTTTGCTTTGTATCAATTTCAAGCAGAGTTGAACTAGATATGGTCCGTTTGTATAGGAAACACGGTTCTTTTGTTCTGAGCACACTCACGTTTCCTGCTGTATTAGAGACTCTAGAAAGCAAGAGCGTGCTTCTTGCTCTAAAGCAGAGTGAGATCCATGGATGAGAACTGTGTTGTGTGTTTCCCTTCAGAAATGGAGTTAAATCACAGGATCTCTGTCTTCCTACAAGCAAGACTTCGTTTCAGGTAAGGGCAGTCACTTTTCATCTCAAACGAACTATATCGTTCACGAAGCTCACACATTTCTCATCTTAACAGAGAAGCATTGGATGTTAGAGTCCCTTTGCTTTGTATCAGTTTCAAGCAGTGTTGATCTAGATATATCTGTATGTATAGGATACACGGTTCTTTTCTTCTGAGCACACTCACATTTCCTGCTGTATTAGAGACTCTAGAAAGCAAGAGCGTGCTTGTTGCTCTAAAGCAGAGTGTGATCAATTGATGAGAACTCTGTTGTGAGTTTCACTTCAGAAGTGGAGTTAAATCCCAGGCTCTGAGTCTTCCTACAAGCAAGAATTCGTTTCAGGTAAGGGAAGTTACTTTACAGCTCAAAGGAACTACATCGTTCACGAAGCTCACACGTTTCTCATCTTAACTGACAAGCATTGGTTGTTAGAGGACCAGTGCTTTGTATCAGTTTCAGAAGCATAGTTGGACTGGATATGATCCGTATGTGTAGGAAACACCGTTCATTTGTTGTCAGCACACTCAAGTTTCCTGCTGTCTTAGAGAATCTAGAAAGCTAGAGTGTGCTTCTTGCTCTAAAGTAGAGTGTGATCAATGGATGAGAACTCTGCTGTGTGTTTCACTTCAGAAATGGAGTTAAATACCTGGCTATGAGTCTTCCTACAAAGAAGACTTCGTTTCAGGTAAGGGCAGTCACTTTTCAGCTCAAAAGAACTATATCGTTCACGAAGCTCACACGTTTCTCATCTTAACTGAGAAGCATTGGATGTTAGAGGACCTTTGCTTTGTATCAATTTCAAGCAGAGTTGAACTAGATATGGTCCGTTTGAATAGGAAACACGGTTCTTTTGTTCTGAGCACACTCACGTTTCCTGCTGTATTAGAGACTCTAGAAAGCAAGAGCGTGCTTCTTGCTCTAAAGCAGAGTGTGATCAATGGATGAGAACTGTGTTGTGTGTTTCCCTTCAGAAATGGAGTTAAATCACAGGATCTCTGTCTTCCTACAAGCAAGACTTCGTTTCAGGTAAGGGCAGTCACTTTACAGCTCAAACGAACTACATCATTCAGGAAGCTCACAGATGTCTCATCTTAACTGACAAGCATCGGATATTAGAGGACCAGTGCTTTGTATCAGTTTCAGAAGCAGAGTTGGACTAGATAAGGTCCATATGTGTAGGAAACACCGTTCATTTGTTCTCAGCACACTCAAATTTCCTGCTGTCTTAGAAACTCCAGAAAGCTAGAGCATGCTTCTTGCTCTAATGCATAGTGTGAACAATGTAAGAGAACTCTCCTGTGTGTTTCACTTCATAAATGGAGTTAAATCCCTGGCTCTGAGTCTTCCTATAAGCAAGAATTCGTTTCAGGTAAGGGCATTTACTTTACAGCTCAAACGAACTATATCGTTCACGAAGCTCACATGTTTCTCATCTTAACTGAGAAGCATTGGATGTTAGAGGACCTTTGCTTTGTATCAGTTTCAAGCAGTGTTGATCTAGATATATCTGTAGGTATAGGATACACGGTTCTTTTCTTCTGAGCACACTCACATTTCCTGCTGTATTAGAGACTCTAGAAAGCAAGAGCGTGCTTGTTGCTCTAAAGCAGAGTGTGATCAATTGATGAGAACTCTGTTGTGAGTTTCACTTCAGAAGTGGAGTTAAATCCCAGGCTCTGAGTCTTCCTACAAGCAAGAATTCGTTTCAGGTAAGGGAAGTTACTTTACAGCTCAAAGGAACTACATCGTTCACGAAGCTCACACGTTTCTCATCTTAACTGACAAGCATTGGTTGATAGAGGACCAGTGCTTTGTATCAGTTTCAGAAGCAGAGTTGGACTGGATATGATCCGTATGTGTAGGAAACACCGTTCATTTGTTGTCAGCACACTCAAGTTTCCTGCTGTCTTAGAGACTCTAGAAAGCTAGAGTGTGCTTCTTGCTCTAAAGCAGAGTGTGATCAATGGATGAGAACTCTGCTGTGTGTTTCACTTCAGAAATGGAGTTAAATACCTGGCTATGAGTCTTCCTACAAAGAAGACTTCGTTTCAGGTAAGGGCAGTCACTTTACAGCTCAAACGAACTACATCGTTCACGAAGCTCACACGTTTCTCATCTTAACTGACAAGCATCGGATGTTAGAGGACTATTGCTTTGTATCAGTTTCAGAAGCAGAGTTGGACTAGATATGGTCCGTATGTGTAAGAAACCCCGTTCATTTGTTCTCAGCACACTCAGGTTTCCTGCTGGATTACAGACTCTAGAAAGCTAGAGCGTGCTTCTTGCTCTAAAGCAGAGTGTGATGAATAGATGAGAACTCTGTTGTGTGTTTCACTTCAGAAGTGGAGTTAAATCCCTGGCTCTGAGTCTTCCTACAAGCAAGACTTCGTTTCAGTTAAGGGCATTTTCTTTACAGCTCAAACGAACTATATCGTTCACGAAGCTCACACGTTTCTCATCTTAACTGAGAAGCATTGGATGTGAGAGGACCTTTGCTTTGTATCAATTTCAAGCAGAGTTGAACTAGATATGGTCTGTATGTATAGGAAACACGGTTCTTTTCATCTGAGCACACTCACATTTCCTGCTGTATTAGAGACACTAGAAAGCAAGAGCGTGTTTCTTGCTCTAAAGCAGAGTGTGATCAATGTATGAAAACTCTCCTGTGTGTTTCACTTCAGAAATGGAGTTAAATCCCATGCTCTGAGTCTTCCTACAAGCAAGACTTCGTTTCAGGTAAGGGCATCACTTTTCAGCTCAAACAAACTACATCGTTCACAAAGCTCACACGTTTCTCATCTTAAATGACAAGCATTGGATATTAGAGGACCAGTGATTTGTATCAGTTTCAGAAGCAGAGTTGGACTAGATATGATCCGTATGTGTAGGAAACACCGTTCATTTGTTCTCAGCACACTCAAGTTTCCTGCTGTCTTAGAGACTCTAGAAAGCTAGAGCATGCTTCTTGCTCTAAAGCAGAGTGTGATCAATGGATGAGAACTCTGTTGTGTCTTTCACTTCAGAAATGGAGTTAAATCCCTGGCTCTGAGTCTTCCTATAAGCAAGACTTCGTTACAGGTAAGGGCATTTACTTTACAGCTCAGACGAACTATATCGTTCACGAAGCTCACACGTTTCTCATCTTAACTGAGAAGCATTGGATGTGAGAGGACCTTTGCTTTGTATCAATTTCAAGCAGAGTTGAACTAGATATGGTCCGTTTGTATAGGAAACACGGTTCTTTTGTTCTGAGCACACTCACAATTCCTGCTGTATTAGAGACTCTAGAAAGCAAGAGCGTACTTCTTGCTCTAAAGCAGAGTGTGATCCATGGATGACAACTGTGTTGTCTGTTTCCCTTCAGAAATGGAGTTAAATCACAGGATCTCTGTCTTCCTACAAGCAAGACTTCGTTTCAGGTAAGGGCACTCACTTTTCAGCTCAAACAAACTACATCGTTCACAAAGCTCACACGTTTCTCCTCTTAACTGACAAGCATTGGATGTTAGAGGACCAGTGATTTGTATCACTTTCAGAAGAAGAGTTGGAGTAGATATGATCCGTATGTGTAGGAAACACCGTTCTTTTTTTCTCATCACACATATGTTTCCTGCTGTCTTAGAGACACTAGAAAGCTAGAGCGTGCTTCTTGCTCTAAAGCAGTGTGTGATCAATGGATGAGAACTCTGTTGTGTGTATCACTTCAGAAATGGAGTTAAATCCCTGGCTCTGAGTCTTCCTACAAGCAGGACTTCATTTCAGGTAAGGGCAGTCACTTTTCAGCTCAAACGAACTATATCATTCACGATGCTCACACGTTCCTCATCTTAACTGAGAAGCATTGGATGTTAGAGGACCTTTGCTTTGTATCAATTTCAAGCAGAGTTGAACTAGACATGGTCCGTTTGTATAGGAAACATGGTTCTTTTGTTCTGAGCACACTCACGTTTCCTGCTGTATTAGAGACTCTAGAAAGCAAGAGGGTGCTTCTTGCTCTAAAGCAGTGTGTGATCAATGGATGAGAACTCTATTGTGTGTATCACTTCAGAAATGGAGTTATATCCCTGGCTCTGAGTCTTCCTACAAGCAGGACTTCGTTTAAGGTAAGGGCAGTCAATTTTCAGCTCAAACGAACTATATCATTCACGATGCTCACACGTTTCTCATCTTAACTGAGAAGCATTGGATGTTAGAGGACCTTTGCTTTGTATCAATTTCAAGCAGAGTTGAACTAGATATGGTCCGTTTGTATAGGAAACACCGTTCATTTGTTCTCAGCACACTCAAATTTCCTGCTGTCTTAGAAACTCTAGAATCCTAGAGCATGCTTCTTGCTCTAATGCATAGTGTGAACAATGGAAGAGAACTCTGCTGTGTGTTTCACTTCATAAATGGAGTTAAATCCCTGGCTCTCAGTCTTCCTATAAGCAAGAATTCGTTTCAGGTAAGGGCATTTACTTTACAGCTCAAACGAACAATATCGTTCACGAAGCTCACATGTTTCTCATCTTAACTGAGAAGCATTGGATGTTAGAGGACCTTTGCTTTGTATCAGTTTCAAGCAGTGTTGATCTAGATATATCTGTATGTATAGGATACACGGTTCTTTTCTTCTGAGGACACTCACATTTCCTGATGTATTAGAGACTCTAGAAAGCAAGAGCGTGCTTGTTGCTCTAAAGCAGAGTGTGATCAATGGATGAGAACTCTGTTGTGTGTTTCACTTCAGAAATGGAGTTAAATACCTGGCTATGAGTCTTCCTACAAAGAAGACTTCGTTTCAGGTAAGGGCAGTCACTTTACAGCTCAAACGAACTACATCGTTCACGAAGCTCACACGTTTCTCATCTTAACTGACAAGCATCGGATGTTAGAGGACTATTGCTTTGTATCAGTTTCAGAAGCAGAGTTGGACTAGATATGGTCCGTATGTGTAAGAAACCCCGTTCTTTTGTTCTCAGCACACTCAGGTTTCCTGCTGTATTACAGACTCTGTAAAGCTAGAGCGTGCTTCTTGCTCTAAAGCAGAGTATGATGAATAGATGAGAACTCTGTTGTGTGTTTCACTTCAGAAATGGAGTTAAATCCCTGGCTCTGAGTCTTCCTACAAGCAAGACTTCGTTTCAGTTAAGGGCACTTTCTTTACAGCTCAAACGAACTATATCGTTCACGAAGCTCACACGTTTCTCATCTTAACTGAGAAGCATTGGATGTGAGAGGACCTTTGCTTTGTATCAATTTCAAGCAGAGTTGAACTAGATATGGTCTGTATGTATAGGAAACACGGTTCTTTTCATCTGAGCACACTCACATTTCCTGCTGTATTAGAGACACTAGAAAGCAAGAGCGTGTTTCTTGCTCTAAAGCAGAGTGTGATCAATGTATGAAAACTCTCCTGTGTGTTTCACTTCAGAAATGGAGTTAAATCCCATGCTCTGAGTCTTCCTACAAGCAAGACTTCGTTTCAGGTAAGGGCATCACTTTTCAGCTCAAACAAACTACATCGTTCACAAAGCTCACACGTTTTTCATCTTAACTGAGAAGCATTGGATATTAGAGGACCAGTGATTTGTATCAGTTTCAGAAGCAGAGTTGGACTAGATATGATCCGTATGTGTAGGAAACACCGTTCATTTGTTCTCAGCACACTCAAGTTTCCTGCTGTCTTAGAGACTCTAGAAAGCTAGAGCATGCTTCTTGCTCTAAAGCAGAGTGTGATCAATGGATGAGAACTCTGTTGTGTCTTTCACTTCAGAAATGGAGTTAAATCCCTGGCTCTCAGTCTTCCTATAAGCAAGACTTCGTTACAGGTAAGGGCATTTACTTTACAGCTCAGACGAACTATATCGTTCACGAAGCTCACACGTTTCTCATCTTAACTGAGAAGCATTGGATGTGAGAGGACCTTTGCTTTGTATCAATTTCAAGCAGAGTTGAACTAGATATGGTCCGTTTGTATAGGAAACACGGTTCTTTTGTTCTGAGCACACTCAAAATTCCTGCTGTATTAGAGACTCTAGAAAGCAAGAGCGTACTTCTTGCTCTAAAGCAGAGTGTGATCCATGGATGACAACTGTGTTGTCTGTTTCCCTTCAGAAATGGAGTTAAATCACAGGATCTCTGTCTTCCTACAAGCAAGACTTCGTTTCAGGTAAGGGCACTCACTTTTCAGCTCAAACAAACTACATCGTTCACAAAGCTCACACGTTTCTCCTCTTAACTGACAAGCATTGGATGTTAGAGGACCAGTGATTTGTATCACTTTCAGAAGAAGAGTTGGAGTAGATATGATCCGTATGTGTAGGAAACACCGTTCTTTTTTTCTCATCACACATATGTTTCCTGCTGTCTTAGAGACACTAGAAAGCTAGAGCGTGCTTCTTGCTCTAAAGCAGTGTGTGATCAATGGATGAGAACTCTGTTGTGTGTATCACTTCAGAAATGGAGTTAAATCCCTGGCTCTGAGTCTTCCTACAAGCAGGACTTCGTTTCAGGTAAGGGCAGTCACTTTTCAGCTCAAACGAACTATATCATTCACGATGCTCACACGTTCCTCATCTTAACTGAGAAGCATTGGATGTTAGAGGACCTTTGCTTTGTATCAATTTCAAGCAGAGTTGAACTAGACATGGTCCGTTTGTATAGGAAACATGGTTCTTTTGTTCTGAGCACACTCACGTTTCCTGCTGTATTAGAGACTCTAGAAAGCAAGAGGGTGCTTCTTGCTCTAAAGCAGTGTGTGATCAATGGATGAGAACTCTATTGTGTGTATCACTTCAGAAATGGAGTTATATCCCTGGCTCTGAGTCTTCCTACAAGCAGGACTTCGTTTAAGGTAAGGGCAGTCAATTTTCAGCTCAAACGAACTATATCATTCACGATGCTCACACGTTTCTCATCTTAACTGAGAAGCATTGGATGTTAGAGGACCTTTGCTTTGTATCAATTTCAAGCAGAGTTGAACTAGATATGGTCCGTTTGTATAGGAAACACCGTTCATTTGTTCTCAGCACACTCAAATTTCCTGCTGTCTTAGAAACTCTAGAATCCTAGAGCATGCTTCTTGCTCTAATGCATAGTGTGAACAATGGAAGAGAACTCTGCTGTGTGTTTCACTTCATAAATGGAGTTAAATCCCTGGCTCTGAGTCTTCCTACAAGCAAGAATTCGTTTCAGGTAAGGGCATTTACTTTACAGCTCAAACGAACTATATCGTTCACGAAGCTCACATGTTTCTCATCTTAACTGAGAAGCATTGGATGTTAGAGGACTATTGCTTTGTATCAGTTTCAGAAGCAGAGTTGGACTAGATATGGTCCGTATGTGTAAGAAACCCCGTTCTTTTGTTCTCAGCACACTCAGGTTTCCTGCTGTATTACAGACTCTGTAAAGCTAGAGCGTGCTTCTTGCTCTAAAGCAGAGTATGATGAATAGATGAGAACTCTGTTGTGTGTTTCACTTCAGAAATGGAGTTAAATCCCTGGCTCTGAGTCTTCCTACAAGCAAGACTTCGTTTCAGTTAAGGGCACTTTCTTTCCACCTCTAACGAACTATATCATTCTCGAAGCTCACACGTTTCTCATCTTAACTGAGAAGCATTGGATGTGAGAGGACTTTTGCTTTGTATCAATTTCAAGCAGAGTTGAACTAGATATGGTCTGTATGTATAGGAAACACGGTTCTTTTCATCTGAGCACACTCACATTTCCTGCTGTATTAGAGACTCTAGAAAGCAAGAGCGTGTTTCTTGCTCTAAAGCAGAGTGTGATCAATGTATGAAAACTCTCCTGTGTGTTTCACTTCAGAAATGGAGTTAAATCCCAGGCTCTGAGTCTTCCTACAAGCAAGACTTCGTTTCAGGTAAGGGCATCACTTTTCAGCTCAAACAAACTACATCGTTCACAAAGCTCACAGGTTTCTCATCTTAACTGAGAAGCATTGGATATTAGAGGACCAGTGATTTGTATCAGCTTCAGAATCAGAGTTGGACTAGATATGATCCATATGTGTAGGAAACACCGTTCATTTGTTCTCAGCACACTCAAGTTTCCTGCTGTCTTAGAGACTCTAGAAAGCTAGAGCGTGCTTCTTGCTCTAAAGCAGAGTGTCATCAATGGATGAGAACTCTGTTGTGTGTTTCACTTCAGAAATGGAGTTAAATCCCTGGCTCTGAGTCTTCCTATAAGCAAGACTTCGTTACAGGTAAGGGCAGTCACTTTACAGCTCAAACGAACTGCATCGTTCACGAAACTCACACGTTTCTCATCTTAACTGAGAAGCATTAGATGTGAGAGGTCCTTTGCTTTGTATCAATTTCAAGCAGTGTTGAACTAGATATGGTCCGTTTGTATAGGAAACACGGTTCTTTTGTTCTGAGCACACTCACATATCCTGCTGTATTAGAGACTCTAGAAAGCAAGAGCGTACTTCTTGCTCTAAAGCAGAGTGTGATCCATGGATGAGAACTGTGTTGTGTGTTTCCCTTCAGAAATGGAGTTAAATCACAGGATCTCTGTCTTCCTACAAGCAAGACTTCCTTTCAGGTAAGGGCACTCACTTTTCAGCTCAAACAAACTACATCGTTCACAAAGCTCACACGTTTCTCCTCTTAACTGACAAGCATTGGATGTTAGAGGACCAGTGATTTGTATCACTTTCAGAGGCAGAGTTGGACTAGATATGATCCGTATGTGTAGGAAACACCGTTCTTTTTTTCTCATCACACTCAAGTTTCCTGCTGTCTTAGAGACTCTAGAAAGCTAGAGCGTGCTTCTTGCTCTAAAGCAGTGTGTGATCAATGGATGAGAACTCTGTTGTGTGTATCACTTCAGAAATGGAGTTAAATCCCTGGCTCTGAGTCTTCCTATAAGCAAGACTTCGTTGCAGGTAAGGGCATTTACTTTACAGCTCAAACGAACTATATCATTCCCGAGGTTCACACGTTTCTCATCTTAAATGAGAAGCATTGGATGTGAGAGGACCTTTGCTTTGTATCAATTTCAAGCAGAGTTGAACTAGATATGGTCCTTTTGTATAGGAAACACGGTTCTTTTGTTCTGAGCACACTCACATTTCCTGCTGTATTAGAGATTCTAGAAAGCAAGAGCGTGCTTCTTGCTCTAAAGCAGAGTGTGATCCATGGATGAGAACTGTGTTGTGTGTTTCCCTTCAGAAATGGAGTTAAATCACAGGATCTCTGTCTTCCTACAAGCAAGACTTCGTTTCAGGTAAGGGCAGTCACTTTTCATCTCAAACGAACTATATCGTTCACGAAGCTCACACATTTCTCATCTTAACAGAGAAGCATTGGATGTTAGAGTGCCTTTGCTTTGTATCAGTTTCAAGCAGTGTTGATCTAGATACATCTGTATGTATAGGATACACGGTTCTTTTCTTCTGAGCACACTCACATTTCCTGCTGTATTAGAGACTCTAGAAAGCAAGAGCGTGCTTGTTGCTCTAAAGCAGAGTGTGATCAATTGATGAGAACTCTGTTGTGAGTTTCACTTCAGAAGTGGAGTTAAATCCCAGGCTCTGAGTCTTCCTACAAGCAAGACTTCGTTTCAGGTAAGGGAAGTTACTTTACAGCTCAAAGGAACTACATCGTTCACGAAGCTCACACGTTTCTCATCTTAACTGACAAGCATCGGATGTTAGAGGACTATTGCTTTGTATCAGTTTCAGAAGCAGAGTTGGACTAGATATGGTCCGTATGTGTAAGAAACCCCGTTCTTTTGTTCTCAGCACACTCAGGTTTCCTGCTGTATTACAGACTCTAGAAAGCTAGAGCGTGCTTCTTGCTCTAAAGCAGAGTGTGATGAATAGATGAGAACTCTGTTGTGTGTTTCACTTCAGAAATGGAGTTAAATCCCTGGCTCTGAGTCTTCCTACAAGCAAGACTTCGTTTCAGTTAAGGGCATTTTCTTAACAGCTCAAACGAACTATATTGTTCACGAAGTTCACACGTTTCTCATCTTAACTGAGAAGCTTTGGATGTGAGAGGACCTTTGCTTTGTATCAATTTCAAGCAGAGTTGAACTAGATATGGTCTGTATGTATAGGAAACACGGTTCTTTTCATCTGAGCACACTCACATTTCCTGCTGTATTAGAGACTCTAGAAAGCAAGAGCGTGTTTCTTGGTCTAAAGCAGAGTGTGATCAATGTATGAAAACTCTCCTGTGTGTTTCACTTCAGAAATGGAGTTAAATCCCAGGCTCTGAGTCTTCCTACAAGCAAGACTTCGTTTCAGGTAAGGGGATCACTTTCCAGCTCAAACAAACTACATCGTTCACAAAGCTCACACGTTTCTCATCTTAACTGAGAAGCATCGGATGTTAGAGGACCATTGCTTTGTATCAGTTTCAGAAACAGAGTTGGACTAGATATGATCCGTATGTGTAAGAAACCCCGTTCTTTTGTTCTCAGCACACTCAAGTTTCCTGCTGTCTTAGAGACTCTAGAAAGCTAGAGCGTGCTTCTTGCTCTAAAGCAGAGTGTGATGAATAGATGAGAACTCTGTTGTGTGTTTCACTTCACAAATGGAGTTAAATCCCTGGCTCTGAGTCTCCCTACAAGCAACACTTCGTTTCAGTTAGGGGCATTTTCTTTACAGCTCAAACGATCTATATCGTTCACGAAGCTCACATGTTTCTCATCTTAACTGAGAAGCATTGGATGTTAGAGGACCTTTGCTTTGTATCAATTTCAAGCAGAGTTGATCTAGATATATCTGTATGTATAGGATACACGGTTCTTTTCTTCTGAGCACACTCACATTTTCTGCTGTATTAGAGACTCTAGAAAGCAAGAGCGTGGTTCTTGCTCTAAAGCAGAGTGTGGACCCTGGGTGATAACTGTGTTGTGTGTTTCCCTTCAGAAATGGAGTTAAATCCCCGGCTCTGAGTCTTCCTACAAGCAAGACTTCGTTTCAGTTAAGGGCTGTCACTTTTCAGCTCAAACAAACTACATCGTTCACAAAGCTCACACGTTTCTCATCTTAACTGAGAATCATTGGATGTTAGAGGACCTTTGCTTTGTATCAATTTCAAGCAGAGTTGAACTAGATATGGTCCGTTTGTATACGAAACACGGTTCTTTTGTTCTGAGCACACTCACGTTTCCTGCTGTATTAGAGACTCTAGAAAGCAAGAGCGTGCTTCTTGCTCTAAAGCAGAGTGTGATCAATGGATGAGAACTCTCCTGTGTGTTTCACTTCAGAAATGGAGTTAAATGCCAGGCTCTGAGTCTTCCTACAAGCAAGACTTCGTTTCAGGTAAGGGCATCACTTTTCACCTCAATCAAACTACATTGTTCACAAAGCTCACACGTTTCTCATCTTAACTGACAAGCATTGGATATTAGAGGACCAGTGATTTGTATCAGTTTCAGAAGCAGAGTTGAACTAGATATGATCCGTATGTGTAGGAAACACCGTTCATTCGTTCTCAGCACACTCAAGTTTCCTGCTGTCTTAGAGACTCTAGAAAGCTAGAGCGTGCTTCTGGCTCTAAAGCAGAGTGTGATCAATGGATGAGAACTCTGTTGTGTGTCACTTCAGAAATGGAGTTAAATCCTTGGCTCTGAGTCTTCCTATAAGCAAGACTTCGTTGCAGGTAAGGGCATTTACTTTACAGCTCAAACGAACTATATCATTCACGAAGTTCACACGTTTCTCATCATAACTGAGAAGCATTGGATGCGAGAGGACCATTGCTTTGTATCAATTTCAAGCAGAGTTGAACTAGATATGGTCCGTTTGTATAGGAAACACTGTTCTTTTGTTATGAGCACACTCACATTTCCTGCTGTATTAGAGATTCTAGAAAGCAAGAGCGTGCTTCTTGCTCTAAAGCAGAGTGTGATCCATGGATGAGAACTGTGTTGTGTGTTTCCCTTCAGAAATGGAGTTAAATCACAGGATCTCTGTCTTCCTACAAGCAAGACTTCATTTCAGGTAAGGGCAGTCACTTTTCATCTCAAACGAACTATATCGTTCACGAAGCTCACACATTTCTCATCTTAACAGAGAAGCATTGGATGTTAGAGTGCCTTTGCTTTGTATCAGTTTCAAGCAGTGTTGATCTAGATATATCTGTATGTATAGGATACACGGTTCTTTTCTTCTGAGCACACTCACATTTCCTGCTGTATTAGAGACTCTAGAAAGCAAGAGCGTGCTTGTTGCTCTAAAGCAGAGTGTGATCAATTGATGAGAACTCTGTTGTGAGTTTCACTTCAGAAGTGGAGTTAAATCCCAGGCTCTGAGTCTTCCTACAAGCAAGAATTCGTTTCAGGTAAGGGAAGTTACTTTACAGCTCAAAGGAACTACATCGTTCACGAAGCTCACACGTTTCTCATCTTAACTGACAAGCATTGGTTGTTAGAGGACCAGTGCTTTGTATCAGTTTCAGAAGCAGAGTTGGACTGGATATGATCCGTATGTGTAGGAAACACCGTTCATTTGTTGTCAGCACACTCATGTTTCCTGCTGTCTTAGAGACTCTAGAAAGCTAGAGTGTGCTTCTTGCTCTAAAGCAGAGTGTGTTCAATGGATGAGAACTCTGCTGTGTGTTTCACTTCAGAAGTGGAGTTAAATACCTGGCTATGAGTCTTCCTACAAGCAAGACTTCGTTTCAGTTAAGGGCTTTTCTTTACAGCTCAAACGAACTATATCGTTCACGAAGCTCACACGTTTCTCATCTTAACTGAGAAGCATTGGATGTGAGAGGACCTTTGCTTTGTATCAATTTCAAGCAGAGTTGAACTAGATATGGTCTGTATGTATAGGAAACACGATTCTTTTCATCTGAGCACACTCACATTTCCTGCTGTATTAGAGACTCTAGAAAGCAAGAGCGTGTTTCTTGCTCTAAAGCAGAGTGTGATCAATGTACGAAAACTCTCCTGTGTGTTTCACTTCAGAAATGGAGTTAAATCCCAGGCTCTGAGTCTTCCTACAAGCAAGACTTCGTTTCAGGTAAGGGCATCACTTTTCAGCTCAAACAAACTACATCGTTCACAAAGCTCACACTTTTCTCATCTTAACTGAGAAGCATTGGATATTAGAGGACCAGTGATTTGTATCAGTTTCAGAAGCAGAGTTGGACTAGATATGATCCGTATGTGTAGGAAACACCGTTCATTTGTTCTCAGCACACTCAAGTTTCCTGCTGTCTTAGAGACTCTAGAAAGCTAGAGCGTGCTTCTTGCTCTAAAGCAGAGTGTGATCAATGGATGAGAACTCTGTTGTGTGTTTCACTTCAGAAATGGAGTTAAATCCCTGGCTCTGAGTCTTCCTATAAGCAAGACTTCGTTACAGGTAAGGGCAGTCACTTTACAGCTCAAACGAACTGCATCGTTCACGAAGCTCACACGTTTCTCATCTTAACTGAGAAGCATTAGATGTGAGAGGACCTTTGCTTTGTATCAATTTCAAGCAGAGTTGAACTAGATATGGTCCGTTTGTATAGGAAACACGGTTCTTTTGTTCTGAGCACACATTTCCTGCTGTATTAGAGACTCTAGAAAGCAAGAGCGTACTTCTTGCTCTAAAGCAGAGTATGATCCATGGATGAGAACTGTGTTGTGTGTTTCCCTTCAGAAATGGAGTTAAATCACAGGATCTCTGTCTTCCTACAAGCAAGACTTCGTTTCAGGTAAGGGCACTCACTTTTCAGCTCAAACAAACTACATCGTTCACAAAGCTCACACGTTTCTCCTCTTAAATGACAAGCATTGGATGTTAGAGGACCAGTGATTTGTATCACTTTCAGAAGCAGAGTTGGACTAGATATGATCCGTATGTGTAGGAAACACCGTTCTTTTTTTCTCATCACACATATGTTTCCTGCTGTCTTAGAGACTCTAGAAAGCTAGAGCGTGCTTCTTGCTCTAAAGCAGTGTGTGATCAATGGATGAGAACTCTGTTGTGTGTATCACTTCAGAAATGGAGTTAAATCCCTGGCTCTGTGTCTTCCTACAAGCAGGACTTCGTTGCAGGTAAGGGCAGTCACTTTTCAGCTCAAACGAACTATATCATTCACGATGCTCACACGTTTCTCATCTTAACTGAGAAGCATTGGATGTTAGAGGACCTTTGCTTTGTATCAATTTCAAGCAGAGTTGAACTAGACATGGTCCGTTTGTATAGGAAACATGGTTCTTTTGTTCTGAGCACACTCACGTTTCCTGTTGTATTAGAGACTCTAGAAAGTAAGAGGGTGCTTCTTGCTCTAAAGCAGTGTGTGATCAATGGATGAGAACTCTATTGTGTGTATCACTTCAGAAATGGAGTTATATCCCTGGCTCTGAGTCTTCCTACAAGCAGGACTTCGTTTAAGGTAAGGGCAGTCAATTTTCAGCTCAAACGAACTATATCATTCACGATGCTCACAGGTTTCTCATCTTAACTGAGAAGCATTGGATGTTAGAGGACCTTTGCTTTGTATCAATTTCAAGCAGAGTTGAACTAGATATGGTCCGTTTGTATAGGAAACACCGTTCATTTTTTCTCAGCACACTCAAATTTCCTGCTGTCTTAGAAACTCTAGAAAGCTAGAGCATGCTTCTTGCTCTAATGCATAGTGTGAACAACGGAAGAGAACTCTGCTGTGTGTTTCACTTCATAAATGGAGTTAAATCCCTGGCTCTGAGTCTTCCTATAAGCAAGAATTCGATTCAGGTAAGGGCATTTACGTTACAGCTCAAACGAACTATATCGTTCACGAAGCTCACATGTTACTCATCTTAACTGAGAAGCATTGGATGTTAGAGGACCTTTGCTTTGTATCAGTTTCAAGCAGTGTTGATCTAGATATATCTGTATGTATAGGATACACGGTTCTTTTCTTCTGAGGACACTCACATTTCCTGCTGTATTAGAGACTCTAGAAAGCAAGAGCGTGCTTGTTGCTCTAAAGCAGAGTGTGATCAATGGATGAGAACTCTGTTGTGAGTTTCACTTCAGAAGTGGAGTTAAATCCCAGTCTCTGAGTCTTCCTAAAAGCAATAATTCGTGTCAGGTAATGGAAGTTACTTTACAGCTCAAAGGAACTACATCTTTCATGAAGCTCACACGTTTCTCATCTTAACTGACAAGCATCGGATGTTAGAGGACCATTGCTTTGTATCAGCTTCAGAAGCAGAGTTGGACTAGATATGGTCTGTATGTGTAAGAAACCCCGTTCTTTTGTTCTCAGCACACTCAGGTATCCTGCTGTATTACAGATTCTAGAAAGCTAGAGCGTGCTTCTTGCTCTAAAGCAGAGTGTGATGAATAGATGAGAACTCTGTTGTGTGTTTCACTTCAGAAATGGAGTTAAATCCCTGGCTCTGAGTCTTCCTACAAGCAAGACTTCGTTTCAGTTAGGGGCATTTTCTTTACAGCTCAAACGATCTATATCGTTCACGAAGCTCACACGTGTCTCATCTTAACTGAGAAGCATTGGATGTGAGAGGACATTTGCTTTGTATCAATTTCAAGCAGAGTTGAACTAGATATGGTCTGTAAGTATAGGAAACACGGTTCTTTTCATCTGAGCACACTCACATTTACTGCTGTATTAGAGACTCTAGAAAGCAAAAGCGTGGTTCTTGCTCTAAAGCAGAGTGTGGTCCATGGGTGATAACTGTGTTGTGTGTTTCCCTTCAGAAATGGAGTTAAATCCCCGGCTCTGAGTCTTCCTACAAGCAAGACTTCATTTCAGTTAAGGGCTGTCACTTTTCAGCTCAAACAAACTACATCGTTCACAAAGCTCACACGTTTCTCATCTTAACTGAGAATCATTGGATGTTAGAGGACCTTTGCTTTGTATCAATTTCAAGCAGAGTTGAACTAGATATGGTCCGTTTGTATACGAAACACGGTTCTTTTGTTCTGAGCACACTCACGTTTCCTGCTGTATTAGAGACTCTAGAAAGCAAGAGCGTGCTTGTTGCTCTAAAGCAGAGTGTGATCAGTGGATGAGAACTCTCCTGTGTGTTTCACTTCAGAAATGGAGTTAAATGCCAGGCTCTGAGTCTTCCTACAATCAAGACGTCGTTTCAGGTAAGGGCATCACTTTTCACCTCAAACAAACTACATTGTTCACAAAGCTCACACGTTTCTCATGTTAACTGACAAGCATTGGATATTAGAGGACCAGTGATTTGTATCAGTTTCAGAAGCAGAGTTGAACTAGATATGATCCGTATGTGTAGGAAACACCGTTCATTTGTTCTCAGCACACTCAAGTTTCCTGCTGTCTTAGAGACTCTAGAAAGCTAGAGCGTGCTTCTGGCTCTAAAGCAGAGTGTGATCAATGGATGAGAACTCTGTTGTGTGTCACTTCAGAAATGGAGTTAAATCCCTGGCTCTGAGTCTTCCTATAAGCAAGACTTCGTTACAGGTAAGGGCATTTACTTTACAGCTCAGACGAACTATATCGTTCACGAAGCTCACACGTTTCTTATCTTAACTGAGAAGCATTAGATGTGAGAGGACCTTTGCTTTGTATCAATTTCAAGCAGAATTGAACTAGATATGGTCCGTTTGTATAGGAAACACGGTTCTTTTGTTCTGAGCACACTCACATTTCCTGCTGTATTAGAGACTCTAGAAAGCAAGAGCGTACTTCTTGCTCTAAAGCAGAGTGTGATCCATGGATGAGAACTGTGTTGTGTGTTTCCCTTCAGAAATGGAGTTAAATCACAGGATCTCTGTCTTCCTACAAGCAAGACTTCGTTTCAGGTAAGGGCACTCACTTTTCAGCTCAAACAAACTACATCGTTCACAAAGCTCAAACGTTTTTCCTCTTAACTGACAAGCATTGGATGTTAGAGGACCAGTGATTTGTATCACTTTCAGAAGCAGAGTTGGACTAGATATGATCCGTATGTGTAGGAAACACCGTTCTTTTTTTCTCATCACACATATGTTTCCTGCTGTCTTAGAGACTCTAGAAAGCTAGAGCGTGCTTCTTGCTCTAAAGCAGTGTGTGATCAATGGATGAGAACTCTGTTGTGTGTATCACTTCAGAAATGGAGTTAAATCCCTGGCTCTGAGTCTTCCTACAAGCAGGACTTCGTTTCAGGTAAGGGCAGTCACTTTTCAGCTCAAACGAACTATATCATTCACGATGCTCACACGTTTCTCATCTTAACTGAGAAGCATTGGATGTTAGAGGACCTTTGCTTTGTATCAATTTCAAGCAGAGTTGAACTAGACATGGTCTGTTTGTATAGGAAACATGGTTCTTTTGTTCTGAGCACACTCACGTTTCCTGCTGTATTAGAGACTCTAGAAAGCAAGAGGGTGCTTCTTGCTCTAAAGCAGTGTGTGATCAATGGATGAGAACTCTATTGTGTGTATCACTTCAGAAATGGAGTTATATCCCTGGCTCTGAGTCTTCCTACAAGCAGGACTTCGTTTAAGGTAAGGGCAGTCAATTTTCAGCTCAAACGAACTATATCATTCACGATGCTCACAGGTTTCTCATCTTAACTGAGAAGCATTGGATGTTAGAGGACCTTTGCTTTGTATCAATTTCAAGCAGAGTTGAACTAGATATGGTCCGTTTGTATAGGAAACACCGTTCATTTTTTCTCAGCACACTCAAATTTCCTGCTGTCTTAGAAACTCTAGAAAGCTAGAGCATGCTTCTTGCTCTAATGCATAGTGTGAACAACGGAAGAGAACTCTGCTGTGTGTTTCACTTCATAAATGGAGTTACATCCCTGGCTCTGAGTCTTCCTATAAGCAAGAATTCGTTTCAGGTAAGGGCATTTACTTTACAGCTCAAACGAACTATATCGTTCACGAAGCTCACATGTTACTCATCTTAACTGAGAAGCATTGGATGTTAGAGGACCTTTGCTTTGTATCAGTTTCAAGCAGTGTTGATCTAGATATATCTGTATGTATAGGATACACGGTTCTTTTCTTCTGAGGACACTCACATTTCCTGCTGTATTAGATACTCTAGAAAGCAAGAGCGTGCTTGTTGCTCTAAAGCAGAGTGTGATCAATGGATGAGAACTCTGTTGTGAGTTTCACTTCAGAAGTGGAGTTAAATCCCAGTCTCTGAGTCTTCCTAAAAGCAATAATTCGTGTCAGGTAATGGAAGTTACTTTACAGCTCAAAGGATCTACATCTTTCATGAAGCTCACACGTTTCTCATCTTAACTGACAAGCATCGGATGTTAGAGGACCATTGCTTTGTATCAGTTTCAGAAGCAGAGTTGGACTAGATATGGTCCGTATGTGTAAGAAACCCCGTTCTTTTGTTCTCAGCACACTCAGGTATCCTGCTGTATTACAGACTCTAGAAAGCTAGAGCGTGCTTCTTGCTCTAAAGCAGAGTGTGATGAATAGATGAGAACTCTGTTGTGTGTTTCACTTCAGAAATGGAGTTAAATCCCTGGCTCTGAGTCTTCCTACAAGCAAGACTTCGTTTCAGTTAGGGGCATTTTCTTTACAGCTCAAACGATCTATATCATTCACGAAGCTCACACGTTTCTCATCTTAACTGAGAAGCATTGGATGTGAGAGGACTTTTGCTTTGTATCAATTTCAAGCAGAGTTGAACTAGATATGGTCTGTAAGTATAGGAAACATGGTTCTTTTCATCTGAGCACACTCACATTTACTGCTCTATTAGAGACTCTAGAAAGCAAGAGCGTGGTTCTTGCTCTAAAGCAGAGTGTGGTCCATGGGTGATAACTGTGTTGTGTGTTTCCCTTCAGAAATGGAGTTAAATCCCCGGCTCTGAGTCTTCCTACAAGCAAGACTTCATTTCAGTTAAGGGCTGTCACTTTTCAGCTCAAACAAACTACATCGTTCACAAAGCTCACACGTTTCTCATCTTAACTGAGAAGCATTGGATGTTAGAGGACCTTTGCTTTGTATCAATTTCAAGCAGAGTTGAACTAGATATGGTCCGTTTGTATACGAAACACGGTTCTTTTGTTCTGACCACACTCACGTTTCCTGCTGTATTAGAGACTCTAGAAAGCAAGAGCGTGCTTGTTGCTCTAAAGCAGAGTGTGATCAGTGGATGAGAACTCTCCTGTGTGTTTCACTTCAGAAATGGAGTTAAATGCCAGGCTCTGAGTCTTCCTACAATCAAGACTTCGTTTCAGGTAAGGGCATCACTTTTCACCTCAAGCAAACTACATTGTTCACAAAGCTCACACGTTTCTCATCTTAACTGACAAGCATTGGATATTAGAGGACCAGTGATTTGTATCAGTTTCAGAAGCAGAGTTGAACTAGATATGATCCGTATGTGTAGGAAACACCGTTCATTTGTTCTCAGCACACTCAAGTTTCCTGCTGTCTTAGAGACTCTAGAAAGCTAGAGCGTGCTTCTGGCTCTAAAGCAGAGTGTGATCAATGGATGAGAACTCTGTTGTGTGTCACTTCAGAAATGGAGTTAAATCCCTGGCTCTGAGTCTTCCTACAAGCAAGACTTCGTTTCAGTTAGGGGCATTTTCTTTACAGCTCAAACGATCTATATCGTTCACGAAGCTCACACGTGTCTCATCTTAACTGAGAAGCATTGGATGTGAGAGGACTTTTGCTTTGTATCAATTTCAAGCAGAGTTGAACTAGATATGGTCTGTAAGTATAGGAAACACGGTTCTTTTCATCTGAGCACACTCACATTTATTGCTGTATTAGAGACTCTAGAAAGCAAGAGCGTGGTTCTTGCTCTAAAGTAGAGTGTGGTCCATGGGTGATAACTGTGTTGTGTGTTTCCCTTCAGAAATGGAGTTAAATCCCCAGCTCTGAGTCTTCCTACAAGCAAGACTTCATTTCAGTTAAGGGCTGTCACTTTTCAGCTCAAACAAACTACATCGTTCACAAAGCTCACACGTTTCTCATCTTAACTGAGAAGCATTGGATGTTAGAGGACCTTTGCTTTGTATCAATTTCAAGCAGAGTTAAACTAGATATGGTCCGTTTGTATACGAAACACGGTTCTTTTGTTCTGAGCACACTCACGTTTCCTGCTGTATTAGAGCCTCTAGAAAGCAAGAGCATGCTTCTTGCTCTAAAGCAGAGTGTGATCAATGGATGAGAACTCTCCTGTGTGTTTCACTTCAGAAATGGAGTTAAATGCCAGGCTCTGAGTCTTCCTACAAGCAAGACTTCGTTTCAGGTAAGGGCATCACTTTTCACCTCAAACAAACTACATTGTTCACAAAGCTCACACGTTTCTCATCTTAACTGACAAGCATTGGATATTAGAGGACCAGTGATTTGTATCAGTTTCAGAAGCAGAGTTGAACTAGATATGATCCGTATGTGTAGGAAACACCGTTCATTTGTTCTCAGCACACTCAGGTATCCTGCTGTCTTAGAGACTCTAGAAAGCTAGAGCGTGCTTCTGGCTCTAAAGCAGAGTGTGATCAATGGATGAGAACTCTGTTGTGTGTCACTTCAGAAATGGAGTTAAATCCCTGGCTCTGAGTCTTCCTATAAGCAAGACTTCGTTGCAGGTAAGGGCATTTACTTTACAGCTCAAACGAACTATATCATTCACGAAGTTCACACGTTTCTCATCTTAAATGAGAAGCATTGGATGTGAGAGGACCTTTGCTTTGTATCAATTTCAAGCAGAGTTGAACTAGATATGGTCCGTTTGTATAGGAAACACGGTTCTTTTGTTCTGAGCACACTCACATTTCCTGCTGTATTAGAGATTCTAGAAAGCAAGAGCGTGCTTCTTGCTCTAAAGCAGAGTGTGATCCATGGATGAGAACTGTGTTGTGTGTTTCCCTTCAGAAATGGAGTTAAATCACAGGATCTCTGTCTTCCTACAAGCAAGACTTCGTTTCAGGTAAGGGCAGTCACTTTTCATCTCAAACGAACTATATCGTTCACGAAGCTCACACATTTCTCATCTTAACAGAGAAGCATTGGATGTTAGAGTCCCTTTGCTTTGTATCAGTTTCAAGCAGTGTTGATCTAGATATATCTGTATGTATAGGATACACTGTTCTTTTCTTCTGAGCACACTCACATTTCCTGCTGTATTAGAGACTCTAGAAAGCAAGAGCGTGCTTGTTGCTCTAAAGCAGAGTGTGATCAATGGATGAGAACTCTTTTGTGTGTATCACTTCAGAAATGGAGTTATATCCCTGGCTCTGAGTCTTCCTACAAGCAGGACTTCGTTTAAGGTACGGGCAGTCAATTTTCAGCTCAAACGAACTATATCATTCACGATGCTCACAGGTTTCTCATCTTAACTGAGAAGCATTGGATGTTAGAGGACCTTTGCTTTGTATCAATTTCAAGCAGAGTTGAACTAGATATGATCCGTTTGTATAGGAAACACCGTTCATTTTTTCTCAGCACACTCAAATTTCCTGCAGTCTTAGAAACTCTAGAAAGCTAGAGCATGCTTCTTGCTCTAATGCATAGTGTGAACAACGGAAGAGAACTCTGCTGTGTGTTTCACTTCATAAATGGAGTTAAATCCCTGGCTCTGAGTCTTCCTATAAGCAAGAATTCGTTTCAGGTAAGGGCATTTACTTTACAGCTCAAACGAACTATATCGTTCACGAAGCTCACATGTTTCTCATCTTAACTGAGAAGCATTGGATGTTAGAGGACCTTTGCTTTGTATCAGTTTCAAGCAGTGTTGATCTAGATATATCTGTATGTATAGGATACACGGTTCTTTTCTTCTGAGGACACTCACATTTCCTGCTGTATTAGAGACTCTAGAAAGCAAGAGCGTGCTTGTTGCTCTAAAGCAGAGTGTGATCAAAGGATGAGAACTCTGTTGTGAGTTTCACTTCAGAAGTGGAGTTAAATCCCAGTCTCTGAGTCTTCCTAAAAGCAATAATTCGTGTCAAGTAATGGAAGTTACTTTACAGCTCAAAGGAACTACATCTTTCATGAAGCTCACACGTTTCTCATCTTAAATGACAAGCATCGGATGTTAGAGGACCATTGCTTTGTATCAGTTTCAGAAGCAGAGTTGGACTAGATATGGTCTGTATGTGTAAGAAACCCCGTACTTTTGTTCTCAGCACACTCAGGTTTCCTGCTGTATTACAGAATCTAGAAAGCTAGAGCGTGCTTCTTGCTCTAAAGCAGAGTTTGATGAATAGATGAGAACTCTGTTGTGTGTTTCACTTCAGAAATGGAGTTAAATCCCTGGCTCTGAATCTTCCTACAAGCAAGACTTCGTTTCAGTTAGGGGCATTTTCTTTACAGCTCAAACGATGTATATCGTTCACGAAGCTCACATGTTTCTCATCTTAACTGAGAAGCATTGGATGTTAGAGGACCTTTGCTTTGTATCATTTTCAAGCAGTGTTGATCTAGATATATCTGTATGTATAGGATACACGGTTCTTTTCTTCTGAGCACACTCACATTTCCTGCTGTATTAGAGACTCTAGAAAGCAAGAGCGTGCTTGTTGCTCTAAAGCAGAGTGTGATAAATGGATGAGAACTCTGTTGTGAGTTTCACTTCAGAAGTGGAGTTAAATCCTAGGCTATGAGTCTTCCTAAAAGCAATAATTCGTGTCAGGTAATGGAAGTTACTTTACAGCTCAAAGGAACTACATCTTTCATGAAGCTCACACGTTTCTCATCTTAACTGACAAGCATCGGATGTTAGAGGACCATTGCTTTGTATCAGTTTCAGAAGCAGAGTTGGACTAGATATGGTCCGTATGTGTAAGAAACCCCGTTCTTTTGTTCTCAGCACACTCAGGTTTCCTGCTGTATTACAGACTCTAGAAAGCTAGAGCGTGCTTCTTGCTCTAAAGCAGAGTGTGATGAATAGATGAGAACTCTGTTGTGTGTTTCACTTCACAAATGGAGTTAAATCCCTGGCTCTGAGTCTCCCTACAAGCAACACTTCGTTTCAGTTAGGGGCATTTTCTTTACAGCTCAAACGATCTATATCGTTCACGAAGCTCACATGTTTCTCATCTTAACTGAGAAGCATTGGATGTTAGAGGACCTTTGCTTTGTATCAATTTCAAGCAGAGTTGATCTAGATATATCTGTATGTATAGGATACACGGTTCTTTTCTTCTGAGCACACTCACATTTCCTGCTGTATTAGAGACTCTAGAAAGCAAGAGCGTGGTTCTTGCTCTAAAGCAGAGTGTGGTCCATGGGTGATAACTGTGTTGTGTGTTTCCCTTCAGAAATGGAGTTAAATCCCCGGCTCTGAGTCTTCCTACAAGCAAGACTTCGTTTCAGTTAAGGGCTGTCACTTTTCAGCTCAAACAAACTACATCGTTCAAAAAGCTCACACGTTTCTCATCTTAACTGAGAAGCATTGGATGTTAGAGGACCTTTGCTTTGTATCAATTTCAAGCAGAGTTGAACTAGATATGGTCCGTTTGTATACGAAACACGGTTCTTTTGTTCTGAGCACACTCACGTTTCCTGCTGTCTTAGAGACTCTAGAAAGCAAGAGCGTGCTTCTGGCTCTAAAGCAGAGTGTGATCAATGGATGAGAACTCTGTTGTGTGTCACTTCAGAAATGGAGTTAAATCCCTGGCTCTGAGTCTTCCTATAAGCAAGACTTCGTTGCAGGTAAGGGCATTTACTTTACAGCTCAAACGAACAATATCGTTCACGAAGTTCACACGTTCCTCATCTTAACTGAGAAGCATTGGATGGTAGAGTCCCTTTGCTTTGTATCAGTTTCAAGCAGTGTTGATCTAGATATATCTGTGTGTATAGGATACACGGTTCTTTTCTTCTGAGCACACTCACATTTCCTGCTGTATTAGAGACTCTAGAAAGCAAGAGCGTGTTTCTTGCTCTAAAGCAGAGTGTGATCAATGTATGAAAACTCTCCTGTGTATTTCACTTCAGAAATGGAGTTAAATCCCAGGCTCTGAGTCTTCCTACAAGCAAGACTTCGTTTCAGGTAAGGGCATCACTTTTCAGCTCAAACAAACTACATCGTTCACAAAGCTCACACGTTTCTCATCTTAACTGAGAAGCATTGGATATTAGAGGACCAGTGATTTGTATCAGTTTCAGAAGCAGAGTTGGACTAGATATGATCCGTATGTGTAGGAAACACCGTTCATTTGTTCTCAGCACACTCAAGTTTCCTGCTGTCTTAGAGACTCTAGAAAGCTAGAGCGTGCTTCTTGCTCTAAAGCAGAGTGTGATCAATGGATGAGAACTCTGTTGTGTGTTTCACTTCAGAAATGGAGTTAAATCCCTGGCTCTGAGTCTTCCTATAAGCAAGACTTCGTTACAGGTAAGGGCAGTCACTTTACAGCTCAAACGAACTGTATCGTTCACGAAGCTCACACGTTTCTCATCTTAACTGAGAAGCATTAGATGTGAGAGGACCTTTGCTTTGTATCAATTTCAAGCAGAGTTGAACTAGATATGGTCCGTTTGTATAGGAAACACGGTTCTTTTGTTCTGAGCACACTCACATTTCCTGCTGTATTAGAGACTCTAGAAAGCAAGAGGGTGCTTCTTGCTCTAAAGCAGTGTGTGATCAATGGATGAGAACTCTTTTGTGTGTATCACTTCAGAAATGGAGTTAAATCCCTGGCTCTGAGTCTTCCTATAAGCAAGACTTCGTTGCAGGTAAGGGCATTTACTTTACAGCTCAGACGAACTATATCGTTCACGAAGCTCACATGTTTCTCATCTTAACTGAGAAGCATTAGATGTGAGAGGACCTTTGCTTTGTATCAATTTCAAGCAGAGTTGAACTAGATATGGTCCGTTTGTATAGGAAACACGGTTCTTTTGTTCTGAGCACACTCACATTTCCTCCTGTATTAGAGACTCTAGAAAGCAAGAGCGTGCTTCTTGCTCTAAAGCAGAGTGTGATCCATGGATGAGAACTGTGTTTTGTGTTTCCCTTCAGAAATGGAGTTAAATCACAGGATCTCTGTCTTCCTACAAGCAAGACTTCGTTTCAGGTAAGGGCAGTCACTTTTCAGCTCAAACGAACTACATCATTCAGGAAGCTCACAGGTTTCTCATCTTAACTGACAAGCATCGGATGTTAGAGGACCAGTGCTTTGTATCAGTTTCAGAAGCAGAGTCGGACTAGATAAGGTCCATATGTGTAGGAAACACCGTTCATTTGTTCTCAGCTCACTCATGTTTCTTGCTGTCTTAGAAACTCTAGAAAGCTAGAGCATGCTTCTTGCTCTAATGCATAGTGTGAACAATGGAAGAGAACTCTGCTGTGTGTTTCACTTCATAAATGGAGTTAAATCCCTCGCTCTGGGTCTTCCTACAAGCAAAAATTCGTTTCAGGTAAGGGCATTTACTTTACAGCTCAAACGAACTATATCGTTCACGAAGCTCACATGTTTCTCATCTTAACTGAGAAGCATTGGATGTTAGAGGACCTTTGCTTTGTATCATTTTCAAGCAGTGTTGATCTAGATATATCTGTATGTATAGGATACACGGTTCTTTTCTTCTGAGCACACTCACATTTCCTGCTGTATTAGAGACTCTAGAAAGCAAGAGCGTGCTTGTTGCTCTAAAGCAGAGTGTGATCAATGGATGAGAACTCTGTTGTGAGTTTCACTTCAGAAGTGGAGTTAAATCCTAGGCTATGAGTCTTCCTAAAAGCAATAATTCGTGTCAGGTAATGGAAGTTACTTTACAGCTCAAAGGAACTACATCTTTCATGAAGCTCACACGTTTCTCATCTTAACTGACAAGCATCGGATGTTAGAGGACCATTGCTTTGTATCAGTTTCAGAAGCAGAGTTGGACTAGATATGGTCCGTATGTGTAAGAAACCCCGTTCTTTTGTTCTCAGCACACTCAGGTTTCCTGCTGTATTACATACTCTAGAAAGCTAGAGCGTGCTTCTTGCTCTAAAGCAGAGTGTGATGAATAGATGAGAACTCTGTTGTGTGTTTCACTTCACAAATGGAGTTAAATCCCTGGCTCTGAGTCTCCCTACAAGCAACACTTCGTTTCAGTTAGGGGCATTTTCTTTACAGCTCAAACGATCTATATCGTTCACGAAGCTCACATGTTTCTCATCTTAACTGAGAAGCATTGGATGTTAGAGGACCTTTGCTTTGTATCAATTTCAAGCAGAGTTGATCTAGATATATCTGTATGTATAGGATACACGGTTCTTTTCTTCTGAGCACACTCACATTTCCTGCTGTATTAGAGACTCTAGAAAGCAAGAGCGTGGTTCTTGCTCTAAAGCAGAGTGTGGTCCATGGGTGATAACTGTGTTGTGTGTTTCCCTTCAGAAATGGAGTTAAATCCCCGGCTCTGAGTCTTCCTACAAGCAAGACTTCGTTTCAGTTAAGGGCTGTCATTTTTCAGCTCAAACAAACTACATCGTTCACAAAGCTCACACGTTTCTCATCTGAACTGAGAAGCATTGGATGTTAGAGGACCTTTGCTTTGTATCAATTTCAAGCAGAGTTGAACTAGATATGGTCCGTTTGTATACAAAACACGGTTCTTTTGTTCTGAGCACACTCACGTTTCCTGCTGTCTTAGAGACTCTAGAAAGCAAGAGCGTGCTTCTTGCTCTAAAGCAGAGTGTGATCAATGGATGAGAACTCTCCTGTGTGTTTCACTTCAGAAATGGAGTTAAATCCCAGGCTCTGAGTCTTCCTACAAGCAAGACTTCGTTTCAGGTAAGGTCATCACTTTTCACCTCAAACAAACTACATTGTTCACAGAGCTCACATGTTTCTCATCTTAACTGACAAGCATTGGATATTAGAGGACCAATGATTTGTATCAGTTTTAGAAGCAGAGTTGAACTAGATATGATCCGTATGTGTAGGAAACACCGTTCATTTGTTCTCAGCACACTCAAGTTTCCTGCTGTCTTAGAGACTCTAGAAAGCTAGAGCTTGCTTCTGGCTCTAAAGCAGAGTGTGATCAATGGATGAGAACTCTGTTGTGTGTCACTTCAGAAATGGAGTTAAATCCCTGGCTCTGAGTCTTCCTATAAGCAAGACTTCGTTGCAGGTAAGGGCATTTACTTTACAGCTCAAACGAACAATATCGTTCACGAAGTTCACACGTTCCTCATCTTAACTGAGAAGCATTGGATGGTAGAGTCCCTTTGCTTTGTATCAGTTTCAAGCAGTGTTGATCTAGATATATCTGTGTGTATAGGATACACGGTTCTTTTCTTCTGAGCACACTCACATTTCCTGCTGTATTAGAGACTCTAGAAAGCAAGAGCGTGTTTCTTGCTCTAAAGCAGAGTGTGATCAATGTATGAAAACTCTCCTGTGTATTTCACTTCAGAAATGGAGTTAAATCCCAGGCTCTGAGTCTTCCTACAAGCAAGACTTCGTTTCAGGTAAGGGCATCACTTTTCAGCTCAAACAAACTACATCGTTCACAAAGCTCACACGTTTCTCATCTTAACTGAGAAGCATTGGATATTAGAGGACCAGTGATTTGTATCAGTTTCAGAAGCAGAGTTGGACTAGATATGATCCGTATGTGTAGGAAACACCGTTCATTTGTTCTCAGCACACTCAAGTTTCCTGCTGTCTTAGAGACTCTAGAAAGCTAGAGCGTGCTTCTTGCTCTAAAGCAGAGTGTGATCAATGGATGAGAACTCTGTTGTGTGTTTCACTTCAGAAATGGAGTTAAATCCCTGGCTCTGAGTCTTCCTATAAGCAAGACTTCGTTACAGGTAAGGGCAGTCACTTTACAGCTCAAACGAACTGTATCGTTCACGAAGCTCACACGTTTCTCATCTTAACTGAGAAGCATTAGATGTGAGAGGACCTTTGCTTTGTATCAATTTCAAGCAGAGTTGAACTAGATATGGTCCGTTTGTATAGGAAACACGGTTCTTTTGTTCTGAGCACACTCACATTTCCTGCTGTATTAGAGACTCTAGAAAGCAAGAGGGTGCTTCTTGCTCTAAAGCAGTGTGTGATCAATGGATGAGAACTCTTTTGTGTGTATCACTTCAGAAATGGAGTTATATCCCTGGCTCTGAGTCTTCCTACAAGCAGGACTTCGTTTAAGGTACGGGCAGTCAATTTTCAGCTCAAACGAACTATATCATTCACGATGCTCACAGGTTTCTCATCTTAACTGAGAAGCATTGGATGTTAGAGGACCTTTGCTTTGTATCAATTTCAAGCAGAGTTGAACTAGATATGATCCGTTTGTATAGGAAACACCGTTCATTTTTTCTCAGCACACTCAAATTTCCTGCAGTCTTAGAAACTCTAGAAAGCTAGAGCATGCTTCTTGCTCTAATGCATAGTGTGAACAACGGAAGAGAACTCTGCTGTGTGTTTCACTTCATAAATGGAGTTAAATCCCTGGCTCTGAGTCTTCCTATAAGCAAGAATTCGTTTCAGGTAAGGGCATTTACTTTACAGCTCAAACGAACTATATCGTTCACGAAGCTCACATGTTTCTCATCTTAACTGAGAAGCATTGGATGTTAGAGGACCTTTGCTTTGTATCAGTTTCAAGCAGTGTTGATCTAGATATATCTGTAAGTATAGGATACACGGTTCTTTTCTTCTGAGGACACTCACATTTCCTGCTGTATTAGAGACTCTAGAAAGCAAGAGCGTGCTTGTTGCTCTAAAGCAGAGTGTGATCAATGGATGAGAACTCTGTTGTGAGTTTCACTTCAGAAGTGGAGTTAAATCCCAGTCTCTGAGTCTTCCTAAAAGCAATAATTCGTGTCAAGTAATGGAAGTTACTTTACAGCTCAAAGGAACTACATCTTTCATGAAGCTCACACGTTTCTCATCTTAAATGACAAGCATCGGATGTTAGAGGACCATTGCTTTGTATCAGTTTCAGAAGCAGAGTTGGACTAGATATGGTCTGTATGTGTAAGAAACCCCGTACTTTTGTTCTCAGCACACTCAGGTTTCCTGCTGTATTACAGACTCTAGAAAGCTAGAGCGTGCTTCTTGCTCTAAAGCAGAGTGTGATGAATAGATGAGAACTCTGTTGTGTGTTTCACTTCAGAAATGGAGTTAAATCCCTGGCTCTGAATCTTCATACAAGCAAGACTTCGTTTCAGTTAGGGGCATTTTCTTTACAGCTCAAACGATCTATATCGTTCACGAAGCTCACATGTTTCTCATCTTAACTGAGAAGCATTGGATGTTAGAGGACCTTTGCTTTGTATCAATTTCAAGCAGAGTTGATCTAGATATATCTGTATGTATAGGATACATGGTTCTTTTCTTCTGAGCACACTCACATTTCCTGCTGTATTAGAGACTCTAGAAAGCAAGAGCGTGGTTCTTGCTCTAAAGCAGAGTGTGGTCTATGGGTGATAACTGTGTTGTGTGTTTCCCTTCAGAAATGGAGTTAAATCCCCGGCTCTGAGTCTTCCTACAAGCAAGACTTCGTTTCAGTTAAGGGCTGTCACTTTTCAGCTCAAACAAACTACATCGTTCACAAAGCTCACACGTTTCTCATCTTAACTGAGAAGCATTGGATGTTAGAGGACCTTTGCTTTGTATCAATTTCAAGCAGAGTTGAACTAGATATGGTCCGTTTGTATACGAAACACGGTTCTTTTGTTCTGAGCACACTCACGTTTCCTGCTGTCTTAGAGACTCTAGAAAGCAAGAGCGTGCTTCTTGCTCTAAAGCAGAGTGTGATCAATGGATGAGAACTCTGTTGTGAGTTTCACTTCAGAAGTGGAGTTAAATCCCAGTCTCTGAGTCTTCCTAAAAGCAATAATTCGTGTCAAGTAATGGAAGTTACTTTACAGCTCAAAGGAACTACATCTTTCATGAAGCTCACACGTTTCTCATCTTAAATGACAAGCATCGGATGTTAGAGGACCATTGCTTTGTATCAGTTTCAGAAGCAGAGTTGGACTAGATATGGTCTGTATGTGTAAGAAACCCCGTACTTTTGTTCTCAGCACACTCAGGTTTCCTGCTGTATTACAGACTCTAGAAAGCTAGAGCGTGCTTCTTGCTCTAAAGCAGAGTGTGATGAATAGATGAGAACTCTGTTGTGTGTTTCACTTCAGAAATGGAGTTAAATCCCTGGCTCTGAATCTTCCTACAAGCAAGACTTCGTTTCAGTTAGGGGCATTTTCTTTACAGCTCAAACGATCTATATCGTTCACGAAGCTCACATGTTTCTCATCTTAACTGAGAAGCATTGGATGTTAGAGGACCTTTGCTTTGTATCAGTTTCAAGCAGTGTTGATCTAGATATATCTGTGTGTATAGGATACACGGTTCTTTTCTTCTGAGCACACTCACATTTCCTGCTGTATTAGAGACTCTAGAAAGCAAGAGCGTGTTTCTTGCTCTAAAGCAGAGTGTGATCAATGTATGAAAACTCTCCTGTGTATTTCACTTCAGAAATGGAGTTAAATCCCAGGCTCTGAGTCTTCCTACAAGCAAGACTTCGTTTCAGGTAAGGGCATCACTTTTCAGCTCAAACAAACTACATCGTTCACAAAGCTCACACGTTTCTCATCTTAACTGAGAAGCATTGGATATTAGAGGACCAGTGATTTGTATCAGTTTCAGAAGCAGAGTTGGACTAGATATGATCCGTATGTGTAGGAAACACCGTTCATTTGTTCTCAGCACACTCAAGTTTCCTGCTGTCTTAGAGACTCTAGAAAGCTAGAGCGTGCTTCTTGCTCTAAAGCAGAGTGTGATCAATGGATGAGAACTCTGTTGTGTGTTTCACTTCAGAAATGGAGTTAAATCCCTGGCTCTGAGTCTTCCTATAAGCAAGACTTCGTTACAGGTAAGGGCAGTCACTTTACAGCTCAAACGAACTGTATCGTTCACGAAGCTCACACGTTTCTCATCTTAACTGAGAAGCATTAGATGTGAGAGGACCTTTGCTTTGTATCAATTTCAAGCAGAGTTGAACTAGATATGGTCCGTTTGTATAGGAAACACGGTTCTTTTGTTCTGAGCACACTCACATTTCCTGCTGTATTAGAGACTCTAGAAAGCAAGAGGGTGCTTCTTGCTCTAAAGCAGTGTGTGATCAATGGATGAGAACTCTTTTGTGTGTATCACTTCAGAAATGGAGTTATATCCCTGGCTCTGAGTCTTCCTACAAGCAGGACTTCGTTTAAGGTACGGGCAGTCAATTTTCAGCTCAAACGAACTATATCATTCACGATGCTCACAGGTTTCTCATCTTAACTGAGAAGCATTGGATGTTAGAGGACCTTTGCTTTGTATCAATTTCAAGCAGAGTTGAACTAGATATGATCCGTTTGTATAGGAAACACCGTTCATTTTTTCTCAGCACACTCAAATTTCCTGCAGTCTTAGAAACTCTAGAAAGCTAGAGCATGCTTCTTGCTCTAATGCATAGTGTGAACAACGGAAGAGAACTCTGCTGTGTGTTTCACTTCATAAATGGAGTTAAATCCCTGGCTCTGAGTCTTCCTATAAGCAAGAATTCGTTTCAGGTAAGGGCATTTACTTTACAGCTCAAACGAACTATATCGTTCACGAAGCTCACATGTTTCTCATCTTAACTGAGAAGCATTGGATGTTAGAGGACCTTTGCTTTGTATCAGTTTCAAGCAGTGTTGATCTAGATATATCTGTATGTATAGGATACACGGTTCTTTTCTTCTGAGGACACTCACATTTCCTGCTGTATTAGAGACTCTAGAAAGCAAGAGCGTGCTTGTTGCTCTAAAGCAGAGTGTGATCAATGGATGAGAACTCTGTTGTGAGTTTCACTTCAGAAGTGGAGTTAAATCCCAGTCTCTGAGTCTTCCTAAAAGCAATAATTCGTGTCAAGTAATGGAAGTTACTTTACAGCTCAAAGGAACTACATCTTTCATGAAGCTCACACGTTTCTCATCTTAAATGACAAGCATCGGATGTTAGAGGACCATTGCTTTGTATCAGTTTCAGAAGCAGAGTTGGACTAGATATGGTCTGTATGTGTAAGAAACCCCGTACTTTTGTTCTCAGCACACTCAGGTTTCCTGCTGTATTACAGACTCTAGAAAGCTAGAGCGTGCTTCTTGCTCTAAAGCAGAGTGTGATGAATAGATGAGAACTCTGTTGTGTGTTTCACTTCAGAAATGGAGTTAAATCCCTGGCTCTGAATCTTCCTACAAGCAAGACTTCGTTTCAGTTAGGGGCATTTTCTTTACAGCTCAAACGATCTATATCGTTCACGAAGCTCACATGTTTCTCATCTTAACTGAGAAGCATTGGATGTTAGAGGACCTTTGCTTTGTATCAATTTCAAGCAGAGTTGATCTAGATATATCTGTATGTATAGGATACATGGTTCTTTTCTTCTGAGCACACTCACATTTCCTGCTGTATTAGAGACTCTAGAAAGCAAGAGCGTGGTTCTTGCTCTAAAGCAGAGTGTGGTCCATGGGTGATAACTGTGTTGTGTGTTTCCCTTCAGAAATGGAGTTAAATCCCCGGCTCTGAGTCTTCCTACAAGCAAGACTTCGTTTCAGTTAAGGGCTGTCACTTTTCAGCTCAAACAAACTACATCGTTCACAAAGCTCACACGTTTCTCATCTTAACTGAGAAGCATTGGATGTTAGAGGACCTTTGCTTTGTATCAATTTCAAGCAGAGTTGAACTAGATATGGTCCGTTTGTATACGAAACACGGTTCTTTTGTTCTGAGCACACTCACGTTTCCTGCTGTCTTAGAGACTCTAGAAAGCAAGAGCGTGCTTCTTGCTCTAAAGCAGAGTGTGATCAATGGATGAGAACTCTCCTGTGTGTTTCACTTCAGAAATGGAGTTAAATCCCAGGCTCTGAGTCTTCCTACAAGCAAGCCTTCGTTTCAGGTAAGGGCATCACTTTTCACCTCAAACAAACTACATTGTTCACAAAGCTCACATGTTTCTCATCTTAACTGACAAGCATTGGATATTAGAGGACCAATGATTTGTATCAGTTTTAGAAGCAGAGTTGAACTAGATATGATCCGTATGTGTAGGAAACACCGTTCATTTGTTCTCAGCACACTCAAGTTTCTTGCTGTCTTAGAGACTCTAGAAAGCTAGAGCTTGCTTCTGGCTCTAAAGCAGAGTGTGATCAATGGATGAGAACTCTGTTGTGTGTCACTTCAGAAATGGAGTTAAATCCCTGGCTCTGAGTCTTCCTATAAGCAAGACTTCGTTGCAGGTAAGGGCATTTACTTTACAGCTCAAACGAACAATATCGTTCACGAAGTTCACACGTTCCTCATCTTAACTGAGAAGCATTGGATGGTAGAGTCCCTTTGCTTTGTATCAGTTTCAAGCAGTGTTGATCTAGATATATCTGTGTGTATAGGATACACGGTTCTTTTCTTCTGAGCACACTCACATTTCCTGCTGTATTAGAGACTCTAGAAAGCAAGAGCGTGTTTCTTGCTCTAAAGCAGAGTGTGATCAATGTATGAAAACTCTCCTGTGTATTTCACTTCAGAAATGGAGTTAAATCCCAGGCTCTGAGTCTTCCTACAAGCAAGACTTCGTTTCAGGTAAGGGCATCACTTTTCAGCTCAAACAAACTACATCGTTCACAAAGCTCACACGTTTCTCATCTTAACTGAGAAGCATTGGATATTAGAGGACCAGTGATTTGTATCAGTTTCAGAAGCAGAGTTGGACTAGATATGATCCGTATGTGTAGGAAACACCGTTCATTTGTTCTCAGCACACTCAAGTTTCCTGCTGTCTTAGAGACTCTAGAAAGCTAGAGCGTGCTTCTTGCTCTAAAGCAGAGTGTGATCAATGGATGAGAACTCTGTTGTGTGTTTCACTTCAGAAATGGAGTTAAATCCCTGGCTCTGAGTCTTCCTATAAGCAAGACTTCGTTACAGGTAAGGGCAGTCACTTTACAGCTCAAACGAACTGTATCGTTCACGAAGCTCACACGTTTCTCATCTTAACTGAGAAGCATTAGATGTGAGAGGACCTTTGCTTTGTATCAATTTCAAGCAGAGTTGAACTAGATATGGTCCGTTTGTATAGGAAACACGGTTCTTTTGTTCTGAGCACACTCACATTTCCTGCTGTATTAGAGACTCTAGAAAGCAAGAGGGTGCTTCTTGCTCTAAAGCAGTGTGTGATCAATGGATGAGAACTCTTTTGTGTGTATCACTTCAGAAATGGAGTTATATCCCTGGCTCTGAGTCTTCCTACAAGCAGGACTTCGTTTAAGGTACGGGCAGTCAATTTTCAGCTCAAACGAACTATATCATTCACGATGCTCACAGGTTTCTCATCTTAACTGAGAAGCATTGGATGTTAGAGGACCTTTGCTTTGTATCAATTTCAAGCAGAGTTGAACTAGATATGATCCGTTTGTATAGGAAACACCGTTCATTTTTTCTCAGCACACTCAAATTTCCTGCAGTCTTAGAAACTCTAGAAAGCTAGAGCATGCTTCTTGCTCTAATGCATAGTGTGAACAACGGAAGAGAACTCTGCTGTGTGTTTCACTTCATAAATGGAGTTAAATCCCTGGCTCTGAGTCTTCCTATAAGCAAGAATTCGTTTCAGGTAAGGGCATTTAATTTACAGCTCAAACGAACTATATCGTTCACGAAGCTCACATGTTTCTCATCTTAACTGAGAAGCATTGGATGTTAGAGGACCTTTGCTTTGTATCAGTTTCAAGCAGTGTTGATCTAGATATATCTGTAAGTATAGGATACACGGTTCTTTTCTTCTGAGGACACTCACATTTCCTGCTGTATTAGAGACTCTAGAAAGCAAGAGCGTGCTTGTTGCTCTAAAGCAGAGTGTGATCAATGGATGAGAACTCTGTTGTGAGTTTCACTTCAGAAGTGGAGTTAAATCCCAGTCTCTGAGTCTTCCTAAAAGCAATAATTCGTGTCAAGTAATGGAAGTTACTTTACAGCTCAAAGGAACTACATCTTTCATGAAGCTCACACGTTTCTCATCTTAAATGACAAGCATCGGATGTTAGAGGACCATTGCTTTGTATCAGTTTCAGAAGCAGAGTTGGACTAGATATGGTCTGTATGTGTAAGAAACCCCGTACTTTTGTTCTCAGCACACTCAGGTTTCCTGCTGTATTACAGACTCTAGAAAGCTAGAGCGTGCTTCTTGCTCTAAAGCAGAGTGTGATGAATAGATGAGAACTCTGTTGTGTGTTTCACTTCAGAAATGGAGTTAAATCCCTGGCTCTGAGTCTTCCT
Organism: Onychomys leucogaster; assembly: GCA_949786385.1. Lineage (NCBI taxonomy): Eukaryota > Metazoa > Chordata > Mammalia > Rodentia > Cricetidae > Onychomys > Onychomys leucogaster. Next base: position 615,783 of record CATKUP010000146.1, on the reverse strand, counting down.
ACAAGCAAGACTTCGTTTCAGTTAGGGGCATTTTCTTTACAGCTCAAACGATCTATATCGTTCACGAAGCTCACACGTGTCTCATCTTAACTGAGAAGCATTGGATGTGAGAGGACTTTTGCTTTGTATCAATTTCAAGCAGAGTTGAACTAGATATGGTCTGTAAGTATAGGAAACACGGTTCTTTTCATCTGAGCACACTCACATTTACTGCTGTATTAGAGACTCTAGAAAGCAAGAGCGTGGTTCTTGCTCTAAAGAAGAGTGTGGTCCATGGGTGATAACTGTGTTGTGTGTTTCCCTTCAGAAATGGAGTTAAATCCCCGGCTCTGAGTCTTCCTACAAGCAAGACTTCATTTCAGTTAAGGGCTGTCACTTTTAAGCTCAAACAAACTACATCGTTCACAAAGCTCACACGTTTCTCATCTTAACTGAGAAGCATTGGATGTTAGAGGACCTTTGCTTTGTATCAATTTCAAGCAGAGTTGAACTAGATATGGTCCGTTTGTATACGAAACACGGTTCTTTTGTTCTGAGCACACTCACGTTTCCTGCTGTATTAGAGACTCTAGAAAGTAAGAGCATGCTTCTTGCTCTAAAGCAGAGTGTGATCAATGGATGAGAACTCTCCTGTGTGTTTCACTTCAGAAATGGAGTTAAATGCCAGGCTCTGAGTCTTCCTACAAGCAAGACTTCGTTTCAGGTAAGGGCATAGCTTTTCACCTCAAACAAACTACATTGTTCACAAAGCTCACACGTTTCTCATCTTAACTGACAAGCATTGGATATTAGAGGACCAGTGATTTGTATCAGTTTCAGAAGCAGAGTTGAACTAGATATGATCCGTATGTGTAGGAAACACCGTTCATTTGTTCTCAGCACACTCAGGTATCCTGTTGTCTTAGAGACTCTAGAAAGCTAGAGCGTGCTTCTGGCTCTAAAGCAGAGTGTGATCAATGGATGAGAACTCTGTTGTGTGTCACTTCATCAATGGAGTTAAATCCCTGGCTCTGAGTCTTCCTATAAGCAAGACTTCGTTGCAGGTAAGGGCATTTACTTTACAGCTCAAACGAACTATATCATTCACGAAGTTCACACGTTTCTCATCTTAAATGAGAAGCATTGGATGTGAGAGGACCTTTGCTTTGTATCAATTTCAAGCAGAGTTGAACTAGATATGGTCCGTTTGTATAGGAAACACGGTTCTTTTGTTCTGAGCACACTCACATTTCCTGCTGCATTAGAGATTCTAGAAAGCAAGAGCGTGCTTCTTGCTCTAAAGCAGAGTGTGATCCATGGATGAGAACTGTGTTGTGTGTTTCCCTTCAGAAATGGAGTTAAATCACAGGATCTCTGTCTTCCTACAAGCAAGACTTCGTTTCAGGTAAGGGCAGTCACTTTTCATCTCAAACGAACTATATCGTTCACGAAGCTCACACATTTCTCATCTTAACAGAGAAGCATTGGATGTTAGAGTCCCTTTGCTTTGTATCAGTTTCAAGCAGTGTTGATCTAGATATATCTGTATGTATAGGATACACTGTTCTTTTCTTCTGAGCACACTCACATTTCCTGCTGTATTAGAGACTCTAGAAAGCTAGAGCGTGCTTCTTGCTCTAAAGCAGAGTGTGATCAATGGATGAGAACTCTGTTGTGTGTTTCACTTCAGAAATGGAGTTAAATCCCTGGCTCTGAGTCTTCCTATAAGCAAGACTTCGTTACAGGTAAGGGCAGTCACTTTACAGCTCAAACGAACTGTATCGTTCACGAAGCTCACACGTTTCTCATCTTAACTGAGAAGCATTAGATGTGAGAGGACCTTTGCTTTGTATCAATTTCAAGCAGAGTTGAACTAGATATGGTCCGTTTGTATAGGAAACACGGTTCTTTTGTTCTGAGCACACTCACATTTCCTGCTGTATTAGAGACTCTAGAAAGCAAGAGGGTGCTTCTTGCTCTAAAGCAGTGTGTGATCAATGGATGAGAACTCTTTTGTGTGTATCACTTCAGAAATGGAGTTATATCCCTGGCTCTGAGTCTTCCTACAAGCAGGACTTCGTTTAAGGTACGGGCAGTCAATTTTCAGCTCAAACGAACTATATCATTCACGATGCTCACAGGTTTCTCATCTTAACTGAGAAGCATTGGATGTTAGAGGACCTTTGCTTTGTATCAATTTCAAGCAGAGTTGAACTAGATATGATCCGTTTGTATAGGAAACACCGTTCATTTTTTCTCAGCACACTCAAATTTCCTGCAGTCTTAGAAACTCTAGAAAGCTAGAGCATGCTTCTTGCTCTAATGCATAGTGTGAACAACGGAAGAGAACTTTGCTGTGTGTTTCACTTCATAAATGGAGTTAAATCCCTGGCTCTGAGTCTTCCTATAAGCAAGAATTCGTTTCAGGTAAGGGCATTTACTTTACAGCTCAAACGAACTATATCGTTCACGAAGCTCACATGTTTCTCATCTTAACTGAGAAGCATTGGATGTTAGAGGACCTTTGCTTTGTATCAGTTTCAAGCAGTGTTGATCTAGATATATCTGTATGTATAGGATACACGGTTCTTTTCTTCTGAGGACACTCACATTTCCTGCTGTATTAGAGACTCTAGAAAGCAAGAGCGTGCTTGTTGCTCTAAAGCAGAGTGTGATCAATGGATGAGAACTCTGTTGTGAGTTTCACTTCAGAAGTGGAGTTAAATCCCAGTCTCTGAGTCTTCCTAAAAGCAATAATTCGTGTCAAGTAATGGAAGTTACTTTACAGCTCAAAGGAACTACATCTTTCATGAAGCTCACACGTTTCTCATCTTAAATGACAAGCATCGGATGTTAGAGGACCATTGCTTTGTATCAGTTTCAGAAGCAGAGTTGGACTAGATATGGTCTGTATGTGTAAGAAACCCCGTACTTTTGTTCTCAGCACACTCAGGTTTCCTGCTGTATTACAGACTCTAGAAAGCTAGAGCGTGCTTCTTGCTCTAAAGCAGAGTGTGATGAATAGATGAGAACTCTGTTGTGTGTTTCACTTCAGAAATGGAGTTAAATCCCTGGCTCTGAGTCTTCCTACAAGCAAGACTTCGTTTCAGTTAGGGGCATTTTCTTTACAGCTCAAACGATCTATATCGTTCACGAAGCTCACACGTGTCTCATCTTACTGAGAAGCATTGGATGTGAGAGGACTTTTGCTTTGTATCAATTTCAAGCAGAGTTGAACTAGATATGGTCTGTAAGTATAGGAAACACGGTTCTTTTCATCTGAGCACACTCACATTTACTGCTGTATTAGAGACTCTAGAAAGCAAGAGCGTGGTTCTTGCTCTAAAGAAGAGTGTGGTCCATGGGTGATAACTGTGTTGTGTGTTTCCCTTCAGAAATGGAGTTAAATCCCCGGCTCTGAGTCTTCCTACAAGCAAGACTTCATTTCAGTTAAGGGCTGTCACTTTTCAGCTCAAACAAACTACATCGTTCACAAAGCTCACACGTTTCTCATATTAACTGAGAAGCATTGGATGTTAGAGGACCTTTGCTTTGTATCAATTTCAAGCAGAGTTGAACTAGATATGGTCCGTTTGTATACGAAACACGGTTCTTTTGTTCTGAGCACACTCACGTTTCCTGCTGTATTAGAGACTCTAGAAAGCAAGAGCATGCTTCTTGCTCTAAAGCAGAGTGTGATCAATGGATGAGAACTCTCCTGTGTGTTTCACTTCAGAAATGGAGTTAAATGCCAGGCTCTGAGTCTTCCTACAAGCAAGACTTCGTTTCAGGTAAGGGCATCACTTTTCACCTCAAACAAACTACATTGTTCACAAAGCTCACACGTTTCTCATCTTAACTGACAAGCATTGGATATTAGAGGACCAGTGATTTGTATCAGTTTCAGAAGCAGAGTTGAACTAGATATGATCCGTATGTGTAGGAAACACCGTTCATTTGTTCTCAGCACACTCAGGTATCCTGTTGTCTTAGAGACTCTAGAAAGCTAGAGCGTGCTTCTGGCTCTAAAGCAGAGTGTGATCAATGGATGAGAACTCTGTTGTGTGTCACTTCAGAAATGGAGTTAAATCCCTGGCTCTGAGTCTTCCTATAAGCAAGACTTCGTTTCAGTTAGGGGCATTTACTTTACAGCTCAAACGAACTATATCATTCACGAAGTTCACACGTTTCTCATCTTAAATGAGAAGCATTGGATGTGAGAGGACCTTTGCTTTGTATCAATTTCAAGCAGAGTTGAACTAGATATGGTCCGTTTGTATAGGAAACACGGTTCTTTTGTTCTGAGCACACTCACATTTCCTGCTGTATTAGAGATTCTAGAAAGCAAGAGCGTGCTTCTTGCTCTAAAGCAGAGTGTGATCCATGGATGAGAACTGTGTTGTGTGTTTCCCTTCAGAAATGGAGTTAAATCACAGGATCTCTGTCTTCCTACAAGCAAGACTTCGTTTCAGGTAAGGGCAGTCACTTTTCATCTCAAACGAACTATATCGTTCACGAAGCTCACACATTTCTCATCTTAACAGAGAAGCATTGGATGTTAGAGTCCCTTTGCTTTGTATCAGTTTCAAGCAGTGTTGATCTAGATATATCTGTATGTATAGGATACACTGTTCTTTTCTTCTGAGCACACTCACATTTCCTGCTGTATTAGAGACTCTAGAAAGCAAGAGCGTGCTTGTTGCTCTAAAGCAGAGTGTGATCAATTGATGAGAACTCTGTTGTGAGTTTCACTTCAGAAGTGGAGTTAAATCCCAGGCTCTGAGTCTTCCTACAAGCAAGAATTCGTTTCAGGTAAGGGAAGTTACTTTACAGCTCAAAGGAACTACATCGTTCACGAAGCTCACACGTTTCTCATCTTAACTGACAAGCATTGGTTGTTAGAGGACCAGTGCTTTGTATCAGTTTCAGAAGCAGAGTTGGACTGGATATGATCCGTATGTGTAGGAAACACCGTTCATTTGTTGTCAGCACACTCAAGTTTCCTGCTGTCTTAGAGACTCTAGAAAGCTAGAGTGTGCTTCTTGCTCTAAAGTAGAGTGTGATCAATGGATGAGAACTCTGCTGTGTGTTTCACTTCAGAAATGGAGTTAAATACCTGGCTATGAGTCTTCCTACAAAGAAGACTTCGTTTCAGGTAAGGGCAGTCACTTTACAGCTCAAACGGACTACATCGTTCCCGAAGCTCCCACGTTTCTCATCTTAACTGACAAGCATCGGATGTTAGAGGACTATTGCTTTGTGTCAGTTTCAGAAGCAGAGTTGGACTAGATATGGTCCGTATGTGTAAGAAACCCCGTTCATTTGTTCTCAGCACACTCAGGTTTCCTGCTGTATTACAGACTCTAGAAAGCTAGAGCGTGCTTCTTGCTCTAAAGCAGAGTGTGATCAATGGATGAGAACTCTGTTGTGTGTTTCACTTCAGAAATGGAGTTAAATCCCTGGCTCTGAGTCTTCCTATAAGCAAGACTTCGTTACAGGTAAGGGCATTTACTTTACAGCTCAGACGAACTATATCGTTCACGAAGCTCACACGTTTCTCATCTTAACTGAGAAGCATTAGATGTGAGAGGACCTTTGCTTTGTATCAATTTCAAGCAGAGTTGAACTAGATATGGTCCGTTTGTATAGGAAACACGGTTCTTTTGTTCTGAGCACACTCACATTTCCTGCTGTATTAGAGACTCTAGAAAGCAAGAGCGTGCTTCTTGCTCTAAAGCAGAGTGTGATCAATGGATGAGAACTCTCCTGTGTGTTTCACTTCAGAAATGGAGTTAAATCCCAGGCTCTGAGTCTTCCTACAAGCAAGACTTCGTTTCAGGTAAGGGCATCACTTTTCACCTCAAACAAACTACATTGTTCACAAAGCTCACATGTTTCTCATCTTAACTGACAAGCATTGGATATTAGAGGACCAATGATTTGTATGAGTTTTAGAAGCAGAGTTGAACTAGATATGATCCGTATGTGTAGGAAACACCGTTCATTTGTTCTCAGCACACTCAAGTTTCCTGCTGTCTTAGAGACTCTAGAAAGCTAGAGCGTGCTTCTGGCTCTAAAGCAGAGTGTGATCAATGGATGAGAACTCTGTTGTGTGTCACTTCAGAAATGGAGTTAAATCCCTGGCTCTGAGTCTTCCTATAAGCAAGACTTCGTTGCAGGTAAGGGCATTTACTTTACAGCTCAAACGAACTATATCGTTCACGAAGTTCACACGTTTCTCATCTTAACTGAGAAGCATTGGATGTCAGAGGACCTTTGATTTGTATCAATTTCAAGCAGAGTTGAACTAGATATGGTCCGTTTGTATAGGAAACACGGTTCTTTTTTTCAGAGCACACTCACATTTCCTGCTGTATTAGAGATTCTAGAAAGCAAGAGCGTGCTTCTTGCTCTAAAGCAGAGTGTGATCAATGGATGAGAACTCTGCTGTGAATTTCACTTCAGAAGTGGAGTTAAATCCCAGGCTCTGAGTCTTCCTACAAAGAAGACTTCGTTTCAGGTGAGGGCAGTCACTTTACAGCTCAAACGAACTACATCGTTCACGAAGCTCACACGTTTCTCATCTTAACTGAAAAGCATCGGATGTTAGAGGACTATTGCTTTGTATCAGTTTCAGAAGCAGAGTTGGACTAGATATGGTCCGTATGTGTAAGAAACCCCGTTCTTTTGTTCTCAGCACACTCAGGTTTCCTGCTGTATTACAGACTCTAGAAAGCTAGAGCGTGCTTCTTGCTCTAAAGGAGAGTGTGATGAATAGATGAGAACTCTGTTGTGTGTTTCACTTCAGAAATGGAGTTAAATCCCTGGCTCTGAGTCTTCCTACAAGCAAGACTTCGTTTCAGTTAAGGGCATTTTCTTTATAGCTCAAACGAACTATATCGTTCACGAAGCTCACACGTTTCTCATCTTAACTGAGAAGCATTGGATGTGAGAGGACCTTGGCTTTGTATCAATTTCAAGCAGAGTTGAACTAGATATGGTCTGTATGTATAGGAAACACGGTTCTTTTCATCTGAGCACACTCACATTTCCTGCTGTATTAGAGACTCTAGAAAGCAAGAGCGTGTTTCTTGCTCTAACGCAGAGTGTGATCAATGGATGAAAACTCTCCTGTGTGTTTCACTTCAGAAATGGTGTTAAATCCAGGCTGTGAGTCTTCCTACAAGCAAGACTTCGTTTCAGGTAAGGGCATCACTTTTCAGCTCAAACAAACTACATCGTTCACAAAGCTCACACGTTTCTCATCTTAACTGAGAAGCATTGGATATTAGAGGACAAGTGATTTGTATCAGTTTCAGCAGCAGAGTTGGACTATATATGATCCGTATGTGTAGGAAACACCGTTCATTTGTTCTCAGCACACTCAAGTTTCCTGCTGTCTTAGAGAATCTAGAAAGCTAGAGCGTGCTTCTTGCTCTAAAGCAGAGTGTGACCAATGGATGAGAACTCTGTTGTGTGTTTCACTTTAGAAATGGAGTTAAATCCCTGGCTCTGAGTCTTCCTATAAGCAAGACTTCGTTACAGGTAAGGGCATTTACTTTACAGCTCAAACGAACTATATCGTTCACGAAGCTCACATGTTTCTCATCTTAACTGAGAAGCATTGGATGTTAGAGGACCTTTGGTTTGTATCAGTTTCAAGCAGTGTTGATCTAGATATATCTGTATGTATAGGATACACGGTTCTTTTCTTCTGAGCACACTCACATTTCCTGCTGTATTAGAGACTCTAGAAAGCAAGAGCGTGCTTGTTGCTCTAAAGCAGAGTGTGATAAATGGATGAGAACTCTGTTGTGAGTTTCACTTCAGAAGTGGAGTTAAATCCCAGGCTATGAGTATTCCTAAAAGCAATAATTCGTGTCAGGTAATGGAAGTTACTTTACAGCTCAAAGGAACTACATCTTTCATGAAGCTCACACGTTTCTCATCTTAACTGACAAGCATCGGATGTTAGAGGACCAGTGATTTGTATCAGTTTCAGAAGGAGAGTTGGACTAGATATGGTCCGTATGTGTAAGAAACCCCGTTCTTTTGTTCTCAGCACACTCAGGTTTCCTGCTGTATTACAGACTCTAGAAAGCTAGAGCGTGCTTCTTGCTCTAAAGCAGAGTGTGATGAATAGATGAGAACTCTGTTGTGTGTTTCACTTCACAAATGGAGTTAAATCCCTGGCTCTGAGTCTTCCTACAAGCAACACTTCGTTTCAGTTAGGGGCATTTTCTTTACAGCTCAAACGATCTATATCGTTCACGAAGCTCACACGTTTCTCATCTTAACTGAGAAGCATTGGATGTGAGAGGACTTTTGCTTTGTATCAATTTCAAGCAGAGTTGAACTAGATATGGTCTGTATGTATAGGAAACATGGTTCTTTTCATCTGAGCACACTCACATTTACTGCTGTATTAGAGACTCTAGAAAGCAAGAGCGTGGTTCTTGCTCGAAAGCAGAGTGTGGTCCATGGGTGAGAACTGTGTTGTGTGTTTCCCTTCAGAAATGGAGTTAAATCCCCGGCTCTGAGTCTTCCTACAAGCAAGACTTCGTTTCAGTTAAGGGCTGTCACTTTTCAGCTCAAACAAACTACATCATTCAGGAAGCTCACACGTTTCTCATCTTAACTGAGAAGCATTGGATGTTAGAGGACCTTTGCTTTGTATCAATTTCAAGCAGAGTTAAACTAGATATGGTCCGTTTGTATACAAAACACGGTTCTTTTGTTCTGAGCACACTCACGTTTCCTGCTGTATTAGAGACTCTAGAAAGCAAGAGCGTGCTTCTTGCTCTAAAGCAGAGTGTGATCAATGGATAAGAACTCTCCTGTGTGTTTCACTTCAGAAATGGAGTTAAATCCCAGGCTCTGAGTCTTCCTACAAGCAAGACTTCGTTTCAGGTAAGGGCATCACTTTTCACCTCAAACAAACTACATTGTTCACAAAGCTCACATGTTTCTCATCTTAACTGACAAGCATTGGATATTAGAGGACCAATGATTTGTATCAGTTTTAGAAGCAGAGTTGAACTAGATATGAACCGTATGTGTAGGAAACACCGTTCATTTGTTCTCAGCACACTCAAGTTTCCTGCTGTCTTAGAGACTCTAGAAAGCTAGAGCGTGCTTCTGGCTCTAAAGCAGAGTGTGATCAATGGATGAGAACTCTGTTGTGTGTCACTTCAGAAATGGAGTTAAATCCCTGGCTCTGAGTCTTCCTATAAGCAAGACTTCGTTGCAGGTAAGGGCATTTACTTTACAGCTCAAACGAACTATATCGTTCACGAAGTTCACACGTTTCTCATCTTAACTGAGAAGCATTGGATGTGAGAGGACCTTTGATTTGTATCAATTTCAAGCAGAGTTGAACTAGATATGGTCCGTTTGTATAGGAAACACGGTTCTTTTGTTCTGAGCACACTCACATTTCCTGCTGTATTAGAGATTCTAGAAAGCAAGAGCGTGCTTCTTGCTCTAAAGCAGAGTGTGATCCATGGATGAGAACTGTGTTGTGTGTTTCCCTTCAGAAATGGAGTTAAATCACAGGATCTCTGTCTTCCTACAAGCAAGACATCGTTTCAGTTAAGGGCAGTCACTTTTCATCTCAAACGAACTATATCTTTCACGAAGCTCACATATTTCTCATCTTAACTGAGAAGCATTGGATGGTAGAGTCCCTTTGCTTTGTATCAGTTTCAAGCAGTGTTGATCTAGATATATCTGTATGTATAGGATACACGGTTCTTTTCTTCTGAGCACACTCACATTTCCTGCTGTATTAGAGACTCTAGAAAGCAAGAGCGTGCTTGTTGCTCTAAAGCAGAGTGTGATCAATGGATGAGAACTCTGCTGTGAATTTCACTTAAGAAGTGGAGTTAAATCCCAGGCTCTGAGTCTTCCTACAAAGAAGACTTCGTTTCAGGTGAGGGCAGTCACTTTACAGCTCAAACGGACTACATCGTTCCCGAAGCTCACACGTTTCTCATCTTAACTGACAAGCATCGGATGTTAGAGGACTATTGCTTTGTATCAGTTTCAGAAGCAGAGTTGGACTAGATATGGTCCGTATGTGTAAGAAACCCCGTTCTTTTGTTCTCAGCACACTCAGTTTTCCTGCTGTATTACAGACTCTAGAAAGCTAGAGCGTGCTTCTTGCTCTAAAGCAGAGTGTGATGAATAGATGAGAACTCTGTTGTGTGTTTCACTTCAGAAATGGAGTTAAATCCCTGGCTCTGAGTCTTCCTACAAGCAAGACTTCGTTTCAGTTAAGGGCATTTTCTTTATAGCTCAAACGAACTATATTGTTCACGAAGCTCACACGTTTCTCATCTTAACTGAGAAGCATTAGATGTGAGAGGACCTTTGCTTTGTATCAATTTCAAGCATAGTTGAACTAGATATGGTCTGTATGTATAGGAAACACGGTTCTTTTCATCTGAGCACACTCACATTTCCTGCTGTATTAGAGACTCTTGAAAGCAAGAGCGTACTTCTTGCTCTAAAGCAGAGTGTGATCAATGGATGAAAACTATCCTGTGTGTTTCACTTCAGAAATGGAGTTAAATCCCAGGCTCTGAGTCTTCCTACAAGCAAGACTTCGTTTCAGGTAAGGGCATCACTTTTCAGCTCAAACAAACTACATCGTTCACAAAGCTCACACGTTTCTCATATTAACTGAGAAGCATTGGATATTAGAGGACAAGTGATTTGTATCAGTTTCAGTAGCAGAGTTGGACTAGATATGATCCGTATGTGTAGGAAACACCGTTCATTTGTTCTCAGCACACTCTAGTTTCCTGCTGTCTTAGAGACTCTAGAAAGCTAGAGCGTGCTTCTTGCTCTAAAGCAGAGTGTGATCAATGGATGAGAACTCTGTTGTGTGTTTCACTTCAGAAATGCAGTTAAATCCCTGGCTCTGACTCTTCCTATAAGCAAGACTTCGTTACAGGTAAGGGCATTTACTTTACAGCTCAAACGAACTATATCGTTCACAAAGCTCACACGTTTCTCATCTTAACTGAGAAGCATTAGATGTGAGAGGACCTTTGCTTTGTATCAATTTCAAGCAGAGTTGAGCTAGATATGGTCCGTTTGTATAGGAAAACGGTTCTGTTGTTCTGAGCACACTCACATTTCCTGCTGTATTAGAGACTCTAGAAAGCAAGAGCGTGCTTGTTGCTCTAAAGCAGAGTGTGATCAATGGATGAGAACTCTGTTGTGATTTTCACTTCAGAAGTGGAGTTAAATCCCAGGCTCTGAGTCTTCCTAAAAGCAGTAATTCGTGTCAGGTAATGGAAGTTACTTTACAGCTCAAAGGAACTACATCTTTCATGAAGCTCACACGTTTCTCATCTTAACTGACAAGCATCGGATGTTAGAGGACCATTGCTTTGTATCAGTTTCAGAAGCAGAGTTGGACTAGATATGGTCCGTATGTGTAAGAAACCCCGTTCTTTTGTCCTCAGCACACTCAGGTTTCCTGCTGTATTACAGACTCTAGAAAGCTAGAGTGTGCTTCTTGCTCTAAAGCAGAGTGTGATGAATAGATGAGAACTCTGTTGTGTGTTTCACTTCAGAAATGGAGTTAAATCCCTGGCTCTGAGTCTTCCTACAAGCAACACTTTGTTTCAGTTAGGGGCATTTTCTTTACAGCTCAAACGATCTATATCGTTCACGAAGCTCACACATTTCTCATCAAAACTGAGAAGCATTGGATGTTAGAGGACCTTTGCTTTGTATCAGTTTCCAGCAGTGTTGATCTAGATATATCTGTATGTATAGGATACACGGTTCTTTTCTTCTGAACACACTCACATTTCCTGCTGTATTAGAGACTCTAGAAAGCAAGAGCTTGCTTGTTGCTCTAAAGCAGAGTGTGATCAATGGATGAGAACTCTGTTGCGAGTTTCACTTCAGAAGTGGAGTTAAATCCCAGGCTCTGAGTCTTCCTACAAAGAAGACTTCGTTTCAGGTGAGGGCAGTCACTTTACAGCTCAAACGGACTACATCGTTCCCGAAGCTCACACGTTTCTCATCTTAACTGACAAGCATCGGATGTTAGAGGACTATTGCTTTGTATCAGTTTCAGAAGCAGAGTTGGACTAGATATGGTCCGTATGTGTAAGAAACCCCGTTCTTTTGTTCTCAGCACACTCAGTTTTCCTGCTGTATTACAGACTCTAGAAAGCTAGAGCGTGCTTCTTGCTCTAAAGCAGAGTGTGATGAATAGATGAGAACTCTGTTGTGTGTTTCACTTCAGAAATGGAGTTAAATCCCTGGCTCTGAGTCTTCCTACAAGCAAGACTTCGTTTCAGTTAAGGGCATTTTCTTTATAGCTCAAACGAACTATATTGTTCACGAAGCTCACACGTTTCTCATCTTAACTGAGAAGCATTAGATGTGAGAGGACCTTTGCTTTGTATCAATTTCAAGCATAGTTGAACTAGATATGGTCTGTATGTATAGGAAACACGGTTCTTTTCATCTGAGCACACTCACATTTCCTGCTGTATTAGAGACTCTTGAAAGCAAGAGCGTACTTCTTGCTCTAAAGCAGAGTGTGATCAATGGATGAAAACTATCCTGTGTGTTTCACTTCAGAAATGGAGTTAAATCCCAGGCTCTGAGTCTTCCTACAAGCAAGACTTCGTTTCAGGTAAGGGCATCACTTTTCAGCTCAAACAAACTACATCGTTCACAAAGCTCACACGTTTCTCATATTAACTGAGAAGCATTGGATATTAGAGGACAAGTGATTTGTATCAGTTTCAGTAGCAGAGTTGGACTAGATATGATCCGTATGTGTAGGAAACACCGTTCATTTGTTCTCAGCACACTCTAGTTTCCTGCTGTCTTAGAGACTCTAGAAAGCTAGAGCGTGCTTCTTGCTCTAAAGCAGAGTGTGATCAATGGATGAGAACTCTGTTGTGTGTTTCACTTCAGAAATGCAGTTAAATCCCTGGCTCTGACTCTTCCTATAAGCAAGACTTCGTTACAGGTAAGGGCATTTACTTTACAGCTCAAACGAACTATATCGTTCACAAAGCTCACACGTTTCTCATCTTAACTGAGAAGCATTAGATGTGAGAGGACCTTTGCTTTGTATCAATTTCAAGCAGAGTTGAGCTAGATATGGTCCGTTTGTATAGGAAAACGGTTCTGTTGTTCTGAGCACACTCACATTTCCTGCTGTATTAGAGACTCTAGAAAGCAAGAGCGTGCTTGTTGCTCTAAAGCAGAGTGTGATCAATGGATGAGAACTCTGTTGTGATTTTCACTTCAGAAGTGGAGTTAAATCCCAGGCTCTGAGTCTTCCTAAAAGCAGTAATTCGTGTCAGGTAATGGAAGTTACTTTACAGCTCAAAGGAACTACATCTTTCATGAAGCTCACACGTTTCTCATCTTAACTGACAAGCATCGGATGTTAGAGGACCATTGCTTTGTATCAGTTTCAGAAGCAGAGTTGGACTAGATATGGTCCGTATGTGTAAGAAACCCCGTTCTTTTGTCCTCAGCACACTCAGGTTTCCTGCTGTATTACAGACTCTAGAAAGCTAGAGTGTGCTTCTTGCTCTAAAGCAGAGTGTGATGAATAGATGAGAACTCTGTTGTGTGTTTCACTTCAGAAATGGAGTTAAATCCCTGGCTCTGAGTCTTCCTACAAGCAACACTTTGTTTCAGTTAGGGGCATTTTCTTTACAGCTCAAACGATCTATATCGTTCACGAAGCTCACACATTTCTCATCAAAACTGAGAAGCATTGGATGTTAGAGGACCTTTGCTTTGTATCAGTTTCCAGCAGTGTTGATCTAGATATATCTGTATGTATAGGATACACGGTTCTTTTCTTCTGAACACACTCACATTTCCTGCTGTATTAGAGACTCTAGAAAGCAAGAGCTTGCTTGTTGCTCTAAAGCAGAGTGTGATCAATGGATGAGAACTCTGTTGCGAGTTTCACTTCAGAAGTGGAGTTAAATCCCAGGCTCTGAGTCTTCCTACAAAGAAGACTTCGTTTCAGGTAAGGGCAGTCACTTTACAGCTCAAACGATCTACATCGTTCACGAAGCTCACACGTTTCTCATCTTAACTGACAAGCATCGGATGTTAGAGGACTATTGCTTTGTATCAGTTTCAGAAGCAGAGTTGGACTAGATATGGTCCGTATGTGTAAGAAACCCCGTTCTTTTGTTCTCAGCACACTCAGGTTTCCTGCTGTATTACAGACTCTAGAAAGCAAGAGCGTGTTTCTTGCTCTAAAGCAGAGTGTGATCAATGGATGAAAACTCTCCTGTGTGTTTCACTTCAGAAATTGAGTTAAATCCCAGGCTCTGAGTCTTCCTACAATCAAGACTTCGTTTCAGGTAAGGGCATCACTTTTCAGCTCAAACAAACTACATCGTTCACAAAGCTCACACGTTTCTCATATTAACTGAGAAGCATTGGATATTAGAGGACAAGTGATTTGTATCAGTTTCAGTAGCAGAGTTGGACTAGATATGATCCGTATGTGTAGGAAACACCGTTCATTTGTTCTCAGCACACTCTAGTTTCCTGCTGTCTTAGAGACTCTAGAAAGCTAGAGCGTGCTTCTTGCTCTAAAGCAGAGTGTGATCAATGGATGAGAACTCTGTTGTGTGTTTCACTTCAGAAATGCAGTTAAATCCCTGGCTCTGACTCTTCCTATAAGCAAGACTTCGTTACAGGTAAGGGCATTTACTTTACAGCTCAAACGAACTATATCGTTCACAAAGCTCACACGTTTCTCATCTTAACTGAGAAGCATTAGATGTGAGAGGACCTTTGCTTTGTATCAATTTCAAGCAGAGTTGAGCTAGATATGGTCCGTTTGTATAGGAAAACGGTTCTGTTGTTCTGAGCACACTCACATTTCCTGCTGTATTAGAGACTCTAGAAAGCAAGAGCGTGCTTCTTGCTCTAAAGCAGAGTGTGATCCATGGATGAGAACTGTGTTGTGTGTTTCCCTTCAGAAATGGAGTTAAATCACAGGATCTCTGTCTTCCTACAAGCAAGACTTCATTTCAGGTAAGGGCACTCACTTTTCAGCTCAAACAAACTACATCGTTCACAAAGCTCACACGTTTCTCCTCTTAACTGACAAGCATTGGATGTTAGAGGACCAGTGATTTGTATCACTTTCAGAAGCAGAGTTGGACTAGATATGATCCGTATGTGTAGGAAACACCGTTCTTTTTTTCTCATCACACATATGTTTCCTGCTGTCTTAGAGACTCTAGAAAGCTAGAGCGTGCTTCTTGCTCTAAAGCAGTGTGTGATCAATGGATGAGAACTCTGTTGTGTGTATCACTTCAGAAATGGAGTTAAATCCCTGGCTCTGAGTCTTCCTACAAGCAGGACTTCGTTTCAGGTAAGGGCAGTCACTTTTCAGCTCAAACGAACTATATCATTCACGATGCTCACACGTTTCTCATCTTAACTGAGAAGCATTGGATGTTAGAGGACCTTTGCTTTGTATCAATTTCAAGCAGAGTTGAACTAGACATGGTCCGTTTGTATAGGAAACATGGTTCTTTTGTTCTGAGCACACTCACGTTTCCTGCTGTATTAGAGACTCTAGAAAGCAACAGCGTGCTTCTTGCTCTAAAGCAGAGTGTGATCCATGGATGAGAACTGTGTTGTGTGTTTCCCTTCAGAAATGGAGTTAAATCACAGGATCTCTGTCTTCCTACAAGCAAGACTTCGTTTCAGGTAAGGGCAGTCACTTTTCAGCTCAAACGAACTACAACATTCAGGAAGCTCACAGGTTTCTCATCTTAACTGACAAGCATCGGATGTTAGAGGACTATTGCTTTGTATCAGTTTCAGAAGCAGAGTTGGACTAGATATGGTCCGTATGTGTAAGAAACCCCGTTCTTTTGTTCTCAGCACACTCAGGTTTCCTGCTGTATTACAGACTCTAGAAAGCTAGAGCGTGCTTCTTGCTCTAAAGCAGAGTGTGATGAATAGATGAGAACTCTGTTGTGTGTTTCACTTCAGAAATTGAGTTAAATCCCTGGCTCTGAGTCTTCCTACAAGCAAGACTTCGTTTCAGTTAAGGGCATTTTCTTTATAGCTCAAATGAACTATATCGTTCACGAAGCTCACACGTTTCTCATCTTAACTGAGAAGCATTGGATGTGAGAGGACCTTTGCTTTGTATCAATTTCAAGCAGAGTTGAACTAGATATGGTCTGTATGTATAGGAAACACGGTTCTTTTCATCTGAGCACACTCACATTTCCTGCTGTATTAGAGACTCTAGAAAGCAAGAGCGTGTTTCTTGCTCTAAAGCAGAGTGTGATCAATGGATGAAAACTCTCCTGTGTGTTTCACTTCAGAAATGGTGTTAAATCCCCGGCTTTGAGTCTTCCTACAAGCAAGAATTCGTTTCTGGTAAGGGCATCACTTTTCAGCTCAAACAAACTACATCGTTCCCAAACTCACACGTTTCTCATCTTAACTGAGAAGCATTGGATATTAGAAGACAAGTGATTTGTATCAGTTTCAGTAGCAGAGTTGGACTAGATATGATCCGTATGTGTAGGAAACACCGTTCATTTGTTCTCAGCACACTCAAGTTTCCTGCTGTCTTAGAGACTCTAGAAAGCTAGAGCCTGCTTCTTGCTCTAAAGCAGAGTGTGATCAATGGATGAGAACTCTGTTGTGTGTTTCACTTCAGAAATGCTGTTAAATCCCTGGCTCTGAGTCTTCCTATAAGCAAGACTTCGTTACAGGTAAGGGCATTTACTTTACAGCTCAAACGAACTATATCGTTCACGAAGCTCACACGTTTCTCATCTTAACTGAGAAGCATTAGATGTGAGAGGACCTTTGCTTTGTATCAATTTCAAGCAGAGTTGAACTAGATATGGTCCGTTTGTATAGGAAAACGGTTCTGTTGTTCT
This sequence comes from Onychomys leucogaster, assembly GCA_949786385.1. Lineage (NCBI taxonomy): Eukaryota > Metazoa > Chordata > Mammalia > Rodentia > Cricetidae > Onychomys > Onychomys leucogaster. The sequence goes on along the minus strand of CATKUP010000146.1, from coordinate 598,870 downwards.
GAGCACACTCACATTTCCTGCTGTATTAGAGACTCTAGAAAGCAAGAGCGTGCTTCTTGCTCTAAAGCAGAGTGTGATCCATGGATGAGAACTGTGTTGTGTGTTTCCCTTCAGAAATGGAGTTAAATCACAGGATCTCTGTCTTCCTACAAGCAAGACTTCGTTTCAGGTAAGGGCACTCACTTTTCAGCTCCAACAAACTACATCGTTCACAAAGCTCACACGTTTCTCCTCTTAACTGACAAGCAATGGATGTTAGAGGACCAGTGATTTGTATCACTTTCAGAAGCAGAGTTGGACTAGATATGATCCGTATGTGTAGGAAACACCGTTCTTTTTTTCTCATCACACATATGTTTCCTGCTGTCTTAGAGACTCTAGAAAGCTAGAGCGTGCTTCTTGCTCTAAAGCAGTGTGTGATCAATGGATGAGAAGTCTGCTTTGTGTTTCACTTCATAAATGGAGTTATATCCCTGGCTCTGGGTCTTCCTACAAGCAAGAATTCGTTTCAGGTAAGGGCATTTACTTTACAGCTCAAACGAACTATATCGTTTATGAAGCTCACATGTTTCTCATCTTAACTGAGAAGCATTGGATGTGAAAGGACCTTTGCTTTGTATCAGTTTCAAGCAGTGTTGATCTAGATATATCTGTATGTATAGGATACACGGTTCTTTTCTTCTGAGCACACTCACATTTCCTGCTTTATTAGAGACTCTAGAAAGCAAGAGCGTGCTTGTTGCTCTAAAGCAGAGTGTGATCAATGGATGAGAACTCTGTTGTGATTTTCACTTCAGAAGTGGAGTTAAATCCCAGGCTCTGAGTCTTCCTAAAAGCAGTAATTCGTGTCAGGTAATGGAAGTTACTTTACAGCTCAAAGGAACTACATCTTTCATGAAGCTCACACGTTTCTCATCTTAACTGACAAGCATCGGATGTTAGAGGACCATTGCTTTGTATCAGTTTCAGAAGCAGAGTTGGACTAGATATGGTCCGTATGTGTAAGAAACCCCGTTCTTTTGTCCTCAGCACACTCAGGTTTCCTGCTGTATTACAGACTCTAGAAAGCTAGAGTGTGCTTCTTGCTCTAAAGCAGAGTGTGATGAATAGATGAGAACTCTGTTGTGTGTTTCACTTCAGAAATGGAGTTAAATCCCTGGCTCTGAGTCTTCCTACAAGCAACACTTTGTTTCAGTTAGGGGCATTTTCTTTACAGCTCAAACGATCTATATCGTTCACGAAGCTCACACATTTCTCATCAAAACTGAGAAGCATTGGATGTTAGAGGACCTTTGCTTTGTATCAGTTTCCAGCAGTGTTGATCTAGATATATCTGTATGTATAGGATACACGGTTCTTTTCTTCTGAACACACTCACATTTCCTGCTGTATTAGAGACTCTAGAAAGCAAGAGCTTGCTTGTTGCTCTAAAGCAGAGTGTGATCAATGGATGAGAACTCTGTTGCGAGTTTCACTTCAGAAGTGGAGTTAAATCCCAGGCTCTGAGTCTTCCTACAAAGAAGACTTCGTTTCAGGTAAGGGCAGTCACTTTACAGCTCAAACGATCTACATCGTTCACGAAGCTCACACGTTTCTCATCTTAACTGACAAGCATCGGATGTTAGAGGACTATTGCTTTGTATCAGTTTCAGAAGCAGAGTTGGACTAGATATGGTCCGTATGTGTAAGAAACCCCGTTCTTTTGTTCTCAGCACACTCAGGTTTCCTGCTGTATTACAGACTCTAGAAAGCAAGAGCGTGTTTCTTGCTCTAAAGCAGAGTGTGATCAATGGATGAAAACTCTCCTGTGTGTTTCACTTCAGAAATTGAGTTAAATCCCAGGCTCTGAGTCTTCCTACAATCAAGACTTCGTTTCAGGTAAGGGCATCACTTTTCAGCTCAAACAAACTACATCGTTCACAAAGCTCACACGTTTCTCATATTAACTGAGAAGCATTGGATATTAGAGGACAAGTGATTTGTATCAGTTTCAGTAGCAGAGTTGGACTAGATATGATCCGTATGTGTAGGAAACACCGTTCATTTGTTCTCAGCACACTCTAGTTTCCTGCTGTCTTAGAGACTCTAGAAAGCTAGAGCGTGCTTCTTGCTCTAAAGCAGAGTGTGATCAATGGATGAGAACTCTGTTGTGTGTTTCACTTCAGAAATGCAGTTAAATCCCTGGCTCTGACTCTTCCTATAAGCAAGACTTCGTTACAGGTAAGGGCATTTACTTTACAGCTCAAACGAACTATATCGTTCACAAAGCTCACACGTTTCTCATCTTAACTGAGAAGCATTAGATGTGAGAGGACCTTTGCTTTGTATCAATTTCAAGCAGAGTTGAGCTAGATATGGTCCGTTTGTATAGGAAAACGGTTCTGTTGTTCTGAGCACACTCACATTTCCTGCTGTATTAGAGACTCTAGAAAGCAAGAGCGTGCTTCTTGCTCTAAAGCAGAGTGTGATCCATGGATGAGAACTGTGTTGTGTGTTTCCCTTCAGAAATGGAGTTAAATCACAGGATCTCTGTCTTCCTACAAGCAAGACTTCATTTCAGGTAAGGGCACTCACTTTTCAGCTCAAACAAACTACATCGTTCACAAAGCTCACACGTTTCTCCTCTTAACTGACAAGCATTGGATGTTAGAGGACCAGTGATTTGTATCACTTTCAGAAGCAGAGTTGGACTAGATATGATCCGTATGTGTAGGAAACACCGTTCTTTTTTTCTCATCACACATATGTTTCCTGCTGTCTTAGAGACTCTAGAAAGCTAGAGCGTGCTTCTTGCTCTAAAGCAGTGTGTGATCAATGGATGAGAACTCTGTTGTGTGTATCACTTCAGAAATGGAGTTAAATCCCTGGCTCTGAGTCTTCCTACAAGCAGGACTTCGTTTCAGGTAAGGGCAGTCACTTTTCAGCTCAAACGAACTATATCATTCACGATGCTCACACGTTTCTCATCTTAACTGAGAAGCATTGGATGTTAGAGGACCTTTGCTTTGTATCAATTTCAAGCAGAGTTGAACTAGACATGGTCCGTTTGTATAGGAAACATGGTTCTTTTGTTCTGAGCACACTCACATTTCCTGCTGTATTAGAGACTCTAGAAAGCAACAGCGTGCTTCTTGCTCTAAAGCAGAGTGTGATCCATGGATGAGAACTGTGTTGTGTGTTTCCCTTCAGAAATGGAGTTAAATCACAGGATCTCTGTCTTCCTACAAGCAAGACTTCGTTTCAGGTAAGGGCAGTCACTTTTCAGCTCAAACGAACTACAACATTCAGGAAGCTCACAGGTTTCTCATCTTAACTGACAAGCATCGGATGTTAGAGGACTATTGCTTTGTATCAGTTTCAGAAGCAGAGTTGGACTAGATATGGTCCGTATGTGTAAGAAACCCCGTTCTTTTGTTCTCAGCACACTCAGGTTTCCTGCTGTATTACAGACTCTAGAAAGCTAGAGCGTGCTTCTTGCTCTAAAGCAGAGTGTGATGAATAGATGAGAACTCTGTTGTGTGTTTCACTTCAGAAATTGAGTTAAATCCCTGGCTCTGAGTCTTCCTACAAGCAAGACTTCGTTTCAGTTAAGGGCATTTTCTTTATAGCTCAAATGAACTATATCGTTCACGAAGCTCACACGTTTCTCATCTTAACTGAGAAGCATTGGATGTGAGAGGACCTTTGCTTTGTATCAATTTCAAGCAGAGTTGAACTAGATATGGTCTGTATGTATAGGAAACACGGTTCTTTTCATCTGAGCACACTCACATTTCCTGCTGTATTAGAGACTCTAGAAAGCAAGAGCGTGTTTCTTGCTCTAAAGCAGAGTGTGATCAATGGATGAAAACTCTCCTGTGTGTTTCACTTCAGAAATGGTGTTAAATCCCCGGCTCTGAGTCTTCCTACAAGCAAGAATTCGTTTCTGGTAAGGGCATCACTTTTCAGCTCAAACAAACTACATCGTTCCCAAACTCACACGTTTCTCATCTTAACTGAGAAGCATTGGATATTAGAAGACAAGTGATTTGTATCAGTTTCAGTAGCAGAGTTGGACTAGATATGATCCGTATGTGTAGGAAACACCGTTCATTTGTTCTCAGCACACTCAAGTTTCCTGCTGTCTTAGAGACTCTAGAAAGCTAGAGCGTGCTTCTTGCTCTAAAGCAGAGTGTGATCAATGGATGAGAACTCTGTTGTGTGTTTCACTTCAGAAATGCAGTTAAATCCCTGGCTCTGACTCTTCCTATAAGCAAGACTTCGTTACAGGTAAGGGCATTTACTTTACAGCTCAAACGAACTATATCGTTCACAAAGCTCACACGTTTCTCATCTTAACTGAGAAGCATTAGATGTGAGAGGACCTTTGCTTTGTATCAATTTCAAGCAGAGTTGAGCTAGATATGGTCCGTTTGTATAGGAAAACGGTTCTGTTGTTCTGAGCACACTCACATTTCCTGCTGTATTAGAGACTCTAGAAAGCAAGAGCGTGCTTCTTGCTCTAAAGCAGAGTGTGATCCATGGATGAGAACTGTGTTGTGTGTTTCCCTTCAGAAATGGAGTTAAATCACAGGATCTCTGTCTTCCTACAAGCAAGACTTCATTTCAGGTAAGGGCACTCACTTTTCAGCTCAAACAAACTACATCGTTCACAAAGCTCACACGTTTCTCCTCTTAACTGACAAGCATTGGATGTTAGAGGACCAGTGATTTGTATCACTTTCAGAAGCAGAGTTGGACTAGATATGATCCGTATGTGTAGGAAACACCGTTCTTTTTTTCTCATCACACATATGTTTCCTGCTGTCTTAGAGACTCTAGAAAGCTAGAGCGTGCTTCTTGCTCTAAAGCAGTGTGTGATCAATGGATGAGAACTCTGTTGTGTGTATCACTTCAGAAATGGAGTTAAATCCCTGGCTCTGAGTCTTCCTACAAGCAGGACTTCGTTTCAGGTAAGGGCAGTCACTTTTCAGCTCAAACGAACTATATCATTCACGATGCTCACACGTTTCTCATCTTAACTGAGAAGCATTGGATGTTAGAGGACCTTTGCTTTGTATCAATTTCAAGCAGAGTTGAACTAGACATGGTCCGTTTGTATAGGAAACATGGTTCTTTTGTTCTGAGCACACTCACATTTCCTGCTGTATTAGAGACTCTAGAAAGCAACAGCGTGCTTCTTGCTCTAAAGCAGAGTGTGATCCATGGATGAGAACTGTGTTGTGTGTTTCCCTTCAGAAATGGAGTTAAATCACAGGATCTCTGTCTTCCTACAAGCAAGACTTCGTTTCAGGTAAGGGCAGTCACTTTTCAGCTCAAACGAACTACAACATTCAGGAAGCTCACAGGTTTCTCATCTTAACTGACAAGCATCGGATGTTAGAGGACTATTGCTTTGTATCAGTTTCAGAAGCAGAGTTGGACTAGATATGGTCCGTATGTGTAAGAAACCCCGTTCTTTTGTTCTCAGCACACTCAGGTTTCCTGCTGTATTACAGACTCTAGAAAGCTAGAGCGTGCTTCTTGCTCTAAAGCAGAGTGTGATGAATAGATGAGAACTCTGTTGTGTGTTTCACTTCAGAAATTGAGTTAAATCCCTGGCTCTGAGTCTTCCTACAAGCAAGACTTCGTTTCAGTTAAGGGCATTTTCTTTATAGCTCAAATGAACTATATTGTTCACGAAGCTCACACGTTTCTCATCTTAACTGAGAAGCATTGGATGTGAGAGGACCTTTGCTTTGTATCAATTTCAAGCAGAGTTGAACTAGATATGGTCTGTATGTATAGGAAACACGGTTCTTTTCATCTGAGCACACTCACATTTCCTGCTGTATTAGAGACTCTAGAAAGCAAGAGCGTGTTTCTTGCTCTAAAGCAGAGTGTGATCAATGGATGAAAACTCTCCTGTGTGTTTCACTTCAGAAATGGTGTTAAATCCCCGGCTCTGAGTCTTCCTACAAGCAAGAATTCGTTTCTGGTAAGGGCATCACTTTTCAGCTCAAACAAACTACATCGTTCCCAAACTCACACGTTTCTCATCTTAACTGAGAAGCATTGGATATTAGAAGACAAGTGATTTGTATCAGTTTCAGTAGCAGAGTTGGACTAGATATGATCCGTATGTGTAGGAAACACCGTTCATTTGTTCTCAGCACACTCAAGTTTCCTGCTGTCTTAGAGACTCTAGAAAGCTAGAGCCTGCTTCTTGCTCTAAAGCAGAGTGTGATCAATGGATGAGAACTCTGTTGTGTGTTTCACTTCAGAAATGCTGTTAAATCCCTGGCTCTGAGTCTTCCTATAAGCAAGACTTCGTTACAGGTAAGGGCATTTACTTTACAGCTCAAACGAACTATATCGTTCACGAAGCTCACACGTTTCTCATCTTAACTGAGAAGCATTAGATGTGAGAGGACCTTTGCTTTGTATCAATTTCAAGCAGAGTTGAACTAGATATGGTCCGTTTGTATAGGAAAACGGTTCTGTTGTTCTGAGCACACTCACATTTCCTGCTGTATTAGAGACTCTAGAAAGCAAGAGCGTGCTTCTTGCTCTAAAGCAGAGTGTGATCCATGGATGAGAACTGTGTTGTGTGTTTCCCTTCAGAAATGGAGTTAAATCACAGGATCTCTGTCTTCCTACATGCAAGACTTCGTTTCAGGTAAGGGCACTCACTTTTCAGCTCCAACAAACTACATCGTTCACAAAGCTCACACGTTTCTCCTCTTAACTGACAAGCAATGGATGTTAGAGGACCAGTGATTTGTATCACTTTCAGAAGCAGAGTTGGACTAGATATGATCCGTATGTGTAGGAAACACCGTTCTTTTTTTCTCATCACACATATGTTTCCTGCTGTCTTAGAGACTCTAGAAAGCTAGAGCGTGCTTCTTGCTCTAAAGCAGTGTGTGATCAATGGATGAGAAGTCTGCTTTGTGTTTCACTTCATAAATGGAGTTATATCCCTGGCTCTGGGTCTTCCTACAAGCAAGAATTCGTTTCAGGTAAGGGCATTTACTTTACAGCTCAAACGAACTATATCGTTTACGAAGCTCACATGTTTCTCATCTTAACTGAGAAGCATTGGATGTGAAAGGACCTTTGCTTTGTATCAGTTTCAAGCAGTGTTGATCTAGATATATCTGTATGTATAGGATACACGGTTCTTTTCTTCTGAGCACACTCACATTTCCTGCTTTATTAGAGACTCTAGAAAGCAAGAGCGTGCTTGTTGCTCTAAAGCAGAGTGTGATCAATGGATGAGAACTCTGTTGTGATTTTCACTTCAGAAGTGGAGTTAAATCCCAGGCTCTGAGTCTTCCTAAAAGCAGTAATTCGTGTCAGGTAATGGAAGTTACTTTACAGCTCAAAGGAACTACATCTTTCATGAAGCTCACACGTTTCTCATCTTAACTGACAAGCATCGGATGTTAGAGGACCATTGCTTTGTATCAGTTTCAGAAGCAGAGTTGGACTAGATATGGTCCGTATGTGTAAGAAACCCCGTTCTTTTGTCCTCAGCACACTCAGGTTTCCTGCTGTATTACAGACTCTAGAAAGCTAGAGCGTGCTTCTTGCTCTAAAGCAGAGTGTGATGAATAGATGAGAACTCTGTTGTGTGTTTCACTTCAGAAATGGAGTTAAATCCCTGGCTCTGAGTCTTCCTACAAGCAACACTTTGTTTCAGTTAGGGGCATTTTCTTTACAGCTCAAACGATCTATATCGTTCACGAAGCTCACACATTTCTCATCTTAACTGAGAAGCATTGGATGTTAGAGGACCTTTGCTTTGTATCAGTTTCAAGCAGTGTTGATCTAGATATATCTGTATGTATAGGATACACGGTTCTTTTCTTATGAACACACTCACATTTCCTGCTGTATTAGAGACTCTAGAAAGCAAGAGCTTGCTTGTTGCTCTAAAGCAGAGTGTGATCAATGGATGAGAACTCTGTTGCGAGTTTCACTTCAGAAGTGGAGTTAAATCCCAGGCTCTGAGTCTTCCTACAAAGAAGACTTCGTTTCAGGTAAGGGCAGTCACTTTACAGCTCAAACGAACTACATCGTTCACGAAGCTCACACGTTTCTCATCTTAACTGACAAGCATCGGATGTTAGAGGACTATTGCTTTGTATCAGTTTCAGAAGCAGAGTTGGACTAGATATGGTCCGTATGTGTAAGAAACCCCGTTCTTTTGTTCTCAGCACACTCAGGTTTTCTGCTGTATTACAGACTCTAGAAAGCAAGAGCGTGTTTCTTGCTCTAAAGCAGAGTGTGATCAATGGATGAAAACTCTCCTGTGTGTTTCACTTCAGAAATTGAGTTAAATCCCAGGCTCTGAGTCTTCCTACAATCAAGACTTCGTTTCAGGTAAGGGCATCACTTTTCAGCTCAAACAAACTACATCGTTCACAAAGCTCACACGTTTCTCATATTAACTGAGAAGCATTGGATATTAGAGGACAAGTGATTTGTATCAGTTTCAGTAGCAGAGTTGGACTAGATATGATCCGTATGTGTAGGAAACACCGTTCATTTGTTCTCAGCACACTCAAGTTTCCTGCTGTCTTAGAGACTCTAGAAAGCTAGAGCGTGCTTCTTGCTCTAAAGCAGAGTGTGATCAATGGATGAGAACTCTGTTGTGTGTTTCACTTCAGAAATGCAGTTAAATCCCTGGCTCTGACTCTTCCTATAAGCAAGACTTCGTTACAGGTAAGGGCATTTACTTTACAGCTCAAACGAACTATATCGTTCACAAAGCTCACACGTTTCTCATCTTAACTGAGAAGCATTAGATGTGAGAGGACCTTTGCTTTGTATCAATTTCAAGCAGAGTTGAGCTAGATATGGTCCGTTTGTATAGGAAAACGGTTCTGTTGTTCTGAGCACACTCACATTTCCTGCTGTATTAGAGACTCTAGAAAGCAAGAGCGTGCTTCTTGCTCTAAAGCAGAGTGTGATCCATGGATGAGAACTGTGTTGTGTGTTTCCCTTCAGAAATGGAGTTAAATCACAGGATCTCTGTCTTCCTACAAGCAAGACTTCATTTCAGGTAAGGGCACTCACTTTTCAGCTCAAACAAACTACATCGTTCACAAAGCTCACACGTTTCTCCTCTTAACTGACAAGCATTGGATGTTAGAGGACCAGTGATTTGTATCACTTTCAGAAGCAGAGTTGGACTAGATATGATCCGTATGTGTAGGAAACACCGTTCTTTTTTTCTCATCACACATATGTTTCCTGCTGTCTTAGAGAATCTAGAAAGCTAGAGCGTGCTTCTTGCTCTAAAGCAGTGTGTGATCAATGGATGAGAACTCTGTTGTGTGTATCACTTCAGAAATGGAGTTAAATCCCTGGCTCTGAGTCTTCCTACAAGCAGGACTTCGTTTCAGGTAAGGGCAGTCACTTTTCAGCTCAAACGAACTATATCATTCACGATGCTCACACGTTTCTCATCTTAACTGAGAAGCATTGGATGTTAGAGGACCTTTGCTTTGTATCAATTTCAAGCAGAGTTGAACTAGACATGGTCCGTTTGTATAGGAAACATGGTTCTTTTGTTCTGAGCACACTCACATTTCCTGCTGTATTAGAGACTCTAGAAAGCAACAGCGTGCTTCTTGCTCTAAAGCAGAGTGCGATCCATGGATGAGAACTGTGTTGTGTGTTTCCCTTCAGAAATGGAGTTAAATCACAGGATCTCTGTCTTCCTACAAGCAAGACTTCGTTTCAGGTAAGGGCAGTCACTTTTCAGCTCAAACGAACTACAACATTCAGGAAGCTCACAGGTTTCTCATCTTAACTGACAAGCATCGGATGTTAGAGGACTATTGCTTTGTATCAGTTTCAGAAGCAGAGTTGTACTAGATATGGTCCGTATGTGTAAGAAACCCCGTTCTTTTGTTCTCAGCACACTCAGGTTTCCTGCTGTATTACAGACTCTAGAAAGCTAGAGCGTGCTTATTGCTCTAAAGCAGAGTGTGATGAATAGATGAGAACTCTGTTGTGTGTTTCACTTCAGAAATTGAGTTAAATCCCTGGCTCTGAGTCTTCCTACAAGCAAGACTTCGTTTCAGTTAAGGGCATTTTCTTTATAGCTCAAATGAACTATATCGTTCACGAAGCTCACACGTTTCTCATCTTAACTGAGAAGCATTGGATGTGAGAGGACCTTTGCTTTGTATCAATTTCAAGCAGAGTTGAACTAGATATGGTCTGTATGTATAGGAAACACGGTTCTTTTCCTCTGAGCACACTCACATTTCCTGCTGTATTAGAGACTCTAGAAAGCAAGAGCGTGTTTCTTGCTCTAAAGCAGAGTGTGATCAATGGATGAAAACTCTCCTGTGTGTTTCACTTCAGAAATGGTGTTAAATCCCCGGCTCTGAGTCTTCCTACAAGCAAGAATTCGTTTCTGGTAAGGGCATCACTTTTCAGCTCAAACAAACTACATCGTTCCCAAACTCACACGTTTCTCATCTTAACTGAGAAGCATTGGATATTAGAAGACAAGTGATTTGTATCAGTTTCAGTAGCAGAGTTGGACTAGATATGATCCGTATGTGTAGGAAACACCGTTCATTTGTTCTCAGCACACTCAATTTTCCTGCTGTCTTAGAGACTCTAGAAAGCTAGAGCGTGCTTCTTGCTCTAAAGCAGAGTGTGATCAATGGATGAGAACTCTGTTGTGTGTTTCACTTCAGAAATGCTGTTAAATCCCTGGCTCTGAGTCTTCCTATAAGCAAGACTTCGTTACAGGTAAGGGCATTTACTTTACAGCTCAAACGAACTATATCGTTCACGAAGCTCACACGTTTCTCATCTTAACTGAGAAGCATTGGATGTGAGAGGACCTTTGCTTTGTATCAATTTCAAGCAGAGTTGAACTAGATATGGTCCGTTTGTATAGGAAAACGGTTCTGTTGTTCTGAGCACACTCACATTTCCTGCTGTATTAGAGACTCTAGAAAGCAAGAGCGTGCTTCTTGCTCTAAAGCAGAGTGTGATCCATGGATGAGAACTGTGTTGTGTGTTTCCCTTCAGAAATGGAGTTAAATCACAGGATCTCTGTCTTCCTACAAGCAAGACTTCGTTTCAGGTAAGGGCACTCACTTTTCAGCTCCAACAAACTACATCGTTCACAAAGCTCACACGTTTCTCCTCTTAACTGACAAGCATTGGATGTTAGAGGACGAGTGATTTGTATCACTTTCAGAAGCAGAGTTGGACTAGATATGATCCGTATGTGTAGGAAACACCGTTCTTTTTTTCTCATCACACATATGTTTCCTGCTGTCTTAGAGACTCTAGAAAGCTAGAGCGTGCTTCTTGCTCTAAAGCAGTGTGTGATCAATGGATGAGAAGTCTGCTTTGTGTTTCACTTCATAAATGGAGTTATATCCCTGGCTCTGGGTCTTCCTACAAGCAAGAATTCGTTTCAGGTAAGGGCATTTACTTTACAGCTCAAACGAACTATATCGTTTACGAAGCTCACATGTTTCTCATCTTAACTGAGAAGCATTGGATGTGAAAGGACCTTTGCTTTGTATCAGTTTCAAGCAGTGTTGATCTAGATATATCTGTATGTATAGGATACACGGTTCTTTTCTTCTGAGCACACTCACATTTCCTGCTTTATTAGAGACTCTAGAAAGCAAGAGCGTGCTTGTTGCTCTAAAGCAGAGTGTGATCAATGGATGAGAACTCTGTTGTGATTTTCACTTCAGAAGTGGAGTTAAATCCCAGGCTCTGAGTCTTCCTAAAAGCAGTAATTCGTGTCAGGTAATGGAAGTTACTTTACAGCTCAAAGGAACTACATCTTTCATGAAGCTCACACGTTTCTCATCTTAACTGACAAGCATCGGATGTTAGAGGACCATTGCTTTGTATCAGTTTCAGAAGCAGAGTTGGACTAGATATGGTCCGTATGTGTAAGAAACCCCGTTCTTTTGTCCTCAGCACACTCAGGTTTCCTGCTGTATTACAGACTCTAGAAAGCTAGAGCGTGCTTCTTGCTCTAAAGCAGAGTGTGATGAATAGATGAGAACTCTGTTGTGTGTTTCACTTCAGAAATGGAGTTAAATCCCTGGCTCTGAGTCTTCCTACAAGCAACACTTTGTTTCAGTTAGGGGCATTTTCTTTACAGCTCAAACGATCTATATCGTTCACGAAGCTCACACATTTCTCATCTTAACTGAGAAGCATTGGATGTTAGAGGACCTTTGCTTTGTATCAGTTTCAAGCAGTGTTGATCTAGATATATCTGTATGTATAGGATACACGGTTCTTTTCTTCTGAACACACTCACATTTCCTGCTGTATTAGAGACTCTAGAAAGCAAGAGCTTGCTTGTTGCTCTAAAGCAGAGTGTGATCAATGGATGAGAACTCTGTTGCGAGTTTCACTTCAGAAGTGGAGTTAAATCCCAGGCTCTGAGTCTTCCTACAAAGAAGACTTCGTTTCAGGTAAGGGCAGTCACTTTACAGCTCAAACGAACTACATCATTCACGAAGCTCACACGTTTCTCATCTTAACTGACAAGCATCGGATGTTAGAGGACTATTGCTTTGTATCAGTTTCAGAAGCAGAGTTGGACTAGATATGGTCCGTATGTGTAAGAAACCCCGTTCTTTTGTTCTCAGCACACTCAGGTTTCCTGCTGTATTACAGACTCTAGAAAGCAAGAGCGTGTTTCTTGCTCTAAAGCAGAGTGTGATCAATGGATGAAAACTCTCCTGTGTGTTTCACTTCAGAAATTGAGTTAAATCCCAGGCTCTGAGTCTTCCTACAATCAAGACTTCGTTTCAGGTAAGGGCATCACTTTTCAGCTCAAACAAACTACATCGTTCACAAAGCTCACACGTTTCTCATATTAACTGAGAAGCATTGGATATTAGAGGACAAGTGATTTGTATCAGTTTCAGTAGCAGAGTTGGACTAGATATGATCCGTATGTGTAGGAAACACCGTTCATTTGTTCTCAGCACACTCTAGTTTCCTGCTGTCTTAGAGACTCTAGAAAGCTAGAGCGTGCTTCTTGCTCTAAAGCAGAGTGTGATCAATGGATGAGAACTCTGTTGTGTGTTTCACTTCAGAAATGCAGTTAAATCCCTGGCTCTGACTCTTCCTATAAGCAAGACTTCGTTACAGGTAAGGGCATTTACTTTACAGCTCAAACGAACTATATCGTTCACAAAGCTCACACGTTTCTCATCTTAACTGAGAAGCATTAGATGTGAGAGGACCTTTGCTTTGTATCAATTTCAAGCAGAGTTGAGCTAGATATGGTCCGTTTGTATAGGAAAACGGTTCTGTTGTTCTGAGCACACTCACATTTCCTGCTGTATTAGAGACTCTAGAAAGCAAGAGCGTGCTTCTTGCTCTAAAGCAGAGTGTGATCCATGGATGAGAACTGTGTTGTGTGTTTCCCTTCAGAAATGGAGTTAAATCACAGGATCTCTGTCTTCCTACAAGCAAGACTTCATTTCAGGTAAGGGCACTCACTTTTCAGCTCAAACAAACTACATCGTTCACAAAGCTCACACGTTTCTCCTCTTAACTGACAAGCATTGGATGTTAGAGGACCAGTGATTTGTATCACTTTCAGAAGCAGAGTTGGACTAGATATGATCCGTATGTGTAGGAAACACCGTTCTTTTTTTCTCATCACACATATGTTTCCTGCTGTCTTAGAGACTCTAGAAAGCTAGAGCGTGCTTCTTGCTCTAAAGCAGTGTGTGATCAATGGATGAGAACTCTGTTGTGTGTATCACTTCAGAAATGGAGTTAAATCCCTGGCTCTGAGTCTTCCTACAAGCAGGACTTCGTTTCAGGTAAGGGCAGTCACTTTTCAGCTCAAACGAACTATATCATTCACGATGCTCACACGTTTCTCATCTTAACTGAGAAGCATTGGATGTTAGAGGACCTTTGCTTTGTATCAATTTCAAGCAGAGTTGAACTAGACATGGTCCGTTTGTATAGGAAACATGGTTCTTTTGTTCTGAGCACACTCACATTTCCTGCTGTATTAGAGACTCTAGAAAGCAACAGCGTGCTTCTTGCTCTAAAGCAGAGTGTGATCCATGGATGAGAACTGTGTTGTGTGTTTCCCTTCAGAAATGGAGTTAAATCACAGGATCTCTGTCTTCCTACAAGCAAGACTTCGTTTCAGGTAAGGGCAGTCACTTTTCAGCTCAAACGAACTACAACATTCAGGAAGCTCACAGGTTTCTCATCTTAACTGACAAGCATCGGATGTTAGAGGACTATTGCTTTGTATCAGTTTCAGAAGCAGAGTTGGACTAGATATGGTCCGTATATGTAAGAAACCCCGTTCTTTTGTTCTCAGCACACTCAGGTTTCCTGCTGTATTACAGACTCTAGAAAGCTAGAGCGTGCTTCTTGCTCTAAAGCAGAGTGTGATGAATAGATGAGAACTCTGTTGTGTGTTTCACTTCAGAAATTGAGTTAAATCCCTGGCTCTGAGTCTTCCTACAAGCAAGACTTCGTTTCAGTTAAGGGCATTTTCTTTATAGCTCAAATGAACTATATCGTTCACGAAGCTCACACGTTTCTCATCTTAACTGAGAAGCATTGGATGTGAGAGGACCTTTGCTTTGTATCAATTTCAAGCAGAGTTGAACTAGATATGGTCTGTATGTATAGGAAACACGGTTCTTTTCATCTGAGCACACTCACATTTCCTGCTGTATTAGAGACTCTAGAAAGCAAGAGCGTGTTTCTTGCTCTAAAGCAGAGTGTGATCAATGGATGAAAACTCTCCTGTGTGTTTCACTTCAGAAATGGTGTTAAATCCCCGGCTCTGAGTCTTCCTACAAGCAAGAATTCATTTCTGGTAAGGGCATCACTTTTCAGCTCAAACAAACTACATCGTTCCCAAACTCACACGTTTCTCATCTTAACTGAGAAGCATTGGATATTAGAAGACAAGTGATTTGTATCAGTTTCAGTAGCAGAGTTGGACTAGATATGATCCGTATGTGTAGGAAACACCGTTCATTTGTTCTCAGCACACTCAAGTTTCCTGCTGTCTTAGAGACTCTAGAAAGCTAGAGCCTGCTTCTTGCTCTAAAGCAGAGTGTGATCAATGGATGAGAACTCTGTTGTGTGTTTCACTTCAGAAATGCTGTTAAATCCCTGGCTCTGAGTCTTCCTATAAGCAAGACTTCGTTACAGGTAAGGGCATTTACTTTACAGCTCAAACGAACTATATCGTTCACGAAGCTCACACGTTTCTCATCTTAACTGAGAAGCATTAGATGTGAGAGGACCTTTGCTTTGTATCAATTTCAAGCAGAGTTGAACTAGATATGGTCCGTTTGTATAGGAAAACGGTTCTGTTGTTCTGAGCACACTCACATTTCCTGCTGTATTAGAGACTCTAGAAAGCAAGAGCGTGCTTCTTGCTCTAAAGCAGAGTGTGATCCATGGATGAGAACTGTGTTGTGTGTTTCCCTTCAGAAATGGAGTTAAATCACAGGATCTCTGTCTTCCTACAAGCAAGACTTCGTTTCAGGTAAGGGCACTCACTTTTCAGCTCCAACAAACTACATCGTTCACAAAGCTCACACGTTTCTCCTCTTAACTGACAAGCAATGGATGTTAGAGGACCAGTGATTTGTATCACTTTCAGAAGCAGAGTTGGACTAGATATGATCCGTATGTGTAGGAAACACCGTTCTTTTTTTCTCATCACACATATGTTTCCTGCTGTCTTAGAGACTCTAGAAAGCTAGAGCGTGCTTCTTGCTCTAAAGCAGTGTGTGATCAATGGATGAGAAGTCTGCTTTGTGTTTCACTTCATAAATGGAGTTATATCCCTGGCTCTGGGTCTTCCTACAAGCAAGAATTCGTTTCAGGTAAGGGCATTTACTTTACAGCTCAAACGAACTATATCGTTTACGAAGCTCACATGTTTCTCATCTTAACTGAGAAGCATTGGATGTGAAAGGACCTTTGCTTTGTATCAGTTTCAAGCAGTGTTGATCTAGATATATCTGTATGTATAGGATACACGGTTCTTTTCTTCTGAGCACACTCACATTTCCTGCTTTATTAGAGACTCTAGAAAGCAAGAGCGTGCTGGTTGCTCTAAAGCAGAGTGTGATCAATGGATGAGAACTCTGTTGTGATTTTCACTTCAGAAGTGGAGTTAAATCCCAGGCTCTGAGTCTTCCTAAAAGCAGTAATTCGTGTCAGGTAATGGAAGTTACTTTACAGCTCAAAGGAACTACATCTTTCATGAAGCTCACACGTTTCTCATCTTAACTGACAAGCATCGGATGTTAGAGGACCATTGCTTTGTATCAGTTTCAGAAGCAGAGTTGGACTAGATATGGTCCGTATGTGTAAGAAACCCCGTTCTTTTGTCCTCAGCACACTCAGGTTTCCTGCTGTATTACAGACTCTAGAAAGCTAGAGCGTGCTTCTTGCTCTAAAGCAGAGTGTGATGAATAGATGAGAACTCTGTTGTGTGTTTCACTTCAGAAATGGAGTTAAATCCCTGGCTCTGAGTCTTCCTACAAGCAACACTTTGTTTCAGTTAGGGGCATTTTCTTTACAGCTCAAACGATCTATATCGTTCACGAAGCTCACACATTTCTCATCTTAACTGAGAAGCATTGGATGTTAGAGGACCTTTGCTTTGTATCAGTTTCAAGCAGTGTTGATCTAGATATATCTGTATGTATAGGATACACGGTACTTTTCTTCTGAACACACTCACATTTCCTGCTGTATTAGAGACTCTAGAAAGCAAGAGCTTGCTTGTTGCTCTAAAGCAGAGTGTGATCAATGGATGAGAACTCTGTTGCGAGTTTCACTTCAGAAGTGGAGTTAAATCCCCGGCTCTGAGTCTTCCTACAAGCAAGACTTCGTTTCAGTTAAGGGCTGTCACTTTTCACCTCAAACAAACTACATCGTTCACAAAGCTCACACGTTTCTCATCTTAACTGAGAATCATTGGATGTTAGAGGCCCTTTGCTTTGTATCAATTTCAAGCAGAGTTGAACTAGATATGGTCCGTTTGTATACGAAACACGGTTCTTTTGTTCTGAGCACACTCACGTTTCCTGCTGTATTAGAGACTCTACAAAGCAAGAGCATGCTTCTTGCTCTAAAGCAGAGTGTGATCAATGGATGAGAACTCTCCCGTGTGTTTCACTTCAGAAATGGAGTTAAATCCCACGCTCTGAGTCTTCCTACAAGCAAGACTTCGTTTCAGGTAAGGGCATCACTTTTCACCTCAAACAAACTACATTGTTCACAAAGCTCACACGTTTCTCATCTTCACTGACAAGCATTGGATATTAGAGGACCAGTGATTTGTATCAGTTTCAGGAGCAGAGTTGAACTAGATATGATCCGTATGTGTAGGAAACACCGTTCATTTGTTCTCAGCACACTCAAGTTTCCTGCTGTCTTAGAGACTCTAGAAAGCTAGAGCGTGCTTCTGGCTCTAAAGCAGAGTGTGATTAATGGATGAGAACTCTGTTGTGTGTATCACTTCAGAAATGGAGTTAAATCCCTGGCTCTGAGTCTTCGTATAAGCAAGACTTCGTTGCAGGTAAGGGCATTTACTTTACAGCTCAAACGAACTATATCGTTCACGAAGTTCACACGTTTCTCATCTTAACTGAGAAGCATTGGATGTTAGAGGACCTTTGCTTTGTATCAATTTCAAGCAGAGTTGAATTAGATATGGTCCGTTTGTATAGGAAACACGGTTCTTTTGTTCTGAGCACACTCACATTTCCTGCTGTATTAGAGATTCTAGAAAGCAAGAGCGTGCTTCTTGCTCTAAATCAGAGTGTGATCCATGGATGAGAACTGTGTTGTGTGTTTCCCTTCAGAAATGGAGTTAAATCACAGGATCTCTGTCTTCCTACAAGCAAGACTTCGTTTCAGGTAAGGCCAGTCACTTTTCATCTCAAACGAACTATATCGTTCACGAAATTCACACATTTCTCATCTTAACTGAGAAGCATTGGATGTTAGAGGACCTTTGCTTTGTATCAGTTTCAAGCAGTGTTGATCTAGATATATCTGTATGTATAGGATACACGGTTCTTTTCTTCTGAGCACACTCACATTTCCTGCTGTATTAGAGACTCTAGAAAGAAAGAGCGTGCTTGTTGCTCTAAAGCAGAGTGTGATCAATGGATGAGAACTGTGTTGTGAGTTTCACTTCAGAAGTGTAGTTAAATCCCAGGCACTGAGTCTTCCTACAAGCAAGAATTCGTTTCAGGTAATGGAAGTTACTTTACAGCTCAAAGGAACTACATCTTTCATGAAGCTCACACGTTTCTCATCTTAACTGACAAGCATTGGATGTTAGAGGACCAGTGCTTGTATCAGTTTCAGAAGCAGAGTTGGACTAGATATGATCCGTTTGTGTAGGAAACACCGTTCATTTTTTGTCAGCACACTCAAGTTTCCTGCTGTCTTAGAGACTCTAGAAAGCTAGAGTGTGCTTCTTGCTCTAAAGCAGAGTGTGATCAATGGATGAGAACTCTGCTGTGTGTTTCACTTCAGAAATGGAGTTAAATACCTGGCTATGAGTCTTCCTACAAAGAAGACTTCGTTTCAGGTAAGAGCAGTCACTTTACAGCTCAAACGAACAACATCGTTCACGAAGCTCACACGTTTCTCATCTTAACTGACAAGCATCGGATGTTAGAGGACTATTGCTTTGTATCAGTTTCAGAAGCAGAGTTGGACTAGATATGGTCCGTATGTGTAAGAAACCCCGTTCTTTTGTTCTCAGCACACTCAGGTTTCCTGCTGTATTACAGACTCTAGAGAGCTAGAGCGTGCTTCTTGCTCTAAAGCAGAGTGTGATGAATAGATGAGAACTCTGTTGTGTGTTTCACTTCAGAAATGGAGTTAAATCCCTGGCTCTGAGTCTTCCTACAAGCAAGACTTCGTTTCAGTTAAGGGTATTTTCTTTACAGCTCAAATGAACTATATCGTTCACGAAGCTCACACGTTTCTCATCTTAACTGAGAAGCATTGGATGTGAGAGGACCTTTGCTTTGTATCAATTTCAAGGAGAGTTGAACTAGATATAGTCTGTATGTATAGGAAAAACTTTTCTTTTCATCTGAGCACATTCACATTTCCTGCTGTATTAGAGACTCTAGAAAGCAAGAGCGTGTTTCTTGCTCTAAAGCAGAGTGTGATCAATGGTGAAAACTCTCCTGTGTGTTTCACTTCAGAAATGGAGTTAAATCCCAGGCTCTGAGTCTTCCTACAAGCAAGACTTCGTTTCAGGTAAGGGCATCACTTTTCAGCTCAAACAAACTACATCGTTCACAAAGCTCACACGTTTCTCATCTTAACTGAGAAGCATTGGATATTAGAGGACCAGTAATTTGTATCAGTTTCAGAAGCAGAGTTGGACTAGATATGATCCGTATGTGTAGGAAACACCGTTCATTAGTTCTCACAAAACTCAAGTTTCCTGCTGTCTTAGAGACTCTAGAAAGCTAGAGCGTGCTTCTGGCTCTAAAGCAGAGTGTGATCAATGGATGAGAACTCTGTTGTGTGTATCACTTCAGAAATGGAGTTAAATCCCTGGCTCTGAGTCTTCCTACAAGCAATAATTCGTTTCAGGTAAGGGCATTTACTTTACAGCTCAAACGAACTATATCGTTCACGAAGCTCACATGTTTCTCATCTTAACTGAGAAGTATTGGATGTTAGTGGACCTTTGCTTTGTATCAGTTTCCAGCAGTGTTGATCTAGATATATCTGTATGTATAGGATACACGGTTCTTTTCTTCTGAGCACACTCACATTTCCTGCTGTATTAGAGACTCTAGAAAGCAAGAGCGTGCTTCTTGCTCTAAAGCAGAGTGTGATGAATAGATGAGAACTCTGTTGTGTGTTTCACTTCAGAAATGGAGTTAAATCCCTGGCTCTGAGTCTTCCTACAAGCAAGACTTCGTTTCAGTTAAGGGTATTTTCTTTACAGCTCAAATGAACTATATCGTTCACGAAGCTCACACGTTTCTCATCTTAACTGAGAAGCATTGGATGTGAGAGGACCTTTGCTTTGTATCAATTTCAAGGAGAGTTGAACTAGATATAGTCTGTATGTATAGGAAAAACGTTTCTTTTCATCTGAGCACATTCACATTTCCTGCTGTATTAGAGACTCTAGAAAGCAAGAGCGTGTTTCTTGCTCTAAAGCAGAGTGTGATCAATGGTGAAAACTCTCCTGTGTGTTTCACTTCAGAAATGGAGTTAAATCCCAGGCTCTGAGTCTTCCTACAAGCAAGACTTCGTTTCAGGTAAGGGCATCACTTTTCAGCTCAAACAAACTACATCGTTCACAAAGCTCACACGTTTCTCATCTTAACTGAGAAGCATTGGATATTAGAGGACCAGTAATTTGTATCAGTTTCAGAAGCAGAGTTGGACTAGATATGATCCGTATGTGTAGGAAACACCGTTCATTTGTTCTCACAAAACTCAAGTTTCCTCCTGTCTTAGAGACTCTAGAAAGCTAGAGCGTGCTTCTGGCTCTAAAGCAGAGTGTGATCAATGGATGAGAACTCTGTTGTGTGTATCACTTCAGAAATGGAGTTAAATCCCTGGCTCTGAGTCTTCCTACAAGCAATAATTCGTTTCAGGTAAGGGCATTTACTTTACAGCTCAAACGAACTATATCGTTCACGAAGCTCACATGTTTCTCATCTTAACTGAGAAGTATTGGATGTTAGTGGACCTTTGCTTTGTATCAGTTTCCAGCAGTGTTGATCTAGATATATCTGTATGTATAGGATACACGGTTCTTTTCTTCTGAGCACACTCACATTTCCTGCTGTATTAGAGACTCTAGAAAGCAAGAGCGTGCTTGTTGCTCTAAAGCAGAGTGTGATCAATGGATGAGAACTCTGTTGTGAGTTTCACTTCAGAAGTGGAGTTAAATCCCAGGTTCTGAGTCTTCCTAAAAGCAATAATTCGTGTCAGGTAATGGAAGTGACTTTACAGCTCAAAGGAACTACATCTTTCATGAAGCTCACACGTTTCTCATCTTAACTGACAAGCATCGGATGTTAGAGGACCATTGCTTTGTATCAGTTTCAGAAGCAGAGTTGGACTAGATATGGTCTGTATGTGTAAGAAACCCCGTTCTTTTGTTCTCAGCACACTCAGGTTTCCTGCTGTATTACAGATTCTAGAAAGCTAGAGCATGCTTCTTGCTCTAAAGCAGAGTGTGATGAATTGATGAGAAATCTGTTGTGTGTTTCACTTCAGAAATGGAGTTAAATCCCTGGCTCTGAGTCTTCCTACAAGCAATACTTCGTTTCAGTTAGGGGCATTTTCTTTACAGCTCAAACGATCTATATCGTTCACGAAGCTCACACGTTTCTCATCTTAACTGAGAAGCATTGGATGTGAGAGGACTTTTGCTTTGTATCAATTTTAAGCAGAGTTGAACCTGATATGTTCTATATGTATAGGAAACACGGTTCTTTTCATCTGAGCACACTCACATTTACTGCTGTATTAGAGACTCTAGAAAGCAAGAGCGTGGTTCTTGCTCTAAAGCAGAGTGTGGTCCATGGGTGAGAACTGTGTTGTGTGTTTCCCTTCAGAAATGGAGTTAAATCCCCGGCTCTGAGTCTTCCTACAAGCAAGACTTCATTTCAGTTAAGGGCTGTCACTTTTCAGCTCAAACAAACTACATCGTTCACAAAGCTCACACGTTTCTCATCTTAACTGAGAATCATTGGATGTTAGAGGACCTTTTCTTTGTATCAATTTCAAGCAGAGTTGAACTAGATATGGTCCGTTTGTATACGAAACACGGTTCTTTTGTTCTGAGCACACTCACGTTTCCTGCTGTATTAAGACTCTACAAAGCAAGAGCATGCTTCTTGCTCTAAAGCAGAGTGTGATCAATGGATGAGAACTCTCCCGTGTGTTTCACTTCAGAAATGGAGTTAAATCCCAGGCTCTGAGTCTTCCTACAAGCAAGACTTCGTTTCAGGTAAGGGCATCACTTTTCACCTCAAACAAACTACATTGTTCACAAAGCTCACACGTTTCTCATCTTCACTGACAAGCATTGGATATTAGAGGACCAGTGATTTGTATCAGTTTCAGGAGCAGAGTTGAACTAGATATGATCCGTATGTGTAGGAAACACCGTTCATTTGTTCTCAGCACACTCAAGTTTCCTGCTGTCTTAGAGACTCTAGAAAGCTAGAGCGTGCTTCTGGCTCTAAAGCAGAGTGTGATTAATGGATGAGAACTCTGTTGTGTGTATCACTTCAGAAATGGAGTTAAATCCCTGGCTCTGAGTCTTCGTATAAGCAAGACTTCGTTGCAGGTAAGGGCATTTACTTTACAGCTCAAACGAACTATATCGTTCACGAAGTTCACACGTTTCTCATCTTAACTGAGAAGCATTGGATGTTAGAGGACCTTTGCTTTGTATCAATTTCAAGCAGAGTTGAATTAGATATGGTCCGTTTGTATAGGAAACACGGTTCTTTTGTTCTGAGCACACTCACATTTCCTGCTGTATTAGAGATTCTAGAAAGCAAGAGCGTGCTTCTTGCTCTAAAGCAGAGTGTGATCCATGGATGAGAACTGTGTTGTGTGTTTCCCTTCAGAAATGGAGTTAAATCACAGGATCTCTGTCTTCCTACAAGCAAGACTTCGTTTCAGGTAATGGAAGTTACTTTACAGCTCAAAGGAACTACATCTTTCATGAAGCTCACACGTTTCTCATCTTAACTGACAAGCATTGGATGTTAGAGGACCAGTGCTTGTATCAGTTTCAGAAGCAGAGTTGGACTAGATATGATCCGTATGTGTAGGAAACACCGTTCATTTGTTGTCAGCACACTCAAGTTTCCTGCTGTCTTAGAGACTCTAGAAAGCTAGAGTGTGCTTCTTGCTCTAAAGCAGAGTGTGATCAATGGATGAGAACTCTGCTGTGTGTTTCACTTCAGAAATGGGGTTAAATACCTGGCTATGAGTCTTCCTACAAAGAAGACTTCGTTTCAGGTAAGGGCAGTCACTTTACAGCTCAAACGAACTACATCGTTCACGAAGCTCACACGTTTCTCATCTTAACTGACAAGCATCGGATGTTAGAGGACTATTGCTTTGTATCAGTTTCAGAAGCAGAGTTGGACTAGATATGGTCCGTATGTGTAAGAAACCCCGTTCTTTTGTTCTCAGCACACTCAGGTTTCCTGCTGTATTACAGACTCTAGAAAGCTAGAGCGTGCTTCTTGCTCTAAAGCAGAGTGTGATGAATTGATGAGAAATCTGTTGTGTGTTTCACTTCAGAAATGGAGTTAAATCCCTGGCTCTGAGTCTTCCTACAAGCAAGACTTCGTTTCAGTTAAGGGCATTTTCTTTACAGCTCAAATGAACTATATCGTTCACGAAGCTCACACGTTTCTCATCTTAACTGAGAAGCATTGGATGTGAGAGGACCTTTGCTTTGTATCAATTTCAAGCAGAGTTGAACTAGATATGGTCTGTATGTATAGGAAACACGATTCTTTTCATCTGAGCACATTCACATTTCCTGCTGTATTAGAGACTCTAGAAAGCAAGAGCGTGTTTCTTGCTCTAAAGCAGAGTGTGATCAATGGATGAAAACTCTCCTGTGAGTTTCACTTCAGAAATGGAGTTAAATCCCAGTCTCTGAGTCTTCCTACAAGCAAGACTTCGTTTCAGGTAAGGGCATCACTTTTCAGCTCAAACAAACTACATCGTTCACAAAGCTCACACGTTTCTCATCTTAACTGAGAAGCATTGCATATTAGAGGACCAGTGATTTGTATCAGTTTCAGAAGCAGAGTTGGACTAGATATGATCCGTATGTGTAGGAAACACCGTTCATTTGTTCTCAGCACACTCAAGTTTCCTGCTGTCTTAGAGACTCTAGAAAGCTAGAGCGTGCTTCTTGCTCTAAAGCAGAGTGTGATCAATGGATGAGAACTCTGTTGTGTGTTTCACTTCAGAAATGGAGTTAAATCCCTGGCTCTGAGTCTTCATATAAGCAAGACTTCGTTACAGGTAAGGGCATTTACTTTACAGCTCAAATGAAATATATCGTTCACGAAGCTCACACGTTTCTCATCTTAACTGAGAAGCATTAGATGTGAGAGGACCATTGCTTTGTATCAATTTCAAGCAGAGTTTAACTAGATATGGTCCGTTTGTATAGGAAACACGGTTCTTTTGTTCTGAGCACACTCACATTTCCTGCTGTATTAGAGACTCTAGAAAGCAAGAGCGTGCTTCTTGCTCTAAAGCAGAGTGTGATCCATGGATGAGAACTGTGTTGTGTGTTTCCCTTCAGAAATGGAGTTAAATCACAGGATCTCTGTCTTCCTACAAGCAAGACTTCGTTTCAGGTAAGGGCACTCACTTTTCAGCTCAAACAAACTACATCGTTCACAAAGCTCACACGTTTCTCATCTTAACTGACAAGCATTGGATGTTAGAGGACCAGTGCTTTGTATCAGTTTCAGAAGGAGAGTTGGACTAGATATGATCCGTATGTGTAGGAAATACCGTTCATTTGTTGTCAGCACACTCAAGTTTCCTGCTGTCTTAGAGACTCCAGAAAGATACAGCGTGGTTCTGGCTCTAAAGCAGAGTGTGATCAATGGATGAGAACTCTGTTGTGTGTATCACTTCAGAAATGGAGTTAAATCCCTGGCTCTGAGTCTTCCTACAAGCAAGAATTCGTTTCAGGTAAGGGCATTTACTTTACAGCTCAAACGAACTATATCGTTCACGAAGCTCACATGTTTCTCATCTTAACTGAGAAGCATTGGATGTTAGAGGACCTTTGATTTGTAACAGTTTCCAGCAGTGTTGATCTAGATATATCTGTATGTATAGGATACATGGTTCTTTTCTTCTGAGCACACTCACATTTCCTGCTGTATTAGAGACTCTAGAAAGCAAGAGCGTGCTTGTTGCTCTAAAGCAGAGTGTGATCAATGGATGAGAACTCTGTTGTGAGTTTCACTTCAGAAGTGGAGTTAAATCCCAGGTTCTGAGTCTTCCTAAAAGCAATAATTCGTGTCAGGTAATGGAAGTGACTTTACAGCTCAAAGGAACTACATCTTTCATGAAGCTCACACGTTTCTCATCTTAACTGACAAGCATCGGATGTTAGAGGACCATTGCTTTGTATCAGTTTCAGAAGCAGAGTTGGACTAGATATGGTCTGTATGTGTAAGAAACCCCGTTCTTTTGTTCTCAGCACACTCAGGTTTCCTGCTGTATTACAGACTCTAGAAAGCTAGAGCATGCTTCTTGCTCTAAAGCAGAGTGTGATGAATAGATGAGAACTCTGTTGTGTGTTTCACTTCAGAAATGGAGTTAAATCCCTGGCTCTGAGTCTTCCTACAAGCAAGACTTCGTTTCAGTTAGGGGCATTTTCTTTACAGCTCAAACGATCTATATCGTTCACGAAGCTCACACGTTTCTCATCTTAACTGTGAAGCATTGGATGTGAGAGGACTTTTGCTTTGTATCAATTTTAAGCAGAGTTGAACTAGATATGTTCTATATGTATAGGAAACACGGTTCTTTTCATCTGAGCACACTCACATTTACTGCTGTATTAGAGACTCTAGAAAGCAAGAGCGTGGTTCTTGCTCTAAAGCAGAGTGTGGTCCATGGGTGAGAACTGTGTTGTGTGTTTCCCTTCAGAAATGGAGTTAAATCCCCGGCTCTGAGTCTTCCTACAAGCAAGACTTCGTTTCAGTTAAGGTCTGTCACTTTTCAGCTCAAACAAACTACATCTTTCACAAAGCTCACACGTTTCTCATCTTAACTGAGAATCATTGGATGTTAGAGGACCTTTGCTTTGTATCAATTTCAAGCAGAGTTGAACTAGATATGGTCCGTTTGTATACGAAACACGGTTCTTTTGTTCTGAGCACACTCACGTTTCCTGCTGTTTTAGAGACTCTAGAAAGCAAGAGCATGCTTCTTGCTCTAAAGCAGAGTGTGATCAATGGATGAGAACTGTCCCGTGTGTTTCACTTCAGAAATGGAGTTAAATCCCAGGCTCTGAGTCTTCCTACAAGCAAGACTTCGTTTCAGGTAAGGGCATCCCTTTTCACCTCAAACAAACTACATTGTTCACAAAGCTCACACGTTTCTCATCTTCACTGACAAGCATTGGATATTAGAGGACCTGTGATTTGTATCAGTTTCAGGAGCAGAGTTGAACTAGATATGATCCGTATGTGTAGGAAACACCGTTCATTTGTTCTCAGCACACTCAAGTTTCCTGCTGTCTTAGAGACTCTAGAAAGCTAGAACGTGCTTCTGGCTCTAAAGCAGAGTGTGATTAATGGATGAGAACTCTGTTGTGTGTATCACTTCAGAAATGGAGTTAAATCCCTGGCTCTGAGTCTTCGTATAAGCAAGACTTCGTTGCAGGTAAGGGCATTTACTTTACAGCTCAAACGAACTATATCGTTCACGAAGTTCACACGTTTCTCATCTTAACTGAGAAGCATTGGATGTTAGAGGACCTTTGCTTTGTATCAATTTCAAGCAGAGTTGAATTAGATATGGTCCGTTTGTATAGGAAACACGGTTCTTTTGTTCTGAGCACACTCACATTTCCTGCTGTATTAGAGATTCTAGAAAGCAATAGCGTGCTTCTTGCTATAAAGCAGAGTGTGATCCATGGATGAGAACTGTGTTGTGTGTTTCCCTTCAGAAATGGAGTTAAATCACAGGATCTCTGACTTCCTACAAGCAAGACTTCGTTTCAGGTAAGGCCAGTCACTTTTCATTTCAAACGAACTATATCGTTCACGAAACTCACACATTTCTCATCTTAACTGAGAAGCATTGGATGTTAGAGTCCCTTTGCTTTGTATCAGTTTCAAGCAGTTTTGATCTAGATATATCTGTATGTATAGGATACACGGTTCTTTTCTTCTGAGCACACTCACATTTCCTGCTGTATTAGAGACTCTAGAAAGAAAGAGCGTGCTTGTTGCTCTAAAGCAGAGTGTGATCAATGGATGAGAACTGTGTTGTGAGTTTCACTTCAGAAGTGGAGTTAAATCCCAGGCTCTGAGTCTTCCTACAAGCAAGAATTCATTTCAGGTAATGGAAGTTACTTTACAGCTCAAAGGAACTACATCTTTCATGAAGCTCACACGTTTCTCATCTTAACTGACAAGCATTGGATGTTAGAGGACCAGTGCTTGTATCAGTTTCAGAAGCAGAGTTGGACTAGATATGATCCGTATGTGTAGGAAACACCGTTCATTTGTTGTCAGCACACTCAAGTTTCCTGCTGTCTTAGAGACTCTAGAAAGCTAGAGTGTGCTTCTTGCTGTAAAGCAGAGTGTGATCAATGGATGAGAACTCTGCTGTGTGTTTCACTTCAGAAATGGGGTTAAATACCTGGCTATGAGTCTTCCTACAAAGAAGACTTCGTTTCAGGTAAGGGCAGTCACTTTACAGCTCAAACGAACTACATCGTTCACGAAGCTCACACGTTTCTCATCTTAACTGACAAGCATCGGATGTTAGAGGACTATTGCTTTGTATCAGTTTCAGAAGCAGAGTTGGACTAGATATGGTCCGTATGTGTAAGAAACCCCGTTCTTTTGTTCTCAGCACACTCAGGTTTCCTGCTGTATTACAGACTCTAGAAAGCTAGAGCGTGCTTCTTGCTCTAAAGCAGAGTGTGATGAATTGATGAGAAATCTGTTGTGTGTTTCACTTCAGAAATGGCGTTAAATCCCTGGCTCTGAGTCTTCCTACAAGCAAGACTTCGTTTCAGTTAAGGGCATTTTCTTTACAGCTCAAATGAACTATATCGTTCACGAAGCTCACACGTTTCTCATCTTAACTGAGAAGCATTGGATGTGAGAGGACCTTTGCTTTGTATCAATTTCAAGCAGAGTTGAACTAGATATGGTCTGTATGTATAGGAAACACGTTTCTTTTCATCTGAGCACATTCACATTTCCTGCTGTCTTAGAGACTCTAGAAAGCTAGAGCGTGCTTCTTGCTCTAAAGCAGAGTGTGATCAATGGATGAGAACTCTGTTGTGTGTTTCACTTCAGAAATGGAGTTAAATCCCTGGCTCTGAGTCTTCATATAAGCAAGACTTCGTTACAGGTAAGGGCATTTACTTTACAGCTCAAATGAAATATATCGTTCACGAAGCTCACACGTTTCTCATCTTAACTGAGAAGCATTAGATGTGAGAGGACCATTGCTTTGTATCAATTTCAAGCAGAGTTTAACTAGATATGGTCCGTTTGTATAGGAAACACGGTTCTTTTGTTCTGAGCACACTCACATTTCCTGCTGTATTAGAGACTCTAGAAAGCAAGAGCGTGCTTCTTGCTCTAAAGCAGAGTGTGATCCATGGATGAGAACTGTGTTGTGTGTTTCCCTTCAGAAATGGAGTTAAATCACAGGATCTCTGTCTTCCTACAAGCAAGACTTCGTTTCAGGTAAGGGCACTCACTTTTCAGCTCAAACAAACTACATCGTTCACAAAGCTCACACGTTTCTCATCTTAACTGACAAGCATTGGATATTAGAGGACCAGTGATTCGTATCAGTTTCAGAAGCAGAGTTTGACTAGATAAGGTCCATATATGTAGGAAACACCATTCATTTTTTTCTCAGCACACTCAAGTTTCCTGCTGTCTTAGAGACTCTAGAAAGCTAGAGCATGATTCTTGCTCTAATGCATAGTGTGAACAATGGAAGAGAACTCTGCTGTGTGTTTCACTTCAGAAATGGAGTTAAATCCCTGGCTCTGAGTCTTCCTACAAGCAAGAATTCATTTCACGTAAGGGCATTTAATTTGCAGCTCAAACGAACTATATCGTTCACGAAGCTCACATGTTTCTCATCTTAACTGAGAAGCATTGGATGTTAGAGGACCTTTGCTTTGTATCAGTTTCAAGCAGTGTTGATCTAGATATATCTGTATGTATAGGATACACGGTTCTTTTCTTCTGAGCACACTCACATTTCCTGCTGTATTAGAGACTCTAGAAAGCAAGAGCGTGCTTGTTGCTCTAAAGAAGAGTGTGATCAATGGATGAGAACTCTGTTGTGTGTTTCACTTCAGACGTGGAGTTAAATCCCAGGCTCTTAGTCTTCCTACTAGCAAGAATTCGTTTCAGGTAAGGGAAGTTACTTTACAGCTCAAAGGAACTACATCGTTCACGAAGCTCACACGTTTCTCATCTTAACTGACAAGCATCGGATGTTAGAGGACTATTGCTTTGTATCAGTTTCAGAAGCAGAGTTGGACTAGATATGGTCCGTATGTGTAAGAAACCCCGTTCTTTTGTTCTCAGCACACTCAGGTTTCCTGCTGTATTACAGACTCTAGAAAGCAAGAGCGTGTTTCTTGCTCTAAAGCAGAGTGTGATCAATGGATGAAAACTCTCCTGTGTGTTTCACTTCAGAAATTGAGTTAAATCCCAGGCTCTGAGTCTTCCTACAATCAAGACTTCGTTTCAGGTAAGGGCATCACTTTTCAGCTCAAACAAACTACATCGTTCACAAAGCTAACACGTTTCTCATCTTAACTGAGAAGCATTGGATATTAGAGGACAAGTGATTTGTATCAGTTTCAGTAGCAGAGTTGGACTAGATATGATTCGTATGTGTAGGAAACACCGTTCATTTGTTCTCAGCACACTCAAGTTTCCTGCTGTCTTAGAGACTCTAGAAAGCTAGAGCGTGCTTCTTGCTCTAAAGCAGCGTGTGATCAATGGATGAGAACTCTGTTGTGTGTTTCACTTCAGAAATGGAGTTAAATCCCTGGCTCTGAGTCTTCCTATAAGCAAGACTTCGTTACAGGTAAGGGCATTTACTTTACAGCTCAAAGGAACTATATCGTTCACGAAGCTCACACGTTTCTCATCTTAACTGAGAAGCATTAGATGTGAGAGGACATTTGCTTTGTATCAATTTCAAGCAGAGATGAACTAGATATGGTCTGTATGTATAGGAAACACGGTTCTTTTCATCTGAGCACACTCACATTTCCTGCTGTATTAGAGACTCTAGAAAGCAAGAGCGTGTTTCTTGCTCTAAAGCAGAGTGTGATCAATGGATGAAAACTCTCCTGTGTGTTTCACTTCAGAAATGGAGTTAAATCCCAGGCTCTGAGTCTTCCTACAAGCAAGACTTCGTTTCAGGTAAGGGCATCACTTTTCAGCTCAAACAAACTACATCGTTCACAAAGCTCACACGTTTCTCATCTTAACTGAGAAGCATTGCATATTAGAGGTCAAGTGATTTGTATCAGTTTCAGTAGCAGAGTTGGACTAGATATGATCCGTATGTGTAGGAAACACCGTTCATTTGTTCTCAGCACACTCAAGTTTCCTGCTGTCTTAGAGAGTCTAGAAAGCTAGAGCGTGCTTCTTGCTCTAAAGCAGAGTGTGATGAATGGATGAGAACTCTGTTGTGTGTTTCACTTCAGAAATGGAGTTAAATCCCTGGTTCTGAGTCTTCCTATAAGCAAGACTTCGTTACAGGTAAGGGCATTTACTTTACAGCTCAAATGAACTACATCGTTCACAAAGCTCACATGTTTCTCATCTTAACTGAGAAGCATTGGATGTTAGAGGACCTTTGCTTTGTATCAATTTCAAGCAGAGTTGAACTAGATATGGTCCTTTTGTATAGGAAAACGGTTCTGTTGTTCTGAGCACACTCACATTTCCTGCTGTATTAGAGACTCTAGAAAGCAAGAGCGTGCTTCTTGCTCTAAAGCAGAGTGTGATCCATGGATGAGAGCTGTGTTGTGTGTTTCCCTTCAGAAATGGAGTTAAATCACAGGATCTCTGTCTTCCTACAAGCAAGACTTCGTTTCAGATAAGGGCACTCACTTTTCAGCTCAAACAAACTACATCGTTCACAAAGCTCACACGTTTCTCCTCTTAACTGACAAGCATTGGATGTTAGAGGACCAGTGATTTGTATCACTTTCAGAAGCAGAGTTGGACTAGATATGATCCGTATGTGTAGGAAACACCGTTCTTTTTTTTTCATCACACATATGTTTCCTGCTGTCTTAGAGACTCTAGAAAGCTAGAGCGTGCTTCTTGCTCTAAAGCAGTGTGTGATCAATGGATGAGAACTCTGTTGTGTGTATCACTTCTGAAATGGAGTTAAATCCCTGGCTCTTAGTCTTCCTACAAGAAGGACTTCGTTTCAGGTAAGGGCAGTCACTTTTCACCTCAAAAGAACTATATCCTTCACGATGCTCACACGTTTCTCATCTTAACTGAGAAGCATTGGATGTTAGAGGACCTTTGCTTTGTATCAATTTCAAGCAGAGTTGAACTAGATATGGTCCGTTTGAATAGGAAACACGATTCTTTTGTTCTGAGCACACTCACATTTCCTGCTGTATTAGAGACTCTAGAAAGCAAGAGCGTGCTTCTTGCTCTAAAGCAGAGTGTGATCCATGGATGAGAACTGTGTTGTGTGCTTCCCTTCAGAAATGGAGTTAAATCACAGGATCTCTGTCTTCCTACAAGCAAGACTTCGTTTCAGGTAAGGGCAGTCACTTTTCAGCTCAAACGAAATACATCCTTCAGGAAGCTCACAGGTTTCTCATCTTAACTGACAAGCATCGGATGTTAGAGGACCAGTGCTTTGTATCAGTTTCAGAAGCAGAGTTGGACTAGATAAGGTCCATATGTGTAGGAAACACCGTTCATTTGTTCTCAGCACACTCAAGTTTCCTGCTGTCTTAGAAACTCTAGAAAGCTAGGGCATGCTTCTTGCTCTAATGCATAGTGTGAACAATGGAAGAGAACTCTGCTGTGTGTTTCACTTCATAAATGGAGTTAAATCCCTGGCTCTGAGTCTTCCTACAAGCAAGAATTCGTTTCAGGTAAGGGCATTTGTTTACAGCTCAAACGAACTATATCGTTCACGAAGCTCACATGTTTCTCATCTTAACTGAGAAGCATTGGATGTTAGAGGACCTTTGCTTTGTATCAGTTTCCAGCAGTGTTGATCTAGATATATCTGTATGTATAGGATACACGGTTCTTTTCTTCTGAGCACACTCACATTTCCTGCTGTATTAGAGACTCTAGAAAGCAAGAGCGTGCTTGTTGCTCTAAAGCAGAGTGTGATCAATGGATGAGAACTCTGTTGTGAGTTTCCCTTCAGAAGTGAAGTTAAATCCCAGGTTCTGAGTCTTCCTAAAAGCAATAATTCGTGTCAGGTAATGGAAGTGACTTTACAGCTCAAAGGAACTACATCTTTCATGAAGCTCACACGTTTCTCATCTTATCTGACAAGCATCGGATGTTAGAGGACCATTGCTTTGTATCATTTTCAGAAGCAGAGTTGGACTAGATATGGTCTGTATGTGTAAGAAACCCCCTTCTTTTGTTCTCAGCACACTCAGGTTTCCTGCTGTATTACAGACTCTAGAAAGCTAGAGCGTGCTTCTTGCTCTAAAGCAGAGTGTGATGAATAGATGAGAACTCTGTTGTGTGTTTCACTTCAGAAATGGAGTTAAATCCCTGGCTCTGAGTCTTCCTACAAGCAAGACTT
The DNA here is from genome assembly GCA_949786385.1 of Onychomys leucogaster. Lineage (NCBI taxonomy): Eukaryota > Metazoa > Chordata > Mammalia > Rodentia > Cricetidae > Onychomys > Onychomys leucogaster. Next base: position 566,266 of record CATKUP010000146.1, on the reverse strand, counting down.
CGTTTCAGTTAGGGGCATTTTCTTTACAGCTCAAACGATCTATATCGTTCACGAAGCTCACACGTTTCTCATCTTAACTGAGAAGCATTGGATGTGAGAGGACTTTTGCTTTGTATCAATTTTAAGCAGAGTTGAACTAGATATGGTCTGTATGTATAGGAAACACGGTTCTTTTCATCTGAGCACACTCACATTTACTGCTGTATTAGACACTCTAGAAAGCAAGAGCGTGGTTCTTGCTCGAAAGCAGAGTGTGGTCCATGGGTGAGAACTGTGTTGTGTGTTTCCCTTCAGAAATGGAGTTAAATCCCCGGCTCTGAGTCTTCCTACAAGCAAGACTTCGTTTCATTTAAGGGCTGTCACTTTTCAGCTCAAACAAACTACATCGTTCACAAAGCTCACACGTTTCTCATCTTAACTGAGAATCATTGGATGTTAGAGGACCTTTGCTTTGTATCAATTTCAAGCAGAGTTGAACTAGATATGGTCCGTTTGTATACGAAACACGGTTCTTTTGTTCTGAGCACACTCACGTTTCCTGCTGTATTAGAGACTCTAGAAAGCAAGAGCGTGCTTCTTGCTCTAAAGCAGAGTGTGATCAATGCATGAGAACTCTCCCGTGTGTTTCACTTCAGAAATGGAGTTAAATCCCAAGCTCTGAGTCTTCCTACAAGCAAGACTTCGTTGCAGGTAAGGGCATTTACTTTACAGCTCAAAAGAACTATATCGTTCACGAAGTTCACACGTTTCTCATCTTAACTGACAAGCATTGGATATTAGAGGACCAGTGATTCGTATCAGTTTCAGAAGCAGAGTTTGACTAGATAAGGTCCATATATGTAGGAAACACCATTCATTTTTTCTCAGCACACTCAAGTTTCCTGCTGTCTTAGAGACTCTAGAAAGCTAGAGCATGATTCTTGCTCTAATGCATAGTGTGAACAATGGAAGAGAACTCTGCTGTGTGTTTCACTTCAGAAATGGAGTTAAATCCCTGGCTCTGAGTCTTCCTACAAGCAAGAATTCATTTCACGTAAGGGCATTTAATTTACAGCTCAAACGAACTATATCGTTCACGAAGCTCACATGTTTCTCATCTTAACTGAGAAGCATTGGATGTTAGGGGACCTTTGCTTTGTATCAGTTTCAAGCAGTGTTGATCTAGATATATCTGTATGTATAGGATACACGGTTCTTTTCTTCTGAGCACACTCACATTTCCTGCGGTATTAGAGACTCTAGAAAGCAAGAGCGTGCTTGTTGCTCTAAAGAAGAGTGTGATCAATGGATGAGAACTCTGTTGTGTGTTTCACTTCAGACGTGGAGTTAAATCCCAGGCTCTTAGTCTTCCTACTAGCAAGAATTCGTTTCAGGTAAGGGAAGTTACTTTACAGCTCAAAGGAACTACATCGTTCACGAAGCTCACACGTTTCTCATCTTAACTGACAAGCATTGGATGTTAGAGGACCAGTGCTTTGTATCAGTTTCAGAAGCAGAGTTGGACTAGATATGGTCTGTATGTGTAAGAAACACCGTTCTTTTGTTCTTAGCACACTCACGTTTCCTGCCGTATTAGAGACTCTAGAAAGCAAGAGCTTGCTTCTTGCTCTAAAGCAGATTGTGATCCATGGATGAGAATTGTGTTGTGTGTTTCCCTTCAAAAATGGAGTTAAATCCCAGGCTCTGTGTCTTCTTACATGCAACACTTCAGTTCAGGTAAGGGCAGACATTTTTCCGCTCAAACAATCTACATCGTTCACGAAGCTCACACATTTCTCATCTTAACTGACATGCACTGGATGTTAGAGGACCAGTGCTTTGCATCAGTTTCAGATGCAGAGTTGGACTAGATATGATCCCTATGTGTAGGAAAACCGTTCATTTGTTCTCAGCACAGTCACGTTTCCTGCTGTATTAGAGACTGTGGAAAGCAAGAGCGTGCTTCTTGCTCTAAAGCAGAGTGTGATCAATGGATGAGAACTCTGTTGTGTGTTTCACTTCAGAAATGGAGTTAAATCCCAGGCTCTGAGTCTTCCTACAAGCAAGAATTCGTTTCAGGTAAGGGAAGTTACTTTAGAGCTCAAAGGAACTACATCGTTCACGATGCTCACACGTTTATCATCTTAACTGAGAAGCATTGGATGTTAGAGGACCTTTGCTTTGTATCAATTTCAAGCAGAGTTGAACTAGATATGGTCCGTTTGTATAGGAAACACAGTTCTTTTGTTCTGAGCACACTCACGTTTCCTGCTGTATTAGAGACTCTAGAAAGCAAGAGCGTGCTTCTTGCTCTAAAGCAGAGTGTGATCCATGGATGAGAACTTTGTTGTGTGTTTCCCTTCAGAAATGGAGTTAAATCACAGGATCTCTGTCTTCCTACAAGCAAGACTTCGTTTCAGGTAAGCGCAGTCACTTTTCAGCTCAAACGAACTACATCATTCAGGAAGCTCACAGGTTTCTCATCTTAACTGATAAGCATCGGATGTTAGAGGACCAGTGCTTTGTATCAGTTTCAGAAGCAGAGTTGGACTAGATAATGTCCATATGTGTAGGAAACACCGTTCATTTGTTCTCAGCACACTCAAGTTTCCTGCTGTCTTAGAAACTCTAGAAAGCTAGAGCATGCTTCTTGCTCTAACGCATAGTGTGAACAATGGAAGAGAACTCTGCTGTGTGTTTCACTTCATAAATGGAGTTAAATCCCTGGCTCTGAGTCTTCCTACAAGCAAGAATTCGTTTCAGGTAAGGGCATTTACTTTACAGCTCAAACGAACTATATCGTTCACGAAGTTCACACGTTTCTCATCTTAACTGAGAAGCATTGGATGTGAGAGGACCTTTGCTTTGTATCAATTTCAAGCCGAGTTGAACTAGATATGGTCCGTTTGTATAGGAAACACGGTTCTTTTGTTCTGAGCACACTCACATTTCCTGCTCTATTAGAGATTCTAGAAAGCAAGAGCTTGCTTCTTGCTCTAAAGCAGAATGTGATCCATGGATGAGAACTGTGTTGTGTGTTTCCCTTCAGAAATGGAGTTAAATCACAGGATCTCTGTCTTCCTACAAGCAAGACTTCGTTTCAGGTAAGGGCAGTCACTTTTCATCTCAAACGAACTATATCGTTCACGAAGCTCACACATTTCTCATCTTAACTGAGAAGCATTGGATGTTAGAGTCCCTTTGCTTTGTATCAGTTTCAAGCAGTGTTGATCTAGATATATCTGTATGTATAGAATACACGGTTATTTTCTTCTGAGCACACTCACATTTCCTGCTGTATTAGAGACTCTAGAAAGCAAGAGCGTGCTTGTTGCTCTAAAGCAGAGTGTGATCAATGGATGAGAACTATGTTGTGAGTTTCACTTCAGAAGTGGAGTTAAATCCCAGGCTCTGAGTCTTCCTACAAGCAAGACTTCGTTTCAGGTAAGGGCAGTCACTTTTCAGCTCAAACAAACTACATCATTCAGGAAGCTCACAGGTTTCTCATCTTAACTGACAAGCATCGGATGTTAGAGGACCAGTGCTTTGTATCAGTTTCAGAAGCAGAGTTGGACTAGATATGGTCTGTATGTGTAAGAAACACCGTTCTTTTGTTCTCACCACACTCAGGTTTCCTGCCATATTAGAGACTCTAGAAAGCAAGAGCTTGCTTCTTGCTCTAAAGCAGATTGTGATCCATGGATGACAATTGTGTTGTGTGTTTCCCTTCAAAAATGGAGTTAAATCCCAGGCTCTGTGTCTTCTTCCATGCAAGACTTCGTTTCAGGTAAGGGCAGACACTTTTCCGCTCAAACAATCTACATCGTTCACGAAGCTCACACGTTTCTCATCTTAACTGACATGCACTGGATGTTAGAGGACCAGTGCTTTGCATCAGTTTCAGATGCAGAGTTGGACTAGATATGATCCCTATGTGTAGGAACACCGTTCATTTGTTCTCAGCACACTCAAGTTTCCTGCTGTCTTAGACACTCTAGAAAGCTAGAGTGTGTTTCTTGCTCTAAAGCAGAGTGTGATCAATGGTTGAGAACTCTGCTGTGTGTTTCACTTCAGAAATGGAGTTAAATAAATGGCTATGAGTCTTCCTACAAAGAAGACTTCTTTTCAGGTTAGGGCAGTCACTTTACAGCTCAAACAAACTACATCTTTCATGAAGCTCACACGTTTCTCATCTTAACTGAGAAGCATTGGATGTGAGAGGACCTTTACTTTGTATCAATTTCAAGCAGCGTTGAACTAGTTATGGTCTGTATGCATAGGAAACACGGTTCTTTTCATCTGAGCACACTCACATTTCCTGCTGTATTAGAGACTCTAGAAAGCAAGAGCATGCTTCTCGCTCTAAAGCAGAGTGTGGTCCATGGGTGAGAACTGTGTTGTGTGTTTCCCTTCAGAAATGGAGTTAAATCCCCGGCTCTGAGTCTTCCTACAAGCAAGACTTCGTTTCAGTTAAGTGCTATCACTTTTCTGCTCAAACAAACTACATCGTTCACAAAGCTCACACGTTTCTCATCTTAACTGAGAAGCATTGGATGTTAGAGGACCTTTGCTTTGTATCAATTTCAAGCAGAGTTGAACTAGATAGGGTCCGTTTGTATGCGAAACACGGTTCTTTTGTTCTGAGCACACTCACGTTTCCTGCTGTATTAGAGACTCTAGAAAGCTAGAGCGTGCTTCTTGCTCTAATGCAGTGTGTGATCATTGGATGAGAACTCTATTGTGTGTATCACTTCAGAAATGGAGTTAAATCCCTGGCTCTGAGTCTTCCTACAAGCAGGACTTCGTTTAAGGTAAGGGCAGTCACTTTTCAGCTCAAACGAACTATATCGTTCACGATGCTCACACGTTTCTCATCTTAACTGAGAAGCATTGGATGTTAGAGGACCTTTGCTTTGTATCAATTTCAAGCAGAGTTGAACTAGATATGGTCCGTTTGTATAGGAAACATGGTTCTTTTGTTCTGAGCACAATCACGTTTCCTGCTGTATTAGAGACTCTAGAAAGCAAGAGCGTGCTTCTTGCTCTAAAGCAGACTGTGACCAATGGATGAGAACTCTCCTGTGTGTTTAACTTAGAAATGGAGTTAAATCCCAGGCTCTGAGTCTTCCTACAAGCAAGATTTCGTTTCAGGTAAGGGCATCACTTTTCAGCTCAAACAAACTACATCATTAACAAATCTCACACGTTTCTCATCTTAAATGACATGCACTGGATGTTAGAGGACCAGTGCTTTGCATCAGTTTCAGATGCAGAGTTGGACTACATATGATCCCTATATATAGGAACACCGTTCATTTGTTCTCAGCACACTCAGGTTTCCTGCTGTCTTTGAGACTCTAGAAAGCTAGAGTGTGTTTCTTGCTCTAAAGCAGAGTGTGATCAATGGATGAGAACTCTGCTATGTGTTTCACTTCAGAAATGGAGTTAAATAAATGGCTATGAGTCTTCCTACAAAGAAGACTTCTTTCAGGTAAGGGCAGTCACTTTACAGCTCAAACGAACTACATCTTTCATGAAGCTCACACGTTTCTCATCTTAACTGAGAAGCATTGGATGTGAGAGGACCTTTACTTTGTATCAATTTCAAGCAGAGTTGAACTAGATATGGTCTGTATGCATAGGAAACACGGTTCTTTTCATCTGAGCACACTCACATTTCCTGCTGTATTAGAGACTCTAGAAAGCAAGAGCGTGCTTCTTGCTCTAAAGCAGACTGTGATCAATGGATGAGAACTCTCCTGTGTGTTTCACTTAGAAATGGAGTTAAATCCCAGGCTCTGAGTCTTCCTACAAGCAAGACTTCGTTTCAGGTAAGGGCATCACTTTTCAGCTCAAACAAACTACATCGTTAACAAAGCTCACACGTTTCTCATCTTAAATGACAAGCATTGGATATTAGAGAACCAGTGATTTGTATCAGTTTCAGAAGCAGAGTTGGAATAGATATGATCCTTATATGTAGGAAACACCGTTCTTTTTTTCTCATCACACTTATATTTCCTGCTGTCTTAGAGACTCTAGAAAGCTAGAGCGTGCTTCTTGCTCTAAAGCAGTATGTGATCAATAGATGAGAACTCTGTTGTGTGTATCTCTTCAGAAATGGAGTTAAATCCCTGGCTCTGAGTCTTCCTACAAGCAGGACTTCGTTTCAGGTAAGGGCAGTCACTTTTCAGCTCAAACGAACTATATCGTTCACGAAGCTCACACGTTTCTCATCTTAACTGAGAAGCATTGGATGTTAGAGGACCTTTGCTTTGTATCAATTTCAAGCAGAGTTGAACTAGATATGGTCCGTTTGTATAGGAAACACGGTTCGTTTGTTCTGAGCACACTCACATTTCCTGCTGTATTAGAGACTCTAGAAAGCAAGAGCGTGCTTCTTGCTCTAAAGCAGAGTGTGATCCATGGATGAGAACTGTGTTGTGTGTTTCCATTCAGAAATGGTGTTAAATCACAGGATCTCTGTCTTCCTACAAGCAAGACTTCCTTTCAGGTAAGGGCAGTCACTTTTCAGCTCAAACAAACTACATCGTTCACGAAGCTCACACGTTCCTCATCTTAACTGACAAGCATTGGATGTTAGAAGACCAGTGCTTTGTATCAGTTTCAGAAGCAGAGTTGGACTAGATATGGTCCATATGTGTAGGAAACACTGTTCTTTTGTTCTCAGCACACTCACGTTTCATGCTGTCTTAAAGCCTCTGGAAAGCAAGAGCGTGCTTCTTGCTCTAAAGCAGAGTGTGAACAATGGATGACAACTCTGCAATGTGTTTCACTTCAGAAATGGAGTTATATCCCCGGCTCTGAGTCTTCCTACAAGCAAGACTTCACTTCAGGTAAGGGAAGTTACTTTACAGCTGAAAGGAACTACATCGTTCACGAAGCTCACTCGTTTCTCATCTTAACTGAGAAGCATTGGATGTCAGAGGACCTCTGCTTTGTTTCAATTTCAAGCAGAGTTGAACTAGATATGGTCCGTTTGTATAGGAAACACGGTTCTTTTCTTATGAGCCTACTCACGTTTCCTGCTGTATTAGAGACTGTGGAAAGCAAGAGCGTGCTTCTTGCTCTAAAGCAGAGTGTGATCAATGGATGAGAACTCTGTTGTGTGTTTCACTTCAGAAATGGAGTTAAATCCCTGGCTCTGAGTCTTCCTACAAGCAAGAATTCGTTTCAGGTAAGGGAAGTTACTTTACAGCTCAAAGGCACTACATCGTTCACGAAGCTCACACGTTTCTCATCTTAACTGACAAGCATTGGATGTTAGAGGACCAGTGCTTTGTATCAGTTTCAGAAGCAGTGTTGGACTAGATATGATCCGTATGTGTAGGAAACACCGTTCATTTGTTGTCAGCACACTCAAGTTTCCCGCTGTCTTAGAGACTCTATTAAGCTAGAGTGTGCTTCTTGCTCTAAAGCAGAGTGTGATCAATGGATGAGAACTCTGCTGTGTGTTTCACTTCAGAAATGGAGTTAAATAAATGGCTATGAGTCTTCCTACAAAGAAGACTTCTTTTCAGGCAAGGGCAGTCACTTTACAGCTCAAACGAACTACATCTTTCATGAAGCTCACACGTTTCTCATCTTAACTGACAAGCATCGGATGTTAGAGGACCATTGCTTTGTATCAGTTTCAGAAGCAGAGTTGGACTAGATATGGTCCGTATGTGTAAGAAACCCCGTTCTTTTGTTCTCAGCACACTCAGGTTTCCTGCTGTATTACAGACTCTAGAAAGCTAGAGCATGCTTCTTGCTCTAAAGCATAGTGTGATGAATAGATGAGAACTCTGTTGTGTGTTTCACTTCAGAAATGGAGTTAAATCCCTGGCTCTGAGTCTTCCTAAAAGCAAGACTTCGTTTCAGTTAAAGGGCATTTTCTTTACAGCTCAAAAGAACTATATCGTTCACGAAGCTCACACGTTTCTCATCTTAACTGAGAGGCATTGGATGTGAGAGGACCTTTGCTTTGTATCAATTTCAAGCAGAGTTGAACTAGATATGGTCTGTATGTATAGGAAACACGGTTCTTTTCATCTGAGCACACTCAAATTTCCTGCTGTATTAGAGACTCTAGAAAGCAAGAGCGTGCTTCTTGCTCTAAAGCAGAGTGTGGTCCATGGGTGAGAACTGTGTTGTGTGTTTCCCTTCAGAAATGGAGTTAAATCCCCGGCTCTGATTCTTCCTACAAGCAAGACTTCGTTTCAGTTAAGGTCTGTCACTTTTCAGCTCAAACAAACTACATCTTTCACAAAGCTCACACGTTTCTCATCTTAACTGAGAAGCACTGGATGTTAGAGGACCTTTGCTTTGTATCAATTTCAAGCAGAGTTGAACTAGATATGGTCCGTTTGTATACGAAACACGGTTCTTTTGTTCTGAGCACACTCACGTTTCCTGCTGTATTAGAGACTCTAGAAAGCAAGAGCGTGCTTCTTGCTCTAAAGCAGAGTGTGATCAATGGATGAGAACTCTCCTGTGTGTTTCTCTTCAGAAATGGAGTTAAATCCCTGGCTCTGAGTCTTCCTACAAGCAAGACTTCGTTTCAGGTAAGGGCATCACTTTTCAGCTCAAACAAACTCCATCGTTCACAAAGCTCACACGTTTCTCATCTTAACTGACAAGCATTGGATATTAGAGGACCAGTGATTTGTATCAGTTTCAGAAGCAGAGTTGGACTAGATATGATCCGTATGTGTAGGAAACACCGTTCATTTGTTCTCAGCACACTCAAGTTTCCTGCTGTCTTAGAGACTCTAGAAAGCTAGAGCGTGCTTCTTGCTCTAAAGCAGAGTGTGATCAATGGATGAGAACTCTGCAGTGTGTTTCACTTCAGAAATGGAGTTATATCCCCGGCTCTGAGTCTTCCTACAGGCAAGACTTCGTTTCAGGTAAGGGCAGTCACTTTTCAGCTCAAACAAACTACATCGTTCACGAAGCCCACACGTTTCGCATCTTAACTGACAAGCATTGGATGTTAGAGGACCAGTTCTTTGTATCAGTTTCAGAAGCAGAGTTGGACTAGATATGGTCTGTATGTGTAAGAAACACCGTTCTTTTGTTCTCAGCACACTCACGTTTCCTGCCGTATTAGAGACTCTAGAAAGCAAGAGCTTGCTTCTTGCTCTAAAGCAGATTGTGATCCATGTATGAGAATTGTGTTGTGTGTTTCCCTTCAAAAATGGAGTTAAATCCCAGGCTCTGTGTCCTCTTCCATGCAAGACTTCGTTTCAGGTAAGGGCAGACACTTTTCCGCTCAAACAATCTACATCGTTCACGAAGCTCACACGTTTCTCATCTTAACTGACATGCACTGGATGTTAGAGGACCAGTGCTTTGCATCAGTTTCAGATGCAGAGTTGGACTAGATATGATCCCTATGTGTAGGAACACCGTTCATTTGTTCTCAGCACACTCAGGTTTCCTGCTGTCTTAGAGACTCTAGAAAGCAGGAGTGTGTTTCTTGCTCTAAAGCAGAGTGTGATCAATGGATGAGAACTCTGCTGTGTGTTTCACTTCAGAAATGGAGTTAAATGAATGGCTATGAGTCTTCCTACAAAGAAGAATTCTTTTCAGGTAAGGGCAGTCACTTTACAGCTCAAACGAACTACATCTTTCATGAAGATCACACGTTTCTCATCTTAACTGAGAAGCATTGGATGTGAGAGGACCTTTACTTTGTATCAATTTCAAGCAGAGTTGAACTAGATATGGTCTGTATGCATAGGAAACACGGTTCTTTTCATCTGAGCACACTCACATTTCCTGCTGTATTAGAGACTCTAGAAAGCAAGAGCGTGCTTCTTGCTCTAAAGCAGACTGTGATCAATGGATGAGAACTCTCCTGTGTGTTTCACTTAGAAATGGAGTTAAATCCCAGGCTCTGAGTCTTCCTACAAGCAAGACTTCGTTTCAGGTAAGGGGATCACTTTTCAGCTCAAACAAACTACATCGTTAACAAAGCTCACACGTTTCTCATCTTAAATGACAAGCATTGGATATTAGAGGACCAGTGATTTGTATCAGTTTCAGAAGCAGAGTTGGAATAGATATGATCCGTATGTGTAGGAAACACCGTTCTTTTTTTCTCATCACACTTATATTTCCTGCTGTCTTAGAGACTCTAGAAAGCTAGAGCGTGCTTCTTGCTCTAAAGCAGAGTGTGAACAATGGATGACAACTCTGCAATGTGTTTCACTTCAGAAATGGAGTTATATCCCCGGCTCTGAGTCTTCCTACAATCAAGACTTCACTTCAGGTAAGGGAAGTTACTTTACAGCTCAAAGGAACTACATCGTTCACGAAGCTCACTCGTTTCTCATCTTAACTGAGAAGCATTGGATGTCAGAGGACCTCTGCTTTGTTTCAATTTCAAGCAGAGTTGAACTAGATATGGTCCGTTTGTATAGGAAACACGGTTCTTTTCTTATGAGCCTACTCACGTTTCCTGCTGTATTAGAGACTGTGGAAAGCAAGAGCGTGCTTCTTGCTCTAAAGCAGAGTGTGATCAATGGATGAGAACTCTGTTGTGTGTTTCACTTCAGAAATGGAGTTAAATCCCTGGCTCTGAGTCTTCCTACAAGCAAGAATTCGTTTCAGGTAAGGGAAGTTACTTTACAGCTCAAAGGCACTACATCGTTCACGAAGCTCACACGTTTCTCATCTTAACTGACAAGCATTGGATGTTAGAGGACCAGTGCTTTGTATCAGTTTCAGAAGCAGAGTTGGACTAGATATGATCCGTATGTGTAGGAAACACCGTTCATTTGTTGTCAGCACACTCAAGTTTCCCGCTGTCTTAGAGACTCTAGAAAGCTAGAGTGTGCTTCTTAATCTAAAGCAGAGTGTGATCAATGGATGAGAACTCTGCTTTGTGTTTCACTTCAGAAATGGAGTTAAATAAATGGCTATGAGTCTTCCTACAAAGAAGACTTCTTTTCAGGCAAGGGCAGTCACTTTACAGCTCAAACGAACTACATCTTTCATGAAGCTCACACGTTTCTCATCTTAACTGACAAGCATCGGATGTTAGAGGACCATTGCTTTGTATCAGTTTCAGAAGCAGAGTTGGACTAGATATGGTCCGTATGTGTAAGAAACCCCGTTCTTTTGTTCTCAGCACACTCAGGTTTCCTGCTGTATTACAGACTCTAGAAAGCTAGAGCATGCTTCTTGCTCTAAAGCATAGTGTGATGAATAGATGAGAACTCTGTTGTGTGTTTCACTTCAGAAATGGAGTTAAATCCCTGGCTCTGAGTCTTCCTAAAAGCAAGACTTCGTTTCAGTTAAAGGGCATTTTCTTTACAGCTCAAAAGAACTATATCGTTCACGAAGCTCACACGTTTCTCATCTTAACTGAGAGGCATTGGATGTGAGAGGACCTTTGCTTTGTATCAATTTCAAGCAGAGTTGAACTAGATATGGTCTGTATGTATAGGAAACACGGTTCTTTTCATCTGAGCACACTCAAATTTCCTGCTGTATTAGAGACTCTAGAAAGCAAGAGCGTGCTTCTTGCTCTAAAGCAGAGTGTGGTCCATGGGTGAGAACTGTGTTGTGTGTTTCCCTTCAGAAATGGAGTTAAATCCCCGGCTCTGAGTCTTCCTACAAGCAAGACTTCGTTTCAGTTAAGGTCTGTCACTTTTCAGCTCAAACAAACTACATCTTTCACAAAGCTCACACGTTTCTCATCTTAACTGAGAAGCACTGGATGTTAGAGGACCTTTGCTTTGTATCAATTTCAAGCAGAGTTGAACTAGATATGGTCCGTTTGTATACGAAACACGGTTCTTTTGTTCTGAGCACACTCACGTTTCCTGCTGTATTAGAGACTCTAGAAAGCAAGAGCGTGCTTCTTGCTCTAAAGCAGAGTGTGATCAATGGATGAGAACTCTCCTGTGTGTTTCTCTTCAGAAATGGAGTTAAATCCCTGGCTCTGAGTCTTCCTACAAGCAAGACTTCGTTTCAGGTAAGGGCATCACTTTTCAGCTCAAACAAACTCCATCGTTCACAAAGCTCACACGTTTCTCATCTTAACTGACAAGCATTGGATATTAGAGGACCAGTGATTTGTATCAGTTTCAGAAGCAGAGTTGGACTAGATATGATCTGTATGTGTAGGAAACACAGTTCTTTTTTTCTCATCACACTTATATTTCCTGCTCTCTTAGAGACTCTAGAAAGCTAGAGCGTGCTTCTTGCTCTAAAGCAGTATGTGATCAATGGATGAGAACTCTGTTGTGTGTATCTCTTCAGAAATGGAGTTAAATCCCTGGCTCTGAGTCTTCCTACAAGCAGGACTTCGTTTCAGGTAAGGGCAGTCACTTTTCAGCTCAAACGAACTATATCGTTCACGAAGCTCACACGTTTCTCATCTTAACTGAGAAGCACTGGATGTTAGAGGACCTTTGCTTTGTATCAATTTCAAGCAGAGTTGAACTAGATATGGTCCGTTTGTATACGAAACACGGTTCTTTTGTTCTGAGCACACTCATGTTTCCTGCTGTATTAGAGACTCTAGAAAGCAAGAGCGTGCTTCTTGCTCTAAAGCAGAGTGTGATCAATGGATGAGAACTCTCCTGTGTGTTTCTCTTCAGAAATGGAGTTAAATCCCTGGCTCTGAGTCTTCCTACAAGCAAGACTTCGTTTCAGGTAAGGGCATCACTTTTCAGCTCAAACAAACTCCATCGTTCACAAAGCTCACACGTTTCTCATCTTAAATGACAAGCATTGGATATTAGAGGACCAGTGATTTGTATCAGTTTCAGAAGCAGAGTTGGACTAGATATGATCCGTATGTGTAGGAAACACCGTTCATTTGTTCTCAGCACACTCAAGTTTCCTGCTGTCTTAGAGACTCTAGAAAGCTAGAGCGTGCTTCTTGCTCTAAAGCAGAGTGTGATCAATGGATGAGAACTCTGCAGTGTGTTTCACTTCAGAAATGGAGTTATATCCCCGGCTCTGAGTCTTCCTACAGGCAAGACTTCGTTTCAGGTAAGGGCAGTCACTTTTCAGCTCAAACAAACTACATCGTTCACGAAGCCCACACGTTTCGCATCTTAACTAACAAGCATTGGATGTTAGAGGACCAGTTCTTTGTATCAGTTTCAGAAGCAGAGTTGGACTAGATATGGTCTGTATGTGTAAGAAACACCGTTCTTTTGTTCTCAGCACACTCACGTTTCCTGCCGTATTAGAGACTCTAGAAAGCAAGAGCTTGCTTCTTGCTCTAAAGCAGATTGTGATCCATGTATGAGAATTGTGTTGTGTGTTTCCCTTCAAAAATGGAGTTAAATCCCAGGCTCTGTGTCCTCTTCCATGCAAGACTTCGTTTCAGGTAAGGGCAGACACTTTTCCGCTCAAACAATCTACATCGTTCACGAAGCTCACACGTTTCTCATCTTAACTGACATGCACTGCATGTTAGAGGACCAGTGCTTTGCATCAGTTTCAGATGCAGAGTTGGACTAGATATGATCCCTATGTGTAGGAACACCGTTCATTTGTTCTCAGCACACTCAGGTTTCCTGCTGTCTTAGAGACTCTAGAAAGCTAGAGTGTGTTTCTTGCTCTAAAGCAGAGTGTGATCAATGGATGAGAACTCTGCTGTGTGTTTCACTTCAGAAATGGAGTTAAATAAATGGCTATGAGTCTTCCTACAAAGAAGAATTCTTTTCAGGTAAGGGCAGTCACTTTACAGCTCAAATGAACTACATCTTTCATGAAGCTCACACGTTTCTCATCTTAACTGAGAAGCATTGGATGTGAGAGGACCTTTACTTTGTATCAATTTCAAGCAGAGTTGAACTAGATATGGTCTGTATGCATAGGAAACACGGTTCTTTTGTTCTGAGCACACTCACATTTCCTGCTGTATTAGAGACTCTCGAAAGCACGAGCGTGCTTCTTGCTCTAAAGCAGAGTGTGATCCATGGATGAGAACTGTGTTGTGTGTTTCCCTTCAGAAATGGAGTTAAATCACAGGATCTCTGTCTTCCTACAAGCAAGACTTCGTTTCAGGTAAGGGCAGTCACTTTTCAGCTCAAACGAACTACATCATTCAGGAAGCTCACAGGTTTCTCATCTTAACTGACAAGCATCAGATGTTAGAGGACCAGTGCTTTGTATCAGTTTCAGAAGCAGAGTTGGACTAGATAAGTTCCATATGTATAGGAAACAAGGTTCTTTTCTTATGGGCACACTCACATTTTCTGCTGTTTAGAGACTGTAGAAAGCAAGAGCGTGCTTCTTGCTGTAAAGCAGAGTGTGAACAATGGATGAGAACTCTGCTGTGTGTTTCACTTCAGAAATGGAGTTATCCCAGGCTCTGAGTCTTCCTACAAGAAAGACTTCGTTTCAGGTAAGGGCAGTCACTTTTCAGCTCACACAAACAACATCGTTCACGAAGCTCACACGTTTCTCATCTTAACTGACAAGCATTGGATGTTAGAGGACCAGTGCTTTGTATCAGTTTCAGAAGCAGAGTTGGACTAGATATGGTCCGTATGTGCAAGAAACCCCGTTCTTTTTTTCTCAGCACAATCAGGTTTCCTGCTGAATTACAGACTCTAGAAAGCTAGAGTGTGCTTCTTGCTCTAAAGCAGAGTGTGATCAATGGATGAGAATACTGTTGTGTGTTTAACTTCATAAATGGAGTTAAATCCCTGGCTCTGAGTCTTCCTACAAGCAAGACGTCGTTTCAGGTAAGGGCATTTACTTTAGAGATCAAACGAACTATATCGTTCACAAAGCTCACACGTTTCTCATCTTAACTGACAAGCATTGGATGTTAGAGGACCAGTGATTTGTATCAGTTTCAGAAGCAGAGTTGGACTAGATATGGTCCGTATGTGTAAGAAACCCCGTTCTTTTGTTCTCAGCACACTCATGTTTTCTGCTGTATTACAGACTCTAGAAAGCTAGAGCGTGCTTCTTGCTCTAAAGCAGAGTGTGATGAATAGATGAGAACTCTGTTGTGTGTTTCCTTCAGAAATGGAGTTAAATCCCTGGCTCTGAGTCTTCCTACATGGAAAACTTCGTTTCAGTTAAGGGCATTTTCTTTACAGCTCAAAAGAACTATATCGTTCACGAAGCTCACACGTTTCTCATCTTAATTGAGAAGCATTGGATGTGAGAGGACCTTTGCTTTGTATCAATTTCAAGCAGAGTTGAACTAGATATGGTTCGTTTGTATACGAAACACGGTTCTTTTGTTCTGAGCACACTCACGTTTCCTGCTGTATTAGAGACTCTAGAAAGCTAGAGCGTGCTTCTTGCTCTAAAGCAGAGTGTGATCAATGGATGAGAACTCTCCTGTGTGTTTCCCTTCAGAAATGGAGTTAAATCCCAGGCTCTGAGTCTTCCTACAAGCAAGACTTCGTTTCAGGTAAGGGCATCACTTTTCAGCTCAAACAAACTACATCGTTCACAAAGCTCACACGTTTCTCATCTTAACTGACAAGCATTGGATATTAGAGGACCAGTGATTTGTATCAGTTTCAGAAGCAGAGTTGGACTAGATATGATCCGTATGTGTAGGAAACACCGTTCATTTTTTCTCAGCACACTCAAGTTTCCTGCTGTCTTAGAGACTCTAGAAAGCTAGAGCGTGCTTCTTGCTCTAAAGCAGAGTGTGATCAATGGATGAGAACTCTGCAGTGTGTTTCACTTCAGAAATGTAGTTATTTCCCTGGCTCTGAGTCTTCATTCAGGCAAGACTTCGTTTCAGGTAAGGGCAGTCACTTTTCAGCTCAAACAAACTACATCGTTCACGAAGCTCACACGTTCCTCATCTTAACTGACAAGCATTGGATGTTAGATGACCAGTCCTTTGTATCAGTTTCAGAAGCATAGTTGGACTAGATATGGTCCATAAGTGTAGGAAACACCGTTCATTTGTTCTCAGCACACTCACGTTTCATGCTGTCTTAAAGACTCTGGAAAGCAAGAGCGTGCTTCTTGCTCTAAAGCAGCGTGTGAACAATGGATGACAACTCTGCAATGTGTTTCAGTTCTGAAATGGAGTTATATCCCCGGCTCTGCGTCTTCCTACAAGCAAGACTTCATTTCAGGTAAGGGAAGTTATTTACAGCTCAAAGGAACTACATCGTTCACGAAGCTCACACGTTTCTCATCTTAACTGAGAAGCATTGGATGTCAGAGGACCTCTGCTTTGTTTCAATTTCAAGCAGAGTTGAACTAGATATAGTCCGTATGTATAGGAAACACGGTTCTTTTCTTATGAGCCTACTCACGTTTCCTGCTGTATTAGAGACTGTGGAAAGCAAGAGCGTGCTTCTTGCTCTAAAGCAGAGTGTGATCAGTGGATTAGAACTCTGCAGTGTGTTTCACATCAGAAATGGAGTTAAATCCCTGGCTCTGAGTCTTCCTACAAGCAGGACTTCGTTTCAGGTAAGGGCAGTCACTTTTCAGCTCAAACGAACTATATCGTTCACGATGCTCACACGTTTCTCATCTTAACTGAGAAGCATTGGATGTTAGAGGACCTTTGCTTTGTATCAATTTCAAGCAGAGTTGAACTAGATATGGTCCGTTTTTATAGGAAAAACGGTTCTTTTGTTCTGAGCACACTCACGTTTCCTGCTGTATTAGAGACTCTAGAAAGCAAGAGCGTGCTTCTTGCTCTAAAGCAGAGTGTGATCAATGGATGAGAACTCTCCTGTGTGTTTCAATTAGAAATGGAGTTAAATCCCAGGCTCTGAGTCTTCCTACAAGCAAGACTTCGTTTCAGGTAAGGGCATCACTTTTCAGCTCAAACAAACTACATCGTTCACAAAGCTCACACGTTTCTCATCTTAAATGACAAGCATTGGATGTTAGAGGACCAGTGATTTGTATCAGTTTCAGAAGCAGAGTTGGACTAGATATGATCTGTATGTGTAGGAAACACAGTTCTATTTTTCTCATCACACTTATATTTCCTGCTGTCTTAGAGACTCTAGAAAGCTAGAGCGTGCTTCTTGCTCTAAAGCAGTATGTGATCAATGGATGAGAACTCTGTTGTGTGTATCTCTTCAGAAATGGAGTTAATTCCCTGGCTCTGAGTCTTCCTACAAGCAGGACTTCGTTTCAGGTAAGGGCAGTCACTTTTCAGCTCAAACGAACTGTATCGTTCACGAAGCTCACACGTTTCTCATCTTAACTGAGAAGCATTGGATGTTAGAGGACCTTTGCTTTGTATCAATTTCAAGCAGAGTTGAACTAGATATGGTCCGTTTGAATAGGAAACACGGTTCTTTGGTTCTGAGCACACTCACATTTCCTGCTGTATTAGAGACTCTAGAAAGCAAGAGCGTGCTTCTTGCTCTAAAGCAGAGTGTGATCCATGCATGAGAACTGTGTTGTGTGTTTCCCTTCAGAAATGGAGTTAAATCACAGGATCTCTGTCTTCCTACAAGCAAGACTTCGTTTCAGGTAAGGGCAGTCACTTTTCAGCTCAAACAAACTACATCATTCAGGAAGCTCACAGGTTTCTCATCTTAACTGACAAGCATCGGATGTTAGAGGACCAGTGCTTTATATCAGTTTCAGAAGCAGAGTTGGACTAGATATGATCCGTATGTGTAGGAAACACCGTTCATTTGTTGTCAGCACACTCAAGTTACCTGCTCTCTTAGAGACTCTAGAAAACTAGAGTGTGCTTCTTGCTCTAAATCAGAGTGTGATCAATGGATGAGAACTCTGTTGTGTGTTTTACTTAGGAAATGGAATTAAATCCCTAGCTCTGAGTCTTCTTAAAAGCAAGACTTCGTTTCAGATAAGGGAATTTACTTTACAGCTCAAACGAACTACATCGTTCACAGAGCTCACACGTTTCTCTTCTTAAATGACAAGCATTGGATGTTAGAGGACCTGTGGTTTGTTTCAGTTTCAGAAGCAGAGTTGGAGTAGATATGATCCGTATGTGTAGGAAACACCGTTCTTTTGTTCTCAGCACACTCAGGTTTCCTGCTGTATTACAGACTCTAGAAATCTGGAGCGTGCTTCTTGCTCTAAAGCAGAGTGTGATGAATAGATGAGAACTCTGTTGTGTGTTTCACTTCAGAAATGGAGTTATATCCCCGGCTCTGCGTCTTCCTACAAGCAAGACTTCATTTCAGTTACGGGCATTTTCTTTACAGCTCAAACGAACTATATCGTTCACGAAGCTCACACGTTTCTCATCTTAACTGAGAAGCATTGGATGTGAGAGGACCTTTGCTTTGTATCAATTTCAAGGAGAGTTGAACTAGATATGGTCTGTATGTATAGGAAACAAGGTTCTTTTGTTCTGAGCACACTCACATTTCCTGCTGTATTAGAGACTCTGGAAAGCAAGAGCGTGCTTCTTGCTCTAAAGCAGAGTGTGATCCATGGATGAGAACTGTGTTGTGTGTTTCCCTTCAGAAATGGAGTTAAATCACAGGTTCTCTGTCTTCCTACAAGCAAGACTTCGTTTCAGGTAAGGGCAGTCACTTTTCAGTTCAAACGATCTACATCATTCAGGAAGCTCACACGTTTCTCATCTTAACTGACAAGCATCGGATGTTAGAGGACCAGTGCTTTGTATCAGTTTCAGAAGCAGAGTTGGACTAGATATGGTCCGTATGTGTAAGAAACCCCGTTCTTTTTTTCTCAGCACAATCAGGTTTCCTGCTGTATTACAGACTCTAGAAAGCTAGAGTGTGCTTCTTGCTCTAAAGCAGAGTGTGATCAATGGATGAGAACTCTGTTGTGTGTTTAACTTCAGAAATGGAGTTAAATCCCTGGCTCTGGTTCTTCCTACAATCAAGACTTCGTTTTAGGTAAGTGCATTTACTTCACAGCTCAAACGAACTATATCGTTCACGAAGCTCACAAGTTTCTCATCTGAACTGAGAAGCATTGGATGTGAGAGGACCTTTGCTTTGTATCAATTTCAAGCAGAGTTGAACTAGATATGGTCTGTATGTATAGGAAACACGGTTCTTTTCTTATGAGCACACTCACATTTCCTGCTGTATTAGAGACTCTAGAAAGCTAGAGCGTGCTTCTTGCTCTAAAGCAGAGTGTGATCAATGGATGAGAACTCTGTTTTGTGTTTCCCTTCATAAATGGAGTTAAATCCCTGACTCTGAGTCTTCCTACAAGCAAGACGTCGTTTCAGGTAAGGGCATTTACTTTACAGCTCAAACGAACTATATCGTTCACGAAGCTCACACGTTTCTCATCTTAACTGACAAGCATTGGATGTTAGAGGACCAGTGATTTGTATCAGTTTCAGAAGCAGAGTTGGACTAGATATGGTCCGTATGTGTAAGCAACCCCGTTCTTTTGTTCTCAGCACACTCAAGTTTCCTGCTGTCTTAGAGACTCTAGAAAGCTAGAGCGTGCTTCTTGCTCTAAAGCAGAGTGTGATCAATGGATGAGAACTCTGCAGTGTGTTTCACTTCAGAAATGGCGTTATTTCCCCGGCTCTGAGTCTTCCTACAGGCAAGACTTCGTTTCAGGTAAGGGCAGTCACTTTACAGCTCAAACAAACTACATCGTTCACGAAGCTCACACGTTCCTCATCTTAACTGACAAGCATTGGATGTTAGAGGACCAGTGCTTTGTATCAGTTTCAGAAGCAGAGTTGGACTAGATATGGTCCGTATGTGTAAGCAACCCCGTTCTTTTGTTCTCAGCACACTCAAGTTTCCTGCTGTCTTAGAGACTCTAGAAAGCTAGAGCGTGCTTCTTGCTCTAAAGCAGAGTGTGATCAATGGATGAGAACTCTGCAGTGTGTTTCACTTCAGAAATGGCGTTATTTCCCCGGCTCTGAGTCTTCCTACAGGCAAGACTTCGTTTCAGGTAAGGGCAGTCACTTTTCAGCTCAAACAAACTACATCGTTCACGAAGCTCACACGTTCTTCATCTTAACTGACAAGCATTGGATGTTAGAGGACCAGTGCTTTGTATCAGTTTCAGAAGCAGAGTTGGACTAGATATGGTCCATATGTGTAGGAAACACTGTTCTTTTGTTCTCAGCACACTCACGTTTCATGCTGTCTTAAAGACTCTGGAAAGCAAGAGCGTGCTTCTTGCTCTAAAGCAGCGTGTGAACAATGGATGACAACTCTGCAATGTGTTTCAGTTCAGAAATGGAGTTATATCCCCGGCTCTGCGTCTTCCTACAAGCAAGACTTCATTTCAGATAAGGGAAGTTACTTTACAGCTCAAAGGAACTACATCGTTCACGAAGCTCACACGTTTCTCATCTTAACTGAGAAGCATTGGATGTCAGAGGACCTCTGCTTTGTTTCAATTTCAAGCAGAGTTGAACTAGTTATGGTCCGTATGTATAGGAAACACGGTTCTTTTCTTATGAGCCTACTCACGTTTCCTGCTGTATTAGAGACTGTGGAAAGCAAGAGCGTGCTTCTTGCTCTAAAGTTGAGTGTGATCAGTGAATGAGAACTCTGCAGTGAGTTTCAATTCAGAAATGTAGTTATATCCCCGGCTCTGAGTCTTCCTACAAGCCAGACTTCGTTTCAGGTAAGGGCAGTCACTTTACAGCTCAAACGAACTACATCGTTCACGAAGCTCACACGTTCCTCATCTTAACTGACAAGCATTGGATGTTAGAGGACCAGTGCTTTGTATCACTTTCAGAAGCAGAGTTGGACTAGATATGATACGTATGTGTAGGGAACACCGTTAATTTGTTGTCAGCACACTCAAGTTTCCTGCTCTCTTAGAGACTCTAGAAAGCGAGAGTGTGCTTCTTACTCTAAATCAGAGTGTGATCAATGGATGAGAACTCTGTTGTGTGTTTCACTTCAGAAATGGAATTAAATCCCTGGCTCTGAGTCTTCCTAAAAGCAAGACTTCGTTTCAGGTAAGGGAATTTACTTTACAGCTCAAACGAACTACATCGTTCACAGAGCTCACACGTTTCTCTTCTTAACTGACAAGCATTGGATGTTAGAGGACCTGTGGTTTGTTTCAGTTTCAGAAGCAGAGTTGGACTAGATATGGTGCGAATGTGTAGGAAACACCGTTCTTTTGTTCTCATCACACTCATGTTTCCTGCTGTCTTAGAGAATCAAGAAAGCAAGAGCGTGCTTTTGGCTGTAAAGCAGAGTGTGAACAATGGATGAGAACTCTGCTGTGTGTTTCACTTCAGAAATGGAGTTATCCCAGGCTCTGAGTCTTCCTACAAGAAAGACTTTGTTTCAGGTAAGGGCAGTCACTTTTCAGCTCACACAAACTACATCGTTCATGAAGCTCACACGTTTCTCATCTTAACTGACAAGCATTGGATGTTAGAGGACCAGTACTTTGTATCAGTTTCAGAAGCAGAGTTGGACTAGATATGATCCATATGTGTAGGAAACACCATTCATTTGTTCTCAGCACACTCACGTTTCAGGCTGTCTTAGAGACTCTAGAAAGCTAGAGCGTGCTTCTTGCTCTAAAGCAGAGTGTGATCAATGGGTGAGAACTCTGCAGTGTGTTTCACTTCAGAAATGGAGTTATATCCCCTGCTCTGAGTCTTCCTACAGGCAAGACTTCATTTCAGGTAAGGGCAGTCACTTTTCAGCTCAAACAAACTACATCGTTCACGAAGCTCACACGTTCCTCATCTTAACTGACAAGCATTGGATGTTAGAGGACCAGTGCTTTGTATCAGTTTCAGAAGCAGAGTTGGACTAGATATGGTCCATATATGTAGGAAACACCGTTCTTTTATTCTCAGCACACTCACGTTTCATGCTGTCTTAAAGACTCTGGAAAGCAAGAGCGTGCTTCTTGCTCTAAAGCAGAGTGTGAACAATGGATGACAACTCTGCAGTGTGTTTCACTTCAGAAATGGAATTATATCCCCGGCTCTGAGACTTCCTACAAGCAAGACTTCATTTCAGGTAAGGGAAGTTACTTTACAGCTGAAAGGAACTACATCATTCACGAAGCTCACACGTTTCTCAACTTAACTGAGAAGCATTGGATGTCAGAGGACCTCTGCTTTGTTTCAATTTCAAGCAGAGTTGAACTAGATATGGTCTGTATGTATAGGAAACACGGTTCTTTTCATCTGAGCACACTCAAATTTCCTGCTGTATTAGAGACTCTAGAAAGCAAGAGCGTGCTTCTTGCTCTAAAGCAGAGTGTGGTCCATGGGTGAGAACTGTGTTGTGTGTTTCCCTTCAGAAATGGAGTTACATCCCCGGCTCTGAGTCTTCCTACAAGCAAGACTTCGTTTCAGTTTAGGGCGGTCACTTTTCAGCTCAAACAAACTACATCGTTCACAAAGCTCACACGTTTCTCATCTTAACTGAGAAGCACTGGATGTTAGAGGACCTTTGCTTTGTATCAATTTCAAGCAGAGTTGAACTAGATATGGTCCGTTTGTATACGAAACACGGTTCTTTTGTTCTGAGCACACTCACGTTTCCTGCTGTATTAGAGACTCTAGAAAGCAAGAGCGTGCTTCTTGCTCTAAAGCAGAGTGTGATCAATGGATGAGAACTCTCCTGTGTGTTTCTCTTCAGAAATGGAGTTAAATCCCTGGCTCTGAGTCTTCCTACAAGCAAGATATCGTTTCAGGTAAGGGCATCACTTCTCAGCTCAAACAAACTCCATCGTTCACAAAGCTCACACGTTTCTCATCTTAACTGACAAGCATTGGATATTAGAGGACCAGTGATTTGTATCAGTTTCAGAAGCAGAGTTGGACTAGATATGATCCGTATGTGTAGGAAACACCGTTCATTTGTTCTCAGCACACTCAAGTTTCCTGCTGTCTTAGAGACTCTAGAAAGCTAGAGCGTGCTTCTTGCTCTAAAGCAGAGTGTGATCAATGGATGAGAACTCTGCAGTGTGTTTCACTTCAGAAATGGAGTTATATCCCCGGCTCTGAGTCTTCCTACAGGCAAGACTTCGTTTCAGGTAAGGGCAGTCACTTTTCAGCTCAAACAAACTACATCGTTCACGAAGCTCACACGTTCCTCATCTTAACTGACAAGCATTGGATGTTAGAGGACCAGTGATTTGTATCAGTTTCAGAAGCAGAGTTGGACTAGATATGGTCCGTATGTGTAAGCAATCCCGTTCTTTTGTTCTCAGCACACTCAAGTTTCCTGCTGTCTTAGAGACTCTAGAAAGCTAGAGCGTGCTTCTTGCTCTAAAGCAGAGTGTGATCAATGGATGAGAACTCTGCAGTGTGTTTCACTTCAGAAATGGCGTTATTTCCCCGGCTCTGAGTCTTCCTACAGGCAAGACTTCGTATCAGGTAAGGGCAGTCACTTTTCAGCTCAAACAAACTACATCGTTCACGAATCTCACACGTTTCTCATCTTAACTGACAAGCATTGGATTTTAGAGGACCAGTGCTTTGTATCAGTTTCAGAAGCAGAGTTGGACTAGATATGATCCGTATGTGTAGGAAAAACCGTTAATTTGTTGTCAGCACACTCAAAGTTACCTGCTCTCCTAGAGACCTTAGAAAGCTAGAGTGTGCTTCTTGCTCTAAATCAGAGTGTGATCAATGGATGAGAACTCTGTTGTGTGTTTTACTTCAGAAATGGAATTAATTCCCTAGCTCTGAGTCTTCTTAAAAGCAAGAATTTGTTTCAGGTAAGGGAATTTACTTTACAGCTCAAACGAACTACATCGTTCACAGAGCTCACACGTTTCTCTTCTTAACTGACAAGCATTGGATGTTAGAGGACCTGTGGTTTGTTTCAGTTTCAGAAGCAGAGTTGGACTAGATATGGTCCGTATGTGTAGGAAACACCGTTCATTTGTTCTCAGCACACTCACGTTTCAGGCTGTCTTAGAGACTCTAGAAAGCTAGAGCATGCTTCTTGCTCTAAAGCAGAGTGTGATCAATGGATGAGAACTCTGCAGTGTGTTTCACTTCAGAAATGGAGTTATATCCCCGGCTCTGAGTCTTCCTACAGGCAAGACTTCGTTTCAGGTAAGGGCAGTCACTTTTCAGCTCAAACAAACTACATCGTTCACGAAGCTCACATGTTTCTCATCTTAACTGAGAAGCATTGGATGTCAGAGGACCTCTGCTTTGTTTCAATTTCAAGCAGAGTTGAACTAGATATGGTCCGTATGTATAGGAAACACGGTTCTTTTCTTATGAGCCTACTCACCTTTCCTGCTGTATTAGAGACTGTGGAAAGCAAGAGCGTGCTTCTTGCTCTAAAGTAGAGTGTGATCATTGGATGAGAACTCTGTTGTGTGTTTCACTTCAGAAATGGAGTTAAATCCCTGGTTCTGAGTCTTCCTACAAGCAAGAATTCGTTTCAGGTAAGAGAAGTTACTTTACAGCTCAAAGGAACTACATCGTTCACGAAGCTCACACGTTTCTCATCTTAACTGACAAGCATTGGATGTTAGAGGACCAGTGCTTTGTATCAGTTTCAGAAGCAGAGTTGGACTAGATATGATCCGTATGTGTAGGAAACACCGTTCATTTTTTCTCAGCACCATCATGTTTCATGCTGTCTTAGAGACTCTAGAAAGCTAGAGTGTGCTTCTTGCTCTAAAGCAGAGTGTGATCAATGGATGAGAACTCTGTTGTGTGTTTAACTTCAGAAATGGAGTTAAATCCCTGGCTCTGGGTCTTCCTACAATCAAGACTTCGTTTTAGGTAAGTGCATTTACTTTACAGCTCAAACGAACTATATCGTTCACGAAGCTCACAAGTTTCTCATCTTAACTGAGAAGCATTGGATGTGAGAGGAACTTTGCTTTGTATCACTTTCAAGCAGAGTTGAACTAGATATGGTCTGTATGTATAGGAAACACGGTTCTTTTCTTATGAGCACACTCACATTTCCTGCTGTATTAGAGATTCTAGAAAGCTAGAGCGTGCTTCTTGCTCTAAAGCAGAGTGTGATCAATGGATGAGAACTCTGTTTTTTGTTTCCCTTCAGAAATGGAGTTACATCCCTGGCTCTGAGTCTTCCTACAAGCAAGACGTCGTTTCAGGTAAGGGCATTTACTTTATAGCTCCAAGGAGCTATATCGTTCACGAAGCTCACACGTTTCTCATCTTAACTGTCAAGCATTGGATATTAGAGGACCAGTGATTTGTATCAGTTTCAGAAGCAGAGTTGGACTAGATATGATCCGTATGTGTAGGAAACACCGTTCATTTGTTCTTAGCACACTCAAGTTTCCTGCTGTCTTAGAGACTCTAGAAAGCTAGAGCGTGCTTCTTGCTCTAAAGCAGAGTGTTATCAATGGATGAGAACTCTGCAGTGTGTTTCACTTCAGAAATGGAGTTATATCCCCGGCTCTGAGTCTTCCTACAGGCAAGACTTCGTTTCAGGTAAGGGCATCACTTTTCAGCTCAAACAAACTCCATCGTTCACAAAGCTCACACGTTTCTCATCTTAACTGACAAGCATTGGATATTAGAGGACCAGTGATTTGTATCAATTTCCGAAGCAGAGTTGGACTATATATGATCCGTATGTGTAGGAAACACCGTTCATTTGTTCTCAGCACACTCAAGTTTTCTGCTGTCTTAGAGACTCTAGAAAGCTAGAGCGTGCTTCTTGCTCTAAAGCAGAGTGTGATCAATGGATGAGGACTCTGCAGTGTGTTTCACTTCAGAAATGGAGTTATATCCCCGGCTCTGAGTCTTCCTACAGGCAAGACTTCGTTTCAGGTAAGGGCAGTCACTTTTCAGCTCAAACAAACTACATCGTTCACGAAGCTCACATGTTTCTCATCTTAACTGAGAAGCATTGGATGTCAGAGGACCTCTGCTTTGTTTCAATTTCAAGCAGAGTTGAACTAGATATGGTCCGTTTGTATAGGAAACACGGTTCTTTTCTTATGAGCCTACTCACCTTTCCTGCTGTATTAGAGACTGTGGAAAGCAAGAGCGTGCTTCTTGCTCTAAAGTAGAGTGTGATCATTGGATGAGAACTCTGTTGTGTGTTTCACTTCAGAAATGGAGTTAAATCCCTGGTTCTGAGTCTTCCTACAAGCAAGAATTCGTTTCAGGTAAGAGAAGTTACTTTACAGCTCAAAGGAACTACATCGTTCACGAAGCTCACACGTTTCTCATCTTAACTGACAAACATTGGATGTTAGAGGACCAGTGCTTTGTATCAGTTTCAGAAGCAGAGTTGGACAAGATATGATCCGTATGTGTAGGAAACACCGTTCATTTGTTCTCAGCACCATCATGTTTCATGCTGTCTTAGAGACTCTAGAAAGCTAGAGTGTGCTTCTTGCTCTAAAGCAGAGTGTGATCAATGGATGAGAACTCTGTTGTGTGTTTAACTTCAGAAATGGAGTTAAATCCCTGGCTCTGGGTCTTCCTACAATCAAGACTTCGTTTTAGGTAAGTGCATTTACTTTACAGCTCAAACGAACTATATCGTTCACGAAGCTCACAATTTTCTCATCTTAACTGAGAAGCATTGGATGTGAGAGGACCTTTGCTTTGTATCACTTTCAAGCAGAGTTGAACTAGATATGGTCTGTATGTATAGGAAACACGGTTCTTTTCTTATGAGCACACTCACATTTCCTGCTGTATTAGAGATTCTAGAAAGCTAGAGCGTGCTTCTTGCTCTAAAGCAGAGTGTGATCAGTGGATGAGAACTCTGCAGTGAGTTTCAATTCAGAAATGTAGTTATATCCCCGGCTCTGAGTCTTCCTACAAGCAAGACTTCGTTCCAGGTAAGGGCAGTCACTTTACAGCTCAAACGAACTACATCGTTCATGAAGCTCACACGTTCCTCATCTTAACTGACAAGCATTGGATGTTAGAGGACCAGTGCTTTGTATCACTTTCAGAAGCAGAGTTGGACTAGATATGATACGTATGTGTAGGAAACACCGTTAATTTGTTGTCAGCACACTCAAGTTTCCTGCTCTCTTAGAGACTCTAGAAAGCTAGAGTGTGCTTCTTACTCTAAATCAGAATGTGATCAATGGATGAGAACTCTGTTGTGTGTTTCACTTCAGAAATGGAATTAAATCCCTGGCTCTGAGTCTTCCTAAAAGCAAGACTTCATTTCAGGTAAGGGAATTTTTCTTTACAGCTCAAACGAACTACATCGTTCATGAAGCTCACACGTTTCTCATCTTAACTGACAAGCATTGGATGTTAGAGGACCAGTGCTTTGTATCAGTTTCAGAAGCAGAGTTGGACTAGATATGATCCATATGTGTAGGAAACACCGTTCATTTGTTCTGAGCACACTCACGTTTCAGGCTGTCTTAGAGACTCTAGAAAGCTAGAGCGTGCTTCTTGCTCTAAAGCAGAGTGTGATCAATGGATGAGAACTCTGCAATGTGTTTCACTTCACAAATGGAGTTATATCCCCGGTTCTGAGTCTTCCTACAGGCAAGACTTCGTTTCAGGTAAGGGCAGTCACTTTTCAGCTCAAACAAACTACATCGTTCACGAAGCTCACACGTTCCTCATCTTAACTGACAAGCATTGGATGTTAGAGGACCAGTGCTTTGTATCAGTTTCAGAAGCAGAGTTGGACTAGATATGGTCCATATGTGTAGGAAACACCGTTCATTTGTTCTCAGCACACTCACGTTTCATGCTGTCTTAAAGACTCTTGAAAGCAAGAGCGTGCTTCTTGCTCTAAAGCAGCGTGTGAACAATGGATGACAACTCTACAGTGTGTTTCACTTCTGAAATGGAGTTATATCCCCGGCTCTGAGACTTCCTACAAGCAAGACTTCATTTCAGGTAAGGGAAGTTACTTTACAGCTCAAAGGAACTACATCATTCACGAAGCTCACACGTTTCTCATCTTAACTGAGAAGCATTGGATGTCAGAGGACCTCTGCTTTGTTTCAATTTCAAGCAGAGTTGAACTAGATATGGTACGTATGTATAGGAAACACGGTTCTTTTCTTATGAGCCTACTCACGTTTCCTGCTGTATTAGAGACTGTGGAAAGCAAGAGCGTGCTTCTTGCTCTAAAGCAGAGTGTGATCAATGGATGAGAACTCTGTTGTGTGTTTCACTTCAGAAATGGAGTTAAATCCCTGGCTCTGAGTCTTCCTACAAGCAAGAATTCGTTTCAGGTAAGGGAAGTTACTTTACAGCTCAAAGGAACTACATTGTTCACGAAGCTCACACGTTTCTCATCTTAACTGACAAGCATTGGATGTTAGAGGACCAGTGCTTTGTATCAGTTTCAGAAGCAGAATTGTACTAGATAAGATCCGTATGTGTAGGAAACACCGTTCATTTGTTCTCATCACACTCATGTTTCCTGCTGTCTTAGAGATTCAAGAAAGCAAGAGCATGCTTCTTGCTGTAAAGCAGAGTGTGAACAATGGATGAGAACTCTGCTGTGTGTTTCACTTCAGAAATGGAGTTATCCCAGGCTCTGAGTCTTCCTACAAGAAAGACTTTGTTTCAGGTAAGGGCAGTCACTTTTCAGCTCACACAAACTACATCGTTCATGAAGCTCACACGTTTCTCATCTTAACTGACAAGCATTGGATGTTAGAGGACCAGTGCTTTGTATCAGTTTCAGAAGCAGAGTTGGACTAGATATGGTCCATATGTGTAGGAAACACCGTTCATTTGTTCTCAGCACACTCACGTTTCATGCTGTCTTAAAGACTCTGGAAAGCAAGAGCGTGCTTCTTGCTCTAAAGCAGCGTGTGAACAATGGATGACAACTCTGCAATGTGTTTCACTTCAGAAATGGAGTTATATCCCCGGCTCTGAGTCTTCCTACAAGCAAGACTTCATTTCAGGTAAGGGAAGTTACTTTACAGCTCAAAGGAACTACATCGTTCACGAAGCTCACACGTTTCTCATCTTAACTGAGAAGCATTGGATGTCAGAGGACCTCTGCTTTGTTTCAATTTCAAGCAGAGTTGAACTAGATATGGTCCGTATGTATAGGAAACACGGTTCTTTTCTTATGAGCCTACTCACGTTTCCTGCTGTATTTGAGACTGTGGAAAGCAAGAGCGTGCTTCTTGCTCTAAAGCAGAGTGTGATCAGTGGATGAGAACTCTGCAGTGAGTTTCAATTCAGAAATGTAGTTATATCCCCGGCTCTGAGTCTTCCTACAAGCAAGACTTCGTTCCAGGTAAGGGCAGTCACTTTACAGCTCAAACGCACTACATCGTTCACGAAGCTCACACGTTCCTCATCTTAACTGACAAGCATTGGATGTTAGAGGACCAGTGCTTTGTATCACTTTCAGAAGCAGAGTTGGACTAGATATGATCCGTATGTGTAGGAAACACCGTTAATTTGTTGTCAGCACACTCAAGTTTCCTGCCCTCTTAGAGACTCTAGAAAGCTAGAGTGTGCTTCTTACTCTAAATCAGAGTGTGATCAATGGATGAGAACTCTGTTGTGTGTTTCACTTCAGAAATGGAATTAAATCCCTGGCTCTGAGTCTTCCTAAAAGCAAGACTTCATTTCAGGTAAGGGAATTTTTCTTTACAGCTCAAACGAACTACATCGTTCACAGAGCTCACACGTTTCTCTTCTTAACTGACAAGCATTGGATGTTCGAGGACCTGTGGTTTGTTTCAGTTTCAGAAGCAGAGTTGGACTAGATATGGTGCGAATGTGTAGGAAACACCGTTCTTTTGTTCTCATCACACTCATGTTTCCTGCTGTCTTAGAGAATCAAGAAAGCAAGAGCGTGCTTCTTGCTGTAAAGCAGAGTGTGAACAATGGATGAGAACTCTGCTGTGTGTTTCACTTCAGAAATGGAGTTATCCCAGGCTCTGAGTCTTCCTACAAGCAAGACTTCATTTCAGGTAAGGGCATCACTTTTAAGCTCAAACAAACTACATCGTTCACAAAGCTCACACGTTTCTCATCTTAACTGACAAGCATTGGATATTAGAGGACCAGTGATTTGTATCAGTTTCAGAAGCAGAGTTGGACTAGATATGATCCGTATGTGTAGGAAACACCGTTCATTTGTTCTCAGCACACTCAAGTTTCCTGCTGTCTTAGAGACTCTAGAAAGCTAGAGCGTGCTTCTTGCTCTAAAGCAGAGTGCGATCAATGGATGAGAACTCTGCAGTGTGTTTCGCTTCAGAAATGGAGTTATTTCCCAGGCTCTGAGTCTTCCTACAGGCAAGACTTCGTTTCAGGTAAGGGCAGTCACTTTTCAGCTCAAACAAACTACATTGTTCACGAAGCTCACACGTTCCTCATCTTAACTGACAAGCATTGGATGTTAGAGGACCAGTGCTTTGTATCAGTTTCAGAAGCAGAGTTGGACTAGATATGGTCCATATGTGTAGGAAACACCGTTCTTTTATTCTCAGCACACTCACGTTTCATGCTGTCTTAAAGAATCTGGAAAGCAAGAGCGTGCTTCTTGCTCTAAAGCAGAGTGTGAACAATGGATGACAACTCTGCAGTGTGTTTCACTTCAGAAATGGAGTTATATCCCCGGCTCTGAGACTTCCTACAAGCAAGACTTCATTTCAGGTAAGGGAAGTTACTTTACAGCTCAAAGGAACTACATCGTTCACGAAGCTCACACGTTTCTCATCTTAACTGAGAAGCATTGGATGTCAGAGGACCTCTGCTTTGTTTCAATTTCAAGCAGAGTTGAACTAGATATGGTCCGTATGTATAGGAAACACGGTTCTTTTCTTATGAGCCTACTCACGTTTCCTGCTGTATTAGAGACTGTGGAAAGCAAGAGCGTGCTTCTTGCTCTAAAGCAGAGTGTGATCAATGGATGAGAACTCTGTTGTGTGTTTCACTTCAGAAATGGAGTTAAATCCCTGGCTCTGAGTCTTCCTACAAGCAAGAATTCGTTTCAGGTAAGGGAAGTTACTTTACAGCTCAAAGGAACTACATCGTTCACGAAGCTCACACGTTTCTCATCTTAACTGACAAGCATTGGATGTTCGAGGACCAGTGCTTTGTATCAGTTTCAGAAGCAGAATTGTACTAGATAAGATCCGTATGTGTAGGAAACACCGTTCATTTGTTCTCATCACACTCATGTTTCCTGCTGTCTTAGAGATTCAAGAAAGCAAGAGCGTGCTTCTTGCTGTAAAGCAGAGTGTGAACAATGGATGAGAACTCTGCTCTGTGTTTCACTTCAGAAATGGAGTTATCCCAGGCTCTGAGTCTTCCTAAAAGAAAGACTTTGTTTCAGGTAAGGGCAGTCACTTTTCAGCTCAAACAAACTACATCGTTCATGAAGCTCACACGTTTCTCATCTTAACTGACAAGCATTGGATGTTAGAGGACCAGTGCTTTGTATCAGTTTCAGAAGCAGAGTTGGACTAGATATGAACCATATGTTTAGGAAACACCGTTCATTTGTTCTCAGCACACTCACGTTTCAGGCTGTCTTAGAGACTCTAGAAAGCTAGAGCGTGCTTCTTGCTCTAAAGCAGAGTGTGATCAATGGATGAGAACTCTGCAGTGTGTTTCACTTCAGAAATGGAGTTATATCCCCGGCTCTGAGTCTTCCTACAGGCAAGACTTCGTTTCAGGTAAGGGCAGTCACTTTTCAGCTCAAACAAACTACATCGTTCACGAAGCTCACACGTTCCTCATCTTAACTGACAAGCATTGGACGTTAGAGGACCAGTGCTTTGTATCAGTTTCAGAAGCAGAGTTGGACTAGATATGGTCCATATGTGTAGGAAACACCGTTCATTTGTTCTCAGCACACTCACGTTTCATGCTGTCTTAAAGACTCTGGAAAGCAAGAGCGTGCTTCTTGCTCTAAAGCAGCGTGTGAACAATGGATGACAACTCTGCAATGTGTTTCACTTCAGAAATGGAGTTATATCCCCGGCTCTGAGTCTTCCTACAAGCAAGACTTCATTTCAGGTAAGGGAAGTTACTTTACAGCTCAAAGGAACTACATCGTTCACGAAGCTCACACGTTTCTCATCTTAACTGAGAAGCATTGGATGTCAGAGGACCTCTGCTTTGTTTCAATTTCAAGCAGAGTTGAACTAGATATCGTCCATATGTATAGGAAACACGGTTCTTTTCTTATGAGCCTACTCATGTTTCCTGCTGTATTAGAGACTGTGGAAAGCAAGAGCGTGCTTCTTGCTCTAAAGCAGAGTGTGATCAGTGGATGAGAACTCTGCAGTGAGTTTCAATTCAGAAATGTAGTTATATCCCCGGCTCTGAGTCTTCCTACAAGCAAGACTTCGTTTCAGGTAAGGGCAGTCACTTTACAGCTCAAACGCACTACATCGTTCACGAAGCTCACACGTTTCTCATCTTAACTGACAAGCATTGGATGTTAGAGGAACAGTGCTTTGTATCACTTTCAGAAGCAGAGTTGGACTAGATATGATCCGTATGTGTAGGAAACACCGTTAATTTGTTGTCAGCACACTCAAGTTTCCTGCTCTCTTAGAGACTCTAGAAAGCTAGAGTGTGCTTCTTACTCTAAATCAGAGTGTGATCAATGGATGAGAACTCTGTTGTGTGTTTCACTTCAGAAATGGAATTAAATCCCTGGCTCTGAGTCTTCCTAAAAGCAAGACTTCATTTCAGGTAAGGGAAATTTTCTTTACAGCTCAAACGAACTACATCGTTCACAGAGCTCACATGTTTCTCTTCTTAACTGACAAGCATTGGATGTTCGAGGACCTGTGGTTTGTTTCAGTTTCAGAAGCAGAGTTGGACTAGATATGGTGCGAATGTGTAGGAAACACCGTTCTTTTGTTCTCATCACACTCAAGTTTCCTGCTGTCTTAGAGACTCTAGAAAGCTAGAGCGTGCTTCTTGCTCTAAAGCAGAGTGCGATCAATGGATGAGAACTCTGCAGTGTGTTTCGCTTCAGAAATGGAGTTATTTCCCTGCCTCTGAGTCTTCCTACAGGCAAGACTTCGTTTCAGGTAAGGGCAGTCACTTTTCAGCTCAAACAAACTACATTGTTCACGAAGCTCACACGTTCCTCATCTTAACTGACAAGCATTGGGTGTTAGAGGACCAGTGCTTTGTATCAGTTTCAGAAGCAGAGTTGGACTAGATATGGTCCATATGTGTAGGAAACACCGTTCTTTTGTTCTCAGCACACTCACGTTTCATGCTGTCTTAAAGAATCTGGAAAGCAAGAGTGTGCTTCTTGCTCTAAAGCAGCGTGTGAACAATGGATGACAACTCTGCAATGTGTTTCACTTTAGAAATGGAGTTATATCCCCGGCTCTGAGTCTTCCTACAAGCAAGACTTCATTTCAGGTAAGGGAAGTTACTTTACAGCTCAAAGGAACTACATCGTTCACGAAGCTCACACGTTTCTCATCTTAACTGAGAAGCATTGGATGTCAGAGGACCTCTGCTTTGTTTCAATTTCAAGCAGAGTTGAACTAGATATGGTCCGTATGTATAGGAAACACGGTTCTTTTCTTATGAGCCTACTCACGTTTCCTGCTGTATTAGAGACTGTGGAAAGCAAGAGCGTGCTTCTTGCTCTAAAGCAGAGTGTGATCAGTGGATGAGAACTCTGCAGTGAGTTTCAATTCAGAAATGTAGTTATATCCCCGGCTCTGAGTCTTCCTACAAGCAAGACTTCGTTCCAGGTAAGGGCAGTCACTTTACAGCTCAAACGCACTACATCGTTCACGAAGGTCACACGTTCCTCATCTTAACTGACAAGCATTGGATGTTAGAGGACCAGTGCTTTGTATCACTTTCAGAAGCAGAGTTGGACTAGATATGATCCGTATGTGTAGGAAACACCGTTAATTTGTTGTCAGCACACTCAAGTTTCCTGCTCTCTTAGAGACTCTAGAAAGCTAGAGTGTGCTTCTTACTCTAAATCAGAGTGTGATCAATGGATGAGAACTCTGTTGTGTGTTTCACTTCAGAAATGGAATTAAATCCCTGGCTCTGAGTCTTCCTAAAAGCAAGACTTCATTTCAGGTAAGGGAAATTTTCTTTACAGCTCAAACGAACTACATCGTTCACAGAGCTCACATGTTTCTCTTCTTAACTGACAAGCATTGGATGTTCGAGGACCTGTGGTTTGTTTCAGTTTCAGAAGCAGAGTTGGACTAGATATGGTGCGAATGTGTAGGAAACACCGTTCTTTTGTTCTCATCACACTCATGTTTCCTGCTGTCTTAGAGAATCAAGAAAGCAAGAGCGTGCTTCTTGCTGTAAAGCAGAGTGTGAACAATGGATGAGAACTCTGCTGTGTGTTTCACTTCAGAAATGGAGTTATCCCAGGCTCTGAGTCTTCCTACAAGAAAGACTTTGCTTCAGGTAAGGGCAGTCACTTTTCAGCTCACACAAACTACATCGTTCATGAAGCTCACACGTTTCTCATCTTAACTGACAAGCATTGGATGTTAGAGGACCAGTGCTTTGTATCAGTTTCAGAAGCAGAGTTGGACTAGATATGATCCATATGTGTAGGAAACACCGTTCATTTGTTCTCAGCACACTCACGTTTCAGGCTGTCTTAGAGACTCTAGAAAGCTAGAGCATGCTTCTTGCTCTAAAGCAGAGTGTGATCAATGGATGAGAACTCTGCAATGTGTTTCACTTCACAAATGGAGTTATATCCCCGGTTCTGAGTCTTCCTACAGGCAAGACTTCGTTTCAGGTAAGGGCAGTCACTTTTCAGCTCAAACAAACTACATCGTTCACGAAGCTCACACGTTCCTCATCTTAACTGACAAGCATTGGATGTTAGAGGACCAGTGCTTTGTATCAGTTTCAGAAGCAGAGTTGGACTAGATATGGTCCATATGTGTAGGAAACACCGTTTTTTATTCTCAGCACACTCACGTTTCATGCTGTCTTAAAGAATCTGGAAAGCAAGAGCGTGCTTCTTGCTCTAAAGCAGAGTGTGAACAATGGATGACAACTCTGCAGTGTGTTTCACTTCAGAAATGGAGTTATATCCCCGGCTCTGAGACTTCCTACAAGCAAGACTTCATTTCAGGTAAGGGAAGTTACTTTACAGCTCAAAGGAACTACATCGTTCACGAAGCTCACACGTTTCTCATCTTAACTGAGAAGCATTGGATGTCAGAGGACCTCTGCTTTGTTCCAATTTCAAGCAGAGTTGAACTAGATATGGTCCGTATGTATAGGAAACACAGTTCTTTTCTTATGAGCCTACTCACGTTTCCTGCTGTATTAGAGACTGTGGAAAGCAAGAGCGTGCTTCTTGCTCTAAAGCAGAGTGTGATCAATGGATGAGAACTCTGTTGTGTGTTTCACTTCAGAAATGGAGTTAAATCCCTGGCTCTGAGTCTTCCTACAAGCAAGAATTCATTTCAGGTAAGGGAAGTTACTTTACAGCTCAAAGGAACTACATCGTTCACGAAGCTCACACGTTTCTCATCTTAACTGACAAGCATTGGATGTTCGAGGACCAGTGCTTTGTATCAGTTTCAGAAGCAGAATTGTACTAGATAAGATCCGTATGTGTAGGAAACACCGTTCATTTGTTCTCATCACACTCATGTTTCCTGCTGTCTTAGAGATTCAAGAAAGCAAGAGCGTGCTTCTTGCTCTAAATCAGAGTGTGATCAATGGATGAGAACTCTGTTGTGTGTTTCACTTCAGAAATGGAATTAAATCCCTGGCTCTGAGTCTTCCTAAAAGCAAGACTTCATTTCAGGTAAGGGAATTTTTCTTTACAGCTCAAACGAACTACATCGTTCACAGAGCTCACACGTTTCTCTTCTTAACTGACAAGCATTGGATGTTCGAGGACCTGTGGTTTGTTTCAGTTTCAGAAGTAGAGTTGGACTAGATATGGTGCGAATGTGTAGGAAACACCGTTCTTTTGTTCTCATCACACTCAAGTTTCCTGCTGTCTTAGAGACTCTAGAAAGCTAGAGCGTGCTTCTTGCTCTAAAGCAGAGTGCGATCAATGGATGAGAACTCTGCAGTGTGTTTTGCTTCAGAAATGGAGTTATTTCCCTGGCTCTGAGTCTTCCTACAGGCAAGACTTCGTTTCAGGTAAGGGCAGTCACTTTTCAGCTCAAACAAACTACATCGTTCACGAAGCTCACACGTTCCTCATCTTAACTGACAAGCATTGGATGTTAGAGGACCAGTGCTTTGTATCAGTTTCAGAAGCAGAGTTGGACTAGATATGGTCCATATGTGTAGGAAACACCGTTCTTTTGTTCTCAGCACACTCACGTTTCATGCTGTCTTAGAGAATCAAGAAAGCAAGAGCGTGCTTCTTGCTGTAAAGCAGAGTGTGAACAATGGATGAGAACTCTGCTGTGTGTTTCACTTCAGAAATGGAGTTATCCCAGGCTCTGAGTCTTCCTACAAGAAAGACTTTGTTTCAGGTAAGGGCAGTCACTTTTCAGCTCACACAATCTACATCGTTCATGAAGCAAACACGTTTGTCATCTTAACTGACAAGCATTGGATGTTAGAGGACCAGTGCTTTGTATCAGTTTCAGAAGCAGAGTTGGACTAGATATGATCCATATGTGTAGGAAACACCGTTCATTTGTTCTCAGCACACTCACGTTTCAGGCTGTCTTAGAGACTCTAGAAAGCTAGAGCGTGCTTCTTGCTCTAAAGCAGAGTGTGATCAATGGATGAGAACTCTGCAGTGTGTTTCACTTCACAAAGGGAGTTATATCCCCGGTTCTGAG
This sequence comes from Onychomys leucogaster, assembly GCA_949786385.1. Lineage (NCBI taxonomy): Eukaryota > Metazoa > Chordata > Mammalia > Rodentia > Cricetidae > Onychomys > Onychomys leucogaster. The sequence goes on along the minus strand of CATKUP010000146.1, from coordinate 529,696 downwards.
TCTTCCTACAGGCAAGACTTCGTTTCAGGTAAGGGCAGTCACTTTTCAGCTCAAACAAACTACATCGTTCACGAAGCTCACACGTTCCTCATATTAACTGACAAACATTGGATGTTAGAGGACCAGTGCTTTGTATCAGTTTCAGAAGCAGAGTTGGACTAGATATGGACCACATGTGTAGGAAACACCGTTCTTTTATTCTCAGCACACTCACGTTTCATGCTGTCTTAAAGAATCTGGAAAGCAAGAGCGTGCTTCTTGCTCTAAAGCAGAGTGTGAACAATGGATGAAAAACTCTGCAGTGTGTTTCACTTCAGAAATGGAGTTATATCCCCGGCTCTGAGACTTCCTACAAGCAAGACTTCATTTCAGGTAAGGGAAGTTACTTTACAGCTCAAAGGAACTACATCGTTCACGAAGCTCACACGTTTCTCATCTTAACTGAGAAGCATTGGATGTCAGAGGACCTCTGCTTTGTTTCAATTTCAAGCAGAGTTGAACTAGATATGGTCCGTATGTATAGGAAACACGGTTCTTTTCTTATGAGCCTACTCACGTTTCCTGCTGTATTAGAGACTGTGGAAAGCAAGAGCGTGCTTCTTGCTCTAAAGCAGAGTGTGATCAGTGGATGAGAACTCTGCAGTGAGTTACAATTCAGAAATGTAGTTATATCCCCGGCTCTGAGTCTTCCTACAAGCAAGACTTCGTTTCAGGTAAGGGCAGTCACTTTACAGGTCAAACGAACTACATTGTTCATGAAGCTCACATGTTCCTCATCTTAACTGACAAGCATTGGATGTTAGAGGACCAGTGCTTTGTTTCAGTTTCAGAAGCAGAGTTGGACTAGATATGATCCATATGTGTAGGAAACACCGTTCATTTGTTCTCAGCACACTCACGTATCAGGCTGTCTTAGAGACTCTAGAAAGCTAGAGCGTGCTTCTTGCTCTAAAGCAGAGTGTGATCAATGGATGAGAACTCTCCTGTGTGTTTCTCTTCAGAAATGGAGTTAAATCCCAGGCTCTGAGTCTTCCTACAAGTAAGACTTCGTTTCAGGTAAGGGCATGCACTTTTCAGCTCAAACAAACTACATCGTTCACAAAGCTCACACGTTTCTCATCTTAACTGACAAGCATTGGATATTAGAGGACCAGTGATTTGTATCAGTTTCAGAAGCAGAGTTGGACTAGATATGATCCGTATGTGTAGGAAACACCGTTCATTTGTTCTCAGCACACTCAAGTTTCCTGCTGTCTTAGAGACTCTAGAAAGCTAGAGCGTGCTTCTTGCTCTAAAGCAGAGTGTGATCAATGGATGAGAACTCTGCATTGTGTTTCACTTCAGAAATGGAGTTATATCCCCGGCTCTGAGTCTTCCTACAGGCAAGACTTCGTTTCAGGTAAGGGCAGTCACTTTTCAGCTCAAACAAACTACATCGTTCACGAAGCTCAAACGTTCCTCATCTTAATTGACAAGCATTGGATGTTAGAGGACCAGTGCTTTGTATCAGTTTCAGAAGCAGAGTTGGACTAGATATGATCCGTATGTGTAGGAAACTCCGTTCATTTGTTCTCAGCACACTCAAGTTTCCTGCTGTCTTAGAGACTCTAGAAAGCTACAGCGTGCTTCTTGTTCTAAAGCAGAGTGTGATCAATGGATGAGAACTCTGTTGTGTGTTTCACTTCAGAAATGGGGTAAAATCCCTGGCTCTGGGTCTTCCTATAAGCAAGACTTCGTTACAGGTAAGGGCATTTACTTTACAGCTCAAACGAACTATATCGTTCACGAAGCTCACACGTTTCTCATCTTAACTGAGAAGCATTGGATGTGAGAGGACCTTTGCTTTGTATCAATTTCAAGCAGAGTTGAACTAGATATGGTCTGTATGTATAGGAAACACGGTTCTTTTCATCTGAGCAAACTCACATTTCCTGCTGTATTAGAGACTCTAGAAAGCAAGAGCGTGCTTCTTGCTCTAAAGCAGAGTGTGGTCCATGGGTGAGAACAGTGTTGTGTGTTTCCCTTCAGAAATTTAGTTAAATCCCCGGCTCTGAGTCTTCCTACAAGCAAGACTTTGTTTCAGTTAAGGGCTGTCACTTTTCAGCTCAAACAAACTACATCGTTCACAAAGCTCACACGGTTCTCATCTTAACTGACAACCATTGGATGTTAGAGGACCAGTGCTTTGTATCAGTTTCAGAACCAGAGTTGGACTAGATTTGATCCGTATCTGTAGGAAACACCATTCTTTTTTTCTCATCACACTTATGTTTCATGCTCTCTTAGAGACTCTAGAAAGCTAGAGCGTGCTTCTTGCTCTAAAGCAGTGTGTGATCAAAGGATGAGAACTCTGTTGTGTGTATAACTTCAGAAATGGAGTTAAATCCCTGGCTCTGAGTCTTCCTACAAGCAAGACTTCGTTTCAGGTAAGGGCATCACTTTTCAGCTCAAACGAACTATATCAGTCACGATGCTCACACGTTTCTCATCTTAACTGAGAAGCATTGGATGTTAGAGGACCTTTGCTTTGTATCAATTTCAAGCAGAGTAGAACTAGATATCTTCCGTTTGTATAGGAAACATGGTTCTTTTGTTCTGAGCACAGTCAGGTTTCCTGCTGTATTAGAGACTCTAGAAAGCAAGAGCGTGCTTCTTGCTCTAAACCAGAGTGTGGTCCATGGGTGAGAACTGTGTTTTGTGTTTCCCTACAGAAATGGCGTTAAATCCCCGGCTCTGAGTCTTCCTACAAGCAAGACTTCGTTTCAGTTAAGGGCTGTCACTTTTCAGCTCAAACAAACTACATCGTTCACAAAGCTCACACGTTTCTCCTCTTAACTGACAAGCATTGGATGTGAGAGGACCAGTGATTTGTATCACTTTCAGAAGCAGAGTTGGACTAGATAAGGTCCGTATGTGTAGGAAATAGCGTTCATTTGTTCTCAGCACACTCAAGTTTCCTGCTGTCTTAGAGACTCTAGAAAGCTAGAGCATGCTTCTTGCTCTAATGCATAGTGTGACCAATGGAAGAGAACTCTGCTGTGTGTTTCACTTCAGAAATGGAGTTAAATACCTGGCTATGAGTCTTCCTACAAAGAAGACTTCGTTTCAGGTAAGGGCAGTCACTTTACAGCTCAAACGAACTACATCGTTCATGAAGCTCACACGTTTCTCATCTTAACTGACAAGCATCGGATGTTAGAGGACCATTGCTTTGTATCAGTTTCAGAAGCAGAGTTGGACTAGATATGGTCCGTATGTGTAAGAAACCCCGTACTTTTGTTCTCAGCACACTCAGGTTTCCTGCTGTATTACAGACTCTAGAAAGCAAGAGCGTGCTTCTTGCTCTAAAGCAGAGGGTGATGAATAGATGAGAACTCTGTTGTGTGTTTCACTTCAGAAATGGAGTTAAATCCCTGGCACTGAGACTTCCTACAAGCAAGACTTCATTTCAGTTAAGGGCATTTTCTTTACACCTCAAACGAACTATATTGTTCACGAAGCTCACACGTTTCTCATCTTAACTGAGAAGCATTGGATGTGAGAGGACCTTTGCTTTGTATCAATTTCAAGCAGAGTTGAACTAGATATGGTCTGTATGTATAGGAAACACTGTTCTTTTCATCTGAGCACACTCACATTTCCTGCTGTATTAGAGACTCTAGAAAGCAAGAGCGTGCTTCTTGCTCTAAAGCAGAGTGTGGTCCATGGGTGAGAACTGTGTTGTGTGTTTCCCTTCAGAAATGGAGTTATATCCCCGGATCTGAGTCTTCCTACAAGCAAGACTTCGTTTCAGTTAAGGGCTGTCACTTTTCAGCTCAAACAAACTACATCGTTCACAAAGCTCACAAGTTTCTCATCTCTAATGACAACCATTGGATGTTAGAGGAGCAGTGATTTGTATCAGTTTCAGAAGCAGAGTTGGACTAGATATGATCTGTATGTGTAGGAAACACCATTCTTTTTTTCTCATCACACTTATGTTTCCTGCTGTCTTAGAGAATCTAGAAAGCTAGAGCGTGCTTCTTGTTCTAAAGCAGTATGTGATCAATGGATGAGAACTCTGTTGTGTGTATCACTTCCGAAATGGAGTTAAATCCCTGGCTCTGAGTCTTCCTACAAGCAGGACTTCGTTTCAGGTAAGGGCAGTCACTTTTCAGCTCAAACGAACTATATCAGTCACGATGCTCACACGTTTCTCATCTTAACTGAGAAGCATTGGATGTTAGAGGACCTTTGCTTTGTATCAATTTCAAGCAGAGTTGAACCAGATATCTTCCGTTTGTATAGAAAACACGGTTCTTTTGTTCTGAGCACAGTCACATTTCCTGCTGTATTAGAGACTCTAGAAAGCAAGAGCGTGCATCTTGCTCTAAAGCAGAGTGTGATCCATGGATGAGAACTGTGTTGTGTGTTTCCCTTCAGAAATGGAGTTAAATCACAGGATCTCTGTCTTCCTACAAGCAAGACTTCGTTTCAGGAAAGGGCAGTCACTTTTCAGGTCAAACGAACTACATCATTCAGGAAGCTCACTTGTTTCTCATCTTAACTGACAAGCATCGGATGTTAGAGGACCAGTGCTTTGTATCAGTTTCAGAAGCAGAGTTGGACTAGATATGATCCGTTTGTGTAGGAAACACCGTTCATTTGTTTTCAGCACACTCAAGTTTCCTGCTGTCTTAGAGACTCTAGAAAGCTAGAGTGTGCTTCTTGGTCTAAAGCAGAGTGTGATCAATGGATGAGAACTATGCTGTGTGTTTCATTTCACAAATGGAGTTAAATACCTGGCTATGAGTCTTCCTACAAAGAAGACTTCGTTTCAGGTAAGGGCAGTCACTTTACAGCTCAAACGAACTACATCGTTCACGAAGCTCACACGTTTCTCATCTTAACTGACAAGCATCGGATGTTAGAAGACCATTGCTTTGTATCAGTTTCAGAAGCAGCGTTGGACTAGATATGGTCCCTATGTGTAAGAAACCCCGTACTTTTGTTCTCAGCACACTCAGGTTTCCTGCTGTATTACAGATTCTAGAAAGCTAGAGCGTGCTTCTTGCTCTAAAGCAGAGTGTGATGAATAGATGAGAACTCTGTTGTGTGTTTCACTTCAGAAATGGAGTTAAATCCCTGGCTCTGAGTCTTCCTACAAGCAAGACTTCGTTTCAGTTAAGGGCATTTTCTTTACAGCTCAAACGAACTATATCGTTATTGAAGCTCACACGTTTGTCATCTTAACTGAGAAGCATTGGATGTGAGAGGACCTTTGCTTTGTATCAATTTCAAGAAGAGTTGAACTAGATATGGTCTGTATGTATAGGAAACACGGTTCTTTTCATCTGAGCACACTCACATTTCCTGCTGTATTAGAGACTCTAGAAAGCAAGAGCGTGCTTCTTGCTCTAAAGCAGAGTGTGGTCCATGGGTGAGAACTGTGTTTTGTGTTTCCCTACAGAAATGGCGTTAAAGCCCCGGCTCTGAGTCTTCCTACAAGCAAGACTTCGTTTCAGTTAAGGGCTGTCACTTTTCAGCTCAAACAAACTACGTCGTTCACAAAGCTCACACGTTTCTCCTCTTAACTGACAAGCATTGGATGTTAGAGGACCAGTGATTTGTATCACTTTCATAAGCAGAGTTGGACTAGATATGATCCGTATTTGTAGGAAACACCGTTCTTTTTTTCTCATCACACATATGTTTCCTGCTGTCTTAGATACTCTAGAAAGCTAGAGCGTGCTTCTTGCTCTAAAGCAGTGTGTGATCAATGGATGAGAACTCTGTTGTGTGTATCACTTCAGAAATGGAGTTAAATCCCTGGCTCTGAGTCTTCCTACAAGCAGGACTTCGTTTCAGGTAAGGGCAGTCACTTTTCAGCTCAAACGAACTATATCATTCACAATGCTCACACGTTTCTCATCTTAACTGAGAAGCATTGGATGTTAGAGGACCTTTGCTTTGTATCAATTTCAAGCAGAGTTGAACTAGATATGTTCCGTTTGTATAGGAAACACGGTTCTTTTCTTCTGAGCACACTCACGTTTCCTGCTGTATTAGAGAGTCTAGAAAGCAAGAGCATGTTTCTTGCTCTAAAGCAGAGTGTGATCAATGGATGAGAACTCTGCTGTGAGTTTCACTTCAGAAATGGAGTTAAATCCCAGGCTCTGATTCTTCCTACAAGCAAGACTTCGTTTCAGGTAAGGGCAGTCACTTTTCAGCTCAAACAAACTACATCGTTACCGAATCTCACACGTTCCTCATCTTAACTGACAAGCATTGGATGTTGCATGACCAGTGCTTTGTATCAGTTTCAGAAGCAGAGTTGGACTAGATATGATCCGTATGTGTAGGAAACACCGTTCTTTTGTTCTGAGGACACTCTGGTTTCCTGCTGTATTAGAGTGTCTGGAAAGCAAGAGCATGTTTCTTGCTCTAAAGCAGAGTGTGAACAATGGATGAGAACTCTGCTGTGTGTTTCACTTCAGAAATGGAGTTAAATCCCAGTCTTTGAGTCTTCCTACAAGCAAGACTTCGTTTCAGGTAAGGGCAGTCACTTTTCAACTCAAACGAACTATATCGTTCACGAAGCTCACACGTTCCTCATCTTAACTGACAAGCATTGGATGGTAGAGGACCAGTGCTTTGCATCAGTTTCAGATGCAGAGTTGGAATAGATATGATCCGTATTTTTAGGAAACACCGTTCATTTGTTCTCAGCACACTCACGTTTCCTGCTGTCTTAGAGACACTAGAAAGCTAGAGCGTGCTTCTTGCTCTATAGCAGTGTGTGATCAAGGATGAGAACTCTCTTGTGTGTTTCACATCAGAAATGGAGTTAAATCCCAGTCTTTGAGTCTTCCTACAAGGAAGACTTCGTTTCAGGTAAGGGCAGTTACTTTACATCTCAAAAGAACTACATAGTTCACGAAGCTCACACGTTTCTCATCTTAACTGAGAACATTGGGTGTTAGAGGCCCTTTGCTTTGTATCAAATTCAAGCAGAGTTGAACTTGATATGGTCCGTATGTATAGGAAACACATTTCTTTTCTTCTGAGCACACTCACGTTTCGTGCTGTATCAGAGACTCTAGAAACAAGAGCGTGCTTCTTGCTCTAAAGCAGAGTGTGATCCATGGATGAGAACTGTGTTGTGTGTTTGCCTTCAGAAATGGAGTTAAATCCCAGGCTCTGTGTCTTCCTACACGCAAGACTTCGTTTCAGGTAAGGGCTGTACTTTTTCAGCTCAAACAAACTACATCGTTCACGAAGCTCACACCTTTCTCCTCTTCACTGACAAGCATTGGATGTTCGAGGACCTGTGGTTTGTTTCAGTTTCAGAAGCAGAGTTGAACTAGATATGGTCCGTATGTGTAGGAAACACCATTCTTTTGTTCTGAGCACACTCATGTTTCCTGCTGTATTAGAGACTCTAGATAGCAAGAGCGTGCTTCTTGCTGTAAAGCAGAGTGTGAAGAATGGATGACAAATCTGCTGTGTGTTTCACTTCAGAAATGGAGTTAAATCCCCGGCTCTGAGTCTTCCTACAAGCAAGACTTCGTTTCAGGTAAGGGCAGTCACTTTTCAGCTCAAAAGAACCACATCGTTCAGAAAGCTCACACGTTACTCATCTTAACTGACAAGCATCGGATGTTAGACGACCAGTGATTTGTATCAGTTTCAGAAGCAGAGTTGGACTAGATATGGTCTGTATGTGTAAGAAACACCGTTCTTTTGTTCTCAGCACACTCATGTTTCCTGCTGTCTTAGAGATTCTAGAAAGCTAGAGCGTGCTTCTTGCTCTAAAGCAGAGTTTGATAAATGGATGAGAACTCTGCTGTGTGTTTCACTTCAGAAATGGAGTTAAATCCCAGGCTCTGAGTCTACAAACAAGGAAGACTTCGTTTCAAATAAGGGCAGTTACTTTCAGCTCAAACGAACTACATCGTTCACGAAGATCACACGTTTTTCATCTTAACTGACAAGCATTGGATGTTAGAGGACCGGTGCTTTTTATCAGTTTCAGTAGCAGAGTTGGACTAGATATGATCTGTATGTGTAGGAAACACCATTCATTTGTTCTCAGCACACTCAAGTTTCCTGCTGTCTAAGAGATTCTAGAAAGGTAAAGCGTGCTTCTTGCTCTAAAGCAGAGTGTGGGCAATTGATGAGAACTCTGCTGTGTGTTTCACTTCAGAAATGGAGTTAAATCCCTGGCTCTGAGTCTTCCTACAAGCAAGACTTCTCTTCAGGTAAGGGCATTTACTTTACAGCTCAAAGGATCTATATCGTTCACGAAGCTCACACATTTCTCATCTTAACTGAGAAGCATTGGATGTTAGAGGACCTTTGCTTTGTAGCAATTTCAAGCAGTGTTGAACTAGATATTGTCCCTATGTATAGGAAACACGGTTCTTTTCTTATGAGCACACTTACGTTTCCTGCTGTATTAGAGACTCTAGAAAGCAAGAGCGTGCTTCTTGCTCTAAAGCAGAGTGTGATCCATGGATGAGAACTGTGTTGTGTGTTTCCCTTCAGAAATGGAGTTAAATCCCAGGCTCTGTGTCTTCCTAAAAGCAAGACTTCATTTAAGGTAAGGGCAGACACTTTTCAGCTCAAACAAACAACATCGTTACGAAGATCACACGTTTCTCATCTTAACTGACATGCACTGGATGTTAGAGGACCAGTGCTTTGCATCAGTTTCAGCTGCAGAGTTGGACTAGATATGGTCCGAATGTGTAAGAAACACCGTTCTTTGGTTCTCAGCACACTCACGTTTCCTGCTGTATTAGAGACTCTAGTAAGCAAGAGCGTGCTTCGTGATCTAATGCAGAGTGTGAACCTTGGATGAGAACTGTGTTGTGTGTTTCCCTTCAGAAATGGAGTTAAATCCCAGGCTCTGTGTCTTCCTACACGCAAGACTTCATTTCAGGTAAGGGCAGTCACTTTTCAGCTCAAACAAACTACATCGTTCAGGAAGCTCACACGTTTCTCATCTTAACTGACAAGCATCAGATGTTAGAAGACCAGTGCTTTGTATCAGTTAAAGAAGTTGAGTTGGACTAGATATGGTCAGAATGTATAGGAAACACCGTTCTTTGGTTCTAGGCAGACTCACATTTCCTGCTGTATTACAGACTCTAGAAAGCAAGAGTGTGCTTCTTGCTCTAAAGCAGAGTGTGAACCATGGATGAGAACTGTGTTTTGTGTTTCCCTTCAGAAATGGAGTTAAATCCCAGGCTCTGTGTCTTCCTACAAGCAAGAATTCGTTTCAGGTAAGGGAAGTCACTTTTCAGCTCAAACGAACTACATCGTTCTTGAAGCTCACACGTTTCTCATCTTAACGGACAAGCATCGGATGTTAGAGGACCATTGCTTTGTATCAGTTTCAGAAGCAGAGTTGGACTAGATATGGTCCGTATTTGTAGGAAACAGCGTTCTTTTGTTCTCAGCACACTAACGTTTCAGGCTGTCTTAGAGACTCTAGAAAGCTAGAGCTGGCTTCTTGCTCTAAAGCAGAGTGTGATCAAGGATGAGAACTCTGCTGTGAGTTTCACTTCAGAAATGGAGTTAAATCCCAGGCTCTGAGTCTTCCTACAAGCAAGAATTCATTTCAGGTAAGGGAAGTCACTTTTCAGCTCAAACGAACTACATCGTTCTTGAAGCTCACACGTTTCTCATCTTAACTGACAAGCATCGGATGTTAGAGGACCATTGCTTTGCATCAGTTTCAGAAGCAGAGTTGGACTAGATATGGTCCGTATGTGTAAGAAACACCGTTCTTTTGTTCTCAGCACACTCACGTTTCAGGCTGTCTTAGAGACTCTAGAAAGCTAGAGCTTGCTTCTTGCTCTAAAGCAGAGTGTGATCAATGGATGAGAACTCTGCAGTGTGTTTCACTTCAGAACTGGAGTTAAATCCCAGGCTCTGAGTCTTCCTACAAGGAAGATTTCGTTTCAGGTAAGGGCAGTCACTTTTCAGCTCAAACGAAATACATCGTTCTTGAAGCTCACACGTTTCTCATCTTAACTGACAAGCATTGGATGTTAGAGGACCGGTTCTTTTTATCAGTTTCAGAAGCAGAGTTGGACTACATACGATCCGTATATGTAGGAAACACCTTTCATTTGTTCTCAGCACACTCAAATTTCCTGCTGTCTAAGAGACTCTAGAAAGGTAAAGCGTGCTTCTTGCTCTAAAGCAGAGTGTGGGCAATTGATGAGAACTCTGCTGTATGTTTCACTTCAGAAATGGAGTTAAATCCCTGGCTCTGAGTCTTCCTACAAGGAAGACTTCATTTCAGGTAAGGGCATTTACTTTACAGCTCAAAGGATCAATATCGTTCACGAAGCTCACATATTTCTCATCTTAACGGAGAAGCATTGGATGTTAGAGGACCTTTGCTTTGTATCAATTTCAAGCAGTGTTGAACTAGATATTGTCCCTATGTATAGGAAACAGGGCTCGTTTCTTATGAGCACACTCACGTTTCCTGCTGTATTAGAGACTCTAGAAAGCAAGAGCGTGCTTCTTGCTGTAAAGCAGAGTGTGAACAATGGATGAGAACTCTGCTGTGTGTTTCACCTCAGAATTGGAGTTAAATCCCAGGCTCTGAGTCTTCCGACAAGCAAGACATCTTTTCAGGTAAGGGCAGTCAATTTTCAACTCAAACAAACTACATCATTCAGGAAGCTCACACGTTACTCATCTTAACTGACAAGCATCGGATGTTAGACAACCAGTGTTTTGTATCAGTTTCAGAAGCAGAGTTGGACTAGATATGATCCGTATGTGTAGGAAACACCGTTGATTTGTTCTCAGTACACTCACGTTTCCTGCTGTTTTAGAGATTTTAGAAAGCTAGCGTGCTTATGCTCTAAAGCAGAGTGTGATCAATGGATGAGAACTGTGTTGTGTCTTTCCATTCAGAAATGGAGTTAAATCCCAGGCTCTGTGTCTTCCTACAAGCAAGACTTCGTTTCAGGTAAGGGCAGTCACTTTTCAGCTCAAGCAACCTACATCGTTCAGGAAGCTCACACGTTTCTCATCTTAACTGACAGGAATCTGATGTTAGACGACCATTGCTTTGTATCAGTTTGAGAAGCAGAATTGGACTAATATGGTCCGACTGTGTAAGAATCACCGTTCTTTGGTTCTCAGCACACTCACATTTCATGCTGACCTAGATTCTCTAGAAAGGTAGAGCTTGCTTCCTGCTCTAAAGCAGAGTGTGATCAATGGATGAGAATTCTGCTGTGTTTCACTTCACAAATGGAGGTAAATCCCCGGATCTGAGTCTTGCTACAAGCAAGACTTCGTTTCAGGTAAGGGCAGTCACTTTTCAGTTCAAACGAACTACATTGTTCACAAAGCTCACACGTTTCTCATCTTAACTGACAAGCATCGGATGTTAGAGGACCATTGCATTGTATCAGTTTCAGAAGCAGAGTTGGACTAGATATGGTCCGTATTTGTAGGAAACAGCGTTCTTTTGTTCTCAGCACACTAACGTTTCAGTCTGTCTTAGAGACTCTAGAAAGCTAGAGCTGGCTTCTTGCTCTAAAGCAGAGTGTGATCAAGGATGAGAACTCTGCTGTGAGTTTCACTTCAGAAATGGAGTTAAATCCCAGGCTCTGAGTCTTCCTACAAGCAAGACTTCGTTTCAGGTAAGGGCAGTCACTTTTCAGCTCAACAAACTGCATCGTTCCCGAAGCTCACACGATTCTCACCTTAACTGACAAGCATTGGATGTTAGAGGACCTGTGGTTTGTTTCAGTTTCAGAAGCAGAGTTGAACTAGATATGGTCCGTATGTGTAGGAAACACCATTCTTTTGTTCTGAGAACACTCATGTTTCCTGCTGTATTAGAGACTCTAGATAGCAAGATCTTGCTTCTTGCTATAAAGCAGAGTGTGAAGAATGGATGAGAATTCTGCTGTGTGTTTCACTTCAGAAATGGAGTTAAATCCCTGGCTCTGAGTCTTCCTACAAGCAAGATTCGTTTCAGGTAAGGGCAGTAACTTTTCAGCTCAAACAAACTACATCGCTCACGAAGCTCACACGTTCCTCATCTTAACTGACAAGCATTGGATGTTAGAGGACCGGTGCTTTTTATCAGTTTCAGAAGCAGAGTTGGACTAGATATGATCCGTATGTGTAGGAAACACCGTTCATTTGTTCTCAGCACACTCAAGTTTCCTGCTGTCTAAGAGACTCTAGAAAGTAAAGCGTGCTTCTTGCTCTAAAGCAGAATGTGGGCAATTGATGAGAACTCTGCTGTGTGTTTCACGTCAGAAATGGAGGGAAATCCCTGGCTCTAAGTCTTCCTACAAGCAAGACTTCATTTCAGGTAAGGGCATTTACTTTACAGCTCAAAGGATCTATATCGTTCACGAAGCTCACACATTACTCATCTTAACTGAGAAGCATTGGATGTTAGAGGACCTTTGCTTTGTATCAATTTCAAGCAGTGTTGAACTAGATATTGTCCCTATGTATAGGAAACACGGTTCTTTTCTTATGAGCACACTCACGTTTCCTGCTGTATTAGAGACTCTAGAAAGCAAGAGCGTGCTTCTTGCTCTAAAGCAGAGTGTGATCCATGGATGAGAACTGTGTTGTGTGTTTCCCTACAGAAATGGAGTTAAATCCCAGGATCTGTGTCTTCCTACAAGCAAGACTTCATTTCAGGTAAGGGCAGTCACTTTTCAGATCAAACAAACTACATCGTTCATGAAGCTCACACGTTTCTCATCTTAACTGACAATCATTGGATGTTAGAGGACCATTGCTTTGTATCAGTTTCAGAAGCAGAGTTGGACTAGATAGGTCCGTATGTGTAGGAAACACCGTTCATTTGTTCTCAGCACACTCAAGTTTCCTGCTGTCTAAGAGACTCTAGAAAGGTAAAGCGTGCTTCTTGCTCTAAAGCAGAGTGTGGGCAATTGATGAGTACTCTGCTGTGTGTTTCACTTCAGAAATGGAGTTAAATCCCTGGCTCTGAGTCTTCCTACAAGCAAGACTTCATTTCAGGTAAGGGCATTTTCTTTACAGCTCAAAGGATCTATATCGTTCACGAAGCTCACACATTTCTCATCATAACTGAGAAGCATTGGATGTTAGAGGACCTTTGCTTTGTATCAAGTTCAAGCAGTGTTGAACTAGATATTGTCCCTATGTATAGGAAACAGGGCTCGTTTCTTATGAGCACACTCACGTTTCCTGCTGTATTAGAGACTCTAGAAAGCAAGAGCGTGCTTCTTGGTCTAAAGCAGAGTGTGATCCATGGATGAGAACTGTGTTGTGTGTTTCCCTACAGAAATGGAGTTAAATCCCAGGATCTGTGTCTTCCTACAAGCAAGACTTCATTTCAGGTAAGGGCACTCACTTCTCAGCTCAAACGAACTACATCGTTCAGGAAGCTCACACGTTTCTCATCTTAACGGACAAGCATCGGATGTTAGACGACCAGTGCTTTGTATCAGTTTCAGAAGCAGAGTTGGACTAGATATGGTCCGTATGTATAGGAAACACCGTTCTTTAGTTCTGAGCACACTCTGGTTTCCTGCTGTATTAGAGACTCTGGAAAGCAAGAGCGTGTTTCTTGCTCTAAAGCAGAGTGTGAACAATGGATGAGAACTCTGCTGTGTTTTTCACTTCAGAAATGGAGTTAAATCCCTGGCTCTGAGTCTTACTACAAGCAAGACTTCGTTTCAGGTAAGGGCAGTCACTTTTCTACTCAAACGAACTATATCGTTCACGAAGCTCACACGTTCCTCATCTTAACTGACAAGCATTGGATGTTAGAGGACCAGTGCTTTGTATCAGTTTCAGAAGCAGGGTTAGACTAGATATGGTCCGTATGTGTAGGAAACACAGTTCTTTTGGTCTCATCACACTCAAGTTTCGTGCTGTCTTAGAGACTCTAGAAAGCAAGAGCATGCTTCTTGCTGTAAAGCAGAGTGTGAACAATGGATGAGAATTCGGCTGTGTGTTTCACTTCAGAAATGGAGTTAAATCCCTGGCTCTGAGTCTTCCTACAAGCAAGACTTCGTTTCAGGTAAGGGCAGTCACTTTTCATCTCAAGCGACCTACATCGTTCAGGAAGCTCACACGTTTCTCATCTTAACTGACAGGAATCTGATGTTAGACGACCATTGCTTTGTGTCAGTTTGAGAAGCAGAATTGGACAAATATGGTCCAATTGTGTAAGAATCACCGTTCTTTGGTTCTCAGCACACTCACGTTTCATGCTGTCTTAGAGACTCTAGAAAGCTAGAGCTTGCTTCTTGCTCTAAAGCAGAGTGTGATCAATGGATGAGAATTCTGCTGTGTTTCACTTCACAAATGGAGTTAAATCCCCGGATCTGAGTCTTGCTACAAGCAAGACTTCGTTTCAGGTAAGGGCAGTCACTTTTCAGCTGAAAAGAACCACATCGTTCAGGAAGCTCACCCGTTACTCATCTTAACTGACAAGCATCGGATGTTAGACGACCATTGCTTTGTATCAGTTTCAGAAGCAGAGTTGGACTAGATATGGTCCGTATGTGTAAGAAACAACGTTCTTTTGTTCTCAGCACACTCACGTTTCCTGCTGTATTAGAGACTCTAGAAAGCATGAGCTTGTTTCTTGCTCTAAAGCAGATTGTGATCCATGGATGAGAATTGTGTTGTGTGTTTCCCTTCAAAAATGGAGTTAAATCCCAGGCTCTGTGTCTTCTTACATGCAAGACTTCTGTTCAGGTAAGAGCAGACACTTTTCAGCTCAAACAAACAACATCGTTCACGAAGCTCACACGTTTCTCATCTTAACTGACATGCACTGGATGATAGAGGACCAGTGCTTTGCATCAGTTTCAGATGCAGAGTTGGACTAGATATGATCCTATGTGTAGGAACACAGTTCATTTGTTCTCAGCACACTCAAGTTTCCTGCTGTCTTAGAGACTCTAGGAAGCTAGAGCGTGCTTCTTGCTCTAAAGCAGAGTTTGATAAAATGGATGAGAACTCTGCTGTGTGTTTCCTTTCAGAAAGGGAGTTAAATCCCAGGCTCTGTGTCTTCCTACAAGCAAGACTTCATTTCAGGTAAGGGCAGTCACTTTTCAGCTCAAACGAACTACATCGTTCAGGAAGCTCACACATTTCTCATCTTAACTGACAAGCATCAGATGTTAGACGACCAGTGCTTTGTATCAGTTTCAGAAGCAGAGTTGGACTTGATATGGTCCGTATGTGTAAGAAACACCGTTCTTTTGTTCTCAGGACACTCATGTTTCCTGCTGTATTAGAGACTTTAGAAAGCAAGAGCGTGCTTCTTGCTCTAGAGCAGACTGTGATCCATGGATGAGAACTGTGTTGTGTGTTTCCCTTCAGAAATGGAGTTAAATCCCAGGCTCTGTGTCTTCCTACACGCAAGACTTCTATCAGGTAAGGGCAGTCACTTTATAGCTCAAACGAACTACATCGTTCAGGAAGCTCACACGTTTCTCATCTTAACTGACAAGCATCGGATGTTAGAGGACCAGTGCTTTGTATCAGTTTCAGAAGCAGAGTTGGACTAGATATGGTCCGAATGTATAAGAAACACCGTTCTTTGGGTCTCAGCAGACTCACGTTTCCTGCTGTATTAGAAAATCTAGAAGCAAGAGGGTGCTTCTTGCTCTACAGCAGACTGTGATCCATGGATGAAAACTGTGTTGTGTGTTTCCCTTCAGAAATGGAGTTAAATACCAGGCTCTGAGTCTTCCTACAAGCAATAATTCATTTCAAGTAAGGGCAATTACTTTCAGCTCAAACGAACTACATCGTTCACGAAGCTCACACGTTTCTCATCTTCACTGAGAAGCATTGGATGTTAGAGGACCTGTGGTTTGTTTCAGTTTCAGAAGCAGAGTTGAACTAGATATGGTCCGTATGTGTAGGAAACACCATTCTTTTTTTCTGAGAACACTCATGTTTCCTGCTGTATTAGAGACTCTAGATAGCAAGAGCGTGCTTCTTGCTGTAAAGCAGAGTGTGAAGAATGGATGAGAATTCTGCTGTGTGTTTCACTTCAGAAATGGAGTTAAATACCCGGCTCTGAGTCTTCCTACAAGCAAGACTTCGTTTCAGGTAAGGGCAGTCACTTTTCAGCTCAAATAAACTACGTCGCTCACGAAGCTCACACGTTCCTCATCTTAATTGAAAAGCATTGGATGTTAGACGACCGGTGCTTTGTATCAGTTTCAGACGCAGGGTTAGACTAGATATGTTCCGTATGTGTAGGAAACACAGTTCTTTTGGTCTCAGCACACTCAAGTTTCGTGCTGTCTTAGAGACTCTAGAAAGCAAGAGCGTTCTTCTTGCTGTAAAGCAGAGTGTGAACAATGGATGAGAACTCTGCTGTGTGTTTCAACTCAGAAATGGAGTTAAATCCCAGGCTCTGAGTCTTCCTACAAGCAAGACATCTTTTCAGGTAAGGGCAGTCAATTTTCAACTCAAACAAACTACATCGTTCAGGAAGCTCACACGTTACTCATCTTAACTGACAAGCATCGGATGTTAGACAACCAGTGCTTTGTATAAGTTTCAGAAGGAGAGTTGGACTAGATATGATCTGTATGTGTAGGAAACACCGTTAATTTGTTCTCAGTACACTCACGTTTCCTGCTGTCTTAGAGATTTTAGAAAGCTAGCGTGCTTCTTGCTCTAAAGCAGAGTGTGATCAATGGATGAGAACTCTGTTGTGTGTTTCACTTCAGAAATGGAGTTAAATCCCTGGCTCTGAGTCTTCCTACAAGCAAGACTTCGTTTCAGGTAAGGGCATTTACTTTACAGCTCAAAGGATCTATATCTTTCATGAAGCTCACACATTTCTCATCATAACTGAGAAGCATTGGATGTTAGAGGACCTTTGCTTTGTATCAATTTCAAGCAGTGTTGAACTAGATATTGTCCCTATGTATAGGAAACAGGGCTCGTTTCTTATGAGCACACTCACGTTTCCTGCTGTATTAGAGACTCTAGAAAGCAAGAGCGTGCTTCTTGCTGTAAAGCAGAGTGTGAACAATGGATGAGAACTCTGCTGTGTGTTTCACCTCAGAATTGGAGTTAAATCCCAGGCTCTGAGTCTTCCGACAAGCAAGACATCTTTTCAGGTAAGGGCAGTCAATTTTCAACTCAAACAAACTACATCATTCAGGAAGCTCACACGTTACTCATCTTAACTGACAAGCATCGGATGTTAGACAACCAGTGTTTTGTATCAGTTTCAGAAGCAGAGTTGGACTAGATATGATCCGTATGTGTAGGAAACACCGTTGATTTGTTCTCAGTACACTCACGTTTCCTGCTGTTTTAGAGATTTTAGAAAGCTAGCGTGCTTATGCTCTAAAGCAGAGTGTGATCAATGGATGAGAACTGTGTTGTGTCTTTCCATTCAGAAATGGAGTTAAATCCCAGGCTCTGTGTCTTCCTACAAGCAAGACTTCGTTTCAGGTAAGGGCAGTCACTTTTCAGCTCAAGCAACCTACATCGTTCAGGAAGCTCACACGTTTCTCATCTTAACTGACAGGAATCTGATGTTAGACGACCATTGCTTTGTATCAGTTTGAGAAGCAGAATTGGACTAATATGGTCCGACTGTGTAAGAATCACCGTTCTTTGGTTCTCAGCACACTCACGTTTCATGCTGACCTAGAGACTCTAGAAAGGTAGAGCTTGCTTCTTGCTCTAAAGCAGAGTGTGATCAATGGATGAGAATTCTGCTGTGTTTCACTTCACAAATGGAGGTAAATCCCCGGATCTGAGTCTTGCTACAAGCAAGACTTCGTTTCAGGTAAGGGCAGTCACTTTTCAGTTCAAACGAACTACATTGTTCACAAAGCTCACACGTTTCTCATCTTAACTGACAAGCATCGGATGTTAGAGGACCATTGCTTTGTATCAGTTTCAGAAGCAGAGTTGGACTAGATATGGTCCGTATTTGTAGGAAACAGCGTTCTTTTGTTCTCAGCACACTAACGTTTCAGGCTCTCTTAGAGACTCTAGAAAGCTAGAGCTGGCTTCTTGCTCTAAAGCAGAGTGTGATCAAGGATGAGAACTCTGCTGTGAGTTTCACTTCAGAAATGGAGTTAAATCCCAGGCTCTGAGTCTTCCTACAAGCAAGACTTCGTTTCAGGTAAGGGCAGTCACTTTTCAGCTCAAACAAACTGCATCGTTCCCGAAGCTCACACGATTCTCACCTTAACTGACAAGCATTGGATGTTAGAGGACCTGTGGTTTGTTTCAGTTTCAGAAGCAGAGTTGAACTAGATATGGTCCGTATGTGTAGGAAACACCATTCTTTTGTTCTGAGAACACTCATGTTTCCTGCTGTATTAGAGACTCTAGATAGCAAGATCGTGCTTCTTGCTATAAAGCAGAGTGTGAAGAATGGATGAGAATTCTGCTGTGTGTTTCACTTCAGAAATGGAGTTAAATCCCTGGCTCTGAGTCTTCCTACAAGCAAGATTCGTTTCAGGTAAGGGCAGTAACTTTTCAGCTCAAACAAACTACATCGCTCACGAAGCTCACACGTTCCTCATCTTAACTGACAAGCATTGGATGTTAGAGGACCGGTGCTTTTTATCAGTTTCAGAAGCAGAGTTGGACTAGATATGATCCGTATGTGTAGGAAACACCGTTCATTTGTTCTCAGCACACTCAAGTTTCCTGCTGTCTAAGAGACTCTAGAAAGTAAAGCGTGCTTCTTGCTCTAAAGCAGAATGTGGGCAATTGATGAGAACTCTGCTGTGTGTTTCACGTCAGAAATGGAGGGAAATCCCTGGCTCTAAGTCTTCCTACAAGCAAGACTTCATTTCAGGTAAGGGCATTTACTTTACAGCTCAAAGGATCTATATCGTTCACGAAGCTCACACATTACTCATCTTAACTGAGAAGCATTGGATGTTAGAGGACCTTTGCTTTGTATCAATTTCAAGCAGTGTTGAACTAGATATTGTCCCTATGTATAGGAAACACGGTTCTTTTCTTATGAGCACACTCACGTTTCCTGCTGTATTAGAGACTCTAGAAAGCAAGAGCGTGCTTCTTGCTCTAAAGCAGAGTGTGATCCATGGATGAGAACTATGTTGTGTGTTTCCCTACAGAAATGGAGTTAAATCCCAGGATCTGTGTCTTCCTACAAGCAAGACTTCATTTCAGGTAAGTGCAGTCACTTTTCAGATCAAACAAACTACATCGTTCATGAAGCTCACACGTTTCTCATCTTAACTGACAATCATTGGATGTTAGAGGACCATTGCTTTGTATCAGTTTCAGAAGCAGAGTTGGACTAGATAGGTCCGTATGTGTAGGAAACACCGTTCATTTGTTCTCAGCACACTCAAGTTTCCTGCTGTCTAAGAGACTCTAGAAAGGTAAAGCGTGCTTCTTGCTCTAAAGCAGAGTGTGGGCAATTGATGAGAACTCTGCTGTGTGTTTCACTTCAGAAATGGAGTTAAATCCCTGGCTCTGAGTCTTCCTACAAGCAAGACTTCATTTCAGGTAAGGGCATTTTCTTTACAGCTCAAAGGATCTATATCGTTCACGAAGCTCACACATTTCTCATCATAACTGAGAAGCATTGGATGTTAGAGGACCTTTGCTTTGTATCAAGTTCAAGCAGTGTTGAACTAGATATTGTCCCTATGTATAGGAAACAGGGCTCGTTTCTTATGAGCACACTCACGTTTCCTGCTGTATTAGAGACTCTAGAAAGCAAGAGCGTGCTTCTTGGTCTAAAGCAGAGTGTGATCCATGGATGAGAACTGTGTTGTGTGTTTCCCTACAGAAATGGAGTTAAATCCCAGGATCTGTGTCTTCCTACAAGCAAGACTTCATTTCAGGTAAGGGCACTCACTTCTCAGCTCAAACGAACTACATCGTTCAGGAAGCTCACACGTTTCTCATCTTAACGGACAAGCATCGGATGTTAGACGACCATTGCTTTGTATCAGTTTCAGAAGCAGAGTTGGACTAGATATGGTCCGTATGTATAGGAAACACCGTTCTTTAGTTCTGAGCACACTCTGGTTTCCTGCTGTATTAGAGACTCTGGAAAGCAAGAGCGTGTTTCTTGCTCTAAAGCAGAGTGTGAACAATGGATGAGAACTCTGCTGTGTTTTTCACTTCAGAAATGGAGTTAAATCCCTGGCTCTGAGTCTTACTACAAGCAAGACTTCGTTTCAGGTAAGGGCAGTCACTTTTCTACTCAAACGAACTATATCGTTCACGAAGCTCACACGTTCCTCATCTTAACTGACAAGCATTGGATGTTAGAGGACCAGTGCTTTGTATCAGTTTCAGAAGCAGGGTTAGACTAGATATGGTCCGTATGTGTAGGAAACACAGTTCTTTTGGTCTCATCACACTCAAGTTTCGTGCTGTCTTAGAGACTCTAGAAAGCAAGAGCATGCTTCTTGCTGTAAAGCAGAGTGTGAACAATGGATGAGAATTCGGCTGTGTGTTTCACTTCAGAAATGGAGTTAAATCCCTGGCTCTGAGTCTTCCTACAAGCAAGACTTCGTTTCAGGTAAGGGCAGTCACTTTTCATCTCAAGCGACCTACATCGTTCAGGAAGCTCACACGTTTCTCATCTTAAGTGACAGGAATCTGATGTTAGACGACCATTGCTTTGTGTCAGTTTGAGAAGCAGAATTGGACAAATATGGTCCAATTGTGTAAGAATCACCGTTCTTTGGTTCTCAGCACACTCACGTTTCATGCTGTCTTAGAGACTCTAGAAAGCTAGAGCTTGCTTCTTGCTCTAAAGCAGAGTGTGATCAATGGATGAGAATTCTGCTGTGTTTCACTTCACAAATGGAGTTAAATCCCCGGATCTGAGTCTTGCTACAAGCAAGACTTCGTTTCAGGTAAGGGCAGTCACTTTTCAACTCAAACGAACTATATCGTTCACGAAGCTCACACGTTCCTCATCTTAACTGACAAGCATTGGATGTTAGAGGACCAGTGCTTTGTATCAGTTTCAGAAGCAGGGTTAGACTAGATATGGTCCGTATGTGTAGGAAACACAGTTCTTTTGGTCTCATCACACTCAAGTTTCGTGCTATCTTAGAGACTCTAGAAAGCAAGAACGTGCTTCTTGCTGTAAAGCAGAGTGTGAACAATGGATGAGAATTCTGCTGTGTGTTTCACTTCAGAAATGGAGTTAAATCCCTGGCTCTGAGTCTTCCTACAAGCAAGACTTCGTTTCAGGTAAGGGCAGTCACTTTTCAGCTCAAGCGACCTACATCGTTCAGGAAGCTCACACGTTTCTCATCTTAAGTGACAGGAATCTGATGTTAGACGACCATTGCTTTGTGTCAGTTTGAGAAGCAGAATTGGACAAATATGGTCCGATTGTGTAAGAATAACCGTTCTTTGGTTCTCAGCACACTCACGTTTCATGCTGTCTTAGAGACTCTAGAAAGCTAGAGCTTGCTTCTTGCTCTAAAGCAGAGTGTGATCAATGGATGAGAATTCTGCTGTGTTTCACTTCACAAATGGAGTTAAATCCCCGGATCTGAGTCTTGCTACAAGCAAGACTTCGTTTCAGGTAAGGGCAGTCACTTTTCAGCTCAAACGAACTACATTGTTCACGAAGCTCACACGTTCCTCATCTTAAATGACAAGGATTGGATGTTAGAGGGCTGGTGCTTTTTATCAGTTTCAGAAGCAGAGTTGGACTAGATATGATCCGTTTGTGTAGGAAACACCGTTCATTTGTTCTCAGCACACTCAAGTTTCCTGCTGTACTAGAGAGTCTAGAAAGGTAAAGCGTGCTTCTTGCTCTAAAGCAGAGTGTGGGCAATTGATGAGAACTCAGCTGTGTGTTTCACTTCAGAAATGGAGTTAAATCCCTGGCTCTGAGGCTTCCTACAAGCAAGACTTCATTTCAGGTAAGGGCATTTACTTTACAGCTCAAAGGATCTATATCGTTCACGAAGCTCACACATTTCTCATCTTAACTGAGAAGCATTGGATGTTAGAGGACCTTTGCTTTGTATCAATTTCAAGCAGTGTTGAACTAGATATTGTCCCTATGTATAGGAAACACGGCTCGTTTCTTATGAGCACACTCACGTTTCCTGCTGTATTAGAGACTCTAGAAAGCAAGAGCGTGCTTCTTGCTGTAAAGCAGAGTGTGAACAATGGATGAGAACTCTGCTGTGTGTTTCACCTCAGAATTGGAGTTAAATCCCAGGCTCTGAGTCTTCCGACAAGCAAGACATCTTTTCAGGTAAGGGCAGTCAATTTTCAACTCAAACAAACTACATCATTCAGGAAGCTCACACGTTACTCATCTTAACTGACAAGCATCGGATGTTAGACAACCAGTGTTTTGTATCAGTTTCAGAAGCAGAGTTGGACTAGATATGATCCGTATGTGTAGGAAACACCGTTGATTTGTTCTCAGTACACTCACGTTTCCTGCTGTTTTAGAGATTTTAGAAAGCTAGCGTGCTTATGCTCTAAAGCAGAGTGTGATCAATGGATGAGAACTGTGTTGTGTCTTTCCATTCAGAAATGGAGTTAAATCCCAGGCTCTGTGTCTTCCTACAAGCAAGACTTCGTTTCAGGTAAGGGCAGTCACTTTTCAGCTCAAGCAACCTACATCGTTCAGGAAGCTCACACGTTTCTCATCTTAACTGACAGGAATCTGATGTTAGACGACCATTGCTTTGTATCAGTTTGAGAAGCAGAATTGGACTAATATGGTCCGACTGTGTAAGAATCACCGTTCTTTGGTTCTCAGCACACTCACGTTTCATGCTGACCTAGAGACTCTAGAAAGGTAGAGCTTGCTTCTTGCTCTAAAGCAGAGTGTGATCAATGGATGAGAAT
Organism: Onychomys leucogaster; assembly: GCA_949786385.1. Classification (NCBI taxonomy): domain Eukaryota; kingdom Metazoa; phylum Chordata; class Mammalia; order Rodentia; family Cricetidae; genus Onychomys; species Onychomys leucogaster. Next base: position 506,842 of record CATKUP010000146.1, on the reverse strand, counting down.
TCTGCTGTGTTTCACTTCACAAATGGAGGTAAATCCCCGGATCTGAGTCTTGCTACAAGCAAGACTTCGTTTCAGGTAAGGGCAGTCACTTTTCAGTTCAAACGAACTACATTGTTCACAAAGCTCACACGTTTCTCATCTTAACTGACAAGCATCGGATGTTAGAGGACCATTGCATTGTATCAGTTTCAGAAGCAGAGTTGGACTAGATATGGTCCGTATTTGTAGGAAACAGCGTTCTTTTGTTCTCAGCACACTAACGTTTCAGGCTGTCTTAGAGACTCTAGAAAGCTAGAGCTGGCTTCTTGCTCTAAAGCAGAGTGTGATCAAGGATGAGAACTCTGCTGTGAGTTTCACTTCAGAAATGGAGTTAAATCCCAGGCTCTGAGTCTTCCTACAAGCAAGACTTCGTTTCAGGTAAGGGCAGTCACTTTTCAGCTCAAACAAACTGCATCGTTCCCGAAGCTCACACGATTCTCACCTTAACTGACAAGCATTGGATGTTAGAGGACCTGTGGTTTGTTTCAGTTTCAGAAGCAGAGTTGAACTAGATATGGTCCGTATGTGTAGGAAACACCATTCTTTTGTTCTGAGAACACTCATGTTTCCTGCTGTATTAGAGACTCTAGATAGCAAGATCTTGCTTCTTGCTATAAAGCAGAGTGTGAAGAATGGATGAGAATTCTGCTGTGTGTTTCACTTCAGAAATGGAGTTAAATCCCTGGCTCTGAGTCTTCCTACAAGCAAGATTCGTTTCAGGTAAGGGCAGTAACTTTTCAGCTCAAACAAACTACATCGCTCACGAAGCTCACACGTTCCTCATCTTAACTGACAAGCATTGGATGTTAGAGGACCGGTGCTTTTTATCAGTTTCAGAAGCAGAGTTGGACTAGATATGATCCGTATGTGTAGGAAACACCGTTCATTTGTTCTCAGCACACTCAAGTTTCCTGCTGTCTAAGAGACTCTAGAAAGTAAAGCGTGCTTCTTGCTCTAAAGCAGAATGTGGGCAATTGATGAGAACTCTGCTGTGTGTTTCACGTCAGAAATGGAGGGAAATCCCTGGCTCTAAGTCTTCCTACAAGCAAGACTTCATTTCAGGTAAGGGCATTTACTTTACAGCTCAAAGGATCTATATCGTTCACGAAGCTCACACATTACTCATCTTAACTGAGAAGCATTGGATGTTAGAGGACCTTTGCTTTGTATCAATTTCAAGCAGTGTTGAACTAGATATTGTCCCTATGTATAGGAAACACGGTTCTTTTCTTATGAGCACACTCACGTTTCCTGCTGTATTAGAGACTCTAGAAAGCAAGAGCGTGCTTCTTGCTCTAAAGCAGAGTGTGATCCATGGATGAGAACTGTGTTGTGTGTTTCCCTACAGAAATGGAGTTAAATCCCAGGATCTGTGTCTTCCTACAAGCAAGACTTCATTTCAGGTAAGGGCAGTCACTTTTCAGATCAAACAAACTACATCGTTCATGAAGCTCACACGTTTCTCATCTTAACTGACAATCATTGGATGTTAGAGGACCATTGCTTTGTATCAGTTTCAGAAGCAGAGTTGGACTAGATAGGTCCGTATGTGTAGGAAACACCGTTCATTTGTTCTCAGCACACTCAAGTTTCCTGCTGTCTAAGAGACTCTAGAAAGGTAAAGCGTGCTTCTTGCTCTAAAGCAGAGTGTGGGCAATTGATGAGAACTCTGCTGTGTGTTTCACTTCAGAAATGGAGTTAAATCCCTGGCTCTGAGTCTTCCTACAAGCAAGACTTCATTTCAGGTAAGGGCATTTTCTTTACAGCTCAAAGGATCTATATCGTTCACGAAGCTCACACATTTCTCATCATAACTGAGAAGCATTGGATGTTAGAGGACCTTTGCTTTGTATCAAGTTCAAGCAGTGTTGAACTAGATATTGTCCCTATGTATAGGAAACAGGGCTCGTTTCTTATGAGCACACTCACGTTTCCTGCTGTATTAGAGACTCTAGAAAGCAAGAGCGTGCTTCTTGGTCTAAAGCAGAGTGTGATCCATGGATGAGAACTGTGTTGTGTGTTTCCCTACAGAAATGGAGTTAAATCCCAGGATCTGTGTCTTCCTACAAGCAAGACTTCATTTCAGGTAAGGGCACTCACTTCTCAGCTCAAACGAACTACATCGTTCAGGAAGCTCACACGTTTCTCATCTTAACGGACAAGCATCGGATGTTAGACGACCAGTGCTTTGTATCAGTTTCAGAAGCAGAGTTGGACTAGATATGGTCCGTATGTATAGGAAACACCGTTCTTTAGTTCTGAGCACACTCTGGTTTCCTGCTGTATTAGAGACTCTGGAAAGCAAGAGCGTGTTTCTTGCTCTAAAGCAGAGTGTGAACAATGGATGAGAACTCTGCTGTGTTTTTCACTTCAGAAATGGAGTTAAATCCCTGGCTCTGAGTCTTACTACAAGCAAGACTTCGTTTCAGGTAAGGGCAGTCACTTTTCTACTCAAACGAACTATATCGTTCACGAAGCTCACACGTTCCTCATCTTAACTGACAAGCATTGGATGTTAGAGGACCAGTGCTTTGTATCAGTTTCAGAAGCAGGGTTAGACTAGATATGGTCCGTATGTGTAGGAAACACAGTTCTTTTGGTCTCATCACACTCAAGTTTCGTGCTGTCTTAGAGACTCTAGAAAGCAAGAGCATGCTTCTTGCTGTAAAGCAGAGTGTGAACAATGGATGAGAATTCGGCTGTGTGTTTCACTTCAGAAATGGAGTTAAATCCCTGGCTCTGAGTCTTCCTACAAGCAAGACTTCGTTTCAGGTAAGGGCAGTCACTTTTCATCTCAAGCGACCTACATCGTTCAGGAAGCTCACACGTTTCTCATCTTAACTGACAGGAATCTGATGTTAGACGACCATTGCTTTGTGTCAGTTTGAGAAGCAGAATTGGACAAATATGGTCCAATTGTGTAAGAATCACCGTTCTTTGGTTCTCAGCACACTCACGTTTCATGCTGTCTTAGAGACTCTAGAAAGCTAGAGCTTGCTTCTTGCTCTAAAGCAGAGTGTGATCAATGGATGAGAATTCTGCTGTGTTTCACTTCACAAATGGAGTTAAATCCCCGGATCTGAGTCTTGCTACAAGCAAGACTTCGTTTCAGGTAAGGGCAGTCACTTTTCAGCTGAAAAGAACCACATCGTTCAGGAAGCTCACCCGTTACTCATCTTAACTGACAAGCATCGGATGTTAGACGACCATTGCTTTGTATCAGTTTCAGAAGCAGAGTTGGACTAGATATGGTCCGTATGTGTAAGAAACAACGTTCTTTTGTTCTCAGCACACTCACGTTTCCTGCTGTATTAGAGACTCTAGAAAGCATGAGCTTGTTTCTTGCTCTAAAGCAGATTGTGATCCATGGATGAGAATTGTGTTGTGTGTTTCCCTTCAAAAATGGAGTTAAATCCCAGGCTCTGTGTCTTCTTACATGCAAGACTTCTGTTCAGGTAAGAGCAGACACTTTTCAGCTCAAACAAACAACATCGTTCACGAAGCTCACACGTTTCTCATCTTAACTGACATGCACTGGATGATAGAGGACCAGTGCTTTGCATCAGTTTCAGATGCAGAGTTGGACTAGATATGATCCTATGTGTAGGAACACAGTTCATTTGTTCTCAGCACACTCAAGTTTCCTGCTGTCTTAGAGACTCTAGGAAGCTAGAGCGTGCTTCTTGCTCTAAAGCAGAGTTTGATAAAATGGATGAGAACTCTGCTGTGTGTTTCCTTTCAGAAAGGGAGTTAAATCCCAGGCTCTGTGTCTTCCTACAAGCAAGACTTCATTTCAGGTAAGGGCAGTCACTTTTCAGCTCAAACGAACTACATCGTTCAGGAAGCTCACACATTTCTCATCTTAACTGACAAGCATCAGATGTTAGACGACCAGTGCTTTGTATCAGTTTCAGAAGCAGAGTTGGACTTGATATGGTCCGTATGTGTAAGAAACACCGTTCTTTTGTTCTCAGGACACTCATGTTTCCTGCTGTATTAGAGACTTTAGAAAGCAAGAGCGTGCTTCTTGCTCTAGAGCAGACTGTGATCCATGGATGAGAACTGTGTTGTGTGTTTCCCTTCAGAAATGGAGTTAAATCCCAGGCTCTGTGTCTTCCTACACGCAAGACTTCTATCAGGTAAGGGCAGTCACTTTATAGCTCAAACGAACTACATCGTTCAGGAAGCTCACACGTTTCTCATCTTAACTGACAAGCATCGGATGTTAGAGGACCAGTGCTTTGTATCAGTTTCAGAAGCAGAGTTGGACTAGATATGGTCCGAATGTATAAGAAACACCGTTCTTTGGGTCTCAGCAGACTCACGTTTCCTGCTGTATTAGAAAATCTAGAAGCAAGAGGGTGCTTCTTGCTCTACAGCAGACTGTGATCCATGGATGAAAACTGTGTTGTGTGTTTCCCTTCAGAAATGGAGTTAAATACCAGGCTCTGAGTCTTCCTACAAGCAATAATTCATTTCAAGTAAGGGCAATTACTTTCAGCTCAAACGAACTACATCGTTCACGAAGCTCACACGTTTCTCATCTTCACTGAGAAGCATTGGATGTTAGAGGACCTGTGGTTTGTTTCAGTTTCAGAAGCAGAGTTGAACTAGATATGGTCCGTATGTGTAGGAAACACCATTCTTTTTTTCTGAGAACACTCATGTTTCCTGCTGTATTAGAGACTCTAGATAGCAAGAGCGTGCTTCTTGCTGTAAAGCAGAGTGTGAAGAATGGATGAGAATTCTGCTGTGTGTTTCACTTCAGAAATGGAGTTAAATACCCGGCTCTGAGTCTTCCTACAAGCAAGACTTCGTTTCAGGTAAGGGCAGTCACTTTTCAGCTCAAATAAACTACGTCGCTCACGAAGCTCACACGTTCCTCATCTTAATTGAAAAGCATTGGATGTTAGACGACCGGTGCTTTGTATCAGTTTCAGACGCAGGGTTAGACTAGATATGTTCCGTATGTGTAGGAAACACAGTTCTTTTGGTCTCAGCACACTCAAGTTTCGTGCTGTCTTAGAGACTCTAGAAAGCAAGAGCGTTCTTCTTGCTGTAAAGCAGAGTGTGAACAATGGATGAGAACTCTGCTGTGTGTTTCAACTCAGAAATGGAGTTAAATCCCAGGCTCTGAGTCTTCCTACAAGCAAGACATCTTTTCAGGTAAGGGCAGTCAATTTTCAACTCAAACAAACTACATCGTTCAGGAAGCTCACACGTTACTCATCTTAACTGACAAGCATCGGATGTTAGACAACCAGTGCTTTGTATAAGTTTCAGAAGGAGAGTTGGACTAGATATGATCTGTATGTGTAGGAAACACCGTTAATTTGTTCTCAGTACACTCACGTTTCCTGCTGTCTTAGAGATTTTAGAAAGCTAGCGTGCTTCTTGCTCTAAAGCAGAGTGTGATCAATGGATGAGAACTCTGTTGTGTGTTTCACTTCAGAAATGGAGTTAAATCCCTGGCTCTGAGTCTTCCTACAAGCAAGACTTCGTTTCAGGTAAGGGCATTTACTTTACAGCTCAAAGGATCTATATCTTTCATGAAGCTCACACATTTCTCATCATAACTGAGAAGCATTGGATGTTAGAGGACCTTTGCTTTGTATCAATTTCAAGCAGTGTTGAACTAGATATTGTCCCTATGTATAGGAAACAGGGCTCGTTTCTTATGAGCACACTCACGTTTCCTGCTGTATTAGAGACTCTAGAAAGCAAGAGCGTGCTTCTTGCTGTAAAGCAGAGTGTGAACAATGGATGAGAACTCTGCTGTGTGTTTCACCTCAGAATTGGAGTTAAATCCCAGGCTCTGAGTCTTCCGACAAGCAAGACATCTTTTCAGGTAAGGGCAGTCAATTTTCAACTCAAACAAACTACATCATTCAGGAAGCTCACACGTTACTCATCTTAACTGACAAGCATCGGATGTTAGACAACCAGTGTTTTGTATCAGTTTCAGAAGCAGAGTTGGACTAGATATGATCCGTATGTGTAGGAAACACCGTTGATTTGTTCTCAGTACACTCACGTTTCCTGCTGTTTTAGAGATTTTAGAAAGCTAGCGTGCTTATGCTCTAAAGCAGAGTGTGATCAATGGATGAGAACTGTGTTGTGTCTTTCCATTCAGAAATGGAGTTAAATCCCAGGCTCTGTGTCTTCCTACAAGCAAGACTTCGTTTCAGGTAAGGGCAGTCACTTTTCAGCTCAAGCAACCTACATCGTTCAGGAAGCTCACACGTTTCTCATCTTAACTGACAGGAATCTGATGTTAGACGACCATTGCTTTGTATCAGTTTGAGAAGCAGAATTGGACTAATATGGTCCGACTGTGTAAGAATCACCGTTCTTTGGTTCTCAGCACACTCACGTTTCATGCTGACCTAGAGACTCTAGAAAGGTAGAGCTTGCTTCTTGCTCTAAAGCAGAGTGTGATCAATGGATGAGAATTCTGCTGTGTTTCACTTCACAAATGGAGGTAAATCCCCGGATCTGAGTCTTGCTACAAGCAAGACTTCGTTTCAGGTAAGGGCAGTCACTTTTCAGTTCAAACGAACTACATTGTTCACAAAGCTCACACGTTTCTCATCTTAACTGACAAGCATCGGATGTTAGAGGACCATTGCTTTGTATCAGTTTCAGAAGCAGAGTTGGACTAGATATGGTCCGTATTTGTAGGAAACAGCGTTCTTTTGTTCTCAGCACACTAACGTTTCAGGCTCTCTTAGAGACTCTAGAAAGCTAGAGCTGGCTTCTTGCTCTAAAGCAGAGTGTGATCAAGGATGAGAACTCTGCTGTGAGTTTCACTTCAGAAATGGAGTTAAATCCCAGGCTCTGAGTCTTCCTACAAGCAAGACTTCGTTTCAGGTAAGGGCAGTCACTTTTCAGCTCAAACAAACTGCATCGTTCCCGAAGCTCACACGATTCTCACCTTAACTGACAAGCATTGGATGTTAGAGGACCTGTGGTTTGTTTCAGTTTCAGAAGCAGAGTTGAAATAGATATGGTCCGTATGTGTAGGAAACACCATTCTTTTGTTCTGAGAACACTCATGTTTCCTGCTGTATTAGAGACTCTAGATAGCAAGATCGTGCTTCTTGCTATAAAGCAGAGTGTGAAGAATGGATGAGAATTCTGCTGTGTGTTTCACTTCAGAAATGGAGTTAAATCCCTGGCTCTGAGTCTTCCTACAAGCAAGATTCGTTTCAGGTAAGGGCAGTAACTTTTCAGCTCAAACAAACTACATCGCTCACGAAGCTCACACGTTCCTCATCTTAACTGACAAGCATTGGATGTTAGAGGACCGGTGCTTTTTATCAGTTTCAGAAGCAGAGTTGGACTAGATATGATCCGTATGTGTAGGAAACACCGTTCATTTGTTCTCAGCACACTCAAGTTTCCTGCTGTCTAAGAGACTCTAGAAAGTAAAGCGTGCTTCTTGCTCTAAAGCAGAATGTGGGCAATTGATGAGAACTCTGCTGTGTGTTTCACGTCAGAAATGGAGGGAAATCCCTGGCTCTAAGTCTTCCTACAAGCAAGACTTCATTTCAGGTAAGGGCATTTACTTTACAGCTCAAAGGATCTATATCGTTCACGAAGCTCACACATTACTCATCTTAACTGAGAAGCATTGGATGTTAGAGGACCTTTGCTTTGTATCAATTTCAAGCAGTGTTGAACTAGATATTGTCCCTATGTATAGGAAACACGGTTCTTTTCTTATGAGCACACTCACGTTTCCTGCTGTATTAGAGACTCTAGAAAGCAAGAGCGTGCTTCTTGCTCTAAAGCAGAGTGTGATCCATGGATGAGAACTATGTTGTGTGTTTCCCTACAGAAATGGAGTTAAATCCCAGGATCTGTGTCTTCCTACAAGCAAGACTTCATTTCAGGTAAGTGCAGTCACTTTTCAGATCAAACAAACTACATCGTTCATGAAGCTCACACGTTTCTCATCTTAACTGACAATCATTGGATGTTAGAGGACCATTGCTTTGTATCAGTTTCAGAAGCAGAGTTGGACTAGATAGGTCCGTATGTGTAGGAAACACCGTTCATTTGTTCTCAGCACACTCAAGTTTCCTGCTGTCTAAGAGACTCTAGAAAGGTAAAGCGTGCTTCTTGCTCTAAAGCAGAGTGTGGGCAATTGATGAGAACTCTGCTGTGTGTTTCACTTCAGAAATGGAGTTAAATCCCTGGCTCTGAGTCTTCCTACAAGCAAGACTTCATTTCAGGTAAGGGCATTTTCTTTACAGCTCAAAGGATCTATATCGTTCACGAAGCTCACACATTTCTCATCATAACTGAGAAGCATTGGATGTTAGAGGACCTTTGCTTTGTATCAAGTTCAAGCAGTGTTGAACTAGATATTGTCCCTATGTATAGGAAACAGGGCTCGTTTCTTATGAGCACACTCACGTTTCCTGCTGTATTAGAGACTCTAGAAAGCAAGAGCGTGCTTCTTGGTCTAAAGCAGAGTGTGATCCATGGATGAGAACTGTGTTGTGTGTTTCCCTACAGAAATGGAGTTAAATCCCAGGATCTGTGTCTTCCTACAAGCAAGACTTCATTTCAGGTAAGGGCACTCACTTCTCAGCTCAAACGAACTACATCGTTCAGGAAGCTCACACGTTTCTCATCTTAACGGACAAGCATCGGATGTTAGACGACCATTGCTTTGTATCAGTTTCAGAAGCAGAGTTGGACTAGATATGGTCCGTATGTATAGGAAACACCGTTCTTTAGTTCTGAGCACACTCTGGTTTCCTGCTGTATTAGAGACTCTGGAAAGCAAGAGCGTGTTTCTTGCTCTAAAGCAGAGTGTGAACAATGGATGAGAACTCTGCTGTGTTTTTCACTTCAGAAATGGAGTTAAATCCCTGGCTCTGAGTCTTACTACAAGCAAGACTTCGTTTCAGGTAAGGGCAGTCACTTTTCTACTCAAACGAACTATATCGTTCACGAAGCTCACACGTTCCTCATCTTAACTGACAAGCATTGGATGTTAGAGGACCAGTGCTTTGTATCAGTTTCAGAAGCAGGGTTAGACTAGATATGGTCCGTATGTGTAGGAAACACAGTTCTTTTGGTCTCATCACACTCAAGTTTCGTGCTGTCTTAGAGACTCTAGAAAGCAAGAGCATGCTTCTTGCTGTAAAGCAGAGTGTGAACAATGGATGAGAATTCGGCTGTGTGTTTCACTTCAGAAATGGAGTTAAATCCCTGGCTCTGAGTCTTCCTACAAGCAAGACTTCGTTTCAGGTAAGGGCAGTCACTTTTCATCTCAAGCGACCTACATCGTTCAGGAAGCTCACACGTTTCTCATCTTAAGTGACAGGAATCTGATGTTAGACGACCATTGCTTTGTGTCAGTTTGAGAAGCAGAATTGGACAAATATGGTCCAATTGTGTAAGAATCACCGTTCTTTGGTTCTCAGCACACTCACGTTTCATGCTGTCTTAGAGACTCTAGAAAGCTAGAGCTTGCTTCTTGCTCTAAAGCAGAGTGTGATCAATGGATGAGAATTCTGCTGTGTTTCACTTCACAAATGGAGTTAAATCCCCGGATCTGAGTCTTGCTACAAGCAAGACTTCGTTTCAGGTAAGGGCAGTCACTTTTCAACTCAAACGAACTATATCGTTCACGAAGCTCACACGTTCCTCATCTTAACTGACAAGCATTGGATGTTAGAGGACCGGTGCTTTTTATCAGTTTCAGAAGCAGAGTTGGACTAGATATGATCCGTATGTGTAGGAAACACCGTTCATTTGTTCTCAGCACACTCAAGTTTCCTGCTGTCTAAGAGACTCTAGAAAGTAAAGCGTGCTTCTTGCTCTAAAGCAGAATGTGGGCAATTGATGAGAACTCTGCTGTGTGTTTCACGTCAGAAATGGAGGGAAATCCCTGGCTCTAAGTCTTCCTACAAGCAAGACTTCATTTCAGGTAAGGGCATTTACTTTACAGCTCAAAGGATCTATATCGTTCACGAAGCTCACACATTACTCATCTTAACTGAGAAGCATTGGATGTTAGAGGACCTTTGCTTTGTATCAATTTCAAGCAGTGTTGAACTAGATATTGTCCCTATGTATAGGAAACACGGTTCTTTTCTTATGAGCACACTCACGTTTCCTGCTGTATTAGAGACTCTAGAAAGCAAGAGCGTGCTTCTTGCTCTAAAGCAGAGTGTGATCCATGGATGAGAACTATGTTGTGTGTTTCCCTACAGAAATGGAGTTAAATCCCAGGATCTGTGTCTTCCTACAAGCAAGACTTCATTTCAGGTAAGTGCAGTCACTTTTCAGATCAAACAAACTACATCGTTCATGAAGCTCACACGTTTCTCATCTTAACTGACAATCATTGGATGTTAGAGGACCATTGCTTTGTATCAGTTTCAGAAGCAGAGTTGGACTAGATAGGTCCGTATGTGTAGGAAACACCGTTCATTTGTTCTCAGCACACTCAAGTTTCCTGCTGTCTAAGAGACTCTAGAAAGGTAAAGCGTGCTTCTTGCTCTAAAGCAGAGTGTGGGCAATTGATGAGAACTCTGCTGTGTGTTTCACTTCAGAAATGGAGTTAAATCCCTGGCTCTGAGTCTTCCTACAAGCAAGACTTCATTTCAGGTAAGGGCATTTTCTTTACAGCTCAAAGGATCTATATCGTTCACGAAGCTCACACATTTCTCATCATAACTGAGAAGCATTGGATGTTAGAGGACCTTTGCTTTGTATCAAGTTCAAGCAGTGTTGAACTAGATATTGTCCCTATGTATAGGAAACAGGGCTCGTTTCTTATGAGCACACTCACGTTTCCTGCTGTATTAGAGACTCTAGAAAGCAAGAGCGTGCTTCTTGGTCTAAAGCAGAGTGTGATCCATGGATGAGAACTGTGTTGTGTGTTTCCCTACAGAAATGGAGTTAAATCCCAGGATCTGTGTCTTCCTACAAGCAAGACTTCATTTCAGGTAAGGGCACTCACTTCTCAGCTCAAACGAACTACATCGTTCAGGAAGCTCACACGTTTCTCATCTTAACGGACAAGCATCGGATGTTAGACGACCATTGCTTTGTATCAGTTTCAGAAGCAGAGTTGGACTAGATATGGTCCGTATGTATAGGAAACACCGTTCTTTAGTTCTGAGCACACTCTGGTTTCCTGCTGTATTAGAGACTCTGGAAAGCAAGAGCGTGTTTCTTGCTCTAAAGCAGAGTGTGAACAATGGATGAGAACTCTGCTGTGTTTTTCACTTCAGAAATGGAGTTAAATCCCTGGCTCTGAGTCTTACTACAAGCAAGACTTCGTTTCAGGTAAGGGCAGTCACTTTTCTACTCAAACGAACTATATCGTTCACGAAGCTCACACGTTCCTCATCTTAACTGACAAGCATTGGATGTTAGAGGACCAGTGCTTTGTATCAGTTTCAGAAGCAGGGTTAGACTAGATATGGTCCGTATGTGTAGGAAACACAGTTCTTTTGGTCTCATCACACTCAAGTTTCGTGCTGTCTTAGAGACTCTAGAAAGCAAGAGCATGCTTCTTGCTGTAAAGCAGAGTGTGAACAATGGATGAGAATTCGGCTGTGTGTTTCACTTCAGAAATGGAGTTAAATCCCTGGCTCTGAGTCTTCCTACAAGCAAGACTTCGTTTCAGGTAAGGGCAGTCACTTTTCATCTCAAGCGACCTACATCGTTCAGGAAGCTCACACGTTTCTCATCTTAAGTGACAGGAATCTGATGTTAGACGACCATTGCTTTGTGTCAGTTTGAGAAGCAGAATTGGACAAATATGGTCCAATTGTGTAAGAATCACCGTTCTTTGGTTCTCAGCACACTCACGTTTCATGCTGTCTTAGAGACTCTAGAAAGCTAGAGCTTGCTTCTTGCTCTAAAGCAGAGTGTGATCAATGGATGAGAATTCTGCTGTGTTTCACTTCACAAATGGAGTTAAATCCCCGGATCTGAGTCTTGCTACAAGCAAGACTTCGTTTCAGGTAAGGGCAGTCACTTTTCAACTCAAACGAACTATATCGTTCACGAAGCTCACACGTTCCTCATCTTAACTGACAAGCATTGGATGTTAGAGGACCAGTGCTTTGTATCAGTTTCAGAAGCAGGGTTAGACTAGATATGGTCCGTATGTGTAGGAAACACAGTTCTTTTGGTCTCATCACACTCAAGTTTCGTGCTGTCTTAGAGACTCTAGAAAGCAAGAACGTGCTTCTTGCTGTAAAGCAGAGTGTGAACAATGGATGAGAATTCTGCTGTGTGTTTCACTTCAGAAATGGAGTTAAATCCCTGGCTCTGAGTCTTCCTACAAGCAAGACTTCGTTTCAGGTAAGGGCAGTCACTTTTCAGCTCAAGCGACCTACATCGTTCAGGAAGCTCACACGTTTCTCATCTTAAGTGACAGGAATCTGATGTTAGACGACCATTGCTTTGTGTCAGTTTGAGAAGCAGAATTGGACAAATATGGTCCGATTCTGTAAGAATAACCGTTCTTTGGTTCTCAGCACACTCACGTTTCATGCTGTCTTAGAGACTCTAGAAAGCTAGAGCTTGCTTCTTGCTCTAAAGCAGAGTGTGATCAATGGATGAGAATTCTGCTGTGTTTCACTTCACAAATGGAGTTAAATCCCCGGATCTGAGTCTTGCTACAAGCAAGACTTCGTTTCAGGTAAGGGCAGTCACTTTTCAGCTCAAACGAACTACATTGTTCACGAAGCTCACACGTTCCTCATCTTAAATGACAAGGATTGGATGTTAGAGGGCTGGTGCTTTTTATCAGTTTCAGAAGCAGAGTTGGACTAGATATGATCCGTTTGTGTAGGAAACACCGTTCATTTGTTCTCAGCACACTCAAGTTTCCTGCTGTACTAGAGAGTCTAGAAAGGTAAAGCGTGCTTCTTGCTCTAAAGCAGAGTGTGGGCAATTGATGAGAACTCAGCTGTGTGTTTCACTTCAGAAATGGAGTTAAATCCCTGGCTCTGAGGCTTCCTACAAGCAAGACTTCATTTCAGGTAAGGGCATTTACTTTACAGCTCAAAGGATCTATATCGTTCACGAAGCTCACACATTTCTCATCTTAACTGAGAAGCATTGGATGTTAGAGGACCTTTGCTTTGTATCAATTTCAAGCAGTGTTGAACTAGATATTGTCCCTATGTATAGGAAACAGGGCTCGTTTCTTATGAGCACACTCACGTTTCCTGCTGTATTAGAGACTCTAGAAAGCAAGAGCGTGCTTCTTGCTGTAAAGCAGAGTGTGAACAATGGATGAGAACTCTGCTGTGTGTTTCACCTCAGAATTGGAGTTAAATCCCAGGCTCTGAGTCTTCCGACAAGCAAGACATCTTTTCAGGTAAGGGCAGTCAATTTTCAACTCAAACAAACTACATCATTCAGGAAGCTCACACGTTACTCATCTTAACTGACAAGCATCGGATGTTAGACAACCAGTGTTTTGTATCAGTTTCAGAAGCAGAGTTGGACTAGATATGATCCGTATGTGTAGGAAACACCGTTGATTTGTTCTCAGTACACTCACGTTTCCTGCTGTTTTAGAGATTTTAGAAAGCTAGCGTGCTTATGCTCTAAAGCAGAGTGTGATCAATGGATGAGAACTGTGTTGTGTCTTTCCATTCAGAAATGGAGTTAAATCCCAGGCTCTGTGTCTTCCTACAAGCAAGACTTCGTTTCAGGTAAGGGCAGTCACTTTTCAGCTCAAGCAACCTACATCGTTCAGGAAGCTCACACGTTTCTCATCTTAACTGACAGGAATCTGATGTTAGACGACCATTGCTTTGTATCAGTTTGAGAAGCAGAATTGGACTAATATGGTCCGACTGTGTAAGAATCACCGTTCTTTGGTTCTCAGCACACTCACGTTTCATGCTGACCTAGAGACTCTAGAAAGGTAGAGCTTGCTTCTTGCTCTAAAGCAGAGTGTGATCAATGGATGAGAATTCTGCTGTGTTTCACTTCACAAATGGAGGTAAATCCCCGGATCTGAGTCTTGCTACAAGCAAGACTTCGTTTCAGGTAAGGGCAGTCACTTTTCAGTTCAAACGAACTACATTGTTCACAAAGCTCACACGTTTCTCATCTTAACTGACAAGCATCGGATGTTAGAGGACCATTGCTTTGTATCAGTTTCAGAAGCAGAGTTGGACTAGATATGGTCCGTATTTGTAGGAAACAGCGTTCTTTTGTTCTCAGCACACTAACGTTTCAGGCTGTCTTAGAGACTCTAGAAAGCTAGAGCTGGCTTCTTGCTCTAAAGCAGAGTGTGATCAAGGATGAGAACTCTGCTGTGAGTTTCACTTCAGAAATGGAGTTAAATCCCAGGCTCTGAGTCTTCCTACAAGCAAGACTTCGTTTCAGGTAAGGGCAGTCACTTTTCAGCTCAAACAAACTGCATCGTTCCCGAAGCTCACACGATTCTCACCTTAACTGACAGGCATTGGATGTTAGAGGACCTGTGGTTTGTTTCAGTTTCAGAAGCAGAGTTGAACTAGATATGGTCCGTATGTGTAGGAAACACCATTCTTTTGTTCTGAGAACACTCATGTTTCCTGCTGTATTAGAGACTCTAGATAGCAAGATCGTGCTTCTTGCTATAAAGCAGAGTGTGAAGAATGGATGAGAATTCTGCTGTGTGTTTCACTTCAGAAATGGAGTTAAATCCCTGGCTCTGAGTCTTCCTACAAGCAAGATTCGTTTCAGGTAAGGGCAGTAACTTTTCAGCTCAAACAAACTACATCGCTCACGAAGCTCACACGTTCCTCATCTTAACTGACAAGCATTGGATGTTAGAGGACCGGTGCTTTTTATCAGTTTCAGAAGCAGAGTTGGACTAGATATGATCCGTATGTGTAGGAAACACCGTTCATTTGTTCTCAGCACACTCAAGTTTCCTGCTGTCTAAGAGACTCTAGAAAGTAAAGCGTGCTTCTTGCTCTAAAGCAGAATGTGGGCAATTGATGAGAACTCTGCTGTGTGTTTCACGTCAGAAATGGAGGGAAATCCCTGGCTCTGAGTCTTCCTACAAGCAAGACTTCATTTCAGGTAAGGGCATTTACTTTACAGCTCAAAGGATCTATATCGTTCACGAAGCTCACACATTACTCATCTTAACTGAGAAGCATTGGATGTTAGAGGACCTTTGCTTTGTATCAATTTCAAGCAGTGTTGAACTAGATATTGTCCCTATGTATAGGAAACACGGTTCTTTTCTTATGAGCACACTCACGTTTCCAGCTGTATTAGAGACTCTAGAAAGCAAGAGCGTGCTTCTTGCTCTAAAGCAGAGTGTGATCCATGGATGAGAACTGTGTTGTGTGTTTCCCTACAGAAATGGAGTTAAATCCCAGGATCTGTGTCTTCCTACAAGCAAGACTTCATTTCAGGTAAGGGCAGTCACTTTTCAGATCAAACAAACTACATCGTTCACGAAGCTCACACGTTTCTCATCTTAACTGACAATCATTGGATGTTAGAGGACCATTGCTTTGTATCAGTTTCAGAAGCAGAGTTGGACTAGATAGGTCCGTATGCGTAGGAAACACCGTTCATTTGTTCTCAGCACACTCAAGTTTCCTGCTGTCTAAGAGACTCTAGAAAGGTAAAGCGTGCTTCTTGCTCTAAAGCAGAGTGTGGGCAATTGATGAGAACTCTGCTGTGTGTTTCACTTCAGAAATGGAGTTAAATCCCTGGCTCTGAGTCTTCCTACAAGCAAGACTTCATTTCAGGTAAGGGCATTTTCTTTACAGCTCAAAGGATCTATATCGTTCACGAAGCTCACACATTTCTCATCATAACTGAGAAGCATTGGATGTTAGAGGACCTTTGCTTTGTATCAAGTTCAAGCAGTGTTGAACTAGATATTGTCCCTATGTATAGGAAACAGGGCTCGTTTCTTATGAGCACACTCATGTTTCCTGCTGTATTAGAGACTCTAGAAAGCAAGAGCGTGCTTCTTGGTCTAAAGCAGAGTGTGATCCATGGATGAGAACTGTGTTGTGTGTTTCCCTACAGAAATGGAGTTAAATCCCAGGATCTGTGTCTTCCTACAAGCAAGACTTCATTTCAGGTAAGGGCACTCACTTCTCAGCTCAAACGAACTACATCGTTCAGGAAGCTCACACGTTTCTCATCTTAACTGACAAGCATTGGATGTTAGAGGACCATTGCTTTGTATCAGTTTCAGAAGCAGAGTTGGACTAGATATGGTCCGTATGTGTAGGAAACACAGTTCTTTTGGTCTCATCACACTCAAGTTTCGTGCTGTCTTAGAGACTCTAGAAAGCAAGAGCATGCTTCTTGCTGTAAAGCAGAGTGTGAACAATGGATGAGAATTCGGCTGTGTGTTTCACTTCAGAAATGGAGTTAAATCCCTGGCTCTGAGTCTTCCTACAAGCAAGACTTCGTTTCAGGTAAGGGCAGTCACTTTTCATCTCAAGCGACCTACATCGTTCAGGAAGCTCACACGTTTCTCATCTTAACTGACAGGAATCTGATGTTAGACGACCATTGCTTTGTGTCAGTTTGAGAAGCAGAATTGGACAAATATGGTCCAATTGTGTAAGAATCACCGTTCTTTGGTTCTCAGCACACTCACGTTTCATGCTGTCTTAGAGACTCTAGAAAGCTAGAGCTTGCTTCTTGCTCTAAAGCAGAGTGTGATCAATGGATGGGAATTCTGCTGTGTTTCACTTCACAAATGGAGTTAAATCCCCGGATCTGAGTCTTGCTACAAGCAAGACTTCGTTTCAGGTAAGGGCAGTCACTTTTCAACTCAAACGAACTATATCGTTCACGAAGCTCACACGTTCCTCATCTTAACTGACAAGCATTGGATGTTAGAGGACCAGTGCTTTGTATCAGTTTCAGAAGCAGGGTTAGACTAGATATGGTCCGTATGTGTAGGAAACACAGTTCTTTTGGTCTCATCACACTCAAGTTTCGTGCTGTCTTAGAGACTCTAGAAAGCAAGAGCGTGCTTCTTGCTGTAAAGCAGAGTGTGAACAATGGATGAGAATTCTGCTGTGTGTTTCACTTCAGAAATGGAGTTAAATCCCTGGCTCTGAGTCTTCCTACAAGCAAGACTTCGTTTCAGGTAAGGGCAGTCACTTTTCAGCTCAAGCGACCTACATCGTTCAGGAAGCTCACACGTTTCTCATCTTAACTGACAGGAATCTGATGTTAGACGACCATTGCTTTGTGTCAGTTTGAGAAGCAGAATTGGACAAATATGGTCCGATTGTGTAAGAATCACCGTTCTTTGGTTCTCAGCACACTCACGTTTCATGCTGTCTTAGAGACTCTAGAAAGCTAGAGCTTGCTTCTTGCTCTAAAGCAGAGTGTGATCAATGGATGAGAATTCTGCTGTGTTTCACTTCACAAATGGAGTTAAATCCCCGGATCTGAGTCTTGCTACAAGCAAGACTTCGTTTCAGGTAAGGGCAGTCACTTTTCAGCTCAAACGAACTACATTGTTCACGAAGCTCACACGTTCCTCATCTTAAATGACAAGCATTGGATGTTAGAGGGCTGTTGCTTTTTATCAGTTTCAGAAGCAGAGTTGGACTAGATATGATCCGTTTGTGTAGGAAACACCGTTCATTTGTTCTCAGCACACTCAAGTTTCCTGCTGTACTAGAGACTCTAGAAAGGTAAAGCGTGCTTCTTGCTCTAAAGCAGAGTGAGGGCAATTGATGAGAACTCAGCTGTGTGTTTCACTTCAGAAATGGAGTTAAATCCCTGGCTCTGATGCTTCAACAAGCAAGACTTCATTTCAGGTAAGGGCATTTACTTTACAGCTCAAAGGATCTATATCGTTCACGAAGCTCACACATTTCTCATCTTAACTGAGAAGCATTGGGTGTTAGAGGACCTTTGCTTTGTATCAATTTCAAGCAGTGTTGAACTAGATATTGTCCCTATGTATAGGAAACACGGCTCTTTTCTTATGAGCACACTCACTTTTCCTGCTGTATTAGAGACTCTAGAAAGCAAGAGCATGCTTCTTGCTCTAAAGCAGAGTGTGATCCATGGATGAGAACTGTGTTGTGTGTTTCCCTACAGAAATGGAGTTAAATCCCAGGATCTGTGTCTTCCTACAAGCAAGACTTCATTTCAGGTAAGGGCAGTCACTTTTCAGCTCAAACGAACTACATCGTTCTTGAAGCTCACTCGTTTCTCATCTTAACTGACAAGCATCGGATGTTAGAGGACCATTGCTTTGTATCAGTTTCAGAAGCAGAGTTGGACTAGATATGGTCCGTATTTGTAGGAAACACCGTTCTTTTGTTCTCAGCACACTAACGTTTCAGGCTGTCTTAGAGACTCTAGAAAGCTAGAGCAGGCTTCTTGCTCTAAAGCAGAGTGTGATCAAGGATGAGAACTCTGCTGTGAGTTTCACTTCAGAAATGGAGTTAAATCCCAGGCTCTGAGTCTTCCTACAAGCAAGACTTCGTTTCAGGTAAGGGCAGTCACTTTTCAGCTCAAACAAACTGCATCGTTCCCGAAGCTCACACGTTCCTCATATTAACTGACAAGCATTGGATGTTAGAGGACCAGTGCTTTGTATCAGTTTCAGAAGCAGAGTTGGACTAGATATGATCCGTATGTGTAGGAAACACCGTTCTTTTGTTCTGAGCACACTCTGGTTTCCTGCTGTATTAGAGACTCTGGAAAGCAAGAGCGTGTTTCTTGCTCTAAAGCAGAGTGTGAACAATGGATGAGAACTCTGCTGTGTGTTTCACTTCAGAAATGGAGTTAAATCTTTGGCTCTGAGTCTTACTACAAGCAAGACTTCGTTTCAGGTAAGGGCAGTCAATTTTCAACTCAAACAAACTACATCGTTCACGAAGCTCACACGATTCACATCTTAACTGACAAGCATCAGATGGTAGAGCACCAGTGCTTTGCATCAGTTTCAGATGCAGAGTTGGACTAGATATGATCCGTATTTTTAGAAAACACCGTTCATTTGTTCTCAGCACACTCAAGATTCCTGCTGTCTTAGAGACACTAGAAAGCTAGAGCGTGCTTCTTGCTCTATAGCAGAGTGTGATCAAGGATGAGAACTCTGTTGTGTTTCACTTCAGAAATGGAGTTAAATCCCAGTCTTTGAGTCTTCCTACAAGCAAGACTTCGTTTCAGGTAAGGGCAGTCACTTTTCAGCTCAAACGAACTATATCGTTCAGGAAGCTCTCACGTTACTCATCTTAACTGACAAGCATCGATGTTTGACAACCAGTGCTTTGTATCAGTTTCAGAAGCAGAGTTGGACTAGATATGATCCGTATGTGTAGGAAACACCGTTCATTTGTTCTCAGCACACTCAAGTTTCCTGCTGTGTAAGAGACTCTAGAAAGGTAAAGAGTGCTTCTTGCTCTAAAGCAGAGTGTGGGCAATTGATGAGAACTCTGCTGTTTGTTTCACTTCAGAAATGGAGTTAAATCCCTGGCTCTGAGTCTTCCTACAATCAAGACTTCATTTCAGGTAAGGGTATTTACTTTACAGCTCAAAGGATCTATATCATTCATGAAGCTCACACATTTCTCATCTTAATTGAGAAGCATTGGATGTTAGAGGACCTTTGCTTTGTATCAATTTCAACCAGTGTTGAACTAGATATTGTCCATATGTATAGGAAACACGGCTCTTTTCTTATGAGCACACTCACGTTCCCTGCTGTCTTAGAGACTCTAGATAGCAAGAGCGTGCTTCTTGGTCAAAAGCAGAGTGTGATCCATGGATGAGAACTCTGCTGTGTGTTTCCTTTCAGAAAGGGAGTTAAATCCCAGGCACTGTGTCTTCCTACAAGCAAGACTTCATTTCAGGTAAGGGCAGTCACTTTTCAGCTCAAACGATCTACATCGTTCAGGAAGCTCACACGTTTCTCAACTTAACTGACAAGCATCGGATGTTAGACGACCAGTGCTTTGTATCAGTTTCAGAAGCAGAGTTGGACTTGATATGGTCCGTATGTGTAAGAAACACTGTTCTTTTGTTCTGAGCACACTCTGGTTTCCTGCTGTATTAGAGACTTTAGAAAGCAAGAGCGTGCTTCTTGCTCTACAGCAGACTGTGATCCATGGATGAGAACTGTGTTGTGTGTTTCCCTTCAGAAATGGAGTTAAATCCCAGGCTCTGTGTCTTCCTACACGCAAGACTTCGTTTCAGGTAAGGGCAGTCACTTTTCAGCTCAAACGAACTACATCGTTCAGGAAGCTCACACGTTTCTCATCTTAACTGACAGGAATCTGATGTTAGACGACCATTGCTTTGTGTCAGTTTGAGAAGCAGAATTGGACAAATATGGTCCGATTGTGTAAGAATCACCGTTCTTTGGTTCTCAGCACACTCACGTTTCATGCTGTCTTAGAGACTCTAGAAAGGTAGAGCTTGCTTCTTGCTCTAAAGCAGAGTGTGATCAATGGATGAGAATTCTGCTGTGTTTCACTTCACAAATGGAGTTAAATCCCCAGATCTGAGTCTTGCTACAAGCAAGACTTCGTTTCAGGTAAGGGCAGTCACTTTTCAACTCAAACGAACTATATCGTTCACGAAGCTCACACGTTCCTCATCTTAACTGACAAGCATTGGATGTTAGAGGACCAGTGCTTTGTATCAGTTTCAGAAGCAGGGTTAGACTAGATATGGTCCGTATGTGTAGGAAACACAGTTCTTTTGGTCTCATCACACTCAAGTTTCGTGCTGTCTTAGAGACTCTAGAAAGCAAGAGCGTGCTTCTTGCTGTAAAGCAGAGTGTGAACAATGGATGAGAATTCTGCTGTGTGTTTCACTTCAGAAATGGAGTTAAATCCCTGGCTCTGAGTCTTCCTACAAGCAAGACTTCGTTTCAGGTAAGGGCAGTCACTTTTCAGCTCAAGTGACCTACATCGTTCAGGAAGCTCACACGTTTCTCATCTTAACTGACAGGAATCTGATGTTAGACGACCATTGCTTTGTGTCAGTTTGAGAAGCAGAATTGGACAAATATGGTCCGATTGTGTAAGAATCACCGTTCTTTGGTTCTCAGCACACTCACGTTTCATGCTGTCTTAGAGACTCTAGAAAGCTAGAGCTTGCTTCTTGCTCTAAAGCAGAGTGTGATCAATGGATGAGAATTCTGCTGTGTTTCACTTCACAAATGGAGTTAAATCCCCGGATCTGAGTCTTGCTACAAGCAAGACTTCGTTTCAGGTAAGGGCAGTCACTTTTCAGCTCAAACGAACTACATTGTTCACGAAGCTCACACGTTCCTCATCTTAAATGACAAGCATTGGATGTTAGAGGGCTGTTGCTTTTTATCAGTTTCAGAAGCAGAGTTGGACTAGATATGATCCGTTTGTGTAGGAAACACCGTTCATTTGTTCTCAGCACACTCAAGTTTCCTGCTGTACTAGAGACTCTAGAAAGGTAAAGCGTGCTTCTTGCTCTAAAGCAGAGTGAGGGCAATTGATGAGAACTCAGCTGTGTGTTTCACTTCAGAAATGGAGTTAAATCCCTGGCTCTGATGCTTCAACAAGCAAGACTTCATTTCAGGTAAGGGCATTTACTTTACAGCTCAAAGGATCTATATCGTTCACGAAGCTCACACATTTCTCATCTTAACTGAGAAGCATTGGGTGTTAGAGGACCTTTGCTTTGTATCAATTTCAAGCAGTGTTGAACTAGATATTGTCCCTATGTATAGGAAACACGGCTCTTTTCTTATGAGCACACTCACTTTTCCTGCTGTATTAGAGACTCTAGAAAGCAAGAGCATGCTTCTTGCTCTAAAGCAGAGTGTGATCCATGGATGAGAACTGTGTTGTGTGTTTCCCTACAGAAATGGAGTTAAATCCCAGGATCTGTGTCTTCCTACAAGCAAGACTTCATTTCAGGTAAGGGCAGTCACTTTTCAGCTCAAACGAACTACATCGTTCTTGAAGCTCACTCGTTTCTCATCTTAACTGACAAGCATCGGATGTTAGAGGACCATTGCTTTGTATCAGTTTCAGAAGCAGAGTTGGACTAGATATGGTCCGTATTTGTAGGAAACACCGTTCTTTTGTTCTCAGCACACTAACGTTTCAGGCTGTCTTAGAGACTCTAGAAAGCTAGAGCAGGCTTCTTGCTCTAAAGCAGAGTGTGATCAAGGATGAGAACTCTGCTGTGAGTTTCACTTCAGAAATGGAGTTAAATCCCAGGCTCTGAGTCTTCCTACAAGCAAGACTTCGTTTCAGGTAAGGGCAGTCACTTTTCAGCTCAAACAAACTGCATCGTTCCCGAAGCTCACACGTTCCTCATATTAACTGACAAGCATTGGATGTTAGAGGACCAGTGCTTTGTATCAGTTTCAGAAGCAGAGTTGGACTAGATATGATCCGTATGTGTAGGAAACACCGTTCTTTTGTTCTGAGCACACTCTGGTTTCCTGCTGTATTAGAGACTCTGGAAAGCAAGAGCGTGTTTCTTGCTCTAAAGCAGAGTGTGAACAATGGATGAGAACTCTGCTGTGTGTTTCACTTCAGAAATGGAGTTAAATCTTTGGCTCTGAGTCTTACTACAAGCAAGACTTCGTTTCAGGTAAGGGCAGTCAATTTTCAACTCAAACAAACTACATCGTTCACGAAGCTCACACGATTCACATCTTAACTGACAAGCATCAGATGGTAGAGCACCAGTGCTTTGCATCAGTTTCAGATGCAGAGTTGGACTAGATATGATCCGTATTTTTAGAAAACACCGTTCATTTGTTCTCAGCACACTCAAGATTCCTGCTGTCTTAGAGACACTAGAAAGCTAGAGCGTGCTTCTTGCTCTATAGCAGAGTGTGATCAAGGATGAGAACTCTGTTGTGTTTCACTTCAGAAATGGAGTTAAATCCCAGTCTTTGAGTCTTCCTACAAGCAAGACTTCGTTTCAGGTAAGGGCAGTCACTTTTCAGCTCAAACGAACTATATCGTTCAGGAAGCTCTCACGTTACTCATCTTAACTGACAAGCATCGATGTTTGACAACCAGTGCTTTGTATCAGTTTCAGAAGCAGAGTTGGACTAGATATGATCCGTATGTGTAGGAAACACCGTTCATTTGTTCTCAGCACACTCAAGTTTCCTGCTGTGTAAGAGACTCTAGAAAGGTAAAGAGTGCTTCTTGCTCTAAAGCAGAGTGTGGGCAATTGATGAGAACTCTGCTGTTTGTTTCACTTCAGAAATGGAGTTAAATCCCTGGCTCTGAGTCTTCCTACAATCAAGACTTCATTTCAGGTAAGGGTATTTACTTTACAGCTCAAAGGATCTATATCATTCATGAAGCTCACACATTTCTCATCTTAATTGAGAAGCATTGGATGTTAGAGGACCTTTGCTTTGTATCAATTTCAACCAGTGTTGAACTAGATATTGTCCATATGTATAGGAAACACGGCTCTTTTCTTATGAGCACACTCACGTTCCCTGCTGTCTTAGAGACTCTAGATAGCAAGAGCGTGCTTCTTGGTCAAAAGCAGAGTGTGATCCATGGATGAGAACTCTGCTGTGTGTTTCCTTTCAGAAAGGGAGTTAAATCCCAGGCACTGTGTCTTCCTACAAGCAAGACTTCATTTCAGGTAAGGGCAGTCACTTTTCAGCTCAAACGATCTACATCGTTCAGGAAGCTCACACGTTTCTCAACTTAACTGACAAGCATCGGATGTTAGACGACCAGTGCTTTGTATCAGTTTCAGAAGCAGAGTTGGACTTGATATGGTCCGTATGTGTAAGAAACACCGTTCTTTTGTTCTGAGCACACTCTGGTTTCCTGCTGTATTAGAGACTTTAGAAAGCAAGAGCGTGCTTCTTGCTCTACAGCAGACTGTGATCCATGGATGAGAACTGTGTTGTGTGTTTCCCTTCAGAAATGGAGTTAAATCCCAGGCTCTGTGTCTTCCTACACGCAAGACTTCGTTTCAGGTAAGGGCAGTCACTTTTCAGCTCAAACGAACTACATCGTTCAGGAAGCTCACACGTTTCTCATCTTAACTGACAGGAATCTGATGTTAGACGACCATTGCTTTGTGTCAGTTTGAGAAGCAGAATTGGACAAATATGGTCCGATTGTGTAAGAATCACCGTTCTTTGGTTCTCAGCACACTCACGTTTCATGCTGTCTTAGAGACTCTAGAAAGGTAGAGCTTGCTTCTTGCTCTAAAGCAGAGTGTGATCAATGGATGAGAATTCTGCTGTGTTTCACTTCACAAATGGAGTTAAATCCCCAGATCTGAGTCTTGCTACAAGCAAGACTTCGTTTCAGGTAAGGGCAGTCACTTTTCAACTCAAACGAACTATATCGTTCACGAAGCTCACACGTTCCTCATCTTAACTGACAAGCATTGGATGTTAGAGGACCAGTGCTTTGTATCAGTTTCAGAAGCAGGGTTAGACTAGATATGGTCCGTATGTGTAGGAAACACAGTTCTTTTGGTCTCATCACACTCAAGTTTCGTGCTGTCTTAGAGACTCTAGAAAGCAAGAGCGTGCTTCTTGCACTAAAGCAGAGTGTGAACAATGGATGAGAATTCTGCTGTGTGTTTCACTTCAGAAATGGAGTTAAATCCCTGGCTCTGAGTCTTCCTACAAGCAAGACTTCGTTTCAGGTAAGGGCAGTCACTTTTCAGCTCAAGCGACCTACATCGTTCAGGAAGCTCACACGTTTCTCATCTTAACTGACAGGAATCTGTTGTTAGACGACCATTGCTTTGTGTCAGTTTGAGAAGCAGAATTGGACAAATATGGTCCGATTGTGTAAGAATAACCGTTCTTTGGTTCTCAGCACACTCACGTTTCATGCTGTCTTAGAGACTCTAGAAAGCTAGAGCTTGCTTCTTGCTCTAAAGCAGAGTGTGATCAATGGATGAGAATTATGCTGTGTTTCACTTCACAAATGGAGTTAAATCCCCGGATCTGAGTCTTGCTACAAGCAAGACTTCGTTTCAGGTAAGGGCAGTCACTTTTCAGCTCAAACGAACTACATTGTTCACGAAGCTCACACGTTCCTCATCTTAAATGACAAGCATTGGATGTTAGAGGGCTGGTGCTTTTTATCAGTTTCAGAAGCAGAGTTGGACTAGATATGATCCGTATGTGTAGGAAACACCGTTCATTTGTTCTCAGCACACACAAGTTTCCTGCTGTACTAGAGACTCTAGAAAGGTAAAGCGTGCTTCTTGCTCTAAAGCAGAGTGTGGGCAATTGATGAGAACTCAGCTGTGTGTTTCACTTCAGAAATGGAGTTAAATCCCTGGCTCTGAGGCTTCCTACAAGCAAGACTTCATTTCAGGTAAGGGCATTTACTTTACAGCTCAAAGGATCTATATCGTTCACGAAGCTCACACATTTCTCATCTTAACTGAGAAGCATTGGATGTTAGAGGACCTTTGCTTTGTATCAATTTCAAGCAGTGTTGAACTAGATATTGTCCCTATGTATAGGAAACACGGCTCTTTTCTTATGAGCACACTCACTTTTCCTGCTGTATTAGAGACTCTAGAAAGCAAGAGCATGCTTCTTGCTCTAAAGCAGAGTGTGATCCATGGATGAGAACTGTGTTGTGTGTTTCCCTACAGAAATGGAGTTAAATCCCAGGATCTGTGTCTTCCTACAAGCAAGACTTCATTTCAGGTAAGGGCAGTCACTTTTCAGCTCAAACGAACTACATCGTTCTTGAAGCTCACTCGTTTCTCATCTTAACTGACAAGCATCGGATGTTAGAGGACCATTGCTTTGTATCAGTTTCAGAAGCAGAGTTGGACTAGATATGGTCCGTATTTGTAGGAAACACCGTTCTTTTGTTCTCAGCACACTAACGTTTCAGGCTGTCTTAGAGACTCTAGAAAGCTAGAGCAGGCTTCTTGCTCTAAAGCAGAGTGTGATCAAGGATGAGAACTCTGCTGTGAGTTTCACTTCAGAAATGGAGTTAAATCCCAGGCTCTGAGTCTTCCTACAAGCCAGACTTCGTTTCAGGTAAGGGCAGTCACTTTTCAGCTCAAACAAACTGCATCGTTCCCGAAGCTCACACGTTCCTCATATTAACTGACAAGCATTGGATGTTAGAGGACCAGTGCTTTGTATCAGTTTCAGAAGCAGAGTTGGACTAGATATGATCCGTACGTGTAGCAAACACCGTTCTTTTGTTCTGAGCACACTCTGGTTTCCTGCTGTATTAGAGACTCTGGAAAGCAAGAGCGTGTTTCTTGCTCTAAAGCAGAGTGTGAACAATGGATGAGAACTCTGCTGTGTGTTTCACTTCAGAAATGGAGTTAAATCTTTGGCTCTGAGTCTTACTACAAGCAAGACTTCGTTTCAGGTAAGGGCAGTCAATTTTCAACTCAAACAAACTACATCGTTCACGAAGCTCACACGATTCACATCTTAACTGACAAGCATCAGATGGTAGAGCACCAGTGCTTTGCATCAGTTTCAGATGCAGAGTTGGACTAGATATGATCCGTAATTTTTAGAAAACACCGTTCATTTGTTCTCAGCACACTCAAGTTTCCTGCTGTCTTAGAGACACTAGAAAGCTAGAGCGTGCTTCTTGCTCTATAGCAGAGTGTGATCAAGGATGAGAACTCTGTTGTGTTTCACTTCAGAAATGGAGTTAAATCCCAGTCTTTGAGTCTTCCTACAAGCAAGACTTCGTTTCAGGTAAGGGCAGTCACTTTTCAGCTCAAACGAACTATATCGTTCAGGAAGCTCATACGTTACTCATCTTAACTGACAAGAATCGATGTTAGACAACCAGTGCTTTGTATCAGTTTCAGAAGCAGAGTTGGACAAGATATGATCCGTATGTGTAGGAAACACCGTTCATTTGTTCTCAGCACACTCAAGTTTCCTGCTGTGTAAGAGACTCTAGAAAGGTAAAGAGTGCTTCTTGCTCTAAAGCAGAGTGTGGGCAATTGATGAGAACTCTGCTGTTTGTTTCACTTCAGAAATGGAGTTAAATCCCTGGCTCTGAGTCTTCCTACAATCAAGACTTCATTTCAGGTAAGGGTATTTACTTTACAGCTCAAAGGATCTATATCATTCATGAAGCTCACACATTTCTCATCTTAATTGAGAAGCATTGGATGTTAGAGGACCTTTGCTTTGTATCAATTTCAACCAGTGTTGAACTAGATATTGTCCATATGTATAGGAAACACGGCTCTTTTCTTATGAGCACACTCAAGTTTCCTGCTGTCTTAGAGACTCTAGATAGCAAGAGCGTGCTTCTTGGTCAAAAGCAGAGTGTGATCCATGGATGAGAACTCTGTTGTGTTTCCTTTAAGAAAGGGAGTTAAATCCCAGGCACTGTGTCTTCCTACAAGCAAGACTTCATTTCAGGTAAGGGCAGTCACTTTTCAGCTCAAACGATCTACATCGTTCAGGAAGCTCACACGTTTCTCAACTTAACTGACAAGCATCGGACGTTAGACGACCAGTGCTTTGTATCAGTTTCAGAAGCAGAGTTGGACTTGATATGGTCCGTATGTGTAAGAAACACCGTTCTTTTGTTCTGAGCACACTCTGGTTTCCTGCTGTATTAGAGACTTTAGAAAGCAAGAGCGTGCTTCTTGCTCTACAGCAGACTGTGATCCATGGATGAGAACTGTGTTGTGTGTTTCCCTTCAGAAATGGAGTTAAATCCCAGGCTCTGTGTCTTCCTACACGCAAGACTTCGTTTCAGGTAAGGGCAGTCACTTTTCAGCTCAAACGAACTACATCGTTCAGGAAGCTCACACGTTTCTCATCTTAACTGACAGGAATCTGATGTTAGACGACCATTGCTTTGTGTCAGTTTGAGAAGCAGAATTGGACAAATATGGTCCGATTGTGTAAGAATCACCGTTCTTTGGTTCTCAGCACACTCACGTTTCATGCTGTCTTAGAGACTCTAGAAAGGTAGAGCTTGCTTCTTGCTCTAAAGCAGAGTGTGATCAATGGATGAGAATTCTGCTGTGTTTCACTTCACAAATGGAGTTAAATCCCCGGATCTGAGTCTTGCTACAAGCAAGACTTCGTTTCAGGTAAGGGCAGTCACTTTTCAACTCAAACGAACTATATCGTTCACGAAGCTCACACGTTCCTCATCTTAACTGACAAGCATTGGATGTTAGAGGACCAGTGCTTTGTATCAGTTTCAGAAGCAGGGTTAGACTAGATATGGTCCGTATGTGTAGGAAACACAGTTCTTTTGGTCTCATCACACTCAAGTTTCGTGCTGTCTTAGAGACTCTAGAAAGCAAGAGCGTGCTTCTTGCTGTAAAGCAGAGTGTGAACAATGGATGAGAATTCTGCTGTGTGTTTCATTTCAGAAATGGAGTTAAATCCCTGGCTCTGAGTCTTCCTACAAGCAAGACTTCGTTTCAGGTAAGGGCAGTCACTTTTCAGCTCAAGGGACCTACATCGTTCAGGAAGCTCACACGTTTCTCATCTTAACTGACAGGAATCTGTTGTTAGACGACCATTGCTTTGTGTCAGTTTGAGAAGCAGAATTGGACAAATATGGTCCGATTGTGTAAGAATCACCGTTCTTTGGTTCTCAGCACACTCACGTTTCATGCTGTCTTAGAGACTCTAGAAAGCTAGAGCTTGCTTCTTGCTCTAAAGCAGAGTGTGATCAATGGATGAGAATTCTGATGTGTTTCACTTCACAAATGGAGTTAAATCCCCGGATCTGAGTCTTGCTACAAGCAAGACTTCGTTTCAGGTAAGGGCAGTCACTTTTCAGCTCAAACGAACTACATTGTTCACGAAGCTCACACGTTCCTCATCTTAACTGACAAGCATTGGATGTTAGAGGGCCGGTGCTTTTTATCAGTTTCAGAAGCAGAGTTGGACTAGATATGATCCGTATGTGTAGGAAACACCGTTCATTTGTTCTCAGCACACTCAAGTTTCCTGCTGTACTAGAGACTCTAGAAAGGTAAAGCGTGCTTCTTGCTCTAAAGCAGAGTGTGGGCAATTGATGAGAACTCAGCTGTGTGTTTCACTTCAGAAATGGAGTTAAATCCCTGGCTCTGAGGCTTCCTACAAGCAAGACTTCATTTCAGGTAAGGGCATTTACTTTACAGCTCAAAGGATCTATATCGTTCACGAAGCTCACACATTTCTCATCTTAACTGAGAAGCATTGGATGTTAGAGGACCTTTGCTTTGTATCAATTTCAAGCAGTGTTGAACTAGATATTGTCCCTATGTATAGGAAACACGGCTCTTTTCTTATGAGCACACTCACGTTTCCTGCTGTATTAGAGACTCTAGAAAGCAAGAGCATGCTTCTTGATCTAAAGCAGAGTGTGATCCATGGATGAGAACTGTGCTGTGTGTTTCCCTACAGAAATGGAGTTAAATCCCAGGATCTGTGTCTTCCTACACGCAAGACTTCATTTCAGGTAAGGGCAGTCACTTTTCAGCTCAAACGATCTACATCGTTCAGGAAGCTCACACGTTTCTCAACTTAACTGACAAGCATCGGATGTTAGACGACCAGTGCTTTGTATCAGTTTCAGAAGCAGAGTTGGACTTGATATGGTCCGTATGTGTAAGAAACACCGTTCTTTTGTTCTGAGCACACTCTGGTTTCCTGCTGTATTAGAGACTTTAGAAAGCAAGAGCGTGCTTCTTGCTCTACAGCAGACTGTGATCCATGGATGAGAACTGTGTTGTGTGTTTCCCTTCAGAAATGGAGTTAAATCCCAGGCTCTGTGTCTTCCTACACGCAAGACTTCTTTCAGGTAAGGGCAGTCACTTTATAGCTCAAACGAACTACATCGTTCAGGAAGCTCACACGTTTCTCATCTTAACTGACAAGCATCGGATGTTAGAGGACCAGTGCTTTGTATCAGTTTCAGAAGCAGAGTTGGACTAGATATGGTCCGAATGTATAAGAAACACTGTTCTTTGGTTCTCAGCACGCTCAAGTTTCCTGCTGTATTAGAGACTCTAGAAAGCAACAGCGTGCTTCTTGCTCTAAAGCAGAGTGTGATCAATGGATGAGAATTCTGCAGTGTGTTTCAATTCAGAACTGGAGTTAAATCCCAGGCTCTGTGTCTTCCTACAAGGAAGATTTCGTTTCAGGTAAGGGCAGTCACTTTTCAGCTCAAAGGAACTATATCGTTCTTGAAGCTCACACGTTTCTCATCTTAACTGACAGGCATTGGATGTTAGACAACCAGTGCTTTGTATCAGTTTCAGAAGCAGAGTTGGACTAAATATGGTCTGTATGTGTAAGAAACGCCTTTCTTTGGTTCTCACCAGACTCACGTTTCCTGCTGTATTAGAAACTCTAGAAGCAAGAGTGTGCTTCTTGCTCTACAGCAGACTGTGATCCATGGATGAGAACTGTGTTGTGTGTTTCCCTTCAGAAATGGAGTTAAATACCTGGCTCTGAGTCTTCCTACAAGCAACAATTCATTTCAAGTAAGGGCAGTTACTTCCAGCTCAAACGAACTACATCGTTCACGAAGCTCACACGTTTCTCATCTTCACTGAGAAGCATTGGATGTTAGAGGACCTGTGGTTTGTTTCAGTTTCAGAAGCAGAGTTGAACTAGATATGGTCCATATGTGTAGGAAACACCATTGTTTTGTTCTGAGAACACTCATGTTTCCTGCTGTATTAGAGACTCTAGATAGCAAGATCGTGCTTCTTGCTATAAAGCAGAGTGTGAAGAATGGATGAGAATTCTGTTGTGTGTTTCACTTCAGAAATGGAGTTAAATCCCTGGATCTGAGTCTTCCTACAAGCAAGACTTCATTTCAGGTAAGGGCAGTAACTTTTCAGCTCAAACAAACTACATCGCTCACGAAGCTCACACGTTCCTCATCTTAACTGACAAGCATTGGATGTTAGAGGACCGGTGCTTTTTATCAGTTTCAGAAGCAGAGTTGGACTAGATATGATCCGTATGTGTAGGAAACACCGTTCATTTGTTCTCAGCACACTCAAGTTTCCTGCTGTCTAAGAGACTCTAGAAAGTAAAGCGTGCTTCTTGCTCTAAAGCAGAATGTGGGCAATTGATGAGAACTCTGCTGTGTGTTTCACGTCAGAAATGGAGGGAAATCCCTGGCTCTGAGTCTTCCTACAAGCAAGACTTCATTTCAGGTAAGGGCATTTACTTTACAGCTCAAAGAATCTATATCGTTCACGAAGCTCACACATTTCTCATCTTAACTGAGAAGCATTGGATGTTAGAGGACCTTTGCTTTGTATCAATTTCAAGCAGTGTTGAACTAGATATTGTCCCTATGTATAGGAAACACGGTTCTTTTCTTATGAGCACACTCACGTTTCCTGCTGTATTATAGACTCTAGAAAGCAAGAGCGTGCTTCTTGCTCTAAAGCAGAGTGTGATCCATGGATGAGAACTGTGTTGTGTATTTCCCTACAGAAATGGAGTTAAATCCCAGGATCTGTGTCTTCCTACAAGCAAGACTTCATTTCAGGTAAGGGCAGTCACTTTTCAGATCAAACAAACTACATCGTTCACGAAGCTCACACGTTTCTGATCTTAAATGACAATCATTGGATGTTAGAGGACCATTGCTTTGTATCAGTTTCAGAAGCAGAGTTGGACTAGATATGATCCGTATGTGTAGGAAACACCGTTCATTTGTTCTCAGCACACTCAAGTTTCCTGCTGTCTAAGAGACTCTAGAAAGTAAAGCATGCTTCTTGCTCTAAAGCAGAATGTGGGCAATTGATGAGAACTCTGCTGTGTGTTTCACGTCAGAAATGGAGGGAAATCCCTGGCTCTGAGTCTTCCTACAAGCAAGACTTCATTTCAGGTAAGGGCATTTACTTTACAGCTCAAAGGATCTATATCGTTCACGAAGCTCACACATTTCTCATCTTAACTGAGAAGCATTGGATGTTAGAGGACCTTTGCTTTGTATCAATTTCAAGCAGTGTTGAACTAGATATTGTCCCTATGTATAGGAAACACGGTTCTTTTCTTATGAGCACACTCACGTTTCCTGCTGTATTAGAGACTCTAGAAAGCAAGAGCGTGCTTCTTGGTCTAAAGCAGAGTGTGATCCATGGATGAGAACTGTGTTGTGTGTTTCCCTACAGAAATGGAGTTAAATCCCAGGATCTGTGTCTTCCTACAAGCAAGACTTCATTTCAGGTAAGGGCAGTCACTTTTCAGATCAAACAAACTACATCGTTAACGAAGCTCACACGTTTCTCATCTTAACTGACAATCATTGGATGTTAGAGGACCATTGCTTTGTATCAGTTTCAGAAGCAGAGTTGGACTAGATATGGTCCGTATGTGTAGGAAACACCGTTAATTTGTTCTCAGCACACTCAAATTTCCTGCTGTCTAAGAGACTCTAGAAAGGTAAAGCGTGCTTCTTGCTCTAAAGCAGAGTGTGGGCAATTGATGAGAACTCTGATGTGTGTTTCACTTCAGAAATGGTGTTAAATCCCTGGCTCTGAGTCTTCCTACAAGCAAGACTTCATTTCAGGTAAGGGCATTTACTTTACAGCTCAAAGGATCTATATCGTTCATGAAGCTCACACATTTCTCATCATAACTGAGAACCATTGGATGTTAGAGGACCTTTGCTTTGTATCAATTTCAAGCAGTGTTGAACTAGATATTGTCCCTATGTATAGGAAACAGGGCTCGTTTCTTATGAGCACACTCACATTTCCTGCTGTATTAGAGACTCTAGAAAGCAAGAGCGTGCTTCTTGGTCTGAAGCAGAGTGTGATCCATGGATGAGAACTGTGTTGTGTGTTTCCCTACAGAAATGGAGTTAAATCCCAGGATCTGTGTCTTCCTACAAGCAAGACTTCATTTCAGGTAAGGGCACTCACTTCTCAGCTAAAACGAACTACATCGTTCAGGAAGCTCACACGTTTCTCATCTTAATGGACAAGCATCGGATGTTAGAGGACCATTGCTTTGTATCAGTTTCAGAAGCAGAGTTGGACTAGATATGGTCCGTATGTATAGGAAACACCGTTCTTTTGTTCTGAGCACACTCTGGTTTCCTGCTGAATTAGAGACTCTGGAAAGCAAGAGCGTGTTTCTTGCTCTAAAGCAGAGTGTGAACAATGGATGAGAACTCTGCTGTGTTTTTCACTTCAGAAATGGAGTTAAATCCCTGGCTCTGAGTCTTACTACAAGCAAGACCTCGTTTCAGGTAAGGGCAGTCACTTTTCAACTCAAACGAACTATATCGTTCACGAAGCTCACACGTTCCTCATCTTAACTGACAAGCATTGGATGTTAGAGGACCAGTGCTTTGTATCAGTTTCAGAAGCAGGGTTAGACTAGATATGGTCCGTATGTGTAGGAAACACAGTTCTTTTGGTCTCATCACACTCAAGTTTCGTGCTGTCTTAGAGACTCTAGAAAGCAAGAGCGTGCTTCTTGCTGTAAAGCAGAGTGTGAACAATGGATGAGAATTCTGCTGTGTGTTTCACTTCAGAAATGGAGTTAAATCCCTGGCTCTGAGTCTTCCTACAAGCAAGACTTCGTTTCAGGTAAGGGCAGTCACTTTTCAGCTCAAGCGACCTACATCGTTCAGGAAGCTCACACGTTTCTCATCTTAACTGACAGGAATCTGATGTTAGACGACCATTGCTTTGTGTCAGTTTGAGAAGCAGAATTGGACAAATATGGTCCGATTGTGTAAGAATCACCGTTCTTTGGTTCTCAGCACACTCACGTTTCATGCTGTCTTAGAGACTCTAGAAAGCTAGAGCTTGCTTCTTGCTCTAAAGCAGAGTGTGATCAATGGATGAGAATTCTGATGTGTTTCACTTCACAAATGGAGTTAAATCCCCGGATCTGAGTCTTGCTACAAGCAAGACTTCGTTTCAGGTAAGGGCAGTCACTTTTCAGCTCAAACGAACTACATTGTTCACGAAGCTCACACGTTCCTCATCTTAAATGACAAGCATTGGATGTTAGAGGGCCGGTGCTTTTTATGAGTTTCAGAAGCAGAGTTGGACTAGATATGATCCGTATGTGTAGGAAACACCGTACATTTGTTCTCAGCACACTCAAGTTTCCTGCTGTACTAGAGACTCTAGAAAGGTAAAGCGTGCTTCTTGCTCTAAAGCAGAGTGTGATCCATGGATGAGAACTGTGTTGTGTGTTTCCCTACAGAAATGGAGTTAAATCCCAGGATCTGTGTCTTCCTACAAGCAAGACTTCATTTCAGGTAAGGGCACTCACTTCTCAGCTCAAACGAACTACATCGTTCAGGAAGCTCACACGTTTCTCATCTTAACGGACAAGCATCGGATGTTAGAGGACCATTGCTTTGTATCAGTTTCAGAAGCAGAGTTGGACTAGATATGGTCCGTATGTATAGGAAACACCGTTCTTTTGTTCTGAGCACACTCTGGTTTCCTGCTGAATTAGAGACTCTGGAAAGCAAGAGCGTGTTTCTTGCTCTAAAGCAGAGTGTGAACAATGGATGAGAACTCTGCTGTGTTTTTCACTTCAGAAATGGAGTTAAATCCCTGGCTCTGAGTCTTACTACAAGCAAGACTTCGTTTCAGGTAAGGGCAGTCACTTTTCAACTCAAACGAACTATATCGTTCACGAAGCTCACACGTTCCTCATCGTAACTGACAAGCATTGGATGTTAGAGGATCAGTGCTTTGTATCAGTTTCAGAAGCAGGGTTAGACTAGATATGGTCCGTATGTGTAGGAAACACAGTTCTTTTGGTCTCATCACACTCAAGTTTCGTGCTGTCTTAGAGACTCTAGAAAGCAAGAGCGTGCTTCTTGCTGTAAAGCAGAGTGTGAACAATGGATGAGAATTCTGCTGTGTGTTTCACTTCAGAAATGGAGTTAAATCCCTGGCTCTGAGTCTTCCTACAAGCAAGACTTCGTTTCAGGTAAGGGCAGTCACTTTTCAGCTCAAGCGACCTACATCGTTCAGGAAGCTCACACGTTTCTCATCTTAACTGACAGGAATCTGATGTTAGACGACCATTGCTTTGTGTCAGTTTGAGAAGCAGAATTGGACAAATATGGTCCGATTGTGTAAGAATCACCGTTCTTTGGTTCTCAGCACACTCACGTTTCATGCTGTCTTAGAGACTCTAGAAAGCTAGAGCTTGCTTCTTGCTCTAAAGCAGAGTGTGATCAATGGATGAGAATTCTGCTGTGTTTCACTTCACAAATGGAGTTAAATCCCCGGATCTGAGTCTTGCTACAAGCAAGACTTCGTTTCAGGTAAGGGCAGTCACTTTTCAACTCAAACGAACTATATCGTTCACGAAGCTCACACGTTCCTCATCTTAACTGACAAGCATTGGATGTTAGAGGACCAGTGCTTTGTATCAGTTTCAGAAGCAGGGTTAGACTAGATATGGTCCGTATGTGTAGGAAACACCGTTCATTTGTTCTCAGCACACTCAAGTTTCCTGCTGTACTAGAGACGCTAGAAAGGTAAAGCGTGCTTCTTGCTCTAAAGCAGAGTGTGGGCAATTGATGAGAACTCAGCTGTGAGTTTCACTTCAGAAATGGAGTTAAATCCCAGGCTCTGAGTCTTACTACAAGCAAGACTTCGTTTCAGATAAGGGCAGTTACTTTACAGCTCAAACGAACTACATAGTTCACGATGCTGACATGATTCTCATCTTAACTGAGAAGCATTGGATGTTAGAGGACCTTTTCTTTGTATCAATTTCAAGCAGAGTTGAACTAGATATGGTCTGTATGTAATGAAACACGGTTCTTTTCTTCTGAGCACACTCACGTTTCCTGCTGTATTAGAGACTCTAGAAAAAAAGAGCATGCTTCTTGCTCTAAAGCAGAGTGTGATCCATGGATGAGAACTGTGTTGTGTGTTTCCTTTTAGAAAGGGAATTAAATCCCAGGCTCTGTGTCTTCCTACAAGCAAGACTTCGTTTCAGGAATAGGCAGTTACTTTTCAGCTGAAGCAAACTACATTGTTCAGGAAGCACACACGTTTCTCATCTTAACTGACAAGCATCGGATGTTAGAGGACCAGTGCTTTGTATCAGTTTCAGAAGCAGATTTGGACTAGATATGATCCGTATGTGTAGGAAACACCGTTCATTTGTTCAGCACACTCACGTTTCCTGCTGTCTTAGAGATTTTAGAAAGCTAGAGCGTGCTTCAGCTCTAAAGCAGAGTGTGATCAATGGATGAGAACTCTGTTGTGTGTGTCACTTCAGAAATGGAGTTAAATCCCTGGCTCTGAATCTTCATACAAGCATGAATTCGTTTCAAGTAAGGGCAGTTACTTTACAGCTCAAAAGAACTACATAGTTCACGAAGCTCACACGTTTCTCTTCTTAACTGAGAAGCATTGGGTTTTAGAGGACCTTTGCTTTGTATCAATTTCAAGCAGAGTTGAACTAGATATGGTCCATATGTATAAAAAACACGGTTCTTTTCTTCTGAGCACACTCACGTTTCCTGCTGTATTAGAGACTATAGAAAGAAAGAGCGTGCTTCTTGCTCTACAGCAGACTGTGATCCATGGATGAGAACTGTGTTGTGTCTTTCCTTTCAGAAATGGAGTTAAATCCCTGGCTCTGAGTCTTCCTACAAGCAAGACTTCGTTTCAGGTAAGGGCAGTCACGTTTCAGCTCAAGCAACCTACATCGTTCAAGAAGCTCACACGTTTCTCATCTTAACTGACAGGAATCTGATGTTAGACGACCATTGCTTTGTATCAGTTTGAGAAGCAGAATTGGACTAATATGGTCCGATTGTGTAAGAATCACCGTTCTTTGGTTCTCAGCACACTCGCGTTTCAGGCTGTCTTAGAGACTCTAGAAAGCTAGAGCTGGCTTCTTGCTCTAAAGCAGAGTGTGATCAATGGATGAGAACTGTGCTGTGAGTTTCACTTCAGAAATGGAGTTAAATCCCAGGCTCTGAATCTTCCTACAAGCAAGAGTTCATTTCAGGTAAGGGCAGTCACTTTTCAGCTCAAACAAACTACATCGTTCCCGAAGCTCACATGTTCCTCATCTTAACTGACAAGCATTGGATGTTAGAGGACCTTTGCTTTGTATCAAATTCAAGCAGAGTTGAACTAGATATGGTCCATATGTGTAGGAAACACCGTTCTTTTGTTCTGAGCACACTCTTGTTTCCTGCTGTATTAGAGACTCTGGAAAGCAAGAGCGTGTTTCTTGCTCTAAAGCAGAGTGTGAACAATGGATGAGAACTCTGCTGTGTGTTTCACTTCAGAAATGGAGTTAAATCCCTGGTTCTGAGTCTTACTACAAGCAAGACTTCGTTTCAGGTAAGGGCAGTCACTTTTCAACTCAAACGAACTATATCGTTCACGAAGCTCACACGTTCCTCATCTTAACTGACAAGCATTGGATGTTAGAGGACCAGTGCTTTGTATCAGTTTCAGACGCAGGGTTAGACTAGATATGGTCCGTATGTGTAGGAAACACAGTTCTTTTGTTCTCAGCACACTCAAGTTTCGTGCTGTCTTAGAGAATCTAGAAAGCAAGAGCGTTCTTCTTGCTGTAAAGCAGAGTGTGAACAATGGATGAGAACTCTGCTGTGTGTTTCAACTCAGAAATGGAGTTAAATCCCAGGCTCTGAGTCTTCCTACAAGCAAGACATCTTTTCAGGTAAGGGCAGTCACTTTTCAGCTCAAACAAACTGCATCGTTCCCGAAGCTCACACGTTCCTCATATTAACTGACAAGCATTGGATGTTAGAGGACCAGTGCTTTGTATCAGTTTCAGAAGCAGAGTTGGACTAGATATGATCCGTATGTGTAGGAAACACCGTTCTTTTGTTCTGAGCACACTCTGGTTTCCTGCTGTATTAGAGACTCTGGAAAGCAAGAGCGTGTTTCTTGCTCTAAAGCAGAGTGTGAACAATGGATGAGAACTCTGCTGTGTGTTTCACTTCAGAAATGGAGTTAAATCTTTGGCTCTGAGTCTTACTACAAGCAAGACTTCGTTTCAGGTAAGGGCAGTCAATTTTCAACTCAAACAAACTACATCGTTCACGAAGCTCACACGATTCACATCTTAACTGACAAGCATCAGATGGTAGAGCACCAGTGATTTGCATCAGTTTCAGATGCAGTGTTGGACTAGATATGATCCGTATTTTTAGAAAACACCGTTCATTTGTTCTCAGCACACTCAAGTTTCCTGCTGTCTTAGAGACACTAGAAAGCTAGAGCGTGCTTCTTGCTCTATAGCAGAGTGTGATCAAGGATGAGATCTCTGTTGTGTTTCACTTCAGAAATGGAGTTAAATCCCAGTCTTTGAGTCTTCCTACAAGCAAGACTTCGTTTCAGGTAAGGGCAGTCACTTTTCAGCTCAAACGAACTATATCGTTCAGGAAGCTCACATGTTACTCATCTTAACTGACAAGCATCGGATGTTAGACAACCAGTGCTTTGTATCAGTTTCAGAAGCAGAGTTGGACTAGATATGATCCGTATGTGTAGGAAACACCGTTCATTTGTTCTCAGCACACTCAAGTTTCCTGCTGTCTAAGAGACTCTAGAAAGGTAAAGAGTGCTTCTTGCTCTAAAGCAGAGTGTGGGCAATTGATGAGAACTCTGCTGTTTGTTTCACTTCAGAAATGGAGTTAAATCCCTGGCTCTGAGTCTTCCTACAATCAAGACTTCATTTCAGGTAAGGGTATTTACTTTACAGCTCAAAGGATCTATATCATTCATGAAGCTCACACATTTCTCATCTTAATTGAGAAGCATTGGATGTTAGAGGACCTTTGCTTTGTATCAATTTCAACCAGTGTTGAACTAGATATTGTCCATATGTATAGGAAACACGGCTCTTTTCTTATGAGCACACTCACGTTTCCTGCTGTATTAGAGACTCTAGATAGCAAGAGCGTGCTTCTTGCTCAAAAGCAGAGTTTGATCCATGGATGAGAACTGTGTTGTGTGTTTCCCTTCAGAAATGGAGTTAAATCCCCGGATCTGAGTCTTGCTACAAGCAAGACTTCGTTTCAGGTAAGGGCAGTCACTTTTCAGCTCAAACGAACTACATTGTTCACAAAGCTCACACGTTTCTCATCTTAACTGACAAGCATCGGATGTTAAAGGACCATTGCTTTGTATCAGTTTCAGAAGCAGAGTTGGACTAGATATGGTCCGTATTTGTAGGAAACAGCGTTCTTTTGTTTTCAGCACACTAACGTTTCAGGCTGTCTTAGAGACTCTAGAAAGCTAGAGCTGGCTTCTTGCTCTAAAGCAGAGTGTGATCAAGGATGAGAACTCTGTTGTGTGTTTCACTTCAGAAATGGAGTTAAATCCTTGGCTCTGAGTCTTACTACAAGCAAGACTTCGTTTCAGGTAAGGGCAGTCAATTTTCAACTCAAACAAACTACATCGTTCACGAAGCTCACACGATTCTCATCTTAACTGACAAGCATCAGATGGTAGAGCACCAGTGCTTTGCATCAGTTTCAGATGCAGAGTTGGACTAGATATGATCCGTATTTTTAGAAAACACCGTTCATTTGTTCTAAGCACACTCAAGTTTCCTGCTGTATTAGAGACTCTAGAAAGAAAGAGCGGGCTTCTTGCTCTACAGCAGACTGTGATCAATGGATTAGAACTCTGTTGTGTGTTTCACTTCAGAAATGGAGTAAAATCCCAGGCTCTGAGTCTTCCTACAAGCAAGAGTTCGTTTCAGGTAAGGGCAGTCACTTTACAGCTCAAAAGAACTACATAGTTCACGAAGCTCACACGTTCCTCATCTTAACTGACAAGCATTGGATGTTAGAGGACCTTTGCTTTGTATCAAATTCAAGCAGAGTTGAACTAGATATGGTCTGTATGTGTAGGAAACACATTTCTTTTCTTCTGAGCACACTCTGGTTTCCTGCTGTATTAGAGTCTCTAGAAAGTAAGAGCGTGCTTCTTGCTCTAAAGCAGAGTCTGTTCCATGGATGAGAACTGTGTTGTGTGTTTCCCTTCAGAAATGGAGTTAAATCCCAGGCTCTGAATCTTCCTACACGCAAGACTTCATTTCAGGTAAGGGCAGTCAATTTTCAGCTCAAACAAACTACATCGTTCACCAAGCTCACAAGTTCCTCATCTTAACTGACAAGCATTGGATGTTAGAGGACCAGTGCTTTGTAACAGTTTCAGAAGCAGAGTTGGACTAGATATGATCCGTATGTATAGGAAACACGGTTCTTTTCTTCTGAGCACAGTCACGTTTCCTGCTGTATTAGAGACTCTAGAAAGAAAGAGCGTGCTTCTTGCTCTACAGCAGACTGTGATCTATGGATGAGAACTGTGTTGTGTGTTTCCCTTCAGAAATGGAGTTAAATACCAGGCTCTGTGTCTTCCTACAGGCAAGACTTCATTTCAGGTAAGGGCAGTCACTTTTCAGCTCAAACAAACTACATCGTTCAGAAGCTCACACGTTCCTCATCTAAACTGACAAGCATTGGATGTTAGAGGACCAGTGGTTTGCATCAGTTTCAGATGCAGAGTTGGACTAGATATGATCCATATTTTTAGAAAACACCGTTCATTTGTTCTCTGCACACATAATTTTCCTGCTGTCTTAGAGACACTAGAAAGCTAGAGGGTGCTTCTTGCTCTATAGCAGAGTGTGATCAATGATGAGAACTCTGTTGTGTGTTTCACTTCAGAAATGGAGTTAAATCCCTGTCTTTGAGTCTTCCTACAAGCAAGACTTGGTTTCAGGTAAGGGCAGTCAATTTTCAGCTCAAACGTACTACATCGTTCAGGAAGCTCACACGTTTCTCATCTTAACTGACAAGCATCGGATGTTAGAGGACCAGTGCTTTGTATCAGTTTCAGAAGCAGAGTTGGACTAGATATGATCCGTATGTGTAGGAAACACCGTTCTTTTGTTCTCAGCACACTCAAGTTTCGTGCTGTCTTAGAGACTCTAGAAAGCAAGAGCGTTCTTCTTGCTGTAAAGCAGAGTGTGAACAATGGATGAGAACTCTGCTGTGTGTTTCAACTCAGAAATGGAGTTAAATCCCAGGCTCTGAGTCTTCCTACAAGCAAAACATCTTTTCAGGTAAGGGCAGTCAATTTTCAACTCAAACAAACTACATCGTTCAGGAAGCTCACACGTTACTCATCTCAACTGACAAGCATCGGATGTTAGACAACCAGTGCTTTGTATCAGTTTCAGAAGCAGAGTTGGACTAGATATGATCCGTATGTGTAGGAAACACCGTTAATTTGTTCTCAGTACACTCACGTTTCCTGCTGTCTTAGAGATTTTAGAAAGCTAGCGTGCTTCTTGCTCTAAAGCAGAGTGTGATCAATGGATTAGAACTCTGTTGTGTGTTTCACTTCAGAAATGGAGTTAAATCCCTGGCTCTGAGTCTTCCTACAAGCAAGACTTCGTTTCAGTTAAGGGCAGTACTTTACAGCTCAAAAGAACTACATAGTTCAGGAAGCTCACACGTTTCTCATCATAACTGAGAAGCATTGGGTTTTAGAGGACCTTTGCTTTGTATCAATTTCAAGCAGAGTTGAACTAGATATAGTCCATATGTATAGGAAACACGGTTCTTTTCTTCTGAGCACACTCACGTTTCCTGCTGTATCAGAGACACTAGAAAGCAAGAGCGAGCTTCTTGCTCTAAAGCAGAGTGTGATCCATGGATGAGAACTGTGTTGTGTCTTTCCATTCAGAAATGGAGTTAAATCCCAGGCTCTGTGTCTTCCTACAAGCAAGACTTCGTTTCAGGTAAGGGCAGTCACTTTTCAGCTCAAGCGACCTACATCGTTCAGGAAGCTCACACGTTTCTCATCTTAACTGACAGGAATCTGATGTGAGACGACCATTGCTTTGTATCAGTTTGAGAAGCAGAATTGGACTAATATGGTCCGATTGTGTAAGAATCACCGTTCTTTGGTTCTCAGCACACTTGCGTTTCAGGCTGTCTTAGAGACTCTAGAAAGCTAGAGCTGGCTTCTTGCTCTAAAGCAGAGTGTGATCAATGGATGACAACTCTGCTGTGAGTTTCACTTCAGAAATGGAGTTAAATCCCAGGCTCTGAGTCTTCCTACAAGCAAGAGTTCATTTCAGGTAAGGGCAGTCACTTTTCAGCTCAAACAAACTACATCGTTCCCGAAGCTCACATGTTCCTCATCTTAACTGACAAGCATTGGATGTTAGAGGACCTTTGCTTTGTATCAAATTCAAGCAGAGTTGAACTAGATATGGTCCATATGTGTAGGAAACACCGTTCTTTTGTTCTGAGCACACTCTTGTTTCCTGCTGTATTAGAGACTCTGGAAAGCAAGAGCGTGTTTCTTGCTCTAAAGCAGAGTGTGAACAATGGATGAGAACTCTGCTGTGTGTTTCACTTCAGAAATGGAGTTAAATCCCTGGTTCTGAGTCTTACTACAAGCAAGACTTCGTTTCAGGTAAGGGCAGTCACTTTTCAACTCAAACGAACTATATCGTTCACGA
This sequence comes from Onychomys leucogaster, assembly GCA_949786385.1. Classification (NCBI taxonomy): domain Eukaryota; kingdom Metazoa; phylum Chordata; class Mammalia; order Rodentia; family Cricetidae; genus Onychomys; species Onychomys leucogaster. Next base: position 464,355 of record CATKUP010000146.1, on the reverse strand, counting down.
AGCTCACACGTTCCTCATCTGAACTGACAAGCATTGGATGTTAGAGGACCAGTGCTTTGTATCAGTTTCAGACGCAGGGTTAGACTAGATATGGTCCGTATGTGTAGGAAACACAGTTCTTTTGTTCTCAGCACACTCAAGTTTCGTGCTGTCTTAGAGAATCTAGAAAGCAAGAGCGTTCTTCTTGCTGTAAAGCAGAGTGTGAACAATGGATGAGAACTCTGCTGTGTGTTTCAACTCAGAAATGGAGTTAAATCCCAGGCTCTGAGTCTTCCTACAAGCAAGACATCTTTTCAGGTAAGGGCAGTCACTTTTCAGCTCAAACAAACTGCATCGTTCCCGAAGCTCACACGTTCCTCATATTAACTGACAAGCATTGGATGTTAGAGGACCAGTGCTTTGTATCAGTTTCAGAAGCAGAGTTGGACTAGATATGATCCGTATGTGTAGGAAACACCGTTCTTTTGTTCTGAGCACACTCTGGTTTCCTGCTGTATTAGAGACTCTGGAAAGCAAGAGCGTGTTTCTTGCTCTAAAGCAGAGTGTGAACAATGGATGAGAACTCTGCTGTGTGTTTCACTTCAGAAATGGAGTTAAATCTTTGGCTCTGAGTCTTACTACAAGCAAGACTTCGTTTCAGGTAAGGGCAGTCAATTTTCAACTCAAACAAACTACATCGTTCACGAAGCTCACACGATTCACATCTTAACTGACAAGCATCAGATGGTAGAGCACCAGTGATTTGCATCAGTTTCAGATGCAGTGTTGGACTAGATATGATCCGTATTTTTAGAAAACACCGTTCATTTGTTCTCAGCACACTCAAGTTTCCTGCTGTCTTAGAGACACTAGAAAGCTAGAGCGTGCTTCTTGCTCTATAGCAGAGTGTGATCAAGGATGAGATCTCTGTTGTGTTTCACTTCAGAAATGGAGTTAAATCCCAGTCTTTGAGTCTTCCTACAAGCAAGACTTCGTTTCAGGTAAGGGCAGTCACTTTTCAGCTCAAACGAACTATATCGTTCAGGAAGCTCACATGTTACTCATCTTAACTGACAAGCATCGGATGTTAGACAACCAGTGCTTTGTATCAGTTTCAGAAGCAGAGTTGGACTAGATATGATCCGTATGTGTAGGAAACACCGTTCATTTGTTCTCAGCACACTCAAGTTTCCTGCTGTCTAAGAGACTCTAGAAAGGTAAAGAGTGCTTCTTGCTCTAAAGCAGAGTGTGGGCAATTGATGAGAACTCTGCTGTTTGTTTCACTTCAGAAATGGAGTTAAATCCCTGGCTCTGAGTCTTCCTACAATCAAGACTTCATTTCAGGTAAGGGTATTTACTTTACAGCTCAAAGGATCTATATCATTCATGAAGCTCACACATTTCTCATCTTAATTGAGAAGCATTGGATGTTAGAGGACCTTTGCTTTGTATCAATTTCAACCAGTGTTGAACTAGATATTGTCCATATGTATAGGAAACACGGCTCTTTTCTTATGAGCACACTCACGTTTCCTGCTGTATTAGAGACTCTAGATAGCAAGAGCGTGCTTCTTGCTCAAAAGCAGAGTTTGATCCATGGATGAGAACTGTGTTGTGTGTTTCCCTTCAGAAATGGAGTTAAATCCCCGGATCTGAGTCTTGCTACAAGCAAGACTTCGTTTCAGGTAAGGGCAGTCACTTTTCAGCTCAAACGAACTACATTGTTCACAAAGCTCACACGTTTCTCATCTTAACTGACAAGCATCGGATGTTAAAGGACCATTGCTTTGTATCAGTTTCAGAAGCAGAGTTGGACTAGATATGGTCCGTATTTGTAGGAAACAGCGTTCTTTTGTTTTCAGCACACTAACGTTTCAGGCTGTCTTAGAGACTCTAGAAAGCTAGAGCTGGCTTCTTGCTCTAAAGCAGAGTGTGATCAAGGATGAGAACTCTGTTGTGTGTTTCACTTCAGAAATGGAGTTAAATCCTTGGCTCTGAGTCTTACTACAAGCAAGACTTCGTTTCAGGTAAGGGCAGTCAATTTTCAACTCAAACAAACTACATCGTTCACGAAGCTCACACGATTCTCATCTTAACTGACAAGCATCAGATGGTAGAGCACCAGTGCTTTGCATCAGTTTCAGATGCAGAGTTGGACTAGATATGATCCGTATTTTTAGAAAACACCGTTCATTTGTTCTAAGCACACTCAAGTTTCCTGCTGTATTAGAGACTCTAGAAAGAAAGAGCGGGCTTCTTGCTCTACAGCAGACTGTGATCAATGGATTAGAACTCTGTTGTGTGTTTCCCTTCAGAAATGGAGTAAAATCCCAGGCTCTGAGTCTTCCTACAAGCAAGAGTTCGTTTCAGGTAAGGGCAGTCACTTTACAGCTCAAAAGAACTACATAGTTCACGAAGCTCACACGTTCCTCATCTTCACTGACAAGCATTGGATGTTAGAGGACCTTTGCTTTGTATCAAATTCAAGCAGAGTTGAACTAGATATGGTCCGTATGTGTAGGAAACACATTTCTTTTCTTCTGAGCACACTCTGGTTTCCTGCTGTATTAGAGTCTCTAGAAAGTAAGAGCGTGCTTCTTGCTCTAAAGCAGAGTCTGTTCCATGGATGAGAACTGTGTTGTGTGTTTCCCTTCAGAAATGGAGTTAATTCCCATGCTCTGAATCTTCCTACACGCAAGACTTCATTTCAGGTAAGGGCAGTCAATTTTCAGCTCAAACAAACTACATCGTTCACCAAGCTCACAAGTTCCTCATCTTAACTGACAAGCATTGGATGTTAGAGGACCAGTGCTTTGTATCAGTTTCAGAAGCAGAGTTGGACTAGATATGATCCGTATGTATAGGAAACACGGTTCTTTTCTTCTGAGCACAGTCACGTTTCCTGCTGTATTAGAGACTCTAGAAAGAAAGAGCGTGCTTCTTGCTCTACAGCAGACTGTGATCTATGGATGAGAACTGTGTTGTGTGTTTCCCTTCAGAAATGGAGTTAAATACCAGGCTCTGTGTCTTCCTACAGGCAAGACTTCATTTCAGGTAAGGGCAGTCACTTTTCAGCTCAAACAAACTACATCGTTCAGAAGCTCACACGTTCCTCATCTAAACTGACAAGCATTGGATGTTAGAGGACCAGTGGTTTGCATCAGTTTCAGATGCAGAGTTGGACTAGATATGATCCATATTTTTAGAAAACACCGTTCATTTGTTCTCTGCACACATAATTTTCCTGCTGTCTTAGAGACACTAGAAAGCTAGAGCGTGCTTCTTGCTCTATAGCAGAGTGTGATCAATGATGAGAACTCTGTTGTGTGTTTCACTTCAGAAATGGAGTTAAATCCCTGTCTTTGAGTCTTCCTACAAGCAAGACTTGGTTTCAGGTAAGGGCAGTCAATTTTCAGCTCAAACGAACTACATCGTTCAGGAAGCTCACACGTTTCTCATCTTAACTGACAAGCATCGGATGTTAGAGGACCAGTGCTTTGTATCAGTTTCAGAAGCAGAGTTGGACTAGATATGATCCGTATGTGTAGGAAACACCGTTCTTTTGTTCTCAGCACACTCAAGTTTCGTGCTGTCTTAGAGACTCTAGAAAGCAAGAGCGTTCTTCTTGCTGTAAAGCAGAGTGTGAACAATGGATGAGAACTCTGCTGTGTGTTTCAACTCAGAAATGGAGTTAAATCCCAGGCTCTGAGTCTTCCTACAAGCAAAACATCTTTTCAGGTAAGGGCAGTCAATTTTCAACTCAAACAAACTACATCGTTCAGGAAGCTCACACGTTACTCATCTTAACTGACAAGCATCGGATGTTAGACAACCAGTGCTTTGTATCAGTTTCAGAAGCAGAGTTGGACTAGATATGATCCGTATGTGTAGGAAACACCGTTAATTTGTTCTCAGTACACTCACGTTTCCTGCTGTCTTAGAGATTTTAGAAAGCTAGCGTGCTTCTTGCTCTAAAGCAGAGTGTGATCAATGGATTAGAACTCTGTTGTGTGTTTCACTTCAGAAATGGAGTTAAATCCCTGGCTCTGAGTCTTCCTACAAGCAAGACTTCGTTTCAGTTAAGGGCAGTACTTTACAGCTCAAAAGAACTACATAGTTCAGGAAGCTCACACGTTTCTCATCATAACTGAGAAGCATTGGGTTTTAGAGGACCTTTGCTTTGTATCAATTTCAAGCAGAGTTGAACTAGATATAGTCCATATGTATAGGAAACACGGTTCTTTTCTTCTGAGCACACTCACGTTTCCTGCTGTATCAGAGACACTAGAAAGCAAGAGCGAGCTTCTGGCTCTAAAGCAGAGTGTGATCCATGGATGAGAACTGTGTTGTGTCTTTCCATTCAGAAATGGAGTTAAATCCCAGGCTCTGTGTCTTCCTACAAGCAAGACTTCGTTTCAGGTAAGGGCAGTCACTTTTCAGCTCAAGCGACCTACATCGTTCAGGAAGCTCACACGTTTCTCATCTTAACTGACAGGAATCTGATGTGAGACGACCATTGCTTTGTATCAGTTTGAGAAGCAGAATTGGACTAATATGGTCCGATTGTGTAAGAATCACCGTTCTTTGGTTCTCAGCACACTCACGTTTCATGCTGTCTTAGAGACTCTAGAAAGCTAGAGCTTGCTTCTTGCTCTAAAGCAGAGTGTGATCAATGGATGAGAATTCTGCTGTGTTTCACTTCACAAATGGAGTTAAATCCCCGGATCTGAGTCTTGCTACAAGCAAGACTTCGTTTCAGGTAAGGGCAGTCATTTTTCAGCTCAAATGAACTACATTGTTCACAAAGCTCACACGTTCCTCATCTTAACTGACAAGCATAGGATGTTAGAGGACCAGTGCTTTGTATCAGTTTCAGAAGCAGAGTTGGACTAGATATGATCTGTATGTGTAGGAAACACCGTTCATTTTTTCTCAGCACAATCAAGTTTCCTGCTGTACTAGAGACTCTAGAAAGGTAAAGCGTGCTTCTTGCTCTAAAGCAGAGTGTGGGCAATTGATGAGAACTCTGCTGTGTGTTTCACTTCAGAAATGGAGTTAAATCCCTGGCTCTGAGTCGTCCTACAAGCAAGACTTCATTTCAGGTAAGGGCATTTACTATACAGCTCAAAGGATCTATATCGTTCACGAAGCTCACACATTTCTCATCATAACTGAGAAGCATTGGATGTTAGAGGACCTTTGCTTTGTATCAATTTCAAGCAGTGTTGAACTAGATATTGTCCCTATGTATAGGAAACAGGGCTCGTTTCTTATGAGCACACTCACGTTTCCTGCTGTATTAGAGACTCTGGAAAGCAAGAGCGTGTTTCTTGCTCTAAAGCAGAGTGTGAACAATGGATGAGGACTCTGCTGTGTTTTTCACTTCAGAAATGGAGTTAAATCCCTGGCTCTGAGTCTTACTACAAGCAAGACTTCGTTTCAGGTAAGGGCAGTCACTTTTCAACTCAAACGAACTATATCGTTCACGAAGCTCACACGTTCCTCATCTTAACTGACAAGCATTGGAAGTTAGAGGACCAGTGCTTTGTATCAGTTTCAGAAGCAGTGTTAGACTAGATATGGTCCGTATGTGTAGGAAACACAGTTCTTTTGGTCTCATCACACTCAAGTTTCGTGCTGTCTTAGAGACTCTAGAAAGCAAGAGCGTGCTTCGTGCTGTAAAGCAGAGTGTGAACAATGGATGAGAACTCTGCTGTGTGTTTCACCTCAGAAATGGAGTTAAATCCCAGGCTCTGAGTCTTCCTACCAGCAAGACTTCGTTTCAAGTAAGGGCAGTCACTTTTCAACTCAAACGAACTATATCGTTCATGAAGCTCACATGTTCCTCATCTTAACTGACAAGCATTGGACGTTAGAGGACCTTTGCTTTGTATCAAATTCAAGCAGAGTTGAACTAGATATGGTCCGTATGTATAGGAAACACATTTCTTTTCTTCTGAGCACACTCACGTTTCCTGCTGTCTTAGAGATTTTAGAAAGCTAGAGCGTGCTTCTTGCTCTAAAGCAGAGTGTGATCAATGGATGAGAACTCTGTTGTGTGTTTCACTTCAGAAATGGAGTTGTATCCCTGGATCTGAATCTTCCTACAAGCAAGACTTCGTTTCAGGTAAGGGCAGTTACTTTACAGCTCAAAAGAACTACATAGTTCACGAAGCTCACACGTTTCTCATCTTAACTGAGTAGCATTGGGTGTTAGAGGACCTTTGCTTTGTATGAAATTCAAGCAGAGTTGAACTAGATATGGTCCGTATGTATAGGAAACACATTTCTTTTCTTCTGAGCACACTCACGTTTTCTTCTGTCTTAGAGACTCTAGAAAGCAAGAGCGTGCTTCTTGCTCTACAGCAGACTGTGATCCATGGATGAGAACTGTGTTGTGTGTTTCCCTTCAGAAATGGAGTTTAATCCCAGGCTCTGTGACTTCCTACAGGCAAGACTTCATTTCAGGTAAGGGTAGTCACTTTTCAGCTCAAACAAACTACATCATTCAGAAGCTCACACGTTCCTCATCTGAACTGACAAGCATTGGATGTTAGAGGACCAGTGGTTTGCATCAGTTTCAGATGCAGAGTTCGACTAGATATGATCCGTATTTTTAGAAAACACCGTTCATTTGTTCTCAGCACACTCAATTTTCCTGCTGTCTTAGAGACACTAGAAAGCTAGAGCGTGCTTCTTGCTCTATAGCAGAGTGTGATCAAGGATGAGAACTCTGTTGTGTGTTTCACTTCACAAATGGAGTTAAATCCCAGTCTTTGAGTCTTCCTACAAGCAAGACTTCGTTTCAGGTAAGGGCAGTCAATTTTCAGCTCAAACGAACTACATCGTTCAGGAAGCTCACACGTTTCTCATCTTAACTGACAAGCATCGGATGTTAGAGGACCAGTGCTTTGTATCAGTTTCAGAAGCAGAGTTGGACTAGATATGATCCGTATGTGTAGGAAACACCGTTCTTTTGTTCTGAGCACACTCTGGTTTCCTGCTGTATTAGAGACTCTGGAAAGCAAGAGCGTGTTTCTTGCTCTAAAGCAGAGTGTGAACAATGGATGAGAAATCTGCTGTGTGTTTCACTTCAGAAATGGAGTTAAATCCCTGGCTCTGAGTCTTACTACAAGCAAGACTTCGTTTCAGGTAAGGGCAGTCACTTTTCAACTCAAACGAACTATATCGTTCACGAAGCTCACACGTTCCTCACCTTACTGACAAGCATTGGATGTTAGAAGACCAGTGCTTTGTATCAGTTTCAGAAGCAGGTTAGACTAGATATGGTCCGTATGTGTAGGAAACACAGTTCTTTTGTTCTCATCACACTCAAGTTTCGTGCTGTCTTAGAGATTCTAGAAAGCAAGAGCGTTCTTCTTGCTGTAAAGCAGAGTGTGAACAATGGATGAGAACTCTGCTGTGTGTTTCAACTCAGAAATGGAGTTAAATCCCAGGCTCTGAGTCTTCCTACAAGCAAGACATCTTTTCAGGTAAGGGCAGTCAATTTTCAACTCAAACAAACTACATCGTTCAGGAAGCTCACACGTTACTCATCTTAACTGACAAGCATTGGATGTTAGACAACCAGTGCTTTGTATCAGTTTCAGAAGCAGAGTTGGACTAGATATGATACGTATGTGTAGGAAACACCGTTAATTTGTTCTCAGTACACTCACGTTTCCTGCTATCTTATAGATTTTAGAAAGCTAGAGCGTGCTTCTTGCTCTAAAGCAGAGTGTGATCAATGGATGAGAACTCTGTTGTGTGTTTCACTTCAGAAATGGAGTTAAATCCCAGGCTCTGAGTCTTCCTACAAGCAAGAGTTCGTTTCAGGTAAGGGCAGTCACTTTACAGCTCAAAAGAACTACATAGTTCACGAAGCTCACACGTTCCTCATCTTAACTGACAAGCATTGGATGTTAGAGGACCTATGCTTTGTATCAAATTCAAGCAGAGTTGAACTAGATATGGTCCGTATGTGTAGGAAACACATTTCTTTTCTTCTGAGCACACTCTGGTTTCCTGCTGTATTAGAGACTCTAGAAAGTAAGAGCGTGCTTCTTGCTCTAAAGCAGAGTGTGATCCATGGATGAGAACTGTGTTGTGTGTTTCCCTTCAGAAATGGAGTTAAATCCCAGGCTCTGTGTCTTCCTACATGCAAGACTTCATTTCAGGTAAGGGCAGTCACTTTTCAGCTCAAACAAACTACATCGTTCACCAAGCTCACAAGTTCCTCATCTTAACTGACAAGCATTGGATGTTAGAGGACCAGTGCTTTGTATCAGTTTCAGAAGCAGAGTTGGACTAGATATGATCCGTATGTATAGGAAACACGGTTCTTTTCTTCTGAGCACACTCACTTTTCCTGCTGTATTAGAGACTCTAGAAAGAAAGAGCGTGCTTCTTGCTCTAAAGCAGAGTGTGATCCATGGATGAGAACTGTGTTGTGTGTTTCCCTTCAGAAATGGAGTTAAATCCCAGGCTCTGTGTCTTCCTACACGCAAGACTTCATTTCAGGTAAGGGCAGTCACTTTTCAGCTCAAACAAACTTCATCGTTCACCAAGCTCACAAGTTCCTCATCTTAACTGACAAGCATTGGATGTTAGAGGACCAGTGCTTTGTATCAGTTTCAGAAGCAGAGTTGGACTAGATATGATCCGTATGTGTAGGAAACACCGTTAATTTGTTCTCAGTACACTCACGTTTCCTACTGTCTTATAGATTTTAGAAAGCTAGAGCGTGCTTCTTGCTCTATAGCAGAGTGTGATCAATGGATGAGAACTCTGTTGTGTGTTTCACTTCAGAAATGGAGTTAAATCCCAGGCTCTGAGTCTTCCTACAAGCAAGAGTTCGTTTCAGGTAAGGGCAGTCACTTTACAGCTCAAAAGAACTACATAGTTCACGAAGCTCACACGTTCCTCATCTTAACTGACAAGCATTGGATGTTAGAGGACCTTTGCTTTGTATCAAATTCAAGCAGAGTTGAAATAGATATGGTCCGTATGTGTAGGAAACACATTTCTTTTCTTCTGAGCACACTCTGGTTTCCTGCTGTATTAGAGACTCTAGAAAGTAAGAGCGTGCTTCTTGCTCTAAAGCAGAGTGTGATCCATGGATGAGAACTGTGTTGTGTGTTTCCCTTCAGAAATGGAGTTAAATCCCAGGCTCTGTGTCTTCCTACACGCAAGACTTCATTTCAGGTAAGGGCAGTCACTTTTCAGCTCAAACAAACTTCATCGTTCACCAAGCTCACAAGTTCCTCATCTTAACTGACAAGCATTGGATGTTAGAGGACCAGTGCTTTGTATCAGTTTCAGAAGCAGAGTTGGACTAGATATGATCCGTATGTGTAGGAAACACCGTTAATTTGTTCTCAGTACACTCACGTTTCCTACTGTCTTATAGATTTTAGAAAGCTAGAGCGTGCTTCTTGCTCTATAGCAGAGTGTGATCAATGGATGAGAACTCTGTTGTGTGTTTCACTTCAGAAATGGAGTTAAATCCCAGGCTCTGAGTCTTCCTACAAGCAAGAGTTCGTTTCAGGTAAGGGCAGTCACTTTACAGCTCAAAAGAACTACATAGTTCACGAAGCTCACACGTTCCTCATCTTAACTGACAAGCATTGGATGTTAGAGGACCTTTGCTTTGTATCAAATTCAAGCAGAGTTGAAATAGATATGGTCCGTATGTGTAGGAAACACATTTCTTTTCTTCTGAGCACACTCTGGTTTCCTGCTGTATTAGAGACTCTAGAAAGTAAGAGCGTGCTTCTTGCTCTAAAGCAGAGTGTGATCCATGGATGAGAACTGTGTTGTGTGTTTCCCTTCAGAAATGGAGTTAAATCCCAGGCTCTGTGTCTTCCTACACGCAAGACTTCATTTCAGGTAAGGGCAGTCACTTTTAAGCTCAAACAAACTACATCGTTCACCAAGCTCACAAGTTCCTCATCTTAACTGACAAGCATTGGATGTTAGAGGACCAGTGCTTTGTATCAGTTTCAGAAGCAGAGTTGGACTAGATATGATCCGTATGTATAGGAAACACGGTTCTTTTCTTGTGAGCACACTCACGTTTCCTGCTGTATTAGAGACTCTAGAAAGAAAGAGCGTGCTTCTTGCTCTACAGCAGACTGTGATCCATGGATGAGAACTGTGTTGTGTGTTTCCCTTCAGAAATGGAGTTAAATCCCAGGCTCTGTGTCTTCCTACAGGCAAGACTTCATTTCAGGTAAGGGCAGTCACTTTTCAACTCAAACGAACTATATCGTTCACGAAGCTCACACGTTCCTCATCTTAACTGACAAGCATTGGATGTTAGAGGACCAGTGCTTTGTATCAGTTTCAGACGCAGGGTTAGACTAGATATGGTCCGTATGTGTAGGAAACACAGTTCTTTTGTTCTCAGCACACTCAAGTTTCGTGCTGTCTTAGAGACTCTAGAAAGCAAGCGCGTTCTTCTTGCTGTAAAGCAGAGTGTGAACAATGGATGAGAACTCTGCTGTGTGTTTCAACTCAGAAATGGAGTAAAATCCCAGGCTCTGAGTCTTCCTACAAGCAAGACATCTTTTCAAGTAAGGGCAGTCAATTTTCAACTCAAACAAACTACATCGTTCAGGAAGCTCACACGTTACTCATCTTAACTGACAAGCATCGGATGTTAGACAACCAGTGCTTTGTATCAGTTTCAGAAGCAGAGTTGGACTAGATATGATCCGTATGTGTAGGAAACACCGTTAATTTGTTCTCAGTACACTCACGTTTCCTGCTGTCTTAGAGATTTTAGAAAGCTAGCGTGCTTCTTGCTCTAAAGCAGAGTGTGATCAATGGATTAGAACTCTGTTGTGTGTTTCACTTCAGAAATGGAGTTAAATCCCTGGCTCTGAGTCTTCCTACAAGCAAGACTTCGTTTCAGGTAAGGGCAGTACTTTACAGCTCAAAAGAACTACATAGTTCAGGAAGCTCACACGTTTCTCATCATAACTGAGAAGCATTGGGTTTTAGAGGACCTTTGCTTTGTATCAATTTCAAGCAGAGTTGAACTAGATATAGTCCATATGTATAGGAAACACGGTTCTTTTCTTCTGAGCACACTCACGTTTCCTGCTGTATCAGAGACTCTAGAAAGCAAGAGCGAGCTTCTTGCTCTAAAGCAGAGTGTGATCCATGGATGAGAACTGTGTTGTGTCTTTCCATTCAGAAATGGAGTTAAATCCCAGGCTCTGTGTCTTCCTACAAGCAAGACTTCGTTTCAGGTAAGGGCAGTCACTTTTCAGCTCAAGCGACCTACATCGTTCAGGAAGTTCACACGTTTCTCATCTTAACTGACAGGAATCTGATGTTAGACGACCATTGCTTTGTATCAGTTTGAGAAGCAGAATTGGACTAATATGGTCCGATTGTGTAAGAATCACCGTTCTTTGGTTCTCAGCACACTCACGTTTCATGCTGTCTTAGAGACTCTAGAAAGCTAGAGCTTGCTTCTTGCTCTAAAGCAGAGTGTGATCAATGGATGAGAATTCTGCTGTGTTTCACTTCACAAATGGAGTTAAATCCCCGGATCTGAGTCTTGCTACAAGCAAGACTTCGTTTCAGGTAAGGGCTGTCACTTTTCAGCTCAAACGAACTACATTGTTCACCAAGCTCACACGTTCCTCATCTTAACTGACAAGCATAGGATGTTAGAGGACCAGTGCTTTGTATCAGTTTCAGAAGCAGAGTTGGACTAGATATGATCCGTATGTGTAGGAAACACCGTTCATTTGTTCTCAGCACACTCAAGTTTCCTGCTGTACTAGAGACTCTAGAAAGGTAAAGCGTGCTTCTTGCTCTAAAGCAGAGTGTGGGCAATTGATGAGAACTCTGCTGTGTGTTTCACTTCAGAAATGGAGTTAAATCCCTGGCTCTGAGTCGTCCTACAAGCAAGACTTCATTTCAGGTAAGGGCATTTACTTTACAGCTCAAAGGATCTATATCGTTCACGAAGCTCACACATTTCTCATCATAACTGAGAAGCATTGGATGTTAGAGGACCTTTGCTTTGTATCAATTTCAAGCAGTGTTGAACTAGATATTGTCCCTATTAATAGGAAACAGGGCTCGTTTCTTATGAGCACACTCACGTTTCCTGCTGTATTAGAGACTCTAGAAAGCAAGAGCGTGCTTCTTGTTCTAAAGCAGAGTGTGATCCATGGATGAGAACTGTGTTGTGTGTTTCCCTACAGAAATGGAGTTAAATCCCAGGATCTGTGTCTTCCTACAAGCAAGACTTCATTTCAGGTAAGGGCACTCACTTTTCAGCTCAAACGAACTACATCCTTCAGGAAGCTCACACGTTTCTCCTCTTAACGGACAAGCATCGGATGTTAGAGGACCATTGCTTTGAATCAGTTTCAGAAGCAGAGTTGGACTAGATATGGTCCGTATGTATAGGAAACACCGTTCTTTTGTTCTGAGCACACTCTGGTTTCCTGCTGTATTAGAGACTCTGGAAAGCAAGAGCGTGTTTCTTGCTCTAAAGCAGAGTGTGAACAATGGATGAGAACTCTGCTGTGTTTTTCACTTCAGAAATGGAGTTAAATCCCTGGCTCTGAGTCTTACTACAAGCAAGACTTCGTTTCAGGTAAGGGCAGTCACTTTTCAACTCAAACGAACTATATCGTTCACGAAGCTCACACGTTCCTCATCTTAACTGACAAGCATTGGAAGTTAGAGGACCAGTGCTTTGTATCAGTTTCAGAAGCAGGGTTAGACTAGATATGGTCCGTATGTGTAGGAAACACAGTTCTTTTGGTCTCATCACACTGAAGTTTCGTGCTGTCTTAGAGACTCTAGAAAGCAAGAGCGTGCTTCTTGCTGTAAAGCAGAGTGTGAACAATGGATGAGAACTCTGCTGTGTGTTTCACCTCAGAAATGGAGTTAAATCCCAGGCTCTGAGTCTTCCTACAATCAAGACATCTTTTCAGGTAATGGCAGTCAATTTTCAACTCAAACAAACTACATCATTCAGGAAGCTCATACTTTACTCATCTTAACTGACAAGCATCGGATGTTAGACAACCAGTGCTTTGTATCAGTTTCAGTAGCAGAGTTGGAGTAGATATGATCCGTATGTGTAGGAAACACCGTTAATTTGTTCTCAGTACACTCACGTTTCCTGCTGTCAAAGAGATTTTAGAAAGCTAGTGTGCTTCTTGCTCTAAAGCAGAGTGTGATCAATGGATGAGAACTCTGTTGTGTCTTTCCATTCAGAAATGGAGTTAAATCCCAGGCTCTGTGTCTTCCTACAAGCAAGACTTCGTTTCAGGTAAGGGCAGTCACTTTTCAGCTCAAGCGACCTATATCGTTCAGGAAGCTCACACGTTTCTCATCTTAACTGACAGGAATCTGATGTTAGACGACCATTGCTTTGTATCAGTTTGAGAAGCAGAATTGGACTAATATGGTCCGATTGTGTAAGAATCACCGTTCTTTGGTTCTCAGCACAGTCACGTTTCATGCTGTCTTAGAGACTCTAGAAAGCTAGAGCTTGCTTCTTGCTCTAAAGCAGAGTGTGATCAATGGATGAGAATTCTGCTGTGTTTCACTTCACAAATGGAGTTAAATCCCCGGATCTGAGTCTTGCTACAAGCAAGACTTCGTTTCAGGTAAGGGCAGTCCCTTTTCAGCTCAAATGAACTACATTGTTCACAAAGCTCACACGTTTCTCATCTTAACTGACAAGCATCGGATGTTAGAGGACCATTGCTTTGTATCAGTTTCAGAAGCAGAGTTGGACTAGATATGGTCCGTATTTGTAGGAAACACCGTTCTTTTGTTCTCAGCACACTAATGTTTCAGGCTGTCTTAGAGACTCTAGAAAGCTAGAGCAGGCTTCTTGCTCTAAAGCAGAGTGTGATGAATGATGAGAACTCTGCTGTGAGTTTCACTTCAGAAATGGAGTTAAATCCCAGGCTCTGAGTCTTCCTACAAGCAAGACTTCGTTTCAGGTAAGGGCAGTTACTTTTCAGCTCAAACGAACTATATCGTTCAGGAAGCTCACACGTTACTCTTCTTAACTGACAAGCATCGGATGTTAGACAACCAGTGCTTTGTATCAGTTTCAGAAGCAGAGTTGGACTAGATATGATCCGTATGTGTAGGAAACACCGTTCATTTGTTCTCAGCACACTCAAGTTTCCTGCTGTCTAAGAGACTCTAGAAAGGTAAAGCGTGCTTCTTGCTCTAAAGCAGAGTGTGGGCAATTGATGAGAACTCTGCTGTTTGTTTCACTTCAGAAATGGAGTTAAATCCCTGGCTCTGAGTCTTCCTACAATCAAGACTTCATTTCAGGTAAGGTTATTTACTTTACAGCTCAAAGGATCTATATCATTCATGAAGCTCACACATTTCTCATCTTAATTGAGAAGCATTGGATGTTAGAGGACCTTTGCTTTGTATCAATTTCAAGCAGTGTTGAACTACATATTGTCCATATGTATAGGGAACACGGCTCTTTTCTTATGAGCACACTCACGTTTCCTGCTGTATTAGAGATTCTAGATAGCAAGAGCGTGCTTCTTGCTCAAAAGCAGAGTGTGATCCATGGATGAGAACTGTGTTGTGTGTTTCCCTTCAGAAATGGAGTTAAATCCCAGGCTCTGTTTCTTCCTACAAGCAAGACTTCATTTCAGGTAAGGGTAGTCACTTTTCAGCTCAAACGAACTACATCGTTCTTGAAGCTCACACGTTTCTCAACTTAACTGACAAGCATCGGATGTTAGAGGACCATTGCTTTGTATCAGTTTGAGAAGCAGAGTTGGACTAGATATGGTCCGTATTTGTAGGAAACACCATTCTTTTGTTCTCAGCACACTCACGTTTCAGGCTGTCTTAGAGACTCTAGAAAGCTAGAGCTGGCTTCTTGCTCTAAAGCAGAGTGTGATCAATGGATGAGAACTCTGCTGTGAGTTTCACTTCAGTAATGGAGTTAAATCCCAGGCTCTGAGTCTTACTACAAGCAAGACTTCGTTTCAGGTAAGGGCAGTCACCTTTCAGCTCAAACAAACTACATCGTTCCTGAAGCTCACACGTTCCTCATATTAACTGACAAGCATTGGATGTTAGAGGACCAGTGCTTTGTATCAGTTTCAGAGGCAGAGTTGGACTAGATATGATCCGTATGTGTAGGAAACACCGTTCTTTTGTTCTGAGCACACTCTGGTTTCCTGCTGTATTAGAGACTCTGGAAAGCAAGAGCGTGTTTCTTGCTCTAAAGCAGAGTGTGAACAATGGATGAGAACTCTGCTATGTGTTTCACTTCAGAAATGGAGTTAAATCCCTGGCTCTGAGTCTTACTACAAGCAAGACTTCGTTTCAGGTAAGGGCAGTCACTTTTCAACTCAAAAAAACTATATCGTTCAGGAAGCTCACACGGTTCTCATCTTAACTGACATGCACTGGGTGTTAGAGGACCAGTGCTTTGCATCAGTTTCAGAAACAGAGTTGGACTAGATATGATCCCTATGTGTAGGAACACCGTTCATTTGTTCTCAGCACACACAATTTTCCTGCTCTCTTAGAGACTCTAGAAAGCTAGAGCGTGCTTCTTGCTCTAAAGCAGAGTTTGATAAATGGATGAGAACTCTGCTGTGTGTTTCATTTCAGAAATGGAGATAAATCCCAGGCTCTGAGTCTTCCTACAAGCAAGACTTCGTTTCAGATAAGGGCAGTTACTTTACAGCTCAAACGAACTACATAGTTCACGATGCTCACATGATTCTCATCTTAACTGAGAAGCATTGGATGCTAGAGGACCATTTCTTTGTATCAATTTCAAGCAGAGTTGAACTAGATATGGTCTGTATGTAATGAAACACGGTTCTTTTCTTCTGAGCACACTCACGTTTCCTGCTGTATTAGAGACTCTAGAAAAAAAGAGCGTGCTTCTTGCTCTAAAGCAGAGTGCGATCCATGGATGAGAACTGTGTTGTGTGTTACCTTTTAGAAAGGGAATTAAATCCCAGGCTCTGTGTCTTCCTACAAGCAAGACTTCGTTTCAGGTATGGGCAGTTACTTTTTAGCTGAAACGAACTACATCGTTAGGGAAGCACAAACGTTTCTCATCTTAACTGACAAGCATTGGATGTTAGAGGACCAGTGCTTTGTATCAGTTTCAGAAGCAGATTTGGACTAGATATGATCCGTATGTGTAGGAAACACCGTTCATTTGTATTCAGCACACTCACGTTTCCGGCTGTCTTAGAGATTTTAGAAAGCTAGAGCGTGCTTCAGCTCTAAAGCAGAGTGTGATCAATGGATGAGAACTCTGCTGTGAGTTTCACTTCAGAAATGGAGTTAAATCCCAGGCTCTGAGTCTTCCTACAAGCAAGAGTTCGTTTCAGGTAAGGGCAGTCACTTTTCTGCTCAAACAAACTACATCGTTCCCAAAGCTCACACGTTCCTCATCTTAACTGACAAGCATTGGATGTTAGAGGACCAGTGCTTTGTATCAGTTTCAGAAGCAGAGTTGGACTAGATATGATCCGTATGTGTAGGAAACACCGTTCTTTTGTTCTGAGCACACTCTGGTTTCCTGCTGTATTAGAGACTCTAGAAAGCAAGAGCGTGTTTTTTGCTCTAAAGCAGAGTGTCAACAATGGATGAGAACTCTGCTGTGTGCTTCACTTCAGAAATGGAGTTAAATCCCTGGCTCTGAGTCTTCCTACAAACAAGACTTCGTTTCAAGTAAGGGCAGTCACTTTTCAACTCAAACGAACTATATCGTTCACGAAGCTCACACGTTCCTCATCTTAACTGACAAGCATTGGAAGTTAGAGGACCAGTGCTTTGTATCAGTTTCAGAAGCAGGGTTAGACTAGATATGGTCCGTATGTGTAGGAAACACAGTTCTTTTGGTCTCATCACACTCAAGTTTCGTGCTGTCTTAGAGACTCTAGAAAGCAAGAGCGTGCTTCTTGCTGTAAAGCAGAGTGTGAACAATGGATGAGAACTCTGCTGTGTGTTTCACCTCAGAAATGGAGTTAAATCCCAGGCTCTGAGTCTTCCTACAATCAAGACATCTTTTCAGGTAATGGCAGTCAATTTTCAACTCAAACAAACTACATCATTCAGGAAGCTCATACTTTACTCATCTTAACTGACAAGCATCGGATGTTAGACAACCAGTGCTTTGTATCAGTTTCAGTAGCAGAGTTGGAGTAGATATGATCCGTATGTGTAGGAAACACCGTTAATTTGTTCTCAGTACACTCACGTTTCCTGCTGTCAAAGAGATTTTAGAAAGCTAGTGTGCTTCTTGCTCTAAAGCAGAGTGTGATCAATGGATGAGAACTCTGTTGTGTCTTTCCATTCAGAAATGGAGTTAAATCCCAGGCTCTGTGTCTTCCTACAAGCAAGACTTCGTTTCAGGTAAGGGCAGTCACTTTTCAGCTCAAGCGACCTATATCGTTCAGGAAGCTCACACGTTTCTCATCTTAACTGACAGGAATCTGATGTTAGACGACCATTGCTTTGTATCAGTTTGAGAAGCAGAATTGGACTAATATGGTCCGATTGTGTAAGAATCACCGTTCTTTGGTTCTCAGCACAGTCACGTTTCATGCTGTCTTAGAGACTCTAGAAAGCTAGAGCTTGCTTCTTGCTCTAAAGCAGAGTGTGATCAATGGATGAGAATTCTGCTGTGTTTCACTTCACAAATGGAGTTAAATCCCCGGATCTGAGTCTTGCTACAAGCAAGACTTCGTTTCAGGTAAGGGCAGTCCCTTTTCAGCTCAAATGAACTACATTGTTCACAAAGCTCACACGTTTCTCATCTTAACTGACAAGCATCGGATGTTAGAGGACCATTGCTTTGTATCAGTTTCAGAAGCAGAGTTGGACTAGATATGGTCCGTATTTGTAGGAAACACCGTTCTTTTGTTCTCAGCACACTAATGTTTCAGGCTGTCTTAGAGACTCTAGAAAGCTAGAGCAGGCTTCTTGCTCTAAAGCAGAGTGTGATGAATGATGAGAACTCTGCTGTGAGTTTCACTTCAGAAATGGAGTTAAATCCCAGGCTCTGAGTCTTCCTACAAGCAAGACTTCGTTTCAGGTAAGGGCAGTTACTTTTCAGCTCAAACGAACTATATCGTTCAGGAAGCTCACACGTTACTCTTCTTAACTGACAAGCATCGGATGTTAGACAACCAGTGCTTTGTATCAGTTTCAGAAGCAGAGTTGGACTAGATATGATCCGTATGTGTAGGAAACACCGTTCATTTGTTCTCAGCACACTCAAGTTTCCTGCTGTCTAAGAGACTCTAGAAAGGTAAAGCGTGCTTCTTGCTCTAAAGCAGAGTGTGGGCAATTGATGAGAACTCTGCTGTTTGTTTCACTTCAGAAATGGAGTTAAATCCCTGGCTCTGAGTCTTCCTACAATCAAGACTTCATTTCAGGTAAGGTTATTTACTTTACAGCTCAAAGGATCTATATCATTCATGAAGCTCACACATTTCTCATCTTAATTGAGAAGCATTGGATGTTAGAGGACCTTTGCTTTGTATCAATTTCAAGCAGTGTTGAACTACATATTGTCCATATGTATAGGGAACACGGCTCTTTTCTTATGAGCACACTCACGTTTCCTGCTGTATTAGAGATTCTAGATAGCAAGAGCGTGCTTCTTGCTCAAAAGCAGAGTGTGATCCATGGATGAGAACTGTGTTGTGTGTTTCCCTTCAGAAATGGAGTTAAATCCCAGGCTCTGTTTCTTCCTACAAGCAAGACTTCATTTCAGGTAAGGGTAGTCACTTTTCAGCTCAAACGAACTACATCGTTCTTGAAGCTCACACGTTTCTCAACTTAACTGACAAGCATCGGATGTTAGAGGACCATTGCTTTGTATCAGTTTGAGAAGCAGAGTTGGACTAGATATGGTCCGTATTTGTAGGAAACACCATTCTTTTGTTCTCAGCACACTCACGTTTCAGGCTGTCTTAGAGACTCTAGAAAGCTAGAGCTGGCTTCTTGCTCTAAAGCAGAGTGTGATCAATGGATGAGAACTCTGCTGTGAGTTTCACTTCAGTAATGGAGTTAAATCCCAGGCTCTGAGTCTTACTACAAGCAAGACTTCGTTTCAGGTAAGGGCAGTCACCTTTCAGCTCAAACAAACTACATCGTTCCTGAAGCTCACACGTTCCTCATATTAACTGACAAGCATTGGATGTTAGAGGACCAGTGCTTTGTATCAGTTTCAGAGGCAGAGTTGGACTAGATATGATCCGTATGTGTAGGAAACACCGTTCTTTTGTTCTGAGCACACTCTGGTTTCCTGCTGTATTAGAGACTCTGGAAAGCAAGAGCGTGTTTCTTGCTCTAAAGCAGAGTGTGAACAATGGATGAGAACTCTGCTATGTGTTTCACTTCAGAAATGGAGTTAAATCCCTGGCTCTGAGTCTTACTACAAGCAAGACTTCGTTTCAGGTAAGGGCAGTCACTTTTCAACTCAAAAAAACTATATCGTTCAGGAAGCTCACACGGTTCTCATCTTAACTGACATGCACTGGGTGTTAGAGGACCAGTGCTTTGCATCAGTTTCAGAAACAGAGTTGGACTAGATATGATCCCTATGTGTAGGAACACCGTTCATTTGTTCTCAGCACACACAATTTTCCTGCTCTCTTAGAGACTCTAGAAAGCTAGAGCGTGCTTCTTGCTCTAAAGCAGAGTTTGATAAATGGATGAGAACTCTGCTGTGTGTTTCATTTCAGAAATGGAGATAAATCCCAGGCTCTGAGTCTTCCTACAAGCAAGACTTCGTTTCAGATAAGGGCAGTTACTTTACAGCTCAAACGAACTACATAGTTCACGATGCTCACATGATTCTCATCTTAACTGAGAAGCATTGGATGCTAGAGGACCATTTCTTTGTATCAATTTCAAGCAGAGTTGAACTAGATATGGTCTGTATGTAATGAAACACGGTTCTTTTCTTCTGAGCACACTCACGTTTCCTGCTGTATTAGAGACTCTAGAAAAAAAGAGCGTGCTTCTTGCTCTAAAGCAGAGTGCGATCCATGGATGAGAACTGTGTTGTGTGTTACCTTTTAGAAAGGGAATTAAATCCCAGGCTCTGTGTCTTCCTACAAGCAAGACTTCGTTTCAGGTATGGGCAGTTACTTTTTAGCTGAAACGAACTACATCGTTAGGGAAGCACAAACGTTTCTCATCTTAACTGACAAGCATTGGATGTTAGAGGACCAGTGCTTTGTATCAGTTTCAGAAGCAGATTTGGACTAGATATGATCCGTATGTGTAGGAAACACCGTTCATTTGTATTCAGCACACTCACGTTTCCGGCTGTCTTAGAGATTTTAGAAAGCTAGAGCGTGCTTCAGCTCTAAAGCAGAGTGTGATCAATGGATGAGAACTCTGCTGTGAGTTTCACTTCAGAAATGGAGTTAAATCCCAGGCTCTGAGTCTTCCTACAAGCAAGAGTTCGTTTCAGGTAAGGGCAGTCACTTTTCTGCTCAAACAAACTACATCGTTCCCAAAGCTCACACGTTCCTCATCTTAACTGACAAGCATTGGATGTTAGAGGACCAGTGCTTTGTATCAGTTTCAGAAGCAGAGTTGGACTAGATATGATCCGTATGTGTAGGAAACACCGTTCTTTTGTTCTGAGCACACTCTGGTTTCCTGCTGTATTAGAGACTCTAGAAAGCAAGAGCGTGTTTTTTGCTCTAAAGCAGAGTGTCAACAATGGATGAGAACTCTGCTGTGTGCTTCACTTCAGAAATGGAGTTAAATCCCTGGCTCTGAGTCTTCCTACAAACAAGACTTCGTTTCAAGTAAGGGCAGTCACTTTTCAACTCAAACGAACTATATCGTTCACGAAGCTCACACGTTCCTCATCTTAACTGACAAGCATTGGAAGTTAGAGGACCAGTGCTTTGTATCAGTTTCAGAAGCAGGGTTAGACTAGATATGGTCCGTATGTGTAGGAAACACAGTTCTTTTGGTCTCATCACACTCAAGTTTCGTGCTGTCTTAGAGACTCTAGAAAGCAAGAGCGTGCTTCTTGCTGTAAAGCAGAGTGTGAACAATGGATGAGAACTCTGCTGTGTGTTTCACCTCAGAAATGGAGTTAAATCCCAGGCTCTGAGTCTTCCTACAATCAAGACATCTTTTCAGGTAATGGCAGTCAATTTTCAACTCAAACAAACTACATCATTCAGGAAGCTCATACTTTACTCATCTTAACTGACAAGCATCGGATGTTAGACAACCAGTGCTTTGTATCAGTTTCAGTAGCAGAGTTGGAGTAGATATGATCCGTATGTGTAGGAAACACCGTTAATTTGTTCTCAGTACACTCACGTTTCCTGCTGTCAAAGAGATTTTAGAAAGCTAGCGTGCTTCTTGCTCTAAAGCAGAGTGTGATCAATGGATGAGAACTCTGTTGTGTCTTTCCATTCAGAAATGGAGTTAAATCCCAGGCTCTGTGTCTTCCTACAAGCAAGACTTCGTTTCAGGTAAGGGCAGTCACTTTTCAGCTCAAGCGACCTACATCGTTCAGGAAGCTCACACGTTTCTCATCTTAACTGACAGGAATCTGATGTTAGACGACCATTGCTTTGTATCAGTTTGAGAAGCAGAATTGGACTAATATGGTCCGATTGTGTAAGAATCACCGTTCTTTGGTTCTCAGCACAGTCACGTTTCATGCTGTCTTAGAGACTCTAGAAAGCTAGAGCTTGCTTCTTGCTCTAAAGCAGAGTGTGATCAATGGATGAGAATTCTGCTGTGTTTCACTTCACAAATGGAGTTAAATCCCCGGATCTGAGTCTTGCTACAAGCAAGACTTCGTTTCAGGTAAGGGCAGTCCCTTTTCAGCTCAAATGAACTACATTGTTCACAAAGCTCACACGTTTCTCATCTTAACTGACAAGCATCGGATGTTAGAGGACCATTGCTTTGTATCAGTTTCAGAAGCAGAGTTGGACTAGATATGGTCCGTATTTGTAGGAAACACCGTTCTTTTGTTCTCAGCACACTAATGTTTCAGGCTGTCTTAGAGACTCTAGAAAGCTAGAGCAGGCTTCTTGCTCTAAAGCAGAGTGTGATGAATGATGAGAACTCTGCTGTGAGTTTCACTTCAGAAATGGAGTTAAATCCCAGGCTCTGAGTCTTCCTACAAGCAAGACTTCGTTTCAGGTAAGGGCAGTTACTTTTCAGCTCAAACGAACTATATCGTTCAGGAAGCTCACACGTTACTCTTCTTAACTGACAAGCATCGGATGTTAGACAACCAGTGCTTTGTATCAGTTTCAGAAGCAGAGTTGGACTAGATATGATCCGTATGTGTAGGAAACACCGTTCATTTGTTCTCAGCACACTCAAGTTTCCTGCTGTCTAAGAGACTCTAGAAAGGTAAAGCGTGCTTCTTGCTCTAAAGCAGAGTGTGGGCAATTGATGAGAACTCTGCTGTTTGTTTCACTTCAGAAATGGAGTTAAATCCCTGGCTCTGAGTCTTCCTACAATCAAGACTTCATTTCAGGTAAGGTTATTTACTTTACAGCTCAAAGGATCTATATCATTCATGAAGCTCACACATTTCTCATCTTAATTGAGAAGCATTGGATGTTAGAGGACCTTTGCTTTGTATCAATTTCAAGCAGTGTTGAACTACATATTGTCCATATGTATAGGGAACACGGCTCTTTTCTTATGAGCACACTCACGTTTCCTGCTGTATTAGAGATTCTAGATAGCAAGAGCGTGCTTCTTGCTCAAAAGCAGAGTGTGATCCATGGATGAGAACTGTGTTGTGTGTTTCCCTTCAGAAATGGAGTTAAATCCCAGGCTCTGTTTCTTCCTACAAGCAAGACTTCATTTCAGGTAAGGGTAGTCACTTTTCAGCTCAAACGAACTACATCGTTCTTGAAGCTCACACGTTTCTCAACTTAACTGACAAGCATCGGATGTTAGAGGACCATTGCTTTGTATCAGTTTGAGAAGCAGAGTTGGACTAGATATGGTCCGTATTTGTAGGAAACACCATTCTTTTGTTCTCAGCACACTCACGTTTCAGGCTGTCTTAGAGACTCTAGAAAGCTAGAGCTGGCTTCTTGCTCTAAAGCAGAGTGTGATCAATGGATGAGAACTCTGCTGTGAGTTTCACTTCAGTAATGGAGTTAAATCCCAGGCTCTGAGTCTTACTACAAGCAAGACTTCGTTTCAGGTAAGGGCAGTCACCTTTCAGCTCAAACAAACTACATCGTTCCTGAAGCTCACACGTTCCTCATATTAACTGACAAGCATTGGATGTTAGAGGACCAGTGCTTTGTATCAGTTTCAGAGGCAGAGTTGGACTAGATATGATCCGTATGTGTAGGAAACACCGTTCTTTTGTTCTGAGCACACTCTGGTTTCCTGCTGTATTAGAGACTCTGGAAAGCAAGAGCGTGTTTCTTGCTCTAAAGCAGAGTGTGAACAATGGATGAGAACTCTGCTATGTGTTTCACTTCAGAAATGGAGTTAAATCCCTGGCTCTGAGTCTTACTACAAGCAAGACTTCGTTTCAGGTAAGGGCAGTCACTTTTCAACTCAAAAAAACTATATCGTTCAGGAAGCTCACACGGTTCTCATCTTAACTGACATGCACTGGGTGTTAGAGGACCAGTGCTTTGCATCAGTTTCAGAAACAGAGTTGGACTAGATATGATCCCTATGTGTAGGAACACCATTCATTTGTTCTCAGCACACACAATTTTCCTGCTCTCTTAGAGACTCTAGAAAGCTAGAGCGTGCTTCTTGCTCTAAAGCAGAGTTTGATAAATGGATGAGAACTCTGCTGTGTGTTTCATTTCAGAAATGGAGATAAATCCCAGGCTCTGAGTCTTCCTACAAGCAAGACTTCGTTTCAGATAAGGGCAGTTACTTTACAGCTCAAACGAACTACATAGTTGACGATGCTCACATGATTCTCATCTTAACTGAGAAGCATTGGATGCTAGAGGACCATTTCTTTGTATCAATTTCAAGCAGAGTTGAACTAGATATGGTCTGTATGTAATGAAACACGGTTCTTTTCTTCTGAGCACACTCACGTTTCCTGCTGTATTAGAGACTCTAGAAAAAAAGAGCGTGCTTCTTGCTCTAAAGCAGAGTGCGATCCATGGATGAGAACTGTGTTGTGTGTTACCTTTTAGAAAGGGAATTAAATCCCAGGCTCTGTGTCTTCCTACAAGCAAGACTTCGTTTCAGGTATGGGCAGTTACTTTTTAGCTGAAACGAACTACATCGTTAGGGAAGCACAAACGTTTCTCATCTTAACTGACAAGCATTGGATGTTAGAGGACCAGTGCTTTGTATCAGTTTCAGAAGCAGATTTGGACTAGATATGATCCGTATGTGTAGGAAACACCGTTCATTTGTATTCAGCACACTCACGTTTCCGGCTGTCTTAGAGATTTTAGAAAGCTAGAGCGTGCTTCAGCTCTAAAGCAGAGTGTGATCAATGGATGAGAACTCTGCTGTGAGTTTCACTTCAGAAATGGAGTTAAATCCCAGGCTCTGAGTCTTCCTACAAGCAAGAGTTCGTTTCAGGTAAGGGCAGTCACTTTTCTGCTCAAACAAACTACATCGTTCCCAAAGCTCACACGTTCCTCATCTTAACTGACAAGCATTGGATGTTAGAGGACCAGTGCTTTGTATCAGTTTCAGAAGCAGAGTTGGACTAGATATGATCCGTATGTGTAGGAAACACCGTTCTTTTGTTCTGAGCACACTCTGGTTTCCTGCTGTATTAGAGACTCTAGAAAGCAAGAGCGTGTTTTTTGCTCTAAAGCAGAGTGTCAACAATGGATGAGAACTCTGCTGTGTGCTTCACTTCAGAAATGGAGTTAAATCCCTGGCTCTGAGTCTTCCTACAAACAAGACTTCGTTTCAAGTAAGGGCAGTCACTTTTCAACTCAAACGAACTATATCGTTCACGAAGCTCACACGTTCCTCATCTTAACTGACAAGCATTGGAAGTTAGAGGACCAGTGCTTTGTATCAGTTTCAGAAGCAGGGTTAGACTAGATATGGTCCGTATGTGTAGGAAACACAGTTCTTTTGGTCTCATCACACTCAAGTTTCGTGCTGTCTTAGAGACTCTAGAAAGCAAGAGCGTGCTTCTTGCTGTAAAGCAGAGTGTGAACAATGGATGAGAACTCTGCTGTGTGTTTCACCTCAGAAATGGAGTTAAATCCCAGGCTCTGAGTCTTCCTACAATCAAGACATCTTTTCAGGTAATGGCAGTCAATTTTCAACTCAAACAAACTACATCATTCAGGAAGCTCATACTTTACTCATCTTAACTGACAAGCATCGGATGTTAGACAACCAGTGCTTTGTATCAGTTTCAGTAGCAGAGTTGGAGTAGATATGATCCGTATGTGTAGGAAACACCGTTAATTTGTTCTCAGTACACTCACGTTTCCTGCTGTCAAAGAGATTTTAGAAAGCTAGCGTGCTTCTTGCTCTAAAGCAGAGTGTGATCAATGGATGAGAACTCTGTTGTGTCTTTCCATTCAGAAATGGAGTTAAATCCCAGGCTCTGTGTCTTCCTACAAGCAAGACTTCGTTTCAGGTAAGGGCAGTCACTTTTCAGCTCAAGCGACCTACATCGTTCAGGAAGCTCACACGTTTCTCATCTTAACTGACAGGAATCTGATGTTAGACGACCATTGCTTTGTATCAGTTTGAGAAGCAGAATTGGACTAATATGGTCCGATTGTGTAAGAATCACCGTTCTTTGGTTCTCAGCACAGTCACGTTTCATGCTGTCTTAGAGACTCTAGAAAGCTAGAGCTTGCTTCTTGCTCTAAAGCAGAGTGTGATCAATGGATGAGAATTCTGCTGTGTTTCACTTCACAAATGGAGTTAAATCCCCGGATCTGAGTCTTGCTACAAGCAAGACTTCGTTTCAGGTAAGGGCAGTCCCTTTTCAGCTCAAATGAACTACATTGTTCACAAAGCTCACACGTTTCTCATCTTAACTGACAAGCATCGGATGTTAGAGGACCATTGCTTTGTATCAGTTTCAGAAGCAGAGTTGGACTAGATATGGTCCGTATTTGTAGGAAACACCGTTCTTTTGTTCTCAGCACACTAATGTTTCAGGCTGTCTTAGAGACTCTAGAAAGCTAGAGCAGGCTTCTTGCTCTAAAGCAGAGTGTGATGAATGATGAGAACTCTGCTGTGAGTTTCACTTCAGAAATGGAGTTAAATCCCAGGCTCTGAGTCTTCCTACAAGCAAGACTTCGTTTCAGGTAAGGGCAGTTACTTTTCAGCTCAAACGAACTATATCGTTCAGGAAGCTCACACGTTACTCTTCTTAACTGACAAGCATCGGATGTTAGACAACCAGTGCTTTGTATCAGTTTCAGAAGCAGAGTTGGACTAGATATGATCCGTATGTGTAGGAAACACCGTTCATTTGTTCTCAGCACACTCAAGTTTCCTGCTGTCTAAGAGACTCTAGAAAGGTAAAGCGTGCTTCTTGCTCTAAAGCAGAGTGTGGGCAATTGATGAGAACTCTGCTGTTTGTTTCACTTCAGAAATGGAGTTAAATCCCTGGCTCTGAGTCTTCCTACAATCAAGACTTCATTTCAGGTAAGGTTATTTACTTTACAGCTCAAAGGATCTATATCATTCATGAAGCTCACACATTTCTCATCTTAATTGAGAAGCATTGGATGTTAGAGGACCTTTGCTTTGTATCAATTTCAAGCAGTGTTGAACTACATATTGTCCATATGTATAGGGAACACGGCTCTTTTCTTATGAGCACACTCACGTTTCCTGCTGTATTAGAGATTCTAGATAGCAAGAGCGTGCTTCTTGCTCAAAAGCAGAGTGTGATCCATGGATGAGAACTGTGTTGTGTGTTTCCCTTCAGAAATGGAGTTAAATCCCAGGCTCTGTTTCTTCCTACAAGCAAGACTTCATTTCAGGTAAGGGTAGTCACTTTTCAGCTCAAACGAACTACATCGTTCTTGAAGCTCACACGTTTCTCAACTTAACTGACAAGCATCGGATGTTAGAGGACCATTGCTTTGTATCAGTTTGAGAAGCAGAGTTGGACTAGATATGGTCCGTATTTGTAGGAAACACCATTCTTTTGTTCTCAGCACACTCACGTTTCAGGCTGTCTTAGAGACTCTAGAAAGCTAGAGCTGGCTTCTTGCTTTAAAGCAGAGTGTGATCAATGGATGAGAACTCTGCTGTGAGTTTCACTTCAGTAATGGAGTTAAATCCCAGGCTCTGAGTCTTACTACAAGCAAGACTTCGTTTCAGGTAAGGGCAGTCACCTTTCAGCTCAAACAAACTACATCGTTCCTGAAGCTCACACGTTCCTCATATTAACTGACAAGCATTGGATGTTAGAGGACCAGTGCTTTGTATCAGTTTCAGAGGCAGAGTTGGACTAGATATGATCCGTATGTGTAGGAAACACCGTTCTTTTGTTCTAAGCACACTCTGGTTTCCTGCTGTATTAGAGACTCTGGAAAGCAAGAGCGTGTTTCTTGCTCTAAAGCAGAGTGTGAACAATGGATGAGAACTCTGCTATGTGTTTCACTTCAGAAATGGAGTTAAATCCCTGGCTCTGAGTCTTACTACAAGCAAGACATCGTTTCACGTAAGGGCAGTCACTTTTCAACTCAAAAAAACTATATCGTTCAGGAAGCTCACACGGTTCTCATCTTAACTGACATGCACTGGGTGTTAGAGGACCAGTGCTTTGCATCAGTTTCAGAAACAGAGTTGGACTAGATTTGATCCCTATGTGTAGGAACACCGTTCATTTGTTCTCAGCACACACAATTTTCCTGCTCTCTTAGAGACTCTAGAAAGCTAGAGCGTGCTTCTTGCTCTAAAGCAGAGTTTGATAAATGGATGAGAACTCTGCTGTGTGTTTCATTTCAGAAATGGAGATAAATCCCAGGCTCTGAGTCTTCCTACAAGCAAGACTTCGTTTCAGATAAGGGCAGTTACTTTACAGCTCAAACGAACTACATAGTTCACGATGCTCACATGATTCTCATCTTAACTGAGAAGCATTGGATGCTAGAGGACCATTTCTTTGTATCAATTTCAAGCAGAGTTGAACTAGATATAGTCCGTATGTATAGGAAACACGGTTCTTTTCTTCTGAGCACACTCACGTTTCCTGCTGTATCAGAGACTCTAGAAAGCAAGAGCGTGCTTCTTGCTCTAAATCAGAGTGTGATCCATGGATGAGAACTGTGTTGTGTCTTTCCATTCAGAAATGGAGTTAAATCCCAGGCTCTGTGTCTTCCTACAAGCAAGACTTCGTTTCAGGTAAGGGCAGTCACTTTTCAGCTCAAGCGACCTACATCGTTCAGGAAGCACACACGTTTCTCATCTTAACTGACAAGCATCGGATGTTAGAGGACCAGTGCTTTGTATCAGTTTCAGAAGCAGATTTGGACTAGATATGATCCGTATGTGTAGGAAACACCGTTCATTTGTATTCAGCACACTCACGTTTCCGGCTGTCTTAGAGATTTAGAAAGCTAGAGCGTGCTTCAGCTCTAAAGCAGAGTGTGATCAATGGATGAGAACTCTGCTGTGAGTTTCACTTCAGAAATGGAGTTAAATCCCAGGCTCTGAGTCTTCCTTCAAGCAAGACTTCGTTTCAGGCAAGGGCAGTCACTTTTCTGCTCAAACAAACTACATCGTTCCCGAAGCTCACACGTTCCTCATCTTAACTGACAAGCATTGGATGTTAGAGGACCAGTGCTTTGTATCAGTTTCAGAAGCAGAGTTGGACTAGATATGATCCGTATGTGTAGGAAACACCGTTCTTTTGTTCTGAGCACACTCTGGTTTCCTGCTGTATTAGAGACTCTAGAAAGCAAGAGCGTGTTTTTTGCTCTAAAGCAGAGTGTCAACAATGGATGAGAACTCTGCTGTGTGCTTCACTTCAGAAATGGAGTTAAATCCCTGGCTCTGAGTCTTCCTACAAGCAAGACTTCGTTTCAGGTAAGGGCAGTTACTTTACAGCTCAAAAGAACTACATAGTTCATGAAGCTCACACGTTTCTCATCTTAAATGCAAGCATTGGATGTTAGAGGACCAGTGCTTTTTATCAGTTTCAGAAGCAGAGTTGGACTAGATATGATCCGTATGTGTAGGAAACACTGTTCATTTCTTCTCAGCACTCAAGTTTCCTGCTGTCTTAGAGATTCTAGAAAGCTAGACCGTGCTTCTTGCTCTAAAGCAGAGTGTGGGCAATTGATGAGAACTCTGCTGTGTGTTTCACTTCAGAAATGGAGTTAAATCCCTGGCTCTGAGTCTTCCTACAAGCAAGACTTCGTTTCAGGTAAGGGCAGTCACTTTTCAACTCAAACGAACTATATCGTTCACGAAGCTCACACGTTCCTCATCTTAACTGACAAGCATTGGATGTTAGAGGACCAGTGCTTTGTATCAGTTTCAGAAGCAGGGTTAGACTAGATATGGTCCGTATGTGTAGGAAACACAGTTCTTTTGTTCTCATCACACTCAAGTTTCGTGCTGTCTTAGAGACTCTAGAAAGCAAGAGCGTGCTTCTTGCTGTAAAGCAGAGTGTGAACAATGGATGAGAACTCTGCTGTGTGTTTCAACTCAGAAATGGAGTTAAATCCCAGGCTCTGAGTCTTCCTACAAGCAAGACATCTTTTCAGGTAAGGGCAGTCAATTTTCAACTCAAACAAACTATATCGTTCAGGAAGCACACACGTTTCTCATCTTAACTGACAAGCATCGGATGTTAGAGGACCAGTGCTTGGTATCAGTTTCAGAAGCAGAGTTGGACTAGATATGATCCGTATGTGTAGGCAACACCGTTAATTTGTTCTCAGTACACTCACGTTTCCTGCTGTCTTAGAGATTTTAGAAAGCTAGCGTGCTTCTTGCTCTAAAGCAGAGTGTGATCAATGGATGAGAACTCTGTTGTGTGTTTCACTTCAGAAATGGAGTTAAATCCCTGGCTCTGAGTCTTCCTACAAGCAAGACTTCGTTTCAGGTAAGGGCAGTACTTTACAGCTCAAAAGAACTACATAGTTCAGGAAGCTCACACGTTTCTCATCATAACTGAGAAGCATTGGGTTTTAGAGGACCTTTGCTTTGTATCAATTTCAAGCAGAGTTGAACTAGATATAGTCCGTATGTATAGGAAACACGGTTCTTTTCTTCTGAGCACACTCACGTTTCCTGCTGTATCAGAGACTCTAGAAAGCAAGAGCGTGCTTCTTGCTCTAAAGCAGAGTGTGATCCATGGATGAGAACTGTGTTGTGTCTTTCCATTCAGAAATGGAATTAAATCCCAGGCTCTGTGTCTTCCTACAAGCAAGACTTCGTTTCAGGTAAGGGCAGTCACTTTTCAGCTCAAGCGACCTACATCGTTCAGGAAGCACACACGTTTCTCATCTTAACTGACAAGCATAGGATGTTAGAGGACCAGTGCTTTGTATCAGTTTCAGAAGCAGATTTGGACTAGATATGATCCGTATGTGTAGGAAACACCGTTCATTTGTATTCAGCACACTCACGTTTCCGGCTGTCTTAGAGATTTTAGAAAGCTAGAGCGTGCTTCAGCTCTAAAGCAGAGTGTGATCATGGATGAGAACTCTGCTGTGAGTTTCACTTCAGAAATGGAGTTAAATCCCAGGCTCTGAGTCTTCCTACAAGCAAGAGTTCGTTTCAGGTAAGGGCAGTCACTTTTCAGCTCAAACAAACTACATCGTTCCCGAAGCTCACACGTTCCTCATCTTAACTGACAAGCATTGGATGTTAGAGGACCAGTGCTTTGTATCAGTTTCAGAAGCAGAGTTGGACTAGATATGATCCGTATGTGTAGGAAACACCGTTCTTTTGTTCTGAGCACACTCTGGTTTCCTGCTGTATTAGAGACTCTAGAAAGCAAGAGCGTGTTTTTTGCTCTAAAGCAGAGTGTCAACAATGGATGAGAACTCTGCTGTGTGCTTCACTTCAGAAATGGAGTTAAATCCCTGGCTCTGAGTCTTCCTACAAGCAAGACTTCGTTTCAGGTAAGGGCAGTTACTTTACAGCTCAAAAGAACTACATAGTTCATGAAGCTCACACGTTTCTCATCTTAAATGCAAGCATTGGATGTTAGAGGACCTTTGCTTTGTATCAAATTCAAGCAGAGTTGAACTAGATATGGTCCGTATGTATAGGAAACACATTTCTTTTCTTCTGAGCACACTCACGTTTCCTGCTGTCTTAGAGATTTTAGAAAGCTGGAGCGTGCTTCTTGCTCTAAAGCAGAGTGTGATCAATGGATGAGAACTCTGTTGTGTGTTTCACTTCAGAAATGGAGTTAAATCCCTGGATCTGAATCTTCCTACAAGCAAGACTTCGTTTCAAGTAAGGGCAGTTACTTTACAGCTCAAAAGAACTACATAGTTCACAAAGCTCACACGTTTCTCATCTTAACTGAGAAGCATTGGGTGTTAGAGGACCTTTGCTTTGTATCAAATTCAAGCAGAGTTGAACTAGATATGGTCCGTATGTATAGGAAACACATTTCTTTTCTTCTGAGCACACTCACGTTTCCTGCTGTATCAGAGACTCTAGAAAGCAAGAGCGTGCTTCTTGCTCTAAAGCAGAGTGTGATCCATGGATGAGAACTGTGTTGTGTGTTTCCCTTCAGAAATGGAGTTAAATCCCAGGCTCTGTGTCTTCCTACACGCAAGACTTCATTTCAGGTAAGGGCAGTCACTTTTCAGCTCAAACAAACTACATCGTTCAGAAGCTCACACGTTCCTCATCTAAACTGACAAGCATTGGATGTTAGAGGACCAGTGGTTTGCATCAGTTTCAGATGCAGAGTTGGACTAGATATGATCCGTATTTTTAGAAAACACCGTTCATTTGTTCTCAGCACACTCAATTTTCCTGCTGTCTTAGAGACACTAGAAAGCTAGAGCGTGCTTCTTGCTCTATAGCAGAGTGTGATCTTGGATGAGAACTCTGTTGTGTGTTTCACTTCAGAAATGGAGTTAAATCCCAGTCTTTGAGTCTTCCTACAAGCAAGACTTCGTTTCAGGTAAGGGCAGTCAATTTTCATCTTAAACGAACTACATCGTTCAGGAAGCTCACACGTTTCTCATCTTAACTGACAAGCATCGGATGTTAGAGGACCAGTGCTTTGTATCAGTTTCAGAAGCAGAGTTGGACTAGATATGGTCCGAATGTATAAGAAACACCGTTCTTTGGGTCTCAGCAGACTCACGTTTCCTGCTGTATTAGAAAATCTAGAAGCAAGAGGGTGCTTCTTGCTCTACAGCAGACTGTGATCCATGGATGAAAACTGTGTTGTGTGTTTCCCTTCAGAAATGGAGTTAAATACCAGGCTCTGAGTCTTCCTACAAGCAACAATTCATTTCAAGTAAGGGCAATTACTTTCAGCTCAAACGAACTACATCGTTCACGAAGCTCACACGTTTCTCATCTTCACTGAGAAGCATTGGATGTTAGAGGACCTGTGGTTTGTTTCAGTTTCAGAAGCAGAGTTGAACTAGATATGGTCCGTATGTGTAGGAAACACCATTCTTTTTTTCTGAGAACACTCATGTTTCCTGCTGTATTAGAGACTCTAGATAGCAAGAGCGTGCTTCTTGCTGTAAAGCAGAGTGTGAAGAATGGATGAGAATTCTGCTGTGTGTTTCACTTCAGAAATGGAGTTAAATACCCGGCTCTGAGTCTTCCTACAAGCAAGACTTCGTTTCAGGTAAGGGCAGTCACTTTTCAGCTCAAATAAACTACGTCGCTCACGAAGCTCACACGTTCCTCATCTTAACTGACAAGCATTGGATGTTAGACGACCGGTGCTTTGTATCAGTTTCAGACGCAGGGTTAGACTAGATATGTTCCGTATGTGTAGGAAACACAGTTCTTTTGGTCTCAGCACACTCAAGTTTCGTGCTGTCTTAGAGACTCTAGAAAGCAAGAGCGTTCTTCTTGCTGTAAAGCAGAGTGTGAACAATGGATGAGAACTCTGCTGTGTGTTTCAACTCAGAAATGGAGTTAAATCCCAGGCTCTGAGTCTTCCTACAAGCAAGACATCTTTTCAGGTAAGGGCAGTCAATTTTCAACTCAAACAAACTACATCGTTCAGGAAGCTCACACGTTACTCATCTTAACTGACAAGCATCGGATGTTAGACAACCAGTGCTTTGTATAAGTTTCAGAAGGAGAGTTGGACTAGATATGATCTGTATGTGTAGGAAACACCGTTAATTTGTTCTCAGTACACTCACGTTTCCTGCTGTCTTAGAGATTTTAGAAAGCTAGCGTGCTTCTTGCTCTAAAGCAGAGTGTGATCAATGGATGAGAACTCTGTTGTGTGTTTCACTTCAGAAATGGAGTTAAATCCCTGGCTCTGAGTCTTCCTACAAGCAAGACTTCGTTTCAGGTAAGGGCAGTACTTTACAGCTCAAAAGAACTACATAGTTCAGGAAGCTCACACGTTTCTCATCATATCTGAGAAGCATTGGGTTTTAGAGGACCTTTGCTTTGTATCAATTTCAAGCAGAGTTGAACTAGATATAGTCCGTATGTATAGGAAACACGGTTCTTTTCTTCTGAGCACACTCACGTTTCCTGCTGTATCAGAGACTCTAGAAAGCTAGAGCTTGCTTCTTGCTCTAAAGCAGAGTGTGATCAATGGATGAGAATTCTGCTGTGTTTCACTTCACAAATGGAGTTAAATCCCCGGATCTGAGTCTTGCTACAAGCAAGACTTCGTTTCAGGTAAGGGCAGTCACGTTTCAGCTCAAACGAACTACATTGTTCACAAAGCTCACACGTTCCTCATCTTAACTGACAAGCATAGGATGTTAGAGGACCAGTGCTTTGTATCAGTTTCAGAAGTAGAGTTGGACTAGATATGATCCGTATGTGTAGGAAACACCGTTCATTTGTTCTCAGCACACTCAAGTTTCCTGCTGTACTAGAGACTCTAGAAAGGTAAAGCGTGCTTCTTGCTCTAAAGCAGAGTGTGGGCAATTGATGAGAACTCTGCTGTGTGTTTCACTTCAGAAATGGAGTTAAATCCCTGGCTCTGAGTCGTCCTACAAGCAAGACTTCATTTCAGGTAAGGGCATTTACTTTACAGCTCAAAGGATCTATATCTTTCATGAAGCTCACACATTTCTCATCATAACTGAGAAGCATTGGATGTTAGAGGACCTTTGCTTTGTATCAATTTCAAGCAGTGTTGAACTAGATATTGTCCCTATGTATAGGAAACAGGGCTCGTTTCTTATGAGCACACTCACGTTTCCTGCTGTATTAGAGACTCTAGAAAGCAAGAGCGTGCTTCTTGCTGTAAAGCAGAGTGTGAACAATGGATGAGAACTCTGCTGTGTGTTTCACCTCAGAATTGGAGTTAAATCCCAGGCTCTGAGTCTTCCGACAAGCAAGACATCTTTTCAGGTAAGGGCAGTCAATTTTCAACTCAAACAAACTACATCATTCAGGAAGCTCACACGTTACTCATCTTAACTGACAAGCATCGGATGTTAGACAACCAGTGTTTTGTATCAGTTTCAGAAGCAGAGTTGGACTAGATATGATCCGTATGTGTAGGAAACACCGTTGATTTGTTCTCAGTACACTCACGTTTCCTGCTGTTTTAGAGATTTTAGAAAGCTAGCGTGCTTATGCTCTAAAGCAGAGTGTGATCAATGGATGAGAACTGTGTTGTGTCTTTCCATTCAGAAATGGAGTTAAATCCCAGGCTCTGTGTCTTCCTACAAGCAAGACTTCGTTTCAGGTAAGGGCAGTCACTTTTCAGCTCAAGCAACCTACATCGTTCAGGAAGCTCACACGTTTCTCATCTTAACTGACAGGAATCTGATGTTAGACGACCATTGCTTTGTATCAGTTTGAGAAGCAGAATTGGACTAATATGGTCCGACTGTGTAAGAATCACCGTTCTTTGGTTCTCAGCACACTCACGTTTCATGCTGACCTAGAGACTCTAGAAAGGTAGAGCTTGCTTCTTGCTCTAAAGCAGAGTGTGATCAATGGATGAGAATTCTGCTGTGTTTCACTTCACAAATGGAGTTAAATCCCCGGATCTGAGTCTTGCTACAAGCAAGACTTCGTTTCAGGTAAGGGCAGTCACTTTTCAGTTCAAACGAACTACATTGTTCACAAAGCTCACACGTTTCTCATCTTAACTGACAAGCATTGGATGTTAGAGGACCATTGCTTTGTATCAGTTTCAGAAGCAGAGTTGGACTAGATATGGTCCGTATTTGTAGGAAACAGCGTTCTTTTGTTCTCAGCACACTAACGTTTCAGGCTGTCTTAGAGACTCTAGAAAGCTAGAGCTGGCTTCTTGCTCTAAAGCAGAGTGTGATCAAGGATGAGAACTCTGCTGTGAGTTTCACTTCAGAAATGGAGTTAAATCCCAGGCTCTGAGTCTTCCTACAAGCAAGACTTCGTTTCAGGTAAGGGCAGTCACTTTTCAGCTCAAACAAACTGCATCGTTCCCGAAGCTCACACGATTCTCACCTTAACTGACAAGCATTGGATGTTAGAGGACCTGTGGTTTGTTTCAGTTTCAGAAGCAGAGTTGAACTAGATATGGTCCGTATGTGTAGGAAACACCATTCTTTTGTTCTGAGAACACTCATGTTTCCTGCTGTATTAGAGACTCTAGATAGCAAGATCGTGCTTCTTGCTATAAAGCAGAGTGTGAAGAATGGATGAGAATTCTGCTGTGTGTTTCACTTCAGAAATGGAGTTAAATCCCTGGCTCTGAGTCTTCCTACAAGCAAGATTCGTTTCAGGTAAGGGCAGTAACTTTTCAGCTCAAACAAACTACATCGCTCACGAAGCTCACACGTTCCTCATCTTAACTGACAAGCATTGGATGTTAGAGGACCGGTGCTTTTTATCAGTTTCAGAAGCAGAGTTGGACTAGATATGATCCGTATGTGTAGGAAACACCGTTCATTTGTTCTCAGCACACTCAAGTTTCCTGCTGTCTAAGAGACTCTAGAAAGTAAAGCGTGCTTCTTGCTCTAAAGCAGAATGTGGGCAATTGATGAGAACTCTGCTGTGTGTTTCACGTCAGAAATGGAGGGAAATCCCTGGCTCTAAGTCTTCCTACAAGCAAGACTTCATTTCAGGTAAGGGCATTTACTTTACAGCTCAAAGGATCTATATCGTTCACAAAGCTCACACATTACTCATCTTAACTGAGAAGCATTGGATGTTAGAGGACCTTTGCTTTGTATCAATTTCAAGCAGTGTTGAACTAGATATTGTCCCTATGTATAGGAAACACGGTTCTTTTCTTATGAGCACACTCACGTTTCCTGCTGTATTAGAGACTCTAGAAAGCAAGAGCGTGCTTCTTGCTCTAAAGCAGAGTGTGATCCATGGATGAGAACTATGTTGTGTGTTTCCCTACAGAAATGGAGTTAAATCCCAGGATCTGTGTCTTCCTACAAGCAAGACTTCATTTCAGGTAAGTGCAGTCACTTTTCAGATCAAACAAACTACATCGTTCATGAAGCTCACACGTTTCTCATCTTAACTGACAATCATTGGATGTTAGAGGACCATTGCTTTGTATCAGTTTCAGAAGCAGAGTTGGACTAGATAGGTCCGTATGTGTAGGAAACACCGTTCATTTGTTCTCAGCACACTCAAGTTTCCTGCTGTCTAAGAGACTCTAGAAAGGTAAAGCGTGCTTCTTGCTCTAAAGCAGAGTGTGGGCAATTGATGAGAACTCTGCTGTGTGTTTCACTTCAGAAATGGAGTTAAATCCCTGGCTCTGAGTCTTCCTACAAGCAAGACTTCATTTCAGGTAAGGGCATTTTCTTTACAGCTCAAAGGATCTATATCGTTCACGAAGCTCACACATTTCTCATCATAACTGAGAAGCATTGGATGTTAGAGGACCTTTGCTTTGTATCAAGTTCAAGCAGTGTTGAACTAGATATTGTCCCTATGTATAGGAAACAGGGCTCGTTTCTTATGAGCACACTCACGTTTCCTGCTGTATTAGAGACTCTAGAAAGCAAGAGCGTGCTTCTTGGTCTAAAGCAGAGTGTGATCCATGGATGAGAACTGTGTTGTGTGTTTCCCTACAGAAATGGAGTTAAATCCCAGGATCTGTGTCTTCCTACAAGCAAGACTTCATTTCAGGTAAGGGCACTCACTTCTCAGCTCAAACGAACTACATCGTTCAGGAAGCTCACACGTTTCTCATCTTAACTGAAGGAATCTGATGTTAGGCGACCATTGCTTTGTATCAGTTTGAGAAGCAAAATTGGACTAATATGGTCCGATTGTGTAAGAATCACCGTTCTTTGGTTCTCAGCACACTCACGTTTCATGCTGTCTTAGAGACTCTAGAAAGCTAGAGCTTGCTTCTTGCTCTAAAGCAGAGTGTGATCAATGGATGAGAATTCTGCTGTGTTTCACTTCACAAATGGAGTTAAATCCCCGGATCTGAGTCTTGCTACTAGCAAGACTTCGTTTCAGGTAAGGGCAGTCACTTTTCAGCTCAAACGAACTACATTGTTCACGAAGCTCACACGTTCCTCATCTTAACTGACAAGCATTGGATGTTAGAGGACCAGTGCTTTGTATCAGTTTCAGAAGCAGAGTTGGACTAGATATGATCCGTATGTGTAGGAAACACCGTTCATTTGTTCTCAGCACACTCATGTTTCCTGCTCTCTTAGAGATTATAGAAAGCTAGAGCGTGCTTCTTGCTCTAAAGCAGAGTGTGATCAATGGATGAGAACTCTGTTGTGTGTTTCACTTCAGAAATGGAGTTAAATCCCTGGCTCTGAGTCTTCCTACAAGCAAGATTTCGTTTCAGGTAAGGGCAGTTACTTTACAGCTCAAAAGAACTACATAGTTCACGAAGCTCACACGTTTCTCATCTTAACTGACAAGCATTGGATGTTAGAGGACCAGTGCTTTGTATCAGTTTCAGAAGCAGAGTTGGACTAGATATGATCCGTATGTGTAGGAAACACCGTTCATTTCTTCTCAGCACTCAAGTTTCCTGCTGTCTTAGAGATTCTAGAAAGCTAGACCGTGCTTCTTGCTCTAAAGCAGAGTGTGGGCAATTGATGAGAACTCTGCTGTGTGTTTCACTTCAGAAAAGGAGTTAAATCCCTGGCTCTGAGTCTTCCTACAAGCAAGACTTCATTTCAGGTAAGGGCATTTACTTTACAGCTCAAACGATCTATATCGTTCACGAAGCTCACACGTTTCTCATCTTAACTGAGAAGCATTGGATGTTAGAGGACCTTGGCTTTGTATCAATTTCAAGCAGAGTTGAACTAGATATGGTCTGTATGTATACAAAACACAGACGGTTCTTTTCTTCTGAGCACACTCACGTTTACTGCTGTATTAGAGACTCTAGAAAGCAATAGCGTGCTTCTTGCTGTAAAGCAGAGTGTGAAGAATGGATGAGAATTCTGCTGTGTGTTTCACTTCAGAAACGGAGTTAAATCCCCGGCTCTGAGTCTTCCTACAAGAAGACTTCGTTTCAGGTAAGGGCAGTCACTTTTCAGCTCAAACAATCTACATCGCTCACGAAGCTCACGCGTTCCTCATCTTAACTGACAAGCATTGGATGTTAGAGGGTTGGTGCTTTTTATCAGTTTCAGAAGCAGAGTTGGACTAGATATGATCCGTATGTGTAGGAAACACCGTTCTTTTGTTCTGAGCACACTCTGGTTTCCTGCTGTATTAGAGACTCTGGAAAGCAAGAGCGTGTTTCTTGCTCTAAAGCAGAGTGTGAACAATGGATGAGAACTCTACTGTGTGTTTCACTTCAGAAATGGAGTTAAATCCCTGGCTCTGAGTCTTACTACAAGCAAGACTTCGTTTCAGGTAAGGGCAGTCACTTTTCAACTCAAACGATCTATATCGTTCACGAAGCTCACACGTTCCTCATCTTAACTGACAAGCATTGGATGTTAGAGGACCAGTGCTTTGTATCAGTTTCAGAAGCAGGGTTAGACTAGATATGGTCCGTATGTGTAGGAAACACAGTTCTTTTGTTCTCATCACACTCAAGTTTCGTGCTGTCTTAGAGACTCTAGAAAGCAAGAGCGTGCTTCTTGCTGTAAAGCAGAGTGTGAACAATGGATGAGAACTCTGCTGTGTGTTTCACCTCAGAATTGGAGTTAAATCCCTGGCTCTGAGTCTTCCTACAAGCAAGACTTCGTTTCAGGTAAGGGCAGTTACTTTACAGCTCAAAAGAACTACATAGTTCACGAAGCTCACACGTTTCTCATCTTAAATGCAAGCATTGGATGTTAGAGGACCAGTGCTTTTTGTCAGTTTCAGAAGCAGAGTTGGACTAGATATGATCCGTATGTGTAGGAAACACTGTTCATTTCTTCTCAGCACTCAAGTTTCCTGATGTCTTAGAGATTCTAGAAAGCTAGACCGTGCTTCTTGCTCTAAAGCAGAGTGTGGGCAATTGATGAGAACTCTGCTGTGTGTTTCACTTCAGAAATGGAGTTAAATCCCTGGCTCTGAGTCTTCCTACAAGCAAGACTTCATTTCAGGTAATTGCATTTACTTTACAGCTAAAACGATCTATATCGTTCACGAAGCTCACACGTTTCTCATCTTAACTGAGAAGCTTTGGATGTTAGAGGACCTTGGCTTTGTATCAATTTCAAGCAGAGTTGAACTAGATATGGTCTGTATGTATACGAAACACAGACGGTTCTTTTCTTCTGAGCACACTCACGTTTCCTGCTGTATTAGAGACTCTAGAAAGCAAGAGCGTGCTTCTTGCTGTAAAGCAGAGTTTGAAGAATGGATGAGAATTCTGCTGTGTGTTTCACCTCAGAAATGGAGTTAAATCCCAGGCTCTGAGTCTTCCTACAAGCAAGACATCTTTTCAGGTAAGGGCAGTCAATTTTCAACTCAAACAAACTACATCGTTCAGGAAGTTCACACGTTACTCATCTTAACTGAGAATCATCAGATGTTAGAGGGCTGGTGCTTTTTATCAGTTTCAGAAGCAGAGTTGGACTAGATATGATCCGTATGTGTAGGAAACACCGTTCTTTTGTTCTGAGCACACTCTGGTTTCCTGCTGTATTAGAGACTCTGGAAAGCAAGAGCGTGTTTCTTGCTCTAAAGCAGAGTGTGAACAATGGATGAGAACTCTGCTGTGTGTTTCACTTCAGAAATGGAGTCAAATCCCTGGCTCTGAGTCTTACTACAAGCAAGACTTCGTTTCAGGTAAGGGCAGTCACTTTTTAACTCAAACGAACTATATCGTTCACGAAGCTCACACGTTCCTCATCTTAACTGACAAGCATTGGATGTTAGAGGACCAGTGCTTTGTATCAGTTTCAGAAGCAGGGTTAGACTAGATATGGTCCGTATGTGTAGGAAACACAGTTCTTTTGTTCTCATCACACTCAAGTTTCGTGCTGTCTTAGAGACTCTAGAAAGCAAGAGCGTGCTTCTTGCTGTAAAGCAGAGTGTGAACAATGGATGAGAACTCTGCTGTGTGTTTCACCTCAGAAATGGAGTTAAATCCCTGGCTCTGAGTCTTACTACAAGCAAGACTTCGTTTCAGGTAAGGGCAGTCAATTTTCAACTCAAACAAACTACATCGTTCAGGAAGCTCACACGTTACACATCTTAACTGAGAAGCATCTGATGTTAGACAACCAGTGCTTGGTATCAGTTTCAGAAGCAGAGTTGGACTAGATATGATCCGTATGTGTAGGCAACACCGTTAATTTGTTCTCAGTACACTCACGTTTCCTGCTGTCTTAGAGATTTTAGAAAGCTATCGTGCTTCTTGCTCTAAAGCAGAGTGTGATCAATGGATGAGAACTCTGTTGTGTGTTTCACTTCAGAAATGGAGTTAAATCCCTGGCTCTGAGTCTTCCTACAAGCAAGACTTCGTTTCAGGTAAGGGCAGTACTTTACAGCTCAAAAGAACTACATAGTTCAGGTAGCTCACACGTTTCTCATCATAACTGAGAAGCATTGGGTTTTAGAGGACCTCTGCCTTGTATCAATTTCAAGCAGAGTTGAACTAGATATAGTCCGTATGTATAGGAAACACGGTTCTTTTCTTCTGAGCACACTCACGTTTCCTGCTGTATCAGAGACTCTAGAAAGCAAGAGCGTGCTTCTTGCTCTAAAGCAGAGTGTGATCCATGGATGAGAACTGTGTTGTGTCTTTCCATTCAGAAATGGAGTTAAATCCCAGGCTCTGTGTCTTCCTACAAGCAAGACTTCGTTTCAGGTAAGGGCAGTCACTTTTCAGCTCAAGCGACCTACATCGTTCAGGAAGCTCACACGTTTCTCATCTTAACTGACAGGAATCTGATGTTAGACGACCATTGCTTTGTATCAGTTTGAGAAGCAGAATTGGACTAATATGGTCCGATTGTGTAAGAATCACCGTTCTTTGGTTCTCAGCACACTCACGTTTCTTGCTGTCTTAGAGACTCTAGAAAGCTAGAGCTTGCTTCTTGCTCTAAAGCAGAGTGTGATCAATGGATGAGAATTCTGCTGTGTTTCACTTCACAAATGGAGTTAAATCCCCGGATCTGAGTCTTGCTACAAGCAAGACTTCGTTTCAGGTAAGGGCAGTCAATTTTCAGCTCAAACGAACTACATTGTTCACGAAGCTCAAACGTTCCTCATCTTAACTGACAAGCATTGGAT
This sequence comes from Onychomys leucogaster, assembly GCA_949786385.1. Classification (NCBI taxonomy): domain Eukaryota; kingdom Metazoa; phylum Chordata; class Mammalia; order Rodentia; family Cricetidae; genus Onychomys; species Onychomys leucogaster. The sequence goes on along the minus strand of CATKUP010000146.1, from coordinate 422,622 downwards.
GTTAGAGGACCAGTGCTTTGTATCAGTTTCAGAAGCAGAGTTGGACTAGATAGGATCCGTATGTGTAGGAAACACCGTTCATTTGTTCTCAGCACACTCAAGTTTCCTGCTCTCTTAGAGATTTTAGAAAGCTAGAGCGTGCTTCTTGCTCTAAAGCAGAGTGTGATCAATGGATGAGAACTCTGTTGTGTGTTTCACTTCAGAAATGGAGTTAAATCCCTGGCTCTGAGTCTTCCTACAAGCAAGACTTCGTTTCATGTAAGGGCAGTTACTTTACAGATCAAAAGAACTACATAGTTCACGAAGCTCACACGTTTCTCATCTTAAATGACAAGCATTGAATGTTAGAGGACCAGTGCTTTGTATCAGTTTCAGAAGCAGAGTTGGACTAGATATGATCCGTATGTGTAGGAAACACCGTTAATTTCTTCTCAGCACTCAAGTTTCCTGCTGTCTTAGAGATTCTAGAAAGCTAGACCGTGCTTCTTGCTCTAAACCAGAGTGTGGGCAATTGATGAGAACTCTGCTGTGTGTTTCACTTCAGAAATGGAGTTAAATCCCTGGCTCTGAGTCTTCCTACAAGCAAGACTTCATTTCAGGTAATTGCATTTACTTTACAGCTCAAACGATCTATATCGTTCACGAAGCTCACACGTTTCTCATCTTAACTGAGAAGCATTGGATGTTAGAGGACCTTGGCTTTGTATCAATTTCAAGCAGAGTTGAACTAGATATGGTCTGTATGTATACGAAACACAGACAGTTCTTTTCTTCTGAGCACACTCACGTTTCCTGCTGTATTAGAGACTCTAGAAAGCAAGAGTGTGCTTCTTGATGTAAAGCACAGTGTGAAGAATGGATGAGAATTCTGCTGTGTGTTTCACTTCAGAAATGGAGTTAAATCCCCGGCTCTGAGTCTTCCTACAAGAAGACTTCGTTTCAGTTAAGGGCAGTCACTTTTCAGCTCAAACAAACTACATCGCTCACGAAGCTCACACGATCCTCATCTTAACTGACAAGCATTGGATGTTATAGGGCTGGTGCATTTTATCAGTTTCAGAAGCAGAGTTGGACTAGATATGATCCGTATGTGTAGGAAACACCGTTCATTTGTTGTCAGCACACTCAAGTTTCCTGCTGTCTAAGAGACTCTAGAAAGGTAAAGCGTGCTTCTTGCTCTAAAGCAGAGTGTGGGCAATTGATGAGAACTGTGCTGTGTGTTTCACTTCAGAAATGGAGTTAAATCCCTGGCTCTGAGTCATCCTACAAGCAAGACTTCATTTCAGGTAAGGGCATTTACTTTACAGCTCAAAGGATCTATATCGATCACGAAGCTCACACATTTCTCATCATAATTGAGAAGCATTGGATGTTAGAGGACCTTTGCTTTGTATCAATTTCAAGCAGTGTTGAACTAGATATTGTCCCTATGTATAGGAAACAGGGCTCGTTTCTTATGAGCACACTCACGTTTCCTGCTGTATTAGAGACTCTAGAAAGCAAGAGCGTGCTTCTTGTTCTAAAGCAGAGTGTGATCCATGGATGAGAACTGTGTTGTGTGTTTCCCTACAGAAATGGAGTTAAATCCCAGGATCTGTGTCTTCCTACAAGCAAGACTTCATTTCAGGTAAGGGCACTCACTTTTCAGCTCAAACGAACTACATCGTTCAGGAAGCTCACACGTTTCTCATCTTAACGGACAAGCATCGGATGTTAGAGGACCATTGCTTTGTATCAATTTCAAAAGCAGAGTTGGACTAGATATGGTCCGTATGTATAGGAAACACCGTTCTTTTGTTTGAGCACACTCTGGTTTCCTGCTGTATTAGAGACTCTGGAAAGCAAGAGCGTGTTTCTTGCTCTAAAGCAGAGTGTGAACAATGGATGAGAACTCTGCTGTGTTTTTCACTTCAGAAATGGAGTTAAATCCCTGGCTCTGAGTCTTACTACAAGCAAGACTTCGTTTCAGGTAAGGGCAGTCACTTTTCAACTCAAACGAACTATATCGTTCACGAAGCTCACACGTTCCTCATCTTAACTGACAAGCATTGGATGTTAGAGGACCAGTGCTTTGTCTCAGTTTCAGAAGCAGGGTTAGACTAGATATGGTCCGTATGTGTAGGAAACACAGTTCTTTTGGTCTCATCACACTCAAGTTTCGTGCTGTCTTAGAGACTCTAGAAAGCAAGAGCGTGCTTCTTGCTGTAAAGCAGAGTGTGAACAATGGATGAGAACTCTGCTGTGTGTTTCACCTCAGATATGGAGTTAAATCCCAGGCTCTGAGTCTTCCTACAAGCAAGACATCTTTTCAGGTAAGGGCAGTCAATTTTCAACTCAAACAAACTACATCATTCAGGAAGCTCACACGTTACTCATCTTAACTGACAAGCATCGGATGTTAGAGGACCAGTGCTTTGTATCAGTTTCAGAAGCAGAGTTGGACTAGATATGATCCGTATGTGTAGGGAACACCGTTAATTTGTTCTCAGTACACTCACGAGTCCTGCTGTCTTAGAGATTTTAGAAAGCTAGCGTGATTCTTGCTCTAAAGCAGAGTGTGATCAATGGATGAGAACTGTGTTGTGTCTTTCCATTCAGAAATGGTGTTAAATCCCAGGCTCTGTGTCTTCCTAGAAGCAAGACTTCGTTTCAGGTAAGGGCAGTCACTTTTCAGCTCAAGCGACCTACATCGTTCAGGAAGCTCACATGTTTCTCATCTTAACTGACGGGAATCTGATGTTAGACGACCATTGCTTTGTATCAGTTTGTGAAGAAGAATTGGACTAATATGGTCCGATTGTGTAAGAATCACAGTTCTTTGGTTCTCAGCACACTCACGTTTCATGCTGTCTTAGAGACTCTAGAAAGCTAGAGCTTGCTTCTTGCTCTAAAGCAGAGTGTGGTCAATGGATGAGAATTCTGCTGTGTTTCACTTCACAAATGGAGTTAAATCCCCGGATCTGAGTCTTGCTACAAGCAAGACTTCGTTTCAGGTAAGGGCAGTCACTTTTCAGCTCAAACGAACTACATTGTTCACAAAGCTCACACGTTCCTCATCTTAACTGACAAGCATTGGATGTTAGAGGACCAGTGCTTTGTATCAGTTTCAGAAGCAGAGTTGGACTAGATATGATCCGTATGTGTAGGAAACACCGTTCTTTTGTTCTGAGCACACTCTGGTTTCCTGCTGTATTAGAGACTCTGGAAAGCAAGAGCGTGTTTCTTGCTCTAAAGCAGAGTGTGAACAATGGATGAGAACTCTGCTGTGTGTTTCACTTCAGAAATGGAGTTAAATCCTTGGCTCTGAGTCTTACTACAAGCAAGAATTCGTTTCAGGTAAGGGCAGTCAATTTTCAACTCAAACAAACTACATCATTCACGAAGCTCACACGATTCTCATCTTAACTGACAAGCATCAGATGGTAGAGCACCAGTGCTTTGCATCAGTTTCAGATGCAGAGTTGGACTAGATATGATCCGTATGTGTACGAAACACCATTCATTTTTTCTCAGCACACTCAAGTTTCCTGCTTTCTAAGAGACTCTAGAAAGGTAAAGCGTGCTTCTTGCTCTAAAGCAGAGTGTGGGCAATTGATGAGAACTCTGCTGTTTGTTTCACTTCAGAAATGGAGTTAAATCCCTGGCTCTGAGTCTTCCTACAATCAAGACTTCATTTCAGGTAAGGGTATTTACTTTACAGCTCAAAGGATCTATATCATTCATGAAGCTCACACATTTCTCATCTTAATTGAGAAGCATTGAATGTTAGAGGACCTTTGCTTTGTATCAATTTCAAGCAGTGTTGAACTAGATATTGTCCATATGTATAGGAAACACGGCTCTTTTCTTATGAGCACACTCACGTTTCCTGCTGTATTAGAGACTCTAGATAGCAATAGCGTGCTTCTTGCTCAAAAGCAGAGTGTGATCCAAGGATGAGAACTGTGTTGTGTGTTTCCCTTCAGAAATGGAGTTAAATCCCAGGCTCTGTTTCTTCCTACAAGCAAGACTTCATTTCAGGTAAGGGCAGTCACTTTTCAGCTCAAACGAACTACATCGTTCTTGAAGCTCACACGTTTCTCAACTTAACTGACAAGCATCGGATGTTAGAGGACTTTTGCTTTGTATCAGTTTGAGAAGCACAGTTGGACTAGATACGGTCCGTATTTGTAGGAAACACCATTCTTTTGTTCTCAGCACACTCACGTTTCAGGCTGTCTTAGAGACTCTAGAAAGCTAGAGCTGGCTTCTTGCTCTAAAGCAGAGTGTGATCAATGGATCAGAACTCTGCTGTGAGTTTCACTTCAGAAATGGAGTTAAATCCCAGGCTCTGAGTCTTACTAAAAGCAAGACTTCGTTTCAGGTAAGGGCAGTCACTTTTCAACTCAAAAAAACTATATCGTTCACATAGCTCAAACGTTTCTCATCTTAACTGACATGCACTGGGTGGTAGAGGACCAGTGCTTTGCATTAGTTTCAGAAGCAGAGTTGGACTAGATATGATCCCTATGTGTAGGAACACCGTTCATTTGTTCTCAGCACACACAATTTTCCTGCAGTCTTAGAGACTATAAAAAGCTAGAGCGTGCTTCTTGCTCTAAAGCAGAGTTTGATAAATGGATGAGAACTCTGCTGTGTGTTTCATTTCAGAAATGGAGTTAAATCCCAGGCTCTGTGTCTTCCTACAAGCAAGACTTCGTTTCAGGTATGGGCAGTTACTTTTCAGCTGAAACGAACTACATCGTTCAGGAAGCACACACGTTTCTCATCTTAACTGACAAGCATCGGATGTTAGAGGACCAGTGCTTTGTATCAGTTTCAGAAGCAGAGTTGGACTAGATATGATCCATATGTGTAGGAAACACATTTCTTTTCTTCTGAGCACACTCACGTTTCCTGCTGTATCAGAGACTCTAGAAAGCAAGAGCGTGCTTCTTGCTCTACAGCAGACTGTGATCCATGGATGAGAACTGTGTTGTGTGTTTCCCTTCAGAAATGGTGTTAAATCCCAGGCTCTGTGTCTTCCTACAAGCAAGACTTCATTTCAGGTAAGGGCAGTCACTTTTCAGCTCAAACAATCTACATCGTTCAGAAGCTCACACGTTCCTCATCTAAACTGACAAGCATTGGATGTTAGAGGACCAGTGGTTTGCATCAGTTTCAGATGCAGAGTTGGACTAGATATGATCCGTATTTTTAGGAAACACCGTTCATTTGTTCTCAGCACACTCAATTTTCCTGCTGTCTTAGAGACACTAGAAAGCTAGACCGTGCTTCTTGCTCTATAGCAGAGTGAGATCAAGGATGAGAACTCTGTTGTATGTTTCACTTCAGAAATGGAGTTAAATCCCAGTATTTGAGTCTTCCTACAAGCAAGACTTCGTTTCATGTAAGGGCAGTCAATTTTCAGCTCAAACGAACTACATCGTTCAGGAAGCTCACACGTTCCTCATCTTAACTGACAAGCATCGGATGTTAGAGGACCAGTGCTTTGTATCAGTTTCAGAAGCAGAGTTGGACTAGATATGATCCGTATGTGTAGGAAACACCGTTCTTTTGTTCTGAGCACACTCTGGTTTCCTGCTGTATTAGAGACTCTGGAAAGCAAGAGCATGTTTCTTGCTCTAAAGCAGAGTGTGAACAATGGATGAGAACTCTGCTGTGTGTTTCACTTCAGAAATGGAGTTAAATCCCTGGCTCTAAGTCTTACTACAAGCAAGACTTCGTTTCAGGTAAGGGCAGTCACTTTTCAACTCAAACAAACTATATCGTTCACGAAGCTCACACGTTCCTCATCTTAACTGACAAGCATTGGATGTTAGAGGACCAGTGCTTTGTCTCAGTTTCAGAAGCAGGGTTAGACTAGATATGGTCCATATGTGTAGGAAACACAGTTCTTTTGTTCTCATCACACTCAAGTTTCATGCTGTCTTAGAGACTCTAGAAAGCAAGAGCGTTCTTCTTGCTGTAAAGCAGAGTGTGAACAATGGATGAGAACTCTGCTGTGTGTTTCAACTAAGAAATGGAGTTAAATCCCAGGCTCTGAGTCTTCCTACAATCAAGACATCTTTCAGGTAAGGGCAGTCAATTTTCAACTCAAACAAACTACATCGTTCAGGAAGCTCACACGTTACTCATCTTAACTGACAAGCATCGGATGTTAGACAACCAGTGCTTTGTATCAGTTTCAGAAGCAGAGTTGGACTAGACATGATCCGTATGTGTAGGAAACACCGTTAATTTGTTCTCAGTACACTCACGTTTCCTGCTGTCTTAGCGATTTTAGAAAGCTAGCGTGCTTCTTGCTCTAAAGCAGAGTGTGAACAATGGATGAGAACTCTGTACTGTGTTTCACTTCAGAAATGGAGTTAAATCCCAGGATCTGAGTCTTCCTACAAGCAAGACATCTTTTCAGGTAAGGGCAGTCAATTTTCAACTCAAACAAACTACATCATTCAGGAAGCTCACACGTTACACATCTTAACTGACAAGCATCGTATGTTAGACAACCAGTGCTTTGTATCAGTTTCAGAAGCAGAGTTGGACTAGATATGATCCGTATGTGTAGGAAACACCGTTAATTTGTTCTCAGTACACACACGTTTCCTGCTGTCTTAGAGATTTTAGAAAGCTAGCGTGCTTCTTGCTCTAAAGCAGAGTGTGATCCATGGATGAGAACTATGTTGTGTCTTTCCATTCAGAAATGGAGTTTAATCCCAGGCTCTGTGTCTTCCTACAAGCAAGACTTCGTTTCAGGTAAGGGCAGTCACTTTTCAGCTCAAGCGACCTACATCGTTCAGGAAGCTCACACGTTTCTCATCTTAACTGACAGGAATCTGATGTTAGACGACCATTGCTTTGTATCAGTTTGAGAAGCAGAATTGGACTAATATGGTCCGATTGTGTAAGAATCACCGTTCTTTGGTTCTCAGCACACTCACGTTTCATGCTGTCTTAGAGACTCTAGAAAGCTAGAGCTTGCTTCTTGCTCTAAAGCAGAGTGTGATCAATGGATGAGAATTCTGCTGTGTTTCACTTCACAAATGGAGTTAAATCCCCGGATCTGAGTCTTGCTACAAGCAAGACTTCGTTTCAGGTAAGGGAAGTCACGTTTCAGCTCAAACGAACTACATTGTTCACGAAGCTCACACGTTCCTCATCTTAACTCACAAGCATTGGATGTTAGAGGACCAGTGCTTTGTATCAGTTTCAGAAGCAGAGTTGGACTAGATATGATCCGTATGTGTAGGAAACACCGTTCATTTGTTCTCAGCACACTCATGTTTCCTGCTCTATTAGAGATTTTAGAAAGCTAGAGCGTGCTTATTGCTCTAAAGCAGAGTGTGATCAATGGATGAGAACTCTGTTGTGTGTTTCACTTCAGAAATGGAGTTAAATCCCAGGCTCTGAGTCTTACTACAAGCAAGACTTCGTTTCAGGTAAGGGCAGTCACTTTTCAACTCAAACGAACTATATCGTTCACGAAGCTCACACGTTCCTCATCTTAACTGACAAGCATTGGATGTTAGAGGACCAGTGCTTTGTCTCAGTTTCAGAAGCAGGGTTAGACTAGATATGGTCCGTATGTGTAGGAAACACAGTTCTTTTGGTCTCATCACACTCAAGTTTCGTGCTGTCTTAGAGACTCTAGAAAGCAAGAGCGTGCTTCTTGCTGTAAAGCAGAGTGTGAACAATGGATGAGAACTCTGCTGTGTGTTTCACCTCAGATATGGAGTTAAATCCCAGGCTCTGAGTCTTCCTACAAGCAAGACATCTTTTCAGGTAAGGGCAGTCAATTTTCAACTCAAACAAACTACATCATTCAGGAAGCTCACACGTTACTCATCTTAACTGACAAGCATCGGATGTTAGAGGACCAGTGCTTTGTATCAGTTTCAGAAGCAGAGTTGGACTAGATATGATCCGTATGTGTAGGGAACACCGTTAATTTGTTCTCAGTACACTCACGAGTCCTGCTGTCTTAGAGATTTTAGAAAGCTAGCGTGCTTCTTGCTCTAAAGCAGAGTGTGATCAATGGATGAGAACTGTGTTGTGTCTTTCCATTCAGAAATGGTGTTAAATCCCAGGCTCTGTGTCTTCCTAGAAGCAAGACTTCGTTTCAGGTAAGGGCAGTCACTTTTCAGCTCAAGCGACCTACATCGTTCAGGAAGCTCACATGTTTCTCATCTTAACTGACGGGAATCTGATGTTAGACGACCATTGCTTTGTATCAGTTTGTGAAGAAGAATTGGACTAATATGGTCCGATTGTGTAAGAATCACAGTTCTTTGGTTCTCAGCACACTCACGTTTCATGCTGTCTTAGAGACTCTAGAAAGCTAGAGCTTGCTTCTTGCTCTAAAGCAGAGTGTGGTCAATGGATGAGAATTCTGCTGTGTTTCACTTCACAAATGGAGTTAAATCCCCGGATCTGAGTCTTGCTACAAGCAAGACTTCGTTTCAGGTAAGGGCAGTCACTTTTCAGCTCAAACGAACTACATTGTTCACAAAGCTCACACGTTCCTCATCTTAACTGACAAGCATTGGATGTTAGAGGACCAGTGCTTTGTATCAGTTTCAGAAGCAGAGTTGGACTAGATATGATCCGTATGTGTAGGAAACACCGTTCTTTTGTTCTGAGCACACTCTGGTTTCCTGCTGTATTAGAGACTCTGGAAAGCAAGAGCGTGTTTCTTGCTCTAAAGCAGAGTGTGAACAATGGATGAGAACTCTGCTGTGTGTTTCACTTCAGAAATGGAGTTAAATCCTTGGCTCTGAGTCTTACTACAAGCAAGAATTCGTTTCAGGTAAGGGCAGTCAATTTTCAACTCAAACAAACTACATCATTCACGAAGCTCACACGATTCTCATCTTAACTGACAAGCATCAGATGGTAGAGCACCAGTGCTTTGCATCAGTTTCAGATGCAGAGTTGGACTAGATATGATCCGTATGTGTACGAAACACCGTTCATTTTTTCTCAGCACACTCAAGTTTCCTGCTGTCTAAGAGACTCTAGAAAGGTAAAGCGTGCTTCTTGCTCTAAAGCAGAGTGTGGGCAATTGATGAGAACTCTGCTGTTTGTTTCACTTCAGAAATGGAGTTAAATCCCTGGCTCTGAGTCTTCCTACAATCAAGACTTCATTTCAGGTAAGGGTATTTACTTTACAGCTCAAAGGATCTATATCATTCATGAAGCTCACACATTTCTCATCTTAATTGAGAAGCATTGAATGTTAGAGGACCTTTGCTTTGTATCAATTTCAAGCAGTGTTGAACTAGATATTGTCCATATGTATAGGAAACACGGCTCTTTTCTTATGAGCACACTCACGTTTCCTGCTGTATTAGAGACTCTAGATAGCAATAGCGTGCTTCTTGCTCAAAAGCAGAGTGTGATCCAAGGATGAGAACTGTGTTGTGTGTTTCCCTTCAGAAATGGAGTTAAATCCCAGGCTCTGTTTCTTCCTACAAGCAAGACTTCATTTCAGGTAAGGGCAGTCACTTTTCAGCTCAAACGAACTACATCGTTCTTGAAGCTCACACGTTTCTCAACTTAACTGACAAGCATCGGATGTTAGAGGACTTTTGCTTTGTATCAGTTTGAGAAGCAGAGTTGGACTAGATACGGTCCGTATTTGTAGGAAACACCATTCTTTTGTTCTCAGCACACTCACGTTTCAGGCTGTCTTAGAGACTCTAGAAAGCTAGAGCTGGCTTCTTGCTCTAAAGCAGAGTGTGATCAATGGATGAGAACTCTGCTGTGAGTTTCACTTCAGAAATGGAGTTAAATCCCAGGCTCTGAGTCTTACTAAAAGCAAGACTTCGTTTCAGGTAAGGGCAGTCACTTTTCTACTCAAAAAAACTATATCGTTCACAAGCTCAAACGTTTCTCATCTTAACTGACATACACTGGGTGGTAGAGGACCAGTGCTTTGCATTAGTTTCAGAAGCAGAGTTGGACTAGATATGATCCCTATGTGTAGGAACACCGTTCATTTGTTCTCAGCACACACAATTTTCCTGCTGTCTTAGAGACTCTAGAAAGCTAGAGCGTGCTTCTTGCTCTAAAGCAGAGTTTGATAAATGGATGAGAACTCTGCTGTGTGTTTCATTTCAGAAATGGAGTTAAATCCCAGGCTCTGTGTCTTCCTACAAGCAAGACTTCGTTTCAGGTATGGGCAGTTACTTTTCAGCTGAAACGAACTACATCGTTCAGTAAGCACACACGTTTCTCATCTTAACTGACAAGCATCGGATGTTAGAGGACCAGTGCTTTGTATCAGTTTCAGAAGCAGAGTTGGACTAGATATGATCCATATGTGTAGGAAACACATTTCTTTTCTTCTGAGCACACTCACGTTTCCTGCTGTATCAGAGACTCTAGAAAGCAAGAGCGTGCTTCTTGCTCTACAGCAGACTGTGATCCATGGATGAGAACTGTGTTGTGTGTTTCCCTTCAGAAATGGTGTTAAATCCCAGGCTCTGTGTCTTCCTACAAGCAAGACTTCATTTCAGGTAAGGGCAGTCACTTTTCAGCTCAAACAATCTACATCGTTCAGAAGCTCACACGTTCCTCATCTAAACTGACAAGCATTGGATGTTAGAGGACCAGTGGTTTGCATCAGTTTCAGATGCAGAGTTGGACTAGATATGATCCGTATTTTTAGGAAACACCGTTCATTTGTTCTCAGCACACTCAATTTTCCTGCTGTCTTAGAGACACTAGAAAGCTAGACCGTGCTTCTTGCTCTATAGCAGAGTGAGATCAAGGATGAGAACTCTGTTGTATGTTTCACTTCAGAAATGGAGTTAAATCCCAGTATTTGAGTCTTCCTACAAGCAAGACTTCGTTTCATGTAAGGGCAGTCAATTTTCAGCTCAAACGAACTACATCGTTCAGGAAGCTCACACGTTTCTCATCTTAACTGACAAGCATCGGATGTTAGAGGACCAGTGCTTTGTATCAGTTTCAGAAGCAGAGTTGGACTAGATATGATCCGTATGTGTAGGAAACACCGTTCTTTTGTTCTGAGCACACTCTGGTTTCCTGCTGTATTAGAGACTCTGGAAAGCAAGAGCATGTTTCTTGCTCTAAAGCAGAGTGTGAACAATGGATGAGAACTCTGCTGTGTGTTTCACTTCAGAAATGGAGTTAAATCCCTGGCTCTTAGTCTTCCTACAAGCAAGACTTCATTTCAGGTAAGGCCATTTACTTTACAGCTCAAACAATCTGTATCATTCACGAAGCTCACACGTTTCTCATCTTAACTGAGAAGCATTGGATGTTAGAGGACCTTGGCTTTGTATCAATTTCAAGCAGAGTTGAACTAGATATGGTCTGTATGTATACGAAACACAGACGGTTCTTTTCTTCTGAGCACACTCACGTTTCCTGCTGTATTAGAGACTCTAGAAAGCAAGAGCGTGCTTCTTGCTGTAAAGCAGAGTGTGAAGAATGGATGAGAATTCTGCTGTGTGTTTCACTTCAGAAATGGAGTTAAATCACCGGCTCTGAGTATTCATACAAGAAGACTTCGTTTCACGTAAGGGCAGTCACTTTTCAGCTCAAACAAACTACATCGCTCACGAAGCTCACACGTTCCTCATCTTAACTGACAAGCATTGGATGTTAGAGGGCTGGTGCGTTTTATCAGTTTCAGAAGCAGAGTTGGACTAGATATGATCCGTATGTGTAGGAAACACTGTTCATTTGTTCTCAGCACACTCAAGTTTCCTGCTGTCTAAGAGACTCTAGAAAGGTAAAGCATGTTTCTTGCTCTAAAGCAGAGTGTGGGCAATTGATGAGAACTCTGCTGTTGTTTCACTTCAGAAATGGAGTTAAATCCCGGGCTCTGCGTCGTCCTACAAGCAAGACTTCATTTCAGGTAAGGGCATTTACTTTACAGCTCAAACGATCTATATCGTTCACGAAGCTCACACATTTCTCATCTTAACTGAGAAGCATTGGATGTTAGAGGAACTTTGCTTTGTATCAATTTCAAGCAGTGTTGAACTAGATATTGTCCCTATGTATAGGAAACACGGCTCTTTTCTTATGAGCACACTCACGTTTCCTGCTGTATTAGAGACTCTAGAAAGCAAGAGCGTGCTTCTTGCTCTAAAGCAGATTGTGATCCCCAGATGAGAACTGTGTTGTGTGTTTCCCTACAGAAATAGAGTTAAATCCCAGGATCTGTGTCTTCCTACAAGGAAGACTTGATTTCAGGTAAGGGCAGTCACTTTTCAGCTCAAACGAACTACATCGTTCTTGAAGCTCACACGTTTCTCATCTTAACTGACAAGCATCGGATGTTAGAGGTCCATTGCTTTGTATCAGTTTCAGAAGCAGAGTTGGACTAGATATGGTCCGTATTTGTAGGAAACACCGTTCTTTTGTTCTCAGCACACTAACGTTTCAGGCTGTCTTAGAGACTCTAGAAAGCTAGAGCTGGCTTCTTGCTCTAAAGCAGAGTGTGATCAAGGATGAGAACTCTGCTGTGAGTTTCACTTCAGAAATGGAGTTAAATCCCAGGCTCTGAGTCTTCCTACAAGCAAGACTTCGTTTCAGGTAAGGGAAGTCACTTTTCAGCTCAAACAAACTGCATCGTTCCCGAAGCTCACACGTTCCTCATATTAACTGACAAGCATTGGATGTTAGAGAACCAGTGCTTTGTATCAGTTTCAGAAGCAGAGTTGGACTAGATATGACCCGTATGTGTAGGAAACACCGTTCTTTTGTTCTGAGCACACTCTGGTTTCCTGCTGTATTAGAGACTCTGGAAAGCAAGAGCGTGTTTCTTGCTCTAAAGCAGAGTGTGAACAATGGATGAGAACTCTGCTGTGTGTTTCACTTCAGAAATGGAGTTAAATCCCTGGCTCTGAGTCTTACTACAATCAAGAATTCGTTTCAGGTAAGGGCAGTCAATTTTCAACTCAAACAAACTATATCGTTCACAAAGCTCACACGTTTCTCATCTTAACTGACATGCACTGGGTGTTAGAGGACCTGTGTTTTTTTTCAGTTTCAGAAGGAGAGTTGGACTATTTATGATCCGTATGTGTAGGAAACACCGTTCATTTGTTCTCAGCACACTCAAGTTTCCTGCTGTCTTAGAGACTCTAGAAAGCTAAAGCGTGCTTCTTGCTCTAAAGCAGAGTGTGGGCAATTGATGAGAACTCTGCTGTGTGTTTCACTTCAGAAATGGAGTTAAATCCCTGGCTCTGAGTCTTCCTACAAGCAAGACTTCATTTCAGGTAAGGGCATTAACTTTACAGCTCAAAGGATCTATATCGTTCACGAATCTCACACATTTCTCATCTTAACTGAGAAGCATTGGATGTTAGAGGACCTTTGCTTTGTGTCAATTTCGAGCAGAGTTGAACTAGATATTCTCCGTATGTGTGGGAAACACCGTTCTTTTGTTCTGAGCACACTCTGGTTTCCTGCTGTATTAGAGACTCTAGAAAGCAAGAGCGTGTTTTTTGCTCTAAATCAGAGTGTCAACAATGGATGAGAACTCTGCTGTGTGCAGAGTTCAGAAATGGAGTTAAATCCCCGGCTCTGAGTCTTCCTACAAGCAAGACTTCGTTTCAAGTAAGGGCAGTCACTTTTCAACTCAAACGAACTACATCGTTCATGAAGCTCACACGTTCCTCATCTTAACTGACAAGCATTGGATGTTAGAGGACCTTTGCTTTGTAACAAATTCAAGCAGAGTTGAACTAGATATGGTCCGTATGTATAGGAAACACATTTCTTTCTTGTGAGCACACTCACGTTTCCTGCTGTATCAGAGACTCTAGAAAGCAAGAGCGTGCTTCTTGCTCTAAAGCAGAGGGTGATCCATGGATGAGAACTGTGTTGTGTGTTTCCCTTCAGAAATGGTGTTAAATCACAGGCTCTGTGTCTTCCTACACGCAAGACTTCATTTCAGGTAAGGGCAGTCACTTTTCAGCTCAAACGAACTACATCGTTCACCAAGCTCACACGTTCCTCATCTTAACTGACAAGCATTGGATGTTAGAGGACCAGTGCTTTGTATCTGTTTCAGAAGCAGAGTTGGACTAGATATGATCCGTATGTATAGGAAACACGGTTCTTTTCTTCTGAGCACACTCACGTTTCCTGCTGTATTAGAGTCTCTAGAAAGAAAGAGCGTGCTTCTTGCTCTACAGCAGACTGTGATCCATGGATTAGAACTGTGTTGTGTGTTTCCCTTCAGAAATGGAGTTAAATCCCAGGCTCTGTGTCTTCCTACAGGCAAGACTTCATTTCAGGTAAGGGCAGTCACTTTTCAGCTGAAACAACTACATCGTTCACGAAGCTCACACATTCCTCATCTAAACTGACAAGCATTGGATGTTAGAGGACCAGTGGTTTGCATCAGTTTCAGATGCAGAGTTGGACTAGATATGATCCGTATGTGTAGGAAACACCGTTCTTTTGTTCTGAGCACACTCTGGTTTCCTGCAGTATTAGAGACTCTAGAAAGCAAGAGCGTGCTTCCTGCTCTAAAGCAGAGTATGAACCATGGATGAGAACTCTGCTGTGTGGTTCACTACAGAAATGGAGTTAAATCCCAGGCTCTGAGTCTTCCTACAAAGAAGATTTCGTTTCAAGTAAGGGCAGTAAATTTCAGCTCAAACGAACTACATCGTTCACAAAGCTCACATGTTTCTCATCTTCACTGACAAGCATTGGATGTTAGAGGACCTGTGTTTTGTTTCAGTTTCAGAAAGAGAGTTGGACTATTTATGATCCGTATGTGTAGGAAACACCGTTCATTTGTTCTCAGCACACTCAAGTTTCCTGCTGTCTTAGAGACTCTAGAAAGCTAAAGCGTGCTTCTTGCTCTAAAGCAGAGTGTGGGCAATTGATGAGAACTCTGCTGTGTGTTTCACTTCAGAAATGGAGTTAAATCCCTGGCTCTGAGTCTTCCTACAAGCAAGACTTCATTTCAGGTAAGGGCATTTACTTTACAGCTCAAAGGATCTATATCGTTCATGAATCTCACACATTTCTCATCTTAACTGAGAAGCATTGGATGTTAGAGGACCTTTGCTTTGTGTCAATTTCGAGCAGAGTTGAACTAGATATTCTCCGTATGTGTGGGAAACACCGTTCTTTTGTTCTGAGCACACTCTGGTTTCCTGCTGTATTAGAGACTCTAGAAAGCAAGAGCGTGTTTTTTGCTCTAAATCAGGGTGTCAACAATGGATGAGAACTCTGCTGTGTGCAGAGTTCAGAAATGGAGTTAAATCCCCGGCTCTGAGTCTTCCTACAAGCAAGATTTCGTTTCAAGTAAGGGCAGTCACTTTTCAACTCAAACGAACTACATCGTTCATGAAGCTCACACGTTCCTCATCTTAACTGACAAGCATTGGATGTTAGAGGACCTTTGCTTTGTAACAAATTCAAGCAGAGTTGAACTAGATATGGTCCGTATGTATAGGAAACACATTTCTTTTCTTCTGAGCACACTCACGTTTCCTGGTGTCTTAGAGATTTTAGAAAGCTATAGCGTGCTTCTTGCTCTAAAGCAGAGTGTGATCAATGGATGAGAACTCTGTTGTGTGTTTCACTTCAGAAATGGAGTTAAATCCCTGGCTCTGAATCTTCCTACATGCAAGACTTCGTTTCAGGTAAGGGCAGTTACTTTACAGCTCAAAAGAACTACATAGTTCACGAAGCTCACACGTTTCTCATCTTAACTGAGAAGCATTGGGTGTTAGAGGACCTTTGCTTTGTATCAAATTCAAGCAGAGTTGAACTAGATATGGTCCGTATGTATAGGAAACACATTTCTTTCTTGTGAGCACACTCACGTTTCCTGCTGTATCAGAGACTCTAGAAAGCAAGAGCGTGCTTCTTGCTCTAAAGCAGAGTGTGATCCATGGATGAGAACTGTGTTGTGTGTTTCCCTTCAGAAATGGTGTTAAATCCCAGGCTCTGTGTCTTCCTACACGCAAGACTTCATTTCAGGTAAGGGCAGTCACTTTTCAGCTCAAACGAACTACATCGTTCACCAAGCTCACAAGTTCCTCATCTTAACTGACAAGCATTGGAAGTTAGAGGACCAGTGCTTTGTATCTGTTTCAGAAGCAGAGTTGGACTAGATATGATCCGTATGTATAGGAAACACGGTTCTTTTCTTCTGAGCACACTCACGTTTCCTGCTGTATTAGAGACTCTAGAAAGAAAGAGCGTGCTTCTTGCTCTACAGCAGACTGTGATCCATGGATTAGAACTGTGTTGTGTGTTTCCCTTCAGAAATGGAGTTAAATCCCAGGCTCTGTGTCTTCCTACAGGCAAGACTTCATTTCAGGTAAGGGCAGTCACTTTTCAGCTGAAACAACTACATCGTTCACGAAGCTCACACGTTCCTCATCTAAACTGACAAGCATTGGATGTTAGAGGACCAGTGGTTTGCATCAGTTTCAGATGCAGAGTTGGACTAGATATGATCCGTATTTTTAGAAAACACCGTTCATTTGTTCTCAGCAAACTCAATTTTCCTGCTGTCTTAGAGACACTAGAAAGCTAGAGCGTGCTTCTTGCTCTATAGCAGAGTGTGATCAAGGATGAGAACTCTGTTGTGTGTTTCACTTCAGAAATGGAGTTAAATCCCAGTCTTTGAGTCTTCCTACAAGCAAGACTTCGTTTCAGGTAAGGGCAGTCAATTTTCCGCTCAAACGAACTACATCGTTCAGGAAGCTCACACGTTTCTCATCTTAACGGACAAGCATCGGATGTTAGAGGACCATTGCTTTGTATCAATTTCAAAAGCAGAGTTGGACTAGATATGGTCCGTATGTATAGGAAACACCGTTCTTTTGTTTGAGCACACTCTGGTTTCCTGCTGTATTAGAGACTCTAGAAAGCAAGAGCGTGTTTTTTGCTCTAAATCAGAGTGTCAACAATGGATGAGAACTCTGCTGTGTGCAGAGTTCAGAAATGGAGTTAAATCCCCGGCTCTGAGTCTTCCTACAAGCAAGACTTCGTTTCAAGTAAGGGCAGTCACTTTTCAACTCAAACGAACTACATCGTTCATGAAGCTCACACGTTCCTCATCTTAACTGACAAGCATTGGATGTTAGAGGACCTTTGCTTTGTAACAAATTCAAGCAGAGTTGAACTAGATATGGTCCGTATGTATAGGAAACACATTTCTTTTCTTCTGAGCACACTCACGTTTCCTGGTGTCTTAGAGATTTTAGAAAGCTATAGCGTGCTTCTTGCTCTAAAGCAGAGTGTGATCAATGGATGAGAACTCTGTTGTGTGATTCACTTCAGAAATGGAGTTAAATCCCTGGCTCTGAATCTTCCTACATGCAAGACTTCGTTTCAGGTAAGGGCAGTTACTTTACAGCTCAAAAGAACTACATAGTTCACGAAGCTCACACGTTTCTCATCTTAACTGAGAAGCATTGGGTGTTAGAGGACCTTTGCTTTGTATCAAATTCAAGCAGAGTTGAACTAGATATGGTCCGTATGTATAGGAAACACATTTCTTTCTTGTGAGCACACTCACGTTTCCTGCTGTATCAGAGACTCTAGAAAGCAAGAGCGTGCTTCTTGCTCTAAAGCAGAGTGTGATCCATGGATGAGAACTGTGTTGTGTGTTTCCCTTCAGAAATGGTGTTAAATCCCAGGCTCTGTGTCTTCCTACACGCAAGACTTCATTTCAGGTAAGGGCAGTCACTTTTCAGCTCAAACGAACTACATCGTTCACCAAGCTCACAAGTTCCTCATCTTAACTGACAAGCATTGGATGTTAGAGGACCAGTGCTTTGTATCAGTTTCAGAAGCAGAGTTGGACTAGATATGATCCGTATGTATAGGAAACACGGTTCTTTTCTTCTGAGCACACTCACGTTTCCTGCTGTATTAGAGACTCTAGAAAGAAAGAGCGTGCTTCTTGCTCTACAGCAGACTGTGATCCATGGATTAGAACTGTGTTGTGTGTTTCCCTTCAGAAATGGAGTTAAATCCCAGGCTCTGTGTCTTCCTACAGGCAAGACTTCATTTCAGGTAAGGGCAGTCACTTTTCAGCTGAAACAACTACATCGTTCACGAAGCTCACACGTTCCTCATCTAAACTGACAAGCATTGGATGTTAGAGGACCAGTGGTTTGCATCAGTTTCAGATGCAGAGTTGGACTAGATATGATCCGTATTTTTAGAAAACACCGTTCATTTGTTCTCAGCAAACTCAATTTTCCTGCTGTCTTAGAGACACTAGAAAGCTAGAGCGTGCTTCTTGCTCTATAGCAGAGTGTGATCAAGGATGAGAACTCTGTTGTGTGTTTCACTTCAGAAATGGAGTTAAATCCCAGTCTTTGAGTCTTCCTACAAGCAAGACTTCGTTTCAGGTAAGGGCAGTCAATTTTCAGCTCAAACGAACTACATCGTTCAGGAAGCTCACACGTTTCTCATCTTAACGGACAAGCATCGGATGTTAGAGGACCATTGCTTTGTATCAATTTCAAAAGCAGAGTTGGACTAGATATGGTCCGTATGTATAGGAAACACCGTTCTTTTGTTTGAGCACACTCTGGTTTCCTGCTGTATTAGAGACTCTGGAAAGCAAGAGCGTGTTTCTTGCTCTAAAGCAGAGTGTGAACAATGGATGAGAACTCTGCTGTGTTTTTCACTTCAGAAATGGAGTTAAATCCCTGGCTCTGAGTCTTACTACAAGCAAGACTTCGTTTCAGGTAAGGGCAGTCACTTTTCAACTCAAACGAACTATATCGTTCACGAAGCTCACACGTTCCTCATCTTAAATGACAAGCATTGGATGTTAGAGGACCAGTGCTTTGTCTCAGTTTCAGAAGCAGGGTTAGACTAGATATGGTCCGTATGTGTAGGAAACACAGTTCTTTTGGTCTCATCACACTCAAGTTTCGTGCTGTCTTAGAGACTCTAGAAAGCAAGAGCGTGCTTCTTGCTGTAAAGCAGAGTGTGAACAATGGATGAGAACTCTGCTGTGTGTTTCACCTCAGATATGGAGTTAAATCCCAGGCTCTGAGTCTTCCTACAAGCAAGACATCTTTTCAGGTAAGGGCAGTCAATTTTCAACTAAAACAAACTACATCATTCAGGAAGCTCACACGTTACTCATCTTAACTGACAAGCATCGGATGTTAGACAACCAGTGCTTTGTATCAGTTTCAGAAGCAGAGTTGGACTAGATATGATCCGTATGTGTAGGGAACACCGTTAATTTGTTCTCAGTACACTCACGAGTCCTGCTGTCTTAGAGATTTTATAAAGCTAGCGTGCTTCTTGCTCTAAAGCAGAGTGTGATCAATGGATGAGAACTGTGTTGTGTCTTTCCATTCAGAAATGGAGTTAAATCCCAGGCTCTGTGTCTTCCTAGAAGCAAGACTTCGTTTCAGGTAAGGGCAGTCACTTTTCAGCTCAAGCGACCTACATCGTTCAGGAAGCTCACATGTTTCTCATCTTAACTGACAGGAATCTGATGTTTGACGACCATTGCTTTGTATCAGTTTGTGAAGAAGAATTGGACTAATATGGTCCGATTGTGTAAGAATCACCGTTCTTTGGTTCTCAGCACACTCACGTTTCATGCTGTCTTAGAGACTCTAGAAAGCTAGAGCTTGCTTCTTGCTCTAAAGCAGAGTGTGGTCAATGGATGAGAATTCTGCTGTGTTACACTTCACAAATGGAGTTAAATCCCCGGATCTGAGTCTTGCTACAAGCAAGACTTCGTTTCAGGTAAGGGCAGTCACTTTTCAACTCAAACAAACTACATCATTCACGAAGCTCACACGATTCTCATCTTAACTGACAAGCATCAGATGGTAGAGCACCAGTGCTTTGCATCAGTTTCAGATGCAGAGTTGGACTAGATATGATCCGTATGTGTAGGAAACACCGTTCATTTGTTCTCAGCACACTCAAGTTTCCTGCTGTCTAAGAGACTCTAGAAAGGTAAAGCGTGCTTCTTGCTCTCAAGCAGAGTGTGGGCAATTGATGAGAACTCTGCTGTTTGTTTCACTTCATAAATGGAGTTAAATCCCTGGCTCTGAGTCTTCCTACAATCAAGACTTCATTTCAGGTAAGGGTATTTACTTTACAGCTCAAAGGATCTATATCATTCATGAAGCTCACACATTTCTCATCTTAATTGAGAAGCATTGAATGTTAGAGGACCTTTGCTTTGTATCAATTTCAAGCAGTGGTGAACTAGATATTGTCCATATGTATAGGAAACACGGCTCTTTTCTTATGAGCACACTCACGTTTCCTGCTGTATTAGAGACTCTAGATAGCAAGAGCGTGCTTCTTGCTCAAAAGCAGAGTGTGATCCATGGATGAGAACTGTGTTGTGTGTTTCCCTTCAGAAATGGAGTTAAATCCCAGGCTCTGTTTCTTCCTACAAGCAAGACTTCATTTCAGGTAAGGGCAGTCACTTTTCAGCTCAAACGAACTACATCGTTCTTGAAGCTCACACGTTTCTCAACTTAACTGACAAGCATCGGATGTTAGAGGACTTTTGCTTTGTATCAGTTTGAGAAGCAGAGTTGGACTAGATACGGTCCGTATTTGTAGGAAACACCATTTTTTGTTCTCAGCACACTCACGTTTCAGGCTGTCTTAGAGACTCTAGAAAGCTAGAGCTGGCTTCTTGCTCTAAAGCAGAGTGTGATCAATGGATGAGAACTCTGCTGTGAGTTTCACTTCAGAAATGGAGTTAAATCCCAGGCTCTGAGTCTTACTAAAAGCAAGACTTCGTTTCAGGTAAGGGCAGTCACTTTTCAACTCAAAAAAACTATATCGTTCACATAGCTCAAACGTTTCTCATCTTAACTGACATGCACTGGGTGGTAGAGGACCAGTGCTTTGCATTAGTTTCAGAAGCAGAGTTGGACTAGATATGATCCCTATGTGTAGGAACACCGTTCATTTGTTCTCAGCACACACAATTTTCCTGCTGTCTTAGAGACTCTAGAAAGCTAGAGCGTGCTTCTTGCTCTAAAGCAGAGTTTGATAAATGGATGAGAACTCTGCTGTGTGTTTCATTTCAGAAATGGAGTTAAATCCCAGGCTCTGAGTCTTCCTACAAGCAAGACTTCGTTTCAGATAAGGGCAGTTACTGTACAGCTCAAACGAACTACATAGTTCACGATGCTCACATGATTGTCATCTTAACTGAGAAGCATTGGATGTTAGAGGACCTTTTCTTTGTATCAATTTCAAGCAGAGTTGAACTAGATATGGTCTGTATGTAATGAAACACGGTTCTTTTCTTCTGAGCACACTCACGTTTCCTGCTGTATTAGAGACTCTAGAAAAAAAGAGCGTGCTTCTTGCTCTAAAGCAGAGTGTGATCCATGGATGAGAACTGTGTTGTGTGTTTCCTTTTAGAAAGGGAATTAAATCCCAGGCTCTGTGTCTTCCTACAAGCAAGACTTCGTTTGAGGTATGGGCAGTTACTTTTCAGCTGAAACGAACTACATCGTTCAGGAAGCACACACGTTTCTCATCTTAACTGACAAGCATCGGATGTTAGAGGACCAGTGCTTTGTATCAGTTTCAGAAGCAGAGTTGGACTAGATATGATCCATATGTGTAGGAAACACCGTTCATTTGTATTCAGCACACTCACTTTTCCTGATGTCTTAGAGATTTTAGAAAGCTAGAGCGTGCTTCAGCTCTAAAGCAGAGTGTGATCAATGGATGAGAACTCTGTTGTGTGTTTCACTTCAGAAATGGAGTTAAATCCCTGGCTCTGAATCTTCATACAAGCAAGACTTCGTTTCAAGTAAGGGCAGTTACTTTACAGCTCAAAAGAACTACATAGTTCACGAAGCTCACACGTTTCTCTTCTTAACTGAGAAGCATTGGGTGTTAGAGGACCTTTGCTTTGTATCAAATTCAAGCAGAGTTGAACTAGGTATGGTCCGTATGTATAGGAAACACATTTCTTTTCTTCTGAGCACACTCACGTTTCCTGCTGTATCAGAGACTCTAGAAAGCAAGAGCGTGCTTCTTGCTCTACAGCAGACTGTGATCCATGGATTAGAACTGTGTTGTGTGTTTCCCTTCAGAAATGGAGTTAAATCCCAGGCTCTGTGTCTTCCTACAGGCAAGACTTCATTTCAGGTAAGGGCAGTCACTTTTCAGCTGAAACAACTACATCGTTCACGAAGCTCACACGTTCCTCATCTAAACTGACAAGCATTGGATGTTAGAGGACCAGTGGTTTGCATCAGTTTCAGATGCAGAGTTGGACTAGATATGATCCGTATTTTTAGAAAACACCGTTCATTTGTTCTCAGCAAACTCAATTTTCCTGCTGTCTTAGAGACACTAGAAAGCTAGAGCGTGCTTCTTGCTCTATAGCAGAGTGTGATCAAGGATGAGAACTCTGTTGTGTGTTTCACTTCAGAAATGGAGTTAAATCCCAGTCTTTGAGTCTTCCTACAAGCAAGACTTCGTTTCAGGTAAGGGCAGTCAATTTTCCGCTCAAACGAACTACATCGTTCAGGAAGCTCACACGTTTCTCATCTTAACGGACAAGCATCGGATGTTAGAGGACCATTGCTTTGTATCAATTTCAAAAGCAGAGTTGGACTAGATATGGTCCGTATGTATAGGAAACACCGTTCTTTTGTTTGAGCACACTCTGGTTTCCTGCTGTATTAGAGACTCTAGAAAGCAAGAGCGTGTTTTTTGCTCTAAATCAGAGTGTCAACAATGGATGAGAACTCTGCTGTGTGCAGAGTTCAGAAATGGAGTTAAATCCCCGGCTCTGAGTCTTCCTACAAGCAAGACTTCGTTTCAAGTAAGGGCAGTCACTTTTCAACTCAAACGAACTACATCGTTCATGAAGCTCACACGTTCCTCATCTTAACTGACAAGCATTGGATGTTAGAGGACCTTTGCTTTGTAACAAATTCAAGCAGAGTTGAACTAGATATGGTCCGTATGTATAGGAAACACATTTCTTTTCTTCTGAGCACACTCACGTTTCCTGGTGTCTTAGAGATTTTAGAAAGCTATAGCGTGCTTCTTGCTCTAAAGCAGAGTGTGATCAATGGATGAGAACTCTGTTGTGTGTTTCACTTCAGAAATGGAGTTAAATCCCTGGCTCTGAATCTTCCTACATGCAAGACTTCGTTTCAGGTAAGGGCAGTTACTTTACAGCTCAAAAGAACTACATAGTTCACGAAGCTCACACGTTTCTCATCTTAACTGAGAAGCATTGGGTGTTAGAGGACCTTTGCTTTGTATCAAATTCAAGCAGAGTTGAACTAGATATGGTCCGTATGTATAGGAAACACATTTCTTTCTTGTGAGCACACTCACGTTTCCTGCTGTATCAGAGACTCTAGAAAGCAAGAGCGTGCTTCTTGCTCTAAAGCAGAGTGTGATCCATGGATGAGAACTGTGTTGTGTGTTTCCCTTCAGAAATGGTGTTAAATCCCAGGCTCTGTGTCTTCCTACACGCAAGACTTCATTTCAGGTAAGGGCAGTCACTTTTCAGCTCAAACGAACTACATCGTTCACCAAGCTCACAAGTTCCTCATCTTAACTGACAAGCATTGGATGTTAGAGGACCAGTGCTTTGTATCAGTTTCAGAAGCAGAGTTGGACTAGATATGATCCGTATGTATAGGAAACACGGTTCTTTTCTTCTGAGCACACTCACGTTTCCTGCTGTATTAGAGACTCTAGAAAGAAAGAGCGTGCTTCTTGCTCTACAGCAGACTGTGATCCATGGATTAGAACTGTGTTGTGTGTTTCCCTTCAGAAATGGAGTTAAATCCCAGGCTCTGTGTCTTCCTACAGGCAAGACTTCATTTCAGGTAAGGGCAGTCACTTTTCAGCTGAAACAACTACATCGTTCAGGAAGCTCACACGTTCCTCATCTAAACTGACAAGCATTGGATGTTAGAGGTCCAGTGGTTTGCATCAGTTTCAGATGCAGAGTTGGACTAGATATGATCCGTATTTTTAGAAAACACCGTTCATTTGTTCTCAGCAAACTCAATTTTCCTGCTGTCTTAGAGACACTAGAAAGCTAGAGCGTGCTTCTTGCTCTATAGCAGAGTGTGATCAAGGATGAGAACTCTGTTGTGTGTTTCACTTCAGAAATGGAGTTAAATCCCAGTCTTTGAGTCTTCCTACAAGCAAGACTTCGTTTCAGGTAAGGGCAGTCAATTTTCAGCTCAAACGAACTACATCGTTCAGGAAGCTCACACGTTTCTCATCTTAACGGACAAGCATCGGATGTTAGAGGACCATTGCTTTGTATCAATTTCAAAAGCAGAGTTGGACTAGATATGGTCCGTATGTATAGGAAACACCGTTCTTTTGTTTGAGCACACTCTGGTTTCCTGCTGTATTAGAGACTCTGGAAAGCAAGAGCGTGTTTCTTGCTCTAAAGCAGAGTGTGAACAATGGATGAGAACTCTGCTGTGTTTTTCACTTCAGAAATGGAGTTAAATCCCTGGCTCTGAGTCTTACTACAAGCAAGACTTCGTTTCAGGTAAGGGCAGTCACTTTTCAACTCAAACGAACTATATCGTTCACGAAGCTCACACGTTCCTCATCTTAAATGACAAGCATTGGATGTTAGAGGACCAGTGCTTTGTCTCAGTTTCAGAAGCAGGGTTAGACTAGATATGGTCCGTATGTGTAGGAAACACAGTTCTTTTGGTCTCATCACACTCAAGTTTCGTGCTGTCTTAGAGACTCTAGAAAGCAAGAGCGTGCTTCTTGCTGTAAAGCAGAGTGTGAACAATGGATGAGAACTCTGCTGTGTGTTTCACCTCAGATATGGAGTTAAATCCCAGGCTCTGAGTCTTCCTACAAGCAAGACATCTTTTCAGGTAAGGGCAGTCAATTTTCAACTAAAACAAACTACATCATTCAGGAAGCTCACACGTTACTCATCTTAACTGACAAGCATCGGATGTTAGACAACCAGTGCTTTGTATCAGTTTCAGAAGCAGAGTTGGACTAGATATGATCCGTATGTGTAGGGAACACCGTTAATTTGTTCTCAGTACACTCACGAGTCCTGCTGTCTTAGAGATTTTATAAAGCTAGCGTGCTTCTTGCTCTAAAGCAGAGTGTGATCAATGGATGAGAACTGTGTTGTGTCTTTCCATTCAGAAATGGAGTTAAATCCCAGGCTCTGTGTCTTCCTAGAAGCAAGACTTCGTTTCAGGTAAGGGCAGTCACTTTTCAGCTCAAGCGACCTACATCGTTCAGGAAGCTCACATGTTTCTCATCTTAACTGACAGGAATCTGATGTTTGACGACCATTGCTTTGTATCAGTTTGTGAAGAAGAATTGGACTAATATGGTCCGATTGTGTAAGAATCACCGTTCTTTGGTTCTCAGCACACTCACGTTTCATGCTGTCTTAGAGACTCTAGAAAGCTAGAGCTTGCTTCTTGCTCTAAAGCAGAGTGTGGTCAATGGATGAGAATTCTGCTGTGTTACACTTCACAAATGGAGTTAAATCCCCGGATCTGAGTCTTGCTACAAGCAAGACTTCGTTTCAGGTAAGGGCAGTCACTTTTCAACTCAAACAAACTACATCATTCACGAAGCTCACACGATTCTCATCTTAACTGACAAGCATCAGATGGTAGAGCACCAGTGCTTTGCATCAGTTTCAGATGCAGAGTTGGACTAGATATGATCCGTATGTGTAGGAAACACCGTTCATTTGTTCTCAGCACACTCAAGTTTCCTGCTGTCTAAGAGACTCTAGAAAGGTAAAGCGTGCTTCTTGCTCTCAAGCAGAGTGTGGGCAATTGATGAGAACTCTGCTGTTTGTTTCACTTCATAAATGGAGTTAAATCCCTGGCTCTGAGTCTTCCTACAATCAAGACTTCATTTCAGGTAAGGGTATTTACTTTACAGCTCAAAGGATCTATATCATTCATGAAGCTCACACATTTCTCATCTTAATTGAGAAGCATTGAATGTTAGAGGACCTTTGCTTTGTATCAATTTCAAGCAGTGGTGAACTAGATATTGTCCATATGTATAGGAAACACGGCTCTTTTCTTATGAGCACACTCACGTTTCCTGCTGTATTAGAGACTCTAGATAGCAAGAGCGTGCTTCTTGCTCAAAAGCAGAGTGTGATCCATGGATGAGAACTGTGTTGTGTGTTTCCCTTCAGAAATGGAGTTAAATCCCAGGCTCTGTTTCTTCCTACAAGCAAGACTTCATTTCAGGTAAGGGCAGTCACTTTTCAGCTCAAACGAACTACATCGTTCTTGAAGCTCACACGTTTCTCAACTTAACTGACAAGCATCGGATGTTAGAGGACTTTTGCTTTGTATCAGTTTGAGAAGCAGAGTTGGACTAGATACGGTCCGTATTTGTAGGAAACACCATTTTTTGTTCTCAGCACACTCACGTTTCAGGCTGTCTTAGAGACTCTAGAAAGCTAGAGCTGGCTTCTTGCTCTAAAGCAGAGTGTGATCAATGGATGAGAACTCTGCTGTGAGTTTCACTTCAGAAATGGAGTTAAATCCCAGGCTCTGAGTCTTACTAAAAGCAAGACTTCGTTTCAGGTAAGGGCAGTCACTTTTCAACTCAAAAAAACTATATCGTTCACATAGCTCAAACGTTTCTCATCTTAACTGACATGCACTGGGTGGTAGAGGACCAGTGCTTTGCATTAGTTTCAGAAGCAGAGTTGGACTAGATATGATCCCTATGTGTAGGAACACCGTTCATTTGTTCTCAGCACACACAATTTTCCTGCTGTCTTAGAGACTCTAGAAAGCTAGAGCGTGCTTCTTGCTCTAAAGCAGAGTTTGATAAATGGATGAGAACTCTGCTGTGTGTTTCATTTCAGAAATGGAGTTAAATCCCAGGCTCTGAGTCTTCCTACAAGCAAGACTTCGTTTCAGATAAGGGCAGTTACTGTACAGCTCAAACGAACTACATAGTTCACGATGCTCACATGATTGTCATCTTAACTGAGAAGCATTGGATGTTAGAGGACCTTTTCTTTGTATCAATTTCAAGCAGAGTTGAACTAGATATGGTCTGTATGTAATGAAACACGGTTCTTTTCTTCTGAGCACACTCACGTTTCCTGCTGTATTAGAGACTCTAGAAAAAAAGAGCGTGCTTCTTGCTCTAAAGCAGAGTGTGATCCATGGATGAGAACTGTGTTGTGTGTTTCCTTTTAGAAAGGGAATTAAATCCCAGGCTCTGTGTCTTCCTACAAGCAAGACTTCGTTTGAGGTATGGGCAGTTACTTTTCAGCTGAAACGAACTACATCGTTCAGGAAGCACACACGTTTCTCATCTTAACTGACAAGCATCGGATGTTAGAGGACCAGTGCTTTGTATCAGTTTCAGAAGCAGAGTTGGACTAGATATGATCCATATGTGTAGGAAACACCGTTCATTTGTATTCAGCACACTCACTTTTCCTGATGTCTTAGAGATTTTAGAAAGCTAGAGCGTGCTTCAGCTCTAAAGCAGAGTGTGATCAATGGATGAGAACTCTGTTGTGTGTTTCACTTCAGAAATGGAGTTAAATCCCTGGCTCTGAATCTTCATACAAGCAAGACTTCGTTTCAAGTAAGGGCAGTTACTTTACAGCTCAAAAGAACTACATAGTTCACGAAGCTCACACGTTTCTCTTCTTAACTGAGAAGCATTGGGTGTTAGAGGACCTTTGCTTTGTATCAAATTCAAGCAGAGTTGAACTAGGTATGGTCCGTATGTATAGGAAACACATTTCTTTTCTTCTGAGCACACTCACGTTTCCTGCTGTATCAGAGACTCTAGAAAGCAAGAGCTTGCTTCTTGCTCTACAGCAGACTGTGATCCATGGATTAGAACTGTGTTGTGTGTTTCCCTTCAGAAATGGAGTTAAATCCCAGGCTCTGTGTCTTCCTACAGGCAAGACTTCATTTCAGGTAAGGGCAGTCACTTTTCAGCTGAAACAACTACATCGTTCACGAAGCTCACACGTTCCTCATCTAAACTGACAAGCATTGGATGTTAGAGGACCAGTGGTTTGCATCAGTTTCAGATGCAGAGTTGGACTAGATATGATCCGTATTTTTAGAAAACACCGTTCATTTGTTCTCAGCAAACTCAATTTTCCTGCTGTCTTAGAGACACTAGAAAGCTAGAGCGTGCTTCTTGCTCTATAGCAGAGTGTGATCAAGGATGAGAACTCTGTTGTGTGTTTCACTTCAGAAATGGAGTTAAATCCCAGTCTTTGAATCTTCCTACAAGCAAGACTTCGTTTCAGGTAAGGGCAGTCAATTTTCCGCTCAAACGAACTACATCGTTCAGGAAGCTCACACGTTTCTCATCTTAACGGACAAGCATCGGATGTTAGAGGACCATTGCTTTGTATCAATTTCAAAAGCAGAGTTGGACTAGATATGGTCCGTATGTATAGGAAACACCGTTCTTTTGTTTGAGCACACTCTGGTTTCCTGCTGTATTAGAGACTCTAGAAAGCAAGAGCGTGTTTTTTGCTCTAAATCAGAGTGTCAACAATGGATGAGAACTCTGCTGTGTGCAGAGTTCAGAAATGGAGTTAAATCCCCGGCTCTGAGTCTTCCTACAAGCAAGACTTCGTTTCAAGTAAGGGCAGTCACTTTTCAACTCAAACGAACTACATCGTTCATGAAGCTCACACGTTCCTCATCTTAACTGACAAGCATTGGATGTTAGAGGACCTTTGCTTTGTAACAAATTCAAGCAGAGTTGAACTAGATATGGTCCGTATGTATAGGAAACACATTTCTTTTCTTCTGAGCACACTCACGTTTCCTGGTGTCTTAGAGATTTTAGAAAGCTATAGCGTGCTTCTTGCTCTAAAGCAGAGTGTGATCAATGGATGAGAACTCTGTTGTGTGTTTCACTTCAGAAATGGAGTTAAATCCCTGGCTCTGAATCTTCCTACATGCAAGACTTCGTTTCAGGTAAGGGCAGTTACTTTACAGCTCAAAAGAACTACATAGTTCACGAAGCTCACACGTTTCTCATCTTAACTGAGAAGCATTGGGTGTTAGAGGACCTTTGCTTTGTATCAAATTCAAGCAGAGTTGAACTAGATATGGTCCGTATGTATAGGAAACACATTTCTTTCTTGTGAGCACACTCACGTTTCCTGCTGTATCAGAGACTCTAGAAAGCAAGAGCGTGCTTCTTGCTCTAAAGCAGAGTGTGATCCATGGATGAGAACTGTGTTGTGTGTTTCCCTTCAGAAATGGTGTTAAATCCCAGGCTCTGTGTCTTCCTACACGCAAGACTTCATTTCAGGTAAGGGCAGTCACTTTTCAGCTCAAACGAACTACATTGTTCACCAAGCTCACAAGTTCCTCATCTTAACTGACAAGCATTGGATGTTAGAGGACCAGTGCTTTGTATCAGTTTCAGAAGCAGAGTTGGACTAGATATGATCCGTATGTATAGGAAACACGGTTCTTTTCTTCTGAGCACACTCACGTTTCCTGCTGTATTAGAGACTCTAGAAAGAAAGAGCGTGCTTCTTGCTCTACAGCAGACTGTGATCCATGGATTAGAACTGTGTTGTGTGTTTCCCTTCAGAAATGGAGTTAAATCCCAGGCTCTGTGTCTTCCTACAGGCAAGACTTCATTTCAGGTAAGGGCAGTCACTTTTCAGCTGAAACAACTACATCGTTCACGAAGCTCACACGTTCCTCATCTAAACTGACAAGCATTGGATGTTAGAGGTCCAGTGGTTTGCATCAGTTTCAGATGCAGAGTTGGACTAGATATGATCTGTATTTTTAGAAAACACCGTTCATTTGTTCTCAGCAAACTCAATTTTCCTGCTGTCTTAGAGACACTAGAAAGCTAGAGCGTGCTTCTTGCTCTATAGCAGAGTGTGATCAAGGATGAGAACTCTGTTGTGTGTTTCACTTCAGAAATGGAGTTAAATCCCAGTCTTTGAGTCTTCCTACAAGCAAGACTTCGTTTCAGGTAAGGGCAGTCAATTTTCAGCTCAAACGAACTACATCGTTCAGGAAGCTCACACGTTTCTCATCTTAACGGACAAGCATCGGATGTTAGAGGACCATTGCTTTGTATCAATTTCAAAAGCAGAGTTGGACTAGATATGGTCCGTATGTATAGGAAACACCGTTCTTTTGTTTGAGCACACTCTGGTTTCCTGCTGTATTAGAGACTCTGGAAAGCAAGAGCGTGTTTCTTGCTCTAAAGCAGAGTGTGAACAATGGATGAGAACTCTGCTGTGTTTTTCACTTCAGAAATGGAGTTAAATCCCTGGCTCTGAGTCTTACTACAAGCAAGACTTCGTTTCAGGTAAGGGCAGTCACTTTTCAACTCAAACGAACTATATCGTTCACGAAGCTCACACGTTCCTCATCTTAAATGACAAGCATTGGATGTTAGAGGACCAGTGCTTTGTCTCAGTTTCAGAAGCAGGGTTAGACTAGATATGGTCCGTATGTGTAGGAAACACAGTTCTTTTGGTCTCATCACACTCAAGTTTCGTGCTGTCTTAGAGACTCTAGAAAGCAAGAGCGTGCTTCTTGCTGTAAAGCAGAGTGTGAACAATGGATGAGAACTCTGCTGTGTGTTTCACCTCAGATATGGAGTTAAATCCCAGGCTCTGAGTCTTCCTACAAGCAAGACATCTTTTCAGGTAAGGGCAGTCAATTTTCAACTAAAACAAACTACATCATTCAGGAAGCTCACACGTTACTCATCTTAACTGACAAGCATCGGATGTTAGACAACCAGTGCTTTGTATCAGTTTCAGAAGCAGAGTTGGACTAGATATGATCCGTATGTGTAGGGAACACCGTTAATTTGTTCTCAGTACACTCACGAGTCCTGCTGTCTTAGAGATTTTATAAAGCTAGCGTGCTTCTTGCTCTAAAGCAGAGTGTGATCAATGGATGAGAACTGTGTTGTGTCTTTCCATTCAGAAATGGAGTTAAATCCCAGGCTCTGTGTCTTCCTAGAAGCAAGACTTCGTTTCAGGTAAGGGCAGTCACTTTTCAGCTCAAGCGACCTACATCGTTCAGGAAGCTCACATGTTTCTCATCTTAACTGACAGGAATCTGATGTTTGACGACCATTGCTTTGTATCAGTTTGTGAAGAAGAATTGGACTAATATGGTCCGATTGTGTAAGAATCACCGTTCTTTGGTTCTCAGCACACTCACGTTTCATGCTGTCTTAGAGACTCTAGAAAGCTAGAGCTTGCTTCTTGCTCTAAAGCAGAGTGTGGTCAATGGATGAGAATTCTGCTGTGTTACACTTCACAAATGGAGTTAAATCCCCGGATCTGAGTCTTGCTACAAGCAAGACTTCGTTTCAGGTAAGGGCAGTCACTTTTCAACTCAAACAAACTACATCATTCACGAAGCTCACACGATTCTCATCTTAACTGACAAGCATCAGATGGTAGAGCACCAGTGCTTTGCATCAGTTTCAGATGCAGAGTTGGACTAGATATGATCCGTATGTGTAGGAAACACCGTTCATTTGTTCTCAGCACACTCAAGTTTCCTGCTGTCTAAGAGACTCTAGAAAGGTAAAGCGTGCTTCTTGCTCTCAAGCAGAGTGTGGGCAATTGATGAGAACTCTGCTGTTTGTTTCACTTCATAAATGGAGTTAAATCCCTGGCTCTGAGTCTTCCTACAATCAAGACTTCATTTCAGGTAAGGGTATTTACTTTACAGCTCAAAGGATCTATATCATTCATGAAGCTCACACATTTCTCATCTTAATTGAGAAGCATTGAATGTTAGAGGACCTTTGCTTTGTATCAATTTCAAGCAGTGGTGAACTAGATATTGTCCATATGTATAGGAAACACGGCTCTTTTCTTATGAGCACACTCACGTTTCCTGCTGTATTAGAGACTCTAGATAGCAAGAGCGTGCTTCTTGCTCAAAAGCAGAGTGTGATCCATGGATGAGAACTGTGTTGTGTGTTTCCCTTCAGAAATGGAGTTAAATCCCAGGCTCTGTTTCTTCCTACAAGCAAGACTTCATTTCAGGTAAGGGCAGTCACTTTTCAGCTCAAACGAACTACATCGTTCTTGAAGCTCACACGTTTCTCAACTTAACTGACAAGCATCGGATGTTAGAGGACTTTTGCTTTGTATCAGTTTGAGAAGCAGAGTTGGACTAGATACGGTCCGTATTTGTAGGAAACACCATTTTTTGTTCTCAGCACACTCACGTTTCAGGCTGTCTTAGAGACTCTAGAAAGCTAGAGCTGGCTTCTTGCTCTAAAGCAGAGTGTGATCAATGGATGAGAACTCTGCTGTGAGTTTCACTTCAGAAATGGAGTTAAATCCCAGGCTCTGAGTCTTACTAAAAGCAAGACTTCGTTTCAGGTAAGGGCAGTCACTTTTCAACTCAAAAAAACTATATCGTTCACATAGCTCAAACGTTTCTCATCTTAACTGACATGCACTGGGTGGTAGAGGACCAGTGCTTTGCATTAGTTTCAGAAGCAGAGTTGGACTAGATATGATCCCTATGTGTAGGAACACCGTTCATTTGTTCTCAGCACACACAATTTTCCTGCTGTCTTAGAGACTCTAGAAAGCTAGAGCGTGCTTCTTGCTCTAAAGCAGAGTTTGATAAATGGATGAGAACTCTGCTGTGTGTTTCATTTCAGAAATGGAGTTAAATCCCAGGCTCTGAGTCTTCCTACAAGCAAGACTTCGTTTCAGATAAGGGCAGTTACTGTACAGCTCAAACGAACTACATAGTTCACGATGCTCACATGATTGTCATCTTAACTGAGAAGCATTGGATGTTAGAGGACCTTTTCTTTGTATCAATTTCAAGCAGAGTTGAACTAGATATGGTCTGTATGTAATGAAACACGGTTCTTTTCTTCTGAGCACACTCACGTTTCCTGCTGTATTAGAGACTCTAGAAAAAAAGAGCGTGCTTCTTGCTCTAAAGCAGAGTGTGATCCATGGATGAGAACTGTGTTGTGTGTTTCCTTTTAGAAAGGGAATTAAATCCCAGGCTCTGTGTCTTCCTACAAGCAAGACTTCGTTTGAGGTATGGGCAGTTACTTTTCAGCTGAAACGAACTACATCGTTCAGGAAGCACACACGTTTCTCATCTTAACTGACAAGCATCGGATGTTAGAGGACCAGTGCTTTGTATCAGTTTCAGAAGCAGAGTTGGACTAGATATGATCCATATGTGTAGGAAACACCGTTCATTTGTATTCAGCACACTCACTTTTCCTGATGTCTTAGAGATTTTAGAAAGCTAGAGCGTGCTTCAGCTCTAAAGCAGAGTGTGATCAATGGATGAGAACTCTGTTGTGTGTTTCACTTCAGAAATGGAGTTAAATCCCTGGCTCTGAATCTTCATACAAGCAAGACTTCGTTTCAAGTAAGGGCAGTTACTTTACAGCTCAAAAGAACTACATAGTTCACGAAGCTCACACGTTTCTCTTCTTAACTGAGAAGCATTGGGTGTTAGAGGACCTTTGCTTTGTATCAAATTCAAGCAGAGTTGAACTAGGTATGGTCCGTATGTATAGGAAACACATTTCTTTTCTTCTGAGCACACTCACGTTTCCTGCTGTATCAGAGACTCTAGAAAGCAAGAGCGTGCTTCTTGCTCTACAGCAGACTGTGATCCATGGATGAGAACTGTGTTGTGTGTTTCCCTTCAGAAATGGTGTTAAATCCCAGGCTCTGTGTCTTCCTACAAGCAAGACTTCATTTCAGGTAAGGGCAGTCACTTTTCAGCTCAAACAATCTACATCATTCAGAAGCTCACACGTTCCTCATCTAAACTGACAAGCATTGGATGTTAGAGGACCAGTGGTTTGCATCAGTTTCAGATGCAGAGTTGGACTAGATATGATCCGTATTTTTAGAAAACACCGTTCATTTGTTCTCAGCACACTCAATTTTCCTGCTGTCTTAGAGACACTAGAAAGCTAGAGTGTGCTTCTTGCTCTATAGCAGAGTGAGATCAAGGATGAGAACTCTGTTGTGTGTTTCACTTCAGAAATGGAGTTAAATCCCAGTATTTGAGTCTTCCTACAAGCAAGACTTC
This sequence comes from Onychomys leucogaster, assembly GCA_949786385.1. Classification (NCBI taxonomy): domain Eukaryota; kingdom Metazoa; phylum Chordata; class Mammalia; order Rodentia; family Cricetidae; genus Onychomys; species Onychomys leucogaster. Next base: position 388,549 of record CATKUP010000146.1, on the reverse strand, counting down.
GTTTCATGTAAGGGCAGTCAATTTTCAGCTCAAACGAACTACATCGTTCAGGAAGCTCACACGTTTCTCATCTTAACTGACAAGCATCGGATGTTAGAGGACCAGTGCTTTGTATCAGTTTAAGAAGCAGAGTTGGACTAGATATGATCCGTATGTGTAGGAAACACCGTTCTTTTGTTCTGAGCACACTCTGGTTTCCTGCTGTATTAGAGACTCTGGAAAGCAAGAGCATGTTTCTTGCTCTAAAGCAGAGTGTGAACAATGGATGAGAACTCTGCTGTGTGTTTCACTTCAGAAATGGAGTTAAATCCCTTGCTCTGAGTCTTACTACAAGCAAGACTTCGTTTCAGGTAAGGGCAGTCACTTTTCAACTCAAACAAACTATATCGTTCACGAAGCTCACACGTTCCTCATCTTAACTGACAAGCATTGGATGTTAGAGGACCAGTGCTTTGTATCAGTTTCAGAAGCAGGGTTAGACTAGATATGGTCCATATGTGTAGGAAACACAGTTCTTTTGTTCTCATCACACTCAAGTTTCATGCTGTCTTAGAGACTCTAGAAAGCAAGAGCGTTCTTCTTGCTGTAAAGCAGAGTGTGAACAATGGATGAGAACTCTGCTGTGTGTTTCAACTAAGAAATGGAGTTAAATCCCAGGCTCTGAGTCTTCCTACAAGCAAGACATCTTTTCAGGTAAGGGCAGTCAATTTTCAACTCAAACAAACTACATCGTTCAGGAAGCTCACACATTACTCATCTTAACTGACAAGCATCGGATGTTAGACAACCAGTGCTTTGTATCAGTTTCAGAAGCAGAGTTGGACTAGATATGATCCGAATGTGTAGGAAACACCGTTAATTTGTTCTCAGTACACTCACGTTTCCTGCTGTCTTAGCGCTTTTAGAAAGCTAGCGTGCTTCTTGCTCTAAAGCAGAGTGTGAACAATGGATGAGAACTCTGTACTGTGTTTCACTTCAGAAATGGAGTTAAATCCCAGGATCTGAGTCTTCCTACAAGCAAGACATCTTTTCAGGTAAGGGCAGTCAATTTTCAACTCAAACAAACTACATCATTCAGGAAGCTCACACGTTACACATCTTAACTGACAAGCATCGTATGTTAGACAACCAGTGCTTTGTATCAGTTTCAGAAGCAGAGTTGGACTAGATATGATCCGTATGTGTAGGAAACACCGTTAATTTGTTCTCAGTACACACACGTTTCCTGCTGTCTGAGAGATTTTAGAAAGCTAGCGTGCTTCTTGCTCTAAAGCAGAGTGTGATCCATGGATGAGAACTGTGTTGTGTCTTTCCATTCAGAAATGGAGTTAAATCCCAGGCTCTGTGTCTTCCTACAAGCAAGACTTCGTTTCAGCTAAGGGCAGTCACTTTTCAGCTCAAGCGACCTACATCGTTCAGGAAGCTCACACGTTTCTCATCTTAACTGACAGGAATCTGATGTTAGACGACCATTGCTTTGTATCAGTTTGAGAAGCAGAATTGGACTAATATGGTCCGATTGTGTAAGAATCACCGTTCTTTGGTTCTCAGCACACTCACGTTTCATGCTGTCTTAGAGACTCTAGAAAGCTAGAGCTTGCTTCTTGCTCTAAAGCAGAGTGTGATCAATGGATGAGAATTCTGCTGTGTTTCACTTCACAAATGGAGTTAAATCCCCGGATCTGAGTCTTGCTACAAGCAAGACTTCGTTTCAGGTAAGGGAAGTCACTTTTCAGCTCAAACGAACTACATTGTTCACGAAGCTCACACGTTCCTCATCTTAACTCACAAGCATTGGATGTTAGAGGACCAGTGCTTTGTATCAGTTTCAGAAGCAGAGTTGGACTAGATATGATCCGTATGTGTAGGAAACACCGTTCATTTGTTCTCAGCACACTCATGTTTCCTGCTCTCTTAGAGATTTTAGAAAGCTAGAGCGTGCTTATTGCTCTAAAGCAGAGTGTGATCAATGGATGAGAACGCTGTAGTGTGTTTCACTTCAGAAATGGAGTTAAATCCCTGGCTCTGAGTCTTCCTACAAGCAAGACTTCGTTTCAGGTAAGGGCAGTTACTTTACAGCTCAAAAGAAATACATAGTTCACGAAGCTCACACCTTTCTCATCTTAACTGACAAGCATTGGATGTTAGAGGACCAGTGCTTCGTATCAGTTTCAGAAGCAGAGTTTGACTAGATATGATCCGTATGTGTAGGAAACACCGTTCATTTCTTCTCAGCACTCAAGTTTCCTGCTGTCTTAGAGATTCTAGAAAGCTAGACCGTGCTTCTTGATCTAAAGCAGAGTGTGGGCAATTGATGAGAACTCTGCTGTGTGTTTCACTTCAGAAATGGAGTTAAATCCCTGGCTCTGAGTCTTCCTACAAGCAAGACTTCATTTCAGGTAAGGGCATTTACTTTACAGCTCAAACGATCTGTATCGTTCACGAAGCTCACACGTTTCTCATCTTAACTGAGAAGCATTGGATGTTAGAGGACCTTGGCTTTGTATCAATTTCAAGCAGAGTTGAACTAGATATGGTCTGTATGTATACAAAACACAGACGGTTCTTTTCTTCTGAGCACACTCACGTTTCTTGCTGTATTAGAGACTCTAGAAAGTAAGAGCGTGCTTCTTGCTGTAAAGCAGAGTGTGAAGAATGGATGAGAATTCTGCTGTGTGTTTCACTTCAGAAATGGAGTTAAATCCCCGGCTCTGAGTATTCATACAAGAAGACTTCGTTTCACGTAAGGGCAGTCACTTTTCAGCTCAAACAAACTATATCGCTCACGAAGCTCACACGTTCCTCATCTTAACTGACAAGCATTGGATGTTAGAGGGCTGGTGCGTTTTATCAGTTTCAGAAGCAGAGTTGGACTAGATATGATCCGTATGTGTAGGAAACACCGTTCATTTGTTCTCAGCACACTCAAGTTTCCTGCTGTCTAAGAGACTCTAGAAAGGTAAAGCATGTTTCTTGCTCTAAAGCAGAGTGTGGGCAATTGATGAGAACTCTGCTGTGTGTTTCACTTCAGAAATGGAGTTAAATCCCGGGCTCTGCGTCGTCCTACAAGCAAGACTTCATTTCAGGTAAGGGCATTTACTTTACAGCTCAAACGATCTATATTGTTCACGAAGCTCACACATTTCTCATCATAACTGAGAAGCATTATATGTTAGAGGACCTTTGCTTTGCATCAATTTCAAGCAGTGTTGAACTAGATATTGTCCCTATGTATAGGAAACACGGCTCTTTTCTTATGAGCACACTCACGTTTCCTGCTGTATTAGAGACTCTAGAAAGCAAGAGCGTGCTTCTTGCTCTAAAGCAGAGTGTGATCCATGGATGAGAACTGTGTTGTGTGTTTCCCTACAGAAATGGAGTTAAATCCCAGGATCTGTGTCTTCCTACAAGCAAGACTTCATTTCAGGTAAGGGCAGTCACTTTTCATCTCAAACGGACTACATCGTTCAGGAAGCTCACACGTTTCTCATCTTAACTGACAAGCATCGGATGTTAGAGGACCAGTGCTTTGTATCAGTTTCAGAAGCAGAGTTGGACTAGATATGGTCCGTATGTGTAGGAAACACCGTTCTTTTGTTCTGAGCACACTCTGGTTTCCTGCTGTATTAGAGACTCTGGAAAGCAAGAGCGTGTTTCTTGCTCTAAAGCAGAGTGTGAACAATGGATGAGAACTCTGCTGTGTTTTTCACTTCAGAAATGGAGTTAAATCCCTGGCTCTGTGTCTTACTACAAGCAAGACTTAGTTTCAGGTAAGGGCAGTCACTTTTCAACTCAAACGAACTATATCGTTCACGAAGCTCACACGTTCCTCATCTTAACTGACAAGCATTGGATGTTAGACGACCAGTGCTTTGTATCAGTTTCAGAAGCAGGGTTAGACTAGATATGGTCCGTATGTGTAGGAAACACAGTTCTTTTGGTCTCATCACACTCAAGTTTCGTGCTGTCTTAGAGAATCTAGAAAGCAAGAGAGTGCTTCTTGCTGTAAAGCAGAGTGTGAACAATGGATGAGAACTCTGCTGTGTGTTTCACCTCAGAAATGGAGTTAAATCCCAGGCTCTGAGTCTTCCTACAAGCAAGACATCTTTTCAGGTAAGGGCAGTCAATTTTCAACTCAAACAAACTACATCGTTCAGGAAGCTCACACGTTACTCATCTTAACTGACAAGCATCGGATGTTAGACAACCAGTGCTTTGTATCAGTTTCAGAAGCAGAGTTGGACTAGATATGATCCGTATGTGTAGGAAACACCGTTAATTTGTTCTCAGTACACTCACGTTTCCTGCTGTCTTAGAGATTTTATAAAGCTAGCGTGCTTCTTGCTCTAAAGCAGAGTGTGATCAATGGATGAGAACTCTGTTGTGTGTTTCACTTCAGAAATGGAGTTCAATCCCTGGCTCTGAGTCTTCCTACAAGCAAGACTTCGTTTCAGGTAAGGGTAGTACTTTACAGCTCAAAAGAACTACATAGTTCAGGTAGCTCACACGTTTCTCATCATAACTGAGAAGCATTGGGTTTTAGAGGACCTCTGCTTTGTATCAATTTCAAGCAGAGTTGAACTAGATATAGTCCGTATGTATAGGAGACACGGTTCATTTCTTCTGAGCACACTCACATTTCCTGCTGTATCAGAGACTCTAGAAAGCAAGAGCGTGCTTCTTGCTCTAAAGCAGAGTGTGATCCCTGGATGAGAACTCTGCTGTGAGTTTCACTGCAGAAATGGAGTTGAATCCCAGGCTCTGAGTCTTCCTACAAGCAAGACTTCGTTTCAGGTAAGGGCAGTCACTTTTCAGCTCAAGCGAACTACATTGTTCACGAAGCTCACACGTTCCTCATCTTAACTGACAAGCATTGGATGTTAGAGGGCCGGTGCTTTTTATCAGTTTCAGAAGCAGAGTTGGACTAGATATGATCCGTATGTGTAGGAAACACCGTTCATTTGTTCTCAGCACACTCAAGTTTCCTGCTATCTAAGAGACTCTAGAAAGGTAAAGCGTGCTTCTTGCTCTAAAGCAGAGTGTGGGCAATTGATGAGAACTCAGCTGTGTGTTTCACTTCAGAAATGGAGTTAAATCCTTGGCTCTGAGTCTTCCTACAAGCAAGACTTCATTTCAGGTAAGGGCATTTACTTTACAGCTCAAAGGATCTATATCGTTCACGAAGCTCACACATTTCTCATCTTAACTGAGAAGCATTGGATGTTAGAGGAACTTTGCTTTGTATCAATTTCAAGCAGTGTTGAACTAGATATTGTCCCTATGTATAGGAAAAACGGCTCTTTTCTTATGAGCACACTCACGTTTCCTGCTGTATTAGAGACTCTAGAAAGCAAGAGCGTGCTTCTTGCTCTAAAGCAGATTGTGATCCCCAGATGAGAACTGTGTTGTGTGTTTCCCTACAGAAATAGAGTTAAATCCCAGGATCTGTGTCTTCCTACAAGGAAGACTTCATTTCAGGTAAGGGCAGTCACTTTTCAGCTCAAACGAACTACATCGTTCTTGAAGCTCACACGTTTCTCATCTTAACTGACAAGCATCGGATGTTAGAGGATCATTGCTTTGTATCAGTTTCAGAAGCAGTGTTGGACTAGATATGGTCCGTATTTGTAGGAAACACCGTTCTTTTGTTCTCAGCACACTAACGTTTCAGGCAGTCTTAGAGACTCTAGAAAGCTAGAGCTGGCTTCTTGCTCTAAAGCAGAGTGTGATCAAGGATGAGAACTCTGCTGTGAGTTTCACTTCAGAAATGGAGTTAAATCCCAGGCTCTGAGTCTTCCTACAAGCAAGACTTCGTTTCAGGTAAGGGTAGTCACTTTTCAGCTCAAACAAACTGCATCGTTCCCGAAGCTCACACGTTCCTCATATTAACTGACAAGCATTGGATGTTAGAGGACCAGTGCTTTGTATCAGTTTCAGAAGCAGAGTTGGACTAGATATGACCCGTATGTGTAGGAAACACCATTCTTTTGTTCTGAGCACACTCTGGTTTCCTGCTGTATTAGAGACTCTGGAAAGCAAGAGCGTGTTTCTTGCTCTAAAGCAGAGTGTGAACAATGGATGAGAACTCTGCTGTGTGTTTCATTTCAGAAATGGAGTTAAATCCCAGGCTCTGAGTCTTCCTACAAGCAAGACTTCGTTTCAGATAAGGGCAGTTACTTTACAGCTCAAACGAACTACATAGTTCACGATGCTCACACGATTCTCATCTTAACTGAGAAGAATTGGATGTTAGAGGACCTTTTATTTGTATCAATTTCAAGCAGAGTTGAACTAGATATGGTCTGTATGTAATGAAACACGGTTCTTTTCTTCTGAGCACACTCACGTTTCCTGCTGTATTAGAGACTCTAGAAAAAAAGAGCGTGCTTCTTGCTCTAAAGCAGAGTGTGATCCATGGATGAGAACTGTGTTGTGTGTTTCCTTTTAGAAAGGGAATTAAATCCCAGGCTCTGTGTCTTCCTACAAGCAAGACTTCGTTTCAGGTATGGGCAGTTACTTTTCAGCTGAAAAGAACTACATCGTTCAGGAAGCACACACGTTTCTCATCTTAACTGACAAGCATCGGATGTTAGAGGACCAGTGCTTTGTATCAGTTTCAGAAGCAGAGTTGGACTAGATATGATCCGTATGTGAAGGAAACACCGTTCATTTGTATTCAGCACACTCACGTTTCCTGCTGTCTTAGAGATTTTAGAAAGATAGAACGTGCTTCATCTCTAAAGCAGAGTGTGATCAATGAATGAGAACTCTGTCGTGTGTTTCACTTCAGAAATGGAGTTAAATCCCTGGCTCTGAATCTTCATACAAGCAAGACTTAGTTTCAAGTAAGGGCAGTTACTTTACAGCTCAAAAGAACTACATAGTTCACGAAGCTCACACATTTCTCTTCTTAACTGAGAAGCATTGGGTGTTAGAGGACCTTTGCTTTGTATCAATTTCAAGCAGAGTTTAACTAGATATGGTCCATACGTATAGGAAACACGGTTCTTTTCTTCTGAGCATACTCACGTTTCCTGCTGTATTAGAGACTCTAGAAAGAAAGAGCGTGCTTCTTGCTCTACAGCAGACTGTGATCCATGGATGAGAACTGTGTTGTGTGTTTCCCTTCAGAAATGGAGTTAAATCCCAGGCTCTGTGTCTTCCTACAAGCAAGACTTTGTTTCAGGTAAGGGCAGTCACTTTTCAGCTCAAACAAACTGCATCGTTCCCGATGCTCACACGTTCCTCATATTAACTGACAAGCATTGGATGTTAGAGGACCAGTGCTTTGTATCAGTTTCAGAAGCAGAGTTGGACTAGATATGATCCGTATGTGTAGGAAACACCGTTCTTTTGTTCTGAGCACACTCTGGTTTCCTGCAGTATTAGAGACTCTAGAAAGCAAGAGCGTGCTTCCTGCTCTAAAGCAGAGTATGAACCATGGATGAGAACTCTGCTGTGTGGTTCACTACAGAAATGGAGTTAAATCCCAGGCTCTGAGTCTTCCTACAAGGAAGACTTCGTTTCAAGTAAGGGCAGTAACTTTCAGCTCAAACGAACTACATCGTTCACAAAGCTCACATGTTTCTCATCTTCACTGACAAGCATTGGATGTTAGAGGACCTGTGTTTTTTTTCAGTTTCAGAAGGAGAGTTGGACTATTTATGATCCGTATGTGTAGGAAACACCGTTCATTTGTTCTCAGCACACTCAAGTTTCCTGCTGTCTTAGAGACTCTAGAAAGCTAAAGCGTGCTTCTTGCTCTAAAGCAGAGTGTGGGCAATTGATGAGAACTCTGCTGTGTGTTTCACTTCAGAAATGGAGTTAAATCCCTGGCTCTGAGTCTTCCTAGAAGCAAGACTTCATTTCAGGTAAGGGCATTAACTTTACAGCTCAAAGGATCTATATCATTCACGAAGCTCACACATTTCTCATCTTAACTGAGAAGCATTGGATGTTAGAGGACCTTTGCTTTGTGTCAATTTCGAGCAGAGTTGAACTAGATATTCTCCGTATGTGTGGGAAACACCGTTCTTTTGTTCTGAGCACACTCTGGTTTCCTGCTGTATTAGAGACTCTAGAAAGCAAGAGCGTGTTTTTTGCTCTAAATCAGAGTGTCAACAATGGATGAGAACTCTGCTGTGTGCAGAGTTCAGAAATGGAGTTAAATCCCCGGCTCTGAGTCTTCCTACAAGCAAGACTTCGTTTCAAGTAAGGGCAGTCACTTTTCAACTCAAACGAACTACATCGTTCATGAAGCTCACACGTTCCTCATCTTAACTGACAAGCATTGGATGTTAGAGGACCTTTGCTTTGTAACAATTTCAAGCAGAGTTGAACTAGATATGGTCCGTATGTATAGGAAACACATTTCTTTTCTTCTGAGCACACTCACGTTTCCTGGTGTCTTAGAGATTTTAGAAAGCTATAGCGTGCTTCTTGCTCTAAAGCAGAGTGTGATCAATGGATGAGAACTCTGTTGTGTGTTTCACTTCAGAAATGGAGTTAAATCCCTGGCTCTGAATCTTCCTACATGCAAGACTTCGTTTCAGGTAAGGGCAGTTACTTTACAGCTCAAAAGAACTACATAGTTCACGAAGCTCACACGTTTCTCATCTTAACTGAGAAGCATTGGGTGTTAGAGGACCTTTGCTTTGTATCAAATTCAAGCAGAGTTGAACTAGATATGGTCCGTATGTATAGGAAACACATTTCTTTCTTGTGAGCACACTCACGTTTCCTGCTGTATCAGAGACTCTAGAAAGCAAGAGCGTGCTTCTTGCTCTAAAGCAGAGTGTGATCAATGGATGAGAACTCTGCTGTGAGTTTCACTTCAGAAATGGAGTTAAATCCCAGGCTCTGAGTCTTCTTACAAGCAAGAGTTCGTTTCAGGTAAGGGCAGTCACTCTTCAGCTCAAACAAACTACATCGTTCCCGAAGCTCACACGTTCCTCATCTTAACTGACAAGCATTGGATGTTAGAGGACCAGTGCTTTGTGTCAGTTTCAGAAGCAGAGTTGGACTAGATATGATCCGTATGTGTAGGAAACACCGTTCTTTTGTTCTGAGCACACTCTGGTTTCCTGCTGTATTAGAGTCTCTAGAAAGCAAGAGCATGTTTTTTGCTCTAAAGCAGAGTGTGAACAATGGTAGAGAACTCTGCTGTGTGTTTCACTTCAGAAGTGGAGTTAAATCCCTGGCTCTGAGTCTTCCTACAAGCAAGACTTCGTTTCAAGTAAGGGCAGTCACTTTTCAACTCAAACGAAATATATCGTTCATGAAGCTCACACGTTCCTCATCTTAACTGACAAGCATTGGATGTTAGAGGACCAGTGCTTTCTATCAGTTTCAGAAGCAGAGTTAGACTAGATATGATCCGTATGTGTAGGAAACACCGTTCATTTGTTCTCAGCACACTCACGTTTCCTGCGGTCTTAGAGATTTTAGAAAGCTAGAGAGTGCTTCTTGCTATAAAGCAGAGTGTGATCAATGGATGAGAACTCTGTTGTGTGTTTCACTTCAGAAATGGAGTTAAATCCCTAGCTCTGAATCTTCCTGCAAGCAAGACTTTGTTTCAGGTAAGGGCAGTTACTTTACAGCTCAAACGATCTATATCGTTCACGAAGCTCACACGTTTCTCATCTTAAATGAGAAGCATTGGATGTTAGAGGACCTTGGCTTTGTATCAATTTCAAGCAGAGTTGAACTAGATATGGTCTGTATGTATACGAAACACAGACGGTTCCTTTCTTCTGAGCACACTCACGTTTCCTGCTGTATTAGAGACTCTAGAAAGCAAGAGCGTGCTTCTTGCTGTAAAGCAGAGTGTGAAGAATGGATGAGAATTCTGCTGTGTGTTTCACTTCAGAAATGGAGTTAAATCCCCGGCTCTGAGTTTCCTACAAGAAGACTTCGTTTCCGGTAAGGGCACTCACTTTTCAGCTCAAACGAACTACATCGTTCAGGAAGCTCACACGTTTCTCATCTTAACTGACAAGCATCGGATGTTAGAGGACCATTGCTTTGTATCAGTTTCAGAAGCAGAGTTGGACTAGATATGGTCCGTATGTGTAGGAAACACCATTCTTTTGTTCTGAGCACACTCTGTTTTCCTGCTGTATTAGAGACTCTGGAAAGCAAGAGCGTGTTTCTTGCTCTAAAGCAGAGTGTGAACAATGGATGAGAACTCTGCTGTGTTTTTCACTTCAGAAATGGAGTTAAATCCCTGGCTCTGAGTCTTACTACAAGCAAGACTTCGTTTCAGGTAAGGGAAGTCACTTTTCAACTCAAACGAACTATATCGTTCACGAAGCTCACACGTTCCTCATCTTAACTGACAAGCATTGGATGTTAGAGGACCAGTGCTTTGTATCAGTTTCAGAAGCAGGGTTAGACTAGATATGGTCAGTATGTGTAGGAAACACAGTTCTTTTGGTCTCATCACACTCAAGTTTCGTGCTGTCTTAGAGACTCTAGAAAGCAAGAGCGTGCTTCTTGCTGTAAAGCAGAGTGTGAACAATGGATGAGAACTCTGTTGTGTGTTTCACCTCAGAAATGGAGTTAAATCCCAGGCTCTGAGTCTTCCTACAAGCAAGACATCTTTTCAGGTAAGGGCAGTCAATTTTCAACTCAAACAAACTACATCGTTCAGGAAGCTCACACGTTACTCATCTTAACTGACAAGCATCTGATGTTAGACAACCAGTGCTTTGTATCAGTTTCAGAAGCAGAGTTGGAGTAGATATGATCCGTATGTGTAGGAAACACTGTTAATTTGTTCTCAGTACACTCACGTTTCCTGCTGTCTTAGAGATTTTATAGAGCTAGCGTGCTTCTTGCTCTAAAGCAGAGTGTGATCAATGGATGAGAATTCTGCTGTGTTTCACTTCACAAATGGAGTTAAATCCCCGGATCTGAGTCTTGCTACAAGCAAGACTTCGTTTCAGGTAAGGGCAGTACTTTACAGCTCAAAAGAACTACATAGTTCAGGTAGCTCACACGTTTCTCATCATAACTGAGAAGCATTGGGTTTTAGAGGACCTCTGCTTTGTATCAATTTCAAGCAGAGTTGAACTAGATATAGTCTGTATGTATAGGAAACACGGTTCATTTATTCTGAGCACACTCACGTTTCCTGCTGTATCAGAGACTCTAGAAAGCAAGAGCGTGCTTCCTGCTCTAAAGCAGAGTGTGATCCATGGATGAGAACTGTGTTGTGTCTTTCCATTCAGAAATGGAGTTAAATCCCAGGCTCTGTGTCTTCCTACAAGCAAGACTTCGTTTCAGGTAAGGGCAGTCACTTTTCAGCTCAAGCGACCTACATCGTTCAGGAAGCTCACACGTTTCTCATCTTAACTGACAGGAATCTGATGTTAGACGACCATTGCTTTGTATCAGTTTGAGAAGCAGAATTGGACTAATATGGTCCGATTGTTTAAGAATCACCGTTCTTTAGTTCTCAGCACACTCACGTTTCATGCTGTCTTAGAGACTCTAGAAAGCTAGAGCTTGCTTCTTGCTCTAAAGCAGAGTGTGATCAATGGATGAGAATTCTGCTGTGTTTCACTTCACAAATGGAGTTAAATCCCCGGATCTGAGTCTTGCTACAAGCAAGACTTCGATTCAGGTAAGGGCAGTCACTTTTCAGCTCAAACGAACTACATTGTTCACGAAGCTCACACGTTCCTCATCTTAACTGACAAGCATTGGATGTTAGAGTACCAGTGCTTTGTATCAGTTTCAGGAGCAGAGTTGGACTAGATATGATCCGTATGTGTAGGAAACACCGTTCATTTGTTCTCAGCACACTCAAGTTTCCTGCTCTCTTAGAGATTTTAGAAAGCTAGAGCGTGCTTCTTGCTCTAAAGCAGAGTGTGATCAATGGATGAGAACTCTGTTGTGTGTTTCACTTCAGAGATGGAGTTAAATCCCTGGCTCTGAGTCTTCCTACAAGCAAGACTTCGTTTCAGGTAAGGGCAGTCACTTTTCAGCTCAAACGAACTACATTGTTCACGAAGCTCACACGTTCCTCATCTTAACTGACAAGCATTGGATGTTAGAGGTCGGGTGCTTTTTATCAGTTTCAGAAGCAGAGTTAGACTAGATATGATCTGTATGTGTAGGAAACACCGTTCATTTGTTCTCAGCACACTCAAGTTTCCTGCTGTCTAAGAGACTCTAGAAAGGTAAAGCGTGCTTCTTGCTCTAAAGCAGAGTTTGGGCAATTGAAGAGAACTCAGCTGTGTGTTTCACTTCAGAAATGGAGTTAAATCCCTGGCTCTGAGTCTTCCTACAAGCAAGACTTCATTTCAGGTAAGGGCATTTACTTTACAGCTCAAAGGATCTATATCGTTCACGAAGCTCACACATTTCTCATCTTAACTGAGAAGCATAGGATGTTAGAGGACCTTTGCTTTGAATCAATTTCAAGCAGTGTTTAACTAGATATTGTCCCTATGTATAGGAAACACGGCTCTTTTCTTATGAGCACACTCACGTTTCCTGCTGTATTAGAGACTCTAGAAAGCAAGAGTGTGCTTCTTGCTCTAAAGCAGAGTGTGATCCCCGGATGAGAACTGTGTTGTGTGTTTCCGTACAGAAATGGAGTTAAATCCCAGGATCGCTGTCTTCCTACAAGCAAGACTTCATTTCAGGTAAGGGCAGTCACTTTACAGCTCAAAGGATCTATATCATTCACGAAGCTCACACATTTCTCATCTAAACTGAGAAGCATAGGATGTTAGAGGACCTTTGCTTTGTATCAATTTCAAGCAGTGTTGAACTAGATATTGTCCCTATGTATAGGAAACACGGCTCTTTTCTTATGAGCACACTCACGTTTTCTGCTGTATTAGAGACTCTAGAAAGCAAGAGCGTGCTTCTTGCTCTAAAGCAGAGTGTGATCCCCAGATGTGAACTCTGTTGTGTGTTAACCTACAGAAATGGAGTTAAATCCCAGGATCTGTGTCTTCCTACAAGCAAGACTTCATTTCAGGTAAGGGCAGTCACTTTTCAGCTCAAACGAACTACATCGTTCTTGAAGCTCACACGTTTCTCATCTTAACTGACAAGCATCGGATGTTAGAGGACCATTGCTTTCTATCAGTTTCAGAAGCAGAGTTGGACTAGATATGGTCCGTATGTGTAAGAAACACCGTTCTTTTGTTCTCAGCACACTCATGTTTCCTGCTGTATTAGAGACTCTAGAAAGCAAGAGCTTGCTTCTTGCTCTAAAGCAGATTGTGATCCATGGATGAGAATCGTGTTGTGTGTTTCCGTTCAAAAATGGAGTTAAATCCCAGGCTCTGTATCTTCTTACATGCAAGACTTCAGTTCAGGTAAGGGCAGACTCTTTTCAGCTCAAACAAACTACATCGTCCACGAAGCTCACACGTTTCTCATCTTAACTGACATGCACTGGATGTTAGAGGACCAGTGCTTTTCATCAGTTTCAGATGCAGAGTTGGACTAGATATGATCCCTATGTGTAGGAACACCGTTCATTTGTTCTCAGCACACTCAAGTTTCCTGCTGTCTTAGAGACTCTAGAAAGCTAGAGCGTGCTTCTTGCTCTAAAGCAGAGTTTGATACATGGATGAGAACTCTGCTGTGTGTTTCACTTCAGAAATGGAGTTAAATCCCAGGCTCTGAGTCTTCCTACAAGCAAGACTTCGTTTCAGGTAAGGGCAGTTACTTTCAGCTCAAACGAACTACATAGTTCACGATGCTCACACGTTTCTCATCTTAACTGAGAAGCATTGGATGTTAGAGGAACTTTGCTTTGTATGAATTTCAAGCATAGTTGAACTCGATATGGTCCGTATGTAAGGAAACACGGTTCTTTTCTTCTGAGCACACTTACGTTTCCTGCTGTATTAGAGACTCTAGAAAGAAAGAGCGTGCTTCTTGCTCTAAAGCAGAGTGTGATCCATGGATGAGAACTGTGTTGTGTGTTTCCTTCAGAAAGGGAGTTAAATCCCAGTCTCTGTGTCTTCCTACACGCAAGACTTCGTTTCAGGTAAGGGCAGTCACTTTTCAACTCAAACGAACTACATCGTTCAGGAAGCTCACACGTTTCTCATCTTAACTGACAAGCATCAGATGTTAGAGGACCAGTGCTTAGTATCTGTTTCAGAAGCAGAGTTGGAATAGATATGGTCCGAATGTGTAAGAAACCCCGTTCTTTGGTTCTCAGCACACTCACGTTTCCTGCTGTATTAGAGACTCTACAAAGGTATAGCGTGCTTCTTGCTCTAAAGCAGAGGGTGATAAATGGATGAGAACTCTGCTGTGTGTTTCACTTCAGAAATGGAGTTAAATCCCAGGCTCTGTGTCTTCCTACAAGGAAGACTTCGTTTCAAGTAAGGGCAGTTACTTTCAGCTCAAACGAACTACATCGTTCACGAAGCTCACACGTTTGTTATCTTCACTGACAAGCATTGGATGTTAAAGGACCTGTGGTTTGTTTAAGTTTCATAAGCAGAGTTGAACTAGATATGGTTCGTATGTGTAGGAAACACCATTCTTTTGTTCTGAGCACACTCATGTTTCCTGCTCTATGAGAGACTCTGGAAAGCAAGAGCGTGCTTCTTGCTCTACAGCAGACTGTGATCCATGGATGAAAATTGTGTTGTGTTTCCCTTCAGAAATGGAGTTAAATCCCAGGCTCTGAGTCTTCCTACACGCAAGACTTCGTTTCAGGTAAGGGCAGTCACTTTTCAGCTCAAACTAACTACATTGTTCACCAAGCTCACACGTTCCTCATCTTAACTGACAAGCATCGGATGTTAGACGACCAGTGCTGTGTATCAGTTTCAGAAGCAGAGTTGGACTTGATATGGTCCGTATGTGTAAGAAACACCGTTCTTTTATTCTCAGCACACTCACGTTTCCTGCTGTATTAGAGACTTTAGAAAGCAAGAGCGTGCTTCTTGCTCTACAGCAGACTGTGATCCATGGATGAAAATTGTGTTGTGTTTCCCTTCAGAAATGGAGTTAAATCCCAGGCTCTGTGTCTTCCTACAAGCAAGACTTCGTTTCAGGTAAGGGAAGTCACTTTACAGCTCAAACGAACTACATCGTTCATGAAGCTCACACGTTTCTCATCTTAACTGACAAGCATCAGATGTTAGAGGACCAGTGCTTAGTATCTGTTTCAGAAGCAGAGTTGGAATAGATATGGTCCGAATGTGTAAGAAACCCCGTTCTTTGGTTCTCAGCACACTCACGTTTCCTGCTGTATTAGAGACTCTACAAAGGTATAGCGTGCTTCTTGCTCTAAAGCAGAGGGTGATAAATGGATGAGAACTCTGCTGTGTGTTTCACTTCAGAAATGGAGTTAAATCCCAGGCTCTGTGTCTTCCTACAAGGAAGACTTCATTTCAAGTAAGGGCAGTTACTTTCAGCTCAAACGAACTACATCGTTCACGAAGCTCACACGTTTGTTATCTTCACTGACAAGCATTGGATGTTAAAGGACCTGTGGTTTGTTTCAGTTTCATAAGCAGAGTTGAACTAGATATGGTTCGTATGTGTAGGAAACATCATTCTTTTGTCCTGAGCACACTCATGTTTCCTGCTCTATGAGAGACTCTGGAAAGCAAGAGCGTGCTTCTTGCTCTACAGCAGACTGTGATCCATGCAGGAAAATTGTGTTGTGTTTCCCTTCAGAAATGGAGTTAAATCCCAGGCTCTGAGTCTTCCTACACGCAAGACTTCGTTTCAGGTAAGGGCAGTCACTTTTCAGCTCAAACGAACTACATTGTTCACCAAGCTCACACGTTCCTCATCTTAACTGACAAGCATTTGATGTTAGAGGACCAGTGCTTTATATCAGTTTCAGAAGCAGAGTTGGACTAGATATGATCCGTATGTGTAGGAAACACCGTTCATTTGTTCTCAGCACACTCACGTTTCATGCTGTCTTAGAGATTTTAGAAAGCTAGAGCGTGCTTCTTGCTCTAAAGCAGAGTGTGATCAATGGATGAGAACTCTTTTGTGTGTTTCACTTCAGAAATGGAGTTAAATCCCTGGCTCTGAATCTTCCTACAAGCAAGAATTCGTTTCAGGCAAGGGCAGTTACTTTACAGCTCAAAAGAACTACATAGTTCACAAAGCTCACACGTTTCTCATCTTAACTGAGAAGCATTGGGTGTTAGAGGACCTTTGCTTTGTATCAATTTCAAGCAGAGTTGAACTAGATATGGTCCGTATGTATAGGAAACACATTTCTTTTCTTCTGAGCACACTCACGTTTCCTGCTGTATCAGAGACTCTAGAAAGCAAGAGCGTGCTTCTTGCTCTAAAGCAGAGTGTGATCCATGGATGAGAACTGTGTTGTGTGTTTCCCTTCAGAAATGGAGTTAAATTCCAGGCTCTGTGTCTTCCTACACGCAAGACTTCGTTTCAGGTAAGGGCAGTCACTTTTCAGCTCAAAAAAACCACATCGTTCAGGAAGCTCACATGTTACTCATCTTAACTGACAAGCATCGAATGTTAGACCACCAGTGCTTTGTATCAGTTTCAGAAGCAGAGTTAGACTAGATATGGTCCGTATGTGTAAGAAACACCGTATTATTGTTCTCAGCACACTCACGTTTCCTGCTGTCTTAGAGAATCTAGAAAGCTAGAGCGTGCTTCTTGCTCTAAAGCAGAGTTTGATAAATGGATGAGAACTCTGCTGTGTGTTTCACTTCAGAAATGGAGTTAAATCCCAGGCTCTGAGTCTTCCTACAAGCAAGACTTCGTTTCAGGTAAGGGCAGTTACTTTACAGCTCAAACGAACTACATAGTTCACAATGCTCACACTTTTCTCATCTTAACTGAGAAGCATTGGATGTTAGAGGACCTTTGCTTTGTATCAATTTCAAGCAGAGTTGAACTAGATATGGTCCGTATGTATAGGAAACACGGTTCTTTTCTTCTGAGCACACTCACGTTTCCTGCTGTATTAGAGACTCTAGAAAGAAAGAGCGTGCTTCTTGCTCTAAAGCAGAGTGTGATCCATGGATGAGAACTGTGTTGTGTGTTTCCTTACAGAAAGGGAGTTAAATCCCAGGCTCTGTGTCTTCCTACAAGGAAGACTTCGTTTCAGGTAAGGGCAGTCACTTTTCAGCTCAAACGATCTACATCGTTCAGGAAGCTCACACGTTTCTCATCTTCACTGACAAGTATCAGATGTTAGACGACCAGTGCTTTGTATCAGTTTCAGAAGCAGAGTTGGACTGGATATGGTCTGTATGTGTAAGAAACACCGTTCTTTTGTTCTCAGCACACTCACGTTTCCTGCTGTTTTAGAGACTTTAGAAAGCAAGAGCGTGCTTCTTGCTCTACAGCAGACTGTGATCCATGGATGAGAACTGTGCTGTGTGTTTCCCTTCAGAAATGGAGTTAAATCCCAGGCTCTGTGTCTTCCTACAAGGAAGACTTCATTTCAGGTAAGGGCAGTCACTTTTCAGCTCAAACGAACTACATCGTTCAGGAAGCTCACACGTTTCTCATCTTAACTGACAAGCATTGGATGTTAGAGGACCAGTGCTTTGTATCAGTTTCAGAAGCAGAGTTGGAATAGATATGGTCCGAATGTGTAAGAAACACCGTTTTTTGGTTCTCAGCACACTCACGTTTCCTGCTGTATTAGTGATTCTAGAAAGCAAGAGCGTGCTTCTTGATCTTAAGCAGAGTGTCAACCATGGATGAGAACTGTGTTGTGTGTTTCCCTTCAGAAATGGAGTTATATCCCAGGCTCTGTGTCTTCCTACACGCAAGACTTGGTTTCAGATAAGGGCAGTCACTTTTGAGCTGAAAAGAACCACATCATTCAGGAAGCTCACATGTTACTCATCTTAACTGACAAGCATCAGATGTTAGACGACCAGTGTTTTGTATCAGTTTCAGAAGCAGAGTTGGACTAGATATGGTCCGTAATTGTAAGGAACACCGTTCTATTGTTCTCAGCACACTCATGTTACCTGCTGTATTAGAGACTCTAGAAAGCAAGAGCTTGCTTCTTGCTCTAAAGCAGATTGTGATCCGAGGATGAGAATTGTGTTGTGTGTTTCCCTTCAAAAATGGAGTTAAATCCCAGGCTCTGTGTCTTCTTACATGCAAGACTTCGGTTCAGGTAAGGGCAGACACTTTCAGCTCATACAAACTACATCGTTCACAAAGCTCACACGTTTCTCATCTTAACTGACATGCACTGGATATTAGAGGACCAGTGCTTTGCATCAGTTTCAGATGCAGAGTTGGACTAGATATGATCCCTATTTGTAGGAACACCGTTCATTTGTTCTCAGCACACTCCAGTTTCCTGCTGTCTTAGAGACTCTAGAAAGCTAGAGCGTGCTTCTTGCTCTAAAGCAGTGTTTGATAAATGGATGAGAACTCTGTTGTGTGTTTCACTTCAGAAATGGAGTTAAATCCCAGGCTCTGAGTCTTCCTACAAGCAAGACTTCGTTTCAGGTAAGGGCAGTTACTTTACAGCTCAAACGAACTACATAGTTCACGATGCTCACACGTTTCTCATCTTAACTGAGAAGCATTGGATGTTAGAGGACCTTTGCTTTGTGTCAATTTCAAGCAGGGTTGAACTAGATATGGTCCGTATGTAAGGAAACACGGTTCTTTTCTTCTGAGCACACTCACGTTTCCTGCTGTATTTGAGACTGTAGAAAGAAAGAGCGTGCTTCTTGCTCTAAAGCAGAGTTTGATAAATGGATGAGAACTCTGTTGTGTGTTTCCCTTCAGAAATGGAGTTAAATCCCAGGCTCTGAGTCTTCCTACACGCAAGACTTCATTTCAGGTAAGGGCATTCACTTTTCAGCTCAAACGAACTACATTGTTCACCAAGCTCACACGTTCCTCATCTTAACTGACAAGCATTTGATGTTAGAGGACCAGTGCTTTATATCAGTTTCAGAAGCAGAGTTGGACTAGATATGATCCGTATGTGTAGGAAACACCGTTCATTTGTTCTCAGCACACTCACGTTTCATGCTGTCTTAGAGATTTTAGAAAGCTAGAGCGTGCTTCTTGCTCTAAAGCAGACTGTGATCAATGGATGAGAACTCTGTTGTGTGTTTCACTTCAGAAATGGAGTTAAATCCCTTGCTCTGAATCTTCCTACAAGCAAGAATTCGTTTCAGGCAAGGGCAGTTACTTTACAGCTCAAAAGAACTACATAGTTCACAAAGCTCACATGTTTCTCATCTTAACTGAGAAGCATTGGGTGTTAGAGGACCTTTGCTTTGTATCAATTTCAAGCAGAGTTGAACTAGATATGGTCCGTATGTATAGGAAACACGGTTCTTTTCTTCTGAGCACACTCACGTTTCCTGCTGTATCAGAGACTCTAGAAAGCAGGAGCGTGCTTCTTGCTCTAAAGCAGAGTGTGATCCATGGATGAGAACTGTGTTGTGTGTTTCCCTTCAGAAATGGAGTTAAATTCCAGGCTCTGTGTCTTCCTACACGCAAGACTTCGTTTCAGGTAAGGGCAGTCACTTTTCAGCTCAAAAAAACCACATCGTTCAGGAAGCTCACATGTTACTCATCTTAACTGACAAGCATCGAATGTTAGACCACCAGTGCTTTGTATCAGTTTCAGAAGCAGAGTTAGACTAGATATGGTCCGTATGTGTAAGAAACACCGTATTATTGTTCTCAGCACACTCACGTTTCCTGCTGTCTTAGAGAATCTAGAAAGCTAGAGCGTGCTTCTTGCTCTAAAGCAGAGTTTGATAAATGGATGAGAACTCTGCTGTGTGTTTCACTTCAGAAATGGAGTTAAATCCCAGGCTCTGAGTCTTCCTACAAGCAAGACTTCGTTTCAGGTAAGGGCAGTTACTTTACAGCTCAAACGAACTACATAGTTCACAATGCTCACACGTTTCTCATCTTAACTGAGAAGCATTGGATGTTAGAGGACCTTTGCTTTGTATCAATTTCAAGCAGAGTTGAACTAGATATGGTCCGTATGTATAGGAAACACGGTTCTTTTCTTCTGAGCACACTCACGTTTCCTGCTGTATTAGAGACTCTAGAAAGAAAGAGCGTGCTTCTTGCTCTAAAGCAGAGTGTGATCCATGGATGAGAACTGTGTTGTGTGTTTCCTTACAGAAAGGGAGTTAAATCCCAGGCTCTGTGTCTTCCTACAAGGAAGACTTCGTTTCAGGTAAGGGCAGTCACTTTTCAGCTCAAACGATCTACATCGTTCAGGAAGCTCACACGTTTCTCATCTTCACTGACAAGTATCAGATGTTAGACGACCAGTGCTTTGTATCAGTTTCAGAAGCAGAGTTGGACTGGATATGGTCTGTATGTGTAAGAAACACCGTTCTTTTGTTCTCAGCACACTCACGTTTCCTGCTGTTTTAGAGACTTTAGAAAGCAAGAGCGTGCTTCTTGCTCTACAGCAGACTGTGATCCATGGATGAGAACTGTGCTGTGTGTTTCCCTTCAGAAATGGAGTTAAATCCCAGGCTCTGTGTCTTCCTACAAGGAAGACTTCATTTCAGGTAAGGGCAGTCACTTTTCAGCTCAAACGAACTACATCGTTCAGTAAGCTCACACGTTTCTCATCTTAACTGACAAGCATTGGATGTTAGAGGACCAGTGCTTTGTATCAGTTTCAGAAGCAGAGTTGGAATAGATATGGTCCGAATGTGTAAGAAACACCGTTTTTTGGTTCTCAGCACACTCACGTTTCCTGCTGTATTAGTGATTCTAGAAAGCAAGAGCGTGCTTCTTGATCTTAAGCAGAGTGTCAACCATGGATGAGAACTGTGTTGTGTGTTTCCCTTCAGAAATGGAGTTATATCCCAGGCTCTGTGTCTTCCTACACGCAAGACTTGGTTTCAGATAAGGGCAGTCACTTTTGAGCTGAAAAGAACCACATCATTCAGGAAGCTCACATGTTACTCATCTTAACTGACAAGCATCAGATGTTAGACGACCAGTGTTTTGTATCAGTTTCAGAAGCAGAGTTGGACTAGATATGGTCCGTAATTGTAAGGAACACCGTTCTATTGTTCTCAGCACACTCATGTTACCTGCTGTATTAGTGATTCTAGAAAGCAAGAGCGTGCTTCTTGCTCTAAAGCAGATTGTGATCCGAGGATGAGAATTGTGTTGTGTGTTTCCCTTCAAAAATGGAGTTAAATCCCAGGCTCTGTGTCTTCTTACATGCAAGACTTCGGTTCAGGTAAGGGCAGACACTTTCAGCTCATACAAACTACATCGTTCACAAAGCTCACACGTTTCTCATCTTAACTGACATGCACTGGATATTAGAGGACCAGTGCTTTGCATCAGTTTCAGGTGCAGAGTTGGACTAGATATGATCCCTATTTGTAGGAACACCGTTCATTTGTTCTCAGCACACTCCAGTTTCCTGCTGTCTTAGAGACTCTAGAAAGCTAGAGCGTGCTTCTTGCTCTAAAGCAGTGTTTGATAAATGGATGAGAACTCTGTTGTGTGTTTCACTTCAGAAATGGAGTTAAATCCCAGGCTCTGAGTCTTCCTACAAGCAAGACTTCGTTTCAGGTAAGGGCAGTTACTTTACAGCTCAAACGAACTACATAGTTCACGATGCTCACACGTTTCTCATCTTAACTGAGAAGCATTGGATGTTAGAGGACCTTTGCTTTGTATCAATTTCAAGCAGAGTTGAACTAGATATGGTCCGTATGTAAGGAAACACCGTTCTTTTCTTCTGAGCGCACTCACGTTTCCTGCTGTATTAGAGACTCCAGAAAGATAGAGCGTGCTCCTTGCTATAAAGCAGAGTGTGAACCATGGATGAGAACTTTGTTGTGTTTCCCTTCAGAAATGGAGTTAAATCCCAGGCTCTGTGTCTTCCTACAAGCAAGACTTCGTTTCAGGTAAGGGCAGTCACTTTTCAGCTCAAACGAACTACATTGTTCAGGAAGCTCACACGTTTCTCATCTTAACTGACAAGTATTGGATGTTAGAGGACCTTTGCTTTGTGTCAATTTCAAGCAGGGTTGAACTAGATATGGTCCGTATGTAAGGAAACACGGTTCTTTTCTTCTGAGCACACTCACGTTTCCTGCTGTATTTGAGACTGTAGAAAGAAAGAGCGTGCTTCTTGCTCTAAAGCAGAGTTTGATAAATGGATGAGAACTCTGTTGTGTGTTTCCCTTCAGAAATGGAGTTAAATCCCAGGCTCTGAGTCTTCCTACACGCAAGACTTCATTTCAGGTAAGGGCATTCACTTTTCAGCTCAAACGAACTACATTGTTCACCAAGCTCACACGTTCCTCATCTTAACTGACAAGCATTTGATGTTAGAGGACCAGTGCTTTATATCAGTTTCAGAAGCAGAGTTGGACTAGATATGATCCGTATGTGTAGGAAACACCGTTCATTTGTTCTCAGCACACTCACGTTTCATGCTGTCTTAGAGATTTTAGAAAGCTAGAGCGTGCTTCTTGCTCTAAAGCAGAGTGTGATCAATGGATGAGAACTCTGTTGTGTGTTTCACTTCAGAAATGGAGTTAAATCCCTGGCTCTGAATCTTCCTACAAGCAAGAATTCGTTTCAGGCAAGGGCAGTTACTTTACAGCTCAAAAGAACTACATAGTTCACAAAGCTCACACGTTTCTCATCTTAACTGAGAAGCATTGGGTGTTAGAGGACCTTTGCTTTGTATCAATTTCAAGCAGAGTTGAACTAGATATGGTCCGTATGTATAGGAAACACGGTTCTTTTCTTCTGAGCACACTCACTTTTCCTGCTGTATCAGAGACTCTAGAAAGCAAGAGCGTGCTTCTTGCTCTAAAGCAGAGTGTGATCCATGGATGAGAACTGTGTTGTGTGTTTCCCTTCAGAAATGGAGTTAAATTCTAGGCTCTGTGTCTTCCTACACGCAAGACTTCGTTTCAGGTAAGGGCAGTCACTTTTCAGCTCAAAAAAACCACATCGTTCAGGAAGCTCACATGTTACTCATCTTAACTGACAAGCATCGAATGTTAGACCACCAGTGCTTTGTATCAGTTTCAGAAGCACAGTTAGACTAGATATGGTCCGTATGTGTAAGAAACACCGTATTATTGTTCTCAGCACACTCACGTTTCCTGCTGTCTTAGAGAATCTAGAAAGCTAGAGCGTGCTTCTTGCTCTAAAGCAGAGTTTGATAAATGGATGAGAACTCTGCTGTGTGTTTCACTTCAGAAATGGAGTTAAATCCCAGGCTCTGAGTCTTCCTACAAGCAAGACTTCGTTTCAGGTAAGGGCAGTTACTTTACAGCTCAAACGAACTACATAGTTCACAATGCTCACACGTTTCTCATCTTAACTGAGAAGCATTGGATGTTAGAGGACCTTTGCTTTGTATCAATTTCAAGCAGAGTTGAACTAGATATGGTCCGTATGTATAGGAAACACGGTTCTTTTCTTCTGAGCACACTCACGTTTCCTGCTGTATTAGAGACTCTAGAAAGAAAGAGCGTGCTTCTTGCTCTAAAGCAGAGTGTGATCCATGGATGAGAACTGTGTTGTGTGTTTCCTTACAGAAAGGGAGTTAAATCCCAGGCTCTGTGTCTTCCTACAAGGAAGACTTCGTTTCAGGTAAGGGCAGTCACTTTTCAGCTCAAACGATCTACATCGTTCAGGAAGCTCACACGTTTCTCATCTTCACTGACAAGTATCAGATGTTAGACGACCAGTGCTTTGTATCAGTTTCAGAAGCAGAGTTGGACTGGATATGGTCTGTATGTGTAAGAAACACCGTTCTTTTGTTCTCAGCACACTCACGTTTCCTGCTGTTTTAGAGACTTTAGAAAGCAAGAGCGTGCTTCTTGCTCTACAGCAGACTGTGATCCATGGATGAGAACTGTGCTGTGTGTTTCCCTTCAGAAATGGAGTTAAATCCCAGGCTCTGTGTCTTCCTACAAGGAAGACTTCATTTCAGGTAAGGGCAGTCACTTTCCAGCTCAAACGAACTACATAGTTCAGGAAGCTCACACGTTTCTCATCTTAACTGACAAGCATTGGATGTTAGAGGACCAGTGCTTTGTATCAGTTTCAGAAGCAGAGTTGGAATAGATATGGTCCGAATGTGTAAGAAACACCGTTTTTTGGTTCTCAGCACACTCACGTTTCCTGCTGTATTAGTGATTCTAGAAAGCAAGAGCGTGCTTCTTGATCTTAAGCAGAGTGTCAACCATGGATGAGAACTGTGTTGTGTGTTTCCCTTCAGAAATGGAGTTATATCCCAGGCTCTGTGTCTTCCTACACGCAAGACTTGGTTTCAGATAAGGGCAGTCACTTTTGAGCTGAAAAGAACCACATCATTCAGGAAGCTCACATGTTACTCATCTTAACTGACAAGCATCAGATGTTAGACGACCAGTGTTTTGTATCAGTTTCAGAAGCAGAGTTGGACTAGATATGGTCCGTAATTGTAAGGAACACCGTTCTATTGTTCTCAGCACACTCATGTTACCTGCTGTATTAGAGACTCTAGAAAGCAAGAGCTTGCTTCTTGCTCTAAAGCAGATTGTGATCCAAGGATGAGAATTGTGTTGTGTGTTTCCCTTCAAAAATGTAGTTAAATCCCAGGCTCTGTGTCTTCTTACATGCAAGACTTCGGTTCAGGTAAGGGCAGACACTTTCAGCTCATACAAACTACATCGTTCACAAAGCTCACACGTTTCTCATCTTAACTGACATGCACTGGATATTAGAGGACCAGTGCTTTGCATCAGTTTCAGATGCAGAGTTGGACTAGATATGATCCCTATTTGTAGGAACACCGTTCATTTGTTCTCAGCACACTCCAATTTCCTGCTGTCTTAGAGACTCTAGAAAGCAAGAGCGTGCTTCTTGCTCTAAAGCAGAGTTTGATAAATGGATGAGAACTCTGCTGTGTGTTTCACTTCAGAAATGGAGTTAAATCCCAGGCTCTGAGTCTTCCTACAAGCAAGACTTCGTTTCAGGTAAGGGCAGTTACTTTACAGCTCAAACGAACTACATAGTTCACAATGCTCACACGTTTCTCATCTTAACTGAGAAGCATTGGATGTTAGAGGACCTTTGCTTTGTATCAATTTCAAGCAGAGTTGAACTAGATATGGTCCGTATGTATAGGAAACACGGTTCTTTTCTTCTGAGCACACTCACGTTTCCTGCTGTATTAGAGACTCTAGAAAGAAAGAGCGTGCTTCTTGCTCTAAAGCAGAGTGTGATCCATGGATGAGAACTGTGTTGTGTGTTTCCTTACAGAAAGGGAGTTAAATCCCAGGCTCTGGGTCTTCCTACAAGGAAGACTTCGTTTCAGGTAAGGGCAGTCACTTTTCAGCTCAAACGATCTACATCGTTCAGGAAGCTCACACGTTTCTCATCTTCACTGACAAGCATCGGATGTTAGACGACCAGTGCTGTGTATCAGTTTCAGAAGCAGAGTTGGACTTGATATGGTCCGTATGTGTAAGAAACACCGTTCTTTTATTCTCAGCACACTCACGTTTCCCGCTGTATTAGAGACTTTAGAAAGCAAGAGCGTGCTTCTTGCTCTACAGCAGACTGTGATCCATGGATGAAAATTGTGTTGTGTTTCCCTTCAGAAATGGAGTTAAATCCCAGGCTCTGTGTCTTCCTACAAGCAAGACTTCGTTTCAGGTAAGGGAAGTCACTTTACAGCTCAAACGAACTACATCGTTCATGAAGCTCACACGTTTCTCATCTTAACTGACAAGCATCAGATGTTAGAGGACCAGTGCTTAGTATCTGTTTCAGAAGCAGAGTTGGAATAGATATGGTCCGAATGTGTAAGAAACCCCGTTCTTTGGTTCTCAGCACACTCACGTTTCCTGCTGTATTAGAGACTCTAGAAAGCTATAGCGTGCTTCTTGCTCTAAAGCATAGGGTGATAAATGGATGAGAACTCTGCTGTGTGTTTCACTTCAGAAATGGATTTAAATCTCAGGCTCTGTGTCTTCCTACAAGGAAGACTTCGTTTCAAGTAAGGGCAGTTACTTTCAGCTCAAACGAACTACATCGTTCACGAAGCTCACACGTTTGTCATCTTCACTGACAAGCATTGGATGTTAAAGGACCTGTGGTTTGTTTCAGTTTCATAAGCAGAGTTGAACTAGATATGGTTCGTATGTGTAGGAAACACCATTCTTTTGTTCTGAGCACACTCATGTTTCCTGCTCTATGAGAGACTCTGGAAAGCAAGAGCGTGCTTCTTGCTCTACAGCAGACTGTGATCCATGCAGGAAAATTGTGTTGTGTTTCCCTTCAGAAATGGAGTTAAATCCCAGGCTCTGAGTCTTCCTACACGCAAGACTTCGTTTCAGGTAAGGGCAGTCACTTTTCAGCTCAAACGAACTACATCGTTCACCAAGCTCACACGTTCCTCATCTTAACTGACAAGCATTTGATGTTAGAGGACCAGTGCTTTATATCAGTTTCAGAAGCAGAGTTGGACTAGATATGATCCGTATGTGTAGGAAACACCGTTCATTTGTTCTCAGCACACTCACGTTTCATGCTGTCTTAGAGATTTTAGAAAGCTAGAGCGTGCTTCTTGCTCTACAGCAGACTGTGATCCATGGATGAGAACTGTGCTGTGTGTTTCCCTTCAGAAATGGAGTTAAATCCCAGGCTCTGTGTCTTCCTACAAGGAAGACTTCGTTTCAGGTAAGGGCAGTCACTTTTCAGCTCAAACGAACTACATCGTTCAGGAAGCTCACACGTTTCTCATCTTAACTGACAAGCATTGGATGTTAGAGGACCAGTGCTTTGTATCAGTTTCAGAAGCAGAGTTGGAATAGATATGGTCCGAATGTGTAAGAAACACCGTTTTTTGGTTCTCAGCACACACATGTTTCCTGCTGTATTAGTGATTCTAGAAAGCAAGAGCGTGCTTCTTGATCTTAAGCAGAGTGTCAACCATGGATGAGAACTGTGTTGTGTGTTTCCCTTCAGAAATGGAGTTATATCCCAGGCTCTGTGTCTTCCTACACGCAAGACTTGGTTTCAGATAAGGGCAGTCACTTTTGAGCTGAAAAGACCCACATCATTCAGGAAGCTCACATGTTACTCATCTTAACTGACAAGCATCAGATGTTAGACGACCAGTGTTTTGTATCAGTTTCAGAAGCAGAGTTGGACTAGATATGGTCCGTAATTGTAAGGAACACCGTTCTATTGTTCTCAGCACACTCATGTTACCTGCTGTATTAGAGACTCTAGAAAGCAAGAGCTTGCTTCTTGCTCTAAAGCAGATTGTGATCCGAGGATGAGAATTGTGTTGTGTGTTTCCCTTCAAAAATGGAGTTAAATCCCAGGCTCTGTGTCTTCTTACATGCAAGACTTCGGTTCAGGTAAGGGCAGACACTTTCAGCTCATACAAACTACATCGTTCACAAAGCTCACACGTTTCTCATCTTAACTGACATGCACTGGATATTAGAGGACCAGTGCTTTGCATCAGTTTCAGATGCAGAGTTGGACTAGATATGATCCCTATTTGTAGGAACACCGTTCATTTGTTCTCAGCACACTCCAGTTTCCTGCTGTCTTAGAGACTCTAGAAAGCTAGAGCGTGCTTCTTGCTCTAAAGCAGTGTTTGATAAATGGATGAGAACTCTGTTGTGTGTTTCACTTCAGAAATGGAGTTAAATCCCAGGCTCTGAATCTTCCTACAAGCAAGACTTCGTTTCAGGTAAGGGCAGTTACTTTACAGCTCAAACGAACTACATAGTTCACGATGCTCACACGTTTCTCATCTTAACTGAGAAGCATTGGATGTTAGAGGACCTTTGCTTTGTATCAATTTCAAGCAGAGTTGAACTAGATATGGTCCGTATGTAAGGAAACACCGTTCTTTTCTTCTGAGCGCACTCACGTTTCCTGCTGTATTAGAGACTCTAGAAAGGTAGAGCGTGCTCCTTGCTATAAAGCAGAGTGTGAACCATGGATGAGAACTTTGTTGTGTTTCCCTTCAGAAATGGAGTTAAATCCCAGGCTCTGTGTCTTCCTACAAGCAAGACTTCGTTTCAGGTAAGGGCAGTCACTTTTCAGCTCAAACGAATTACATTGTTCAGGAAGCTCACACGTTTCTCATCTTAACTGACAAGTATCGGATGTTAGAGGACCTTTGCTTTGTGTCAATTTCAAGCAGGGTTGAACTAGATATGGTCCGTATGTAAGGAAACACGGTTCTTTTCTTCTGAGCACACTCACGTTTCCTGCTGTATTTGAGACTGTAGAAAGAAAGAGCGTGCTTCTTGCTCTAAAGCAGAGTTTGATAAATGGATGAGAACTCTGTTGTGTGTTTCCCTTCAGAAATGGAGTTAAATCCCAGGCTCTGAGTCTTCCTACACGCAAGACTTCATTTCAGGTAAGGGCATTCACTTTTCAGCTCAAACGAACTACATTGTTCACCAAGCTCACACGTTCCTCATCTTAACTGACAAGCATTTGATGTTAGAGGACCAGTGCTTTATATCAGTTTCAGAAGCAGAGTTGGACTAGATATGATCCGTATGTGTAGGAAACACTGTTCATTTGTTCTCAGCACACTCACGTTTCATGCTGTCTTAGAGATTTTAGAAAGCTAGAGCGTGCTTCTTGCTCTAAAGCAGACTGTGATCAATGGATGAGAACTCTGTTGTGTGTTTCACTTCAGAAATGGAGTTAAATCCCTTGCTCTGAATCTTCCTACAAGCAAGAATTCGTTTCAGGCAAGGGCAGTTACTTTACAGCTCAAAAGAACTACATAGTTCACAAAGCTCACATGTTTCTCATCTTAACTGAGAAGCATTGGGTGTTAGAGGACCTTTGCTTTGTATCAATTTCAAGCAGAGTTGAACTAGATATGGTCCATATGTATAGGAAACACGGTTCTTTTCTTCTGAGCACACTCACGTTTCCTGCTGTATCAGAGACTCTAGAAAGCAAGAGCGTGCTTCTTGCTCTAAAGCAGAGTGTGATCCATGGATGAGAACTGTGTTGTGTGTTTCCCTTCAGAAATGGAGTTAAATTCCAGGCTCTGTGTCTTCCTACACGCAAGACTTCGTTTCAGGTAAGGGCAGTCACTTTTCAGCTCAAAAAAACCACATCGTTCAGGAAGCTCACATGTTACTCATCTTAACTGACAAGCATCGAATGTTAGACCACCAGTGCTTTGTATCAGTTTCAGAAGCACAGTTAGACTAGATATGGTCCGTATGTGTAAGAAACACCGTATTATTGTTCTCAGCACACTCACGTTTCCTGCTGTCTTAGAGAATCTAGAAAGCTAGAGCGTGCTTCTTGCTCTAAAGCAGAGTTTGATAAATGGATGAGAACTCTGCTGTGTGTTTCACTTCAGAAATGGAGTTAAATCCCAGGCTCTGAGTCTTCCTACAAGCAAGACTTCGTTTCAGGTAAGGGCAGTTACTTTACAGCTCAAACGAACTACATAGTTCACAATGCTCACACGTTTCTCATCTTAACTGAGAAGCATTGGATGTTAGAGGACCTTTGCTTTGTATCAATTTCAAGCAGAGTTGAACTAGATATGGTCCGTATGTATAGGAAACACGGTTCTTTTCTTCTGAGCACACTCACGTTTCCTGCTGTATTAGAGACTCTAGAAAGAAAGAGCGTGCTTCTTGCTCTAAAGCAGAGTGTGATCCATGGATGAGAACTGTGTTGTGTGTTTCCTTACAGAAAGGGAGTTAAATCCCAGGCTCTGTGTCTTCCTACAAGGAAGACTTCGTTTCAGGTAAGGGCAGTCACTTTTCAGCTCAAACGATCTACATCGTTCAGGAAGCTCACACGTTTCTCATCTTCACTGACAAGTATCAGATGTTAGACGACCAGTGCTTTGTATCAGTTTCAGAAGCAGAGTTGGACTGGATATGGTCTGTATGTGTAAGAAACACCGTTCTTTTGTTCTCAGCACACTCACGTTTCCTGCTGTTTTAGAGACTTTAGAAAGCAAGAGCGTGCTTCTTGCTCTACAGCAGACTGTGATCCATGGATGAGAACTGTGCTGTGTGTTTCCCTTCAGAAATGGAGTTAAATCCCAGGCTCTGTGTCTTCCTACAAGGAAGACTTCATTTCAGGTAAGGGCAGTCACTTTCCAGCTCAAACGAACTACATAGTTCAGGAAGCTCACACGTTTCTCATCTTAACTGACAAGCATTGGATGTTAGAGGACCAGTGCTTTGTATCAGTTTCAGAAGCAGAGTTGGAATAGATATGGTCCGAATGTGTAAGAAACACCGTTTTTTGGTTCTCAGCACACTCACGTTTCCTGCTGTATTAGTGATTCTAGAAAGCAAGAGCGTGCTTCTTGATCTTAAGCAGAGTGTCAACCATGGATGAGAACTGTGTTGTGTGTTTCCCTTCAGAAATGGAGTTATATCCCAGGCTCTGTGTCTTCCTACACGCAAGACTTGGTTTCAGATAAGGGCAGTCACTTTTGAGCTGAAAAGAACCACATCATTCAGGAAGCTCACATGTTACTCATCTTAACTGACAAGCATCAGATGTTAGACGACCAGTGTTTTGTATCAGTTTCAGAAGCAGAGTTGGACTAGATATGGTCCGTAATTGTAAGGAACACCGTTCTATTGTTCTCAGCACACTCATGTTACCTGCTGTATTAGAGACTCTAGAAAGCAAGAGCTTGCTTCTTGCTCTAAAGCAGATTGTGATCCAAGGATGAGAATTGTGTTGTGTGTTTCCCTTCAAAAATGTAGTTAAATCCCAGGCTCTGTGTCTTCTTACATGCAAGACTTCGGTTCAGGTAAGGGCAGACACTTTCAGCTCATACAAACTACATCGTTCACAAAGCTCACACGTTTCTCATCTTAACTGACATGCACTGGATATTAGAGGACCAGTGCTTTGCATCAGTTTCAGATGCAGAGTTGGACTAGATATGATCCCTATTTGTAGGAACACCGTTCATTTGTTCTCAGCACACTCCAATTTCCTGCTGTCTTAGAGACTCTAGAAAGCAAGAGCGTGCTTCTTGCTCTAAAGCAGAGTTTGATAAATGGATGAGAACTCTGCTGTGTGTTTCACTTCAGAAATGGAGTTAAATCCCAGGCTCTGAGTCTTCCTACAAGCAAGACTTCGTTTCAGGTAAGGGCAGTTACTTTACAGCTCAAACGAACTACATAGTTCACAATGCTCACACGTTTCTCATCTTAACTGAGAAGCATTGGATGTTAGAGGACCTTTGCTTTGTATCAATTTCAAGCAGAGTTGAACTAGATATGGTCCGTATGTATAGGAAACACGGTTCTTTTCTTCTGAGCACACTCACGTTTCCTGCTGTATTAGAGACTCTAGAAAGAAAGAGCGTGCTTCTTGCTCTAAAGCAGAGTGTGATCCATGGATGAGAACTGTGTTGTGTGTTTCCTTACAGAAAGGGAGTTAAATCCCAGGCTCTGTGTCTTCCTACAAGGAAGACTTCGTTTCAGGTAAGGGCAGTCACTTTTCAGCTCAAACGATCTACATCGTTCAGGAAGCTCACACGTTTCTCATCTTCACTGACAAGCATCGGATGTTAGACGACCAGTGCTGTGTATCAGTTTCAGAAGCAGAGTTGGACTTGATATGGTCCGTATGTGTAAGAAACACCGTTCTTTTATTCTCAGCACACTCACGTTTCCCGCTGTATTAGAGACTTTAGAAAGCAAGAGCGTGCTTCTTGCTCTACAGCAGACTGTGATCCATGGATGAAAATTGTGTTGTGTTTCCCTTCAGAAATGGAGTTAAATCCCAGGCTCTGTGTCTTCCTACAAGCAAGACTTCGTTTCAGGTAAGGGAAGTCACTTTACAGCTCAAACGAACTACATCGTTCATGAAGCTCACACGTTTCTCATCTTAACTGACAAGCATCAGATGTTAGAGGACCAGTGCTTAGTATCTGTTTCAGAAGCAGAGTTGGAATAGATATGGTCCGAATGTGTAAGAAACCCCGTTCTTTGGTTCTCAGCACACTCACGTTTCCTGCTGTATTAGAGACTCTAGAAAGCTATAGCGTGCTTCTTGCTCTAAAGCATAGGGTGATAAATGGATGAGAACTCTGCTGTGTGTTTCACTTCAGAAATGGATTTAAATCTCAGGCTCTGTGTCTTCCTACAAGGAAGAATTCGTTTCAAGTAAGGGCAGTTACTTTCAGCTCAAACGAACTACATCGTTCACGAAGCTCACACGTTTGTCATCTTCACTGACAAGCATTGGATGTTAAAGGACCTGTGGTTTGTTTCAGTTTCATAAGCAGAGTTGAACTAGATATGGTTCGTATGTGTAGGAAACACCATTCTTTTGTTCTGAGCACACTCATGTTTCCTGCTCTATGAGAGACTCTGGAAAGCAAGAGCGTGCTTCTTGCTCTACAGCAGACTGTGATCCATGCAGGAAAATTGTGTTGTGTTTCCCTTCAGAAATGGAGTTAAATCCCAGGCTCTGAGTCTTCCTACACGCAAGACTTCGTTTCAGGTAAGGGCAGTCACTTTTCAGCTCAAACGAACTACATCGTTCACCAAGCTCACACGTTCCTCATCTTAACTGACAAGCATTTGATGTTAGAGGACCAGTGCTTTATATCAGTTTCAGAAGCAGAGTTGGACTAGATATGATCCGTATGTGTAGGAAACACCGTTCATTTGTTCTCAGCACACTCACGTTTCATGCTGTCTTAGAGATTTTAGAAAGCTAGAGCGTGCTTCTTGCTCTACAGCAGACTGTGATCCATGGATGAGAACTGTGCTGTGTGTTTCCCTTCAGAAATGGAGTTAAATCCCAGGCTCTGTGTCTTCCTACAAGGAAGACTTCGTTTCAGGTAAGGGCAGTCACTTTTCAGCTCAAACGAACTACATCGTTCAGGAAGCTCACACGTTTCTCATCTTAACTGACAAGCATTGGATGTTAGAGGACCAGTGCTTTGTATCAGTTTCAGAAGCAGAGTTGGAATAGATATGGTCCGAATGTGTAAGAAACACCGTTTTTTGGTTCTCAGCACACTCATGTGTCCTGCTGTATTAGTGATTCTAGAAAGCAAGAGCGTGCTTCTTGATCTTAAGCAGAGTGTCAACCATGGATGAGAACTGTGTTGTGTGTTTCCCTTCAGAAATGGAGTTATATCCCAGGCTCTGTGTCTTCCTACACGCAAGACTTGGTTTCAGATAAGGGCAGTCACTTTTGAGCTGAAAAGACCCACATCATTCAGGAAGCTCACATGTTACTCATCTTAACTGACAAGCATCAGATGTTAGACGACCAGTGTTTTGTATCAGTTTCAGAAGCAGAGTTGGACTAGATATGGTCCGTAATTGTAAGGAACACCGTTCTATTGTTCTCAGCACACTCATGTTACCTGCTGTATTAGAGACTCTAGAAAGCAAGAGCTTGCTTCTTGCTCTAAAGCAGATTGTGATCCGAGGATGAGAATTGTGTTGTGTGTTTCCCTTCAAAAATGGAGTTAAATCCCAGGCTCTGTGTCTTCTTACATGCAAGACTTCGGTTCAGGTAAGGGCAGACACTTTCAGCTCATACAAACTACATCGTTCACAAAGCTCACACGTTTCTCATCTTAACTGACATGCACTGGATATTAGAGGACCAGTGCTTTGCATCAGTTTCAGATGCAGAGTTGGACTAGATATGATCCCTATTTGTAGGAACACCGTTCATTTGTTCTCAGCACACTCCAGTTTCCTGCTGTCTTAGAGACTCTAGAAAGCTAGAGCGTGCTTCTTGCTCTAAAGCAGTGTTTGATAAATGGATGAGAACTCTGTTGTGTGTTTCACTTCAGAAATGGAGTTAAATCCCAGGCTCTGAATCTTCCTACAAGCAAGACTTCGTTTCAGGTAAGGGCAGTTACTTTACAGCTCAAACGAACTACATAGTTCACGATGCTCACACGTTTCTCATCTTAACTGAGAAGCATTGGATGTTAGAGGACCTTTGCTTTGTATCAATTTCAAGCAGAGTTGAACTAGATATGGTCCGTATGTAAGGAAACACCGTTCTTTTCTTCTGAGCGCACTCACGTTTCCTGCTGTATTAGAGACTCTAGAAAGGTAGAGCGTGCTCCTTGCTATAAAGCAGAGTGTGAACCATGGATGAGAACTTTGTTGTGTTTCCCTTCAGAAATGGAGTTAAATCCCAGGCTCTGTGTCTTCCTACAAGCAAAACTTCGTTTCAGGTAAGGGCAGTCACTTTTCAGCTCAAACGAATTACATTGTTCAGGAAGCTCACACGTTTCTCATCTTAACTGACAAGTATCGGATGTTAGAGGACCTTTGCTTTGTGTCAATTTCAAGCAGGGTTGAACTAGATATGGTCCGTATGTAAGGAAACACGGTTCTTTTCTTCTGAGCACACTCACGTTTCCTGCTGTATTTGAGACTGTAGAAAGAAAGAGCGTGCTTCTTGCTCTAAAGCAGAGTTTGATAAATGGATGAGAACTCTGTTGTGTGTTTCCCTTCAGAAATGGAGTTAAATCCCAGGCTCTGAGTCTTCCTACACGCAAGACTTCATTTCAGGTAAGGGCATTCACTTTTCAGCTCAAACGAACTACATTGTTCACCAAGCTCACACGTTCCTCATCTTAACTGACAAGCATTTGATGTTAGAGGACCAGTGCTTTATATCAGTTTCAGAAGCAGAGTTGGACTAGATATGATCCGTATGTGTAGGAAACACTGTTCATTTGTTCTCAGCACACTCACGTTTCATGCTGTCTTAGAGATTTTAGAAAGCTAGAGCGTGCTTCTTGCTCTAAAGCAGACTGTGATCAATGGATGAGAACTCTGTTGTGTGTTTCACTTCAGAAATGGAGTTAAATCCCTTGCTCTGAATCTTCCTACAAGCAAGAATTCGTTTCAGGCAAGGGCAGTTACTTTACAGCTCAAAAGAACTACATAGTTCACAAAGCTCACATGTTTCTCATCTTAACTGAGAAGCATTGGGTGTTAGAGGACCTTTGCTTTGTATCAATTTCAAGCAGAGTTGAACTAGATATGGTCCATATGTATAGGAAACACGGTTCTTTTCTTCTGAGCACACTCACGTTTCCTGCTGTATCAGAGACTCTAGAAAGCAAGAGCGTGCTTCTTGCTCTAAAGCAGAGTGTGATCCATGGATGAGAACTGTGTTGTGTGTTTCCCTTCAGAAATGGAGTTAAATTCCAGGCTCTGTGTCTTCCTACACGCAAGACTTCGTTTCAGGTAAGGGCAGTCACTTTTCAGCTCAAAAAAACCACATCGTTCAGGAAGCTCACATGTTACTCATCTTAACTGACAAGCATCGAATGTTAGACCACCAGTGCTTTGTATCAGTTTCAGAAGCACAGTTAGACTAGATATGGTCCGTATGTGTAAGAAACACCGTATTATTGTTCTCAGCACACTCACGTTTCCTGCTGTCTTAGAGAATCTAGAAAGCTAGAGCGTGCTTCTTGCTCTAAAGCAGAGTTTGATAAATGGATGAGAACTCTGCTGTGTGTTTCACTTCAGAAATGGAGTTAAATCCCAGGCTCTGAGTCTTCCTACAAGCAAGACTTCGTTTCAGGTAAGGGCAGTTACTTTACAGCTCAAACGAACTACATAGTTCACAATGCTCACACGTTTCTCATCTTAACTGAGAAGCATTGGATGTTAGAGGACCTTTGCTTTGTATCAATTTCAAGCAGAGTTGAACTAGATATGGTCCGTATGTATAGGAAACACGGTTCTTTTCTTCTGAGCACACTCACGTTTCCTGCTGTATTAGAGACTCTAGAAAGAAAGAGCGTGCTTCTTGCTCTAAAGCAGAGTGTGATCCATGGATGAGAACTGTGTTGTGTGTTTCCTTACAGAAAGGGAGTTAAATCCCAGGCTCTGTGTCTTCCTACAAGGAAGACTTCGTTTCAGGTAAGGGCAGTCACTTTTCAGCTCAAACGATCTACATCGTTCAGGAAGCTCACACGTTTCTCATCTTCACTGACAAGTATCAGATGTTAGACGACCAGTGCTTTGTATCAGTTTCAGAAGCAGAGTTGGACTGGATATGGTCTGTATGTGTAAGAAACACCGTTCTTTTGTTCTCAGCACACTCACGTTTCCTGCTGTTTTAGAGACTTTAGAAAGCAAGAGCGTGCTTCTTGCTCTACAGCAGACTGTGATCCATGGATGAGAACTGTGCTGTGTGTTTCCCTTCAGAAATGGAGTTAAATCCCAGGCTCTGTGTCTTCCTACAAGGAAGACTTCATTTCAGGTAAGGGCAGTCACTTTCCAGCTCAAACGAACTACATAGTTCAGGAAGCTCACACGTTTCTCATCTTAACTGACAAGCATTGGATGTTAGAGGACCAGTGCTTTGTATCAGTTTCAGAAGCAGAGTTGGAATAGATATGGTCCGAATGTGTAAGAAACACCGTTTTTTGGTTCTCAGCACACTCACGTTTCCTGCTGTATTAGTGATTCTAGAAAGCAAGAGCGTGCTTCTTGATCTTAAGCAGAGTGTCAACCATGGATGAGAACTGTGTTGTGTGTTTCCCTTCAGAAATGGAGTTATATCCCAGGCTCTGTGTCTTCCTACACGCAAGACTTGGTTTCAGATAAGGGCAGTCACTTTTGAGCTGAAAAGAACCACATCATTCAGGAAGCTCACATGTTACTCATCTTAACTGACAAGCATCAGATGTTAGACGACCAGTGTTTTGTATCAGTTTCAGAAGCAGAGTTGGACTAGATATGGTCCGTAATTGTAAGGAACACCGTTCTATTGTTCTCAGCACACTCATGTTACCTGCTGTATTAGAGACTCTAGAAAGCAAGAGCTTGCTTCTTGCTCTAAAGCAGATTGTGATCCAAGGATGAGAATTGTGTTGTGTGTTTCCCTTCAAAAATGTAGTTAAATCCCAGGCTCTGTGTCTTCTTACATGCAAGACTTCGGTTCAGGTAAGGGCAGACACTTTCAGCTCATACAAACTACATCGTTCACAAAGCTCACACGTTTCTCATCTTAACTGACATGCACTGGATATTAGAGGACCAGTGCTTTGCATCAGTTTCAGATGCAGAGTTGGACTAGATATGATCCCTATTTGTAGGAACACCGTTCATTTGTTCTCAGCACACTCCAATTTCCTGCTGTCTTAGAGACTCTAGAAAGCAAGAGCGTGCTTCTTGCTCTAAAGCAGAGTTTGATAAATGGATGAGAACTCTGCTGTGTGTTTCACTTCAGAAATGGAGTTAAATCCCAGGCTCTGAGTCTTCCTACAAGCAAGACTTCGTTTCAGGTAAGGGCAGTTACTTTACAGCTCAAACGAACTACATAGTTCACAATGCTCACACGTTTCTCATCTTAACTGAGAAGCATTGGATGTTAGAGGACCTTTGCTTTGTATCAATTTCAAGCAGAGTTGAACTAGATATGGTCCGTATGTATAGGAAACACGGTTCTTTTCTTCTGAGCACACTCACGTTTCCTGCTGTATTAGAGACTCTAGAAAGAAAGAGCGTGCTTCTTGCTCTAAAGCAGAGTGTGATCCATGGATGAGAACTGTGTTGTGTGTTTCCTTACAGAAAGGGAGTTAAATCCCAGGCTCTGTGTCTTCCTACAAGGAAGACTTCGTTTCAGGTAAGGGCAGTCACTTTTCAGCTCAAACGATCTACATCGTTCAGGAAGCTCACACGTTTCTCATCTTCACTGACAAGCATCGGATGTTAGACGACCAGTGCTGTGTATCAGTTTCAGAAGCAGAGTTGGACTTGATATGGTCCGTATGTGTAAGAAACACCGTTCTTTTATTCTCAGCACACTCACGTTTCCCGCTGTATTAGAGACTTTAGAAAGCAAGAGCGTGCTTCTTGCTCTACAGCAGACTGTGATCCATGGATGAAAATTGTGTTGTGTTTCCCTTCAGAAATGGAGTTAAATCCCAGGCTCTGTGTCTTCCTACAAGCAAGACTTCGTTTCAGGTAAGGGAAGTCACTTTACAGCTCAAACGAACTACATCGTTCATGAAGCTCACACGTTTCTCATCTTAACTGACAAGCATCAGATGTTAGAGGACCAGTGCTTAGTATCTGTTTCAGAAGCAGAGTTGGAATAGATATGGTCCGAATGTGTAAGAAACCCCGTTCTTTGGTTCTCAGCACACTCACGTTTCCTGCTGTATTAGAGACTCTAGAAAGCTATAGCGTGCTTCTTGCTCTAAAGCATAGGGTGATAAATGGATGAGAACTCTGCTGTGTGTTTCACTTCAGAAATGGATTTAAATCTCAGGCTCTGTGTCTTCCTACAAGGAAGAATTCGTTTCAAGTAAGGGCAGTTACTTTCAGCTCAAACGAACTACATCGTTCACGAAGCTCACACGTTTGTCATCTTCACTGACAAGCATTGGATGTTAAAGGACCTGTGGTTTGTTTCAGTTTCATAAGCAGAGTTGAACTAGATATGGTTCGTATGTGTAGGAAACACCATTCTTTTGTTCTGAGCACACTCATGTTTCCTGCTCTATGAGAGACTCTGGAAAGCAAGAGCGTGCTTCTTGCTCTACAGCAGACTGTGATCCATGCAGGAAAATTGTGTTGTGTTTCCCTTCAGAAATGGAGTTAAATCCCAGGCTCTGAGTCTTCCTACACGCAAGACTTCGTTTCAGGTAAGGGCAGTCACTTTTCAGCTCAAACGAACTACATCGTTCACCAAGCTCACACGTTCCTCATCTTAACTGACAAGCATTTGATGTTAGAGGACCAGTGCTTTATATCAGTTTCAGAAGCAGAGTTGGACTAGATATGATCCGTATGTGTAGGAAACACCGTTCATTTGTTCTCAGCACACTCACGTTTCATGCTGTCTTAGAGATTTTAGAAAGCTAGAGCGTGCTTCTTGCTCTACAGCAGACTGTGATCCATGGATGAGAACTGTGCTGTGTGTTTCCCTTCAGAAATGGAGTTAAATCCCAGGCTCTGTGTCTTCCTACAAGGAAGACTTCGTTTCAGGTAAGGGCAGTCACTTTTCAGCTCAAACGAACTACATCGTTCAGGAAGCTCACACGTTTCTCATCTTAACTGACAAGCATTGGATGTTAGAGGACCAGTGCTTTGTATCAGTTTCAGAAGCAGAGTTGGAATAGATATGGTCCGAATGTGTAAGAAACACCGTTTTTTGGTTCTCAGCACACTCATGTGTCCTGCTGTATTAGTGATTCTAGAAAGCAAGAGCGTGCTTCTTGATCTTAAGCAGAGTGTCAACCATGGATGAGAACTGTGTTGTGTGTTTCCCTTCAGAAATGGAGTTATATCCCAGGCTCTGTGTCTTCCTACACGCAAGACTTGGTTTCAGATAAGGGCAGTCACTTTTGAGCTGAAAAGACCCACATCATTCAGGAAGCTCACATGTTACTCATCTTAACTGACAAGCATCAGATGTTAGACGACCAGTGTTTTGTATCAGTTTCAGAAGCAGAGTTGGACTAGATATGGTCCGTAATTGTAAGGAACACCGTTCTATTGTTCTCAGCACACTCATGTTACCTGCTGTATTAGAGACTCTAGAAAGCAAGAGCTTGCTTCTTGCTCTAAAGCAGATTGTGATCCGAGGATGAGAATTGTGTTGTGTGTTTCCCTTCAAAAATGGAGTTAAATCCCAGGCTCTGTGTCTTCTTACATGCAAGACTTCGGTTCAGGTAAGGGCAGACACTTTCAGCTCATACAAACTACATCGTTCACAAAGCTCACACGTTTCTCATCTTAACTGACATGCACTGGATATTAGAGGACCAGTGCTTTGCATCAGTTTCAGATGCAGAGTTGGACTAGATATGATCCCTATTTGTAGGAACACCGTTCATTTGTTCTCAGCACACTCCAGTTTCCTGCTGTCTTAGAGACTCTAGAAAGCTAGAGCGTGCTTCTTGCTCTAAAGCAGTGTTTGATAAATGGATGAGAACTCTGTTGTGTGTTTCACTTCAGAAATGGAGTTAAATCCCAGGCTCTGAATCTTCCTACAAGCAAGACTTCGTTTCAGGTAAGGGCAGTTACTTTACAGCTCAAACGAACTACATAGTTCACGATGCTCACACGTTTCTCATCTTAACTGAGAAGCATTGGATGTTAGAGGACCTTTGCTTTGTATCAATTTCAAGCAGAGTTGAACTAGATATGGTCCGTATGTAAGGAAACACCGTTCTTTTCTTCTGAGCGCACTCACGTTTCCTGCTGTATTAGAGACTCTAGAAAGGTAGAGCGTGCTCCTTGCTATAAAGCAGAGTGTGAACCATGGATGAGAACTTTGTTGTGTTTCCCTTCAGAAATGGAGTTAAATCCCAGGCTCTGTGTCTTCCTACAAGCAAAACTTCGTTTCAGGTAAGGGCAGTCACTTTTCAGCTCAAACGAATTACATTGTTCAGGAAGCTCACACGTTTCTCATCTTAACTGACAAGTATCGGATGTTAGAGGACCTTTGCTTTGTGTCAATTTCAAGCAGGGTTGAACTAGATATGGTCCGTATGTAAGGAAACACGGTTCTTTTCTTCTGAGCACACTCACGTTTCCTGCTGTATTTGAGACTGTAGAAAGAAAGAGCGTGCTTCTTGCTCTAAAGCAGAGTTTGATAAATGGATGAGAACTCTGTTGTGTGTTTCCCTTCAGAAATGGAGTTAAATCCCAGGCTCTGAGTCTTCCTACACGCAAGACTTCATTTCAGGTAAGGGCATTCACTTTTCAGCTCAAACGAACTACATTGTTCACCAAGCTCACACGTTCCTCATCTTAACTGACAAGCATTTGATGTTAGAGGACCAGTGCTTTATATCAGTTTCAGAAGCAGAGTTGGACTAGATATGATCCGTATGTGTAGGAAACACTGTTCATTTGTTCTCAGCACACTCACGTTTCATGCTGTCTTAGAGATTTTAGAAAGCTAGAGCGTGCTTCTTGCTCTAAAGCAGACTGTGATCAATGGATGAGAACTCTGTTGTGTGTTTCACTTCAGAAATGGAGTTAAATCCCTTGCTCTGAATCTTCCTACAAGCAAGAATTCGTTTCAGGCAAGGGCAGTTACTTTACAGCTCAAAAGAACTACATAGTTCACAAAGCTCACATGTTTCTCATCTTAACTGAGAAGCATTGGGTGTTAGAGGACCTTTGCTTTGTATCAATTTCAAGCAGAGTTGAACTAGATATGGTCCATATGTATAGGAAACACGGTTCTTTTCTTCTGAGCACACTCACGTTTCCTGCTGTATCAGAGACTCTAGAAAGCAAGAGCGTGCTTCTTGCTCTAAAGCAGAGTGTGATCCATGGATGAGAACTGCGTTGTGTGTTTCCCTTCAGAAATGGAGTTAAATTCCAGGCTCTGTGTCTTCCTACACGCAAGACTTCGTTTCAGGTAAGGGCAGTCACTTTTCAGCTCAAAAAAACCACATCGTTCAGGAAGCTCACATGTTACTCATCTTAACTGACAAGCATCGAATGTTAGACCACCAGTGCTTTGTATCAGTTTCAGAAGCAGAGTTAGACTAGATATGGTCCATATGTGTAAGAAACACCGTATTATTGTTCTCAGCACACTCACGTTTCCTGCTGTCTTAGAGAATCTAGAAAGCTAGAGCGTGCTTCTTGCTCTAAAGCAGAGTTTGATAAATGGATGAGAACTCTGCTGTGTGTTTCACTTCCGAAATGGAGTTAAATCCCAGGCTCTGAGTCTTCCTACAAGCAAGACTTCGTTTCAGGTAAGGGCAGTTACTTTACAGCTCAAACGAACTACATAGTTCACAATGCTCACACGTTTCTCATCTTAACTGAGAAGCATTGGATGTTAGAGGACCTTTGCTTTGTATCAATTTCAAGCAGAGTTGAACTAGATATGGTCCGTATGTATAGGAAACACGGT
This sequence comes from Onychomys leucogaster, assembly GCA_949786385.1. NCBI lineage: Eukaryota > Metazoa > Chordata > Mammalia > Rodentia > Cricetidae > Onychomys > Onychomys leucogaster. The sequence continues at coordinate 346,690 of CATKUP010000146.1, read as the reverse complement.
TCTTTTCTTCTGAGCACACTCACGTTTCCTGCTGTATTAGAGACTCTAGAAAGAAAGAGCGTGCTTCTTGCTCTAAAGCAGAGTGTGATCCATGGATGAGAACTGTGTTGTGTGTTTCCTTACAGAAAGGGAGTTAAATCCCAGGCTCTGTGTCTTCCTACAAGGAAGACTTCGTTTCAGGTAAGGGCAGTCACTTTTCAGCTCAAACGATCTACATCGTTCAGGAAGCTCACACGTTTCTCATCTTCACTGACAAGTATCAGATGTTAGACGACCAGTGCTGTGTATCAGTTTCAGAAGCAGAGTTGGACTTGATATGGTCCGTATGTGTAAGAAACACCGTTCTTTTATTCTCAGCACACTCACGTTTCCTGCTGTATTAGAGACTTTAGAAAGCAAGAGCGTGCTTCTTGCTCTACAGCAGACTGTGATCCATGGATGAAAATTGTGTTGTGTTTCCCTTCAGAAATGGAGTTAAATCCCAGGCTCTGTGTCTTCCTACAAGCAAGACTTCGTTTCAGGTAAGGGAAGTCACTTTACAGCTCAAACGAACTACATCGTTCATGAAGCTCACACGTTTCTCATCTTAACTGACAAGCATCAGATGTTAGAGGACCAGTGCTTAGTATCTGTTTCAGAAGCAGAGTTGGAATAGATATGGTCCGAATGTGTAAGAAACCCCGTTCTTTGGTTCTCAGCACACTCACATTTCCTGCTGTATTAGAGACTCTAGAAAGCTATAGCGTGCTTCTTGCTCTAAAGCATAGGGTGATAAATGGATGAGAACTCTGCTGTGTGTTTCACTTCAGAAATGGAGTTAAATCCCAGGCTCTGTGTCTTCCTACAAGGAAGACTTCGTTTCAAGTAAGGGCAGTTACTTTCAGCTCAAACGAACTACATCGTTCACGAAGCTCACACGTTTGTCATCTTCACTGACAAGCATTGGATGTTAAAGGACCTGTGGTTTGTTTCAGTTTCATAAGCAGAGTTGAACTAGATATGGTTCGTATGTGTAGGAAACACCATTCTTTTGTTCTGAGCACACTCATGTTTCCTGCTCTATGAGAGACTCTGGAAAGCAAGAGCGTGCTTCTTGCTCTACAGCAGACTGTGATCCATGCAGGAAAATTGTGTTGTGTTTCCCTTCAGAAATGGAGTTAAATCCCAGGCTCTGAGTCTTCCTACACGCAAGACTTCGTTTCAGGTAAGGGCAGTCACTTTTCAGCTCAAACGAACTACATCGTTCACCAAGCTCACACGTTCCTCATCTTAACTGACAAGCATTTGATGTTAGAGGACCAGTGCTTTATATCAGTTTCAGAAGCAGAGTTGGACTAGATATGATTCGTATGTGTAGGAAACACCGTTCATTTGTTCTCAGCACACTCACGTTTCATGCTGTCTTAGAGATTTTAGAAAGCTAGAGCGTGCTTCTTGCTCTAAAGCAGAGTGTGATCAATGGATGAGAAATCTGTTGTGTGTTTCACTTCAGAAATGGAGTTAAATCCCTGGCTCTGTGTCTTCCTACCAGCAAGACTTCGTTTCAGGTAAGGGCAGTCACTTTTCAGCTCAAACGAACTACATTGTTCAGGAAGCTCACACGTTTCTCATCTTAACTGACAAGTATCGGATGTTAGAGGACCTTTGCTTTGTGTCAATTTCAAGCAGGGTTGAACTAGATGTGGTCCGTATGTAAGGAAACACGGTTCTTTTCTTCTGAGCACACTCACGTTTCCAGCTGTATTTGAGACTGTAGAAAGAAAGAGCGTGCTTCTTGCTCTAAAGCAGAGTTTGATAAATGGATGAGAACTCTGTTGTGTGTTTCCCTTCAGAAATGGAGTTAAATCCCAGGCTCTGAGTCTTCCTACACGCAAGACATCATTTCAGGTAAGGGCATTCACTTTTCAGCTCAAACGAACTACATTGTTCACCAAGCTCACACGTTCCTCATCTTAACTGACAAGCATTTGATGTTAGAGGACCAGTGCTTTATATCAGTTTCAGAAGCAGAGTTGGACTAGATATGATCCGTATGTGTAGGAAACACCGTTCATTTGTTCTCAGCACACTCACGTTTCATGCTGTCTTAGAGATTTTAGAAAGCTAGAGCGTGCTTCTTGCTATAAAGCAGACTGTGATCAATGGATGAGAACTCTGTTGTGTGTTTCACTTCAGAAATGGAGATAAATCCCTTGCTCTGAATCTTCCTACAAGCAAGAATTCGTTTCAGGCAAGGGCAGTTACTTTACAGCTCAAAAGAACTACATAGTTCACAAAGCTCACATGTTTCTCATCTTAACTGAGAAGCATTGGGTGTTAGAGGACCTTTGCTTTGTATCAATTTCAAGCAGAGTTGAACTAGATATGGTCCGTATGTATAGGAAACACGGTTCTTTTCTTCTGAGCACACTCACGTTTCCTGCTGTATTAGAGACTCTAGAAAGAAAGAGCGTGCTTCTTGCACTAAAGCAGAGTGTGATCCATGGATGAGAACTGTGTTGTGTGTTTCCTTACAGAAAGGGAGTTAAATCCCAGGCTCTGTGTCTTCCTACAAGGAAGACTTCGTTTCGGGTAAGGGCAGTCACTTTTCAGCTCAAACGATCTACATCGTTCAGGAAGCTCACACGTTTCTCATCTTCACTGACAAGTATCAGATGTTAGATGACCAGTGCTTTGTATCAGTTTCAGAAGCAGAGTTGGACTGGATATGGTCTGTATGTGTAAGAACCACCGTTCTTTTGTTCTCAGCACACTCACGTTTCCTGCTGTTTTAGAGACTTTAGAAAGCAAGAGCGTGCTTCTTGCTCTACAGCAGACTGTGATCCATGGATGAGAACTGTGCTGTGTGTTTCCCTTCAGAAATGGAGTTAAATCCCAGGCTCTGTGTCTTCCTACAAGGAAGACTTCATTTCAGGTAAGGGCAGTCACTTTTCAGCTCAAACGAACTACATCGTTCAGTAAGCTCACACGTTTCTCATCTTAACTGACAAGCATTGGATGTTAGAGGACCAGTGCTTTGTATCAGTTTCAGAAGCAGAGTTGGAATAGATATGGTCCGAATGTGTAAGAAACACCGTTTTTTGGTTCTCAGCACACTCACGTTTCCTGCTGTATTAGTGATTCTAGAAAGCAAGAGCGTGCTTCTTGATCTTAAGCAGAGTGTCAACCATGGATGAGAACTGTGTTGTGTGTTTCCCTTCAGAAATGGAGTTATATCCCAGGCTCTGTGTCTTCCTACACGCAAGACTTGGTTTCAGATAAGGGCAGTCACTTTTGAGCTGAAAAGAACCACATCATTCAGGAAGCTCACATGTTACTCATCTTAACTGACAAGCATCAGATGTTAGACGACCAGTGTTTTGTATCAGTTTCAGAAGCAGAGTTGGACTAGATATTGTCCGTAATTGTAAGGAACACCGTTCTATTGTTCTCAGCACACTCATGTTACCTGCTGTATTAGAGACTCTAGAAAGCAAGAGCTTGGTTCTTGCTCTAAAGCAGATTGTGATCCGAGGATGAGAATTGTGTTGTGTGTTTCCCTTCAAAAATGGAGTTAAATCCCAGGCTCTGTGTCTTCTTACATGCAAGACTTCGGTTCACGTAAGGGCAGACACTTTCAGCTCATACAAACTACATCGTTCACAAAGCTCACACGTTTCTCATCTTAACTGACATGCACTGGATATTAGAGGACCAGTGCTTTGCATCAGTTTCAGATGCAGAGTTGGACTAGATATGATCCCTATTTGTAGGAACACTGTTCATTTGTTCTCAGCACACTCCAGTTTCCTGCTGTCTTAGAGACTCTAGAAAGCTAGAGCGTGCTTCTTGCTCTAAAGCAGTGTTTGATAAATGGATGAGAACTCTGTTGTGTGTTTCACTTCAGAAATGGAGTTAAATCCCAGGCTCTGAATCTTCCTACAAGCAAGACTTCGTTTCAGGTAAGGGCAGTTACTTTACAGCTCAAACGAACTACATAGTTCACGATGCTCACACGTTTCTCATCTTAACTGAGAAGCATTGGATGTTAGAGGACCTTTGCTTTGTATCAATTTCAAGCAGAGTTGAACTAGATATGGTCCGTATGTATAGGAAACACGGTTCTTTTCTTCTGAGCACACTCACGTTTCCTGCTGTATTTGAGACTGTAGAAAGAAAGAGCGTGCTTCTTGCTCTAAAGCAGAGTTTGATAAATGGATGAGAACTCTGTTGTGTGTTTCCCTTCAGAAATGGAGTTAAATCCCAGGCTCTGAGTCTTCCTACACGCAAGACTTCATTTCAGGTAAGGGCATTCACTTTTCAGCTCAAACGAACTACATTGTTCACCAAGCTCACACGTTCCTCATCTTAATTGACAAGCATTTGATGTTAGAGGACCAGTGCTTTATATCAGTTTCAGAAGCAGAGTTGGACTAGATATGATCCGCATGTGTAGGAAACACTGTTCATTTGTTCTCAGCACACTCACGTTTCATGCTGTCTTAGAGATTTTAGAAAGCTAGAGCGTGCTTCTTGCTCTAAAGCAGACTGTGATCAATGGATGAGAACTCTGTTGTGTGTTTCACTTCAGAAATGGAGTTAAATCCCTTGCTCTGAATCTTCCTACAAGCAAGAATTCGTTTCAGGCAAGGGCAGTTACTTTACAGCTCAAAAGAACTACATAGTTCACAAAGCTCACATGTTTCTCATCTTAACTGAGATGCATTGGGTGTTAGAGGACCTTTGCTTTGTATCAATTTCAAGCAGAGTTGAACTAGATATGGTCCATATGTATAGGAAACACGGTTCTTTTCTTCTGAGCACACTCACGTTTCCTGCTGTATCAGAGACTCTAGAAAGCAAGAGCGTGCTTCTTGCTCTAAAGCAGAGTGTGATCCATGGATGAGAACTGTGTTGTGTGTTTCCCTTCAGAAATGGAGTTAAATTCCAGGCTCTGTGTCTTCCTACACGCAAGACTTCGTTTCAGGTAAGGGCAGTCACTTTTCAGCTCAAAAAAACCACATCGTTCAGGAAGCTCACATGTTACTCATCTTAACTGACAAGCATCGAATGTTAGACCACCAGTGCTTTGTATCAGTTTCAGAAGCAGAGTTAGACTAGATATGGTCCATATGTGTAAGAAACACCGTATTATTGTTCTCAGCACACTCACGTTTCCTGCTGTCTTAGAGAATCTAGAAAGCTAGAGCGTGCTTCTTGCTCTAAAGCAGAGTGTGATCAATGGATGAGAACTCTGTTGTGTGTTTCACTTCAGAAATGGAGTTAAATACCTGGCTCTGTGTCTTCCTACAAGCAAGACTTCGTTTCAGGTAAGGGCAGTCACTTTTCAGCTCAAACGAACTACATTGTTCAGGAAGCTCACACGTTTCTCATCTTAACTTACAAGTATCGGATGTTAGAGGACCTTTGCTTTGTGTCAATTTCAAGCAGGGTTGAACTAGATATGGTCCGTATGTAAGGAAACACGGTTCTTTTCTTCTGAGCACACTCACGTTTCCTGCTGTATTTGAGACTGTAGAAAGAAAGAGCGTGCTTCTTGCTCTAAAGCAGAGTTTGATAAATGGATGAGAACTCTGTTGTGTGTTTCCCTTCAGAAATGGAGTTAAATCCCAGGCTCTGAGTCTTCCTACACGCAAGACTTCATTTCAGGTAAGGGCATTCACTTTTCAGCTCAAACGAACTACATTGTTCACCAAGCTCACACGTTCCTCATCTTAACTGACAAGCATTTGATGTTAGAGGACCAGTGCTTTATATCAGTTTCAGAAGCAGAGTTGGACTAGATATGATCCGTATGTGTAGGAAACACCGTTCATTTGTTCTCAGCACACTCACGTTTCATGCTGTCTTAGAGATTTTAGAAAGCTAGAGCGTGCTTCTTGCTATAAAGCAGACTGTGATCAATGGATGAGAACTCTGTTGTGTGTTTCACTTCAGAAATGGAGATAAATCCCTTGCTCTGAATCTTCCTACAAGCAAGAATTCGTTTCAGGCAAGGGCAGTTACTTTACAGCTCAAAAGAACTACATAGTTCACAAAGCTCACATGTTTCTCATCTTAACTGAGAAGCATTGGGTGTTAGAGGACCTTTGCTTTGTATCAATTTCAAGCAGAGTTGAACTAGATATGGTCCGTATGTATAGGAAACACGGTTCTTTTCTTCTGAGCACACTCACGTTTCCTGCTGTATTAGAGACTCTAGAAAGAAAGAGCGTGCTTCTTGCTCTAAAGCAGAGTGTGATCCATGGATGAGAACTGTGTTGTGTGTTTCCTTACAGAAAGGGAGTTAAATCCCAGGCTCTGTGTCTTCCTACAAGGAAGACTTCGTTTCAGGTAAGGGCAGTCACTTTTCAGCTCAAACGATCTACATCGTTCAGGAAGCTCACACGTTTCTCATCTTCACTGACAAGTATCAGATGTTAGACGACCAGTGCTGTGTATCAGTTTCAGAAGCAGAGTTGGACTTGATATGGTCCGTATGTGTAAGAAACACCGTTCTTTTATTCTCAGCACACTCACGTTTCCTGCTGTATTAGAGACTTTAGAAAGCAAGAGCGTGCTTCTTGCTCTACAGCAGACTGTGATCCATGGATGAAAATTGTGTTGTTTTTCCCTTCAGAAATGGAGTTAAATCCCAGGCTCTGTGTCTTCCTACAAGCAAGACTTCGTTTCAGGTAAGGGAAGTCACTTTACAGCTCAAACGAACTACATCGTTCATGAAGCTCACACGTTTCTCATCTTAACTGACAAGCATCAGATGTTAGAGGACCAGTGCTTAGTATCTGTTTCAGAAGCAGAGTTGGAATAGATATGGTCCGAATGTGTAAGAAACCCCGTTCTTTGGTTCTCAGCACACTCACGTTTCCTGCTGTATTAGAGACTCTAGAAAGCTATAGCGTGCTTCTTGCTCTAAAGCATAGGGTGATAAATGGATGAGAACTCTGCTGTGTGTTTCACTTCAGAAATGGAGTTAAATCCCAGGCTCTGTGTCTTCCTACAAGGAAGACTTCGTTTCAAGTAAGGGCAGTTACTTTCAGCTCAAACGAACTACATCGTTCACGAAGCTCACACGTTTTTCATCTTCACTGACAAGCATTGGATGTTAAAGGACCTGTGGTTTGTTTCAGTTTCATAAGCAGAGTTGAACTAGATATGGTTCGTATGTGTAGGAAACACCATTCTTTTGTTCTGAGCACACTCATGTTTCCTGCTCTATGAGAGACTCTGGAAAGCAAGAGCGTGCTTCTTGCTCTACAGCAGACTGTGATCCATGCAGGAAAATTGTGTTGTGTTTCCCTTCAGAAATGGAGTTAAATCCCAGGCTCTGAGTCTTCCTACACGCAAGACTTCGTTTCAGGTAAGGGCAGTCACTTTTCAGCTCAAACGAACTACATCGTTCACCAATCTCACACGTTCCTCATCTTAACTGACAAGCATTTGATGTTAGAGGACCAGTGCTTTATATCAGTTTCAGAAGCAGAGTTGGACTAGATATGATCCGTATGTGTAGGAAACACCGTTCATTTGTTCTCAGCACACTCACGTTTCATGCTGTCTTAGAGATTTTAGAAAGCTAGAGCGTGCTTCTTGCTCTAAAGCAGAGTGTGATCAATGGATGAGAACTCTGTTGTGTGTTTCACTTCAGAAATGGAGTTAAATCCCTGGCTCTGTGTCTTCCTACAAGCAAGACTTCGTTTCAGGTAAGGGCAGTCACTTTTCAGCTCAAACGAACTACATTGTTCAGGAAGCTCACACGTTTCTCATCTTAACTGACAAGTATCGGATGTTAGAGGACCTTTGCTTTGTGTCAATTTCAAGCAGGGTTGAACTAGATATGGTCCGTATGTAAGGAAACACGGTTCTTTTCTTCTGAGCACACTCACGTTTCCTGCTGTATTTGAGACTGTAGAAAGAAAGAGCGTGCTTCTTGCTCTAAAGCAGAGTTTGATAAATGGATGAGAACTCTGTTGTGTGTTTCCCTTCAGAAATGGAGTTAAATCCCAGGCTCTGAGTCTTCCTACACGCAAGACTTCATTTCAGGTAAGGGCATTCACTTTTCAGCTCAAACGAACTACATTGTTCACCAAGCTCACACGTTCCTCATCTTAACTGACAAGCATTTGATGTTAGAGGACCAGTGCTTTATATCAGTTTCAGAAGCAGAGTTGGACTAGATATGATCCGTATGTGTAGGAAACACCGTTCATTTGTTCTCGGCACACTCACGTTTCATGCTGTCTTAGAGATTTTAGAAAGCTAGAGCGTGCTTCTTGCTATAAAGCAGACTGTGATCAATGGATGAGAACTCTGTTGTGTGTTTCACTTCAGAAATGGAGATAAATCCCTTGCTCTGAATCTTCCTACAAGCAAGAATTCGTTTCAGGCAAGGGCAGTTACTTTACAGCTCAAAAGAACTACATAGTTCACAAAGCTCACATGTTTCTCATCTTAACTGAGAAGCATTGGGTGTTAGAGGACCTTTGCTTTGTATCAATTTCAAGCAGAGTTGAACTAGATATGGTCCGTATGTATAGGAAACACGGTTCTTTTCTTCTGAGCACACTCACGTTTCCTGCTGTATCAGAGACTCTAGAAAGCAAGAGCGTGCTTCTTGCTCTAAAGCAGAGTGTGATCCATGGATGAGAACTGTGTTGTGTGTTTCCCTTCAGAAATGGAGTTAAATTCCAGGCTCTGTGTCTTCCTACACGCAAGACTTCGTTTCAGGTAAGGGCAGTCACTTTTCAGCTCAAAAAAACCACATCGTTCAGGAAGCTCACATGTTACTCATCTTAACTGACAAGCATCGAATGTTAGACCACCACTGCTTTGTATCAGTTTCAGAAGCAGAGTTAGACTAGATATGGTCCGTATGTGTAAGAAACACCGTATTATTGTTCTCAGCACACTCACGTTTCCTGCTGTCTTAGAGAATCTAGAAAGCTAGAGCGTGCTTCTTGCTCTAAAGCAGAGTTTGATAAATGGATGAGAACTCTGCTGTGTGTTTCACTTCAGAAATGGAGTTAAATCCCAGGCTCTGAGTATTCCTACAAGCAAGACTTCGTTTCAGGTAAGGGCAGTTACTTTACAGCTCAAACGAACTACATAGTTCACAATGCTCACACGTTTCTCATCTTAACTGAGAAGCATTGGATGTTAGAGGACCTTTGCTTTGTATCAATTTCAAGCAGAGTTGAACTAGATATGGTCCGTATGTATAGGAAACACGGTTCATTTCTTCTGAGCACACTCACGTTTCCTGCTGTATTAGAGACTCTAGAAAGAAAGAGCGTGCTTCTTGCTCTAAAGCAGAGTGTGATCCATGGATGAGAACTGTGTTGTGTGTTTCCTTACAGAAAGGGAGTTAAATCCCAGGCTCTGTGTCTTCCTACAAGGAAGACTTCGTTTCGGGTAAGGGCAGTCACTTTTCAGCTCAAACGATCTACATCGTTCAGGAAGCTCACACGTTTCTCATCTTCACTGACAAGTATCAGATGTTAGATGACCAGTGCTTTGTATCAGTTTCAGAAGCAGAGTTGGACTGGATATGGTCTGTATGTGTAAGAAACACCGTTCTTTTGTTCTCAGCACACTCACGTTTCCTGCTGTTTTAGAGACTTTAGAAAGCAAGAGCGTGCTTCTTGCTCTACAGCAGACTGTGATCCATGGATGAGAACTGTGCTGTGTGTTTCCCTTCAGAAATGGAGTTAAATCCCAGGCTCTGTGTCTTCCTACAAGGAAGACTTCATTTCAGGTAAGGGCAGTCACTTTCCAGCTCAAACGAACTACATCGTTCAGTAAGCTCACACGTTTCTCATCTTAACTGACAAGCATTGGATGTTAGAGGACCAGTGCTTTGTATCAGTTTCAGAAGCAGAGTTGGAATAGATATGGTCCGAATGTGTAAGAAACACCGTTTTTTGGTTCTCAGCACACTCACGTTTCCTGCTGTATTAGTGATTCTAGAAAGCAAGAGCGTGCTTCTTGATCTTAAGCAGAGTGTCAACCATGGATGAGAACTGTGTTGTGTGTTTCCCTTCAGAAATGGAGTTATATCCCAGGCTCTGTGTCTTCCTACACGCAAGACTTGGTTTCAGATAAGGGCAGTCACTTTTGAGCTGAAAAGAACCACATCATTCAGGAAGCTCACATGTTACTCATCTTAACTGACAAGCATCAGATGTTAGACGACCAGTGTTTTGTATCAGTTTCAGAAGCAGAGTTGGACTAGATATTGTCCGTAATTGTAAGGAACACCGTTCTATTGTTCTCAGCACACTCATGTTACCTGCTGTATTAGAGACTCTAGAAAGCAAGAGCTTGCTTCTTGCTCTAAAGCAGATTGTGATCCGAGGATGAGAATTGTGTTGTGTGTTTCCCTTCAAAAATGGAGTTAAATCCCAGGCTCTGTGTCTTCTTACATGCAAGACTTCGGTTCAGGTAAGGGCAGACACTTTCAGCTCATACAAACTACATCGTTCACAAAGCTCACACGTTTCTCATCTTAACTGACATGCACTGGATATTAGAGGACCAGTGCTTTGCATCAGTTTCAGATGCAGAGTTGGACTAGATATGATCCCTATTTGTAGGAACACCGTTCATTTGTTCTCAGCACACTCCAGTTTCCTGCTGTCTTAGAGACTCTAGAAAGCTAGAGCGTGCTTCTTGCTCTAAAGCAGTGTTTGATAAATGGATGAGAACTCTGTTGTGTGTCACTTCAGAAATGGAGTTAAATCCCAGGCTCTGAATCTTCCTACAAGCAAGACTTCGTTTCAGGTAAGGGCAGTTACTTTACAGCTCAAACGAACTACATAGTTCACGATGCTCACACGTTTCTCATCTTAACTGAGAAGCATTGGATGTTAGAGGACCTTTGCTTTGTATCAATTTCAAGCAGAGTTGAACTAGATATGGTCCGTATGTAAGGAAACACCGTTCTTTTCTTCTCAGCACACTCACGTTTCCTGCTGTATTAGAGACTTTAGAAAGCAAGAGCGTGCTTCTTGCTCTACAGCAGACTGTGATCCATGGATGAAAATTGTGTTGTGTTTCCCTTCAGAAATGGAGTTAAATCCCAGGCTCTGTGTCTTTCTACAAGCAAGACTTCGTTTCAGGTAAGGGAAGTCACTTTACAGCTCAAACGAACTACATCGTTCAGGAAGCTCACACGTTTCTCATCTTAACTGACAAGCATCAGATGTTAGAGGACCAGTGCTTAGTATCTGTTTCAGAAGCAGAGTTGGAATAGATATGGTCCGAATGTGTAAGAAACACCGTTCTTTGGTTCTCAGCACACTCACGTTTCCTGCTGTATTAGAGACTCTAGAAAGCTATAGCGTGCTTCTTGCTCTAAAGCATAGGGTGATAAATGGATGAGAACTCTGCTGTGTGTTTCACTTCAGAAATGGAGTTAAATCCCAGGCTCTGTGTCTTCCTACAAGGAAGACTTCGTTTCAAGTAAGGGCAGTTACTTTCAGCTCAAACGAACTACATCGTTCACGAAGCTCACACGTTTGTCATCTTCACTGACAAGCATTGGATGTTAAAGGACCTGTGGTTTGTTTCAGTTTCATAAGCAGAGTTGAACTAGATATGGTTCGTATGTGTAGGAAACACCATTCTTTTGTTCTGAGCACACTCATGTTTCCTGCTCTATGAGAGACTCTGGAAAGCAAGAGCGTGCTTCTTGCTCTACAGCAGACTGTGATCCATGCAGGAAAATTGTGTTGTGTTTCCCTTCAGAAATGGAGTTAAATCCCAGGCTCTGAGTCTTCCTACACGCAAGACTTCGTTTCAGGTAAGGGCAGTCACTTTTCAGCTCAAACGAACTACATCGTTCACCAAGCTCACACGTTCCTCATCTTAACTGACAAGCATTTGATGTTAGAGGACCAGTGCTTTATATCAGTTTCAGAAGCAGAGTTGGACTAGATATGATCCGTATGTGTAGGAAACACCGTTCATTTGTTCTCAGCACACTCACGTTTCATGCTGTCTTAGAGATTTTAGAAAGCTAGAGCGTGCTTCTTGCTCTAAAGCAGACTGTGATCAATGGATGAGAACTCTGTTGTGTGTTTCACTTCAGAAATGGAGTTAAATACCTGGCTCTGTGTCTTCCTACAAGCAAGAATTCGTTTCAGGCAAGGGCAGTTACTTTACAGCTCAAAAGAACTACATAGTTCACAAAGCTCACATGTTTCTCATCTTAACTGAGAAGCATTGGGTGTTAGAGGACCTTTGCTTTGTATGAATTTCAAGCAGAGTTGAACTAGATATGGTCCGTATGTATAGGAAACACGGTTCTTTTCTTCTGAGCACACTCACGTTTCCTGCTGTATCAGAGACTCTAGAAAGCAAGAGCGTGCTTCTTGCTCTAAAGCAGAGTGTGATCCATGGATGAGAACTGTGTTGTGTGTTTCCCTTCAGAAATGGAGTTAAATTCCAGGCTCTGTGTCTTCCTACATGCAAGACTTCGTTTCAGGTAAGGGCAGTCACTTTTCAGCTCAAAAAAACCACATCGTTCAGGAAGCTCACATGTTACACATCTTAACTGACAAGCATCGAATGTTAGACCACCAGTGCTTTGTATCAGTTTCAGAAGCAGAGTTAGACTAGATATGGTCCGTATGTGTAAGAAACACCGTATTATTGTTCTCAGCACACTCACGTTTCCAGCTGTCTTAGAGAATCTAGAAAGCTAGAGCGTGCTTCTTGCTCTAAAGCAGAGTTTGATAAATGGATGAGAACTCTGCTGTGTGTTTCACTTCAGAAATGGAGTTAAATCCCAGGCTCTGAATCTTCCTACAAGCAAGACTTCGTTTCAGGTAAGGGCAGTTACTTTACAGCTCAAACGAACTACATAGTTCACAATGCTCACACGTTTCTCATCTTAACTGAGAAGCATTGGATGTTAGAGGACCTTTGCTTTGTATCAATTTCAAGCAGAGTTGAACTAGATATGGTCCGTATGTATAGGAAACACGGTTCTTTTCTTCTGAGCACACTCACGTTTCCTGCTGTATTAGAGACTCTAGAAAGAAAGAGCGAGCTTCTTGCTCTAAAGCAGAGTGTGATCCATGGATGAGAACTGTGTTGTGTGTTTCCTTACAGAAAGGGAGATAAATCCCAGGCTCTGTGTCTTCCTACAAGGAAGACTTCGTTTCAGGTAAGGGCAGTCACTTTTCAGCTCAAACGATCTAAATCGTTCAGGAAGCTCACACGTTTCTCATCTTCACTGACAAGTATCAGATGTTAGACGACCAGTGCTTTGTATCAGTTTCAGAAGCAGAGTTGGACTGGATATGGTCTGTACGTGTAAGAAACACCGTTCTTTTGTTCTCAGCACACTCACGTTTCCTGCTGTTTTAGAGACTTTAGAAAGCAAGAGCGTGCTTCTTGCTCTACAGCAGACTGTGATCCATGGATGAGAACTGTGCTGTGTGTTTCCCTTCAGAAATGGAGTTAAATCCCAGGCTCTGTGTCTTCCTACAAGGAAGACTTTATTTCAGGTAAGGGCAGTCACTTTTCAGCTCAAACGAACTACATCGTTCAGGAAGCTCACACGTTTCTCATCTTAACTGACAAGCATTGGATGTTAGAGGACCAGTGCTTTGTATCAGTTTCAGAAGCAGAGTTGGAATAGATATGGTCCGAATGTGTAAGAAACACCGTTTTTTGGTTCTCAGCACACTCACGTTTCCTGCTGTATTAGTGATTCTAGAAAGCAAGAGCGTGCTTCTTGATCTTAAGCAGAGTGTCAACCATGGATGAGAACTGTGTTGTGTGTTTCCCTTCAGAAATGGAGTTATATCCCAGGCTCTGTGTCTTCCTACACGCAAGACTTGGTTTCAGATAAGGGCAGTCACTTTTGAGCTGAAAAGAACCACATCATTCAGGAAGCTCACATGTTACTCATCTTAACTGACAAGCATCAGATGTTAGACGACCAGTGTTTTGTATCAGTTTCAGAAGCAGAGTTGGACTAGATATGGTCCGTAATTGTAAGGAACACCGTTCTATTGTTCTCAGCACACTCATGTTACCTGCTGTATTAGAGACTCTAGAAAGCAAGAGCTTGCTTCTTGCTCTAAAGCAGATTGTGATCCGAGGATGAGAATTGTGTTGTGTGTTTCCCTTCAAAAATGGAGTTAAATCCCAGGCTCTGTGTCTTCTTACATGCAAGACTTCGGTTCAGGTAAGGGCAGACACTTTCAGCTCATACAAACTACATCGTTCACAAAGCTCACACGTTTCTCATCTTAACTGACATGCACTGGATATTAGAGGACCAGTGCTTTGCATCAGTTTCAGATGCAGAGTTGGACTAGATATGATCCCTATTTGTAGGAACACCGTTCATTTGTTCTCAGCACACTCCAGTTTCCTGCTGTCTTAGAGACTCTAGAAAGCTAGAGCGTGCTTCTTGCTCTAAAGCAGTGTTTGATAAATGGATGAGATCTCTGTTGTGTGTTTCACTTCAGAAATGGAGTTAAGTCCCTGGCTCTGTGTCTTCCTTCAACGAAGACTTCGTTTCAGGTAAGGGCAGTCACTTTTCAGCTCAAACGAACTACATCGTTAACCAAGCTCACACGTTCCTTATCTTAACTGAGAAGCATTGGGTATTAGAGGACCTTTGCTTTGTATCAATTTCAAGCATACTTGAACTAGATAAGGTCCGTATGTATAGGAAACACATTTCTTTTCTTCTGAGCACACTCACGTTTCCTGCTGTATCAGAGACTCTTGAAAGCAAGAGCATGCTTCTTGCTCTAAAGCAGAGTGTGATCCATGGATGAGAACTGTGTTGTGTGTTTCCCTTCAGAAATGGAGTTAAATCCCAGGCTCCGTGTCTTCCTACAAGCAAGACTTCGTTTCAGGTAAGGGCAGTCACTTTTCAGCTCAAAAGAACCATATCGTTCAGGAAGCTCACACATTACTCATCTTAACTGACAAGCATCGGATGTTAGACGACCAGTGCTTTGTATCAGTTTCAGAAGCAAAGTTGGACTAGATATGGTCCGTATGTGTAAGAAACACGGTTCTTTTTTTCTCAGCACACTCACGTTTCCTGCTGTCTTAGACACTCTAGAAAGCTAGAGCGTGCTTCTTGCTCTAAAGCAGAGTTTGATACATGGATGAGAACTCTGCTGTGTGTTTCACTTCAGAAATGGATTTAAATCACAGGCTCTGAATCTTCCTACATGCAAGACTTCGTTTCAGGTAAGGGCAGTTACTTTATAGCTCAAACGAACTACATAGTTCACTATGCTCACACGTTTCTCATTTTAACTGAGAAGCATTGGATGTTAGAGTACCTTTGCTTTGTATCAATTTCAAGCAGAGTTGAACTAGATATAGTCCGTATTTATAGGTAACACGGTTCTTTTCTTCTGAGCACACTCACGTTTCCTGCTGTATTAGAGATTCTAGAAAGAAAGAGCGTGCTTCTTGCTCTAAAGCAGAGTGTGATCCATGGATTAGAACAGTGTTGTGTGTTTCCTTTCAGAAAGGGAGTTAAATCCCTGGCTCTGTGTCTTCCTACAAGCAATACTTCGTTTCAGGTAATGGCAGTCACTTTTCAGGTCAAAAAAACTACATCGTTCAGGAAGCTCACACATTTCTCATCTTAACTGACAAGCATCGGATGTTAGAGGACCAGTGCTTTGTATCAGTTTCAGAAGCAGAGTTGGAATAGATATGGTCCAAATGTGTAAGAAACACCGTTCTTTGGTTCTCAGCACACTCACGTTTCCTGCTGTATTAGAGACTCTAGAAAGCAAGAGCGTGCTTCTTGCTCTAAAGCAGAGTGTGAACCATGGATGAGAACTGTGTTGTGTGTTTCCCTTCAGAAATGTAGTTAAATCCCAGGCTCTGTGTCTTCCTACACGCAAGACTTCCTTTCAGGTAAGGGCAGTCACTTTTCAGCTGAAAAGAATACATCGTTCAGGAAGCTCACATGTTACTCATCTTAACTGACAAGCATCGAATGTTAGACGACCAGTGCTTTGTATCAGTTTCAGAAGCAGAGTTAGACTAGATATGGTCCGTATGTGTATGAAACACCGTATTATTGTTCTCAGCACACTCACGTTTCCTGCTGTCTTAGAGACTCTAGAAAGCTAGAGCGTGCTTCTTGCTCTAAAGCAGAGTTTGATAAATGGATGAGAACTCTGCTGTGTGTTTCACTTCAGAAATGGATTTAAATCCCAGGCTCTGAGTCTTCCTACAAGCAAGACTTCGTTTCAGGTAAGGGCAGTTACTTTACAGCTCAAACGAACTACATAGTTCACGATGCTCACACGTTTCTCATCTTAACTGAGAAGCATTGGATGTTAGAGGACCTTTGCTTTGTATCAATTTCAAGCAGAGTTGAACTAGATATGGTCCGTATGTATAGGAAACACGGTTCTTTTCTTCTGAGCACACTCACGTTTCCTGCTGTATTAGAGACTCTAGAAAGAAAGAGCGTGCTTTTTGCTATAAAGCAGAGTGTGATCCATGGATGAGAACTGTGTTGTGTGTTTCCTTACAGAAAGGGAGTTAAATCCCAGGCTCTGTGTCTTCCTACACGCAAGACTTCCTTTCAGGTAAGGGCAGTCACTTTTCAGCTGAAAAGAATACATCGTTCAGGAAGCTCACATGTTACTCATCTTAACTGACAAGCATCGAATGTTAGACGACCAGTGCTTTGTATCAGTTTCAGAAGCAGAGTTAGACTAGATATGGTCCGTATGTGTATGAAACACCGTATTATTGTTCTCAGCACACTCACGTTTCCTGCTGTCTTAGAGACTCTAGAAAGCTAGAGCGTGCTTCTTGCTCTAAAGCAGAGTTTGATAAATGGATGAGAACTCTGCTGTGTGTTTCACTTCAGAAATGGAGTTAAATCCCAGGCTCTGAGTCTTCCTACAAGCAAGACTTCGTTTCAGGTAAGGGCAGTTACTTTACAGCTCAAACGAACTACATAGTTCACGATGCTCACACGTTTCTCATCTTAACTGAGAAGCATTGGATGTTAGAGGACCTTTGCTTTGTATCAATTTCAAGCAGAGTTGAACTAGATATGGTCCGTATGTATAGGAAACACGGTTCTTTTCTTCTGAGCACACTCACGTTTCCTGCTGTATTAGAGACTCTAGAAAGAAAGAGCGTGCTTTTTGCTATAAAGCAGAGTGTGATCCATGGATGAGAACTGTGTTGTGTGTTTCCTTACAGAAAGGGAGTTAAATCCCAGGCTCTGTGTCTTCCTACAAGGAAGACTTCGTTTCAGGTAAGGGCAGTCACTTTTCAGCTCAAACGAACTACATCATTCAGGAAGCTCACACGTTTCTCATCTTCACTGACAAGTATCGGATGTTAGACGACCAGTGCTTTGTATCAGTTTCAGAAGCAGAGTTGGACTAGATATGGTCTGTATGTGTAAGAAACACCGTTCTTTTGTTCTCAGCACACTCACGTTTCCTGCTGTAATAGAGACTTTAGAAAGCAAGTGCGTGCTTCTTGCTCTACAGCAGACTGTGATCCATGGATGAGAACTGTGTTGTGTCTTTCCCTTCAGAAACGGAGTTAAATCCCAGGCTCTGTGTCTTCCTACAAGCAAGACTTCGTTTCAGGTAAGGGCAGTCACTTTTCAGCTCAAACGAACTACATCGTTCAGGAAGCTCACACGTTTCTCATCTTAACTGACAAGCATTGGATGTTAGTAGACCAGTGCTTTGTATCAGTTTCAGAAGCAGAGTTGGAATAGATATGGTCCGAATGTGTAAGAAACACCGTTTTTTGGTTCTCAGCACACTGACGTTTCCTGCTGTATTAGTGATTCTAGAAAGCAAGAGCGTGCTTCTTGATCTAAAGCAGAGTGTGAACCATGGATGAGAACTGTGTTGTGTGTTTCCCTTCAGAAATGGAGTTATATCCCAGGCTCTATATCTTCCTACAAGCAAGACTTCGTTTCAGGTAAGGGCAGTCACTTTTCAGCTCAAACGAACTACATCATTCAGGAAGCTCACACGTTTCTCATCTTAACTGACATGCACTGGATTTTAGACGAACAGTGCTTTGTATCAGTTTCAGAAGCAGAGTTGGACTTGATATGGTCCGTATGTGTAAGAAACACCATTCATTTGTTCTCAGCACACTCACGTTTCCTGCTGTATTAGAGACTCTAGAAAGCTAGAGCGTGCTTCTTGCTCTAAAGCAGAGGGTGATAAATGGATGAGAACTCTGCTGTGTGTTTCACTTCAGAAATGGAGTTAAGTCCCAGGCTCTGTGTCTTCCTTCAACGAAAACTTCGTTTCAGGTAAGGGCAGTCACTTTTCAGCTCAAACGAACTACATCGTTAACCAAGCTCACATGTTCCTTATCTTAACTGAGAAGCATTGGGTATTAGAGGACCTTTGCTTTGTATCAATTTCAAGCATAGTTGAACTAGATAAGGTCCGTATGTATAGGAAACACATTTCTTTTCTTCTGAGCACACTCACGTTTCCTGCTGTATCAGAGACTCTTGAAAGCAAGAGCATGCTTCTTGCTCTAAAGCAGAGTGTGATCCATGGATGAGAACTGTGTTGTGTGTTTCCCTTCAGAAATGGAGTTAAATCCCAGGCTCCGTGTCTTCCTACAAGCAAGACTTCGTTTCAGGTAAGGGCAGTCACTTTTCAGCTCAAAAGAACCACATCGTTCAGGAAGCTCACACATTACTCATCTTAACTGACAAGCATCGGATGTTAGACGACCAGTGCTTTGTATCAGTTTCAGAAGCAAAGTTGGACTAGATATGGTCCGTATGTGTAAGAAACACGGTTCTTTTTTTCTCAGCACACTCACGTTTCCTGCTGTCTTAGACACTCTAGAAAGCTAGAGCGTGCTTCTTGCTCTAAAGCAGAGTTTGATACATGGATGTGAACTCTGCTGTGTGTTTCACTTCAGAAATGGATTTAAATCCCAGGCTCTGAATCTTCCTACATGCAAGACTTCGTTTCAGGTAAGGGCAGTTACTTTATAGCTCAAACGAACTACATAGTTCACTATGCTCACACGTTTCTCATTTTAACTGAGAAGCATTGGATCTTAGAGGACCTTTGCTTTGTATCAATTTCAAGCAGAGTTGAACTAGATATAGTCCGTATTAATAGGTAACAAGGTTCTTTTCTTCTGAGCACACTCACGTTTCCTGCTGTATTAGAGACTCTAGAAAGAAAGAGAGTGCTTCTTGCTCTAAAGCAGAGTGTGATCCATGGATTAGAACTGTGTTGTGTGTTTCCTTTCAGAAAGGGAGTTAAATCCATGGCTCTGTGTCTTCCTACAAGCAAGACTTCGTTTCAGGTAATGGCAGTCACTTTTCAGGTCAAAAAAACTACATCGTTCAGGAAGCTCACACATTTCTCATCTTAACTGACAAGCATCGGATGTTAGAGGACCAGTGCTTTGTATCAGTTTCAGAAGCAGAGTTGGAATAGATATGGTCGAATGTGTAAGAAACACCGTTCTTTGGTTCTCAGCACACTCACGTTTCCTGCTGTATTAGAGACTCTAGAAAGCAAGAGCGTGCTTCTTGCTCTAAAGCAGACTGTGAACCATGGATGAGAACTGTGTTGTGTGTTTCCCTTCAGAAATGGAGTTAAATCCCAGGCTCTGTGTCTTCCTACACGCAAGACTTCCTTTCAGGTAAGGGCAGTCACTTTTCAGCTGAAAAGAATACATCGTTCAGGAAGCTCACATGTTACTCATCCTAACTGACAAGCATCGGATGTTAGACGACCAGTGCTTTGTATCAGTTTCAGAAGCAGAGTTGGACTAGATATGGTCCGTATGTGTGGGAAACACCGTATTATTGTTCTCAGCACACTCACGTTTCCTGCTCTCTTAGAGACTCTAGAAAGTTGGAGCGTGCTTCTTTCTCTAAAGCAGAGTTTGATAAATGGATGAGAACTCTGCTGTGTGTTTCCCTTCAGAAATGGAGTTAAATCCCAGGCTCTGAGTCTTCCTACAAGCAAGACTTCGTTTCAGGTAAGGGCAGTTACTTTACAGCTCAAACGAACTACATAGTTCACGATGCTCACACGTTTCTCATCTTAACTGAGAAGCATTGGATGTTAGAGAACCTTTGCTTTGTATCAATTTCAAGCAGAGTTGAACTAGATATGGTCCGTATGTAAGGAAACACGGTTCTTTTCTTCTGAGCACACTCAAGTTTCCTGCTGTATTAGAGACTCTTGAAAGAAAGAGCGTGCTTCTTGCTCTAAAGCAGAGTGTGATCCATGGATGAGAACTGTGTTGTGTGTTTCCTTTCAGAAATGGAGTTAAATCCCAGGCTCTGTGTCTTCCTACAAGGAAGACTTCGTTTCAGGTAAGGGCAGTCACTTTTCAGCTCAAACGAACTACATCGTTCAGGAAGCTCACACGTTTCTCATCTTAACTGACAAGCATTGGATGTTAGAGGACCAGTGCTTTGTATCAGTTTCAGAAGCAGAGTTGGAATAGATATGGTCCGAATGTGTAAGAAACACCGTTTTTTGGTTCTCAGCACACTCACGTTTCCTGCTGTATTAGTGATTCTAGAAAGCAAGAGCGTGCTTCTTGATCTAAAGCAGAGTGTGAACCATGGATGAGAACTGTGTTGTGTGTTTCCCTTCAGAAATGGAGTTATATCCCAGGCTCTATGTCTTCCTACAAGCAAGACTTCGTTTCAGGTAAGGGCAGTCACTTTTCAGCTCAAACGAACTACATCATTCAGGAAGCTCACACGTTTCTCATCTTAACTGACATGCACTGGATGTTAGACGACCAGTGCTTTGTATCAGTTTCAGAAGCAGAGTTGGACTTGATATGGTCCGTATGTGTAAGAAACACCATTCATTTGTTCTCAGCACACTCACGTTTCCTGCTGTATTAGAGACTCTAGAAAGCTAGAGCGTGCTTCTTGCTCTAAAGCAGAGGGTGATAAATGGATGAGAACTCTGCTGTGTGTTTCACTTCAGAAATGGAGTTAAGTCCCAGGCTCTGTGTCTTCCTTCAACGAAGACTTCGTTTCAGGTAAGGGCAGTCACTTTTCAGCTCAAACGAACTACATCGTTAACCAAGCTCACACGTTCCTTATCTTAACTGAGAAGCATTGGGTATTAGAGGACCTTTGCTTTGTATCAATTTCAAGCATAGTTGAACTAGATAAGGTCCGTATGTATAGGAAACACATTTCTTTTCTTCTGAGCACACTCACGTTTCCTGCTGTATCAGAGACTCTTGAAAGCAAGAGCATGCTTCTTGCTCTAAAGCAGAGTGTGATCCTTGGATGAGAACTGTGTTGTGTGTTTCACATCAGAAATGGAGTTATATCCCAGGCTCTGTGTCTTCCTACACGCAAGACTTCGTTTCAGATAAGGGCAGTCACTTTTGAGCTGAAAAGAACCACATCATTCAGGAAGCTCACACGTTACTCATCTTACCTGACGAGCATCAGATGTTAGATGACCAGTGATTTGTATCAGTTTCAGAAGCAGAGTTAGACTAGATATGGTCCGTATGTGTAAGAAACACCGTTCTTTTGTTCTCAGCACACTCATGTTACCTGCTGTATTAGAGAATCTAGAAAGCAAGAGCTTGCTTCTTGCTCTAAAGCAGATTGTGATCTGAGGATGAGAATTGTGTTGTGTGTTTCCCTTCAAAAATGGAGTTAAATCCCAGGCTCTGTGTCTTCTTACATGCAAGACTTCGGTTCAAGTAAGGGCAGACACTTTCAGCTCAAACAAACTACATCGTTCACAAAGCGCACACGTTTCTCATCTAAACTGACATGCACTGGATATTAGAGGACCAGTGCTTTGCATCACTTTCAGATGCAGAGTTGGACTAGATATGATCCCTATGTGTAGGAACACCGTTCATTTGTTCTCAGCACACTAAAGTTTCCTGCTCTCTTAGAGACTCTAGAAAGTTGGAGCGTGCTTCTTTCTCTAAAGCAGAGTTTGATAAATGGATGAGATCTCTGCTGTGTGTTTCACTTCAGAAATGGAGTTAAATCCCAGGCTCTGAGTCTTCCTACAAGCAAGACTTCGTTTCAGGTAAGGGCAGTTACTTTACAGCTCAAACCAACTACATAGTTCACGATGCTCACACGTTTCTCATCTTAACTGAGAAGCATTGGATGATAGAGGACCTTTGCTTTGTATCAATTTCAAGCAGAGTTGAACTAGATATGGTCTGTATGTAAGGAAACACGGTTCTTTTCTTCTGAGCACACTCACGTTTCCTGCTGTATTAGAGACTCTAGAAAGAACGAGCGTGCTTCTTGCTCTAAAGCAGAGTGTGATCCATGGATGAGAACTGTGTTGTGTGTTTCCTTTCAGAAAGGGAGTTAAATCCCAGTCTCTGTGTCTTCCTACAAGCAAGACTTCGTTTCAGGTAAGGGCAGTCACTTTTCAGCTCAAACAAACTACATCATTCAGGAAGCTCACACGTTTCTCATCTTAACTGACAAGCATCGGATGTTAGAGGACCAGTGCTTTGTATCAGTTTCAGAAGCAGAGTTGGACTTGCTATGGTCCGTATGTGTAAGAAACACCGTTCTTTGTTCTCAGAACACTCACGTTTCCTGCTGTATTAGAGACTCTAGAAAGCAAGAGCGTGCTTCTTGCTCTAAAACAGAGTGTGAACCATGGATGAGAACTGTGTTGTGTGTTTCCCTTCAGAAATGGAGTTAAATCCCAGGCTCTGTGTCTTCCTACACGCAAGACTTCGTTTCAGGTAAGGTCAGTCATTTTTCAGCTCAAAAGATCCACATCGTTCAGGAAGCTCACACGTTACTCATCTTAACTGACAAGCATCGGATGTTAGACAACCAGTGCTTTGTTTCAGTTTCAGAAGCAGAGTTGGACTAGATATGGTCTGTATGTGTAAGAAACACCGTTCTTTTGTTCTCACCACACTCACGTTTCCTGCTGTATTAGAGACTCTAGAAAGCAAGAGCCTGCTTCTTGCTCTAAAGCAGATTGTGATCCATGGATGAGAATTGTGTTGTGTGTTTCCCTTCAAAAATGGAGTTAAATCCCAAGCTCTGTGTCTTCTTACATGCAAGACTTCAGTTCAGGTAAGGGCAGACACTTTTCAGCTCAAACAAAGTACATCGTTCTGGAAGCTCACACGTTTCTCATCTTAACTGACATGCACTGGATGTTAGAGGACCAGTGCTTTGCATCAGTTTCAGATGCAGAGTTGGACTAGATATGATCCCTATGTATAGGAACACCGTTAATTTGTTCTCAGCACACTCAAGTTTCCTGCTGTCATAGAGACTCTAGAAAGCTAGAGCATGCTTCTTGCTCTAAAGAAGAGTTTGATAAATGGATGAAAACTCTGCTGTGTGTTTCACTTCAGAAATGGAGTTAAATCCCAGGCTCTGAGTCTTCCTACAAGCAAGACATCGTTTCAGGTAAGGGCAGTCACTTTTCAGCTCAAACGAACTACATCGTTCAGGAAGCTCACATGTTTCTCATCTTAACTGACAAGCATCGGATGTTAGAGGACCAGTGCTTAGTATCAGTATCAGAAGCTGAGTTGGAATAGATATGGTCTGAATGTGTAAGAGAGACCCTTCTTTGATTCTCAGCACACTCACGTTTCCTGCTGTCTTAGAGACTCTAGAAAGCAAGAGCGTGCTTCGTGATCTAAAGCAGAGTGTGAACCATGGATGAGAACTGTGGTGTGTGTTTCCCTTCAGAAATGGAGTTAAATCCCAGGCTCTGTGTCTTCCTACACGCAAGACTTCGTTTCAGGTAAGGGCAGTCACTTTTCAGCTCCAAAGATCCACATCGTTCCTGAAGCTCACACGTTACTCATGTTAACTGACAAGCATCGGATGTTAGACGACCAGTGCTTTGTTTCAGTTTCAGAAGCAGAGTTGGACTAGATATGGTCCGTATGTGTAAGAAACACGGTTCTTTTTTTCTCAGCACACTCACGTTTCCTGCTGTCTTAGAGACTCTAGAAAGCTAGAGCGTGCTTCTTGCTCTAAAGCAGAGTTTGATAAATGGATGAGAACTCTGCTGTGTGTTTCACTTCAGAAATGGATTTAAATCCCAGGCTCTGAGTCTTCCTACAAGCAAGACTTCTTTTCAGGTAAGGACAGTTACTTTACAGCTCAAACGAACTACATAGTTCACGATGCTCACACGTTTCTTATCTTAACTGAGAAGCATTAGATGTTAGAGGACCTATGCTGTGTATCAATTTCAAGCAGAGTTGAACTCGATATGGTCCGTATGTATAGGAAACACGGTTCTTATCTTCTGAGCACACTCACGTTTCCTGCTGTATTAGAGACTCTAGAAAGAGAGAGCGTGCTTCTTGCTCTAAAGCAGAGTGTGATCCATGGATGCGAACTGTGTTGTGTGTTTCCTTTCAGAAAGGGAGTTAAATCCCAGGCTCTGTGTCTTCCTACAAGGAAGACTTCGTTTCAGGTAAGGGCAGTCACTTTTCAGCTCAAACGAACTACATCGTTCAGGAAGCTCACACGTTTCTCATCTTAACTGACAAGCATCGGATGTTACACGACCAGTGCTTTAATGAGTTTCAGAAGCAGAGTTGGACTAGATATGTTCCCTATGTGTAAGAAACACGGTTCTTTTGTTCTCAGCACACTCACGTTTCCTGCTGTCTTAGAGACTCTAGAAAGCAAGAGCGTGCTTCTTGCTCTAAAGCAGAGTGTGAACCATGGATGAGAACTGTGTTGTGTGTTTCCCTTCAGAAATGGAGTTAAATCCCAGTCTCTGTGTCTTCCTACACGCAAGACTTCCTTTCAGGTAAGTTCAGTCACTTTTCAGCTCAAACGAACTACATTGTTCAGGAAGCTCACACGTTTCTCATCTTAACTGACAAGCATCGGATGTTAGAGGACCAGTGCTTACTATCAGTTTCAGAAGCATAGTTGGAATAGATATGGTCCGAATGTGTAAGGAAGACCGTTCTTTGGTTCTCAGCACACTCACGTTTCCTGCTGTCTTAGAGACTCTAGAAAGCAAGAGCGTGCTTCGTGATCTAAAGCAGAGTGTGAACCATGGATGAGAACTGGGTTGTGTGTTTCCCTTCAGAAATGGAGTTAAATCCCAGGCTCTGTGTCTTCCTACACGCAAGACTTCGTTTCAGGTAAGGGCAGTCACTTTTCAGCTCCAAAGATCCACATCGTTCCTGAAGCTCACACGTTACTCATGTTAACTGACAAGCATCGGATGTTAGACGACCAGTGCTTTGTTTCAGTTTCAGAAGCAGAGTTGGACTAGATATGGTCCGTATGTGTAAGAAACACGGTTCTTGTTTTCTCAGCACACTCACGTTTCCTGCTGTCTTGGACACTCTAGAAAGCTAGAGCGTGCTTCTTGCTCTAAAGCAGAGTTTGATAAATGGATGAGAACTCTGCTGTGTGTTTCACTTCAGAAATGGATTTAAATCCCAGGCTCTGAGTCTTCCTACAAGCAAGACTTTGTTTCAGGTAAGGGCAGTTACTTTACAGCTCAAACGAACTACATAGTTCACGATGCTCAAACGTTTCTCATCTTAACTGAGAAGCATTAGATGTTAGAGGACCTATGCTTTGTATCAATTTCAAGCAGAGTTGAACTAGATATGGTCCGTATGTATAGGAAACACGGTTCTTTTCTTCTGAGCACACTCACGTTTCCTGCTGTATTAGAGACTCTAGAAAGAAAGAGCGTGCTTCTTGCTCTAAAGCAGAGTGTGATCCATGGATGAGAACTGTGTTGTGTGTTTCCTTTCAGGAAGGGAGTTAAATCCCAGGCTCTGTGTCTTCCTACAAGGAAGACTTCGTTTCAGGTAAGGGCAGTCACTTTTCAGCTCAAACGAACTGCATCGTTCAGGAAGCTCACACGTTTCCATCTTAACTGACAAGCATCTGATGTTAGACGACCAGTGCTTTAATCAGTTTCAGAAGCAGAGTTGGACTAGATATGTTCTCTATGTTTAAGAAACACGGTTCTTTTGTTCTCAGCACACTCACGTTTCCTGCTGTATTAGAGACTTTAGAAAGCAAGAGCGTGCTTCTTGCTCTACAGCAGACTGTGATCCATGGATGAGAACTGTGTTGTGTGTTTCCCTTCAGAAATGGATTTAAATCCCAGGCTCTGAGTCTTCCTACAAGCAAGACTTCGTTTCAGGTAAGGGCAGTTACTTTACAGCTCAAACGAACTACATAGTTCACGATGCTCACACGTTTCTCATCTTAACTGAGAAGCATTAGATGTTAGAGGACCTATGCTTTGTATCAATTTCAAGCAGAGTTGAACTAGATATGGTCCGTATGTATAGGAAACACGGTTCTTTTCTTCTGAGCACACTCACGTTTCCTGCTGTATTAGAGACTCTAGAAAGAAAGAGCGTGCTTCTTGCTCTAAAGCAGAGTGTGATCCATGGATGAGAACTGTGATGTGTGTTTCCTTTCAGAAAGGGAGTTAAATCCCAGGCTCTGTGTCTTCCTACAAGGAAGACTTCGTTTCAGGTAAGGGCAGTCACTTTTCAGCTCAAACGAACTACATCGTTCAGGAAGCTCACACGTTTCTCATCTTAACTGACAAGCATCGGATGTTACACGACCAGTGCTTTAATGAGTTTCAGAAGCAGAGTTGGACTAGATATGTTCCCTATGTGTAAGAAACACGGTTCTTTTGTTCTCAGCACACTCACGTTTCCTGCTGTCTTAGAGACTCTAGAAAGCAAGAGCGTGCTTCTTGCTCTAAAGCAGAGTGTGAACCATGGATGAGAACTGTGTTGTGTGTTTCCCTTCAGAAATGGAGTTAAATCCCAGTCTCTGTGTCTTCCTACACGCAAGACTTCCTTTCAGGTAAGTTCAGTCACTTTTCAGCTCAAACGAACTACATTGTTCAGGAAGCTCACACGTTTCTCATCTTAACTGACAAGCATCGGATGTTAGAGGACCAGTGCTTACTATCAGTTTCAGAAGCATAGTTGGAATAGATATGGTCCGAATGTGTAAGGAAGACCGTTCTTTGGTTCTCAGCACACTCACGTTTCCTGCTGTCTTAGAGACTCTAGAAAGCAAGAGCGTGCTTCGTGATCTAAAGCAGAGTGTGAACCATGGATGAGAACTGTGTTGTGTGTTTCCCTTCAGAAATGGAGTTAAATCCCAGGCTCTGTGTCTTCCTACACGCAAGACTTCGTTTCAGGTAAGGGCAGTCACTTTTCAGCTCCAAAGATCCACATCGTTCCTGAAGCTCACACGTTACTCATGTTAACTGACAAGCATCGGATGTTAGACGACCAGTGCTTTGTTTCAGTTTCAGAAGCAGAGTTGGACTAGATATGGTCCGTATGTGTAAGAAACACGGTTCTTGTTTTCTCAGCACACTCACGTTTCCTGCTGTCTTGGACACTCTAGAAAGCTAGAGCGTGCTTCTTGCTCTAAAGCAGAGTTTGATAAATGGATGAGAACTCTGCTGTGTGTTTCACTTCAGAAATGGATTTAAATCCCAGGCTCTGAGTCTTCCTACAAGCAAGACTTTGTTTCAGGTAAGGGCAGTTACTTTACAGCTCAAACGAACTACATAGTTCACGATGCTCAAACGTTTCTCATCTTAACTGAGAAGCATTAGATGTTAGAGGACCTATGCTTTGTATCAATTTCAAGCAGAGTTGAACTAGATATGGTCCGTATGTATAGGAAACACGGTTCTTTTCTTCTGAGCACACTCACGTTTCCTGCTGTATTAGAGACTCTAGAAAGAAAGAGCGTGCTTCTTGCTCTAAAGCAGAGTGTGATCCATGGATGAGAACTGTGTTGTGTGTTTCCTTTCAGGAAGGGAGTTAAATCCCAGGCTCTGTGTCTTCCTACAAGGAAGACTTCGTTTCAGGTAAGGGCAGTCACTTTTCAGCTCAAACGAACTGCATCGTTCAGGAAGCTCACAAGTTTCCATCTTAACTGACAAGCATCTGATGTTAGACGACCAGTGCTTTAATCAGTTTCAGAAGCAGAGTTGGACTAGATATGTTCTCTATGTTTAAGAAACACGGTTCTTTTGTTCTCAGCACACTCACGTTTCCTGCTGTATTAGAGACTTTAGAAAGCAAGAGCGTGCTTCTTGCTCTACAGCAGACTGTGATCCATGGATGAGAACTGTGTTGTGTGTTTCCCTTCAGAAATGGATTTAAATCCCAGGCTCTGAGTCTTCCTACAAGCAAGACTTCGTTTCAGGTAAGGGCAGTTACTTTACAGCTCAAACGAACTACATAGTTCACGATGCTCACACGTTTCTCATCTTAACTGAGAAGCATTAGATGTTAGAGGACCTATGCTTTGTATCAATTTCAAGCAGAGTTGAACTAGATATGGTCCGTATGTATAGGAAACACGGTTCTTTTCTTCTGAGCACACTCACGTTTCCTGCTGTATTAGAGACTCTAGAAAGAAAGAGCGTGCTTCTTGCTCTAAAGCAGAGTGTGATCCATGGATGAGAACTGTGATGTGTGTTTCCTTTCAGAAAGGGAGTTAAATCCCAGGCTCTGTGTCTTCCTACAAGGAAGACTTCGTTTCAGGTAAGGGCAGTCACTTTTCAGCTCAAACGAACTACATCGTTCAGGAAGCTCACACGTTTCTCATCTTAACTGACAAGCATCGGATGTTACACGACCAGTGCTTTAATGAGTTTCAGAAGCAGAGTTGGACTAGATATGTTCCCTATGTGTAAGAAACACGGTTCTTTTGTTCTCAGCACACTCACGTTTCCTGCTGTCTTAGAGAGTCTAGAAAGCAAGAGCGTGCTTCGTGATCTAAAGCAGAGTGTGAACCATGGATGAGAACTGTGGTGTGTGTTTCCCTTCAGAAATGGAGTTAAATCCCAGGCTCTGTGTCTTCCTACACGCAAGACTTCGTTTCAGGTAAGGGCAGTCACTTCTCAGCTCAAAAGAACCACATCGTTCAGGAAGCTCACACGTTACTCATGTTAACTGACAAGCATCGGATGTTAGACGACCAGTGCTTTGTTTCAGTTTCAGAAGCAGAGTTGGACTAGATATGGTCCGTATGTGTAAGAACACGGTTCTTTTTTTCTCAGCACACTCACGTTTCCTGCTGTCTTAGACACTCTAGAAACCTAGTGCGTGCTTCTTGCTCTAAAGCAGAGTTTGATAAATGGATGAGAACTCTGCTGTGTGTTTCACTTCCGAAATGGATTTAAATCCCAGGCTCTGAGTCTTCCTACAAGCAAGACTTCTTTTCAGGTAAGGGCAGTCACTTTTCAGCTCAAAAGAACTACATCGTTCAGGAAGCTCACACGTTTCTCATCTTAACTGACATGCACTGGATGTTAGAGGACCAGTGCTTAGTATCAGTTTCAGAAGCAGAGTTGGAATAGATATGGTCCGAATGTGTAAGAAAGACCCTTCTTTGGTTCTCAGCACACTCACGTTTCCTGCTGTCTTAGAGACTCTAGAAAGCAAGAGCGTGCTTCGTGATCTAAAGCAGAGTGGGAACCATGGATAAGAACTGTGTTGTGTGTTTCCCTTCAGAAATGGAGTTAAATCCCAGGCTCTGTGTCTTCCTACACGCAAGACTTCCTTTCAGGTAAGGGCAGTCACTTTTCAGCTGAAAAGAACCACATAGTTCAGGAAGCTCACACGTTACAAATCTTAACTGACAAGCATCGGATGTTACACAACCAGTGCTTTGTATCAGTTTCAGAAGCAGAGTTGGACTAGATATGGTCCGTATGTGTGGGAAACACCGTATTATTGTTCTCAGCACACTCACGTATCCTGCTCTCTTAGAGACTCTAGAAAGTTGGAGCGTGCTTCTTTCTCTAAAGCAGAGTTTGATAAATGGATGAGAACTCTGCTGTGTGTTTCACTTCAGAAATGGAGTTAAATCCCAGGCTCTGAGTCTTCCTACAAGCAAGACTTCGTTTCAGGTAAGGGCAGTTACTTTACAGCTCAAACGAACTACATAGTTCACGATGCTCACACGTTTCTCATCTTAACTGAGAAGCATTGGCTGTTAGAGGACCTTTGCTTTGTATCAATTTCAAGCAGAGTTGAACTAGATATGGTCCGTATGTATAGGAAACACGGTTCTTATCTTCTGAGCACACTCACGTTTCCTGCTGTATTAGAGACTCTAGAAAGAAAGAGCGTGCTTCTTGCTCTAAAGCAGAGTGTGATCCATGGATGAGAACTGTGATGTGTGTTTACTTTCAGAAAGGGAGTTAAATCCCAGGTTCTGTGTCTTCCTACAAGGAAGACTTCGTTTCAGGTAAGGGCAGTCACTTTTCAGCTCAAACGAACTACATCGTTCAGGAAGCTCACACGTTTCTCATCTTAACTGACAAGCATCGGATGTTAGAGGACCAGTGCTTACTATCAGTTTCAGAAGCATAGTTGGAATAGATATGGTCCGAATGTGTAAGAAACACCGTTCTTTGGTTCTCAGCACACTCACGTTTCCTGCTGTCTTAGAGACTCTAGAAAGCAAGAGCGTGCTTCGTGATCTAAAGCAGAGTGTGAACCATGGATGAGAACTGTGTTGTGTGTTTCCCTTCAGAAATGGAGTTAAATCCCAGGCTCTGTGTCTTCCTACACGCAAGACTTCGTTTCAGGTAAGGGCAGTCACTTCTCAGCTCAAAAGAACCACATCGTTCAGGAAGCTCACACGTTACTCATGTTAACTGACAAGCATCGGATGTTAGACGACCAGTGCTTTGTTTCAGTTTCAGAAGCAGAGTTGGACTAGATATGGTCCCTATGTTGTAGAACACGGTTCTTTTTTCTTCAGCACACTCAAGTTTCCTGCTGTCTTAGACACTCTAGAAACCTAGTGCGTGCTTCTTGCTCTAAAGCAGAGTTTGATAAATGGATGAGAACTCTGCTGTGTGTTTCACTTCAGAAATGGATTTAAATCCCAGGCTCTGAGTCTTCCTACAAGCAAGACTTCTTTTCAGGTAAGGGCAGTTACTTTATAGCTCAAACGAACTACATAGTTCACGATGCTCACACGTTTCTCATCTTAACTGAGAAGCATTGGATGTTAGAGGACCTATGCTTTGTATCAATTTCAAGCAGAGTTGAACTAGATATGGTCCGTATGTATAGGAAACACGGTTCTTTTCTTCTGAGCACACTCACGTTTCCTGCTGTATTAGAGACTCTAGAAAGAAAGAGCGTGCTTCTTGCTCTAAAGCATAGTGTGAACCATGGATGAGAACTGTGTTGTGTGTTTCCCTTCAGAAATGGAGTTAAATCCCAGGCTCTGTGTCTTCTTACATGCAAGACTTCGGTTCAGGTAAGGGCAGACACTTTTCAGCTCAAACAAACTACATCGTTCACGAAGCTAACACGTTTCTCATCTTAACTGACATGCACTGGATGTTAGAGGACCAGTGCTTAGTATCAGTTTCAGAAGCAGAGTTGGAATAGATATGGTCCGAATGTGTAAGAAAGACCCTTCTTTGGTTCTCAGCACACTCACGTTTCCTGCTGTCTTAGAGACTCTAGAAAGCAAGAGCGTGCTTCGTGATCTAAAGCAGAGTGTGAACCATGGATAAGAACTGTGTTGTGTGTTTCCCTTCAAAAATGGAGTTAAATCCCAGGCTCTGTGTCTTCCTACACGCAAGACTTCCTTTCAGGTAAGGGCAGTCACTTTTCAGCTGAAAAGAACCACATAGTTCAGGAAGCTCACACGTTACAAATCTTAACTGACAAGCATCGGATGTTACACGACCAGCGCTTTGTATCAGTTTCAGAAGCAGAGTTGGACTAGATATGGTCCGTATGTGTGGGAAACACCGTATTATTGTTCTCAGCACACTCACGTATCCTGCTCTCTTAGAGAATCTAGAAAGTTGGAGCGTGCTTCTTTCTCTAAAGCAGAGTTTGATAAATGGATGAGAACTCTACTGTGTGTTTCACTTCAGAAATGGAGTTAAATCCCAGGCTCTGAGTCTTCCTACAAGCAAGACTTCGTTTCAGGTAAGGGCAGTTACTTTACAGCTCAAACGAACTACATAGTTCACGATGCTCACACGTTTCTCATCTTAACTGAGAAGCATTGGATGTTAGAGGACCTTTGCTTTGTATCAATTTCAAGCAGAGTTGAACTAGATATGGTCCGTATGTAAGGAAACACGGTTCTTTTCTTCTGAGCACACTCACGTTTCCTGCTGTATTAGAGACTCTAGAAAGAACGAGCGTGCTTCTTGCTCTAAAGCAGAGTGTGATCCATGGATGAGAACTGTGTTGTGTGTTTCCTTTCAGAAAGGGAGTTAAATCCCAGTCTCTGTGTCTTCCTACAAGCAAGACTTCGTTTCAGGTAAGGGCAGTCACTTTTCAGCTCAAACGAACTACATCATTCACGAAGCTAACACGTTTCTCATCTTAACTGACATGCACTGGATGTTAGAGGACCAGTGCTTAGTATCAGTTTCAGAAGCAGAGTTGGAATAGATATGGTCCGAATGTGTAAGAAAGACCCTTCTTTGGTTCTCAGCACACTCACGTTACCTGCTGTCTTAGAGACTCTAGAAAGCAAGAGCGTGCTTCGTGATCTAAAGCAGAGTGTGAACCAAGGATGAGAACTGTGTTGTGTGTTTCCCTTCAGAAATGGAGTTAAATCCCAGGCTCTGTGTCTTCCTACACGCAAGACTTCGTTTCAGGTAAGGGCAGTCACTTTTCAGCTCAAAAGAACCACATCGTTCAGGAAGCTCACACGTTACTCATGTTAACTGACAAGCATCGGATGTTAGACGACCAGTGCTTTGTTTCAGTTTCAGAAGCAGATTTGGACTAGATATGGTCCGTATGTATAGGAAACACGGTTCTTTTCTTCTGAGCACACTCACGTTTCCTGCTGTATTAGAGACTCTAGAAAGAAAGAGCGTGCTTCTTGCTCTAAAGCAGAGTGTGATCCATGGATGAGAACTTTGTTGTGTGTTTCCTTTCAGAAAGGGAGTTAAATCCCAGGCTCTGTGTCTTCCTACAAGGAAGACTTCGTTTCAGGTAAGGGCAGTCACTTTTCAGCTCAAACGAACTACATCGTTCAGGAAGCTCACACGTTTCTCATCTTAACTGACAAGCATCGGATGTTAGATGACCAGTGCTTTAATCAGTTTCAGAAGCAGAGTTGGACTAGATATGTTCCCTATGTGTAAGAAACACGGTTCTTTTGTTCTCAGCACACTCACTTTTCCTGCTCTATTAGAGACTTTAGAAAGCAAGAGCGTGCTTCTTGCTCTACAGCAGACTGTGATCAATGGATGAGAACTGTGTTGTGTGTTTCCCTTCAGAAATGGAGTTAAATCCCAGGCTCTGTGTCTTCCTACAAACAAGACTTCGTTTCAGGTAAGGGCAGTCACTTTTCAGCTGAAAAAAACAACATTGTTCAGGAAGCTCACACGTTACTCATCTTAACTGACAAGCATCGGATGTTAGAGGACCAGTGCTTTGTATCAGTTTCAGAAGCAGAGTTGGAATAGATATGGTCCGAATGCGTAAGAAACACCGTTCTTTGGTTCTCAGCACACTCAGGTTTCCTGCTGTATTAGAGACTCTAGAAAGCAAGAGCGTGCTTCGTGATCTAAAGCAGAGTGTGAACCATGGATGAGAACTGTGTTGTGTGTTTCCCTTCAGAAATGGAGTTAAATCCCAGGCTCTGTGTCTTCCTACACGCAAGACTTCGTTTCAGGTAAGGGCAGTCACTTTTCAGCTCAAACGAACTACATCATTCAGGAAGCTCACACGTTTCTCATCTTAACTGACAAGCATCGGATGTTAGAGGACCAGTGCTTTGTATCAGTTTCAGAAGCAGAGTTGGCCTTGCTATGGTCCGTATGTGTAAGAAACACCGTTCTTTTGTTCTCAGCACACTCACGTTTCCTGCTGTATTAGAGAATTTAGAAAGCAAGAGCATGCTTCTTGTTCTTCAGCAGACTGTGATCCATGGATGAGAACTGTGTTGTGTGTTTCCCTTCAGAAATGGAGTTAAATCCCAGGCTCTGTGTCTTCCTACACGCAAGACTTCCTTTCAGGTAAGGGCAGTCACTTTTCAGCTGAAAAGAACCACATCGTTCAGGAAGCCCACACGTTACAAATCTTAACTGACAAGCATCGGATGTTACACGACCAGTGCTTTGTATCAGTTTCAGAAGCAGAGTTGGACTAGATATGGTCCGTATGTGTGGGAAACACCGTATTATTGTTCTCAGCACACTCACGTATCCTGCTCTCTTAGAGACTCTAGAAAGTTGGAGCATGCTTTTTTCTCTAAAGCAGAGTTTGATAAATGGATGAGAACTCTGCTGTGTGTTTCACTTCAGAAATGGAGTTAAATCCCAGGCTCTGAGTCTTCCTACCAGCAAGACTTCGTTTCAGGTAAGGGCAGTTACTTTACAGCTCAAACGAACTACATAGTTCACGATGCTCACACGTTTCTCATCTTAACTGAGAAGCATTGGATGTTAGAGGACCTTTGCTTTGTATCAATTTCAAGCAGAGTTGAACTAGATATGGTCCATATGTAAGGAAACACGGTTCTTTCCTTCTGAGCACACTCACGTTTCCTGCTGTATTAGAGACTCTAGAAATAACGAGCGTGCTTCTTGCTCTAAAGCAGAGTGTGATCCATGGATGAGAACTGTGTTGTGTGTTTCCTTTCAGAAAGGGAGTTAAATCCCAGTCTCTGTGTCTTCCTACAAGCAAGACTTCGTATCAGGTAAGGGCAGTCACTTTTCAGCTCAAACGAACTACATCATTCAGGAAGCTCACACGTTTCTCATCTTAACTGACAAGCATCGGATGTAAGAGGACCAGTGCTTTGTATCAGTTTCAGAAGCAGAGTTGGACTTGCTATGGTCCGTATGTGTAAGAAACACCGTTCTTTTGTTCTCAGAACACTCATGTTTCCTGCTGTCTTAGAGACTCTAGAAAGCAAGAGCGTGCTTCTTGCTCTAAAGCAGAGTGTGAACCATGGATGAGAACTCTGCTGTGTGTTTCACTTCAGAAATGGATTTAAATCCCAGGCTCTGAGTCTTCCTACAAGCAAGACTTCGTTTCAGGTAAGGGCAGTTACTTTACAGCTCAAACGAACTACAGAGTTCACGATGCTCACACGTTTCTCATCTTAACTGAGAAGCATTAGATGTTAGAGGATCTATGCTTTGTATCAATTTCAAGCAGAGTTGAACTAGATATGGTCCGTATGTATAGGAAACACGGTTCTTTTCTTCTGAGCACACTCACTTTTCCTGCTGTATTAGAGACTCTAGAAAGAAAGAGCGTGCTTCTTGCTCTAAAGCAGAGTGTGATCCATGGATGAGAACTGTGATGTGTGTTTCCTTTCAGAAAGGGAGTTAAATCCCAGGCTCTGTGTCTTCCTACAAGGAAGACTTCGTTTCAGGTAAGGGCAGTCACTTTTCAGCTCATACGAACTACATCGTTCAGGAAGCTCACACGTTTCTCATCTTAACTGACAAGCATCGGATGTTACACGACCAGTGCTTTAATCAGTTTCAGAAGCAGAGTTGGACTAGATATGTTCCCTATGTGTAAGAAACACGGTTCTTTTGTTCTCAGCACACTCACGTTTCCTGCTGTCTTAGAGAGTCTAGAAAGCAAGAGCGTGCTTCTTGCTCTAAAGCAGAGTGTGAACCATGGATGAGAACTGTGTTGTGTGTTTCCCTTCAGAAATGGAGTTAAATCCCAGTCTCTGTGTCTTCCTACACGCAAGACTTCGTTTCAGGTAAGGGCAGTCACTTTTCAGCTCAAAGGAACTACATCGTTCAGGAAGCTCACACGTTTCTCATCTTAACTGACAAGCATCGGATGTTAGAGGACAAGTGCTTACTATCAGTTTCAGAAGCATAGTTGGAATAGATATGGTCCGAATGTGTAAGGAAGACCGTTCTTTGGTTCTCAGCACACTCACGTTTCCTGCTGTCTTAGAGACTCTAGAAAGCAAGAGCGTGCTTCGTGATCTAAAGCAGAGTGTGAACCATGGATGAGAACTGTGTTGTGTGTTTCCCTTCAGAAATGGAGTTAAATCCCAGGCTCTGTGTCTTCCTACACGCAAGACTTCGTTTCAGGTAAGGGCAGTCACTTCTCAGCTCAAAAGAACGACATCGTTCAGGAAGCTCACACGTTACTCATGTTAACTGAAAAGCATCGGATGTTAGACGACCAGTGCTTTCTTTCAGTTTCAGAAGCAGAGTTGGACTAGATATGGTCCGTATGTGTAAGAACACGGTTCTTTTTTTCTCAGCACACTCACGTTTCCTGCTGTCTTAGACACTCTAGAAACCTAGAGCGTGCTTCTTGCTCTAAAGCAGAGTTTGATAAATGGATGAGAACTCTGCTGTGTGTTTCACTTCAGAAATGGATTTAAATCCCAGGCTCTGAGTCTTCCTACAAGCAAGACTTCTTTTCAGGTAAGGGCAGTTACTTTATAGCTCAAACGAACTACATAGTTCACGATGCTCACACGTTTCTCATCTTAACTGAGAAGCATTGGATGTTAGAGGACCTATGCTTTGTATCAATTTCAAGCAGAGTTGAACTAGATATGGTCCGTATGTATAGGAAACACGGTTCTTTTCTTCTGAGCACACTCACGTTTCATGCTGTATTAGAGACTCTAGAAAGAAAGAGCGTGCTTCTTGCTCTAAAGCATAGTGTGATCCATGGATTAGAACTGTGTTGTGTGTTTCCTTTCAGAAAGCAAGTTAAATCCCAGGCTCTGTGTCTTCCTACAAGGAAGACTTCGTCTCAGGTAAGGGCAGTCACTTTTCATATCAAACGAACTACATCGTTCAGGAAGCTCACACGTTTCTCATCTTAACTGACAAGCATCGGATGTTAGACGACCAGTGCTTTGTATCAGTTTCAGAAGCAGAGTTGGACTAGATATGTTCCCTATGTGTAAGAAACACGGTTCTTTTGTTCTCAGCACACTCACGTTTCCTGCTGTCTTAGAGACTCTAGAAAGCAAGAGCGTGCTTCGTGATCTAAAGCAGAGTGTGAACCATGGATGAGAACTGTGTTGTGTGTTTCCCTTCAGAAATGGAGTTAAATCCCAGGCTCTGTGTCTTCCTACACGCAAGACTTCCTTTCAGGTAAGGGCAGTCACTTTTCAGCTGAAAAGAACCACATCGTTCAGGAAGCTCACACGTTACAAATCTTACCTGACAAGCATCGCATGTTACACGACCAGTGCTTTGTATCAGTTTCAGAAACAGAGTTGGACTAGATATGGTCCGTATGTGTGGGAAACACCGTATTATTGTTCTCAGCACACTCACGTATCCTGCTCTCTTAGAGACTCTAGAAAGTTGGAGCGTGCTTCTTTCTCTAAAGCAGAGTTTGATAAATGGATGAGAACTCTGCTGTGTGTTTCACTTCAGAAATGGAGTTAAATCCCAGGCTCTGAGGCTTCCTACAAGCAAGACTTTGTTTCAGGTAAGGGCAGTTACTTTACAGCTCAAACGAACTACATAGTTCACGATGCTCACACGTTTCTCATCTTAACTGAGAAGCATTGGATGTTAGAGGACCTTTGCTTTGTATCAATTTCAAGCAGAGTTGAACTAGATATGGTCCGTATGTAAGGAAACACGGTTCTTTTCTTCTGAGCACACTCACGTTTCCTGCTGTATTAGAGACTCTAGAAAGAACGAGCGTGCTACTTGCTCTAAAGCAGAGTGTGATCCATGGATGAGAACTGTGTTGTGTGTTTCCTTTCAGAAAGGGAGTTAAATCCCAGTCTCTGTGTCTTCCTACAAGCAAGACTTCGTTTCAGGTAAGGGCAGTCACTTTTCAGCTCAAACGAACTACATCATTCACGAAGCTAACACGTTTCTCATCTTAACTGACATGCACTGGATGTTAGAGGACCAGTGCTTAGTATCAGTTTCAGAAGCAGAGTTGGAATAGATATGGTCCGAATGTGTAAGAAATACCCTTCTTTGGTTCTCAGCACACTCACGTTACCTGCTGTCTTAGAGACTCTAGAAAGCAAGAGCGTGCTTCGTGATCTAAAGCAGAGTGTGAACCAAGGATGAGAACTGTGTTGTGTGTTTCCCTTCAGAAATGGAGTTAAATCCCAGGCTCTGTGTCTTCCTACACGCAAGACTTCGTTTCAGGTAAGGGCAGTCACTTTTCAGCTCAAAAGAACCACATCGTTCAGGAAGCTCACACGTTACTCATGTTAACTGACAAGCATCGGATGTTAGACGACCAGTGCTTTGTTTCAGTTTCAGAAGCAGAGTTGGACTAGATATGGTCCGTATGTATAGGAAACACGGTTCTTTTCTTCTGAGCACACTCACGTTTCCTGCTGTATTAGAGACTCTAGAAAGAAAGAGCGTGCTTCTTGCTCTAAAGCAGAGTGTGATCCATGGATGAGAACTTTGTTGTGTGTTTCCTTTCAGAAAGGGAGTTAAATCCCAGGCTCTGTGTCTTCCTACAAGGAAGACTTCGTTTCAGGTAAGGGCAGTCACTTTTCAGCTCAAACGAACTACATCGTTCAGGAAGCTCACACGTTTCTCATCTTAACTGACAAGCATCGGATGTTAGATGACCAGTGCTTTAATCAGTTTCAGAAGCAGAGTTGGACTAGATATGTTCCCTATGTGTAAGAAACACGGTTCTTTTGTTCTCAGCACACTCACTTTTCCTGTTGTATTAGAGACTTTAGAAAGCAAGAGCGTGCTTCTTGCTCTACAGCAGACTGTGATCCATGGATGAGAACTGTGTTGTGTGTTTCCCTTCAGAAATGGAGTTAAATCCCAGGCTCTGTGTCTTCCTACAAACAAGACTTCGTTTCAGGTAAGGGCAGTCACTTTTCAGCTGAAAAAAACAACATTGTTCAGGAAGCTCACACGTTACTCATCTTAACTGACAAGCATCGGATGTTAGAGGACCAGTGCTTTGTATCAGTTTCAGAAGCAGAGTTGGAATAGATATGGTCCGAATGCGTAAGAAACACCGTTCTTTGGTTCTCAGCACACTCAGGTTTCCTGCTGTATTAGAGACTCTAGAAAGCAAGAGCGTGCTTCTTGCTCTAACGCAGAGTGTGAACCATGGATGAGAACTGTGTTGTGTGTTTCCCTTCAGAAATGGAGTTAAATCCCAGTCTCTGTGTCTTCCTACACGCAAGACTTCGTTTCAGGTAAGGGCAGTCACTTTTCAGCTCAAACGAACTACATCGTTCAGGAAGCTCACACGTTTCTCATCTTAACTGACAAGCATCGGATGTTAGAGGACCAGTGCTTACTATCAGTTTCAGAAGCATAGTTGGAATAGATATGGTCCGAATGTGTAAGGAAGACCGTTCTTTGGTTCTCAGCACACTCACGTTTCCTGCTGTCTTAGAGACTCTAGAAAGCAAGAGCGTGCTTCGTGATCTAAAGCAGAGTGTGAACCATGGATGAGAACTGTGTTGTGTGTTTCCCTTCAGAAATGGAGTTAAATCCCAGGCTCTGTGTCTTCCTACACGCAAGACTTCGTTTCAGGTAAGGGCAGTCACTTTTCAGCTCAAACGAACTACATCATTCAGGAAGCTCACACGTTTCTCATCTTAACTGACAAGCATCGGATGTTAGAGGACCAGTGCTTTGTATCAGTTTCAGAAGCAGAGTTGGCCTTGCTATGGTCCGTATGTGTAAGAAACACCGTTCTTTTGTTCTCAGCACACTCACGTTTCCTGCTGTATTAGAGAATTTAGAAAGCAAGAGCATGCTTCTTGTTCTTCAGCAGACTGTGATCCATGGATGAGAACTGTGTTGTGTGTTTCCCTTCAGAAATGGAGTTAAATCCCAGGCTCTGTGTCTTCCTACACGCAAGACTTCCTTTCAGGTAAGGGCAGTCACTTTTCAGCTGAAAAGAACCACATCGTTCAGGAAGCCCACACGTTACAAATCTTAACTGACAAGCATCGGATGTTACACGACCAGTGCTTTGTATCAGTTTCAGAAGCAGAGTTGGACTAGATATGGTCCGTATGTGTGGGAAACACCGTATTATTGTTCTCAGCACACTCACGTATCCTGCTCTCTTAGAGACTCTAGAAAGTTGGAGCATGCTTTTTTCTCTAAAGCAGAGTTTGATAAATGGATGAGAACTCTGCTGTGTGTTTCACTTCAGAAATGGAGTTAAATCCCAGGCTCTGAGTCTTCCTACCAGCAAGACTTCGTTTCAGGTAAGGGCAGTTACTTTACAGCTCAAACGAACTACATAGTTCACGATGCTCACACGTTTCTCATCTTAACTGAGAAGCATTGGATGTTAGAGGACCTTTGCTTTGTATCAATTTCAAGCAGAGTTGAACTAGATATGGTCCATATGTAAGGAAACACGGTTCTTTCCTTCTGAGCACACTCACGTTTCCTGCTGTATTAGAGACTCTAGAAATAACGAGCGTGCTTCTTGCTCTAAAGCAGAGTGTGATCCATGGATGAGAACTGTGTTGTGTGTTTCCTTTCAGAAAGGGAGTTAAATCCCAGTCTCTGTGTCTTCCTACAAGCAAGACTTCGTATCAGGTAAGGGCAGTCACTTTTCAGCTCAAACGAACTACATCATTCAGGAAGCTCACACGTTTCTCATCTTAACTGACAAGCATCGGA
The DNA here is from genome assembly GCA_949786385.1 of Onychomys leucogaster. NCBI lineage: Eukaryota > Metazoa > Chordata > Mammalia > Rodentia > Cricetidae > Onychomys > Onychomys leucogaster. The sequence goes on along the minus strand of CATKUP010000146.1, from coordinate 306,074 downwards.
TGTAAGAGGACCAGTGCTTTGTATCAGTTTCAGAAGCAGAGTTGGACTTGCTATGGTCCGTATGTGTAAGAAACACCGTTCTTTTGTTCTCAGAACACTCATGTTTCCTGCTGTCTTAGAGACTCTAGAAAGCAAGAGCGTGCTTCTTGCTCTAAAGCAGAGTGTGAACCATGGATGAGAACTCTGCTGTGTGTTTCACTTCAGAAATGGATTTAAATCCCAGGCTCTGAGTCTTCCTACAAGCAAGACTTCGTTTCAGGTAAGGGCAGTTACTTTACAGCTCAAACGAACTACAGAGTTCACGATGCTCACACGTTTCTCATCTTAACTGAGAAGCATTAGATGTTAGAGGATCTATGCTTTGTATCAATTTCAAGCAGAGTTGAACTAGATATGGTCCGTATGTATAGGAAACACGGTTCTTTTCTTCTGAGCACACTCACTTTTCCTGCTGTATTAGAGACTCTAGAAAGAAAGAGCGTGCTTCTTGCTCTAAAGCAGAGTGTGATCCATGGATGAGAACTGTGATGTGTGTTTCCTTTCAGAAAGGGAGTTAAATCCCAGGCTCTGTGTCTTCCTACAAGGAAGACTTCGTTTCAGGTAAGGGCAGTCACTTTTCAGCTCATACGAACTACATCGTTCAGGAAGCTCACACGTTTCTCATCTTAACTGACAAGCATCGGATGTTACACGACCAGTGCTTTAATCAGTTTCAGAAGCAGAGTTGGACTAGATATGTTCCCTATGTGTAAGAAACACGGTTCTTTTGTTCTCAGCACACTCACGTTTCCTGCTGTCTTAGAGAGTCTAGAAAGCAAGAGCGTGCTTCTTGCTCTAAAGCAGAGTGTGAACCATGGATGAGAACTGTGTTGTGTGTTTCCCTTCAGAAATGGAGTTAAATCCCAGTCTCTGTGTCTTCCTACACGCAAGACTTCGTTTCAGGTAAGGGCAGTCACTTTTCAGCTCAAACGAACTACATCGTTCAGGAAGCTCACACGTTTCTCATCTTAACTGACAAGCATCGGATGTTAGAGGACAAGTGCTTACTATCAGTTTCAGAAGCATAGTTGGAATAGATATGGTCCGAATGTGTAAGGAAGACCGTTCTTTGGTTCTCAGCACACTCACGTTTCCTGCTGTCTTAGAGACTCTAGAAAGCAAGAGCGTGCTTCGTGATCTAAAGCAGAGTGTGAACCATGGATGAGAACTGTGTTGTGTGTTTCCCTTCAGAAATGGAGTTAAATCCCAGGCTCTGTGTCTTCCTACACGCAAGACTTCGTTTCAGGTAAGGGCAGTCACTTCTCAGCTCAAAAGAACGACATCGTTCAGGAAGCTCACACGTTACTCATGTTAACTGACAAGCATCGGATGTTAGACGACCAGTGCTTTCTTTCAGTTTCAGAAGCAGAGTTGGACTAGATATGGTCCGTATGTGTAAGAACACGGTTCTTTTTTTCTCAGCACACTCACGTTTCCTGCTGTCTTAGACACTCTAGAAACCTAGAGCGTGCTTCTTGCTCTAAAGCAGAGTTTGATAAATGGATGAGAACTCTGCTGTGTGTTTCACTTCAGAAATGGATTTAAATCCCAGGCTCTGAGTCTTCCTACAAGCAAGACTTCTTTTCAGGTAAGGGCAGTTACTTTATAGCTCAAACGAACTACATAGTTCACGATGCTCACACGTTTCTCATCTTAACTGAGAAGCATTGGATGTTAGAGGACCTATGCTTTGTATCAATTTCAAGCAGAGTTGAACTAGATATGGTCCGTATGTATAGGAAACACGGTTCTTTTCTTCTGAGCACACTCACGTTTCATGCTGTATTAGAGACTCTAGAAAGAAAGAGCGTGCTTCTTGCTCTAAAGCATAGTGTGATCCATGGATTAGAACTGTGTTGTGTGTTTCCTTTCAGAAAGCAAGTTAAATCCCAGGCTCTGTGTCTTCCTACAAGGAAGACTTCGTCTCAGGTAAGGGCAGTCACTTTTCATATCAAACGAACTACATCGTTCAGGAAGCTCACACGTTTCTCATCTTAACTGACAAGCATCGGATGTTAGACGACCAGTGCTTTGTATCAGTTTCAGAAGCAGAGTTGGACTAGATATGTTCCCTATGTGTAAGAAACACGGTTCTTTTGTTCTCAGCACACTCACGTTTCCTGCTGTCTTAGAGACTCTAGAAAGCAAGAGCGTGCTTCGTGATCTAAAGCAGAGTGTGAACCATGGATGAGATCTGTGTTGTGTGTTTCCCTTCAGAAATGGAGTTAAATCCCAGGCTCTGTGTCTTCCTACACGCAAGACTTCCTTTCAGGTAAGGGCAGTCACTTTTCAGCTGAAAAGAACCACATCGTTCAGGAAGCTCACACGTTACAAATCTTACCTGACAAGCATCGCATGTTACACGACCAGTGCTTTGTATCAGTTTCAGAAACAGAGTTGGACTAGATATGGTCCGTATGTGTGGGAAACACCGTATTATTGTTCTCAGCACACTCACGTATCCTGCTCTCTTAGAGACTCTAGAAAGTTGGAGCGTGCTTCTTTCTCTAAAGCAGAGTTTGATAAATGGATGAGAACTCTGCTGTGTGTTTCACTTCAGAAATGGAGTTAAATCCCAGGCTCTGAGGCTTCCTACAAGCAAGACTTTGTTTCAGGTAAGGGCAGTTACTTTACAGCTCAAACGAACTACATAGTTCACGATGCTCACACGTTTCTCATCTTAACTGAGAAGCATTGGATGTTAGAGGACCTTTGCTTTGTATCAATTTCAAGCAGAGTTGAACTAGATATGGTCCGTATGTAAGGAAACACGGTTCTTTTCTTCTGAGCACACTCACGTTTCCTGCTGTATTAGAGACTCTAGAAAGAACGAGCGTGCTACTTGCTCTAAAGCAGAGTGTGATCCATGGATGAGAACTGTGTTGTGTGTTTCCTTTCAGAAAGGGAGTTAAATCCCAGTCTCTGTGTCTTCCTACAAGCAAGACTTCGTTTCAGGTAAGGGCAGTCACTTTTCAGCTCAAACGAACTACATCATTCACGAAGCTAACACGTTTCTCATCTTAACTGACATGCACTGGATGTTAGAGGACCAGTGCTTAGTATCAGTTTCAGAAGCAGAGTTGGAATAGATATGGTCCGAATGTGTAAGAAATACCCTTCTTTGGTTCTCAGCACACTCACGTTACCTGCTGTCTTAGAGACTCTAGAAAGCAAGAGCGTGCTTCGTGATCTAAAGCAGAGTGTGAACCAAGGATGAGAACTGTGTTGTGTGTTTCCCTTCAGAAATGGAGTTAAATCCCAGGCTCTGTGTCTTCCTACACGCAAGACTTCGTTTCAGGTAAGGGCAGTCACTTTTCAGCTCAAAAGAACCACATCGTTCAGGAAGCTCACACGTTACTCATGTTAACTGACAAGCATCGGATGTTAGACGACCAGTGCTTTGTTTCAGTTTCAGAAGCAGAGTTGGACTAGATATGGTCCGTATGTATAGGAAACACGGTTCTTTTCTTCTGAGCACACTCACGTTTCCTGCTGTATTAGAGACTCTAGAAAGAAAGAGCGTGCTTCTTGCTCTAAAGCAGAGTGTGATCCATGGATGAGAACTTTGTTGTGTGTTTCCTTTCAGAAAGGGAGTTAAATCCCAGGCTCTGTGTCTTCCTACAAGGAAGACTTCGTTTCAGGTAAGGGCAGTCACTTTTCAGCTCAAACGAACTACATCGTTCAGGAAGCTCACACGTTTCTCATCTTAACTGACAAGCATCGGATGTTAGATGACCAGTGCTTTAATCAGTTTCAGAAGCAGAGTTGGACTAGATATGTTCCCTATGTGTAAGAAACACGGTTCTTTTGTTCTCAGCACACTCACTTTTCCTGTTGTATTAGAGACTTTAGAAAGCAAGAGCGTGCTTCTTGCTCTACAGCAGACTGTGATCCATGGATGAGAACTGTGTTGTGTGTTTCCCTTCAGAAATGGAGTTAAATCCCAGGCTCTGTGTCTTCCTACAAACAAGACTTCGTTTCAGGTAAGGGCAGTCACTTTTCAGCTGAAAAAAACAACATTGTTCAGGAAGCTCACACGTTACTCATCTTAACTGACAAGCATCGGATGTTAGAGGACCAGTGCTTTGTATCAGTTTCAGAAGCAGAGTTGGAATAGATATGGTCCGAATGTGTAAGAAACACCGTTCTTTGGTTCTCAGCACACTCACGTTTCCTGCTGTCTTAGAGACTCTAGAAAGCAAGAGCGTGCTTCTTGCTCTAAAGCAGAGTGTGAACCATGGATGAGAACTGTGTTGTGTGTTTCCCTTCAGAAATGGAGTTAAATCCCAGTCTCTGTGTCTTCCTACACGCAAGACTTCGTTTCAGGTAAGGGCAGTCACTTTTCAGCTCAAACGAACTACATCGTTCAGGAAGCTCACACGTTTCTCATCTTAACTGACAAGCATCGGATGTTAGAGGACCAGTGCTTACTATCAGTTTCAGAAGCATAGTTGGAATAGATATGGTCCGAATGTGTAAGGAAGACCGTTCTTTGGTTCTCAGCACACTCACGTTTCCTGCTGTCTTAGAGACTCTAGAAAGCAAGAGCGTGCTTCGTGATCTAAAGCAGAGTGTGAACCATGGATGAGAACTGTGTTGTGTGTTTCCCTTCAGAAATGGAGTTAAATCCCAGGCTCTGTGTCTTCCTACACGCAAGACTTCGTTTCAGGTAAGGGCAGTCACTTCTCAACTCAAAAGAACCACATCGTTCAGGAAGCTCACACGTTACTCATGTTAACTGACAAGCATCGGATGTTAGACGACCAGTGCTTTGTTTCAGTTTCAGAAGCAGAGTTGGACTAGATATGGTCCGTATGTGTAAGAACACGGTTCTTTTTTTCTCAGCACACTCACGTTTCCTGCTGTCTTAGACACTCTAGAAACCTAGAGCGTGCTTCTTGCTCTAAAGCAGAGTTTGATAAATGGATGAGAACTCTGCTGTGTGTTTCACTTCAGAAATGGAGTTAAATCCCAGGCTCTGAGTCTTCCTACATTCAAGACTTTGTTTCAGGTAAGGGCAGTTACTTTACAGCTCAAACGAACTACATAGTTCACGATGCTCACACGTTTCTCATCTTAACTGAGAAGCATTGGATGTTAGAGGACCTTTGCTTTGTATCAATTTCAAGCAGAGTTGAACTAGATATGGTCCGTATGTAAGGAAACACGGTTCTTTTCTTCTGAGCACACTCACGTTTCCTGCTGTATTAGAGACTCTAGAAAGAACGAGCGTGCTTCTTGCTCTAAAGCAGAGTGTGATCCATGGATGAGAACTGTGTTGTGTGTTTCCTTTCAGAAAGGGAGTTAAATCCCAGTCTCTGTGTCTTCCTACAAGCAAGACTTCGTTTCAGGTAAGGGCAGTCACTTTTCAGCTCAAACGAACTACATCATTCAGGAAGCTCACACGTTTCTCATCTTAACTGACAAGCATCGGATGTTAGAGGACCAGTGCTTTGTATCAGTTTCAGAAGCAGAGTTGGCCTTGCTATGGTCCGTATGTGTAAGAAACACCGTTCTTTTGTTCTCAGCACACTCACGTTTCCTGCTGTATTAGAGAATTTAGAAAGCAAGAGCATGCTTCTTGTTCTACAGCAGACTGTGATCCATGGATGAGAACTGTGTTGTGTGTTTCCCTTCAGAAATGGAGTTAAATCCCAGGCTCTGTGTCTTCCTACACGCAAGACTTCCTTTCAGGTAAGGGCAGTCACTTTTCAGCTGAAAAGAACCACATCGTTCAGGAAGCCCACACGTTACAAATCTTAACTGACAAGCATCGGATGTTACACGACCAGTGCTTTGTATCAGTTTCAGAAGCAGAGTTGGACTAGATATGGTCCGTATGTGTGGGAAACACCGTATTATTGTTCTCAGCACACTCACGTATCCTGCTCTCTTAGAGACTCTAGAAAGTTGGAGCGTGCTTTTTTCTCTAAAGCAGAGTTTGATAAATGGATGAGAACTCTGCTGTGTGTTTCACTTCAGAAATGGAGTTAAATCCCAGGCTCTGAGTCTTCCTACAAGCAAGACTTCGTTTCAGGTAAGGGCAGTTACTTTACAGCTCAAACGAACTACATAGTTCACGATGCTCACACGTTTCTCATCTTAACTGAGAAGCATTGGATGTTAGAGGACCTTTGCTTTGTATCAATTTCAAGCAGAGTTGAACTAGATATGGTCCATATGTAAGGAAACACGGTTCTTTCCTTCTGAGCACACTCACGTTTCCTGCTGTATTAGAGACTCTAGAAAGAACGAGCGTGCTTCTTGCTCTAAAGCAGAGTGTGATCAATGGATGAGAACTGTGTTGTGTGTTTCCTTTCAGAAAGGGAGTTAAATCCCAGTCTCTGTGTCTTCCTACAAGCAAGACTTCGTTTCAGGTAAGGGCAGTCACTTTTCAGCTCAAACGAACTACATCATTCAGGAAGCTCACACGTTTCTCATCTTAACTGACAAGCATCGGATGTTAGAGGACCAGTGCTTTGTATCAGTTTCAGAAGCAGAGTTGGACTTGCTATGGTCCGTATGTGTAAGAAACACCGTTCTTTTGTTCTCAGAACACTCATGTTTCCTGCTGTCTTAGAGACTCTAGAAAGCAAGAGCGTGCTTCTTGCTCTAAAGCAGAGTGTGAACCATGGATGAGAACTGTGTTGTGTGTTTCACTTCAGAAATGGATTTAAATCCCAGGCTCTGAGTCTTCCTACAAGCAAGACTTCGTTTCAGGTAAGGGCAGTTACTTTACAGCTCAAACGAACTACATAGTTCACGATGCTCACACGTTTCTCATCTTATCTGAGAAGCATTAGATGTTAGAGGACCTATGCTTTGTATCAATTTCAAGCAGAGTTGAACTAGATATGGTCCGTATGTATAGGAAACACGGTTCTTTTCTTCTGAGCACACTCACGTTTCCTGCTGTATTAGAGACTCTAGAAAGAAAGAGCGTGCTTCTTGCTCTAAAGCAGAGTGTGATCCATGGATGAGAACTGTGATGTGTGTTTCCTTTCAGAAAGGGAGTTAAATCCCAGGCTCTGTGTCTTCCTACAAGGAAGACTTCGTTTCAGGTAAGGGCAGTCACTTTTCAGCTCAAACGAACTACATCGTTCAGGAAGCTCACACGTTTCTCATCTTAACTGACAAGCATCGGATGTTAGAGGACCAGTGCTTACTATCAGTTTCAGAAGCATAGTTGGAATAGATATGGTCCGAATGTGTAAGAAACACCGTTCTTTGGTTCTCAGCACACTCACGTTTCCTGCTGTCTTAGAGACTCTAGAAAGCAAGAGCGTGCTTCGTGATCTAAAGCAGAGTGTGAACCATGGATAAGAACTGTGTTGTGTGTTTCCCTTCAGAAATGGAGTTAAATCCCAGGCTCTGTGTCTTCCTACACGCAAGACATCCTTTCAGGTAAGGGCAGTCACTTTTCAGCTGAAAAGAACCACATCGTTCAGGAAGCTCACACGTTACAAATCTTAACTGACAAGCATCGGATGTTACACAACCAGTGCTTTGTATCAGTTTCAGAAGCAGAGTTGGACTAGATATGGTCCGAATGTGTAAGAAACACCGTTCGTTGGTTCTCAGCACACTCATGTTTCCTGCTGTCTTAGAGACTCTAGAAAGCAAGAGCGTGCTTCTTGCTCTAAAGCAGAGTGTGAACCATGGATGAGAACTCTGCTGTGTGTTTCACTTCAGAAATGGATTTAAATCCCAGGCTCTGAGTCTTCCTACAAGCAAGACTTCGTTTCAGGTAAGGGCAGTTACTTTACAGCTCAAACAAACTACATAGTTCACGATGCTCACACGTTTCTCATCTTAACTGAGAAGCATTAGATGTTAGAGGACCTATGCTTTGTATCAATTTCAAGCAGAGTTGAACTAGATATGGTCCGTATGTATAGGAAACACGGTTCTTTTCTTCTGAGCACACTCACGTTTCCTGCTGTATTAGAGACTCTAGAAAGAAAGAGCGTGCTTCTTGCTCTAAAGCATAGTGTGAACCATGGATGAGAACTGTGTTGTGTGTTTCCCTTTAGAAATGGAGTTAAATCCCAGGCTCTGTGTCTTCTTACATGCAAGACTTCGGTTCAGGTAAGGGCAGACACTTTTCAGCTCAAACAAACTACATCGTTCACGAAGCTAACACGTTTCTCATCTTAACTGACATGCACTGGATGTTAGAGGACCAGTGCTTAGTATCAGTTTCAGAAGCAGAGTTGGAATAGATATGGTCCGAATGTGTAAGAAAGACCCTTCTTTGGTTCTCAGCACACTCACGTTTCCTGCTGTCTTAGAGACTCTAGAAAGCAAGAGCGTGCTTCGTGATCTAAAGCAGAGTGTGAACCATGGATAAGAACTGTGTTGTGTGTTTCCCTTCAGAAATGGAGTTAAATCCCAGGCTCTGTGTCTTCCTACACGCAAGACTTCCTTTCAGGTAAGGGCAGTCACTTTTCAGCTGAAAAGAACCACATAGTTCGGGAAGCTCACACGTTACAAATCTTAACTGACAAGCATCGGGTGTTACACGACCAGTGCTTTGTATCAGTTTCAGAAGCAGAGTTGGACTAGATATGGTCCGTATGTGTGGGAAACACCGTATTATTGTTCTCAGCACACTCACGTATCCTGCTCTCTTAGAGAATCTAGAAATTTGGAGCGTGCTTCTTTCTCTAAAGCAGAGTTTGATAAATGGATGAGAACTCTGCTGTGTGTTTCACTTCAGAAATGGAGTTAAATCCCAGGCTCTGAGTCTTCCTACAAGCAAGACTTCGTTTCAGGTAAGGGCAGTTACTTTACAGCTCAAACGAACTACATAGTTCACGATGCTCACACGTTTCTCATCTTAACTGAGAAGCATTGGATGTTAGAGGACCTTTGCTTTGTATCAATTTCAAGCAGAGTTGAACTAGATATGGTCCGTATGTAAGGAAACACGGTTCTTTTCTTCTGAGCACACTCACGTTTCCTGCTGTATTAGAGACTCTAGAAAGAACGAGCGTGCTTCTTGCTCTAAAGCAGAGTGTGATCCATGGATGAGAACTGTGTTGTGTGTTTCCTTTCAGAAAGGGAGTTAAATCCCAGTCTCTGTGTCTTCCTACAAGCAAGACTTCGTTTCAGGTAAGGGCAGTCACTTTTCAGCTCAAACGAACTACATCATTCACGAAGCTAACACGTTTCTCATCTTAACTGACATGCACTGGATGTTAGAGGACCAGTGCTTAGTATCAGTTTCAGAAGCAGAGTTGGAATAGATATGGTCCGAATGTGTAAGAAAGACCCTTCTTTGGTTCTCAGCACACTCACGTTACCTGCTGTCTTAGAGACTCTAGAAAGCAAGAGCGTGCTTCGTGATCTAAAGCAGAGTGTGAACCAAGGATGAGAACTGTGTTGTGTGTTTCCCTTCAGAAATGGAGTTAAATCCCAGGCTCTGTGTCTTCCTACAAGGAAGACTTCGTTTCAGGTAAGGGCAGTCACTTTTCAGCTCAAACGAACTACATCGTTCAGGAAGCTCACACGTTTCTCATCTTAACTGACAAGCATCGGATGTTAGACGACCAGTGCTTTAATCAGTTTCAGAAGCAGAGTTGGACTAGATATGTTCCCTATGTGTAAGAAACACGGTTCTTTTGTTCTCAGCACACTCACTTTTCCTGCTCTATTAGAGACTTTAGAAAGCAAGAGCGTGCTTCTTGCTCTACAGCAGACTGTGATCAATGGATGAGAACTGTGTTGTGTGTTTCCCTTCAGAAATGGAGTTAAATCCCAGGCTCTGTGTCTTCCTACAAACAAGACTTCGTTTCAGGTAAGGGCAGTCACTTTTCAGCTGAAAAAAAACAACATTGTTCAGGAAGCTCATACGTTACTCATCTTAACTGACAAGCATCGGATGTTAGAGGACCAGTGCTTTGTATCAGTTTCAGAAGCAGAGTTGGAATAGATATGGTCCGAATGCGTAAGAAACACCGTTCTTTGGTTCTCAGCACACTCAGGTTTCCTGCTGTATTAGAGACTCTAGAAAGCAAGAGCGTGCTTCTTGCTCTAACGCAGAGTGTGAACCATGGATGAGAACTGTGTTGTGTGTTTCCCTTCAGAAATGGAGTTAAATCCCAGTCTCTGTGTCTTCCTACACGCAAGACTTCGTTTCAGGTAAGGGCAGTCACTTTTCAGCTCAAACGAACTACATCGTTCAGGAAGCTCACACGTTTCTCATCTTAACTGACAAGCATCGGATGTTAGAGGACCAGTGCTTACTATCAGTTTCAGAAGCATAGTTGGAATAGATATGGTCCGAATGTGTAAGGAAGACCGTTCTTTGGTTCTCAGCACACTCACGTTTCCTGCTGTCTTAGAGACTCTAGAAAGCAAGAGCGTGCTTCGTGATCTAAAGCAGAGTGTGAACCATGGATGAGAACTGTGTTGTGTGTTTCCCTTCAGAAATGGAGTTAAATCCCAGGCTCTGTGTCTTCCTACACGCAAGACTTCGTTTCAGGTAAGGGCAGTCACTTTTCATTTCAAACGAACTACATCATTCAGGAAGCTCACACGTTTCTCATCTTAAATGACAAGCATCGGATGTTAGAGGACCAGTGCTTTGTATCAGTTTCAGAAGCAGAGTTGGCCTTGCTATGGTCCGTATGTGTAAGAAACACCGTTCTTTTGTTCTCAGCACACTCACGTTTCCTGCTGTATTAGAGAATTTAGAAAGCAAGAGCATGCTTCTTGTTCTTCAGCAGACTGTGATCCATGGATGAGAACTGTGTTGTGTGTTTCCCTTCAGAAATGGAGTTAAATCCCAGGCTCTGTGTCTTCCTACACGCAAGACTTCCCTTCAGGTAAGGGCAGTCACTTTTCAGCTGAAAAGAACCACATCGTTCAGGAAGCCCACACGTAACAAATCTTAACTGACAAGCATCGGATGTTACACGACCAGTGCTTTGTATCAGTTTCAGAAGCAGAGTTGGACTAGATATGGTCCGTATGTGTGGGAAACACCGTATTATTGTTCTCAGCACACTCACGTATCCTGCTCTCTTAGAGACTCTAGAAAGTTGGAGCGTGCTTTTTTCTCTAAAGCAGAGTTTGATAAATGGATGAGAACTCTGCTGTGTGTTTCACTTCAGAAATGGAGTTAAATCCCAGGCTCTGAGTCTTCCTACAAGCAAGACTTCGTTTCAGGTAAGGGCAGTTACTTTACAGCTCAAACGAACTACATAGTTCACGATGCTCACACGTTTCTCATCTTAACTGAGAAGCATTGGATGTTAGAGGACCTTTGCTTTGTATCAATTTCAAGCAGAGTTGAACTAGATATGGTCCATATGTAAGGAAACACGGTTCTTTTCTTCTGAGCACACTCACGTTTCCTGCTGTATTAGAGACTCTAGAAATAACGAGCGTGCTTCTTGCTCTAAAGCAGAGTGTGATCCATGGATGAGAACTGTGTTGTGTGTTTCCTTTCAGAAAGGGAGTTAAATCCCAGTCTCTGTGTCTTCCTACAAGCAAGACTTCGTTTCAGGTAAGGGCAGTCACTTTTCAGCTCAAACGAACTACATCATTCAGGAAGCTCACACGTTTCTCATCTTAACTGACAAGCATCGGATGTTAGAGGACCAGTGCTTTGTATCAGTTTCAGAAGCAGAGTTGGACTTGCTATGGTCCGTATGTGTAAGAAACACCGTTCTTTTGTTCTCAGAACACTCATGTTTCCTGCTGTCTTAGAGACTCTAGAAAGCAAGAGCGTGCTTCTTGCTCTAAAGCAGAGTGTGAACCATGGATGAGAACTCTGCTGTGTGTTTCACTTCAGAAATGGATTTAAATCCCAGGCTCTGAGTCTTCCTACAAGCAAGACTTCGTTTCAGGTAAGGGCAGTTACTTTACAGCTCAAACGAACTACAGAGTTCACGATGCTCACACGTTTCTCATCTTAACTGAGAAGCATTAGATGTTAGAGGACCTATGCTTTGTATCAATTTCAAGCAGAGTTGAACTAGATATGGTCCGTATGTATAGGAAACACGGTTCTTTTCTTCTGAGCACACTCACTTTTCCTGCTGTATTAGAGACTCTAGAAAGAAAGAGCGTGCTTCTTGCTCTAAAGCAGAGTGTGATCAATGGATGAGAACTGTGATGTGTGTTTCCTTTCAGAAAGGGAGTTAAATCCCAGGCTCTGTGTCTTCCTACAAGGAAGACTTCGTTTCAGGTAAGGGCAGTCACTTTTCAGCTCAAACGAACTACATCGTTCAGGAAGCTCACACGTTTCTCATCTTAACTGACAAGCATCGGATGTTACACGACCAGTGCTTTAATCAGTTTCAGAAGCAGAGTTGGACTAGATATGTTCCCTATGTGTAAGAAACACGGTTCTTTTGTTCTCAGCACACTCACGTTTCCTGCTGTCTTAGAGAGTCTAGAAAGCAAGAGCGTGCTTCTTGCTCTAAAGCAGAGTGTGAACCATGGATGAGAACTGTGTTGTGTGTTTCCCTTCAGAAATGGAGTTAAATCCCAGTCTCTGTGTCTTCCTACACGCAAGACTTCGTTTCAGGTAAGGGCAGTCACTTTTCAGCTCAAACGAACTACATCGTTCAGGAAGCTCACACGTTTCTCATCTTAACTGACAAGCATCGGATGTTAGAGGACCAGTGCTTTGTATCAGTTTCAGAAGCATAGTTGGAATAGATATGGTCCGAATGTGTAAGAAACACCGTTCTTTGGTTCTCAGCACACTCACGTTTTCTGCTGTCTTAGAGACTCTAGAAAGCAAGAGCGTGCTTCTTGCTCTAAAGCAGAGTGTGAACCATGGATGAGAACTGTGTTGTGTGTTTCCCTTCAGAAATGGAGTTAAATCCCAGTCTCTGTGTTCCTACACGCAAGACTTCGTTTCAGGTAAGGGCAGTCACTTTTCAGCTCAAACGAACTACATCGTTCAGGAAGCTCACACGTTTCTCATCTTAACTGACAAGCATCGGATGTTAGAGGACCAGTGCTTACTATCAGTTTCAGAAGCATAGTTGGAATAGATATGGTCCGAATGTGTAAGAAACACCGTTCTTTGGTTCTCAGCACACTCACGTTTCCTGCTGTCTTAGAGACTCTAGAAAGCAAGAGCGTGCTTCGTGATCTAAAGCAGAGTGTGAACCATGGATAAGAACTGTGTTGTGTGTTTCCCTTCAGAAATGGAGTTAAATCCCAGGCTCTGTGTCTTCCTACACGCAAGACATCCTTTCAGGTAAGGGCAGTCACTTTTCAGCTGAAAAGAACCACATCGTTCAGGAAGCTAACACGTTACAAATCTTAACTGACAAGCATCGGATGTTACACAACCAGTGCTTTGTATCAGTTTCAGAAGCAGAGTTGGACTAGATATGGTCCGAATGTGTAAGAAACACCGTTCTTTGGTTCTCAGCACACTCATGTTTCCTGCTGTCTTAGAGACTCTAGAAAGCAAGAGGGTGCTTCTTGCTCTAAAGCAGAGTGTGAACCATGGATGAGAACTCTGCTGTGTGTTTCACTTCAGAAATGGATTTAAATCCCAGGCTCTGAGTCTTCCTATAAGCAAGACTTCGTTTCAGGTAAGGGCAGTTACTTTACAGCTCAAACGAACTACATAGTTCACGATGCTCACACGTTTCTCATCTTAACTGAGAAGCATTGGATGTTAGAGGACCTATGCTTTGTATCAATTTCAAGCAGAGTTGAACTAGATATGGTCCGTATGTATAGGAAACACGGTTCTTATCTTCTGAGCACACTCACGTTTCCTGCTGTATTAGAGACTCTAGAAAGAAAGAGCGTGCTTCTTGCTCTAAAGCAGAGTGTGATCCATGGATGAGAACTGTGATGTGTGTTTACTTTCAGAAAGGGAGTTAAATCCCAGGCTCTGTGTCTTCCTACAAGGAAGACTTCGTTTCAGGTAAGGGCAGTCACTTTTCAGCTCAAACGAACTACATCGTTCAGGAAGCTCACACGTTTCTCATCTTAACTGACAAGCATGGGATGTTACACGACCAGTGCTTTAATCAGTTTCAGAAGCAGAGTTGGACTAGATATGTTCCCTATGTGTAAGAAACACGGTTCTTTTGTTCTCAGCACACTCACGTTTCCTGCTGTCTTAGAGAGTCTAGAAAGCAAGAGCGTGCTTCTTGCTCTAAAGCAGAGTGTGAACCATGGATGAGAACTGTGTTGTGTGTTTCCCTTCAGAAATGGAGTTAAATCCCAGGCTCTGTGTCTTCCTACACGCAAGACTTCGTTTCAGGTAAGGGCAGTCACTTTTCAGCTCAAACGAACTACATCGTTCAGGAAGCTCACACGTTTCTCATCTTAACTGACAAGCATCGGATGTTAGAGGACCAGTGCTTTCTATCAGTTTCAGAAGCATAGTTGGAATAGATATGGTCCGAATGTGTAAGAAACACCGTTCTTTGGTTCTCAGCACACTCACGTTTCCTGCTGTCTTAGAGACTCTAGAAAGCAAGAGCGTGCTTTGTGATCTAAAGCAGAGTGTGAACCATGGATGAGAACTGTGTTGTGTGTTTCCCTTCAGAAATGGAGTTAAATCCCAGGCTCTGTGTCTTCCTACACGCAAGACTTCGTTTCAGGTAAGGGCAGTCACTTCTCAGCTCAAAAGAACCACATCGTTCAGGAAGCTCACACGTTACTCATGTTAACTGACAAGCATCGGATGTTAGACGACCAGTGCTTTGTTTCAGTTTCAGAAGCAGAGTTGGACTAGATATGGTCCGTATGTTGTAGAACACGGTTCTTTTTTCTTCAGCACACTCAAGTTTCCTGCTGTCTTAGACACTCTAGAAACCTAGTGCGTGCTTCTTGCTCTAAAGCAGAGTTTGATAAATGGATGAGAACTCTGCTGTGTGTTTCACTTCAGAAATGGATTTAAATCCCAGGCTCTGAGTCTTCCTACAAGCAAGACTTCTTTTCAGGTAAGGGCAGTTACTTTATAGCTCAAACGAACTACATAGTTCACGATGCTCACACGTTTCTCATCTTAACTGAGAAGCATTGGATGTTAGAGGACCTATGCTTTGTATCAATTTCAAGCAGAGTTGAACTAGATATGGTCCGTATGTATAGGAAACACGGTTCTTTTCTTCTGAGCACACTCACGTTTCCTGCTGTATTAGAGACTCTAGAAAGAAAGAGCGTGCTTCTTGCTCTAAAGCATAGTGTGAACCATGGATGAGAACTGTGTTGTGTGTTTCCCTTTAGAAATGGAGTTAAATCCCAGGCTCTGTGTCTTCTTACATGCAAGACTTCGGTTCAGGTAAGGGCAGACACTTTTCAGCTCAAACAAACTACATCGTTCACGAAGCTAACACGTTTCTCATCTTAACTGACATGCACTGGATGTTAGAGGACCAGTGCTTAGTATCAGTTTCAGAAGCAGAGTTGGAATAGATATGGTCCGAATGTGTAAGAAAGACCCTTCTTTGGTTCTCAGCACACTCACGTTTCCTGCTGTCTTAGAGACTCTAGAAAGCAAGAGCGTGCTTCGTGATCTAAAGCAGAGTGTGAACCATGGATAAGAACTGTGTTGTGTGTTTCCCTTCAGAAATGGAGTTAAATCCCAGGCTCTGTGTCTTCCTACACGCAAGACTTCCTTTCAGGTAAGGGCAGTCACTTTTCAGCTGAAAAGAACCACATAGTTCGGGAAGCTCACACGTTACAAATCTTAACTGACAAGCATCGGGTGTTACACGACCAGTGCTTTGTATCAGTTTCAGAAGCAGAGTTGGACTAGATATGGTCCGTATGTGTGGGAAACACCGTATTATTGTTCTCAGCACACTCACGTATCCTGCTCTCTTAGAGAATCTAGAAATTTGGAGCGTGCTTCTTTCTCTAAAGCAGAGTTTGATAAATGGATGAGAACTCTGCTGTGTGTTTCACTTCAGAAATGGAGTTAAATCCCAGGCTCTGAGTCTTCCTACAAGCAAGACTTCGTTTCAGGTAAGGGCAGTTACTTTACAGCTCAAACGAACTACATAGTTCACGATGCTCACACGTTTCTCATCTTAACTGAGAAGCATTGGATGTTAGAGGACCTTTGCTTTGTATCAATTTCAAGCAGAGTTGAACTAGATATGGTCCGTATGTAAGGAAACACGGTTCTTTTCTTCTGAGCACACTCACGTTTCCTGCTGTATTAGAGACTCTAGAAAGAACGAGCGTGCTTCTTGCTCTAAAGCAGAGTGTGATCCATGGATGAGAACTGTGTTGTGTGTTTCCTTTCAGAAAGGGAGTTAAATCCCAGTCTCTGTGTCTTCCTACAAGCAAGACTTCGTTTCAGGTAAGGGCAGTCACTTTTCAGCTCAAACGAACTACATCATTCACGAAGCTAACACGTTTCTCATCTTAACTGACATGCACTGGATGTTAGAGGACCAGTGCTTAGTATCAGTTTCAGAAGCAGAGTTGGAATAGATATGGTCCGAATGTGTAAGAAAGACCCTTCTTTGGTTCTCAGCACACTCACGTTACCTGCTGTCTTAGAGACTCTAGAAAGCAAGAGCGTGCTTCGTGATCTAAAGCAGAGTGTGAACCAAGGATGAGAACTGTGTTGTGTGTTTCCCTTCAGAAATGGAGTTAAATCCCAGGCTCTGTGTCTTCCTACAAGGAAGACTTCGTTTCAGGTAAGGGCAGTCACTTTTCAGCTCAAACGAACTACATCGTTCAGGAAGCTCACACGTTTCTCATCTTAACTGACAAGCATCGGATGTTAGACGACCAGTGCTTTAATCAGTTTCAGAAGCAGAGTTGGACTAGATATGTTCCCTATGTGTAAGAAACACGGTTCTTTTGTTCTCAGCACACTCACTTTTCCTGCTCTATTAGAGACTTTAGAAAGCAAGAGCGTGCTTCTTGCTCTACAGCAGACTGTGATCAATGGATGAGAACTGTGTTGTGTGTTTCCCTTCAGAAATGGAGTTAAATCCCAGGCTCTGTGTCTTCCTACAAACAAGACTTCGTTTCAGGTAAGGGCAGTCACTTTTCAGCTGAAAAAAAACAACATTGTTCAGGAAGCTCATACGTTACTCATCTTAACTGACAAGCATCGGATGTTAGAGGACCAGTGCTTTGTATCAGTTTCAGAAGCAGAGTTGGAATAGATATGGTCCGAATGCGTAAGAAACACCGTTCTTTGGTTCTCAGCACACTCAGGTTTCCTGCTGTATTAGAGACTCTAGAAAGCAAGAGCGTGCTTCTTGCTCTAACGCAGAGTGTGAACCATGGATGAGAACTGTGTTGTGTGTTTCCCTTCAGAAATGGAGTTAAATCCCAGTCTCTGTGTCTTCCTACACGCAAGACTTCGTTTCAGGTAAGGGCAGTCACTTTTCAGCTCAAACGAACTACATCGTTCAGGAAGCTCACACGTTTCTCATCTTAACTGACAAGCATCGGATGTTAGAGGACCAGTGCTTACTATCAGTTTCAGAAGCATAGTTGGAATAGATATGGTCCGAATGTGTAAGGAAGACCGTTCTTTGGTTCTCAGCACACTCACGTTTCCTGCTGTCTTAGAGACTCTAGAAAGCAAGAGCGTGCTTCGTGATCTAAAGCAGAGTGTGAACCATGGATGAGAACTGTGTTGTGTGTTTCCCTTCAGAAATGGAGTTAAATCCCAGGCTCTGTGTCTTCCTACACGCAAGACTTCGTTTCAGGTAAGGGCAGTCACTTTTCATTTCAAACGAACTACATCATTCAGGAAGCTCACACGTTTCTCATCTTAACTGACAAGCATCGGATGTTAGAGGACCAGTGCTTTGTATCAGTTTCAGAAGCAGAGTTGGCCTTGCTATGGTCCGTATGTGTAAGAAACACCGTTCTTTTGTTCTCAGCACACTCACGTTTCCTGCTGTATTAGAGAATTTAGAAAGCAAGAGCATGCTTCTTGTTCTTCAGCAGACTGTGATCCATGGATGAGAACTGTGTTGTGTGTTTCCCTTCAGAAATGGAGTTAAATCCCAGGCTCTGTGTCTTCCTACACGCAAGACTTCCCTTCAGGTAAGGGCAGTCACTTTTCAGCTGAAAAGAACCACATCGTTCAGGAAGCCCACACGTAACAAATCTTAACTGACAAGCATCGGATGTTACACGACCAGTGCTTTGTATCAGTTTCAGAAGCAGAGTTGGACTAGATATGGTCCGTATGTGTGGGAAACACCGTATTATTGTTCTCAGCACACTCACGTATCCTGCTCTCTTAGAGACTCTAGAAAGTTGGAGCGTGCTTTTTTCTCTAAAGCAGAGTTTGATAAATGGATGAGAACTCTGCTGTGTGTTTCACTTCAGAAATGGAGTTAAATCCCAGGCTCTGAGTCTTCCTACAAGCAAGACTTCGTTTCAGGTAAGGGCAGTTACTTTACAGCTCAAACGAACTACATAGTTCACGATGCTCACACGTTTCTCATCTTAACTGAGAAGCATTGGATGTTAGAGGACCTTTGCTTTGTATCAATTTCAAGCAGAGTTGAACTAGATATGGTCCATATGTAAGGAAACACGGTTCTTTCCTTCTGAGCACACTCACGTTTCCTGCTGTATTAGAGACTCTAGAAATAACGAGCGTGCTTCTTGCTCTAAAGCAGAGTGTGATCCATGGATGAGAACTGTGTTGTGTGTTTCCTTTCAGAAAGGGAGTTAAATCCCAGTCTCTGTGTCTTCCTACAAGCAAGACTTCGTTTCAGGTAAGGGCAGTCACTTTTCAGCTCAAACGAACTACATCATTCAGGAAGCTCACACGTTTCTCATCTTAACTGACAAGCATCGGATGTTAGAGGACCAGTGCTTTGTATCAGTTTCAGAAGCAGAGTTGGACTTGCTATGGTCCGTATGTGTAAGAAACACCGTTCTTTTGTTCTCAGAACACTCATGTTTCCTGCTGTCTTAGAGACTCTAGAAAGCAAGAGCGTGCTTCTTGCTCTAAAGCAGAGTGTGAACCATGGATGAGAACTCTGCTGTGTGTTTCACTTCAGAAATGGATTTAAATCCCAGGCTCTGAGTCTTCCTACAAGCAAGACTTCGTTTCAGGTAAGGGCAGTTACTTTACAGCTCAAACGAACTACAGAGTTCACGATGCTCACACGTTTCTCATCTTAACTGAGAAGCATTAGATGTTAGAGGACCTATGCTTTGTATCAATTTCAAGCAGAGTTGAACTAGATATGGTCCGTATGTATAGGAAACACGGTTCTTTTCTTCTGAGCACACTCACTTTTCCTGCTGTATTAGAGACTCTAGAAAGAAAGAGCGTGCTTCTTGCTCTAAAGCAGAGTGTGATCAATGGATGAGAACTGTGATGTGTGTTTCCTTTCAGAAAGGGAGTTAAATCCCAGGCTCTGTGTCTTCCTACAAGGAAGACTTCGTTTCAGGTAAGGGCAGTCACTTTTCAGCTCAAACGAACTACATCGTTCAGGAAGCTCACACGTTTCTCATCTTAACTGACAAGCATCGGATGTTACACGACCAGTGCTTTAATCAGTTTCAGAAGCAGAGTTGGACTAGATATGTTCCCTATGTGTAAGAAACACGGTTCTTTTGTTCTCAGCACACTCACGTTTCCTGCTGTCTTAGAGAGTCTAGAAAGCAAGAGCGTGCTTCTTGCTCTAAAGCAGAGTGTGAACCATGGATGAGAACTGTGTTGTGTGTTTCCCTTCAGAAATGGAGTTAAATCCCAGTCTCTGTGTCTTCCTACACGCAAGACTTCGTTTCAGGTAAGGGCAGTCACTTTTCAGCTCAAACGAACTACATCGTTCAGGAAGCTCACACGTTTCTCATCTTAACTGACAAGCATCGGATGTTAGAGGACCAGTGCTTTGTATCAGTTTCAGAAGCATAGTTGGAATAGATATGGTCCGAATGTGTAAGAAACACCGTTCTTTGGTTCTCAGCACACTCACGTTTTCTGCTGTCTTAGAGACTCTAGAAAGCAAGAGCGTGCTTCTTGCTCTAAAGCAGAGTGTGAACCATGGATGAGAACTGTGTTGTGTGTTTCCCTTCAGAAATGGAGTTAAATCCCAGTCTCTGTGTTCCTACACGCAAGACTTCGTTTCAGGTAAGGGCAGTCACTTTTCAGCTCAAACGAACTACATCGTTCAGGAAGCTCACACGTTTCTCATCTTAACTGACAAGCATCGGATGTTAGAGGACCAGTGCTTACTATCAGTTTCAGAAGCATAGTTGGAATAGATATGGTCCGAATGTGTAAGAAACACCGTTCTTTGGTTCTCAGCACACTCACGTTTCCTGCTGTCTTAGAGACTCTAGAAAGCAAGAGCGTGCTTCGTGATCTAAAGCAGAGTGTGAACCATGGATAAGAACTGTGTTGTGTGTTTCCCTTCAGAAATGGAGTTAAATCCCAGGCTCTGTGTCTTCCTACACGCAAGACATCCTTTCAGGTAAGGGCAGTCACTTTTCAGCTGAAAAGAACCACATCGTTCAGGAAGCTAACACGTTACAAATCTTAACTGACAAGCATCGGATGTTACACAACCA
The DNA here is from genome assembly GCA_949786385.1 of Onychomys leucogaster. Lineage (NCBI taxonomy): Eukaryota > Metazoa > Chordata > Mammalia > Rodentia > Cricetidae > Onychomys > Onychomys leucogaster. Next base: position 285,530 of record CATKUP010000146.1, on the reverse strand, counting down.
GTGCTTTGTATCAGTTTCAGAAGCAGAGTTGGACTAGATATGGTCCGAATGTGTAAGAAACACCGTTCTTTGGTTCTCAGCACACTCATGTTTCCTGCTGTCTTAGAGACTCTAGAAAGCAAGAGGGTGCTTCTTGCTCTAAAGCAGAGTGTGAACCATGGATGAGAACTCTGCTGTGTGTTTCACTTCAGAAATGGATTTAAATCCCAGGCTCTGAGTCTTCCTATAAGCAAGACTTCGTTTCAGGTAAGGGCAGTTACTTTACAGCTCAAACGAACTACATAGTTCACGATGCTCACACGTTTCTCATCTTAACTGAGAAGCATTAGATGTTAGAGGACCTATGCTTTGTATCAATTTCAAGCAGAGTTGAACTAGATATGGTCCGTATGTATAGGAAACACGGTTCTTTTCTTCTGAGCACACTCACGTTTCCTGCTGTATTAGAGACTCTAGAAAGAAAGAGCGTGCTTCTTGCTCTAAAGCAGAGTGTGATCCATGGATGAGAACTGTGATGTGTGTTTCCTTTCAGAAAGGGAGTTAAATCCCAGTCTCTGTGTCTTCCTACACGCAAGACTTCATTTCAGGTAAGGGCAGTCACTTTTCAGCTCAAACGAACTACATCGTTCAGGAAGCTCACACGTTTCTCATCTTAACTGACAAGCATCGGATGTTAGAGGACCAGTGCTTTAATCAGTTTCAGAAGCATAGTTGGAATAGATATGGTCCGAATGTGTAAGAAACACCGTTCTTTGGTTCTCAGCACACTCACGTTTCCTGCTGTCTTAGAGACTCTAGAAAGCAAGAGCGTGCTTCGTGATCTAAAGCAGAGTGTGAACCATGGATGAGAACTGTGTTGTGTGTTTCCCTTCAGAAATGGAGTTAAATCCCAGGCTCTGTGTCTTCCTACACGCAAGACTTTGTTTCAGGTAAGGGCAGTCACTTCTCAGCTCAAAAGAACCACATCGTTCAGGAAGCTCACACGTTACTCATGTTAACTGACAAGCATCGGATGTTAGACGACCAGAGCTTTGTTTCAGTTTCAGAAGCAGAGTTGGACTAGATATGGTCCGTATGTGTAAGAACACGGTTCTTTTTTCTTCAGCACACTCAATTTTCCTGCTGTCTTAGACACTCTAGAAACCTAGTGCGTGCTTCTTGCTCTAAAGCAGAGTTTGATAAATGGATGAGAACTCTGCTGTGTGTTTCACTTCAGAAATGGATTTAAATCCCAGGCTCTGAGTCTTCCTACAAGCAAGACTTCTTTTCAGGTAAGGGCAGTTACTTTATAGCTCAAACGAACTACATAGTTCACGATGCTCACACGTTTCTCATCTTAACTGAGAAGCATTGGATGTTAGAGGACCTATGCTTTGTATCAATTTCAAGCAGAGTTGAACTAGATATGGTCCGTAAGTATAGGAAACACGGTTCTTTTCTTCTGAGCACACTCACGTTTCCTGCTGTATTAGAGACTCTAGAAAGAAAGAGCGTGCTTCTTGCTCTAAAGCATAGTGTGAACCATGGATGAGAACTGTGTTGTGTGTTTCCCTTCAGAAATGGAGTTAAATCCCAGGCTCTGTGTCTTCTTACATGCAAGACTTCGGTTCAGGTAAGGGCAGACACTTTTCAGCTCAAACAAACTACATCGTTCACGAAGCTAACACGTTTCTCATCTTAACTGACATGCACTGGATGTTAGAGGACCAGTGCTTAGTATCAGTTTCAGAAGCAGAGTTGGAATAGATATGGTCCGAATGTGTAAGAAAGACCCTTCTTTGGTTCTCAGCACACTCACGTTTCCTGCTGTCTTAGAGACTCTAGAAAGCAAAAGCGTGCTTCGTGATCTAAAGCAGAATGTGAACCATGGATAAGAACTGTGTTGTGTGTTTCCCTTCAGAAATGGAGTTAAATCCCAGGCTCTGTGTCTTCCTACACGCAAGACTTCCTTTCAGGTAAGGGCAGTCACTTTTCAGCTGAAAAGAACCACATAGTTCAGGAAGCTCACACGTTACAAATCTTAACTGACAAGCATCGGATGTTACATGACCAGTTCTTCGTATCAGTTTCAGAAGCAGAGTTGGACTAGATATGGTCCGTGTGTGTTTGAAACACCGTATTATTGTTCTCAGCACACTCACGTATCCTGCTCTCTTAGAGAATCTAGAAAGTTGGAGCGTGCTTCTTTCTCTAAAGCAGAGTTTGTTAAATGGATGAGAACTCTGCTGTGTGTTTCACTTCAGAAATGGAGTTAAATCCCAGGCTCTGAGTCTTCCTACAAGCAAGACTTCGTTTCAGGTAAGGGCAGTTACTTTACAGCTCAAACGAACTACATAGTTCACGATGCTCACACGTTTCTCATCTTAACTGAGAAGCATTGGATGTTAGAGGACCTTTGCTTTGTATCAATTTCAAGCAGAGTTGAACTAGATATGGTCCGTATGTAAGGAAACACGGTTCTTTTCTTCTGAGCACACTCACGTTTCCTGCTGTATTAGAGACTCTAGAAAGAATGAGCGTGCTTCTTGCTCTAAAGCAGAGTGTGATCCATGGATGAGAACTGTGTTGTGTGTTTCCTTTCAGAAAGGGAGTTAAATCCCAGTCTCTGTGTCTTCCTACAAGCCAGACTTCGTTTCAGGTAAGGGCAGTCACTTTTCAGCTCAAACGAACTACATCATTCACGAAGATAACACGTTTCTCATCTTAACTGACATGCACTGAATGTTAGAGGACCAGTGCTTAGTATCAGTTTCAGAAGCAGAGTTGGAATAGATATGGTCCGAATGTGTAAGAAAGACCCTTCTTTGGTTCTCAGCACACTCACGTTACCTGCTGTCTTAGAGACTCTAGAAAGCAAGAGCGTGCTTCGTGATCTAAAGCAGAGTGTGAACCAAGGATGAGAACTGTGTTGTGTGTTTCCTTTCAGAAATGGAGTTAAATCCCAGGCTCTGTGTCTTCCTACACGCAAGACTTCGTTTCAGGTAAGGGCAGTCACTTTTCAGCTCAAAAGAACCACATCGTTCAGGAAGCTCACACGTTACTCATGTTAACTGACAAGCATCGGATGTTAGACGACCAGTGCTTTGTTTCAGTTTCAGAAGCAGAGTTGGACTAGATATGGTCCGTATGTATAGGAAACACGATTCTTTTCTTCTGAGCACACTCACGTTTCCTGCTGTATTAGAGACTCTAGAAAGAAAGAGCGTGCTTCTTGCTCTAAAGCAGAGTGTAATCCATGGATGAGAACTTTGTTGTGTGTTTCCTTTCAGAAAGGGAGTTAAATCCCAGGCTCTGTGTCTTCCTACAAGGAAGACTTCGTTTCAGGTAAGGGCAGTCACTTTTCAGCTCAAACGAACTTCATCGTTCAGGAAGCTCACACGTTTCTCATCTTAACTGACAAGCATCGGATGTTAGACGACCAGTGCTTTAATCAGTTTCAGAAGCAGAGTTGGACTAGATATGTTCCCTATGTGTAAGAAACACGGTTCTTTTGTTCTCAGCACACTCACTTTTCCTGCTGTATTAGAGACTTTAGAAAGCAAGAGCGTGCTTCTTGCTCTACAGCAGACTGTGATCCATGGATGAGAACTGTGTTGTGTGTTTCCCTTCAGAAATGGAGTTAAATCCCAGGCTCTGTGTCTTCCTACAAACAAGACTTCGTTTCAGGTCAGGGCAGTCACTTTTCAGCTGAAAAAAACCACATTGTTCAGGAAGCTCACACGTTACTCATCTTAACTGACAAGCATCGGATGTTAGACGACCAGAGCTTTGTTTCAGTTTCAGAAGCAGAGTTGGACTAGATATGGTCCGTATGTTGTAGAACACGGTTCTTTTTTCTTCAGCACACTCAAGTTTCCTGCTGTCTTAGACACTCTAGAAACCTAGTGCGTGCTTCTTGCTCTAAAGCAGAGTTTGATAAATGGATGAGAACTCTGCTGTGTGTTTCACTTCAGAAATGGATTTAAATCCCAGGCTCTGAGTCTTCCTACAAGCAAGACTTCTTTTCAGGTAAGGGCTGTTACTTTATAGCTCAAACGAACTACATAGTTCACGATGCTCACACGTTTCTCATCTTAACTGAGAAGCATTGGATGTTAGAGGACCTATGCTTTGTATCAATTTCAAGCAGAGTTGAACTAGATATGGTCCGTATGTATAGGAAACACGGTTCTTTTCTTCTGAGCACACTCACGTTTCCTGCTGTATTAGAGACTCTAGAAAGAAAGAGCGTGCTTCTTGCTCTAAAGCATAGTGTGAACCATGGATGAGAACTGTGTTGTGTGTTTCCCTTCAGAAATGGAGTTAAATCCCAGGCTCTGTGTCTTCTTACATGCAAGACTTCGGTTCAGGTAAGGGCAGACACTTTTCAGCTCAAACAAACTACATCGTTCACGAAGCTAACACGTTTCTCATCTTAACTGACATGCACTGGATGTTAGAGGACCAGTGCTTAGTATCCGTTTCAGAAGCAGAGTTGGAATAGATATGGTCCGAATGTGTAAGAAAGACCCTTCTTTGGTTCTCAGCACACTCACGTTTCCTGCTGTCTTAGAGACTCTAGAAAGCAAAAGCGTGCTTCGTGATCTAAAGCAGAATGTGAACCATGGATAAGAACTGTGTTGTGTGTTTCCCTTCAGAAATGGAGTTAAATCCCAGGCTCTGTGTCTTCCTACAAGCAAGACTTCGTTTCAGGTAAGGGCAGTCACTTTTCAGCTCAAACGAACTACATCATTCAGGAAGCTCACACGTTTCTCATCTTAACTGACAAGCATCGGATGTTAGAGGACCAGTGCTTTGTATCAGTTTCAGAAGCAGAGTTGGCCTTGCTATGGTCCGTATGTGTAAGAAACACCGTTCTTTTGTTCTCAGCACACTCACGTTTCCTGCTGTATTAGAGAATTTAGAAAGCAAGAGCATGCTTCTTGTTCTACAGCAGACTGTGATCCATGGATGAGAACTGTGTTGTGTGTTTCCCTTCAGAAATGGAGTTAAATCCCAGGCTCTGTGTCTTCCTACACGCAAGACTTCCTTTCAGGTAAGGGCAGTCACTTTTCAGCTGAAAAGAACCACATCGTTCAGGAAGCTCACACGTTACAAATCTTAACTGACAAGCATCGGATGTTACACGACCAGTGCTTTGTATCAGTTTCAGAAGCAGAGTTGGACTAGATATGGTCCGTATGTGTGGGAAACACCGTATTATTGTTCTCAGCACACTCACGTATCCTGCTCTCTTAGAGACTCTAGAAAGTTGGAGCGTGCTTTTTTCTCTAAAGCAGAGTTTGATAAATGGATGAGAACTCTGCTGTGTGTTTCACTTCAGAAATGGAGTTAAATCCCAGGCTCTGAGTCTTCCTACAAGCAAGACTTCGTTTCAGGTAAGGGCAGTTACTTTACAGCTCAAACGACCTACATAGTTCACGATGCTCACACGTTTCTCATCTTAACTGAGAAACATTGGATGTTAGAGGACCTTTGCTTTGTATCAATTTCAAGCAGAGTTGAACTAGATATGGTCCGTATGTAAGGAAACACGGTTCTTTTCTTCTGAGCACACTCACGTTTCCTGCTGTATTAGAGACTCTAGAAAGAACGAGCGTGCTTCTTGCTCTAAAGCAGAGTGTGATCCATGGATGAGAATTGTGTTGTGTGTTTCCTTTCAGAAAGGGAGTTAAATCCCAGTCTCTGTGTCTTCCTACAAGCAAGACTTCGTTTCAGGTAAGGGCAGTCACTTTTCAGCTCAAACGAACTACATCATTCAGGAAGCTCACACGTTTCTCATCTTAACTGACAAGCATCGGATGTTAGAGGACCAGTGCTTTGTTTTAGTTTCAGAAGCAGAGTTTGACTTGCTATGGTCCGTATGTGTAAGAAACACTGTTCTTTTGTTCTCAGAACACTCAGGTTTCCTGCTGTATTAGAGACTCTAGAAAGCAAGAGCGTGCTTCTTGCTCTAAAGCAGAGTGTGATCCATGGATGAGTACTGTGTTGTGTGTTTCCTTTCAGAAAGGGAGTTACATCCCAGGCTCTGTGTCTTCTTACATGCAAGACTTCGGTTCAGGTAAGGGCAGACACTTTTCAGCTCAAACAAACTACATCGTTCACGAAGCTAACACGTTTCTCATCTTAACTGACATGCACTGGATGTTAGAGGACCAGTGCTTAGTATCCGTTTCAGAAGCAGAGTTGGAATAGATATGGTCCGAATGTGTAAGAAAGACCCTTCTTTGGTTCTCAGCACACTCACGTTTCCTGCTGTCTTAGAGACTCTAGAAAGCAAGAGCGTGCTTCGTGATCTAAAGCAGAGTGTGATCCATGGATGAGAACTGTGTTGTGTGTTTCCTTTCAGAAAGGGAGTTAAATCCCAGTTTCTGTGTCTTCCTACAAGCAAGACTTCGTTTCAGGTAAGGGCAGTCACTTTTCAGCTCAAACGAACTACATCATTCAGGAAGCTCACACGTTTCTCATCTTAACTGACAAGCATCGGATGTTAGAGGACCAGTGCTTTGTATCAGTTTCAGAAGCAGAGTTGGACTTGCTATGGACCGTATGTGTAAGAAACACCGTTCTTTTGTTCTCAGCACACTCACGTTTCCTGCTGTATTAGAGAATTTAGAAAGCAAGAGCATGCTTCTTGTTCTACAGCAGACTGTGATCCATGGATGAGAACTGTGTTGTGTGTTTCCCTTCAGAAATGGAGTTAAATCCCAGGCTCTGTGTCTTCCTACACACCAGACTTCCTTTCAGGTAAGGGCAGTCACTTTTCAGCTGAAAAGAACCACATCTTTCAGGAAGCTCACACGTTACAAATCTTAACTGACAAGCATCGGATGTTACACGACCAGTGCTTTGTATCAGTTTCAGAAGCAGAGTTGGACTAGATATGGTCCGTATGTGTAAGAACACGGTTCTTTTTTTCTCAGCACACTCACGTTTCCTGCTGTCTTAGACACTCTAGAAACCTAGAGCGTGCTTCTTGCTCTAAAGCAGAGTTTGATAAATGGATGAGAACTCTGCTGTGTGTTTCACTTCAGAAATGGAGTTAAATCCCAGGCTCTGTGTCTTCCTACACGCAAGACTTCCTTTCAGGTAAGGGCAGTCACTTTTCAGCTGAAAAGAACCACATCGTTCAGGAAGCTCACACGTTACAAATCTTACCTGACAAGCATCGCATGTTACACGACCAGTGCTTTGTATCAGTTTCAGAAACAGAGTTGGACTAGATATGGTCCTTATGTGTGGGAAACACCGTATTATTATTCTCAGCACACTCACGTATCCTGCTCTCTTAGAGACTCTAGAAAGTTGGAGCGTGCTTCTTTCTCTAAAGCAGAGTTTGATAAATGGATGAGAACTCTGCTGTGTGTTTCACTTCAGAAATGGAGTTAAATCCCAGGCTCTGAGTCTTCCTACAAGCAAGACTTTGTTTCAGGTAAGGGCAGTTTCTTTACAGCTCAAACGAACTACATAGTTCACGATGCTCACACGTTTCTCATCTTAACTGAGAAGCATTGGATGTTAGAGGACCTTTGCTTTGTATCAATTTCAAGCAGAGTTGAACTAGATATGGTCCGTATGTAAGGAAACACGGTTCTTTTCTTCTGAGCACACTCACGTTTCCTGCTGTATTAGAGACTCTAGAAAGAACGAGCATGCTTCTTGCTCTAAAGCAGAGTGTGATCCATGGATGAGATCTGTGTTGTGTGTTTCCTTTCAGAAAGGGAGTTAAATCCCAGTCTCTGTGTCTTCCTACAAGCAAGACTTCGTTTCAGGTAAGGGCAGTCACTTTTCAGCTCAAACGAACTACATCATTCAGGAAGCTCACACGTTTCTCATCTTAACTGACAAGCATCGGATGTTAGAGGACCAGTGCTTTGTATCAGTTTCAGAAGCAGAGTTGGCCTTGCTATGGTCCGTATGTGTAAGAAACACCGTTCTTTTGTTCTCAGCACACTCACGTTTCCTGCTGTATTAGAGACTCTAGAAATCAAGAGCGTGCTTCTTGCTCTAAAACAGAGTGTGAACCATGGATTAGAACTGTGTTGTGTGTTTCCCTTCAGAAATGGAGTTAAATCCCAGGCTCTGTGTCTTCCTACACGCAAGACTTCCTTTCAGGTAAGGGCAGTCACTTTTCAGCTGAAAAGAACCACATCGTTCAGGAAGCTCACACGTTACAAATCTTAACTGACAAACATCGGATGTTACACGACCAGTGCTTTGTATCAGTTTCAGAAGCAGAGTTGGACTAGATATGGTCCGTATGTGTGGGAAACACCGTATTATTGTTCTCAGCACACTCACGTATCCTGCTCTCTTAGAGACTCTAGAAAGTTGGAGCGTGCTTTTTTCTCTAAAGCAGAGTTTGATAAATGGATGAGAACTCTGCTGTGTGTTTCACTTCAGAAATGGAGTTAAATCCCAGGCTCTGAGTCTTCCTACAAGCAAGACTTCGTTTCAGGTAAGGGCAGTTACTTTACAGCTCAAACGAACTACATAGTTCACGATGCTCACACGTTTCTCATCTTAACTGAGAAGCATTGGATGTTAGAGGACCTTTGCTTTGTATCAATTTCAAGCAGAGTTGAACTAGATATGGTCCGTATATAAGGAAACACGGTTCTTTTCTTCTGAGCACACTCACGTTTCCTGCTGTATTAGAGACTCTAGAAAGAACGAGCGTGCATCTTGCTCTAAAGCAGAGTGTGATCCATGGATGAGAATTGTGTTGTGTGTTTCCTTTCAGAAAGGGAGTTAAATCCCAGTCTCTGTGTCTTCCTACAAGCAAGACTTCGTTTCAGGTAAGGGCAGTCACTTTTCAGCTCAAACGAACTGCATCATTCAGGAAGCTCACACGTTTCTCATCTTAACTGACAAGCATCGGATGTTAGAGGACCAGTGCTTTGTATCAGTTTCAGAAGCAGAGTTGGACTTGCTATGGTCCGTATGTGTAAGAAACACCGTTCTTTTGTTCTCAGAACACTCAGGTTTCCTGCTGTATTAGAGACTCTAGAAAGCAAGAGCGTGCTTCTTGCTCTAAAGCAGAGTGTGATCCATGGATGAGTACTGTGTTGTGTGTTTCCTTTCAGAAAGGGAGTTACATCCCAGGCTCTGTGTCTTCTTACATGCAAGACTTCGGTTCAGATAAGGGCAGACACTTTTCAGCTCAAACAAACTACATCGTTCATGAAGCTAACACGTTTCTCATCTTAACTGACATGCACTGGATGTTAGAGGACCAGTGCTTAGTATCCGTTTCAGAAGCAGAGTTGGAATAGATATGGTCCGAATGTGTAAGAAAGACCCTTCTTTGGTTCTCAGCACACTCACGTTTCCTGCTGTCTTAGAGACTCTAGAAAGCAAGAGCGTGCTTCGTGATCTAAAGCAGAGTGTGATCCATGGATGAGAACTGTGTTGTGTGTTTCCTTTCAGAAAGGGAGTTAAATCCCAGTCTCTGTGTCTTCCTACAAGCAAGACTTCGTTTCAGGTAAGGGCAGTCACTTTTCAGCTCAAACGAACTACATCATTCAGGAAGCTCACACGTTTCTCATCTTAACTGACAAGCATCGGATGTTAGAGGACCAGTGCTTTGTATCAGTTTCAGAAGCAGAGTTGGCCTTGCTATGGTCCGTATGTGTAAGAAACACCGTTCTTTTGTTCTCAGCACACTCACGTTTCCTGCTGTATTAGAGAATTTAGAAAGCAAGAGCATGCTTCTTGTTCTACAGCAGACTGTGATCCATGGATGAGAACTGTGTTGTGTGTTTCCCTTCAGAAATGGAGTTAAATCCCAGGCTCTGTGTCTTCCTACACGCAAGACTTCCTTTCAGGTAAGGGCAGTCACTTTTCAGCTGAAAAGAACCACATCGTTCAGGAAGCTCACACGTTACAAATCTTAACTGACAAGCATCGGATGTTACACGACCAGTGCTTTGTATCAGTTTCAGAAGCAGAGTTGGACTAGATATGGTCCGTATGTGTGGGAAACACCGTATTATTGTTCTCAGCACACTCACGTATCCTGCTCTCTTAGAGACTCTAGAAAGTTGGAGCGTGCTTTTTTCTCTAAAGCAGAGTTTGATAAATGGATGAGAACTCTGCTGTGTGTTTCACTTCAGAAATGGAGTTAAATCCCAGGCTCTGAGTCTTCCTACAAGCAAGACTTCGTTTCAGGTAAGGGCAGTTACTTTACAGCTCAAACGAACTACATAGTTCACGATGCTCACACGTTTCTCATCTTAACTGAGAAGCATTGGATGTTAGAGGACCTTTGCTTTGTATCAATTTCAAGCAGAGTTGAACTAGATATGGTCCGTATGTAAGGAAACACGGTTCTTTTCTTCTGAGCACACTCACGTTTCCTGCTGTATTAGAGACTCTAGAAAGAACGAGCGTGCGTCTTGCTCTAAAGCAGAGTGTGATCCATGGATGAGAATTGTGTTGTGTGTTTCCTTTCAGAAAGGGAGTTAAATCCCAGTCTCTGTGTCTTCCTACAAGCAAGACTTCGTTTCAGGTAAGGGCAGTCACTTTTCAGCTCAAACGAACTACATCATTCAGGAAGCTCACACGTTTCTCATCTTAACTGACAAGCATCGGATGTTAGAGGACCAGTGCTTTGTATCAGTTTCAGAAGCAGAGTTGGACTTGCTATGGTCCGTATGTGTAAGAAACACTGTTCTTTTGTTCTCAGAACACTCAGGTTTCCTGCTGTATTAGAGACTCTAGAAAGCAAGAGCGTGCTTCTTGCTCTAAAGCAGAGTGTGATCCATGGATGAGTACTGTGTTGTGTGTTTCCTTTCAGAAAGGGAGTTACATCCCAGGCTCTGTGTCTTCTTACATGCAAGACTTCGGTTCAGGTAAGGGCAGACACTTTTCAGCTCAAACAAACTACATCGTTCACGAAGCTAACACGTTTCTCATCTTAACTGACATGCACTGGATGTTAGAGGACCAGTGCTTAGTATCCGTTTCAGAAGCAGAGTTGGAATAGATATGGTCCGAATGTGTAAGAAAGACCCTTCTTTGGTTCTCAGCACACTCACGTTTCCTGCTGTCTTAGAGACTCTAGAAAGCAAGAGCGTGCTTCGTGATCTAAAGCAGAGTGTGATCCATGGATGAGAACTGTGTTGTGTGTTTCCCTTCAGAAATGGAGTTAAATCCCAGGATCTGTGTCTTCTTACATGCAAGACTTCGGTTCAGGTAAGGGCAGACACTTTTCAGCTCAAACAAACTACATCGTTCACGAAGCTAACACGTTTCTCATCTTAACTGACATGCACTGGATGTTAGAGGACCAGTGCTTAGTATCAGTTTCAGAAGCAGAGTTGGAATAGATATGGTCCGAATGGGTAAGAAAGACCCTTCTTTGGTTCTCAGCACACTCACGTTTCCTGCTGTCTTAGAGACTCTAGAAAGCAAGAGCGTGCTTCGTGATCTAAAGCAGAGTGTGATCCATGGATAAGATCTGTGTTGTGTGTTTCCCTTCAGAAATGGAGTTAAATCCCAGGCTCTGTGTCTTCCTACACGCGAGACTTCCTTTCAGGTAAGGGCAGTCACTTTTCAGCTAAAAAGAACCACATCGTTCAGGAAGCTCACACGTTACAAATAATAACTGACAAGCATCGGATGTTACACGACCAGTGCTTTGTATCAGTTTCAGAAGCAGAGTTGGACTAGATATGGTCCGTATGTGTGGGAAACACCGTATTATTGTTCTCAGCACACTCACGTATCCTGCTCTCTTAGAGACTCTAGAAAGTTGGAGCATGCTTTTTTCTCTAAAGCAGAGTTTGATAAATGGATGAGAACTCTGCTGTGTGTTTCACTTAAGAAATGGAGTTAAATCCCAGGCTCTGAGTCTTCCTACAAGCAAGACTTCGTTTCAGGTAAGGGCAGTTACTTTACAGCTCAAACGAACTACATAGTTCACGATGCTCACACGTTTCTCATCTTAACTGAGAAGCATTGGATGTTAGAGGACCTTTGCTTTGTATCAATTTCAAGCAGAGTTGAACTAGATATGGTCCGTATGTAAGGAAACACGGTTCTTTTCTTCTGAGCACACTCACGTTTCCTGCTGTATTAGAGACTCTAGAAAGAACGAGCGTGCTTCTTGCTCTAAAGCAGAGTGTGATCCATGGATGAGAACTGTGTTGTGTGTTTCCTTTCAGAAAGGGAGTTAAATCCCAGTCTCTGTGTCTTCTTACATGCAAGACTTCAGTTCAGGTAAGGGCAGACACTTTTCAGCTCAAACAAACTACATCGTTCACGAAGCTAACACGTTTCTCATCTTAACTGACATGCACTGGATGTTAGAGGACCAGTGCTTAGTATCAGTTTCAGAAGCAGAGTTGGAATAGATATGGTCCGAATGTGTAAGAAAGACCCTTCTTTGGTTCTCAGCACACTCACGTTTCCTGCTGTCTCAGAGACTTTAGAAAGCAAGAGCGTGCTTCTTGCTCTACAGCAGACTGTGATCCATGGATGAGAACTGTGTTGTGTGTTTCCCTTCAGAAATGGAGTTAAATCCCAGGCTCTATGTCTTCCTACAAGCAAGACTTCGTTTCAGGTCAGGGCAGTCACTTTTCAGCTGAAAAGAACCACATTGTTCAGGAAGCTCACACGTTTCTCATCTTAACTGACATGCACTGGATGTTGGAGGACCAGTGCTTTGCATCAGTTTCAGATGCAGAGTTGGACTAGATATGATCCCTATGTGTAGGAACACCGTTCATTTTTTCTCAGCACACTCAAGTTTCCTGCTGTCATAGATACTCTAGAAAGCTAGAGCATGATTCTTGCTCTAAAGAAGAGTTTGATAAATGGATGAGAACTCTGCTGTGTGTTTCACTTCAGAAATGGAGTTAAATCCCAGGCTCTGAGTCTTCTTACAAGCAAGACTTCGTTTCAGGTAAGGGCAGTCACTTTTCAGCTCAAACGAACTACATCGTTCAGGAAGCTCACATGTTTCTCATCTTAACTGACAAGCATCGGATGTTAGACGACCAGTGCTTAGTATCAGTTTCAGAAGCAGAGTTGGAATAGATATGGTCCGAATGTGTAAGAAAGACCCTTCTTTGGTTCTCAGCACACTCACGTTTCCTGCTGTCTTAGAGACTCTAGAAAGAAAGAGCGTGCTTCTTGCTCTAAAGCAGAGTGTGATCCATGGATGAGAACTGTGTTGTGTGTTTCCTTTCAGAAAGGGAGTTAAATCCCAGGCTCTGTGTCTTCCTACAAGGAAGACTTCGTTTCAGGTAAGGGCAGTCACTTTTCAGCTCAAACGAACTACATCGTTCAGGAAGCTCACACGTTTCTCATCTTAACTGACAAGCATCGGATGTTAGACGACCAGTGCTTTAATCAGTTTCAGAAGCAGAGTTGGACTAGATATGTTCCCTATGTTTAAGAAACACGGTTCTTTTGTTCTCAGCACACTCACGTTTCCTGCTGTATTAGAGACTTTAGAAAGCAAGAGCGTGCTTCTTGCTCTACAGCAGACTGTGATCCATGGATGAGAACTGTGTTGTGTGTTTCCCTTCAGAAATGGAGTTAAATCCCAGGCTCTGTGTCTTCCTACAAGCAAGACTTCGTTTCAGGTCAGGGCAGTCACTTTTCAGCTGAAAAAAAACCACATTGTTCAGGAAGCTCACACGTTACTCATCTTAACTGACAAGCATCGGATGTTAGAGGACCAGTGCTTTGTATCAGTTTCAGAAGCAGAGTTGGAATAGATATGGTCCGAATATGTAAGAAACACCGTTCTTTGGTTCTCAGCACACTCACATTTCCTGCTGTCTTAGAGACTCTAGAAAGCAAGAGCGTGCTTCTTGCTCTAAAGCAGAGTGTGAACCATGGATGAGAACTGTGTTGTGTGTTTCCCTTCAGAAATGGAGTTAAATCCCAGTCTCTGTGTCTTCCTACACGCAAGACTTCGTTTCAGGTAAGGGCAGTCACTTTTTAGCTCAAACGAACCACATCGTTCAGGAAGCTCACACGTTTTTCATCTTAACTGACAAGCATCGGATGTTAGAGGACCAGTGCTTACTATCAGTTTCAGAAGCAGAGTTGGAATAGATATGGTCTGAATGTGTAAGGAAGACCGTTCTTTGGTTCTCAGCACACTCACGTTTCCTGCTGTCTTAGAGACTCTAGAAAGAAAGAGCGTGCTTCGTGATCTAAAGCAGAGTGTGAACCATGGATGAGAACTGTGTTGTGTGTTTCCCTTCAGAAATGGAGTTAAATCCCAGGCTCTGTGTCTTCCTACACGCAAGACTTCGTTTCAGGTAAGGGCAGTCACTTCTCAGCTCAAAAGAACGACATCGTTCAGGAAGCTCACACGTTACTCATGTTAACTGACAAGCATCGGATGTTAGATGACCAGTGCTTTGTTTCAGTTTCAGAAGCAGAGTTGGACTAGATATGGTCCGTATGTGTAAGAACACGGTTCTTTTTTTCTCAGCACACTCACGTTTCCTGCTGTCTTAGACACTCTAGAAACCTAGAGCGTGCTTCTTGCTCTAAAGCAGAGTTTGATAAATGGATGAGAACTCTGCTGTGTGTTTCACTTCAGAAATGGATTTAAATCCCAGGCTCTGAGTGTTCCTACAAGCAAGACTTCTTTTCAGGTAAGGGCAGTTACTTTATAGCTCAAACGGACTACATAGTTCACGATGCTCACACGTTTCTCATCTTAACTGAGAAGCATTGGATGTTAGAGGACCTATGCTTTGTATCAATTTCAAGCAGAGTTGAACTAGATATGGTCCGTATGTATAGGAAACACGGTTCTTTTCTTCTGAGCACACTCACGTTTCCTGCTGTATTAGAGACTCTAGAAAGAAAGAGCGTGCTTCTTGCTCTAAAGCAGAGTGTGATCCATGGATGAGAACTGTGTTGTGTGTTTCCTTTCAGAAAGGGAGTTAAATCCCAGGCTCTGTGTCTTCCTACCAGGAAGACTTCGTCTCAGGTAAGGGCAGTCACTTTTCAGCTCAAACGAACTACATCGTTCAGGAAGCTCACACGTTTCTCATCTTAACTGACAAGCATCAGATGTTAGACGACCAGTGCTTTGTATCAGTTTCAGAAGCAGAGTTGGACTAGATATGTTCCCTTTGTGTAAGAAACACGGTTCTTTTGTTCTCAGCCCACTCACGTTTCCTGCTGTATTAGAGACTTTAGAAAGCAAGAGCATGCTTCTTGCTCTACAGCAGACTGTGATCCATGGATGAGAACTGTGTTGTGTGTTTCCCTTCAGAAATGGAGTTAAATCCCAGGCTCTGTGTCTTCTTACATGCAAGACTTCAGTTCAGGTAAGGGCAGACACTTTTCAGCTCAAACAAACTACATCGTTCACGAAGCTAACACGTTTCTCATCTTAACTGACATGCACTGGATGTTAGAGGACCAGGGCTTAGTATCAGTTTCAGAAGCAGAGTTGGAATAGATATGGTCCGAATGTGTAAGAAAGACCCTTCTTTGGTTCTCAGCACACTCACGTTTCCTGCTGTCTTAGAGACTCTAGAAAGAAAGAGCGTGCTTCTTGCTCTAAAGCAGAGTGTGATCCATGGATGAGAACTGTGTTGTGTGTTTCCTTTCAGAAAGGGAGTTAAATCCCAGGCTCTGTGTCTTCCTACAAGGAAGACTTCCTTTCAGGTAAGGGCAGTCACTTTTCAGCTCAAACGAACTACATTGTTCAGGAAGCTCACACGTTTCTCATCTTAACTGACAAGCATCGGATGTTAGACGACCAGTGCTTTGTATCAGTTTCAGAAGCAGAGTTGTACTAGATATGTTACCTATGTGTAAGAAACACGGTTCTTTTGTTCTCAGCAGACTCACGTTTCCTGCTGTATTAGAGACTTTAGAAAGCAAGAGCGTGCTTCTTGCTCTACAGCAGACTGTGATCCATGGATGAAAACTGTGTTGTGTGTTTCCCTTCAGAAATGGAGTTAAATCCCAGGCTCTATGTCTTCCTACAAGCAAGACTTCGTTTCAGGTCAGGGCAGTCACTTTTCAGCTGAAAAGAACCACATTGTTCAGGAAGCTCACACGTTACTCATCTTAACTGACAAGCATCGGATATTAGAGGACCAGTGCTTTGTATCAGTTTCAGAAGCAGAGTTGGAATAGATATGGTCCGAATGTGTAAGAAACACCGTTCTTTGGTTCTCAGCACACTCACGTTTCCTGCTGTCTTAGAGACTCTAGAAAGCAAGAGCGTGCTTCGTGATCTAAAGCAGAGTGTGAACCATGGATGAGAACTGTGTTGTGTGTTTCCCTTCAGAAATGGAGTTAAATCCCAGGCTCTGTGTCTTCCTACACGCAAGACTTCCTTTCAGGTATGGGCAGTCACTTTTCAGCTCAAAAGAACCACATCGTTCAGGAAGCTCACATGTTACTCATGTTAACTGACAAGCATCGGATGTTAGACGACCAGTGCTTTGTTTCAGTTTCAGAAGCAGAGTTGGACTAGATATGGTCCGTATGTGTAAGAAACACGGTTCTTTTTTTCTCAGCACACTCACTTTTCCTGCTGTCTTAGAGACTCTAGAAAGCTAGAGCGTGCTTCTTGCTCTAAAGCAGAGTTTGATAAATGGATGGGAACTCTGCTGTGTGTTTCACTTCAGAAATGGATTTAAATCCCAGGCTCTGAGTCTTCCTACAAGCAAGACTTCGTTTCAGGTAAGGGCAGTTACTTTACAGCTCAAACGAACTACATAGTTCACGATGCTCACACGTTTCTCATCTTAACTGAGAAGCATTGGATGTTAGAGAACCTTTGCTTTGTATCAATTTCAAGCAGAGTTGAACTAGATATGGTCCGTATGTATAGGAAACACGGTTCTTTTCTTCTGAGCACACTCACGTTTCCTGCTGTATTAGAGACTCTAGAAAGAAAGAGCGTGCTTCTTGCTCTAAAGCAGAGTGTGATCCATGGATGAGAACTGTGTTGTGTGTTTCCTTTCAGAAAGGGAGTTAAATCCCAGGCTCTGTGTCTTCCTACAAGGAAGACTTCGTTTCAGGTAAGGGCAGTCACTTTTCAGCTCAAACGAACTACATTGTTCAGGAAGCTCACACGTTTCTCATCTTAACTGACAAGCATCGTTTGTTAGACGACCAGTGCTTTAATCAGTTTCAGAAGCAGAGTTGGACTAGATATGTTCCCTATGTGTAAGAAACACGGTTCTTTTGTTCTCAGCACACTCATGTTGCCTGCTGTATTAGAGACTTTAGAAAGCAAGAGCGTGCTTCTTGCTCTACAGCAGACTGTGAACCATGGATGAGAACTGTGTTGTGTGTTTCCCTTCAGAAATGGAGTGAAATCCCAGGCTCTGTGTCTTCCTACACGCAAGAATTCGTTTCAGGTAAGGGCAGTCACTTTTCAGCTCAAACGAACTACATCGTTCAGGAAGCTCACACGTTACTCATGTTAACTGACAACCATCGGATGTTAGACGACCAGTGCTTTGTTTCAGTTTCAGAAGCAGAGTTGGACTAGATATGGTCCGTATGTGTAAGAAACACGTTTCTTTTTTTCTCAGCACACTCACGTTTCCTGCTGTCTTATAGACTCTAGAATCCTAGAGCGTGCTTCTTGCTCTAAAGCAGAGTTTGATAAATGGATGAGAACTCTGCTGTGTGTTTCACTTCAGAAATGGATTTAAATCCCAGGCTCTGAGTCTTCCTACAAGCAAGACTTCGTTTCAGGTAAGGGCAGTTACTTTACAGCTCAAACGAACTACATACTTCACGATGCTCACACGTTTCTCATCTTAACTGAGAAGCATTGGATGTTAGAGGACCTATGCTTTGTATCAATTTCATGCAGAGTTGAACTAGATATGGTCCGTATGTATAGGAAACACGGTTCTTTTCTTCTGAGCACACTCACGTTTCCTGCTGTATTAGAGACTCTAGAAAGCAAGAGCTTGCTTCTTGCTCTAAAGCAGATTGTGATCCATGGATGAGAATTGTGTTGTGTGTTTCCCTTCAAAAATGGAGTTAAATCCCAGGCTCTGTGTCTTCTTACATGCAAGACTTCGGTTCAGGTAAGGGCAGACACTTTTCAGCTCAAACAAACTACATCGTTCATGAAGCTCACACGTTTCTCATTTAACTGACATGCACTGGATGTAAGAGGGCCAGTGCTTTGCATCAGTTTCAGATGCAGAGTTGGACTAGATATCATCCCTATGTGTAGGAACACCGTTCTTTTGTTCTCAGCACACTCAAGTTTCCTGCTGTCTTAGAGACTCTAGAAACCTAGAGCGTGCTTCTTGCTCTAAAGCAGAGTTTGATAAATGGATGAGAACTCTGCTGTGTGTTTCACTTCAGAAATGGATTTAAATCCCATGCTCTGAGTCTTCCTACAAGCAAGACTTCGTTTCAGGTAAGGGCAGTTACTCTACAGCTCAAACGAACTACATAGTTCACGATGCTCACACGTTTCTCATCTTAACTGAGAAGCATTGGATGTTAGAGGACCTATGCTTTGTATCAATTTCAAGCAGAGTTGAACTAGATATGGTCCGTATGTATAGGAAACACGGTTCTTTTCTTCTGAGCACACTCACGTTTCCTGCTGTATTAGAGACTCTAGAAAGAAAGAGCGTGCTTCTTGCTCTAAAGCAGAGTGTGGTCCATGGATGAGAACTGTGTTGTGTGTTTCCTTTCAGAAAGGGAGTTAAATCCCAGGCTCTGTGTCATCCTACAAGGAAGACTTCGTTTCAGGTAAGGGCAGTCACTTTTCAGCTCAAACGAACTACATCGTTCAGGAAGCTCACACGTTTCTCATCTTAACTGACAAGCATCGGATGTTAGACGACCAGTGCTTTGTATCAGTTTCAGAAGCAGAGTTGGACTAGATATGTTCCCTATGTGTAAGAAACACGGTTCTTTTGTTCTCAGCACACTCACGTTGCCTGCTGTATTAGAGACTTTAGAAAGCAAGAGCATGCTTCTTGCTCTACAGCAGACTGTGATCCATGGATGAGAACTGTGTTGTGTGTTTCCCTTCAGAAATGGAGTTAAATCCCAGGCTCTGTGTCTTCCTACAAGCAAGACTTCGTTTCAGGTCAGGGCAGTCACTTTTCAGCTGAAAAGAACCACATTGTTCAGGAAGCTCACACGTTACTCATCTTAACTGACAAGCATCGGATGTTAGAGGACCAGTGCTTTGTATCAGTTTCAGAAGCAGAGTTGGAATAGATATGGTCCGAATGTGTAAGTAACACCGTTCTTTAGGGCTCAGCAAACTCACGTTTCCTGCTGTCTTAGAGACTCTAGAAAGCAAGAGCGTGCTTCTTGCTCTAAAGCAGAGTGTGAACCATGGATGAGAACTGTATTGTGTGTTTCCCTTCAGAAATGGAGTTAAATCCCTGGCTCTGTGTCTTCCTACACGCAAGACTTCGTTTCAGGTAAGGGCAGTCACTTTTCAGCACAAACGAACTACATCATTCAGGAAGCTCACACGTTTCTCATCTTAACTGACAAGCATCGGATGTTAGAGGACCAGTGCTTTGTATCAGTTTCAGAAGCAGAGTTGGACTTGATATGGTCCATATGTGTAAGAAACACCGTTCTTTTGTTCTCAGCACACTCACGTTTCCTGCTGTATTAGAGACTCTAGAAAGCAAGAGCTTGCTTCTTGCTCTAAAGCAGATTGTGATCCATGGATGAGAATTGTGTTGTGTGTTTCCCTTCAAAAATGGAGTTAAATCCCAGGCTCTGTGTCTTCTTACATGCAAGACTTCGGTTCAGGTAAGGGCAGACACTTTTCAGCTCAAACAAACTACATTGTTCACGAAGCTCACACGTTTCTCATCTTAACTGACATGCACTGGATGTAAGAGGACCAGTGCTTTGCATCAGTTTCAGATGCAGAGTTGGACTAGATATCATCCCTATGTGTAGGAACACCGTTCTTTTCTTCTCAGCACACTCAAGTTTCCTGCTGTCTTAGAGACTCTAGAAACCTAGAGCGTGCTTCTTGCTCTAAAGCAGAGTTTGATAAATGCATGAGAACTCTGCTGTGTGTTTCACTTCAGAAATGGAGTTAAATCCCAGGCTCTGAGTCTTCCTACAAGCAAGACTTCGTTTCAGGTAAGGGCAGTTACTTTACAGCTCAAACGAACTACATAGTTCACGATGCTCACACGTTTCTCATCTTAACTGAGAAGCATTGGATGTTAGAGGACCTTTCCTTTGTATCAATTTCAAGCAGAGTTGAACTAGATATGGTCCGTATGAAAGGAAACACAGTTCTTTTCTTCTGAGCACACTCACTTTTCCTGCTGTATTAGAGACTCTAGAAAGCAAGAGCGTGCTTCTTGCTCTAAAGCAGAGTGTGATGCATGGAAGAGAACTGTGTTGTGTGTTTCCCTTCAGAAATGGAGTTAAATCCCAAGCTCTGTGTCTTCCTACAAGCAAGACTTCGTTTCAGGTAAGGGCAGTCACTTTTCAGCTCAAATGAACTACATCGTTCAGGAAGCTCACACGTTTCTCATCTTAACTGACAAGCATCGGATGTTAGAGGACCAGTGCATAGTATCAGTTTCAGAAGCATAGTTGGAATAGATATGGTCCGAATGTGAAAGAAAGACCGTTCTTTGGTTCTCAGCACACTCACGTTTCCTGCTGTATTAGAGACTCTACAAAGCAAGAGCGTGCTGCGTGATCTAAAGCAGAGTGTGAACCATGGATGAGAACTGTGTTGTGTGTTTCCCTTCAGAAATGGAGTTAAATCCCAGGCTCTGTGTATTCCTACACGCAAGACTTCGTTTCAGGTAAGGGCAGTCACTTTTCAGCTGAAAAGAACCACATCGTTCAGGAAGCTCACACGTTACTCATGTTAACTGACAACCATCGGATATTAGACGACCAGTGCTTTGTTTCAGTTTCAGAAGCAGAGTTGGACTAGATATGGTCCGTATGTGTAAGAAACACGGTTCTTTTTTTCTCAGCACACTCACGTTTCCTGCTGTCTTAGACACTCTAGAAACCTAGAGCGTGCTTCTTGCTCTAAAGCAGAGTTTGATAAATGGATGAGAACTCTGCTGTGTGTTTCACTTCAGAAATGGATTTAAATCCCAGGCTCTGAGTCTTCCTACAAGCAAGACTTCGTTTCAGGTAAGGGCAGTTACTTTACAGCTCAAACGAACTACATACTTCACGATGCTCACACGTTTCTCATCTTAACTGAGAAGCATTGGATGTTAGAGGACCTATGCTTTGTATCAATTTCAAGCAGAGTTGAACTAGATATGGTCCGTATGTATAGGAAACACGGTTCTTTTCTTCTGAGCACACTCACGTTTCCTGCTGTATTAGAGACTCTAGAAAGAAAGAGCGTGCTTCTTGCTCTAAAGCAGAGTGTGATCCATGGATGAGAACTGTGTTGTGTGTTTCCTTTCAGAAAGGGAGTTAAATGCCAGGCTCTGTGTCTTCCTACAAGGAAGACTTCGTTTCAGGTAAGGGCAGTCACTTTTCAGCTGAAAAGAACCACATTGTTCAGGAAGCTCACACGTTTCTCATCTTAACTGACAAGCATCGGATGTTAGAGGACCAGTGCTTTGTATCAGTTTCAGAAACACAGTTGGACTAGATATGTTCCCTATGTGTAAGAAACACGGTTCTTTTGTTCTCAGCATACTCACGTTTCCTGCTGTATTAGAGACTCTAGAAAGAAAGAGCGTGCTTCTTGCTCTAAAGCAGAGTGTGATCCATGGATGAGAACTGTGTTGTTTGTTTCTTTTCAGAAAGGGAGTTAAATCCCAGGCTCTGTGTCTTCCTACAAGGAAGACTTCGTTTCAGGTAAGGGCAGTCACTTTTCAGCTCAAACGAACTACATCATTCAGGAAGCTCACACGTTTCTCATCTTAACAGACAAGCATCGGATGTTAGAGGACCAGTGCTTTGTATCAGTTTCAGAAGCAGAGTTGGACTTGCTATGGTCTGTATGTGTAAGAAACACCGTTCTTTTGTTCTCAGCACACTCACGTTTCCTGCTGTATTAGAGACTCTAGAAAGCAAGAGCTTGCTTCTTGCTCTAAAGCAGATTGTGATCCATGGATGAGAATTGTGTTGTGTGTTTCCCTTCAAAAATGGAGTTAAATCCCAGGCTCTGTGTATTCTTACATGCAAGACTTCGGTTCAGGTAAGGGCAGACACTTTTCAGCTCAAACAAACTACATCGTTCACGAAGCTCACACGTTTCTCATCTTAACTGACATGCACTGGATGTCAGAGGACCAGTGCTTTGCATCAGTTTCAGATGGAGAGTTGGACTAGAT
This sequence comes from Onychomys leucogaster, assembly GCA_949786385.1. Taxonomy (NCBI): domain Eukaryota; kingdom Metazoa; phylum Chordata; class Mammalia; order Rodentia; family Cricetidae; genus Onychomys; species Onychomys leucogaster. The sequence goes on along the minus strand of CATKUP010000146.1, from coordinate 263,244 downwards.
ATGATCCCTATGTGTAGGAACACCGTTCTTTTGTTCTCAGCACACTCAAGTTTCCTGCTGTCTTAGAGACTCTAGAAACCTAGAGCGTGCTTCTTGCTCTAAAGCAGAGTTTGATAAATGGATGAGAACTCTGCTGTGTGTTTCACTTCAGAAATGGATTTAATTCCCAGGCTCTGAGTCTTCCTACAAGCAAGACTTCGTTTCAGGTAAGGGCAGTTACTTTACAGCTCAAAGGAACTACATAGTTCACGATGCTCACACGTTTCTCATCGTAACTGAGAAGCATTGGATGTTAGAGGACCTTTGCTTTGTATCAATTTCAAGCAGAGTTGAACTAGATATGGTCTGTATGAAAGGAAACACAGTTCTTTTCTTCTGAGCACACTCACGTTTCCAGCTGTATTAGAGACTCCAGAAAGCAAGAGCGTGCTTCTTGCTCTAAAGCAGAGTGTGATCCATGGATGAGAACTGTGTTGTGTGTTTCCTTTCAGAAAGGGAGTTAAATCCCAGGCTCTGTGTCTTCCTACAAGGAAGACTTCGTTTCAGGTAAGGGCAGTCACTTTTCAGCTCAAACGAACTACATCATTCAGGAAGCTCACACGTTTCTCATCTTAACTGACAAGCATCGGATGTTAGAGGACCAGTGCTTTGTATCAGTTTCAGAAGCAGAGTTGGACTTGCTATGGTCTGTATGTGTAAGAAACACCGTTCTTTTGTTCTCAGCACACTCACGTTTCCTGCTGTATTACAGATATTAGAAAGTAAGAGCGTGCTTCTTGCTCTACAGCAGACTGTGATCCATGGATGAGAACTGTGTTGTGTGTTTCCCTTCAGAAATGGAGTTAAATCCCAGGCTCTGTGTCTTCCTACAAGCAAGACTTCGTTTCAGGTAAGGGCAGTCACTTTTCAGCTCAAACGAACTACATCATTCAGGAAGCTCACACGTTTCTCATCTTAACTGACAAGCATCGGATGTTAGAGGACCTATGCTTTGTATCAATTTCAAGCAGAGTTGAACTAGATATGGTCCGTATGTATAGGAAACACGGTTCTTTTCTTCTGAGCACACTCACGTTTCCTGCTCTATTAGAGACTCTAGAAAGAAAGAGCGTGCTTCTTGCTCTAAAGCAGAGTGTGATCCATGGATGAGAACTGTGTTGTGTGTTTCCTTTCAGAAAGGGAGTTAAATCCCAGGCTCTGTGTCTTCCTACCAGGAAGACTTCGTTTCAGGTAAGGGCAGTCACTTTTCAGCTCAAACGAACTACATCGTTCAGGAAGCTCACACGTTTCTAATCTTAACTGACAAGCATTGGATGTTAGAGGACCAGTGCTTTGTATCAGTTTCAGAAGCAGAGTTGGACTTGCTATGGTCTGTATGTGTAAGAAACACCGTTCTTTTGTTCTCAGCACACTCACGTTTCCTGCTGTATTATAGACATTAGAAAGTAAGAGCGTGCTTCTTGCTCTACAGCAGACTGTGATCCATGGATGAGAACTGTGTTGTGTGTTTCCCTTCAGAAATGGAGTTAAATCCCAGGCTCTGTGTCTTCCTACACGCAAGACTTCGTTTCAGGTAAGGGCAGTCACTTTTCAGCTCAAACGAACTACATCCTTCAGGAAGCTCACACGTTACTCATCTTAACTGACAAGCATCGGATGTTAGACATCCAGTGCTTTGTTTCAGTTTCAGAAGCAGAGTTGGACTAGATATGTTCCCTATGTGTAAGAAACACGGTTCTTTTGTTCTCAGCACACTCACGTTTCCTGCTGTATTAGAGACTTTAGAAAGCAAAAGTGTGCTTCTTGCTCTACAGCAGACTGTGATCCATGGATGAGAACTGTGTTGTGTGTTTCCCTTCAGAAATGGAGTTAAATCCCAGGCTCTGTGTCTTCCTACAAGCAAGACTTCGTTTCAGGTCAGGGCAGTCACTTTTCAGCTGAAAAGAACCACATTGTTCAGGAAGCTCACACGTTTCTCATCTTAACTGACAAGCATCGGATGTTAGAGGACCAGTGCTTTGTATCAGTTTCAGAAACACAGTTGGACTAGATATGTTCCCTATGTGTAAGAAACACGGTTTTTTTGTTCTCAGCATACTCACGTTTCCTGCTGTATTAGAGACTCTAGAAAGAAAGAGCGTGCTTCTTGCTCTAAAGCAGAGTGTGATCCATGGATGAGAACTGTGTTGTTTGTTTCTTTTCAGAAAGGGAGTTAAATCCCAGGCTCTGTGTCTTCCTACAAGGAAGACTTCGTTTCAGGTAAGGGCAGTCACTTTTCAGCTCAAACGAACTACATCATTCAGGAAGCTCACACGTTTCTCATCTTAACAGACAAGCATCGGATGTTAGAGGACCAGTGCTTTGTATCAGTTTCAGAAGCAGAGTTGGACTTGCTATGGTCTGTATGTGTAAGAAACACCGTTCTTTTGTTCTCAGCACACTCACGTTTCCTGCTGTATTATAGACATTAGAAAGTAAGAGCGTGCTTCTTGCTCTAAAGCAGACTGTGATCCATGGATGAGAACTGTGTTGTGTGTTTCCCTTCAGAAATGGAGTTAAATCCCAGGCTCTGTGTCTTCCTACACGCAAGACTTCGTTTCAGGTAAGGGCAGTCACTTTTCAGCTCAAACGAACTACATCGTTCAGGAAGCTCACACGTTACTCATCTTAACTGACAAGCATCGGATGTTAGACAACCAGTGCTTTGTTTCAGTTTCAGAAGCAGAGTTGGACTAGATATGGTCCATATGTGTAAGAAACACCGTTCTTTTGTTCTCAGCACACTCACGTTTCCTGCTGTATTAGAGACTCTAGAAAGCAAGAGCTTGCTTCTTGCTCTAAAGCAGATTGTGATCCATGGATGAGAATTGTGTTGTGTGTTTCCCTTCAAAAATGGAGTTAAATCCCAGGCTCTGTGTATTCTTACATGCAAGACTTCGGTTCAGGTAAGGGCAGACACTTTTCAGCTCAAACAAACTACATCGTTCACGAAGCTCACACGTTTCTCATCTTAACTGACATGCACTGGATGTCAGAGGACCAGTGCTTTGCATCAGTTTCAGATGGAGAGTTGGACTAGATATGATCCCTATGTGTAGGAACACCGTTCTTTTGTTCTCAGCACACTCAAGTTTCCTGCTGTCTTAGAGACTCTAGAAACCTAGAGCGTGCTTCTTGCTCTAAAGCAGAGTTTGATAAATGGATGAGAACTCTGCTGTGTGTTTCACTTCAGAAATGGATTTAATTCCCAGGCTCTGAGTCTTCCTACAAGCAAGACTTCGTTTCAGGTAAGGGCAGTTACTTTACAGCTCAAAGGAACTACATAGTTCACGATGCTCACACGTTTCTCATCGTAACTGAGAAGCATTGGATGTTAGAGGACCTTTGCTTTGTATCAATTTCAAGCAGAGTTGAACTAGATATGGTCCGTATGAAAGGAAACACAGTTCTTTTCTTCTGAGCACACTCACGTTTCCAGCTGTATTAGAGACTCCAGAAAGCAAGAGCGTGCTTCTTGCTCTAAAGCAGAGTGTGATGCATGGATGAGAACTGTGTTGTGTGTTTCCTTTCAGAAAGGGAGTTAAATACCAGGCTCTGTGTCTTCCTACAAGGAAGACTTCGTTTCAGGTAAGGGCAGTCACTTTTCAGCTCAAACGAACTACATCATTCAGGAAGCTCACACGTTTCTCATCTTAACTGACAAGCATCGGATGTTAGAGGACCAGTGCTTTGTATCAGTTTCAGAAGCAGAGTTGGACTTGCTATGGTCTGTATGTGTAAGTAACACCGTTCTTTTGTTCTCAGCACACTCACGTTTCCTGCTGTATTACAGATATTAGAAAGTAAGAGCGTGCTTCTTGCTCTACAGCAGACTGTGATCCATGGATGAGAACTGTGTTGTGTGTTTCCCTTCAGAAATGGAGTTAAATCCCAGGCTCTGTGTCTTCCTACAAGCAAGACTTCATTTCAGGTAAGGGCAGTCACTTTTCAGCTCAAACGAACTACATCGTTCAGGAAGCTCACACGTTTCTCATCTTAACTGACAAGCATTGGATGTTAGAGGACCAGTGCTTAGTATCAGTTTCAGAAGCAGAGTTGGAATAGATAAGGTCCGAATTTGTAAGAAAGACCGTTCTTTGGTTCTCAGCACACTCACGTTTCCTGCTGTCTTAGAGACTCTAGAAAGCAAGAGCGTGCTTCGTGATCTAAAGCAGAGTGTGAACCGTGGATGAGAACTGTGTTGTGTGTTTCCCTTCAGAAATGGAGTTAAATCCCAGGCTCTGTGTCTTCCTACACGCAAGACTTCTTTTCAGGTAAGGGCAGTCACTTTTCAGCTGAAAAGAACCACATCGTTCAGGAAGCTCACACGTTACTCATCTTAACTGACAAGCATCGGATGTTAGACAACCAGTGCTTTGTTTCAGTTTCAGAAGCAGAGTTGGACTAGATATGGTCCATATGTGTAAGAAACACCGTTCTTTTGTTCTCAGCACACTCACGTTTCCTGCTGTATTAGAGACTCTAGAAAGCAAGAGCTTGCTTCTTGCTCTAAAGCAGATTGTGATCCATGGATGAGAATTGTGTTGTGTGTTTCCCTTCAAAAATGGAGTTAAATCCCAGGCTCTGTGTCTTCCTACACGCAAGACTTCGTTTCAGGTAAGGGCAGTCACTTTTCAGCTGAAAAGAACCACATCGTTCAGGAAGCTCACACGTTACTCATGTTAACTGACAACCATCGGATGTTAGACGACCAGTGCTTTGTTTCAGTTTCAGAAGCAGAGTTGGACTAGTTATGGTCCGTATGTGTAAGAAACACGGTTCTTTTTTTCTCAGCACACTCACGTTTCCTGCTGTCGTAGACACTCTAGAAACCTAGAGCGTGCTTCTTGCTCTAAAGCAGAGTTTGATAAATGGATGAGAACTCTGCTGTGTGTTTCACTTCAGAAATGGATTTAAATCCCAGGCTCTGAGTCTTCCTACAAGCAAGACTTCGTTTCAGGTAAGGGCAGTTACTTTGCAGCTCAAACGAACTACATAGTTCACGATGCTCACACGTTTCTCATCTTAACTGAGAAGCATTGGATGTTAGAGGACCTATGCTTTGTATCAATTTCAAGCAGAGTTGAACTAGATATGGTCCGTATGTATAGGAAACACAGTTCTTTTCTTCTGAGCACACTCACGTTTCCTGCTGTATTAGAGACTCTAGAAAGAAAGAGCGTGCTTCTTGCTCTAAAGCAGAGTGTGAACCATGGATGAGAACAGTGTTGTGTGTTTCCCTTCAGAAATGGAGTTAAATCCCAGGCTCTGTGTCTTCCTACACGCAAGACTTCGTTTCAGGTAAGGGCAGTCACTTTTCAGCTGAAAAGAACCACATCGTTCAGGAAGCTCACACGTTACTCATCCTAACTGACAAGCATCGGATGTTAGACGACCCGTGCTTTGTTTCAGTTTCAGAAGCAGAGTTGGACTAGATATGGTCCGTATGTGTAAGAAACACCGTTCTTTTGTTCTCAGCACACTCACGTTTCCTGCTGTATTAGAGACTCTAGAAAGCAAGAGCTTGTTTCTTGCTCTAAAGCAGATTGTGATCCATGGATTAGAATTGTGTTGTGTGTTTCCCTTCAAAAATGGAGTTAAATCCCAGGCTCTGTGTCTTCTTACATGCAAGACTTCGGTTCAGGTAATGGCAGACACTTTTCAGCTCAAACAATCTACACCGTTCACGAAGCTCACACGTTTCTCATCTTAACTGACATGCACTGGATTTTAGAGGACCAGTGCTTTGCATCAGTTTCAGATGCAGATTTGGACTAGATATGATCCCTATGTGTAGGAACACCGTACTTTTGTTCTCAGCACACTCAATTTTCCTGCTCTCTTAGAGACTCTAGAAACCTAGAGCGTGCTTCTTTCTCTAAAGCAGAGTTTGATAAATGGATGAGAACTCTGCTGTGTGTTTCACTTCAGAAATGGATTTAAATCCCAGGCTCTGAGTCTTCCTACAAGCAAGACTTCGTTTCAGGTAAGGTCAGTTACTTTACAGCTCAAACGAACTACATAGTTCACGATGCACACACGTTTCTCATCTTAACTGAGAAGCATTGGATGTTAGAGGACCTTTGCTTTGTATCAATTTCAAGCAGAGTTGAACTAGATATGGTCCGTATGTAAGGAAGCACGGTTCTTTTCTTCTGAGCACACTCACGTTTCCTGCTGTATTAGAGACTCTAGAAAGAAAGAGCGTGCTTCTTGCCCTAAAACAGAGTGTGATCCATGGATGAGAACTGTGTTGTGTGTTTCCTTTCAGAAAGGGAGTTAAATCCCAGGCTCTGTGTCTTCCTACAAGGAAGACTTCGTTTCAGGTAAGGGCAGTCACTATTCAGCTCAAACGAACTACATCATTCAGGAAGCTCACACCTTTCTCATCTTAACTGACAAGCATCGGATGTTAGAGGACCAGTGCTTTGTATCAGTTCCAGAAGTAGAGTTGGACTTGATATGGTCCGTATGTGTAAGAAACCCCGTTCTTTTGTTCTCAGCACACTCACGTTTCCTGCTGTATTAGAGACTCTAGAAATCAAGAGCGTGCTTCTTGCTCTAAAACAGAGTGTGAACCATGGATTAGAACTGTGTTGTGTGTTTCCCTTCAGAAATGGAGTTAAATCCCAGGCTCTGTGTCTTCCTACACGCAAGACTTCGTTTCACGTAAGGGCAGTCACTTTTCAGCTGAAAAGAACCACATCGTTCAGGGAGCTCACACGTTACTCATCTAAACTGACAAGCATCGGATGTTAGACAACCAGTGCTTTGTTTCAGTTTCAGAAGCAGAGTTGGACTAGATATGGTCCGTATGTGTAAGAAACACCGTTCTTTTGTTCTCAGCACACTCACGTTTCCTGCTGTATTGGAGACTCTAGAAAGCAAGAGCTTGCTTCTTGCTCTAAAGCGGATTGTGATCCATGGATGAGAATTGTGTTGTGTGTTTCCCTTCAATAATGGAGTTAAATAACAGTCTCTGTGTCTTCTTACATGCAAGACTTCGGTTCAGGTAAGGGCAGACACTTTTCAGCTCAAACAAACTACATCGATCACGAAGCTCACACGTTTCTCATCTTAACTCACATGCACTGGATGTTAGAGGACCAGTGCTTTGCATCAGTTTCAGATGCAGAGTTGGACTAGATATGATCCCTATGTGTAGGAACACCATTCATTTGTTCTCAGCACACTCAAGTTTCCTGCTGTCTTAGAGACTCTAGAAAGCTAGAGCGTGCTTCTTGCTCTAAAGCAGAGTTTGATAAATGGATGAGAAGTCTGCTGTGTGTTTCACTTCAGAAATGGAGTTAAATCCCAGGCTCTGAGTCTTCCTACAAGCAAGACTTCGTTTCAGGTAAGGGCAGTTACTTTACAGCTCAAACGAACTACATAGTTCACGATGCTCACACGTTTCTCATCTTAACTGAGAAGCATTGGATGTTAGAGGACCTATGCTTTGTATCAATTTCAAGCAGAGTTAAACTAGATATGGTCCGTATGTATAGGAAACACGGTTCTTTTCTTCTGAGCACACTCACGTTTCCTGCTGTATTAGAGACTCTAGAAAGCAAGAGCGTGCTTCTTGCTCTAAAGCAGAGTGTGATCCATGGATGAGAACTGTGTTGTGTGTTTCCTTTCAGAAAGGGAGTTAAATCCCAGGCTCTGTGTCTTCCTACAAGGAAGACTTCGTTTCAGGTAAGGGCAGTCACTTTTCAGCTCAAATGAACTACATCATTGAGGAAGCTCACACGTTTCTCATCTTAACTGACAAGCATCAGATGTTAGACGACCAGTGCTTTGTATCAGTTTCAGAAGCTGAGTTGGACTTGCTATGGTCCGTATGTGTAAGAAACACCGTTCTTTTGTTCTCAGCACACTCACGTTTCCTGCTGTATTAGAGACATTAGAAAGTAAGAGCATGCTTCTTGCTCTACAGCAGACTGTGATCCATGGATGAGAACTGTGTTGTGTGTTTCCCTTCAGAAATGGAGTTAAATCCCAGGCTCTGTGTCTTCCTACACGCAAGACTTCGTTTCACGTAAGGGCAGTCTCTTTTCAGCTGAAAAGAACCACATCGTTCAGGGAGCTCACACGTTACTCATCTAAACTGACAAGCATCGGATGTTAGACAACCAGTGCTTTGTTTCAGTTTCAGAAGCAGAGTTGGACTAGATATGGTCCGTATGTGTAAGAAACACCGTTCTTTTGTTCTCAGCACACTCACGTTTCCTGCTGTATTGGAGACTCTAGAAAGCAAGAGCTTGCTTCTTGCTCTAAAGCGGATTGTGATCCATGGATGAGAATTGTGTTGTGTGTTTCCCTTCAATAATGGAGTTAAATAACAGTCTCTGTGTCTTCTTACATGCAAGACTTCGGTTCAGGTAAGGGCGGACACTTTTCAGCTCAAACAAACTACATCGATCACGAAGCTCACACGTTTCTCATCTTAACTCACATGCACTGGATGTTAGAGGACCAGTGCTTTGCATCAGTTTCAGATGCAGAGTTGGACTAGATATGATCCCTATGTGTAGGAACACCATTCATTTGTTCTCAGCACACTCAAGTTTCCTGCTGTCTTAGAGACTCTAGAAAGCTAGAGCGTGCTTCTTGCTCTAAAGCAGAGTTTGATAAATGGATGAGAAGTCTGCTGTGTGTTTCACTTCAGAAATGGAGTTAAATCCCAGGCTCTGAGTCTTCCTACAAGCAAGACTTCGTTTCAGGTAAGGGCAGTTACTTTACAGCTCAAACGAACTACATAGTTCACGATGCTCACACGTTTCTCATCTTAACTGAGAAGCATTGGATGTTAGAGGACCTATGCTTTGTATCAATTTCAAGCAGAGTTGAACTAGATATGGTCCGTATGTATAGGAAACACGGTTCTTTTCTTCTGAGCACACTCACGTTTCCTGCTGTATTAGAGACTCTAGAAAGCAAGAGCGTGCTTCTTGCTCTAAAGCAGAGTGTGATCCATGGATGAGAACTGTGTTGTGTGTTTCCTTTCAGAAAGGGAGTTAAATCCCAGGCTCTGTGTCTTCCTACAAGGAAGACTTCGTTTCAGGTAAGGGCAGTCACTTTTCAGCTCAAATGAACTACATCATTGAGGAAGCTCACACGTTTCTCATCTTAACTGACAAGCATCAGATGTTAGACGACCAGTGCTTTGTATCAGTTTCAGAAGCAGAGTTGGACTTGCTATGGTCCGTATGTGTAAGAAACACCGTTCTTTTGTTCTCAGCACACTCACGTTTCCTGCTGTATTAGAGACATTAGAAAGTAAGAGCATGCTTCTTGCTCTACAGCAGACTGTGATCCATGGATGAGAACTGTGTTGTGTGTTTCCCTTCAGAAATGGAGTTAAATCCCAGGCTCTGTGTCTTCCTACAAGCAAGACTTCGTTTCAGGTAAGGGCAGTCACTTTTCAGATAAAACGAACTACATCATTCAGGAAGCTCACACGTTTCTCATGTTAACTGACAGGCATCGGATGTTAGAGGACCGGTGCTTAGTATCAGTTTCAGAAGCAGAGTTGGAATAGATATGGTCCGAATGTGTAAGAAAGACCGTTCTTTGGTTCTCAGCAAACTCACGTTTCCTGCTGTATTGGAGACTCTAGAAAGCAAGAGCTTGCTTCTTGCTCTAAAGCGGATTGTGATCCATGGATGAGAATTGTGTTGTGTGTTTCCCTTCAATAATGGAGTTAAATAACAGTCTCTGTGTCTTCTTACATGCAAGACTTCGGTTCAGGTAAGGGCAGACACTTTTCAGCTCAAACAAACTACATCGATCACGAAGCTCACACGTTTCTCATCTTAACTCACATGCACTGGATGTTAGAGGACCAGTGCTTTGCATCAGTTTCAGATGCAGAGTTGGACTAGATATGATCCCTATGTGTAGGAACACCATTCATTTGTTCTCAGCACACTCAAGTTTCCTGCTGTCTTAGAGACTCTAGAAAGCTAGAGCGTGCTTCTTGCTCTAAAGCAGAGTTTGATAAATGGATGAGAACTCTGCTGTGTGTTTCACTTCAGAAATGGAGTTAAATCCCAGGCTCTGAGTCTTCCTACAAGCAAGACTTCGTTTCAGGTAAGGGCAGTCACTTTTCAGCTGAAAAGAACCACATTGTTCAGGAAGCTCACACGTTTCTCATCTAAACTGACAAGCATCGGATGTTAGAGGACCAGTGCTTTGTATCAGTTTCAGAAGCAGAGTTGGAATAGATATGGTCCGAATGTGTAAGAAACTCCGTTCTTTGGTTCTCAGCACACTCACGTTTCCTGCTGTCTTAGAGACTCTAGAAAGCAAGAGCGTGCTTCTTGCTCTACAGCAGACTATGATCCATGGATGAGAACTGTGTTGTTTGTTTCACTTCAGAAATGGAGTTAAATTCCTGGCTCTGAGTCTTCCAACAAGCAAGAGTTCGTTTCAGGTAAGGGCAGTCACTTTATAGCTCAAACGAACTACATCGTTCACCAAGATCACACGTTCCTCATCTTAACTGACAAGCATTGGATGTTAGAGGACCGGTGCTTTGTATCAGTTTCAGAAGCAGAGTTGGACTAGATATGATCCCTATGTGTAGGAAACACCGTTAATTTGTTCTCAGCACACTCACATTTCCTGCTGTCTTAGAGGTTTTAGAAAGCTAGAGCATGCTTCTTGCTCTAAAGCAGAGTGTGATCAATGGATGAGAACTCTGTTGTGTGTTTCACTTCAGAAATGGAGTTAAATCCCTGGCTCTGAATCTTCATAAAAGCAAGACATGGTTTCAGGTAAGGGCAGTTACTTTACAGCTCAAAAGAACTACATCGTTCACGATGCTCACACGTTTCTCATCTTAACTGAGAAGCATTGGATGTTAGAGGACCTTTGCTTTGTATCAATTTCAAGCAGAGTTGAACTAGATATGGTCCGTATGTATAGGAAACACATTTTTTTCTTCTGAGCACACTCACGTTTCCTGCTGTATCAGAGAATCTAGAAAGCAAGAGCGTGCTTCTTGCTCTAAAGCAGAGTGTGATCCATGGATGAGAATTGTGTTGTGTGTTTCCCTTCAGAATTGGAGTTAAATCTCAGGCTCTGTGTCTTCCTACACGCAAGACTTCGTTTCAGGTAAGGGCAGTCACTTTTCAGCTCAAAAGAACCACATCGTTCAGGAAGCTCACACGTTACTCATGTTAACTGACAAGCATCGGATGTTAGACGACCAGTGCTTTGTTTTAGTTTCAGAAGCAGAGTTGGACTAGATATTGTCCGTATGTGTAAGAAACACGGTTCTTTTTTTCTCAGCACACTCACGTTTCCTGCTGTCTTAGACACTCTAGAAACCTAGAGCATGCTTCTTGCTCTAAAGCAGAGTTTGATAAATTGATGAGAACTCTGCTGTGTGTTTCACTTCAGAAATGGATTTAAATCCCAGGCTCTGAGTCTTCCTACAAGCAAGACTTCGTTTCAGGTAAGGGCAGTTACTTTACAGCTCAAACGAACTACATACTTCACGATGCTCACACGTTTCTCATCTTAACTGAGAAGCATTGTATGTTAGAGGACCTATGCTTTGTATCAATTTCAAGCAGAGGTCAACTAGATATGGTCCGTATGTATATGAAACACTGTTCTTTTCTTCTGAGCACACTCACATTTCCTGCTGTATTAGAGACTCTAGAAAGAAAGAGCGTGCTTCTTGCCCTAAAACAGAGTGTGATCCATGGATGAGAACTGTGTTGTGTGTTTCCTTTCAGAAAGGGAGTTAAATCCCAGGCTCTGTGTCTTCCTACAAGGAAGACTTCGTTTCAGGTAAGGGCAGTCACTTTTCAGCTCAAACGAACTACATCATTCAGGAAGCTCACACGTTTCTCATCTTAACTGACAAGCATCGGATGTTAGAGGACCAGTGCTTTGTATCAGTTCCAGAAGCAGAGTTGGACTTGATATGGTCCGTATGTGTAAGAAACCCCGTTCTTTTGTTCTCAGCACACTCACGTTTCCTGCTGTATTAGAGACTCTAGAAATCAAGAGCGTGCTTCTTGCTCTAAAACAGAGTGTGAACCATGGATTAGAACTGTGTTGTGTGTTTCCCTTCAGAAATGGAGTTAAATCCCAGGCTCTGTGTCTTCCTACACGCAAGACTTCGTTTCACGTAAGGGCAGTCACTTTTCAGCTGAAAAGAACCACATCGTTCAGGGAGCTCACACGTTACTCATCTAAACTGACAAGCATCGGATGTTAGACAACCAGTGCTTTGTTTCAGTTTCAGAAGCAGAGTTGGACTAGATATGGTCCGTATGTGTAAGAAACACCGTTCTTTTGTTCTCAGCACACTCAGGTTTCCTGCTGTATTAGAGACTCTAGAAAGCAAGAGCTTGCTTCTTGCTCTAAAGCAGATTGTGATCCATGGATGAGAATTGTGTTGTGTGTTTCCCTTCAAAAATGGAGTTAAATCCCAGGCTCTGTGTCTTCTTACATGCAAGACTTCGGTTCAGGTAAGGGCAGACACTGTTCAGCTCAAACAACATACATCGTTCACGAAGCTCACACGTTTCTCATCTTAACTGACATGCACTGGATGTCAGAGGACCAGTCCTTTGCATCAGTTTCAGATGCAGAGTTGGACTAGATATGACCCTATGTGTAGGAACACCGTTCTTTTGTTCTCAGCACACTCAAGTTTCCTGCTGTCTTAGAGACTCTAGAAACCTAGAGCGTGCTTCTTGCTCTAAAGCAGAGTTTGATAAATGGATGAGAACTCTGCTGTGTGTTTCCCTTCAAAAATGGAGTTAAATCCCAGGCTCTGTGTCTTCTTACATGCAAGACTTCGGTTCAGGTAAGGGCAGACACTTTTCAGCTCAAACAAACTACATCGATCACGAAGCTCACACGTTTCTCATCTTAACTCACATGCACTGGATGTTAGAGGACCAGTGCTTGGCATCAGTTTCAGATGCAGAGTTGGACTAGATATGATCCCTATGTGTAGGAACACCGTTCATTTGTTCTCAGCACACTCAAGTTCCCTGCTGTCTTAGAGACTCTAGAAAGCTAGAGCATGCTTCTTGCTCTAAAGAAGAGTTTGATAAATGAATGAGAACTCTGCTATGTGTTTCACTTCAGAAATGGAGTTAAATCCCAGGCTCTGAGTCTTCCTTCAAGCAAGACTTCGTTTCAGGTAAGGGCAGTCACTTTTCAGCTGAAACGAACTACATCGTTAAGGAAGCTCACACGTTTCTCATCTTAACTGACAAGCATCGGATGTTAGAGGACCAGTGCTTAGTATCAGTTTCAGAAGCAGAATTGGAATAGATATGGTCCGAATGTGTCAGAAAGACCGTTCTTTTGTTCTCAGCACACTCACGTTTCCTGCTGTATCAGAGACTCTAGAAAGCAAGAGCTTGATTCTTGCTCTAAAGCGGATTGTGGTCCATGAATGAGAATTGTGTTGTGTGTTTCCCTTCAAAAATGGAGTTAAATCCCAGGCTCTGTGTCTTCTTACATGCAAGACTTCGTTTCAAGTAAGGGCAGACACTTTCAGCTCAAACAATCTACATCGATCACGAAGCTCACACGTTTCTCATCTTAACTGACATGCACTGGATGTTAGACGACCAGTGCTTTGCATCAGTTTCAGATGCAGAGTTGGACTAGATATGATCCCTATGTGTAGGAACACCGTTCTTTTGTTCTCAGCACACTCAAGTTTTCTGCTGTCTTAGGGACTCTAGAAACCTAGAGCGTGCTTCTTGCTCTAAAGCAGAGTTTGATAAATGGATGAGAACTCTGCTGTGCGTTTCACTTCAGAAATGGATTTAAATCCCTGGCTCTGAGTCTTCCTACAAGCAAGACTTCGTTTCAGGTAAGGGCATTTACTTTACAGCTCAAACGAACTACATAGTTCACGATGCTCACACGTTTCTCATCTTAACTGAGAAGCATTGGATGTTAGAGGACCTATGCTTTGTACCAATTTCAAGCAGAGTTGAACTAGATATTGTCCGTATGTATAGGAAACACGGTTCTTTTCTTCTGAGCACACTCACGTTTCCTGCTGTATTAGAGACTCTAGAAAGAAAGAGCGTGCTTCTTGCTCTAAAGCAGAGTGTGATCCATGGATGAGAACTGTGTTGTGTGTTTCCTTTCAGAAAGGGAGTTAAATGCCAGGCTCTGTGTCTTCCTACAAGGAAGACTTCGTTTCAGGTAAGGGCAGTCACTTTTCAGCTCAAACGAACTACATCGTTCAGGAAGCTCACACGTTTCTCATCTTAACTGACAAGCATCAGATGTTAGACGACCAGTGCTTTGTATCAGTTTCAGAAGCAGAGTTGGACTAGATATGTTCCCTATGTGAAAGAAACACGGTTCTTTTGTTCTCAGCACACTCACGTTTCCTGCTGTATTAGAGACTTTAGAAAGCAAGAGCGTGCTTCTTGCTCTACAGCAGACTGTGATCCATGGATGAGAACTGTGTTGTGTGTTTCCCTTCAGAAATGGAGTTAAATCCCACGCTCTGTGTCTTCCTACAAGCAAGACTTCGTTTCAGGTCGGGGCAGTCACTTTTCAGCTGAAAAGAACCACATTGTTCAGGAAGCTCACACGTTTCTCATCTTAACTGACAAGCATCAGATGTTAGAGGACCAGTGCTTTGTATCAGTTTCAGAAGCAGAGTTGGAATAGATATGGTCCGAATGTGTAAGAAACACCGTTCTTTTGTTCTCAGCACACTCACGTTTCCTACTGTATTAGAGACTCTAGAAAGCAAGAGCGTGCTTCTTGCTCTAAAACAGAGTGTGAACCATGGATGAGAACTGTGTTGTGTGTTTCCCTTCAGAAATGGAGTTAAATCCCAGGCTCTGTGTCTTCCTACAAGCAAGACTTCGTTTCAGGTCAGGGCAGTCTCTTTTCAGCTGAAAAGAACCACATTGTTCAGGAAGCTCACACGTTTCTCATCTTAACTGACAAGCATCGGATGTTAGAGGACCAGTGCTTTGTATCAGTTTCAGAAGCAGAGTTGGAATAGATATGGTCCGAATGTGTAAGAAGCACCGTTCTTTGGTTCTCAGCACACTCATGTTTCCTGCTGTCTTAGAGAATCTAGAAAGCAAGAGCGTGCTTCTTGCTCTAAAGCAGAGTGTGAACCATGGATGAGAACTGTGTTGTGTGTTTCCCTTCAGAAATGGAGTTAAATCCCAGGCTCTGTGTCTTCCTACACGCAAGACTTCGTTTCAGGTAAGGGAAGTCACTTTTCGGCTGAAAAGAACCACATCGTTCAGGAAGCTCACACGTTACTCATCTTAACTGACAAGCATCGGATGTTAGACAACCCGTGCTTTGTTTCAGTTTCAGAAGCAGAGTTGGACTAGATATGGTCCGTATGTGTAAGAAACACCGTTCTTTTGTTCTCAGCACACTCACGTTTCCTGCTGTATTAGAGACTCTAGAAAGCAAGAGCTTGCTTCTTGCTCTAAAGCAGATTGTGATCCATGGATTAGAATTGTGTTGTGTGTTTCCCTTCAAAAATGGAGTTAAATCCCAGGCTCTGTGTCTTCTTACATGCAAGACTTCGTTTCAGGTAAGGGCAGACACTTTCAGCTCAAACAAACTACATCGATCACGAATCTCACACGTTTCTCATCTTAACTGACAAGCACTGGATGTTAGACGACCAGTGCTTTGCATCAGTTTCAGATGCAGAGTTGGACTAGATATGATCCCTATGTGTAGGAACACCGTTCTTTTGTTCTCAGCACACTCAAGTTTCCTGCTGTCTTAGGGACTCTAGAAACCTAGAGCGTGCTTCTTGCTCTAAAGCAGAGTTTGATAAATGGATGAGAACTCTGCTGTGCGTTTCACTTCAGAAATGGATTTAAATCCCAGGCTCTGAGTCTTCCTACAAGCAAGACTTCGTTTCAGGTAAGGGCATTTACTTTACAGCTCAAACGAACTACATAGTTCACGATGCTCACACGTTTCTCATCTTAACTGAGAAGCATTGGATGTTAGAGGACCTATGCTTTGTACCAATTTCAAGCAGAGTTGAACTAGATATTGTCCGTATGTATAGGAAACACGGTTCTTTTCTTCTGAGCACACTCACGTTTCCTGCTGTATTAGAGACTCTAGAAAGAAAGAGCGTGCTTCTTGCTCTAAAGCAGAGGGTGATCCATGGATGAGAACTGTGTTGTGTGTTTCCTTTCAGAAAGGGAGTTAAATGCCAGGCTCTGTGTCTTCCTACAAGGAAGACTTCGTTTCAGGTAAGGGCAGTCACTTTTCAGCTCAAACGAACTACATCGTTCAGGAAGCTCACACGTTTCTCATCTTAACTGACAAGCATCAGATGTTAGACGACCAGTGCTTTGTATCAGTTTCAGAAGCAGAGTTGGACTAGATATGTTCCCTATGTGAAAGAAACACGGTTCTTTTGTTCTCAGCACACTCACGTTTCCTGCTGTATTAGAGACTTTAGAAAGCAAGAGCGTGCTTCTTGCTCTACAGCAGACTGTGATCCATGGATGAGAACTGTGTTGTGTGTTTCCCTTCAGAAATGGAGTTAAATCCCACGCTCTGTGTCTTCCTACAAACAAGACTTCGTTTCAGGTCAGGGCAGTCACTTTTCAGCTGAAAAGAACCACATTGTTCAGGAAGCTCACACGTTTCTCATCTTAACTGACAAGCATCGGATGTTAGAGGACCAGTGCTTTGTATCAGTTTCAGAAGCAGAGTTGGAATAGATATGGTCCGAATGTGTAAGAAGCACCGTTCTTTGGTTCTCAGCACACTCATGTTTCCTGCTGTCTTAGAGAATCTAGAAAGCAAGAGCGTGCTTCTTGCTCTAAAGCAGAGTGTGAACCATGGATGAGAACTGTGTTGTGTGTTTCCCTTCAGAAATGGAGTTAAATCCCAGGCTCTGTGTCTTCCTACACGCAAGACTTCGTTTCAGGTAAGGGAAGTCACTTTTCGGCTGAAAAGAACCACATCGTTCAGGAAGCTCACACGTTACTCATCTTAACTGACAAGCATCGGATGTTAGACAACCCGTGCTTTGTTTCAGTTTCAGAAGCAGAGTTGGACTAGATATGGTCCGTATGTGTAAGAAACACCGTTCTTTTGTTCTCAGCACACTCACGTTTCCTGCTGTATTAGAGACTCTAGAAAGCAAGAGCTTGCTTCTTGCTCTAAAGCAGATTGTGATCCATGGATTAGAATTGTGTTGTGTGTTTCCCTTCAAAAATGGAGTTAAATCCCAGGCTCTGTGTCTTCTTACATGCAAGACTTCGTTTCAGGTAAGGGCAGACACTTTCAGCTCAAACAAACTACATCGATCACGAATCTCACACGTTTCTCATCTTAACTGACAAGCACTGGATGTTAGACGACCAGTGCTTTGCATCAGTTTCAGATGCAGAGTTGGACTAGATATGATCCCTATGTGTAGGAACACCGTTCTTTTGTTCTCAGCACACTCAAGTTTCCTGCTGTCTTAGGGACTCTAGAAACCTAGAGCGTGCTTCTTGCTCTAAAGCAGAGTTTGATAAATGGATGAGAACTCTGCTGTGCGTTTCACTTCAGAAATGGATTTAAATCCCAGGCTCTGAGTCTTCCTACAAGCAAGACTTCGTTTCAGGTAAGGGCATTTACTTTACAGCTCAAACGAACTACATAGTTCACGATGCTCACACGTTTCTCATCTTAACTGAGAAGCATTGGATGTTAGAGGACCTATGCTTTGTACCAATTTCAAGCAGAGTTGAACTAGATATTGTCCGTATGTATAGGAAACACGGTTCTTTTCTTCTGAGCACACTCACGTTTCCTGCTGTATTAGAGACTCTAGAAAGAAAGAGCGTGCTTCTTGCTCTAAAGCAGAGGGTGATCCATGGATGAGAACTGTGTTGTGTGTTTCCTTTCAGAAAGGGAGTTAAATGCCAGGCTCTGTGTCTTCCTACAAGGAAGACTTCGTTTCAGGTAAGGGCAGTCACTTTTCAGCTCAAACGAACTACATCGTTCAGGAAGCTCACACGTTTCTCATCTTAACTGACAAGCATCAGATGTTAGACGACCAGTGCTTTGTATCAGTTTCAGAAGCAGAGTTGGACTAGATATGTTCCCTATGTGAAAGAAACACGGTTCTTTTGTTCTCAGCACACTCACGTTTCCTGCTGTATTAGAGACTTTAGAAAGCAAGAGCGTGCTTCTTGCTCTACAGCAGACTGTGATCCATGGATGAGAACTGTGTTGTGTGTTTCCCTTCAGAAATGGAGTTAAATCCCACGCTCTGTGTCTTCCTACAAACAAGACTTCGTTTCAGGTCAGGGCAGTCACTTTTCAGCTGAAAAGAACCACATTGTTCAGGAAGCTCACACGTTTCTCATCTTAACTGACAAGCATCGGATGTTAGAGGACCAGTGCTTTGTATCAGTTTCAGAAGCAGAGTTGGAATAGATATGGTCCGAATGTGTAAGAAGCACCGTTCTTTGGTTCTCAGCACACTCACGTTTCCTGCTGTCTTAGAGAATCTAGAAAGCAAGAGCGTGCTTCTTGCTCTAAAGCAGAGTGTGAACCATGGATGAGAACTGTGTTGTGTGTTTCTCTTCAGAAATGGAGTTAAATGCCAGGCTCTGTGTCTTCCTACACGCAAGACTTCGTTTCAGGTAAGGGCAGTCACTTTTCAGCTCAAAGGCACTACATCATTCAGGAAGCTCACACGTTTCTCATCTTAACTGACAAGCATCGGATGTTAGAGGACCAGTGCTTTGTATCAGTTTCAGAAGCAGAATTGGACTTTATATGGTCCGTATGTGTAAGAAACACCGTT
This sequence comes from Onychomys leucogaster, assembly GCA_949786385.1. Lineage (NCBI taxonomy): Eukaryota > Metazoa > Chordata > Mammalia > Rodentia > Cricetidae > Onychomys > Onychomys leucogaster. Next base: position 244,394 of record CATKUP010000146.1, on the reverse strand, counting down.
CTTTTGTTCTCAGCACACTCACGTTTCCTACTGTATTAGAGACTCTAGAAAGCAAGAGCGTGCTTCTTGCTCTAAAACAGAGTGTGAACCATGGATGAGAACTGTGTTGTGTGTTTCCCTTCAGAAATGGAGTTAAATCCCAGGCTCTGTGTCTTCCTACAAGCAAGATTTCGTTTCAGGTCAGGGCAGTCACTTTTCAGCTGAAAAGAACCACATCGTTCAGGAAGCTCACACGTTACTCATCTTAACTGACAAGCATCGGATGTTAGACAACCCGTGCTTTGTTTCAGTTTCAGAAGCAGAGTTGGACTAGATATGGTCCGTATGTGTAAGAAACACCGTTCTTTTGTTCTCAGCACACTCACGTTTTCTGCTGTATTAGAGACTCTAGAAAGCAAGAGCTTGTTTCTTGCTCTAAAGCAGATTGTGATCCATGGATTAGAATTGTGTTGTGTGTTTCCCTTCAAAAATGGAGTTAAATCCCAGGCTCTGTGTCTTCTTACATGCAAGACTTCGGTTCAGGTAATGGCAGACACTTTTCAGCTCAAACAATCTACACCGTTCACGAAGCTCACACGTTTCTCATCTTAACTGACATGCACTGGATGTTAGACGACCAGTGCTTTGCATCAGTTTCAGATGCAGATTTGGACTAGATATGACCCTATGTGTAGGAACACCGTTCTTTTGTTCTCAGCACACTCAAGTTTCCTGCTGTCTTAGAGACTCTAGAAACCTAGAGCGTGCTTCTTTCTCTAAAGCAGAGTTTGATAAATGGATGAGAACTCTGCTGTGTGTTTCACTTCAGAAATGGATTTAAATCCCAGGCTCTGAGTCTTCCTACAAGCACGACTTCGTTTCAGGTAAGGTCAGTTACTTTACAGCTCAAACGAACTACATAGTTCACGATGCACACACGTTTCTCATCTTAACTGAGAAGCATTGGATGTTAGAGGACCTATGCTTTGTACCAATTTCAAGCAGAGTTGAACTAGATATTGTCCGTATGTATAGGAAACACGGTTCTTTTCTTCTGAGCACACTCACGTTTCCTGCTGTATTAGAGACTCTAGAAAGAAAGAGCGTGCTTCTTGCTCTAAAGCAGAGTGTGATCCATGGATGAGAACTGTGTTGTGTGTTTCCTTTCAGAAAGGGAGTTAAATGCCAGGCTCTGTGTCTTCCTACAAGGAAGACTTCGTTTCAGGTAAGGGCAGTCACTTTTCAGCTCAAACGAACTACATCGTTCAGGAAGCTCACACGTTTCTCATCTTAACTGACAAGCATCAGATGTTAGACGACCAGTGCTTTGTATCAGTTTCAGAAGCAGAGTTGGACTAGATATGTTCCCTATGTGTAAGAAACACGGTTCTTTTGTTCTCAGCACACTCACGTTTCCTGCTGTATTAGAGACTTTAGAAAGCAAGAGCGTGCTTCTTGCTCTACAGCAGACTGAGATCCATGGATGAGAACTGTGTTGTGTGTTTCCCTTCAGAAATGGAGTTAAATCCCAGGCTCTGTGTCTTCCTACAAGCAAGACTTCGTTTCAGGTCAGGGCAGTCTCTTTTCAGCTGAAAAGAACCACATTGTTCAGGAAGCTCACACGTTTCTCATCTTAACTGACAAGCATCGGATGTTAGAGGACCAGTGCTTTGTATCAGTTTCAGAAGCAGAGTTGGAATAGATATGGTCCGAATGTGTAAGAAGCACCGTTCTTTGGTTCTCAGCACACTCACGTTTCCTGCTGTCTTAGAGAATCTAGAAAGCAAGAGCGTGCTTCTTGCTCTAAAGCAGATTGTGATCCATGGATTAGAATTGTGTTGTGTGTTTCCCTTCAAAAATGGAGTTAAATCCCAGGCTCTGTGTCTTCTTACATGCAAGACTTCGGTTCAGGTAATGGCAGACACTTTTCAGCTCAAACAATCTACACCGTTCACGAAGCTCACACGTTTCTCATCTTAACTGACATGCACTGGATTTTAGAGGACCAGTGCTTTGCATCAGTTTCAGATGCAGATTTGGACTAGATATGATCCCTATGTGTAGGAACACCGTTCTTTTGTTCTCAGCACACTCAATTTTCCTGCTGTCTTAGAGACTCTAGAAACCTAGAGCGTGCTTCTTTCTCTAAAGCAGAGTTTGATAAATGGATGAGAACTCTGCTGTGTGTTTCACTTCAGAAATGGATTTAAATCCCAGGCTCTGAGTCTTCCTACATGCAAGACTTCGTTTCAGGTAAGGTCAGTTACTTTACAGCTCAAACGAACTACATAGTTCACGATGCACACACGTTTCTCATCTTAACTGAGAAGCATTGGATGTTAGAGGACCTTTGCTTTGTATCAATTTCAAGCAGAGTTGAACTAGATATGGTCCGTATGTAAGGAAGCACAGTTCTTTTCTTCTGAGCACACTCACGTTTCCTGCTGTATTAGAGACTCTAGAAAGCAAGAGCGTGCTTCTTGCTCTAAAGCAGAGTGTGAACCATGGATGTGAACTGTGTTGTGTGTTTCCCTTCAGAAATAGAGTTATATCCCAGGCTCTATGTCTTCCTACAAGCAAGACTTCGTTTCAGGTAAGGGCAGTCACTTTTCAGCTCAAATGAACTACATCATTCAGGAAGCTCACACGTTTCTCATCTTAACTGACAAGCATCGGATGTTAGACGACCAGTGCTTTGTATCAGTTTCAGAAGCAGAGTTGGACTAGATATGTTCCCTATGTGTAAGAAACACGGTTCTTTTGTTCTCAGCACACTCACGTTTCCTGCTGTATTAGAGACTTTAGAAAGCAAGAGCGTGCTTCTTGCTCTACAGCAGACTGTGATCCATGGATGAGAACTGTGTTGTGTGTTTCCCTTCAGAAATGGAGTTAAATCCCAGGCTCTGTGTCTTCCTACAAGCAAGACTTCGTTTCAGGTCAGGGCAGTCTCTTTTCAGCTGAAAAGAACCACATTGTTCAAGAAGCTCACACGTTTCTCATCTTAACTGACAAGCATCGGATGTTAGAGGACCAGTGCTTTGTATCAGTTTCAGAAGCAGAGTTGGAATAGATATGGTCCGAATGTGTAAGAAGCACCGTTCTTTGGTTCTCAGCACACTCATGTTTCCTGCTGTCTTAGAGAATCTAGAAAGCAAGAGCGTGCTTCTTGCTCTAAAGCAGAGTGTGAACCATGGATGAGAACTGTGTTGTGTGTTTCCCTTCAGAAATGGAGTTAAATCCCAGGCTCTGTGTCTTCCTACACGCAAGACTTCGTTTCAGGTAAGGGCAGTCACTTTTCGGCTGAAAAGAACCACATCGTTCAGGAAGCTCACACGTTACTCATCTTAACTGACAAGCATCGGATGTTAGACAACCCTTGCTTTGTATCAGTTTCAGAAGCAGAGTTGGACTAGATATGGTCCGTATGTGTAAGAAACACCGTTCTTTTGTTCTCAGCACACTCACGTTTCCTGCTGTATTAGAGACTCTAGAAAGCAAGAGCTTGCTTCTTGCTCTAAAGCAGATTGTGATCCATGGATGAGAATTGTGTTGTGTGTTTCCCTTCAAAAATGGAGTTAAATCCCAGGCTCTGTGTCTTCTTACATGCAAGACTTCGTTTCAGGTAAGGGCAGACACTTTCAGCTCAAACAAACTACATCGATCACGAATCTCACACGTTTCTCATCTTAACTGACAAGCACTGGATGTTAGACGACCAGTGCTTTGCATCAGTTTCAGATGCAGAGTTGGACTAGATATGATCCCTATGTGTAGGAACACCGTTCTTTTGTTCTCAGCACACTCAAGTTTCCTGCTGTCTTAGGGACTCTAGAAACCTAGAGCGTGCTTCTTGCTCTAAAGCAGAGTTTGATAAATGGATGAGAACTCTGCTATGCGTTTCACTTCAGAAATGGATTTAAATCCCAGGCTCTGAGTCTTCCTACAAGCAAGACTTCGTTTCAGGTAAGGGCATTTACTTTACAGCTCAAACGAACTACATAGTTCACGATGCTCACACGTTTCTCATCTTAACTGAGAGGCATTGGATGTTAGAGGACCTATGCTTTGTACCAATTTCAAGCAGAGTTGAACTAGATATTGTCCGTATGTATAGGAAACACGGTTCTTTTCTTCTGAGCACACTCACGTTTCCTGCTGTATTAGAGACTCTAGAAAGAAAGAGCGTGCTTCTTGCTCTAAAGCAGAGTGTGATCCATGGATGAGAACTGTGTTGTGTGTTTCCTTTCAGAAAGGGAGTTAAATGCCAGGCTCTGTGTCTTCCTACAAGGAAGACTTCGTTTCAGGTAAGGGCAGTCACTTTTCAGCTCAAACGAACTACATCGTTCAGGAAGCTCACACGTTTCTCATCTTAACTGACAAGCATCAGATGTTAGACGACCAGTGCTTTGTATCAGTTTCAGAAGCAGAGTTGGACTAGATATGTTCCCTATGTGAAAGAAACACGGTTCTTTTGTTCTCAGCACACTCACGTTTCCTGCTGTATTAGAGACTTTAGAAAGCAAGAGCGTGCTTCTTGCTCTACAGCAGACTGTGATCCATGGATGAGAACTGTGTTGTGTGTTTCCCTTCAGAAATGGAGTTAAATCCCACGCTCTGTGTCTTCCTACAAGCAAGACTTCGTTTCAGGTCAGGGCAGTCACTTTTCAGCTGAAAAGAACCACATTGTTCAGGAAGCTCACACGTTTCTCATCTTAACTGACAAGCATCGGATGTTAGAGGACCAGTGCTTTGTATCAGTTTCAGAAGCAGAGTTGGAATAGATATGGTCCGAATGTGTAAGAAGCACCGTTCTTTGGTTCTCAGCACACTCACGTTTCCTGCTGTCTTAGAGAATCTAGAAAGCAAGAGCGTGCTTCTTGCTCTAAAGCAGAGTGTGAACCATGGATGAGAACTGTGTTGTGTGTTTCTCTTCAGAAATGGAGTTAAATGCCAGGCTCTGTGTCTTCCTACACGCAAGACTTCGTTTCAGGTAAGGGCAGTCACTTTTCAGCTCAAACGCACTACATCATTCAGGAAGCTCACACGTTTCTCATCTTAACTGACAAGCATCGGATGTTAGAGGACCAGTGCTTTGTATCAGTTTCAGAAGCAGAGTTGGACTTTATATGGTCCGTATGTGTAAGAAACACCATTCTTTTGTTCTCAGCACACTCACGTTTCCTACTGTATTAGAGACTCTAGAAAGCAAGAGCGTGCTTCTTGCTCTAAAACAGAGTGTGAACCATGGATGAGAACTGTGTTGTGTGTTTCCCTTCAGAAATGGAGTTAAATCCCAGGCTCTGTGTCTTCCTACAAGCAAGATTTCGTTTCAGGTCAGGGCAGTCACTTTTCAGCTGAAAAGAACCACATCGTTCAGGAAGCTCACACGTTACTCATCTTAACTGACAAGCATCGGATGTTAGACAACCCGTGCTTTGTTTCAGTTTCAGAAGCAGAGTTGGACTAGATATGGTCCGTATGTGTAAGAAACACCGTTCTTTTGTTCTCAGCACACTCACGTTTCCTGCTGTATTAGAGACTCTAGAAAGCAAGAGCTTGTTTCTTGCTCTAAAGCAGATTGTGATCCATGGATTAGAATTGTGTTGTGTGTTTCCCTTCAAAAATGGAGTTAAATCCCAGGCTCTGTGTCTTCTTACATGCAAGACTTCGGTTCAGGTAATGGCAGACACTTTTCAGCTCAAACAATCTACACCGTTCACGAAGCTCACACGTTTCTCATCTTAACTGACATGCACTGGATGTTAGACGACCAGTGCTTTGCATCAGTTTCAGATGCAGATTTGGACTAGATATGATCCCTATGTGTAGGAACACCGTACTTTTGTTCTCAGCACACTCAATTTTCCTGCTGTCTTAGAGACTCTAGAAACCTAGAGCGTGCTTCTTTCTCTAAAGCAGAGTTTGATAAATGGATGAGAACTCTGCTGTGTGTTTCACTTCAGAAATGGATTTAAATCCCAGGCTCTGAGTCTTCCTACAAGCAAGACTTCGTTTCAGGTAAGGTCAGTTACTTTACAGCTCAAACGAACTACATAGTTCAAGATGCACACACGTTTCTCATCTTAACTGAGAAGCATTGGATGTTAGAGGACCTTTGCTTTGTATCAATTTCAAGCAGAGTTGAACTAGATATGGTCCGTATGTAAGGAAGCACAGTTCTTTTCTTCTGAGCACACTCACGTTTCCTGCTGTATTAGAGACTCTAGAAAGCAAGAGCGTGCTTCTTGCTCTAAAGCAGAGTGTGAACCATGGATGTGAACTGTGTTGTGTGTTTCCCTTCAGAAATGGAGTTATATCCCAGGCTCTATGTCTTCCTACAAGCAAGACTTCGTTTCAGGTAAGGGCAGTCACTTTTCAGCTCAAATGAACTACATCATTCAGGAAGCTCACACGTTTCTCATCTTAACTGACAAGCATCGGATGTTAGACGACCAGTGCTTTGTATCAGTTTCAGAAGCAGAGTTGGACTAGATATGTTCCCTATGTGTAAGAAACACGGTTCTTTTGTTCTCAGCACACTCACGTTTCCTGCTGTATTAGAGACTTTAGAAAGCAAGAGCGTGCTTCTTGCTCTACAGCAGACTGTGATCCATGGATGAGAACTGTGTTGTGTGTTTCCCTTCAGAAATGGAGTTAAATCCCAGGCTCTGTGTCTTCCTACAAGCAAGACTTCGTTTCAGGTCAGGGCAGTCTCTTTTCAGCTGAAAAGAACCACATTGTTCAGGAAGCTCACACGTTTCTCATCTTAACTGACAAGCATCGGATGTTAGAGGACCAGTGCTTTGTATCAGTTTCAGAAGCAGAGTTGGAATAGATATGGTCCGAATGTGTAAGAAGCACCGTTCTTTTGTTCTCAGCACACTCACGTTTCCTGCTGTCTTAGAGACTCTAGATAGCAAGAGCGTGCTTCTTGCTCTACAGCAGACTATGATCCATGGATGAGAACTGTGTTGTGTGTTTCACTTCAGAAATGGAGTTAAATTCCTGGCTCTGAGTCTTCCAACAAGCAAGAGTTCGTTTCAGGTAAGGGCAGTCACTTTTCAGCTCAAACGAACTACATTGTTCACCAAGATCACACGTTCCTCATCTTAACTGACAAGCATTGGATGTTAGAGGACCGGTGCTTTGTATCAGTTTCAGAAGCAGAGTTGGACTAGATATGATCCGTATGTGTAGGAAACACCGTTAATTTGTTCTCAGCACACTCACATTTCCTGCTGTCTTACAGGTTTTAGAAAGCTAGAGCATGCTTCTTGCTCTAAAGCAGAGTTTGATAAATGGATGAGAACTCTGCTGTGTGTTTCACTTCAGAAATGGAGTTAATTCCAAGGCTCTGAGTCTTCCTACAAGCAGGACTTCGTTTCAGGTAAGGGCAGTTACTTTACAGCTCAAAAGAACTACATAGTTCACGATGCTCACACGTTTCTCATCTTAACTGAGAAGCATTGGATGTTAGAGGACCTTTGCTTTGTATCAATTTCAAGCAGAGTTGAACTAGATATGGTCCGTATGTATAGGAAACACGGTTCTTCTCTTCTGAGCACACTCACGTTTGCTGCTGTATTAAAGACTCTAGAAAGAAAGAGCGTGCTTGTTGCTCTAAAGCAGAGTGAGATCCATGGATGAGAACTGTGTTGTGTGTTTCCTTTCAGAAAGGGAGTTAAATCCCAGGCTCTGTGTCTTCCTACAAGCAAGACTTCGTTTCAGGTAAGGTCAGTCACTTTTCAGATCAAACGAACTACATCGTTCAGGAAGCTCACACGTTTCTCATCTTAACTGACAAGCATCGGATGTTGGAGGACCAGTGCTTAGTATCAGTTTCAGAAGCAGAGTTGGAATAGATATGGTCCGAATGTGTAAGAAAGACCGTTCTTTAGTTCTCAGCACACTCACGTTTCTTGCTGTATTAGAGACTCTAGAAAGCAAGAGCGTGCTTCGTGATCTAAAGCAGAGTGTGAACCATGGATGAGAACTGTGTTGTGTGTTTCCCTTCAGAAATGGAGTTAAATCCCAGGCTCTGTGTCTTCCTACACGCAAGACTTCGTTTCAGGTAAGGGCAGTCTCTTTTCAGCTCAAAAGAACCACATCGTTCAGGAAGCTCACACGTTACTCATCTTAACTGACAAGCATCGGATGTTAGACGACCAGTGCTTTGTATCAGTTTCAGAAGCAGAGTTGGACTAGATATGGTCCGTATGTGTAAGAAACACCGTTCTTTTGTTCTCAGCACACTCACGTTTCCTGCTGTATTAGAGAATCTATAAAGCAAGAGCTTGCTTCTTGCTCTAAAGCAGATTGTGATCCATGGATGAGAATTGTGTAGTGTGTTTCCCTTCAATAATGGAATTAAATAACAGTCTCTGTGTCTTCTTACATGCAAGTCTTCGTTTCAGGTAAGGGCAGACACTTTTCAGCTCAAACAAACTACATCGTTCACGAAGCTCACACATTTCTCATCTTAACTGACATGCACTCGATATTAGAGGACCAGTGCTTTGCATCAGTTTCAGATGCAGAGTTTCACTAGATATGATCCCTATGTGTAGGAACACCGTTCATTTGTTCTCAGCACACTCAAGTTTCCTGCTGTCTTAGAGACTCTAGAAAGCTAGAGCGTGCTTCTTGCTCTAAAGCAGAGTTTGATAAATGGATGAGAACTCTGCTGTGTGTTTCACTTCAGAAATGGAGTTAATTCCAAGGCTCTGAGTCTTCCTACAAGCAGGACTTCGTTTCAGGTAAGGGCAGTTACTTTACAGCTCAAAAGAACTACATAGTACACAATGCTCACACGTTTCTCATCTTAACTGAGAAGCATTGGATGTTAGAGGACCTTTGCTTTGTATCAATTTCAAGCAGAGTTGAACTAGATATGGTCCGTATGTATAGGAAACACGGTTCTTCTCTTCTGAGCACACTCACGTTTGCTGCTGTATTAAAGACTCTAGAAAGAAAGAGCGTGCTTGTTGCTCTAAAGCAGAGTGAGATCCATGGATGATAACTGTGTTGTGTGTTTCCTTTCAGAAAGGGAGTTAAATCCCAGGCTCTGTGTCTTCCTACAAGCAAGACTTCGTTTCAGGTAAGGTCAGTCACTTTTCAGATCAAAGGAACTACATCGTTCAGGAAGCTCACACGTTTCTCATCTTAACTGACAAGCATCGGATGTTGGAGGACCAGTGCTTAGTATCAGTTTCAGAAGCAGAGTTGGAATAGATATGGTCCGAATGTGTAAGAAAGACCGTTCTTAGGTTCTCAGCACACTCACGTTTCCTGCTGTATTAGAGACTCTAGAAAGCAAGAGCGTGCTTCGTGATCTAAAGCAGAGTGTGAACCATGGATGAGAACTGTGTTGTGTGTTTCCCTTCAGAAATGGAGTTAAATCCCAGGCTCTGTGTCTTCCTACACGCAAGACTTCGTTTCAGGTAAGGGCAGTCTCTTTTCAGCTCAAAAGAACCACATCGTTCAGGAAGCTCACACGTTACTCATCTTAACTGACAAGCATCGGATGTTAGACGACCAGTGCTTTGTATCAGTTTCAGAAGCAGAGTTGGACTAGATATGGTCCGTATGTGTAAGAAACACCGTTCTTTTGTTCTCAGCACACTCACGTTTCCTGCTGTATTAGAGAATCTATAAAGCAAGAGCTTGCTTCTTGCTCTAAAGCAGATTGTGATCCATGGATGAGAATTGTGTAGTGTGTTTCCCTTCAATAATGGAATTAAATAACAGTCTCAGTGTCTTCTTACATGCAAGTCTTCGTTTCAGGTAAGGGCAGACACTTTTCAGCTCAAACAAACTACATCGTTCACGAAGCTCACACATTTCTCATCTTAACTGACATGCACTCGATGTTAGAGGACCAGTGCTTTGCATCAGTTTCAGATGCAGAGTTGCACTAGATATGATCCCTATGTGTAGGAACACCGTTCATTTGTTCTCAGCACACTCAAGTTTCCTGCTGTCTTAGAGACTCTAGAAAGCTAGAGCGTGCTTCTTGCTCTAAAGCAGAGTTTGATAAATGGATGAGAACTCTGCTGTGTGTTTCACTTCAGAAATGGAGTTAAATCCCAGGCTCTGAGTCTTCCTACAAGCAAGACTTCATTTCAGGTAAGGGCAGTTACTTTACCGCTCAAACGAACTACATAGATCACGATGCTCACACGTTTCTCATCTTAACTGAGAAGCATTGGATGTTAGAGGACCTTTGCTTTGTATCAACTTCAAGCAGAGTTGAACTAGATATGGTCCGTATGTAAGGAAACACGGTTCTTTTCTTCTGAGCACACTCACGTTTCCTGCTGTATTAGAGACATTAGAAAGTAAAAGCGTGCTTCTTGTTCTACAGCAGACTGTGATCCATGGATGAGAACTGTGTTGTGTGTTTCCCTTCAGAAATGGAGTTAAATCCCCTACTCTGTGTCTTCCTACACGCAAGACTTCGTTTCAGGTAAGGGCAGTGACTTTTCAGCTCAAAAGAACCACATCGTTCAGGAAGCTCACACGTTTCTCATCTTAACTGACAAGCATCGGATGTTAGACGACCAGTGCTTTGTATCAGTTTCAGAAGCATAGTTGGACTAGATGTGTTCCCTATGTGTAAGAAACACCGTTCTTTTGTTCTCAGCACACTCACTTTTCCTGCTGTATTAGAGTCTTTAGAAAGCAAGTGCGTGCTTCTTGCTCTACAGCAGACTGTGATCCATGGATGAGAACTGTGTTGTGTGTTTCCCTTCAGAATTGGAGTTAAATCCTAGGCTCTGTGTCTTCCTACAAGCAAGACTTCGTTTCAGGTCAGGGCAGTCACTTTTCAGCTGAAAGGAACCACATTGTTCAGGAAGCTCACACGTTTCTCATCTTAACTGACAAGCATCGGATGTTAGAGGACCAGAGCTTTGTATCAGTTTAGGATGCAGAGTTGGACTTGCTATGGTATGTATGTGTAAGAAACACCATTCTAATGGTCTCAGCACTCTCACGTTTCCTGCTGTATTAGAGACATTAGAAAGTAAGAGCGTGCTTCTTGCTCTACAGCAGACTGTGATCCATGGATGAGAACTGTGTTGTGTGTTTCCCTTCAGAAATGGAGTTAAATCCCACGCTCTGGGTCTTCCTACAAGCAAGACTTCGTTTCAGGTAAGGGCAGTCACTTTTCAGCTCAAACAAACTACATCGTTCAGGAAGCTCACACGTTTCTCATCTTAACTGACAAGCATCGGATGTTGGAGGACCAGTGCTTAGTATCAGTTTCAGAAGCAGAGTTGGAATAGATATGGTCCGAATGTGTAAGAAAGACCGTTCTTTGTTTCTCAGCACACTCACGTTTCCTGCTGTATTAGAGAGTCTAGAAAGCAAGAGCGTGCTTCGTGATCTAAAGCAGAGTGTGAACTATGGATGAGAACTGTGTTGTGTGTTTCCCTTCAGAAATGGAGTTAAATCCCAGGCTCTGTGTCTTCCTACACGCAAGACTTCGTTTCAGGTAAGGGCAGTCTCTTTTCAGCTCAAAAGAACCACATCGTTCAGGAAGCTCACACGTTACTCATCTTAACTGACAAGCATCGGATGTTAGACGACCAGTGCTTTGTATCAGTTTCAGAAGCAGAGTTGGACTAGATATGGTCCGTATGTGTAAGAAACACCGTTCTTTTGTTCTCAGCACACTCACGTTTCCTGCTGTATTAGAGACTCTAGAAAGCAAGAGCTTGCTTCTTGCTCTAAAGCAGATTGTGATCCATGGATGAGAATTGTGTTGTGTGTTTCCCTTCAGAAATGGAGTTAAATCCCAGGCTCTGTGTCTTTTTACATGCAAGACTTCGGTTCAGGTAAGGGCAGACACTTTTCAGCTCAAACAAACTACATCGTTCATGAAGCTCACACGTTTCTCATCTTAACTCACATGCACTGGATGTTAGAGGACGAGTGCTTTGCATCAGTTTCAGCTGCAGAGTTGGACCAGATATGATCCCTATGTGTAGGAACACCGTTCATTTGTTCTCAGCACACTCAAGTTTCCTGCTGTCTTAGAGACTCTAGAAAGCTAGAGCGTGCTTCTTGCTCTAAAGCAGAGTTTGATAAATGGATGAGAACTCTGTTGTGTGTTTCACTTCAGAATTGGAGTTAATTCCCAGGCTCTGAGTCTTCCTACAAGCAAGACTTCATTTCAGGTAAGGACAGTTACTTTACCGCTCAAACGAACTACATAGTTCACGATGCTCACACGTTTCTCATCTTAACTGAGAAGCATTGGATGTTAGAGGACCTTTGCTTTGTATTATTTTCATGCACAGTTGAACTAGATATGGTCCGTATGTATAGGAAACACGGTTCTTTTCTTCTGAGGACACTCACGTTTCTTGCTGTATTAGAGACTCTAGAAAGAAAGAGCGTGCTTCTTGCTCTAAAGCAGAGTGTGATCCATGAATGAGAACTGTGTTGTGTGTTTCCTTTCAGAAAGGGAGTTAAATCCCAGGCTCTGTGTCTTCCTACAAGGAAGACTTCGTTTCAGGTAAGGGCAGTCACTTTTCAGCTGAAACGAACTACATCGTTCAGGAAGCTCACACGTTTCTCATCTTAACTGACAAGCATTGGATGTTAGACGACCAGTGCTTTGTATCAGTTTCAGAAGCATAGTTGGACTAGATATGTTCCCTATGTGTAAGAAACACCGTTCTTTGGTTCTCAGCACACTCACGTTTCCTGCTGTCTTAGAGACTCTAGAAAGCAAGAGCGTGCTTCTTGCTCTAAAGCAGAGTGTTAAACATGGATGAGAACTGTGTTGTGTGTTTCCCTTCAGAAATGGAGGTAAATCCCAGGCTCTGTGTATTCCTACACGCAAGACTTCGTTTCAGGTAAGGGCAGTCACTTTTCAGCTGAAAAGAACCACATTGTTCAGGAAGCTCACACGTTACTCATCTTAACTGACAAGCATCGGATGTTAGAGGACCAGTGCTTTGTATCAGTTTCAGATGCAGAGTTGGACTTGCTATGGTCCGTATGTGTAAGAAACACCGTTCTAATGGTCTCAGCACACTCACGTTTCCTGCTGTATTAGAGACATTAGAAAGTAAGAGCGTGCTTCTTGCTCTACAGCAGACTGTGATCCATGGATGAGAACTGTGTTGTGTGTTTCCCTTCAGAAATGGAGTTAAATCCCACGCTCTGTGTCTTCCTACAAGCAAGACTTCGTTTCAGGTAAGGGCAGTCACTTTTCAGCTCAAACAAACTACATCGTTCAGGAAGCTCACACGTTTCTCATCTTAACTGACAAGCATCGGATGTTGGAGGACCAGTGCTTAGTATCAGTTTCAGAAGCAGAGTTGGAATAGATATGGTCCGAATGTGTAAGAAAGACCGTTCTTTGGTTCTCAGCACACTCACGTTTCCTGCTGTATTAGAGACTCTAGAAAGCAAGAGCGTGCTTCGTGATCTAAAGCAGAGTGTGAACTATGGATGAGAACTGTGTTGTGTGTTTCCCTTCAGAAATGGAGTTAAATACCAGGCTCTGTGTCTTCCTACACGCAAGACTTCGTTTCAGGTAAGGGCAGTCTCTTTTCAGCTCAAAAGAACCACATCGTTCAGGAAGCTCACACGTTACTCATCTTAACTGACAAGCATCGGATGTTAGACGACCAGTGCTTTGTATCAGTTTCAGAAGCAGAGTTGGACTAGATATGGTCCGTATGTGTAAGAAACACCGTTCTTTTGTTCTCAGCACACTCACGTTTCCTGCTGTATTAGAGACTCTAGAAAGCAAGAGCTTGCTTCTTGCTCTAAAGCAGATTGTGATCCATGGATGAGAATTGTGTTGTGTGTTTCCCTTCAGAAATGGAGTTAAATCCCAGGCTCTGTGTCTTTTTACATGCAAGACTTCGGTTCAGGTAAGGGCAGACACTTTTCAGCTCAAACAAACTACATCGTTCATGAAGCTCACACGTTTCTCATCTTAACTCACATGCACTGGATGTTAGAGGACGAGTGCTTTGCATCAGTTTCAGCTGCAGAGTTGGACCAGATATGATCCCTATGTGTAGGAACACCGTTCATTTGTTCTCAGCACACTCAAGTTTCCTGCTGTCTTAGAGACTCTAGAAAGCTAGAGCGTGCTTCTTGCTCTAAAGCAGAGTTTGATAAATGGATGAGAACTCTGTTGTGTGTTTCACTTCAGAATTGGAGTTAATTCCCAGGCTCTGAGTCTTCCTACAAGCAAGACTTCATTTCAGGTAAGGACAGTTACTTTACCGCTCAAACGAACTACATAGTTCACGATGCTCACACGTTTCTCATCTTAACTGAGAAGCATTGGATGTTAGAGGACCTTTGCTTTGTATTATTTTCATGCACAGTTGAACTAGATATGGTCCGTATGTATAGGAAACACGGTTCTTTTCTTCTGAGGACACTCACGTTTCTTGCTGTATTAGAGACTCTAGAAAGAAAGAGCGTGCTTCTTGCTCTAAAGCAGAGTGTGATCCATGAATGAGAACTGTGTTGTGTGTTTCCTTTCAGAAAGGGAGTTAAATCCCAGGCTCTGTGTCTTCCTACAAGGAAGACTTCGTTTCAGGTAAGGGCAGTCACTTTTCAGCTGAAACGAACTACATCGTTCAGGAAGCTCACACGTTTCTCATCTTAACTGACAAGCATTGGATGTTAGACGACCAGTGCTTTGTATCAGTTTCAGAAGCATAGTTGGACTAGATATGTTCCCTATGTGTAAGAAACACCGTTCTTTGGTTCTCAGCACACTCACGTTTCCTGCTGTCTTAGAGACTCTAGAAAGCAAGAGCGTGCTTCTTGCTCTAAAGCAGAGTGTTAAACATGGATGAGAACTGTGTTGTGTGTTTCCCTTCAGAAATGGAGGTAAATCCCAGGCTCTGTGTATTCCTACACGCAAGACTTCGTTTCAGGTAAGGGCAGTCACTTTTCAGCTGAAAAGAACCACATTGTTCAGGAAGCTCACACGTTACTCATCTTAACTGACAAGCATCGGATGTTAGAGGACCAGTGCTTTGTATCAGTTTCAGATGCAGAGTTGGACTTGCTATGGTCCGTATGTGTAAGAAACACCGTTCTAATGGTCTCAGCACACTCACGTTTCCTGCTGTATTAGAGACATTAGAAAGTAAGAGCGTGCTTCTTGCTCTACAGCAGACTGTGATCCATGGATGAGAACTGTGTTGTGTGTTTCCCTTCAGAAATGGAGTTAAATCCCACGCTCTGTGTCTTCCTACAAGCAAGACTTCGTTTCAGGTAAGGGCAGTCACTTTTCAGCTCAAACAAACTACATCGTTCAGGAAGCTCACACGTTTCTCATCTTAACTGACAAGCATCGGATGTTGGAGGACCAGTGCTTAGTATCAGTTTCAGAAGCAGAGTTGGAATAGATATGGTCCGAATGTGTAAGAAAGACCGTTCTTTGGTTCTCAGCACACTCACGTTTCCTGCTGTATTAGAGACTCTAGAAAGCAAGAGCTTGCTTCGTGATCTAAAGCAGAGTGTGAACTATGGATGAGAACTGTGTTGTGTGTTTCCCTTCAGAAATGGAGTTAAATCCCAGGCTCTGTGTCTTCCTACACGCAAGACTTCGTTTCAGGTATGGGCAGTCTCTTTTCAGCTCAAAAGAACCACATCGTTCAGGAAGCTCACACGTTACTCATCTTAACTGACAAACATCGGATGTTAGACGACCAGTGCTTTGTATCAGTTTCAGAAGCAGAGTTGGACTAGATATGGTCCGTATGTGTAAGAAACACCGTTCTTTTGTTCTCAGCACACTCACGTTTCCTGCTGTATTAGAGACTCTAGAAAGCAAGAGCTTGCTTCTTGCTCTAAAGCAGATTGTGATCCATGGATGAGAATTGTGTTGTGTGTTTCCCTTCAGAAATGGAGTTAAATCCCAGGCTCTGTGTCTTTTTACATGCAAGACTTCGGTTCAGGTAAGGGCAGACACTTTTCAGCTCAAACAAACTACATCGTTCATGAAGCTCACACGTTTCTCATCTTAACTCACATGCACTGGATGTTAGAGGACTAGTGCTTTGCATCAGTTTCAGCTGCAGAGTTGGACCAGATATGATCCCTATGTGTAGGAACACCGTTCATTTGTTCTCAGCACACTCAAGTTTCCTGCTGTCTTAGAGACTCTAGAAAGCTAGGGCGTGCTTCTTGCTCTAAAGCAGAGTTTGATAAATGGATGAGAACTCTGTTGTGTGTTTCACTTCAGAATTGGAGTTAATACCCAGGCTCTGAGTCTTCCTACAAGCAAGACTTCATTTCAGGTAAGGACAGTTACTTTACCGCTCAAACGAACTACATAGTTCACGATGCTCACACGTTTCTCATCTTAACTGAGAAGCATTGGATGTTAGAGGACCTTTGCTTTGTATTATTTTCATGCACAGTTGAACTAGATATGGTCCGTAT
Organism: Onychomys leucogaster; assembly: GCA_949786385.1. Taxonomy (NCBI): domain Eukaryota; kingdom Metazoa; phylum Chordata; class Mammalia; order Rodentia; family Cricetidae; genus Onychomys; species Onychomys leucogaster. The sequence goes on along the minus strand of CATKUP010000146.1, from coordinate 227,981 downwards.
GTATAGGAAACACGGTTCTTTTCTTCTGAGGACACTCACGTTTCTTGCTGTATTAGAGACTCTAGAAAGAAAGAGCGTGCTTCTTGCTCTAAAGCAGAGTGTGATCCATGAATGAGAACTGTGTTGTGTGTTTCCTTTCAGAAAGGGAGTTAAATCCCAGGCTCTGTGTCTTCCTACAAGGAAGACTTCGTTTCAGGTAAGGGCAGTCACTTTTCAGCTGAAACGAACTACATCGTTCAGGAAGCTCACACGTTTCTCATCTTAACTGACAAGCATTGGATGTTAGACGACCAGTGCTTTGTATCAGTTTCAGAAGCATAGTTGGACTAGATATGTTCCCTATGTGTAAGAAACACCGTTCTTTTGTTCTCAGCACACTCACGTTTCCTGCTGTATTAGAGTCTTTAGAAAGCAAGTGCGTGCTTCTTGCTCTACAGCAGACTGTGATCCATGGATGAGAACTGTGTTGTGTGTTTCCCTTCAGAAATGGAGTTAAATCCCAGGCTCTGTGTCTTCCTACAAGCAAGACTTCGTTTCAGGTCAGGGCAGTCACTTTTCAGCTGAAAGGAACCACATTGTTCAGGAAGCTCACACGTTTCTCATCTTAACTGACAAGCATCGGATGTTAGAGGACCAGTGCTGTGTATGAGTTTGAGAAGCAGAGTTGGAATAGATATGGTCCGAATGTGTAAGAAACACCGTTCTTTGGTTCTCAGCACACTCACGTTTCCTGCTGTCTTAGAGACTCTAGAAAGCAAGAGCGTGCTTCTTGCTCTAAAGCAGAGTGTTAAACATGGATGAGAACTGTGTTGTGTGTTTCCCTTCAGAAATGGAGTTAAATCCCAGGCTCTGTGTATTCCTACACGCAAGACTTCGTTTCAGGTAAGGGCAGTCACTTTTCAGCTGAAAAGAACCACATCGTTCAGGAAGCTCACACGTTACTCATCTTAACTGACAAGCATCGAATGTTAGAGGACCAGTGCTTTGTATCAGTTTCAGATGCAGAGTTGGACTTGATATGGTCCGTATGTGTAAGAAACACCGTTCTAATGTTCTCAGCACACTCACGTTTCCTGCTGTATTAGAGACATTAGAAAGTAAGAGCGTGCTTCTTGCTCTACAGCAGACTGTGATCCATGGATGAGAACTGTGTTGTGTGTTTCCCTTCAGAAATGGAGTTAAATCCCAGGCTCTGTGTCTTCCTACAAGCAAGACTTCGTTTCAGGTAAGGGCAGTCCCTTTTCAGCTCAAACAAACTACATCGTTCAGGAAGCTCACACGTTTCTCATCTTAACTGACAAGCATCGGATGTTGGAGGACCAGTGCTTAGTATCAGTTTCAGAAGCAGAGTTGGAATAGATATGGTCCGAATGTGTAAGAAAGACCGTTCTTTGGTTCTTAGCACACTCACGTTTCCTGCTGTATTAGAGACTCTAGAAAGCAAGAGCGTGCTTTGTGATCTAAAGCAGAGTGTGAACCATGGATGAGAACTGTGTTGTGTGTTTCCCTTCAGAAATGGAGTTAAATCCCAGGCTCTGTGTCTTCCTACATGCAAGACTTCATTTCAGGTAAGGGCAGTCTCTTTTCAGCTCAAAAGAACCACATCGTTCAGGAAGCTCACACGTTACTCATCTTAACTGACAAGCATCGGATGTTAGACGACCAGTGCTTTGTATCAGTTTCAGAAGCAGAGTTGGACTAGATATGGTCCGTATGTGTAAGAAACACCGTCCTTTTGTTCTCAGCACACTCACGTTTCCTGCTGTATTAGAGACTCTAGAAAGCAAGAGCTTGCTTCTTGCTCTAAAGCAGATTGTGATCCATGGATGAGAATTGTGTTGTGTGTTTCCCTTCAAAAATGGAGTTAAATCCCAGGCTCTGTGTCTTTTTACATGCAAGACTTCGGTTCAGGTAAGGGCAGACACTTTTCAGCTCAAACAAACTACATCGTTCACGAAGCTCACACGTTTCTCATCTTAACTCACATGCACTGGATGTTAGTGGACGAGTGCTTTGCATCAGTTTCAGCTGCAGAGTTGGACCAGATATGATCCCTATGTGTAGGAACACCGTTCATTTGTTCTCAGCACACTCAAGTTTCCTGCTGTCTTAGAGACTCTAGAAAGCTAGAGCGTGCTTCTTGCTCTAAAGCAGAGTTTGATAAATGGATGAGAACTCTGCTGTGTGTTTCACTTCAGAAATGGAGTTAATTCCCAGGCTCTGAGTCTTCCTACAAGCAAGACTTCATTTCAGGTAAGGGCAGTTACTTTACCGCTCAAACGAACTACATAGTTCACGATGCTCACACGTTTCTCATCTTAACTGAGAAGCATTGGATGTTAGAGGACCTTTGCTTTGTATCAATTTCAAGCAGAGTTGAACTAGATATGGTCTGTATGTAAGGAAACACGGTTCTTTTCTTCTGAGCGCACTCACGTTTCCTGCTGTATTAGAGACATTAGAAAATAAAAGCGTGCTTCTTGTTCTACAGCAGACTGTGATCCATGGATGAGAACTGTGTTGTGTGTTTCCCTTCAGAAAAGAGTTAAATCCCCTACTCTGTGTCTTCCTACACGCAAGACTTCGTTTCAGGTAAGGGCAGTGACTTTTCAGCTCAAAAGAACCACATCGTTCAGGAAGCTCACACGTTTCTCATCTTAACTGAAAAGCATCGGATGTTAGACGACCAGTGCTTTGTATCAGTTTCAGAAGCATAGTTGGACTAGATATGTTCCCTATGTGTAAGAAACACCGTTCTTTTGTTCTCAGCACACTCACGTTTCCTGCTGTATTAGAGTCTTTAGAAAGCAAGTGCGTGCTTCTTGCTCTACAGCAGACTGTGATCCATGGATGAGAACTGTGTTGTGTGTTTCCCTTCAGAAATGGAGTTAAATCCCAGGCTCTGTGTCTTCCTACAAGCAGACTTCGTTTCAGGTCAGGGCAGTCACTTTTCAGCTGAAAGGAACCACATTGTTCAGGAAGCTCACACGTTTCTCATCTTAACTGACAAGCATCGGATGTTAGAGGACCAGTGCTTTGTATGAGTTTCAGAAGCAGAGTCGGAATAGATATGGTCCGAATGTGTAAGAAGCACCGTTCTTTTGTTCTCAGCACACTCACGTTTCCTGCTGTCTTAGAGACTCTAGATAGCAAGAGCGTGCTTCTTGCTCTACAGCAGACTATGATCCATGGATGAGAACTGTGTTGTGTGTTTCACTTCAGAAATGGAGTTAAATTCCTGGCTCTGAGTCTTCCAACAAGCAAGAGTTCGTTTCAGGTAAGGGCAGTCACTTTTCAGCTCAAACGAACTACATTGTTCACCAAGATCACACGTTCCTCATCTTAACTGACAAGCATTGGATGTTAGAGGACCGGTGCTTTGTATCAGTTTCAGAAGCAGAGTTGGACTAGATATGATCCGTATGTGTAGGAAACACCGTTAATTTGTTCTCAGCACACTCACATTTCCTGCTGTCTTACAGGTTTTAGAAAGCTAGAGCATGCTTCTTGCTCTAAAGCAGAGTTTGATAAATGGATGAGAACTCTGCTGTGTGTTTCACTTCAGAAATGGAGTTAATTCCAAGGCTCTGAGTCTTCCTACAAGCAGGACTTCGTTTCAGGTAAGGGCAGTTACTTTACAGCTCAAAAGAACTACATAGTTCACGATGCTCACACGTTTCTCATCTTAACTGAGAAGCATTGGATGTTAGAGGACCTTTGCTTTGTATCAATTTCAAGCAGAGTTGAACTAGATATGGTCCGTATGTATAGGAAACACGGTTCTTCTCTTCTGAGCACACTCACGTTTGCTGCTGTATTAAAGACTCTAGAAAGAAAGAGCGTGCTTGTTGCTCTAAAGCAGAGTGAGATCCATGGATGAGAACTGTGTTGTGTGTTTCCTTTCAGAAAGGGAGTTAAATCCCAGGCTCTGTGTCTTCCTACAAGCAAGACTTCGTTTCAGGTAAGGTCAGTCACTTTTCAGATCAAACGAACTACATCGTTCAGGAAGCTCACACGTTTCTCATCTTAACTGACAAGCATCGGATGTTGGAGGACCAGTGCTTAGTATCAGTTTCAGAAGCAGAGTTGGAATAGATATGGTCCGAATGTGTAAGAAAGACCGTTCTTTAGTTCTCAGCACACTCACGTTTCTTGCTGTATTAGAGACTCTAGAAAGCAAGAGCGTGCTTCGTGATCTAAAGCAGAGTGTGAACCATGGATGAGAACTGTGTTGTGTGTTTCCCTTCAGAAATGGAGTTAAATCCCAGGCTCTGTGTCTTCCTACACGCAAGACTTCGTTTCAGGTAAGGGCAGTCTCTTTTCAGCTCAAAAGAACCACATCGTTCAGGAAGCTCACACGTTACTCATCTTAACTGACAAGCATCGGATGTTAGACGACCAGTGCTTTGTATCAGTTTCAGAAGCAGAGTTGGACTAGATATGGTCCGTATGTGTAAGAAACACCGTTCTTTTGTTCTCAGCACACTCACGTTTCCTGCTGTATTAGAGAATCTATAAAGCAAGAGCTTGCTTCTTGCTCTAAAGCAGATTGTGATCCATGGATGAGAATTGTGTAGTGTGTTTCCCTTCAATAATGGAATTAAATAACAGTCTCTGTGTCTTCTTACATGCAAGTCTTCGTTTCAGGTAAGGGCAGACACTTTTCAGCTCAAACAAACTACATCGTTCACGAAGCTCACACATTTCTCATCTTAACTGACATGCACTCGATATTAGAGGACCAGTGCTTTGCATCAGTTTCAGATGCAGAGTTGCACTAGATATGATCCCTATGTGTAGGAACACCGTTCATTTGTTCTCAGCACACTCAAGTTTCCTGCTGTCTTAGAGACTCTAGAAAGCTAGAGCGTGCTTCTTGCTCTAAAGCAGAGTTTGATAAATGGATGAGAACTCTGCTGTGTGTTTCACTTCAGAAATGGAGTTAATTCCAAGGCTCTGAGTCTTCCTACAAGCAGGACTTCGTTTCAGGTAAGGGCAGTTACTTTACAGCTCAAAAGAACTACATAGTACACAATGCTCACACGTTTCTCATCTTAACTGAGAAGCATTGGATGTTAGAGGACCTTTGCTTTGTATCAATTTCAAGCAGAGTTGAACTAGATATGGTCCGTATGTATAGGAAACACGGTTCTTCTCTTCTGAGCACACTCACGTTTGCTGCTGTATTAAAGACTCTAGAAAGAAAGAGCGTGCTTGTTGCTCTAAAGCAGAGTGAGATCCATGGATGAGAACTGTGTTGTGTGTTTCCTTTCAGAAAGGGAGTTAAATCCCAGGCTCTGTGTCTTCCTACAAGCAAGACTTCGTTTCAGGTAAGGTCAGTCACTTTTCAGATCAAACGAACTACATCGTTCAGGAAGCTCACACGTTTCTCATCTTAACTGACAAGCATCGGATGTTGGAGGACCAGTGCTTAGTATCAGTTTCAGAAGCAGAGTTGGAATAGATATGGTCCGAATGTGTAAGAAAGACCGTTCTTAGGTTCTCAGCACACTCACGTTTCCTGCTGTATTAGAGACTCTAGAAAGCAAGAGCGTGCTTCGTGATCTAAAGCAGAGTGTGAACCATGGATGAGAACTGTGTTGTGTGTTTCCCTTCAGAAATGGAGTTAAATCCCAGGCTCTGTGTCTTCCTACACGCAAGACTTCGTTTCAGGTAAGGGCAGTCTCTTTTCAGCTCAAAAGAACCACATCGTTCAGGAAGCTCACACGTTACTCATCTTAACTGACAAGCATCGGATGTTAGACGACCAGTGCTTTGTATCAGTTTCAGAAGCAGAGTTGGACTAGATATGGTCCGTATGTGTAAGAAACACCGTTCTTTTGTTCTCAGCACACTCACGTTTCCTGCTGTATTAGAGAATCTATAAAGCAAGAGCTTGCTTCTTGCTCTAAAGCAGATTGTGATCCATGGATGAGAATTGTGTAGTGTGTTTCCCTTCAATAATGGAATTAAATAACAGTCTCAGTGTCTTCTTACATGCAAGTCTTCGTTTCAGGTAAGGGCAGACACTTTTCAGCTCAAACAAACTACATCGTTCACGAAGCTCACCCATTTCTCATCTTAACTGACATGCACTCGATGTTAGAGGACCAGTGCTTTGCATCAGTTTCAGATGCAGAGTTGCACTAGATATGATCCCTATGTGTAGGAACACCGTTCATTTGTTCTCAGCACACTCAAGTTTCCTGCTGTCTTAGAGACTCTAGAAAGCTAGAGCGTGCTTCTTGCTCTAAAGCAGAGTTTGATAAATGGATGAGAACTCTGCTGTGTGTTTCACTTCAGAAATGGAGTTAAATCCCAGGCTCTGAGTCTTCCTACAAGCAAGACTTCATTTCAGGTAAGGGCAGTTACTTTACCGCTCAAACGAACTACATAGATCACGATGCTCACACGTTTCTCATCTTAACTGAGAAGCATTGGATGTTAGAGGACATTTGCTTTGTATCAACTTCAAGCAGAGTTGAACTAGATATGGTCCGTATGTAAGGAAACACGGTTCTTTTCTTCTGAGCACACTCACGTTTCCTGCTGTATTAGAGACATTAGAAAGTAAAAGCGTGCTTCTTGTTCTACAGCAGACTGTGATCCATGGATGAGAACTGTGTTGTGTGTTTCCCTTCAGAAATGGAGTTAAATCCCCTACTCTGTGTCTTCCTACACGCAAGACTTCGTTTCAGGTAAGGGCAGTGACTTTTCAGCTCAAAAGAACCACATCGTTCAGGAAGCTCACACGTTTCTCATCTTAACTGACAAGCATCGGATGTTAGACGACCAGTGCTTTGTATCAGTTTCAGAAGCATAGTTGGACTAGATGTGTTCCCTATGTGTAAGAAACACCGTTCTTTTGTTCTCAGCACACTCACTTTTCCTGCTGTATTAGAGTCTTTAGAAAGCAAGTGCGTGCTTCTTGCTCTACAGCAGACTGTGATCCATGGATGAGAACTGTGTTGTGTGTTTCCCTTCAGAATTGGAGTTAAATCCCAGGCTCTGTGTCTTCCTACAAGCAAGACTTCGTTTCAGGTCAGGGCAGTCACTTTTCAGCTGAAAGGAACCACATTGTTCAGGAAGCTCACACGTTTCTCATCTTAACTGACAAGCATCGGATGTTAGAGGACCAGTGCTTTGTATCAGTTTCAGATGCAGAGTTGGACTTGCTATGGTATGTATGTGTAAGAAACACCATTCTAATGGTCTCAGCACACTCACGTTTCCTGCTGTATTAGAGACATTAGAAAGTAAGAGCGTGCTTCTTGCTCTACAGCAGACTGTGATCCATGGATGAGAACTGTGTTGTGTGTTTCCCTTCAGAAATGGAGTTAAATCCCACGCTCTGTGTCTTCCTCCAAGCAAGACTTCGTTTCAGGTAAGGGCAGTCACTTTTCAGCTCAAACAAACTACATCGTTCAGGAAGCTCACACGTTTCTCATCTTAACTGACAAGCATCGGATGTTGGAGGACCAGTGCTTAGTATCAGTTTCAGAAGCAGAGTTGGAATAGATATGGTCCGAATGTGTAAGAAAGACCGTTCTTTGGTTCTCAGCACACTCACGTTTCCTGCTGTATTAGAGACTCTAGAAAGCAAGAGCGTGCTTCGTGATCTAAAGCAGAGTGTGAACTATGGATGAGAACTGTGTTGTGTGTTTCCCTTCAGAAATGGAGTTAAATCCCAGGCTCTGTGTCTTTTTACATGCAAGACTTCGGTTCAGGTAAGGGCAGACACTTTTCAGCTCAAACAAACTACATCGTTCATGAAGCTCACACGTTTCTCATCTTAACTCACATGCACTGGATGTTAGAGGACGAGTGCTTTGCATCAGTTTCAGCTGCAGAGTTGGACCAGATATGATCCCTATGTGTAGGAACACCGTTCATTTGTTCTCAGCACACTCAAGTTTCCTGCTGTCTTAGAGACTCTAGAAAGCTAGAGCGTGCTTCTTGCTCTAAAGCAGAGTTTGATAAATGGATGAGAACTCTGTTGTGTGTTTCACTTCAGAATTGGAGTTAATTCCCAGGCTCTGAGTCTTCCTACAAGCAAGACTTCATTTCAGGTAAGGACAGTTACTTTACCGCTCAAACGAACTACATAGTTCACGATGCTCACACGTTTCTCATCTTAACTGAGAAGCATTGGATGTTAGAGGACCTTTGCTTTGTATTATTTTCATGCACAGTTGAACTAGATATGGTCCGTATGTATAGGAAACACGGTTCTTTTCTTCTGAGGACACTCACGTTTCTTGCTGTATTAGAGACTCTAGAAAGAAAGAGCGTGCTTCTTGCTCTAAAGCAGAGTGTGATCCATGAATGAGAACTGTGTTGTGTGTTTCCTTTCAGAAAGGAAGTTAAATCCCAGGCTCTGTGTCTTCCTACAAGGAAGACTTCGTTTCAGGTAAGGGCAGTCACTTTTCAGCTGAAACGAACTACATCGTTCAGGAAGCTCACACGTTTCTCATCTTAACTGACAAGCATTGGATGTTAGACGACCAGTGCTTTGTATCAGTTTCAGAAGCATAGTTGGACTAGATATGTTCCCTATGTGTAAGAAACACCGTTCTTTTGTTCTCAGCACACTCACGTTTCCTGCTGTATTAGAGTCTTTAGAAAGCAAGTGCGTGCTTCTTGCTCTACAGCAGACTGTGATCCATGGATGAGAACTGTGTTGTGTGTTTCCCTTCAGAAATGGAGTTAAATCCCAGGCTCTGTGTCTTCCTACAAGCAAGACTTCGTTTCAGGTCAGGGCAGTCACTTTTCAGCTGAAAGGAACCACATTGTTCAGGAAGCTCACACGTTTCTCATCTTAACTGACAAGCATCGGATGTTAGAGGACCAGTGCTTTGTATGAGTTTGAGAAGCAGAGTTGGAATAGATATGGTCCGAATGTGTAAGAAACACCGTTCTTTGGTTCTCAGCACACTCACGTTTCCTGCTGTCTTAGAGACTCTAGAAAGCAAGAGCGTGCTTCTTGCTCTGAAGCAGGGTGTTAAACATGGATGAGAACTGTGTTGTGTGTTTCCCTTCAGAAATGGAGGTAAATCCCAGGCTCTGTGTATTCCTACACGCAAGACTTCGTTTCAGGTAAGGGCAGTCACTTTTCAGCTGAAAAGAACCACATCGTTCAGGAAGCTCACACGTTACTCATCTTAACTGACAAGCATCGGATGTTAGAGGACCAGTGCTTTGTATCAGTTTCAGATGCAGAGTTGGACTTGCTATGGTCCGTATGTGTAAGAAACACCGTTCTAATGGTCTCAGCACACTCACGTTTCCTGCTGTATTAGAGACATTAGAAAGTAAGAGCGTGCTTCTTGCTCTACAGCAGACTGTGATCCATGGATGAGAACTGTGTTGTGTGTTTCCCTTCAGAAATGGAGTTAAATCCCACGCTCTGTGTCTTCCTACAAGCAAGACTTCGTTTCAGGTAAGGGCAGTCACTTTTCAGCTCAAAAGAACCACATCGTTCAGGAAGCTCACACGTTACTCATCTTAACTGACAAACATCGGATGTTAGACGACCAGTGCTTTGTATCAGTTTCAGAAGCAGAGTTGGACTAGATATGGTCCGTATGTGTAAGAAACACCGTTCTTTTGTTCTCAGCACACTCACGTTTCCTGCTGTATTAGAGACTCTAGAAAGCAAGAGCTTGCTTCTTGCTCTAAAGCAGATTGTGATCCATGGATGAGAATTGTGTTGTGTGTTTCCCTTCGGAAATGGAGTTAAATCCCAGGATCTGTGTCTTTTTACATGCAAGACTTCGGTTCAGGTAAGGGCAGACACTTTTCAGCTCAAACAAACTACATCGTTCATGAAGCTCACACGTTTCTCATCTTAACTCACATGCACTGGATGTTAGAGGACGAGTGCTTTGCATCAGTTTCAGCTGCAGAGTTGGACCAGATATGATCCCTATGTGTAGGAACACTGTTCATTTGTTCTCAGCACACTCAAGTTTCCTGCTGTCTTAGAGACTCTAGAAAGCTAGAGCGTGCTTCTTGCTCTAAAGCAGAGTTTGATAAATGGATGAGAACTCTGTTGTGTGTTTCACTTCAGAATTGGAGTTAATACCCAGGCTCTGAGTCTTCCTACAAGCAAGACTTCATTTCAGGTAAGGACAGTTACTTTACCGCTCAAACGAACTACATAGTTCACGATGCTCACACGTTTCTCATCTTAACTGAGAAGCATTGGATGTTAGAGGACCTTTGCTTTGTATTATTTTCATGCACAGTTGAACTAGATATGGTCCGTATGTATAGGAAACACGGTTCTTTTCTTCTGAGGACACTCACGTTTCTTGCTGTATTAGAGACTCTAGAAAGAAAGAGCGTGCTTCTTGCTCTAAAGCAGAGTGTGATCCATGAATGAGAACTGTGTTGTGTGTTTCCTTTCAGAAAGGGAGTTAAATCCCAGGCTCTGTGTCTTCCTACAAGGAAGACTTCGTTTCAGGTAAGGGCAGTCACTTTTCAGCTGAAACGAACTACATCGTTCAGGAAGCTCACACGTTTCTCATCTTAACTGACAAGCATTGGATGTTAGATGACCAGTGCTTTGTATCAGTTTCAGAAGCATAGTTGGACTAGATATGTTCCCTATGTGTAAGAAACACCATTCTTTTGTTCTCAGCACACTCACGTTTCCTGCTGTATTAGAGTCTTTAGAAAGCAAGTGCGTGCTTCTTGCTCTACAGCAGACTGTGATCCATGGATGAGAACTGTGTTGTGTGTTTCCCTTCAGAAATGGAGTTAAATCCCAGGCTCTGTGTCTTCCTACAAGCAAGACTTCGTTTCAGGTCAGGGCAGTCACTTTTCAGCTGAAAGGAACCACATTGTTCAGGAAGCTCACACGTTTCTCATCTTAACTGACAAGCATCGGATGTTAGAGGACCAGTGCTTTGTATGAGTTTGAGAAGCAGAGTTGGAATAGATATGGTCCGAATGTGTAAGAAACACCGTTCTTTGGTTCTCAGCACACTCACGTTTCCTGCTGTCTTAGAGACTCTAGAAAGCAAGAGCGTGCTTCTTGCTCTAAAGCAGAGTGTTAAACATGGATGAGAACTGTGTTGTGTGTTTCCCTTCAGAAATGGAGTTAAATCCCAGGCTCTGTGTATTCCTACACGCAAGACTTCGTTTCAGGTAAGGGCAGTCACTTTTCAGCTGAAAAGAACCACATCGTTCAGGAAGCTCACACGTTACTCATCTTAACTGACAAGCATCGAATGTTAGAGGACCAGTGCTTTGTATCAGTTTCAGATGCAGAGTTGGACTTGATATGGTCCGTATGTGTAAGAAACACCGTTCTAATGTTCTCAGCACACTCACGTTTCCTGCTGTATTAGAGACATTAGAAAGTAAGAGCGTGCTTCTTGCTCTACAGCAGACTTTGATCCATGGATGAGAACTGTGTTGTGTGTTTCCCTTCAGAAATGGAGTTAAATCCCATGCTCTGTGTCTTCCTACAAGCAAGACTTCGTTTCAGGTAAGGGCAGTCCCTTTTCAGCTCAAACAAACTACATCGTTCAGGAAGCTCACACGTTTCTCATCTTAACTGACAAGCATCGGATGTTGGAGGACCAGTGCTTAGTATCAGTTTCAGAAGCAGAGTTGGAATAGATATGGTCCGAATGTGTAAGAAAGACCGTTCTTTGGTTCTCAGCACACTCACGTTTCCTGCTGTATTAGAGACTCTAGAAAGCAAGAGCGTGCTTCGTGATCTAAAGCAGAGTGTGAACCATGGATGAGAACTGTGTTGTGTGTTTCCCTTCAGAAATGGAGTTAAATCCCAGGCTCTGTGTCTTCCTACATGCAAGACTTCATTTCAGGTAAGGGCAGTCTCTTTTCAGCTCAAAAGAACCACATCGTTCAGGAAGCTCACACGTTACTCATCTTAACTGACAAGCATCGGATGTTAGACGACCAGTGCTTTGTATCAGTTTCAGAAGCAGAGTTGGACTAGATATGGTCCGTATGTGTAAGAAACACCGTCCTTTTGTTCTCAGCACACTCACGTTTCCTGCTGTATTAGAGACTCTAGAAAGCAAGAGCTTGCTTCTTGCTCTAAAGCAGATTGTGATCCATGGATGAGAATTGTGTTGTGTGTTTCCCTTCAAAAATGGAGTTAAATCCCAGGCTCTGTGTCTTTTTACGTGCAAGACTTCGGTTCAGGTAAGGGCAGACACTTTTCAGCTCAAACAAACTACATCGTTCACGAAGCTCACACGTTTCTCATCTTAACTCACATGCACTGGATGTTAGTGGACGAGTGCTTTGCATCAGTTTCAGCTGCAGAGTTGGACCAGATATGATCCCTATGTGTAGGAACACCGTTCATTTGTTCTCAGCACACTCAAGTTTCCTGCTGTCTTAGAGACTCTAGAAAGCTAGAGCGTGCTTCTTGCTCTAAAGCAGAGTTTGATAAATGGATGAGAACTCTGCTGTGTGTTTCACTTCAGAAATGGAGTTAATTCCCAGGCTCTGAGTCTTCCTACAAGCAAGACTTCATTTCAGGTAAGGGCAGTTACTTTACCGCTCAAACGAACTACATAGTTCACGATGCTCACACGTTTCTCATCTTAACTGAGAAGCATTGGATGTTAGAGGACCTTTGCTTTGTATCAATTTCAAGCAGAGTTGAACTAGATATGGTCCGTATGTAAGGAAACACGGTTCTTTTCTTCTGAGCGCACTCACGTTTCCTGCTGTATTAGAGACATTAGAAAGTAAAAGCGTGCTTCTTGTTCTACAGCAGACTGTGATCCATGGATGAGAACTGTGTTGTGTGTTTCCCTTCAGAAAAGAGTTAAATCCCCTACTCTGTGTCTTCCTACACGCAAGACTTCGTTTCAGGTAAGGGCAGTGACTTTTCAGCTCAAAAGAACCACATCGTTCAGGAAGCTCACACGTTTCTCATCTTAACTGAAAAGCATCGGATGTTAGACGACCAGTGCTTTGTATCAGTTTCAGAAGCATAGTTGGACTAGATATGTTCCCTATGTGTAAGAAACACCGTTCTTTTGTTCTCAGCACACTCACGTTTCCTGCTGTATTAGAGTCTTTAGAAAGCAAGTGCGTGCTTCTTGCTCTACAGCAGACTGTGATCCATGGATGAGAACTGTGTTGTGTGTTTCCCTTCAGAAATGGAGTTAAATCCCAGGCTCTGTGTCTTCCTACAAGCAGACTTCGTTTCAGGTCAGGGCAGTCACTTTTCAGCTGAAAGGAACCACATTGTTCAGGAAGCTCACACGTTTCTCATCTTAACTGACAAGCATCGGATGTTAGAGGACCAGTGCTTTGTATGAGTTTCAGAAGCAGAGTTGGAATAGATATGGTCCAAATGTGTAAGAAACACCGTTCTTTGGTTCTCAGCACACTCACGTTTCCTGCTGTCTTAGAGACTCTAGAAAGCAAGAGCGTGCTTCTTGCTCTAAAGCAGAGTGTTAACCATGGATGAGAACTGTGTTGTGTGTTTCCCTTCAGAAATGGAGTTAAATCACAGGCTCTGTGTATTCCTACACGCAAGACTTCGTTTCAGGTAAGGGCAGTCACTTTTCAGCTGAAAAGTCCCACATCGTTCAGGAAGCTCACACATTACTCATCTTAACTGACAAGCATCGGATGTTAGAGGACCAGTGCTTTGTATCAGTTTCAGATGCAGAGTTGGACTTGCTATGGTCCATATGTGTAAGAAACACAGTTCTAATGGTCTCAGCACACTCACGTTTCCTGCTGTATTAGAGACATTAGAAAGTAAGAGCGTGCTTCTTGCTCTACAGCAGACTGTGATCCATGGATGAGAACTGTGTTGTGTGTTTCCCTTCAGAAATGGAGTTAAATCCCATGCTCTGTGTCTTCCTACAAGCAAGACTTCGTTTCAGGTAAGGGCAGTCACTTTTCAGCTCAAACAAACTACATCGTTCAGGAAGCTCACACGTTTCTCATCTTAACTGACAAGCATCGGATGTTGGAGGACCAGTGCTTACTATCAGTTTCAGAAGCAGAGTTGGAATAGATATGGTCCGAATGTGTAAGAAAGACAGTTCTTTGGTTCTCATCACACTCACGTTTCCTGCTGTATTAGAGACTCTAGAAAGCAAGAGCGTGCTTCGTGATCTAAAGCAGAGTGTGAACCATGGATGAGAACTGTGTTGTGTGTTTCCCTTCAGAAATGGAGTTAAATCCCAGGCTCTGTGTATTCCTACACGCAAGACTTCGTTTCAGGTAAGGGCAGTCACTTTTCAGCTGAAAAGAACCACATCGTTCAGGAAGCTCACACGTTACTCCTCTTAACTGACAAGCATCGGATGTTAGAGGACCAGTGCTTTGTATCAGTTTCAGATGCTGAGTTGGACTTGATATGGTCCGTATGTGTAAGAAACACCGTTCTAATGTTCTCAGCACACACACGTTTCCTGCTGTATTAGAGACATTAGAAAGTAAGAGCGTGCTTCTTGCTCTACAGCAGACTGTGATCCATGGATGAGAACTGTGTTGTGTGTTTCCCTTCAGAAATGGAGTTAAATCCCAGGCTCTGTGTCTTCCTACAAGCAAGACTTCGTTTCAGGTAAGGGCAGTCACTTTTCAGCTCAAACAAACTACATCGTTCAGGAAGCTCACACGTTTCTCATCTTAACTGACAAGCATCGGATGTTAGAGGACCAGTGCTTAGTATCAGTTTCAGAAGCAGAGTTGGAATAGATATGGTCCGAATGTGTAAGTACGACCGTTCTTTGGTTCTCAGCACACTCACGTTTCCTGCTGTATTAGATATTCTAGAAAGCAAGAGCGTGCTTCTTGCTCTAAAGCAGAGTGTGATCCATGGATGAGAACTGTGTTGTGTGTTTACTTTCAGAAAGGGAGTTAAATGCCAGGCTCTGTTTCTTCCTACAAGGAAGACTTCGTTTCAGGTAAGGGCAGTCACTTTTCAGCTGAAACGAACTACATCGTTCAGGAAGCTCACACGTTTCTCATCTTAACTGACAAGCATCGGATGTTAGACGACCAGTGCTTTGTATCAGTTTCAGAAGCAGAGTTGGACTAGATATGTTCCGTATGTGTAAGAAACACCGTTCTTTTGTTCTCAGCACACTCACGTTTCCTGCTGTATTAGAGCCTTTAGAAAGCAAGAGTGTGCTTCTTGCTCTAAAGCAGAGTGTGAACCATGGAGGTGAACTGTGTTGTGTGTTTCCCTTCAGAAATGGAGTTAAATCCCATGCTCAGTGTCTTCCTACATGCAAGACTTCGTTTCAGGTAAGGGCAGTCACTTTTCAGCTCAAAAGAACCACATCGTTCAGGAAGCTCACACGTTTCTCATCTTAACTGACAAGCATCAGATGTTAGACGACCAGTGCTTTGTATGAGTTTGAGAAGCAGAGTTGGAATAGATATGGTCCGAATGTGTAAGAAACACCGTTCTTTGGTTCTCAGCACACTCACGTTTCCTGCTGTCTTAGAGACTCTAGAAAGCAAGAGCGTGCTTCTTGCTCTAAAGCAGTGTGTTAAACATGGATGAGAACTGTGTTGTGTGTTTCCCTTCAGAAATGGAGTTAAATCCCAGGCTCTGTGTATTCCTACACGCAAGACTTCGTTTCAGGTAAGGGCAGTCACTTTTCAGCTGAAAAGAACCACATCGTTCAGGAAGCTCACACGTTACTCATCTTAACTGACAAGCATCGAATGTTAGAGGACCAGTGCTTTGTATCAGTTTCAGATGCAGAGTTGGACTTGATATGGTCCGTATGTGTAAGAAACACCGTTCTAATGTTCTCAGCACACTCACGTTTCCTGCTGTATTAGAGACATTAGAAAGTAAGAGCGTGCTTCTTGCTCTACAGCAGACTGTGATCCATGGATGAGAACTGTGTTGTGTGTTTCCCTTCAGAAATGGAGTTAAATCCCACGCTCTGTGTCTTCCTACAAGCAAGACTTCGTTTCAGGTAAGGGCAGTCCCTTTTCAGCTCAAACAAACTACATCGTTCAGGAAGCTCACACGTTTCTCATCTTAACTGACAAGCATCGGATGTTGGAGGACCAGTGCTTAGTATCAGTTTCAGAAGCAGAGTTGGAATAGATATGGTCCGAATGTGTAAGAAAGACCGTTCTTTGGTTCTCAGCACACTCACGTTTCCTGCTGTATTAGAGACTCTAGAAAGCAAGAGCGTGCTTCGTGATCTAAAGCAGAGTGTGAACCATGGATGAGAACTGTGTTGTGTGTTTCCCTTCAGAAATGGAGTTAAATCCCAGGCTCTGTGTCTTTTTACATGCAAGACTTCGGTTCAGGTAAGGGCAGACACTTTTCAGCTCAAACAAACTACATCGTTCACGAAGCTCACACGTTTCTCATCTTAACTCACATGCACTGGATGTTAGTGGACGAGTGCTTTGCATCAGTTTCAGCTGCAGAGTTGGACCAGATATGATCCCTATGTGTAGGAACACCGTTCATTTGTTCTCAGCACACTCAAGTTTCCTGCTGTCTTAGAGACTCTAGAAAGTTAGAGCGTGCTTCTTGCTCTAAAGCAGAGTTTGATAAATGGATGAGAACTCTGCTGTGTGTTTCACTTCAGAAATGGAGTTAATTCCCAGGCTCTGAGTCTTCCTACAAGCAAGACTTCATTTCAGGTAAGGGCAGTTACTTTACCGCTCAAACGAACTACATAGTTCACGATGCTCACACGTTTCTCATCTTAACTGAGAAGCATTGGATGTTAGAGGACCTTTGCTTTGTATCAATTTCAAGCAGAGTTGAACTAGATATGGTCTGTATGTAAGGAAACACGGTTCTTTTCTTCTGAGCGCACTCACGTTTCCTGCTGTATTAGAGACATTAGAAAATAAAAGCGTGCTTCTTGTTCTACAGCAGACTGTGATCCATGGATGAGAACTGTGTTGTGTGTTTCCCTTCAGAAAAGAGTTAAATCCCCTACTCTGTGTCTTCCTACACGCAAGACTTCGTTTCAGGTAAGGGCAGTGACTTTTCAGCTCAAAAGAACCACATCGTTCAGGAAGCTCACACGTTTCTCATCTTAACTGAAAAGCATCGGATGTTAGACGACCAGTGCTTTGTATCAGTTTCAGAAGCATAGTTGGACTAGATATGTTCCCTATGTGTAAGAAACACCGTTCTTTTGTTCTCAGCACACTCACGTTTCCTGCTGTATTAGAGTCTTTAGAAAGCAAGTGCGTGCTTCTTGCTCTACAGCAGACTGTGATCCATGGATGAGAACTGTGTTGTGTGTTTCCCTTCAGAAATGGAGTTAAATCCCAGGCTCTGTGTCTTCCTACAAGCAGACTTCGTTTCAGGTCAGGGCAGTCACTTTTCAGCTGAAAGGAACCACATTGTTCAGGAAGCTCACACGTTTCTCATCTTAACTGACAAGCATCGGATGTTAGAGGACCAGTGCTTTGTATGAGTTTCAGAAGCAGAGTCGGAATAGATATGGTCCGAATGTGTAAGAAGCACCGTTCTTTTGTTCTCAGCACACTCACGTTTCCTGCTGTCTTAGAGACTCTAGATAGCAAGAGCGTGCTTCTTGCTCTACAGCAGACTATGATCCATGGATGAGAACTGTGTTGTGTGTTTCACTTCAGAAATGGAGTTAAATTCCTGGCTCTGAGTCTTCCAACAAGCAAGAGTTCGTTTCAGGTAAGGGCAGTCACTTTTCAGCTCAAACGAACTACATTGTTCACCAAGATCACACGTTCCTCATCTTAACTGACAAGCATTGGATGTTAGAGGACCGGTGCTTTGTATCAGTTTCAGAAGCAGAGTTGGACTAGATATGATCCGTATGTGTAGGAAACACCGTTAATTTGTTCTCAGCACACTCACATTTCCTGCTGTCTTACAGGTTTTAGAAAGCTAGAGCATGCTTCTTGCTCTAAAGCAGAGTTTGATAAATGGATGAGAACTCTGCTGTGTGTTTCACTTCAGAAATGGAGTTAATTCCAAGGCTCTGAGTCTTCCTACAAGCAGGACTTCGTTTCAGGTAAGGGCAGTTACTTTACAGCTCAAAAGAACTACATAGTTCACGATGCTCACACGTTTCTCATCTTAACTGAGAAGCATTGGATGTTAGAGGACCTTTGCTTTGTATCAATTTCAAGCAGAGTTGAACTAGATATGGTCCGTATGTATAGGAAACACGGTTCTTCTCTTCTGAGCACACTCACGTTTGCTGCTGTATTAAAGACTCTAGAAAGAAAGAGCGTGCTTGTTGCTCTAAAGCAGAGTGAGATCCATGGATGAGAACTGTGTTGTGTGTTTCCTTTCAGAAAGGGAGTTAAATCCCAGGCTCTGTGTCTTCCTACAAGCAAGACTTCGTTTCAGGTAAGGTCAGTCACTTTTCAGATCAAACGAACTACATCGTTCAGGAAGCTCACACGTTTCTCATCTTAACTGACAAGCATCGGATGTTGGAGGACCAGTGCTTAGTATCAGTTTCAGAAGCAGAGTTGGAATAGATATGGTCCGAATGTGTAAGAAAGACCGTTCTTTAGTTCTCAGCACACTCACGTTTCTTGCTGTATTAGAGACTCTAGAAAGCAAGAGCGTGCTTCGTGATCTAAAGCAGAGTGTGAACCATGGATGAGAACTGTGTTGTGTGTTTCCCTTCAGAAATGGAGTTAAATCCCAGGCTCTGTGTCTTCCTACACGCAAGACTTCGTTTCAGGTAAGGGCAGTCTCTTTTCAGCTCAAAAGAACCACATCGTTCAGGAAGCTCACACGTTACTCATCTTAACTGACAAGCATCGGATGTTAGACGACCAGTGCTTTGTATCAGTTTCAGAAGCAGAGTTGGACTAGATATGGTCCGTATGTGTAAGAAACACCGTTCTTTTGTTCTCAGCACACTCACGTTTCCTGCTGTATTAGAGAATCTATAAAGCAAGAGCTTGCTTCTTGCTCTAAAGCAGATTGTGATCCATGGATGAGAATTGTGTAGTGTGTTTCCCTTCAATAATGGAATTAAATAACAGTCTCTGTGTCTTCTTACATGCAAGTCTTCGTTTCAGGTAAGGGCAGACACTTTTCAGCTCAAACAAACTACATCGTTCACGAAGCTCACACATTTCTCATCTTAACTGACATGCACTCGATATTAGAGGACCAGTGCTTTGCATCAGTTTCAGATGCAGAGTTGCACTAGATATGATCCCTATGTGTAGGAACACCGTTCATTTGTTCTCAGCACACTCAAGTTTCCTGCTGTCTTAGAGACTCTAGAAAGCTAGAGCGTGCTTCTTGCTCTAAAGCAGAGTTTGATAAATGGATGAGAACTCTGCTGTGTGTTTCACTTCAGAAATGGAGTTAATTCCAAGGCTCTGAGTCTTCCTACAAGCAGGACTTCGTTTCAGGTAAGGGCAGTTACTTTACAGCTCAAAAGAACTACATAGTACACAATGCTCACACGTTTCTCATCTTAACTGAGAAGCATTGGATGTTAGAGGACCTTTGCTTTGTATCAATTTCAAGCAGAGTTGAACTAGATATGGTCCGTATGTATAGGAAACACGGTTCTTCTCTTCTGAGCACACTCACGTTTGCTGCTGTATTAAAGACTCTAGAAAGAAAGAGCGTGCTTGTTGCTCTAAAGCAGAGTGAGATCCATGGATGAGAACTGTGTTGTGTGTTTCCTTTCAGAAAGGGAGTTAAATCCCAGGCTCTGTGTCTTCCTACAAGCAAGACTTCGTTTCAGGTAAGGTCAGTCACTTTTCAGATCAAACGAACTACATCGTTCAGGAAGCTCACACGTTTCTCATCTTAACTGACAAGCATCGGATGTTGGAGGACCAGTGCTTAGTATCAGTTTCAGAAGCAGAGTTGGAATAGATATGGTCCGAATGTGTAAGAAAGACCGTTCTTAGGTTCTCAGCACACTCACGTTTCCTGCTGTATTAGAGACTCTAGAAAGCAAGAGCGTGCTTCGTGATCTAAAGCAGAGTGTGAACCATGGATGAGAACTGTGTTGTGTGTTTCCCTTCAGAAATGGAGTTAAATCCCAGGCTCTGTGTCTTCCTACACGCAAGACTTCGTTTCAGGTAAGGGCAGTCTCTTTTCAGCTCAAAAGAACCACATCGTTCAGGAAGCTCACACGTTACTCATCTTAACTGACAAGCATCGGATGTTAGACGACCAGTGCTTTGTATCAGTTTCAGAAGCAGAGTTGGACTAGATATGGTCCGTATGTGTAAGAAACACCGTTCTTTTGTTCTCAGCACACTCACGTTTCCTGCTGTATTAGAGAATCTATAAAGCAAGAGCTTGCTTCTTGCTCTAAAGCAGATTGTGATCCATGGATGAGAATTGTGTAGTGTGTTTCCCTTCAATAATGGAATTAAATAACAGTCTCAGTGTCTTCTTACATGCAAGTCTTCGTTTCAGGTAAGGGCAGACACTTTTCAGCTCAAACAAACTACATCGTTCACGAAGCTCACCCATTTCTCATCTTAACTGACATGCACTCGATGTTAGAGGACCAGTGCTTTGCATCAGTTTCAGATGCAGAGTTGCACTAGATATGATCCCTATGTGTAGGAACACCGTTCATTTGTTCTCAGCACACTCAAGTTTCCTGCTGTCTTAGAGACTCTAGAAAGCTAGAGCGTGCTTCTTGCTCTAAAGCAGAGTTTGATAAATGGATGAGAACTCTGCTGTGTGTTTCACTTC
The DNA here is from genome assembly GCA_949786385.1 of Onychomys leucogaster. NCBI lineage: Eukaryota > Metazoa > Chordata > Mammalia > Rodentia > Cricetidae > Onychomys > Onychomys leucogaster. The sequence continues at coordinate 207,301 of CATKUP010000146.1, read as the reverse complement.
AGAAATGGAGTTAAATCCCAGGCTCTGAGTCTTCCTACAAGCAAGACTTCATTTCAGGTAAGGGCAGTTACTTTACCGCTCAAACGAACTACATAGATCACGATGCTCACACGTTTCTCATCTTAACTGAGAAGCATTGGATGTTAGAGGACATTTGCTTTGTATCAACTTCAAGCAGAGTTGAACTAGATATGGTCCGTATGTAAGGAAACACGGTTCTTTTCTTCTGAGCACACTCACGTTTCCTGCTGTATTAGAGACATTAGAAAGTAAAAGCGTGCTTCTTGTTCTACAGCAGACTGTGATCCATGGATGAGAACTGTGTTGTGTGTTTCCCTTCAGAAATGGAGTTAAATCCCCTACTCTGTGTCTTCCTACACGCAAGACTTCGTTTCAGGTAAGGGCAGTGACTTTTCAGCTCAAAAGAACCACATCGTTCAGGAAGCTCACACGTTTCTCATCTTAACTGACAAGCATCGGATGTTAGACGACCAGTGCTTTGTATCAGTTTCAGAAGCATAGTTGGACTAGATGTGTTCCCTATGTGTAAGAAACACCGTTCTTTTGTTCTCAGCACACTCACTTTTCCTGCTGTATTAGAGTCTTTAGAAAGCAAGTGCGTGCTTCTTGCTCTACAGCAGACTGTGATCCATGGATGAGAACTGTGTTGTGTGTTTCCCTTCAGAATTGGAGTTAAATCCCAGGCTCTGTGTCTTCCTACAAGCAAGACTTCGTTTCAGGTCAGGGCAGTCACTTTTCAGCTGAAAGGAACCACATTGTTCAGGAAGCTCACACGTTTCTCATCTTAACTGACAAGCATCGGATGTTAGAGGACCAGTGCTTTGTATCAGTTTCAGATGCAGAGTTGGACTTGCTATGGTATGTATGTGTAAGAAACACCATTCTAATGGTCTCAGCACACTCACGTTTCCTGCTGTATTAGAGACATTAGAAAGTAAGAGCGTGCTTCTTGCTCTACAGCAGACTGTGATCCATGGATGAGAACTGTGTTGTGTGTTTCCCTTCAGAAATGGAGTTAAATCCCACGCTCTGTGTCTTCCTCCAAGCAAGACTTCGTTTCAGGTAAGGGCAGTCACTTTTCAGCTCAAACAAACTACATCGTTCAGGAAGCTCACACGTTTCTCATCTTAACTGACAAGCATCGGATGTTGGAGGACCAGTGCTTAGTATCAGTTTCAGAAGCAGAGTTGGAATAGATATGGTCCGAATGTGTAAGAAAGACCGTTCTTTGGTTCTCAGCACACTCACGTTTCCTGCTGTATTAGAGACTCTAGAAAGCAAGAGCGTGCTTCGTGATCTAAAGCAGAGTGTGAACTATGGATGAGAACTGTGTTGTGTGTTTCCCTTCAGAAATGGAGTTAAATCCCAGGCTCTGTGTCTTTTTACATGCAAGACTTCGGTTCAGGTAAGGGCAGACACTTTTCAGCTCAAACAAACTACATCGTTCATGAAGCTCACACGTTTCTCATCTTAACTCACATGCACTGGATGTTAGAGGACGAGTGCTTTGCATCAGTTTCAGCTGCAGAGTTGGACCAGATATGATCCCTATGTGTAGGAACACCGTTCATTTGTTCTCAGCACACTCAAGTTTCCTGCTGTCTTAGAGACTCTAGAAAGCTAGAGCGTGCTTCTTGCTCTAAAGCAGAGTTTGATAAATGGATGAGAACTCTGTTGTGTGTTTCACTTCAGAATTGGAGTTAATTCCCAGGCTCTGAGTCTTCCTACAAGCAAGACTTCATTTCAGGTAAGGACAGTTACTTTACCGCTCAAACGAACTACATAGTTCACGATGCTCACACGTTTCTCATCTTAACTGAGAAGCATTGGATGTTAGAGGACCTTTGCTTTGTATTATTTTCATGCACAGTTGAACTAGATATGGTCCGTATGTATAGGAAACACGGTTCTTTTCTTCTGAGGACACTCACGTTTCTTGCTGTATTAGAGACTCTAGAAAGAAAGAGCGTGCTTCTTGCTCTAAAGCAGAGTGTGATCCATGAATGAGAACTGTGTTGTGTGTTTCCTTTCAGAAAGGAAGTTAAATCCCAGGCTCTGTGTCTTCCTACAAGGAAGACTTCGTTTCAGGTAAGGGCAGTCACTTTTCAGCTGAAACGAACTACATCGTTCAGGAAGCTCACACGTTTCTCATCTTAACTGACAAGCATTGGATGTTAGACGACCAGTGCTTTGTATCAGTTTCAGAAGCATAGTTGGACTAGATATGTTCCCTATGTGTAAGAAACACCGTTCTTTTGTTCTCAGCACACTCACGTTTCCTGCTGTATTAGAGTCTTTAGAAAGCAAGTGCGTGCTTCTTGCTCTACAGCAGACTGTGATCCATGGATGAGAACTGTGTTGTGTGTTTCCCTTCAGAAATGGAGTTAAATCCCAGGCTCTGTGTCTTCCTACAAGCAAGACTTCGTTTCAGGTCAGGGCAGTCACTTTTCAGCTGAAAGGAACCACATTGTTCAGGAAGCTCACACGTTTCTCATCTTAACTGACAAGCATCGGATGTTAGAGGACCAGTGCTTTGTATGAGTTTGAGAAGCAGAGTTGGAATAGATATGGTCCGAATGTGTAAGAAACACCGTTCTTTGGTTCTCAGCACACTCACGTTTCCTGCTGTCTTAGAGACTCTAGAAAGCAAGAGCGTGCTTCTTGCTCTGAAGCAGGGTGTTAAACATGGATGAGAACTGTGTTGTGTGTTTCCCTTCAGAAATGGAGGTAAATCCCAGGCTCTGTGTATTCCTACACGCAAGACTTCGTTTCAGGTAAGGGCAGTCACTTTTCAGCTGAAAAGAACCACATCGTTCAGGAAGCTCACACGTTACTCATCTTAACTGACAAGCATCGGATGTTAGAGGACCAGTGCTTTGTATCAGTTTCAGATGCAGAGTTGGACTTGCTATGGTCCGTATGTGTAAGAAACACCGTTCTAATGGTCTCAGCACACTCACGTTTCCTGCTGTATTAGAGACATTAGAAAGTAAGAGCGTGCTTCTTGCTCTACAGCAGACTGTGATCCATGGATGAGAACTGTGTTGTGTGTTTCCCTTCAGAAATGGAGTTAAATCCCACGCTCTGTGTCTTCCTACAAGCAAGACTTCGTTTCAGGTAAGGGCAGTCACTTTTCAGCTCAAAAGAACCACATCGTTCAGGAAGCTCACACGTTACTCATCTTAACTGACAAACATCGGATGTTAGACGACCAGTGCTTTGTATCAGTTTCAGAAGCAGAGTTGGACTAGATATGGTCCGTATGTGTAAGAAACACCGTTCTTTTGTTCTCAGCACACTCACGTTTCCTGCTGTATTAGAGACTCTAGAAAGCAAGAGCTTGCTTCTTGCTCTAAAGCAGATTGTGATCCATGGATGAGAATTGTGTTGTGTGTTTCCCTTCGGAAATGGAGTTAAATCCCAGGATCTGTGTCTTTTTACATGCAAGACTTCGGTTCAGGTAAGGGCAGACACTTTTCAGCTCAAACAAACTACATCGTTCATGAAGCTCACACGTTTCTCATCTTAACTCACATGCACTGGATGTTAGAGGACGAGTGCTTTGCATCAGTTTCAGCTGCAGAGTTGGACCAGATATGATCCCTATGTGTAGGAACACTGTTCATTTGTTCTCAGCACACTCAAGTTTCCTGCTGTCTTAGAGACTCTAGAAAGCTAGAGCGTGCTTCTTGCTCTAAAGCAGAGTTTGATAAATGGATGAGAACTCTGTTGTGTGTTTCACTTCAGAATTGGAGTTAATACCCAGGCTCTGAGTCTTCCTACAAGCAAGACTTCATTTCAGGTAAGGACAGTTACTTTACCGCTCAAACGAACTACATAGTTCACGATGCTCACACGTTTCTCATCTTAACTGAGAAGCATTGGATGTTAGAGGACCTTTGCTTTGTATTATTTTCATGCACAGTTGAACTAGATATGGTCCGTATGTATAGGAAACACGGTTCTTTTCTTCTGAGGACACTCACGTTTCTTGCTGTATTAGAGACTCTAGAAAGAAAGAGCGTGCTTCTTGCTCTAAAGCAGAGTGTGATCCATGAATGAGAACTGTGTTGTGTGTTTCCTTTCAGAAAGGGAGTTAAATCCCAGGCTCTGTGTCTTCCTACAAGGAAGACTTCGTTTCAGGTAAGGGCAGTCACTTTTCAGCTGAAACGAACTACATCGTTCAGGAAGCTCACACGTTTCTCATCTTAACTGACAAGCATTGGATGTTAGATGACCAGTGCTTTGTATCAGTTTCAGAAGCATAGTTGGACTAGATATGTTCCCTATGTGTAAGAAACACCATTCTTTTGTTCTCAGCACACTCACGTTTCCTGCTGTATTAGAGTCTTTAGAAAGCAAGTGCGTGCTTCTTGCTCTACAGCAGACTGTGATCCATGGATGAGAACTGTGTTGTGTGTTTCCCTTCAGAAATGGAGTTAAATCCCAGGCTCTGTGTCTTCCTACAAGCAAGACTTCGTTTCAGGTCAGGGCAGTCACTTTTCAGCTGAAAGGAACCACATTGTTCAGGAAGCTCACACGTTTCTCATCTTAACTGACAAGCATCGGATGTTAGAGGACCAGTGCTTTGTATGAGTTTGAGAAGCAGAGTTGGAATAGATATGGTCCGAATGTGTAAGAAACACCGTTCTTTGGTTCTCAGCACACTCACGTTTCCTGCTGTCTTAGAGACTCTAGAAAGCAAGAGCGTGCTTCTTGCTCTAAAGCAGAGTGTTAAACATGGATGAGAACTGTGTTGTGTGTTTCCCTTCAGAAATGGAGTTAAATCCCAGGCTCTGTGTATTCCTACACGCAAGACTTCGTTTCAGGTAAGGGCAGTCACTTTTCAGCTGAAAAGAACCACATCGTTCAGGAAGCTCACACGTTACTCATCTTAACTGACAAGCATCGAATGTTAGAGGACCAGTGCTTTGTATCAGTTTCAGATGCAGAGTTGGACTTGATATGGTCCGTATGTGTAAGAAACACCGTTCTAATGTTCTCAGCACACTCACGTTTCCTGCTGTATTAGAGACATTAGAAAGTAAGAGCGTGCTTCTTGCTCTACAGCAGACTTTGATCCATGGATGAGAACTGTGTTGTGTGTTTCCCTTCAGAAATGGAGTTAAATCCCATGCTCTGTGTCTTCCTACAAGCAAGACTTCGTTTCAGGTAAGGGCAGTCCCTTTTCAGCTCAAACAAACTACATCGTTCAGGAAGCTCACACGTTTCTCATCTTAACTGACAAGCATCGGATGTTGGAGGACCAGTGCTTAGTATCAGTTTCAGAAGCAGAGTTGGAATAGATATGGTCCGAATGTGTAAGAAAGACCGTTCTTTGGTTCTCAGCACACTCACGTTTCCTGCTGTATTAGAGACTCTAGAAAGCAAGAGCGTGCTTCGTGATCTAAAGCAGAGTGTGAACCATGGATGAGAACTGTGTTGTGTGTTTCCCTTCAGAAATGGAGTTAAATCCCAGGCTCTGTGTCTTCCTACATGCAAGACTTCATTTCAGGTAAGGGCAGTCTCTTTTCAGCTCAAAAGAACCACATCGTTCAGGAAGCTCACACGTTACTCATCTTAACTGACAAGCATCGGATGTTAGACGACCAGTGCTTTGTATCAGTTTCAGAAGCAGAGTTGGACTAGATATGGTCCGTATGTGTAAGAAACACCGTCCTTTTGTTCTCAGCACACTCACGTTTCCTGCTGTATTAGAGACTCTAGAAAGCAAGAGCTTGCTTCTTGCTCTAAAGCAGATTGTGATCCATGGATGAGAATTGTGTTGTGTGTTTCCCTTCAAAAATGGAGTTAAATCCCAGGCTCTGTGTCTTTTTACGTGCAAGACTTCGGTTCAGGTAAGGGCAGACACTTTTCAGCTCAAACAAACTACATCGTTCACGAAGCTCACACGTTTCTCATCTTAACTCACATGCACTGGATGTTAGTGGACGAGTGCTTTGCATCAGTTTCAGCTGCAGAGTTGGACCAGATATGATCCCTATGTGTAGGAACACCGTTCATTTGTTCTCAGCACACTCAAGTTTCCTGCTGTCTTAGAGACTCTAGAAAGCTAGAGCGTGCTTCTTGCTCTAAAGCAGAGTTTGATAAATGGATGAGAACTCTGCTGTGTGTTTCACTTCAGAAATGGAGTTAATTCCCAGGCTCTGAGTCTTCCTACAAGCAAGACTTCATTTCAGGTAAGGGCAGTTACTTTACCGCTCAAACGAACTACATAGTTCACGATGCTCACACGTTTCTCATCTTAACTGAGAAGCATTGGATGTTAGAGGACCTTTGCTTTGTATCAATTTCAAGCAGAGTTGAACTAGATATGGTCCGTATGTAAGGAAACACGGTTCTTTTCTTCTGAGCGCACTCACGTTTCCTGCTGTATTAGAGACATTAGAAAGTAAAAGCGTGCTTCTTGTTCTACAGCAGACTGTGATCCATGGATGAGAACTGTGTTGTGTGTTTCCCTTCAGAAAAGAGTTAAATCCCCTACTCTGTGTCTTCCTACACGCAAGACTTCGTTTCAGGTAAGGGCAGTGACTTTTCAGCTCAAAAGAACCACATCGTTCAGGAAGCTCACACGTTTCTCATCTTAACTGAAAAGCATCGGATGTTAGACGACCAGTGCTTTGTATCAGTTTCAGAAGCATAGTTGGACTAGATATGTTCCCTATGTGTAAGAAACACCGTTCTTTTGTTCTCAGCACACTCACGTTTCCTGCTGTATTAGAGTCTTTAGAAAGCAAGTGCGTGCTTCTTGCTCTACAGCAGACTGTGATCCATGGATGAGAACTGTGTTGTGTGTTTCCCTTCAGAAATGGAGTTAAATCCCAGGCTCTGTGTCTTCCTACAAGCAGACTTCGTTTCAGGTCAGGGCAGTCACTTTTCAGCTGAAAGGAACCACATTGTTCAGGAAGCTCACACGTTTCTCATCTTAACTGACAAGCATCGGATGTTAGAGGACCAGTGCTTTGTATGAGTTTCAGAAGCAGAGTTGGAATAGATATGGTCCAAATGTGTAAGAAACACCGTTCTTTGGTTCTCAGCACACTCACGTTTCCTGCTGTCTTAGAGACTCTAGAAAGCAAGAGCGTGCTTCTTGCTCTAAAGCAGAGTGTTAACCATGGATGAGAACTGTGTTGTGTGTTTCCCTTCAGAAATGGAGTTAAATCACAGGCTCTGTGTATTCCTACACGCAAGACTTCGTTTCAGGTAAGGGCAGTCACTTTTCAGCTGAAAAGTCCCACATCGTTCAGGAAGCTCACACATTACTCATCTTAACTGACAAGCATCGGATGTTAGAGGACCAGTGCTTTGTATCAGTTTCAGATGCAGAGTTGGACTTGCTATGGTCCATATGTGTAAGAAACACAGTTCTAATGGTCTCAGCACACTCACGTTTCCTGCTGTATTAGAGACATTAGAAAGTAAGAGCGTGCTTCTTGCTCTACAGCAGACTGTGATCCATGGATGAGAACTGTGTTGTGTGTTTCCCTTCAGAAATGGAGTTAAATCCCATGCTCTGTGTCTTCCTACAAGCAAGACTTCGTTTCAGGTAAGGGCAGTCACTTTTCAGCTCAAACAAACTACATCGTTCAGGAAGCTCACACGTTTCTCATCTTAACTGACAAGCATCGGATGTTGGAGGACCAGTGCTTACTATCAGTTTCAGAAGCAGAGTTGGAATAGATATGGTCCGAATGTGTAAGAAAGACAGTTCTTTGGTTCTCATCACACTCACGTTTCCTGCTGTATTAGAGACTCTAGAAAGCAAGAGCGTGCTTCGTGATCTAAAGCAGAGTGTGAACCATGGATGAGAACTGTGTTGTGTGTTTCCCTTCAGAAATGGAGTTAAATCCCAGGCTCTGTGTATTCCTACACGCAAGACTTCGTTTCAGGTAAGGGCAGTCACTTTTCAGCTGAAAAGAACCACATCGTTCAGGAAGCTCACACGTTACTCCTCTTAACTGACAAGCATCGGATGTTAGAGGAACAGTGCTTTGTATCAGTTTCAGATGCTGAGTTGGACTTGATATGGTCCGTATGTGTAAGAAACACCGTTCTAATGTTCTCAGCACACACACGTTTCCTGCTGTATTAGAGACATTAGAAAGTAAGAGCGTGCTTCTTGCTCTACAGCAGACTGTGATCCATGGATGAGAACTGTGTTGTGTGTTTCCCTTCAGAAATGGAGTTAAATCCCAGGCTCTGTGTCTTCCTACAAGCAAGACTTCGTTTCAGGTAAGGGCAGTCACTTTTCAGCTCAAACAAACTACATCGTTCAGGAAGCTCACACGTTTCTCATCTTAACTGACAAGCATCGGATGTTAGAGGACCAGTGCTTAGTATCAGTTTCAGAAGCAGAGTTGGAATAGATATGGTCCGAATGTGTAAGTACGACCGTTCTTTGGTTCTCAGCACACTCACGTTTCCTGCTGTATTAGATATTCTAGAAAGCAAGAGCGTGCTTCTTGCTCTAAAGCAGAGTGTGATCCATGGATGAGAACTGTGTTGTGTGTTTACTTTCAGAAAGGGAGTTAAATGCCAGGCTCTGTTTCTTCCTACAAGGAAGACTTCGTTTCAGGTAAGGGCAGTCACTTTTCAGCTGAAACGAACTACATCGTTCAGGAAGCTCACACGTTTCTCATCTTAACTGACAAGCATCGGATGTTAGACGACCAGTGCTTTGTATCAGTTTCAGAAGCAGAGTTGGACTAGATATGTTCCGTATGTGTAAGAAACACCGTTCTTTTGTTCTCAGCACACTCACGTTTCCTGCTGTATTAGAGACTTTAGAAAGCAAGAGTGTGCTTCTTGCTCTAAAGCAGAGTGTGAACCATGGAGGTGAACTGTGTTGTGTGTTTCCCTTCAGAAATGGAGTTAAATCCCATGCTCAGTGTCTTCCTACATGCAAGACTTCGTTTCAGGTAAGGGCAGTCACTTTTCAGCTCAAAAGAACCACATCGTTCAGGAAGCTCACACGTTTCTCATCTTAACTGACAAGCATCAGATGTTAGACGACCAGTGCTTTGTATGAGTTTGAGAAGCAGAGTTGGAATAGATATGGTCCGAATGTGTAAGAAACACCGTTCTTTGGTTCTCAGCACACTCACGTTTCCTGCTGTCTTAGAGACTCTAGAAAGCAAGAGCGTGCTTCTTGCTCTAAAGCAGTGTGTTAAACATGGATGAGAACTGTGTTGTGTGTTTCCCTTCAGAAATGGAGTTAAATCCCAGGCTCTGTGTATTCCTACACGCAAGACTTCGTTTCAGGTAAGGGCAGTCACTTTTCAGCTGAAAAGAACCACATCGTTCAGGAAGCTCACACGTTACTCATCTTAACTGACAAGCATCGAATGTTAGAGGACCAGTGCTTTGTATCAGTTTCAGATGCAGAGTTGGACTTGATATGGTCCGTATGTGTAAATAACACCGTTCTAATGTTCTCAGCACACTCACGTTTCCTGCTGTATTAGAGACATTAGAAAGTAAGAGCGTGCTTCTTGCTCTACAGCAGACTGTGATCCATGGATGAGAACTGTGTTGTGTGTTTCCCTTCAGAAATGGAGTTAAATCCCACGCTCTGTGTCTTCCTACAAGCAAGACTTCGTTTCAGGTAAGGGCAGTCCCTTTTCAGCTCAAACAAACTACATCGTTCAGGAAGCTCACACGTTTCTCATCTTAACTGACAAGCATCGGATGTTGGAGGACCAGTGCTTAGTATCAGTTTCAGAAGCAGAGTTGGAATAGATATGGTCCGAATGTGTAAGAAAGACCGTTCTTTGGTTCTCAGCACACTCACGTTTCCTGCTGTATTAGAGACTCTAGAAAGCAAGAGCGTGCTTCGTGATCTAAAGCAGAGTGTGAACCATGGATGAGAACTGTGTTGTGTGTTTCCCTTCAGAAATGGAGTTAAATCCCAGGCTCTGTGTCTTCCTACATGCAAGACTTCGTTTCAGGTAAGGGCAGTCTCTTTTCAGCTCAAAAGAACCACATCGTTCAGGAAGCTCACACGTTACTCATCTTAACTGACAAGCATCGAATGTTAGACGACCAGTGCTTTGTATCAGTTTCAGAAGCAGAGTTGGACTAGATATGGTCCGTATGTGTAAGAAACACCGTCCTTTTGTTCTCAGCACACTCACGTTTCCTGCTGTATTAGAGACTCTAGAAAGCAAGAGCTTGCTTCTTGCTCTAAAGCAGATTGTGATCCATGGATGAGAATTGTGTTGTGTGTTTCCCTTCAAAAATGGAGTTAAATCCCAGGCTCTGTGTCTTTTTACATGCAAGACTTCGGTTCAGGTAAGGGCAGACACTTTTCAGCTCAAATAAACTACATCGTTCACGAAGCTCACACGTTTCTCATCTTAACTCACATGCACTGGATGTTAGTGGACGAGTGCTTTGCATCAGTTTCAGCTGCAGAGTTGGACCAGATATGATCCCTATGTGTAGGAACACCGTTCATTTGTTCTCAGCACACTCAAGTTTCCTGCTGTCTTAGAGACTCTAGAAAGCTAGAGCGTGCTTCTTGCTCTAAAGCAGAGTTTGATAAATGGATGAGAACTCTGCTGTGTGTTTCACTTCAGAAATGGAGTTAATTCCCAGGCTCTGAGTCTTCCTACAAGCAAGACTTCATTTCAGGTAAGGGCAGTTACTTTACCGCTCAAACGAACTACATAGTTCACGATGCTCACACGTTTCTCATCTTAACTGAGAAGCATTGGATGTTAGAGGACCTTTGCTTTGTATCAATTTCAAGCAGAGTTGAACTAGATATGGTCCGTATGTAAGGAAACACGGTTCTTTTCTTCTGAGCGCACTCACGTTTCCTGCTGTATTAGAGACATTAGAAAGTAGAAGCGTGCTTCTTGTTCTACAGCAGACTGTGATCCATGGATGAGAACTGTGTTGTGTGTTTCCCTTCAGAAAAGAGTTAAATCCCCTACTCTGTGTCTTCCTACACGCAAGACTTCGTTTCAGGTAAGGGCAGTGACTTTTCAGCTCAAAAGAACCACATCGTTCAGGAAGCTCACAAGTTTCTCATCTTAACTGAAAAGCATCGGATGTTAGACGACCAGTGCTTTGTATCAGTTTCAGAAGCATAGTTGGACTAGATATGTTCCCTATGTGTAAGAAACACCGTTCTTTTGTTCTCAGCACACTCACGTTTCCTGCTGTATTAGAGTCTCTAGAAAGCAAGTGCGTGCTTCTTGCTCTACAGCAGACTGTGATCCATGGATGAGAACTGTGTTGTGTGTTTCCCTTCAGAAATGGAGTTAAATCCCAGGCTCTGTGTCTTCCTACAAGCAGACTTCGTTTCAGGTCAGGGCAGTCACTTTTCAGCTGAAAGGAACCACATTGTTCAGGAAGCTCACACGTTTCTCATCTTAACTGACAAGCATCGGATGTTAGAGGACCAGTGCTTTGTATGAGTTTCAGAAGCAGAGTTGGAATAGATATGGTCCAAATGTGTAAGAAACACCGTTCTTTGGTTCTCAGCACACTCACGTTTCCTGCTGTCTTAGAGACTCTAGAAAGCAAGAGCGTGCTTCTTGCTCTAAAGCAGAGTGTTAACCATGGATGAGAACTGTGTTGTGTGTTTCCCTTCAGAAATGGAGTTAAATCCCAGGCTCTGTGTATTCCTACACGCAAGACTTCGTTTCAGGTAAGGGCAGTCACTTTTCAGCTGAAAAGTCCCACATCGTTCAGGAAGCTCACACATTACTCATCTTAACTGACAAGCATCGGATGTTAGAGGACCAGTGCTTTGTATCAGTTTCAGATGCAGAGTTGGACTTGCTATGGTCCATATGTGTAAGAAACACCGTTCTAATGGTCTCAGCACACTCACGTTTCCTGCTGTATTAGAGACATTAGAAAGTAAGAGCGTGCTTCTTGCTCTACAGCAGACTGTGATCCATGGATGAGAACTGTGTTGTGTGTTTCCCTTCAGAAATGGAGTTAAATCCCATGCTCTGTGTCTTCCTACATGCAAGACTTCGTTTCAGGTAAGGGCAGTCACTTTTCAGCTCAAAAGAACCACATCGTTCAGGAAGCTCACACGTTTCTCATCTTAACTGACAAGCATCAGATGTTAGACGACCAGTGCTTTGTATCAGTTTCAGAAGCAGAGTTGGACTAGATATGGTCTGTATGTGTAAGAAACACCGTTCTTTTGTTCTCAGCACACTCACGTTTCCTGCTGTATTAGAGACTTTAGAAAGCAAGAGCGTGCTTCTGGCTCTACATCAGACTGTGATCCATGGATGAGAACTGTGTTGTGTTTCCCTTCAGAAATGGAGTTAAATCCCAGGCTCTGTGTCTTCCTACAAGCAAGACTTCGTTTCAGGTAAGGGCAGTCTCTTTTCTGCTCAAACGAAGTACATCGTTCAGGAGGCTCACACGTTTCTCATCTTAAGTGACAAGCATCGGATGTTAGAGGACCAGTGCTTAGTATCAGTTTCAGAAGCAGAGTTGGAAGAGATATGGTACGAATGTGTAAAAAACACGGTTCTTTGGTTCTCAGCACACTCACGTTTCCTGCTGTATTAGAGAATCTAGAAAGCTAGAGCGTGCTTCTTGCTCTAAAGCAGAGTGTGTACAATGGATGAGAACTCTGCTGTGTGCTTCACTTCAGAAATGGAGTTAAATTCCTGGCTCTGAGTCTTCCAACAAGCAAGACTTCGTTTCAGGTAAGGGCAGTCACTTTTCAGCTCAAACGAACTACATCGTTCACCAAGCTCACACGTTCCTCATCTTAACTGACAAGCATTGGATGTTAGAGGACCAGTGCTTTGTATCAGTTTCAGAAGCAGAGTTGGACTAGATATGATTCGTATGTGAAGGAAACACCGTTCATTTTTTCTCAGCACACTCAAGTTTCCTGCTGTCTTAGAGACTCTAGAAAGCTAGAGCGTGCTTCTTGCTCTAAAGCAGAGTGTGAACCATGGATGAGAACTGTGTTGTGTGTTTCCCTTCAGAAATGGAGTTAAATCCCAGGCTCTGTGTCTTCCTACACGCAAGACTTTGTTTCAGGTAAGGGCAGTCACTTTTCAGCTGAAAAGAACCACATGGTTCAGGAAGCTCACACGTCACTCATCTTAACTGACAAGCATTGGATGTTAGAGGACCAGTGCTTTGTATCAGTTTCAGAAGCAGAGTTGGAATAGATATGGTCCGAATGTGTAAGAAACACCGTTCTTTGGTTCTCAGCACACTCACGTTTCCTGCTGTATTAGAGACTCTAGAAAGCAAGAGCGTGCTTCTTGCTCTAAAGTAGAGTGTGAACCATGGATGAGAACTGTGTTGTGTGTTACCCTTCAGAAATGGAGTTAAATCCCAGGCTCTGTGTCTTCCTACACGCAAGACTTCTTTTAAGGTAAGGGCAGTCACTTTTCAGCTGAAAAGAACCACATCGTTCAGGAAGCTCACACGTTACTCATCTTAACTGACAAGCATTGGATGTTAAAGGACCTGTGGTTTGTTTCAGTTTCAGAAGCAGAGTTGAACTAGATATGGTCCGTATGTGTAGGAAACACCATTCTTTTGTTCTGAGCACACTCATGTTTCCTCCTGTATTAGAGACTATGGAAAGCAAGAGCATGCTTCTTACTCTAAAGCAGAGTGTGAACAATGGATGAGAACTCTGCTGTGTGTTTCACTTCAGAAATGGAGTTAAATTCCTGGCTCTGAGTCTTCCAACAAGCAAGACTTCGTTTCAGGTAAGGGCAGTCACTTTTCAGCTGAAAAGAACCACATCGTTCAGGAAGCTCACACGTTACTCATCTTAACTGACAAGCATCGGATGTTAGAGGACCAGTGCTTTGTATCAGTTTCAGATGCAGAGTTGGACTTGATATGGTCCGTATGTGTAAGAAACACCGTTCTAATGTTCTCAGCACACTCACGTTTCCTGCTGTATTAGAGACATTAGAAAGTAAGAGCGTGCTTCTTGCTCTACAGCAGACTGTGATCCATGGATGAGAACTGTGTTGTGTGTTTCCCTTCAGAAATGGAGTTAAATCCCACGCTCTGTGTCTTCCTACAAGCAAGACTTCGTTTCAGGTAAGGGCAGTCCCTTTTCAGCTCAAACAAACTACATCGTTCAGGAAGCTCACACGTTTCTCATCTTAACTGACAAGCATCGGATGTTGGAGGACCAGTGCTTAGTATCAGTTTCAGAAGCAGAGTTGGAATAGATATGGTCCGAATGTGTAAGAAAGACCGTTCTTTGGTTCTCAGCACACTCACGTTTCCTGCTGTATTAGAGACTCTAGAAAGCAAGAGCGTGCTTCGTGATCTAAAGCAGAGTGTGAACCATGGATGAGAACTGTGTTGTGTGTTTCCCTTCAGAAATGGAGTTAAATCCCAGGCTCTGTGTCTTCCTACATGCAAGACTTCGTTTCAGGTAAGGGCAGTCTCTTTTCAGCTCAAAAGAACCACATCGTTCAGGAAGCTCACACGTTACTCATCTTAACTGACAAGCATCGGATGTTAGACGACCAGTGCTTTGTATCAGTTTCAGAAGCAGAGTTGGACTAGATATGGTCCAAATGTGTAAGAAACACCGTTCTTTTGTTCTCAGCACACTCACGTTTCCTGCTGTATTAGAGACTCTAGAAAGCAAGAGCTTGCTTCTTGCTCTAAAGCAGATTGTGATCCATGGATGAAAATTGTGTTGTGTGTTTCCCTTCAAAAATGGAGTTAAATCCCAGGCTCTGTGTCTTTTTACATGCAAGACTTCGGTTCAGGTAAGGGCAGACACTTTTCAGCTCAAACAAACTACATCGTTCACGAAGCTCACACGTTTCTCATCTTAACTCACATGCACTGGATGTTAGTGGACGAGTGCTTTGCATCAGTTTCAGCTGCAGAGTTGGACCAGATATGATCCCTATGTGTAGGAACACCGTTCATTTGTTCTCAGCACACTCAAGTTTCCTGCTGTCTTAGAGACTCTAGAAAGCTAGAGCGTGCTTCTTGCTCTAAAGAAGAGTTTGATAAATGGATGAGAACTCTGCTGTGTGTTTCACTTCAGAAATGGAGTTAATTCCCAGGCTCTGAGTCTTCCTACAAGCAAGACTTCATTTCAGGTAAGGGCAGTTACATTACCGCTCAAACGAACTACATAGTTCACGATGCTCACACGTTTCTCATCTTAACTGAGAAGCATTGGATGTTAGTGGACCTTTGCTTTGTATCAATTTCAAGCAGAGTTGAACTAGATATGGTCCGTATGTAAGGAAACACGGTTCTTTTCTTCTGAGCGCACTCACGTTTCCTGCTGTATTAGAGACATTAGAAAGTAAAAGCGTGCTTCTTGTTCTACAGCAGACTGTGATCCATGGATGAGAACTGTGTTGTGTGTTTCCCTTCAGAAATGGAGTTAAATCCCCTACTCTGTGTCTTCCTACACGCAAGACTTCGTTTCAGGTAAGGGCAGTGACTTTTCAGCTCAAAAGAACCACATCGTTCAGGAAGCTCACACGTTTCTCATCTTAACTGACAAGCATCGGATGTTAGACGACCAGTGCTTTGTATCAGTTTCAGAAGCATAGTTGGAATAGATATGTTCGCTATGTGTAAGAAACACCGTTCTTTGGTTCTCAGCACACTCACGTTTCCTGCTGTCTTAGAGACTCTAGAAAGCAAGAGCGTGCTTCTTGCTCTAAAGCAGAGTGTTAACCATGGATGAGAACTGTGTTGTGTGTTTCCCTTCAGAAATGGAGTTAAATCCCAGGCTCTGTGTATTCCTTCACGCAAGACTTCGTTTCAGGTAAGGGCAGTCACTTTTCAGCTGAAAAGTCCCACATTGTTCAGGAAGCTCACACGTTACTCATCTTAACTGACAAGCATCGGATGTTAGAGGACCAGTGCTTTGTATCAGTTTCAGATGCAGTGTTGGACTAGATATGGTCCGTATGTGTAAGAAACACCGTTCTTTTGTTCTCAGCACACTCACGTTTCCTGCTGTATTAGAGACTCTAGAAAGCAAGAGCTTGCTTCTTGCTCTAAAGCAGATTGTGATCCATGGATGAGAATTGTGTTGTGTGTTTCCCTTCAAAAATGGAGTTAAATCCCAGGCTCTGTGTCTTTTTACATGCAAGACTTCGGTTCAGGTAAGGGCAGACACTTTTCAGCTCAAACAAACTACATCGTTCACGAAGCTCACACGTTTCTCATCTTAACTCACATGCACTGGATGTTAGAGTACGAGTGCTTTGCATCAGTTTCAGCTGCAGAGTTGGACCAGATATGATCCCTATGTGTAGGAACACCGTTCATTTGTTCTCAGCACACTCAAGTTTCCTGCTGTCTTAGAGACTCTAGAAAGCTAGAGCGTGCTTCTTGCTCTAAAGCAGAGTTTGATAAATGGATGAGAACTCTGCTGTGTGTTTCACTTCAGAAATGGAGTTAATTCCCAGGCTCTGAGTCTTCCTACAAGCAAGATTTCATTTCAGGTAAGGGCAGTTACATTACCGCTCAAACGAACTACATAGTTCACGATGCTCACACGTTTCTCATCTTAACTGAGAAGCATTGGATGTTAGAGGACCTTTGCTTTGTATCATTTTCATGCACAGTTGAACTAGATATGGTCCGTATGTATAGGAAACACGGTTCTTTTCTTCTGAGCACACTCACGTTTCCTGCTGTATTAGAGAATCTAGAAAGAAAGAGCGTGCTTCTTGCTCTAAAGCAGAGTGTGATCCATGAATGAGAACTGTGTTGTGTGTTTCCTTTCAGAAAGGGAGTTAAATCCCAGGCTCTGTGTCTTCCTACAAGGAAGACTTCGTTTCAGGTAAGGGCAGTCACTTTTTAGCTGAAACGAACTACATCGTTCAGGAAGCTCACACGTTTCTCATCTTAACTGACAAGCATCGGATGTTAGACGACCAGTGCTTTGTATCAGTTTCAGAAGCATAGTTGGACTAGATATGTTCCCTATGTGTAAGAAACACCGTTCTTTGGTTCTCAGCACACTCACGTTTCCTGCTGTATTAGAGTCTTTAGAAAGCAAGCGCGTGCTTCTTGCTCTAAAGCAGAGTGTTAACCATGCTGTGATCCATGGATGAGAACTGTGTTGTGTGTTTCCCTTCAGAAATGGAGTTAAATCCCAGGCTCTGTGTATTCCTACACGCAAGACTTCGTTTCAGGTAAGGGCAGTCACTTTTCAGCTGAAAAGAACCACATCGTTCAGGAAGCTCACACGTTACTCATCTTAACTGACAAGCATCGGATGTTAGACGACCAGTGCTTTGTATCAGTTTCAGATGCAGAGTTGGACTTGATATGGTCCGTATGTGTAAGAAACACCGTTCTAATGTTCTCAGCACACACACGTTTCCTGCTGTATTAGAGACATTAGAAAGTAAGAGCGTGCTTCTTGCTCTACAGCAGACTGTGATCCATGGATGAGAACTGTGTTGTGTGTTTCCCTTCAGAAATGGAGTTAAATCCCAGGCTCTGTGTCTTCCTACACGCAAGACTTCGTTTCAGGTAAGGGCAGTGACTTTTCAGCTCAAAAGAACCACATCGTTCAGGAAGCTCACACGTTTCTCATCTTAACTGACAAGCATCGGATGTTAGACGACCAGTGCTTTGTATCAGTTTCAGAAGCATAGTTGGACTAGATATGTTCCCTATGTGTAAGAAACACCGTTCTTTTGTTCTCAGCACACTCACGTTTCCTGCTGTATTAGAGACTTTAGAAAGCAAGAGCGTGCTTCTGGCTCTACATCAGACTGTGATCCATGGATGAGAACTGTGTTGTGTGTTTCCCTTCAGAAATGGAGTTAAATCCCAGGCTCTGTGTCTTCCTACAAGCAAGACTTCCTTTCAGGTAAGGACAGTCTCTTTTCTGCTCAAACAAACTACATCGTTCAGGAGGCTCACACGTTTCTCATCTTAACTGACAAGCATCGGATGTTAGAGGACCAGTGCTTAGTATCAGTTTCAGAAGCAGAGTTGGAAGAGATATGGTACGAATGTGTAAAAAACACGGTTCTTTGGTTCTCAGCACACTCACGTTTCCTGCTGTATTAGAGAATCTAGAAAGCTAGAGCGTGCTTCTTGCTCTAAAGCAGAGGGTGATAAATGGATGAGAACTCTGCTGTGTGTTTCACTTCAGAAATGGAGTTAAATCCCAGGCTCTGTGTCTTCCTACAAGGAAGACTTCGTTTCAAGTAAGGGCAGTTACTTTCAGCTCAAACGAACTACATGGTTCACGAAGCTCACACGTTTCTGATCTTAACTGACAAGCATTGGATGTTAAAGGACCTGTGGTTTGTTTCAGTTTCAGAAGCAGAGTTGGACTAGATATGATCCGTATGTGTAGGAAACACCATACTTTTGTTCTTAGTTCACTCATGTTTCCTGCTGTTTTAGAGACTCTGGAAAGCAAGAGCATGCTTCTTGCTCTAAAGCAGAGTGTGTACAATGGATGAGAACTCTGCTGTGTGCTTCACTTCAGAAATGGAGTTAAATTCCTGGCTCTGAGTCTTCCAAAAGCAAGACTTCGTTTCAGGTAAGGGCAGTCACTTTTCAGCTCAAACGAACTACATCGTTCACCAAGCTCACACGTTCCTCATCTTAACTGACAAGCATTGGATGTTAGAGGACCAGTGCTTTGTATCAGTTTCAGAAGCAGAGTTGGACTAGATATGATTCGTATGTGAAGGAAACACCGTTCATTTTTCCTCAGCACACTCAAGTTTCCTGCTGTCTTAGAGACTCTAGAAAGCTAGAGCGTGCTTCTTGCTCTAAAGCAGAGTGTGAACCATGGATGAGAACTGTGTTGTGTGTTTCCCTTCAGAAATGGAGTTAAATCCCAGGCTCTGTGTCTTCCTACACGCAAGACTTTGTTTCAGGTAAGGGCAGTCACTTTTCAGCTGAAAAGAACCACATGGTTCAGGAAGCTCACACGTCACTCATCTTAACTGACAAGCATTGGATGTTAGAGGACCAGTGCTTTGTATCAGTTTCAGAAGCAGAGTTGGAATAGATATGGTCCGAATGTGTAAGAAACACCGTTCTTTGGTTCTCAGCACACTCACGTTTCCTGCTGTATTAGAGACTCTAGAAAGAAAGAGCGTGCTTCTTGCTCTAAAGCAGAGTGTGATCCATGGATGAGAACTGTGTTGTGTGTTTGCTTTCAGACAGGGAGTTAAATGCCAGGCTCTGTTTCTTCCTACAAGGAAGACTTCGTTTCAGGTAAGGGCAGTTACTTTTCAGCTGAAAAGAACCACATTTTTCAGGAAGCTCACACGTTTCTCATCTTAACTGACAAGCATCGGATGTTAGACGACCAGTGCTTTGTATCAGTTTCAGAAGCAGAGTTGGAATAGATATGGTCCGAATGTGTAAGAAACACCGTTCCTTGGTTCTCAGCAAACTCACGTTTCCTGCTGTCTTAGAGACTCTAGAAAGAAAGAGCGTGCTTCTTGCTCTAAAGCAGAGTGTGAACCATGGATGAGAACTGTGTTGTGTCTTTCCCTTCAGAAATGGAGTTAAATCTCTGGCTCTGTGTCTTCCTACACGCAAGACTTTGTTTCAGGTAAGGGCAGTCACTTTTCAGCTGAAAAGAACCACATCGTTCAGGAAGCTCACACGTTACTCATCTTAACTGACAAGCATCGGATGTTAGACGACCAGTGCTTTGTATCACATTCCGAAGCAGAGTTGGACTAGATATGATCCCTATGTGTAGGAACACCGTTCATTTGTTCTCAGCACACTCAAGTTTCCTGCTGTCTTAGAGACTCTAGAAAGCTAGAGCGTGCTTCTTGCTCTAAAGCAGAGTGTGATCCATGGATGAGAACTGTGTTGTGTGTTTCAATTCAGAAATGGAGTTAAATCCCAGGCTCTGAGTCTTCCTACAAGCAAGACTTCGTTTCAGGTAAGGGCAGTTACTTACAGCTCAAACGAACTACATAGTTCACAATGCTCACACGTTTCTCATCTTAACTGACAAGCATCGGATGTTAGACGACCAGTGCTTTGTATCAGTTTCAGAAGCAGAGTTGGACTAGATATGTTCCGTATGTGTAAGAAACACCGTTCTTTTGTTCTCAGCACACTCACGTTTCCTGCTGTATTAGAGACTTTAGAAAGCAAGAGTGTGCTTCTTGCTCTAAAGCAGAGTGTGAACCATGGAGGTGAACTGTGTTGTGTGTTTCCCTTCAGAAATGGAGTTAAATCCCATGCTCTGTGTCTTCCTACATGCAAGACTTCGTTTCAGGTAAGGGCAGTCACTTTTCAGCTCAAAAGAACCACATCGTTCAGGAAGCTCACACGTTTCTCATCTTAACTGACAAGCATCAGATGTTAGACGACCAGTGCTTTGTATCAGTTTCAGAAGCAGAGTTGGACTAGATATGGTCTGTATGTGTAAGAAACACCGTTCTTTTGTTCTCAGCACACTCACGTTTCCTGCTGTATTAGAGACTTTAGAAAGCAAGAGCGTGCTTCTGGCTCTACATCAGACTGTGATCCATGGATGAGAACTTGTTTCCCTTCAGAAATGGAGTTAAATCCCAGGCTCTGTGTCTTCCTACAAGCAAGACTTCGTTTCACGTAAGGGCAGTCTCTTTTCTGCTCAAACGAAGTACATCGTTCAGGAGGCTCACACGTTTCTCATCTTAAGTGACAAGCATCGGATGTTAGAGGACCAGTGCTTAGTATCAGTTTCAGAAGCAGAGTTGGAAGAGATATGGTACGAATGTGTAAAAAACACGGTTCTTTGGTTCTCAGCACACTCACGTTTCCTGCTGTATTAGAGAATCTAGAAAGCTAGAGCGTGCTTCTTGCTCTAAAGCAGAGTGTGTACAATGGATGAGAACTCTGCTGTGTGCTTCACTTCAGAAATGGAGTTAAATTCCTGGCTCTGAGTCTTCCAACAAGCAAGACTTCGTTTCAGGTAAGGGCAGTCACTTTTCAGCTCAAACGAACTACATCGTTCACCAAGCTCACACGTTCCTCATCTTAACTGACAAGCATTGGATGTTAGAGGACCAGTGCTTTGTATCAGTTTCAGAAGCAGAGTTGGACTAGATATGATTCGTATGTGAAGGAAACACCGTTCATTTTTTCTCAGCACACTCAAGTTTCCTGCTGTCTTAGAGACTCTAGAAAGCTAGAGCGTGCTTCTTGCTCTAAAGCAGAGTGTGAACCATGGATGAGAACTGTGTTGTGTGTTTCCCTTCAGAAATGGAGTTAAATCCCAGGCTCTGTGTCTTCCTACACGCAAGACTTTGTTTCAGGTAAGGGCAGTCACTTTTCAGCTGAAAAGAACCACATGGTTCAGGAAGCTCACACGTCACTCATCTTAACTGACAAGCATTGGATGTTAGAGGACCAGTGCTTTGTATCAGTTTCAGAAGCAGAGTTGGAATAGATATGGTCCGAATGTGTAAGAAACACCGTTCTTTGGTTCTCAGCACACTCACGTTTCCTGCTGTATTAGAGACTCTAGAAAGCAAGAGCGTGCTTCTTGCTCTAAAGTAGAGTGTGAACCATGGATGAGAACTGTGTTGTGTGTTACCCTTCAGAAATGGAGTTAAATCCCAGGCTCTGTGTCTTCCTACACGCAAGACTTCTTTTAAGGTAAGGGCAGTCACTTTTCAGCTGAAAAGAACCACATCGTTCAGGAAGCTCACACGTTACTCATCTTAACTGACAAGCATTGGATGTTAAAGGACCTGTGGTTTGTTTCAGTTTCAGAAGCAGAGTTGAACTAGATATGGTCCGTATGTGTAGGAAACACCATTCTTTTGTTCTGAGCACACTCATGTTTCCTCCTGTATTAGAGACTATGGAAAGCAAGAGCATGCTTCTTACTCTAAAGCAGAGTGTGAACAATGGATGAGAACTCTGCTGTGTGTTTCACTTCAGAAATGGAGTTAAATTCCTGGCTCTGAGTCTTCCAACAAGCAAGACTTCGTTTCAGGTAAGGGCAGTCACTTTTCAGCTGAAAAGAACCACATCGTTCAGGAAGCTCACACGTTACTCATCTTAACTGACAAGCATCGGATGTTAGAGGACCAGTGCTTTGTATCAGTTTCAGATGCAGAGTTGGACTTGATATGGTCCGTATGTGTAAGAAACACCGTTCTAATGTTCTCAGCACACTCACGTTTCCTGCTGTATTAGAGACATTAGAAAGTAAGAGCGTGCTTCTTGCTCTACAGCAGACTGTGATCCATGGATGAGAACTGTGTTGTGTGTTTCCCTTCAGAAATGGAGTTAAATCCCACGCTCTGTGTCTTCCTACAAGCAAGACTTCGTTTCAGGTAAGGGCAGTCCCTTTTCAGCTCAAACAAACTACATCGTTCAGGAAGCTCACACGTTTCTCATCTTAACTGACAAGCATCGGATGTTGGAGGACCAGTGCTTAGTATCAGTTTCAGAAGCAGAGTTGGAATAGATATGGTCCGAATGTGTAAGAAAGACCGTTCTTTGGTTCTCAGCACACTCACGTTTCCTGCTGTATTAGAGACTCTAGAAAGCAAGAGCGTGCTTCGTGATCTAAAGCAGAGTGTGAACCATGGATGAGAACTGTGTTGTGTGTTTCCCTTCAGAAATGGAGTTAAATCCCAGGCTCTGTGTCTTCCTACATGCAAGACTTCGTTTCAGGTAAGGGCAGTCTCTTTTCAGCTCAAAAGAACCACATCGTTCAGGAAGCTCACACGTTACTCATCTTAACTGACAAGCATCGGATGTTAGACGACCAGTGCTTTGTATCAGTTTCAGAAGCAGAGTTGGACTAGATATGGTCCAAATGTGTAAGAAACACCGTTCTTTTGTTCTCAGCACACTCACGTTTCCTGCTGTATTAGAGACTCTAGAAAGCAAGAGCTTGCTTCTTGCTCTAAAGCAGATTGTGATCCATGGATGAAAATTGTGTTGTGTGTTTCCCTTCAAAAATGGAGTTAAATCCCAGGCTCTGTGTCTTTTTACATGCAAGACTTCGGTTCAGGTAAGGGCAGACACTTTTCAGCTCAAACAAACTACATCGTTCACGAAGCTCACACGTTTCTCATCTTAACTCACATGCACTGGATGTTAGTGGACGAGTGCTTTGCATCAGTTTCAGCTGCAGAGTTGGACCAGATATGATCCCTATGTGTAGGAACACCGTTCATTTGTTCTCAGCACACTCAAGTTTCCTGCTGTCTTAGAGACTCTAGAAAGCTAGAGCGTGCTTCTTGCTCTAAAGAAGAGTTTGATAAATGGATGAGAACTCTGCTGTGTGTTTCACTTCAGAAATGGAGTTAATTCCCAGGCTCTGAGTCTTCCTACAAGCAAGACTTCATTTCAGGTAAGGGCAGTTACATTACCGCTCAAACGAACTACATAGTTCACGATGCTCACACGTTTCTCATCTTAACTGAGAAGCATTGGATGTTAGTGGACCTTTGCTTTGTATCAATTTCAAGCAGAGTTGAACTAGATATGGTCCGTATGTAAGGAAACACGGTTCTTTTCTTCTGAGCGCACTCACGTTTCCTGCTGTATTAGAGACATTAGAAAGTAAAAGCGTGCTTCTTGTTCTACAGCAGACTGTGATCCATGGATGAGAACTGTGTTGTGTGTTTCCCTTCAGAAATGGAGTTAAATCCCCTACTCTGTGTCTTCCTACACGCAAGACTTCGTTTCAGGTAAGGGCAGTGACTTTTCAGCTCAAAAGAACCACATCGTTCAGGAAGCTCACACGTTTCTCATCTTAAGTGACAAGCATCGGATGTTAGACGACCAGTGCTTTGTATCAGTTTCAGAAGCATAGTTGGAATAGATATGTTCCCTATGTGTAAGAAACACCGTTCTTTGGTTCTCAGCACACTCACGTTTCCTGCTGTCTTAGAGACTCTAGAAAGCAAGAGCGTGCTTCTTGCTCTAAAGCAGAGTGTTAACCATGGATGAGAACTGTGTTGTGTGTTTCCCTTCAGAAATGGAGTTAAATCCCAGGCTCTGTGTATTCCTACACGCAAGACTTCGTTTCAGGTAAGGGCAGTCACTTTTCAGCTGAAAAGTCCCACATTGTTCAGGAAGCTCACACGTTACTCATCTTAACTGACAAGCATCGGATGTTAGAGGACCAGTGCTTTGTATCAGTTTCAGATGCAGTGTTGGACTTGCTATGGTCCGTATGTGTAAGAAACACCGTTCTAATGGTCTCAGCACACTCACGTTTCCTGCTGTATTAGAGACATTAGAAAGTAAGAGCGTGCTTCTTGCTCTACAGCAGACTGTGATCCATGGATGAGAACTGTGTTGTGTGTTTCCCTTCAGAAATGGAGTTAAATCCCATGCTCTGTGTCTTCCTACAAGCAAGACTTCGTTTCAGGTAAGGGCAGTCACTTTTCAGCTCAAACAAACTACATCATTCAGGAAGCTCACACATTTCTCATCTTAACTGACAAGCATCGGATGTTGGAGGACTAGTGCTTAGTATCAGTTTCAGAAGCAGAGTTGGAATAGATATCGTCCGAATGTGTAAGAAAGACAGTTCTTTGGTTCTCAGCACACTCACGTTTCCTGCTGTATTAGAGACTCTAGAAAGCAAGAGCGTGCTTCGTGATCTAAAGCAGAGTGTGAACCATGGATGAGAACTGTGTTGTGTGTTTCCCTTCAGAAATGGAGTTAAATCCCAGGCTCTGTGTCTTCCTACACGCAAGACTTCTTTTCAGGTAAGGGCAGTCTCTTTTCAGCTCAAAAGAACCACATCGTTCAGGAAGCTCACACGTTACTCATCTTAACTGACAAGCATTGGATGTTAGACGACCAGTGCTTTATATCAGTTTGAGAAGCAGAGTTGGACTAGATATGGTCCGTATGTGTAAGAAACACCGTTCTTTTGTTCTCAGCACACTCACGTTTCCTGCTGTATTAGAGACTCTAGAAAGCAAGAGCTTGCTTCTTGCTCTAAAGCAGATTGTGATCCATGGATGAGAATTGTGTTGTGTGTTTCCCTTCAAAAATGGAGTTAAATCCCAGGCTCTGTGTCTTTTTACATGCAAGACTTCGGTTCAGGTAAGGGCAGACACTTTTCAGCTCAAACAAACTACATCGTTCACGAAGCTCACACGTTTCTCATCTTAACTCACATGCACTGGATGTTAGAGTACGAGTGCTTTGCATCAGTTTCAGCTGCAGAGTTGGACCAGATATGATCCCTATGTGTAGGAACACCGTTCATTTGTTCTCAGCACACTCAAGTTTCCTGCTGTCTTAGAGACTCTAGAAAGCTAGAGCGTGCTTCTTGCTCTAAAGCAGAGTTTGATAAATGGATGAGAACTCTGCTGTGTGTTTCACTTCAGAAATGGAGTTAATTCCCAGGCTCTGAGTCTTCCTACAAGCAAGATTTCATTTCAGGTAAGGGCAGTTACATTACCGCTCAAACGAACTACATAGTTCACGATGCTCACACGTTTCTCATCTTAACTGAGAAGCATTGGATGTTAGAGGACCTTTGCTTTGTATCATTTTCATGCACAGTTGAACTAGATATGGTCCGTATGTATAGGAAACACGGTTCTTTTCTTCTGAGCACACTCACGTTTCCTGCTGTATTAGAGAATCTAGAAAGAAAGAGCGTGCTTCTTGCTCTAAAGCAGAGTGTGATCCATGAATGAGAACTGTGTTGTGTGTTTCCTTTCAGAAAGGGAGTTAAATCCCAGGCTCTGT
Organism: Onychomys leucogaster; assembly: GCA_949786385.1. NCBI lineage: Eukaryota > Metazoa > Chordata > Mammalia > Rodentia > Cricetidae > Onychomys > Onychomys leucogaster. The sequence continues at coordinate 181,585 of CATKUP010000146.1, read as the reverse complement.
GTCTTCCTACAAGGAAGACTTCGTTTCAGGTAAGGGCAGTCACTTTTTAGCTGAAACGAACTACATCGTTCAGGAAGCTCACACGTTTCTCATCTTAACTGACAAGCATCGGATGTTAGACGACCAGTGCTTTGTATCAGTTTCAGAAGCATAGTTGGACTAGATATGTTCCCTATGTGTAAGAAACACCGTTCTTTGGTTCTCAGCACACTCACGTTTCCTGCTGTATTAGAGTCTTTAGAAAGCAAGCGTGTGCTTCTTGCTCTAAAGCAGAGTGTTAACCATGCTGTGATCCATGGATGAGAACTGTGTTGTGTGTTTCCCTTCAGAAATGGAGTTAAATCCCAGGCTCTGTGTATTCCTACACGCAAGACTTCGTTTCAGGTAAGGGCAGTCACTTTTCAGCTGAAAAGAACCACATCGTTCAGGAAGCTCACACGTTACTCATCTTAACTGACAAGCATCGGATGTTAGAGGACCAGTGCTTTGTATCAGTTTCAGATGCAGAGTTGGACTTGATATGGTCCGTATGTGTAAGAAACACCGTTCTAATGTTCTCAGCACACACACGTTTCCTGCTGTATTAGAGACATTAGAAAGTAAGAGCGTGCTTCTTGCTCTACAGCAGACTGTGATCCATGGATGAGAACTGTGTTGTGTGTTTCCCTTCAGAAATGGAGTTAAATCCCAGGCTCTGTGTCTTCCTACACGCAAGACTTCGTTTCAGGTAAGGGCAGTGACTTTTCAGCTCAAAAGAACCACATCGTTCAGGAAGCTCACACGTTTCTCATCTTAACTGACAAGCATCGGATGTTAGACGACCAGTGCTTTGTATCAGTTTCAGAAGCATCGTTGGACTAGATATGTTCCCTATGTGTAAGAAACACCGTTCTTTTGTTCTCAGCACACTCACGTTTCCTGCTGTATTAGAGACTTTAGAAAGCAAGAGCGTGCTTCTGGCTCTACATCAGACTGTGATCCATGGATGAGAACTGTGTTGTGTTTCCCTTCAGAAATGGAGTTAAATCCCAGGCTCTGTGTCTTCCTACAAGCAAGACTTCCTTTCAGGTAAGGACAGTCTCTTTTCTGCTCAAACGAACTACATCGTTCAGGAGGCTCACACGTTTCTCATCTTAACTGACAAGCATCGGATGTTAGAGGACCAGTGCTTAGTATCAGTTTCAGAAGCAGAGTTGGAAGAGATATGGTACGAATGTGTAAAAAACACGGTTCTTTGGTTCTCAGCACACTCAAGTTTCCTGCTGTATTAGAGAATCTAGAAAGCTAGAGCGTGCTTCTTGCTCTAAAGCAGAGGGTGATAAATGGATGAGAACTCTGCTGTGTGTTTCACTTCAGAAATGGAGTTAAATCCCAGGCTCTGTGTCTTCCTACAAGGAAGACTTCGTTTCAAGTAAGGGCAGTTACTTTCAGCTCAAACGAACTACATGGTTCACGAAGCTCACACGTTTCTGATCTTAACTGACAAGCATTGGATGTTAAAGGACCTGTGGTTTGTTTCAGTTTCAGAAGCAGAGTTGGACTAGATATGATCCGTATGTGTAGGAAACACCATACTTTTGTTCTTAGTTCACTCATGTTTCCTGCTGTTTTAGAGACTCTGGAAAGCAAGAGCATGCTTCTTGCTCTAAAGCAGAGTGTGTACAATGGATGAGAACTCTGCTGTGTGCTTCACTTCAGAAATGGAGTTAAATTCCTGGCTCTGAGTCTTCCAACAAGCAAGACTTCGTTTCAGGTAAGGGCAGTCACTTTTCAGCTCAAACGAACTACATCGTTCACCAAGCTCACACGTTCCTCATCTTAACTGACAAGCATTGGATGTTAGAGGACCAGTGCTTTGTATCAGTTTCAGAAGCAGAGTTGGAATAGATATGGTCCGAATGTGTAAGAAACACCGTTCTTTGGTTCTCAGCACACTCACGTTTCCTGCTGTATTAGAGACTCTAGAAAGAAAGAGCGTGCTTCTTGCTCTAAAGCAGAGTGTCATCCATGGATGAGAACTGTGTTGTGTGTTTGCTTTCAGACAGGGAGTTAAATGCCAGGCTCTGTTTCTTCCTACAAGGAAGACTTCGTTTCAGGTAAGGGCAGTCACTTTTCAGCTGAAACGAACTACATCGTTCAGGAAGCTCACACGTTTCTCATCTTAACTGACAAGCATCGGATGTTAGAGGACCAGTGCTTTGTATCAGTTTCAGATGCAGAGTTGGACTTGATATGGTCCGTATGTGTAAGAAACACCGTTCTAATGTTCTCAGCACACACACGTTTCCTGCTGTATTAGAGACATTAGAAAGTAAGAGCGTGCTTCTTGCTCTACAGCAGACTGTGATCCATGGATGAGAACTGTGTTGTGTGTTTCCCTTCAGAAATGGAGTTAAATCCCAGGCTCTGTGTCTTCCTACACGCAAGACTTCGTTTCAGGTAAGGGCAGTGACTTTTCAGCTCAAAAGAACCACATCGTTCAGGAAGCTCACACGTTTCTCATCTTAACTGACAAGCATCGGATGTTAGACGACCAGTGCTTTGTATCAGTTTCAGAAGCATAGTTGGACTAGATATGTTCCCTATGTGTAAGAAACACCGTTCTTTTGTTCTCAGCACACTCACGTTTCCTGCTGTATTAGAGACTTTCGAAAGCAAGAGCGTGCTTCTGGCTCTACATCAGACTGTGATCCATGGATGAGAACTGTGTTGTGTTTCCCTTCAGAAATGGAGTTAAATCCCAGGCTCTGTGTCTTCCTACAAGCAAGACTTCCTTTCAGGTAAGGACAGTCTCTTTTCTGCTCAAACGAACTACATCGTTCAGGAGGCTCACACGTTTCTCATCTTAACTGACAAGCATCGGATGTTAGAGGACCAGTGCTTAGTATCAGTTTCAGAAGCAGAGTTGGAAGAGATATGGTACGAATGTGTAAAAAACACGGTTCTTTGGTTCTCAGCACACTCACGTTTCCTGCTGTATTAGAGAATCTAGAAAGCTAGAGCGTGCTTCTTGCTCTAAAGCAGAGGGTGATAAATGGATGAGAACTCTGCTGTGTGTTTCACTTCAGAAATGGAGTTAAATCCCAGGCTCTGTGTCTTCCTACAAGGAAGACTTCGTTTCAAGTAAGGGCAGTTACTTTCAGCTCAAACGAACTACATGGTTCACGAAGCTCACACGTTTCTGATCTTAACTGACAAGCATTGGATGTTAAAGGACCTGTGGTTTGTTTCAGTTTCAGAAGCAGAGTTGGACTAGATATGATCCGTATGTGTAGGAAACACCATACTTTTGTTCTTAGTTCACTCATGTTTCCTGCTGTTTTAGAGACTCTGGAAAGCAAGAGCATGCTTCTTGCTCTAAAGCAGAGTGTGTACAATGGATGAGAACTCTGCTGTGTGCTTCACTTCAGAAATGGAGTTAAATTCCTGGCTCTGAGTCTTCCAACAAGCAAGACTTCGTTTCAGGTAAGGGCAGTCACTTTTCAGCTCAAACGAACTACATCGTTCACCAAGCTCACACGTTCCTCATCTTAACTGACAAGCATTGGATGTTAGAGGACCAGTGCTTTGTATCAGTTTCAGAAGCAGAGTTGGACTAGATATGATTCGTATGTGAAGGAAACACCGTTCAATTTTCCTCAGCACACTCAAGTTTCCTGCTGTCTTAGAGACTCTAGAAAGCTAGAGCGTGCTTCTTGCTCTAAAGCAGAGTGTGAACCATGGATGAGAACTGTGTTGTGTGTTTCCCTTCAGAAATGGAGTTAAATCCCAGGCTCTGTGTCTTCCTACACGCAAGACTTTGTTTCAGGTAAGGGCAGTCACTTTTCAGCTGAAAAGAACCACATGGTTCAGGAAGCTCACACGTCACTCATCTTAACTGACAAGCATTGGATGTTAGAGGACCAGTGCTTTGTATCAGTTTCAGAAGCAGAGTTGGAATAGATATGGTCCGAATGTGTAAGAAACACCGTTCTTTGGTTCTCAGCACACTCACGTTTCTTGCTGTATTAGAGACTCTAGAAAGAAAGAGCGTGCTTCTTGCTCTAAAGCAGAGTGTGATCCATGGATGAGAACTGTGTTGTGTGTTTGCTTTCAGACAGGGAGTTAAATGCCAGGCTCTGTTTCTTCCTACAAGGAAGACTTCGTTTCAGGTAAGGGCAGTCACTTTTCAGCTGAAACGAACTACATCGTTCAGGAAGCTCACACGTTTCTCATCTTAACTGACAAGCATCGGATGTTAGACGACCAGTGCTTTGTATCAGTTTCAGAAGCAGAGTTGGACTAGATATGTTCCGTATGTGTAAGAAACACCGTTCTTTTGTTCTCAGCACACTCACGTTTCCTGCTGTATTAGAGACTTTAGAAAGCAAGAGTGTGCTTCTTGCTCTAAAGCAGAGTGTGAACCATGGAGGTGAACTGTGTTGTGTGTTTCCCTTCAGAAATGGAGTTAAATCCCATGCTCTGTGTCTTCCTACATGCAAGAATTCGTTTCAGGTAAGGGCAGTCACTTTTCAGCTCAAAAGAACCACATCGTTCAGGAAGCTCACACGTTTCTCATCTTAACTGACAAGCATCAGATGTTAGACGACCAGTGCTTTGTATCAGTTTCAGAAGCAGAGTTGGACTAGATATGGTCTGTATGTGTAAGAAACACTGTTCTTTTGTTCTCAGCACACTCAAGTTTCCTGCTGTCTTAGAGACTCTAGAAAGCTAGAGCGTGCTTCTTGCTCTAAAGCAGAGTGTGAACCATGGATGAGAACTGTGTTGTGTGTTTCCCTTCAGAAATGGAGTTAAATCCCAGGCTCTGTGTCTTCCTACACGCAAGACTTTGTTTCAGGTAAGGGCAGTCACTTTTCAGCTGAAAAGAACCACATCGTTCAGGAAGCTCACACGTCACTCATCTTAACTGACAAGCATCGGATGTTAGAGGACCAGTGCTTTGTATCAGTTTCAGAAGCAGAGTTGGAATAGATATGGTCCGAATGTGTAAGAAACACCGTTCTTTGGTTCTCAGCACACTCACGTTTCCTGCTGTATTAGAGACTCTAGAAAGCAAGAGCGTGCTTCTTGCTCTAAAGTAGAGCGTGAACCATGGATGAGAACTGTGTTGTGTGTTACCCTTCAGAAATGGAGTTAAATCCCAGGCTCTGTGTCTTCCTACACGCAAGACTTCGTTTAAGGTAAGGGCAGTCACTTTTCAGCTGAAAAGAACCACATCGTTCAGGAAGCTCACACGTTACTCATCTTAACTGACAAGCATTGGATGTTAAAGGACCTGTGGTTTGTTTCAGTTTCAGAAGCAGAGTTGAACTAGATATGGTCTGTATGTGTAGGAAACACCATTCTTTTTTTCTGAGCACACTCATGTTTCCTCCTGTATTAGAGACTCTGGAAAGCAAGAGCATGCTTCTTGCTCTAAAGCAGAGTGTGAACAATGGATGAGAACTCTGCTGTGTGTTTCACTTCAGAAATGGAGTTTAATCCCAGGCTCTGTGTCTTCCTACATGCAAGACTTCGTTTCAGGTAAGGGCAGTTACTTTTCAGCTGAAAAGAACCACATTTTTCAGGAAGCTCACACGTTTCTCATCTTAACTGACAAGCATCGGATGTTAGACGACCAGTGCTTTGTATCAGTTTCAGAAGCAGAGTTGGAATAGATATGGTCCGAATGTGTAAGAAACACCGTTCCTTGGTTCTCAGCAAACTCACGTTTCCTGCTGTCTTAGAGACTCTAGAAAGAAAGAGCGTGCTTCTTGCTCTAAAGCAGAGTGTGAACCATGGATGAGAACTGTGTTGTGTCTTTCCCTTCAGAAATGGAGTTAAATCTCTGGCTCTGTGTCTTCCTACACGCAAGACTTTGTTTCAGGTAAGGGCAGTCACTTTTCAGCTGAAAAGAACCACATCGTTCAGGAAGCTCACACGTTACTCATCTTAACTGACAAGCATCGGATGTTAGACGACCAGTGCTTTGTATCACATTCCGAAGCAGAGTTGGACTAGATATGATCCCTATGTGTAGGAACACCGTTCATTTGTTCTCAGCACACTCAAGTTTCCTGCTGTCTTAGAGACTCTAGAAAGCTAGAGCGTGCTTCTTGCTCTAAAGCAGAGTGTGATCCATGGATGAGAACTGTGTTGTGTGTTTCAATTCAGAAATGGAGTTAAATCCCAGGCTCTGAGTCTTCCTACAAGCAAGACTTCGTTTCAGGTAAGGGCAGTTACTTTACAGCTCAAACGAACTACATAGTTCACAATGCTCACACGTTTCTCATCTTAACTGAGAAGCATTGGATGTTAGAGGACCTATGCTTTGTATCAATTTCAAGCAGAGTTGAACTAGATATGGTATGTATGTATAGGAAACACGGTTCTTTTCTTCTGAGCACACTCATGTTTCTTGCTGTATTAGAGACTCTAGAAAGAAAGAGCGTGCTTCTTGCTCTAAAGCAGAGTGTGATCCATGGATGAGAACTGTGTTGTGTGTTTGCTTTCAGAAAGGGAGTTAAATGCCAGGCTCTGTTTCTTCCTACAAGGAAGACTTCGTTTCAGGTAAGGGCAGTCACTTTTCAGCTGAAACGAACTACATCGTTCAGGAAGCTCACATGTTTCTCATCTTAACTGACAAGCATCGGATGTTAGACGACCAGTGCTTTGTATCAGTTTCAGAAGCAGAGTTGGACTAGATATGTTCCGTATGTGTAAGAAACACCGTTCTTTTGTTCTCAGCACACTCACGTTTCCTGCTGTATTAGAGACTTTAGAAAGCAAGAGTGTGCTTCTTGCTCTAAAGCAGAGTGTGAACCATGGAGGTGAACTGTGTTGTGTGTTTCCCTTCAGAAATGGAGTTAAATCCCATGCTCTGTGTCTTCCTACATGCAAGACTTCGTTTCAGGTAAGGGCAGTCACTTTTCAGCTCAAAAGAACCACATCGTTCAGGAAGCTCACACGTTTCTCATCTTAACTGACAAGCATCAGATGTTAGACGACCAGTGCTTTGTATCAGTTTCAGAAGCAGAGTTGGACTAGATATGGTCTGTATGTGTAAGAAACACCGTTCTTTTGTTCTCAGCACACTCACGTTTCCTGCTGTATTAGAGACTTTAGAAAGCAAGAGCGTGCTTCTGGCTCTACATCAGACTGTGATCCATGGATGAGAACTGTGTTGTGTTTCCCTTCAGAAATGGAGTTAAATCCCAGGCTCTGTGTCTTCCTACAAGCAAGACTTCGTTTCAGGTAAGGGCAGTCTCTTTTCTGCTCAAACGAACTACATCGTTCAGGAGGCTCACACGTTTCTCATCTTAACTGACAAGCATCGGATGTTAGAGGACCAGTGCTTAGTATCAGTTTCAGAAGCAGAGTTGGAAGAGATATGGTACGAATGTGTAAGAAACACGGTTCTTTGGTTCTCAGCACACTCACGTTTCCTGCTGTATTAGAGAATCTAGAAAGCTAGAGCGTGCTTCTTGCTCTAAAGCAGAGTGTGAACCATGGATGAGAACTGTGTTGTGTGTTTCCCTTCAGAAATGGAGTTAAATCCCAGGCTCTGTGTCTTCCTACACGCAAGACTTTGTTTCAGGTAAGGGCAGTCACTTTTCAGCTGAAAAGAACCACATCGTTCAGGAAGCTCACACGTTACTCATCTTAACTGACAAGCATTGGATGTAAAAGGACATGTGGTTTGTTTCAGTTTCAGAAGCAGAGTTGAACTAGATATGGTCCGTATGTGTAGAAAACACCATTCTTTTGTTCTGAGCACACTCATGTTTCCTCCTGTATTAGAGACTCTGGAAAGCAAGAGCATGCTTCTTGCTCTAAAGCAGCGTGTGAACAATGGATGAAAACTCTGCTGTGTGTTTCACTTCAGAAATGGAGTTAAATTCCTGGCTCTGAGTCTTCCAACAAGCAAGACTTCGTTTCAGGTAAGGGCAGTCACTTTTCAGCTCAAAAGAACCACATCGTTCAGGAAGCTCACACATTACTCATCTTAACTGAAAGCATCGGATGTTAGACGACCAGTGCTTTGTATCAGTTTCAGAAGCAGAGTTGGAATAGATATGGTCCGAATGTGTAAGAAACACCGTTCCTTGGTTCTCAGCAAACTCAGGTTTCCTGCTGTCTTAGAGACTCTAGAAAGCAAGAGCGTGCTTCTTGCTCTAAAGCAGAGTGTGATCCATGGATGAGAACTGTGTTGTGTGTTTGCTTTCAGAAAAGGAGTTAAATGCCAGGCTCTGTTTCTTCCTACAAGGAAGACTTCGTTTCAGGTAAGGGCAGTCACTTTTCAGCTGAAACGAACTACATCGTTCAGGAAGCTCACACGTTACTCATCTTAACTGACAAGCATCGGATGTTAGACGACCAGTGCTTTGTATCACATTCCGAAGCAGAGTTGGACTAGATATGATCCCTATGTGTAGGAACACCGTTCATTTGTTCTCAGCACACTCAAGTTTCCTGCTGTCTTAGAGACTCTAGAAAGCTAGAGCGTGCTTCTTGCTCTAAAGCAGAGTGTGATCCATGGATGAGAACTGTGTTGTGTGTTTCAATTCAGAAATGGAGTTAAATCCCAGGCTCTGTGTCTTCCTACATGCAAGACTTCGTTTCAGGTAAGGGCAGTCACTTTTCAGCTGAAAAGAACCACATTTTTCAGGAAGCTCACACGTTTCTCATCTTAACTGACAAGCATCGGATGTTAGAGGACCAGTGCTTTGTATCAGTTTCAGAAGCAGAGTTGGAATAGATATGGTCCGAATGTGTAAGAAACACCGTTCCGTGGTTCTCAGCAAACTCATGTTTCCTGCTGTATTAGAGACTCTAGAAAGCAAGAGCGTGCTTCTTGCTCTAAAGCAGATTGTGAACCATGGATGAGAACTGTGTTGTGTGTTTCCCTTCAGAAATGGAGTTAAATCCCAGGCTCTGTGTCTTCCTACACGCAAGACTTTGTTTCAGGTAAGGGCAGTCACTTTTCAGCTGAAAAGAACCACATCGTTCAGGAAGCTCACACGGTACACATCTTAAGTGACAAGCATCGGATGTTAGACGACCAGTGCTTTGTATCAGTTTCAGAAGCAGAGTTGGACTAGATATGGTCCGTATGTGTAAGAAACACCGTTCTTTTGTTCTCGGCACACTCACGTTTCCTGCTGTATTAGAGACTCTAGAAAGCAAGAGCTTGCTTCTTGCTCTAAAGCAGATTGTGATCCATGGATGAGAATTGTGTTGTGTGTTTCCCTTCAGAAATGGAGTTAAATCCCAGGCTCTGTGTCTTCCTACACCCAAGACTTCGTTTCAGGTAAGGGCAGTCTCTTTTCAGCTCAAAAGAACCACATCGTTCAGGAAGCTCACACGTTACTTATCTTAAATGACAAGCATCAGATGTTAGACGACCAGTGCTTTGTATCAGTTTCAGAAGCAGAGTTGGACTAGATATGATCCCTATGTGTAGGAACACCGTTCATTTGTTCTCAGCACACTCAAGTTTCCTGCTGTCTTAGAGACTCTAGAAAGCTAGAGCGTGCTTCTTGTTCTAAAGCAGAGTTTGATAAATGGATGAGAACTCTGCTGTGTGTTTCACTTCAGAAATGGAGTTAAATCCCAGGCTCTGAGTCTTCCTACAAGCAAGACTTCGTTTCAGGTAAGGTCAGTTACTTTACAGCTCAAACGAACTACATAGTTCACAATGCTCACACGTTTCTCATCTTAACTGAGAAGCATTGGATGTTAGAGGACCTATGCTTTGTATCAATTTCAAGCAGAGTTGAACTAGATATGGTATGTATGTATAGGAAACACGGTTCTTTTCTTCTGAGCACACTCATGTTTCCTGCTGTATTAGAGACTCTAGAAAGAAAGAGCGTGCTTCTTGCTCTAAAGCAGAGTGTGATCCATGGATGAGAACTGTGTTGTGTGTTTGCTTTCAGAAAGGGAGTTAAATGCCAGGCTCTGTTTCTTCCTACAAGGAAGACTTCGTTTCAGGTAAGGGCAGTCACTTTTCAGCTCAAACGAACTACATCGTTCAGGAAGCTCACACGTTTCTCATCTTAACTGACAAGCATCGGATGTTAGACGACCAGTGCTTTGTATCAGTTTCAGAAGCAGAGTTGGACTAGATATGTTCTGTATGTGTAAGAAACACCGTTCTTTTGTTCTCAGCACACTCACGTTTCCTGCTGTATTAGAGACTTTAGAAAGCAAGAGCGTGCTTCTTGCTCTAAAGCAGAGTGTGAACCATGGAGGTGAACTGTGTTGTGTGTTTCCCTTCAGAAATGGAGTTAAATCCCATGCTCTGTGTCTTCCTACATGCAAGACTTCGTTTCAGGTAAGGGCAGTCACTTTTCAGCTCAAAAGAACCACATCGTTCAGGAAGCTCACACGTTTCTCATCTTAACTGACAAGCATCGGATGTTAGAGGACCAGTGCTTAGTATCAGTTTCAGAAGCAGAGTTGGAAGAGATATGGTACGAATGTGTAAGAAACACGGTTCTTTGGTTCTCAGCACACTCACATTTCCTGCTGTATTAGAGAATCTAGAAAGCTAGAGCGTGCTTCTTGCTCTAAAGCAGAGGGTGATAAATGGATGAGAACTCTGCTGTGTGTTTCACTTCAGAAATGGAGTTAAATCCCAGGCTCTGTGTCTTCCTACAAGGAAGACTTCATTTCAAGTAAGGGCAGTTACTTTCAGCTCAAACGAACTACATGGTTCACGAAGCTCACACGTTTCTCATCTTCACTGACAAGCATTGGATGTTAAAGGACCTGTGGTTTGTTTCAGTTTCAGAAGCAGAGTTGGACTAGATATGATCCGTATGTGTAAGAAACACCATACTTTTGTTCTTAGTTCACTCATGTTTCCTGCTGTTTTAGAGACTCTGGAAAGCAAGAGCATGCTTCTTGCTCTAAAGCAGAGTGTGTACAATGGATGAGAACTCTGCTGAGTGCTTCACTTCAGAAATGGAGTTAAATTCCTGGCTCTGAGTCTTCCAACAAGCAAGACTTCGTTTCAGGTAAGGGCAGGCACTTTTCAGCTCAAACGAACTACATCGTTCACCAAGCTCACACGTTCCTCATCTTAACTGACAAGCATTGGATGTTAGAGGACCAATACTTTGTATCAGTTTCAGAAGCAGAGTTGGACTAGATATGATCCGTATGTGAAGGAAACACCGTTCATTTTTTCTCAGCACACTCAAGTTTCCTGCTGTCTTAGAGACTCTAGAAAGCTAGAGCGTGCTTCTTGCTCTAAAGCAGAGTGTGAACCATGGATGAGAACTGTGTTGTGTGTTTCCCTTCAGAAATGGAGTTAAATCCCAGGCTCTGTTTCTTCCTACAAGGAAGACTTCGTTTCAGGTAAGGGCAGTCACTTTTCAGCTGAAACGAACTACATCGTTCAGGAAGCTCACACGTTTCTCATCTTAACTGACAAACATCGGATGTTAGACGACCAGTGCTTTGTATCAGTTTCAGAAGCAGAGTTGGACTAGATATGATCCATATGTGTAGGAAACACCGTTCTTTTGTTCTCAGCACACTCACGTTTCCTGCTGTATTAGAGACTCTAGAAAGCAAGAGCATGCTTCTTGCTCTAAAGCAGAGTGTGAACAATGGATGAGAACTCTGCTGTGTGTTTCACTTCAGAAATGGAGTTAAATTCCTGGCTCTAAGTCTTCCAACAAGCAAGACTTCGTTTCAGGTAAGGGCAGTCACTTTTCAGCTCAAAAGAACCACATCGTTCAGGAAGCTCACACATTACTCATCTTAACTGACAAGCATCAGATGTTAGACGACCAGTGCTTTGTATCAGTTTCAGAAGCAGAGTTGGAATAGATATGATCTGAATGTGTAAGAAACACCGTTCCTTGGTTCTCAGCAAACTCACGTTTCCTGCTGTCTTAGAGACTCTAGAAAGCAAGAGCGTGCTTCTTGCTCTAAAGCAGAGTGTGAACCATGGATGAGAACTGTGTTGTGTGTTTCCCTTCAGAAATGGAGTTAAATCCCTGGCTCTGTGTCTTCCTACACGCAAGACTTTGTTTCAGGTAAGGGCAGTCACTTTTCAGCTGAAAAGAACCACATCGTTCAGGAAGCTCACACGTTACTCATCTTAAATGACAAGCATCGGATGTTAGACGACCAGTGCTTTGTATCACATTCCGAAGCAGAGTTGGACTAGATATGATCCCTATGTGTAGGAACACCGTTCATTTGTTCTCAGCACACTCAAGTTTCCTGCTGTCTTAGAGACTCTAGAAAGCTAGAGCGTGCTTCTTGCTCTAAAGCAGAGTGTGATCCATGGATGAGAACTGTGTTGTGTGTTTCAATTCAGAAATGGAGTTAAATCCCAGGCTCTGAGTCTTCCTACAAGCAAGACTTCGTTTCAGGTAAGGGCAGTTACTTTACAGCTCAAACGAACTACATAGTTCACAATGCTCACACGTTTCTCATCTTAACTGAGAAGCATTGGATGTTAGAGGACCTATGCTTTGTATCAATTTCAAGCAGAGTTGGACTAGATATGATCCCTATGTGTAGGAACACCGTTCATTTGTTCTCAGCACACTCAAGTTTCCTGCTGTCTTAGAGACTCTAGAAAGCTAGAGCGTGCTTCTTGCTCTAAAGCAGAGTGTGATCCATGGATGAGAACTGGGTTTTGTGTTTGCTTTCAGAAAGGGAGTTAAATGCCAGGCTCTGTTTCTTCCTACAAGGAAGACTTCGTTTCAGGTAAGGGCAGTCACTTTTCAGCTGAAACGAACTACATCGTTCAGGAAGCTCACACGTTTCTCATCTTAACTGACAAGCATCGGATGTTAGACGACCAGTGCTTTGTATCAGTTTCAGAAGCAGAGTTGGACTAGATATGTTCCGTATGTGTAAGAAACACCGTTCTTTTGTTCTCAGCACACTCACGTTTCCTGCTGTATTAGAGACTTTAGAAAGCAAGAGCGTGCTTCTGGCTCTACATCAGACTGTGATCCATGGATGAGAACAGTGTTGTGTTTCCCTTCAGAAATGGAGTTAAATCCCAGGCTCTGTGTCTTCCTACAAGCAAGACTTCGTTTCAGGTAAGGGCAGTCTCTTTTCTGCTCAAACGAACTACATCGTTCAGGAGGCTCACACGTTTCTCATCTTAACTGACAAGCATCGGATGTTAGAGGACCAGTGCTTAGTATCAGTTTCAGAAGCAGAGTTGGAAGAGATATGGTACGAATGTGTAAGAAACACGGTTCTTTGGTTCTCAGCACACTCACGTTTCCTGCTGTATTAGAGAATCTAGAAAGCTAGAGCGTGCTTCTTGCTCTAAAGCAGAGGGTGATAAATGGATGAGAACTCTGCAGTGTGTTTCACTTCAGAAATGGAGTTAAATCCCAGGCTCTGTGTCTTCCTACAAGGAAGACTTCGTTTCAAGTAAGGGCAGTTACTTTCAGCTCAAACGAACTACATGGTTCACGAAGCTCACACGTTTCTCATCTTCACTGACAAGCATTGGATGTTAAAGGACCTGTGGTTTGTTTCAGTTTCAGAAGCAGAGTTGGACTAGATATGATCCGTATGTGTAGGAAACACCATACTTTTGTTCTTAGTTCACTCATGTTTCCTGCTGTTTTAGAGACTCTGGAAAGCAAGAGCATGCTTCTTGCTCTAAAGCAGAGTGTGTACAATGGATGAGAACTCTGCTGTGTGCTTCACTTCAGAAATGGAGTTAAATCCCTGGCTCTGAGTCTTCCCACAAGCAAGACTTCGTTTCAGGTAAGGGCAGTCACTTTTCAGCTCAAACGAACTACATCGTTCACCAAGCTCACACGTTCCTCATCTTAACAGACAAGCATCGGATGTTAGAGGACCAGTGCTTTGTATCAGTTTCAGAAGCAGAGTTGGACTAGATATGATCCGTATGTGAAGGAAACACCGTTCATTTTTTCTCAGCACACTCACGTTTCCTGCTGTCTTAGAGACTCTAGAAAGCTAGAGCGTGCTTCTTGCTCTAAAGCAGAGTGTGAACCATGGATGAGAACTGTGTTGTGTGTTTCCCTTCAGAAATGGAGTTAAATCCCAGGCTCTGTGTCTTCCTACACGCAAGACTTTGTTTCAGGTAAGGGCAGTCACTTTTCAGCTGAAAAGAACCACATCGTTCAGGAAGCTCACACGTTACTCATCTTAACTGACAAGCATTGGATGTTAAAGGACCTGTGGTTTGTTTCAGTTGCAGAAGCAGAGTTGAACTAGATATGGTCCGTATGTGTAGGAAACACCATTCTTTTGTTCTGAGCACACTCATGTTTTCTCCTGTATTAGAGACTCTGGAAAGCAAGAGCATGCTTCTTGCTCTAAAGCAGAGTGTGAACCATGGATGAGAACTGTGTTATGTGTTTCCCTTCAGAAATGGAGTTAAATCCCTGGCTCTGTGTCTTCCTACACGCAAGACTTTGTTTCAGGTAAGGGCAGTCACTTTTCAGCTGAAAAGAACCACATCGTTCAGGAAGCTCACACGTTACTCATCTTAACTGACAAGCATCGGATGTTAGACGACCAGTGCTTTGTATCACATTCCGAAGCAGAGTTGGACTAGATATGATCCCTATGTGTAGGAACACAGTTTATTTGTTCTCAGCACACTCAAGTTTCCTGCTGTCTTAGAGACTCTAGAAAGCTAGAGCGTGCTTCTTGCTCTAAAGCAGAGTGTGATCCATGGATGAGAACTGTGTTGTGTGTTTCAATTCAGAAATGGAGTTAAATCCCAGGCTCTGTGTCTTGCTACATGCAAGACTTCGTTTCAGGTAAGACAGTCACTTTTCAGCTGAAAAGAACCACATTTTTCAGGAAGCTCACACGTTTCTCATCTTAACTGACAAGCATCGGATGTTAGAGGACCAGTGCTTTGTATCAGTTTCAGAAGCAGAGTTGGAATAGATATGGTCCGAATGTGTAAGAAACACCGTTCTTTGGTTCTCAGCACACTCACGTTTCCTGCTGTATTAGAGACTCTAGAAAGCAAGAGCGTGCTTCTTGCTCTAAAGTAGAGTGTGAACCATGGATGAGAACTGTGTTGTGTGTTACCCTTCAGAAATGGAGTTAAATCCCAGGCTCTGTGTCTTCCTACACGCAAGACTTCGTTTCAGGTAAGGGCAGTCACTTTTCAGCTGAAAAGAACCACATCGTTCAGGAAGCTCACACGTTACTCATCTTAACTGACAAGCATCGGATGTTAGACGACCAGTGCTTTGTTTCAGATTCAGAAGCAGAGTTGGACTAGATATGATCCCTATGTGTAGGAACACCGTTCATTTGTTCTCAGAACACTCACGTTTCCTGCTGTATTAGAGACATTTGAAAGTAAGAGCGTGCTTCTTGCTCTACAGCAGACTGTGATCCAGGGATGAGAACTGTGTTGTGTGTTTCCCTTCAGAAATGGAGTTAAATCCCACGCTCTGTGTCTTCCTACAAGCAAGAATTCGTTTCAGGTAAGGGCAGTCACTTTTCAGCTCAAACGAACTACATCGTTCAGGAAGCTCACACGTTTCTCATCTTAACTGACAAGCATCGGATGTTAGACGACCAGTGCTTTGTATCAGTTTCAGAAGCAGAGTTGGAATAGATATGGTCCGAATGTGTAAGAAACACCGTTCCTTGGTTCTCAGCACACTCACGTTTCCTGCTGTATTAGAGACTCTAGAAAGCAAGAGCGTGCTTCTTGCTCTAAAGCAGATTGTGAACCATGGATGAGAACTGTGTTGTGTGTTTCCCTTCAGAAATGGAGTTAAATCCCAGGCTCTGTGTCTTCCTACACGCAAGACTTTTTTTCAGGTAAGGGCAGTCACTTTTCAGCTGAAAAGAACCACATCGTTCAGGAAGCTCACACGTTACTCATCTTAACTGACAAGCATCGGATGTTAGACGACCAGTGCTTTGTATCAGTTTCAGAAGCAGAGTTGGACTAGATATGGTCCGTATGTGTAAGAAACACCGTTCTTTTGTTCTCGGCACACTCACGTTTCCTGCTGTATTAGAGACTCTAGAAAGCAAGAGCTTGCTTCTTGCTCTAAAGCAGATTGTGATCCATGGATGAGAATTGTGTTGTGTGTTTCCCTTCAAAAATTGAGTTATATCCCAGTCTCTGTGTCTTCTTACATGCAAGACTTCGGTTCAGGTAAGGGCAGACACTTTTCAGCTCAAACAAACTACATCCTTCAGGAAGCTCACACGTTTATCATCTTAACTGACAAGCATCGGATGTTAGACGACCAGTGCTTTGTATCAGTTTCAGAAGCAGAGTTGGAATAGATATGTTCTGTATGTGTAAGAAACACCGTTCTTTTGTTCTCAGCACACTCACGTTTCCTGCTGTATTAGAGACTTTAGAAAGCAAGAGCGTGCTTCTTGCTCTAAAGCAGAGTGTGAACCATGGAGGTGAACTGTGTTGTGTGTTTCCCTTCAGAAATGGAGTTAAATCCCATGCTCTGTGTCTTCCTACATGCAAGACTTCGTTTCAGGTAAGGGCAGTCACTTTTCAGCTCAAAAGAACCACATCGTTCAGGAAGCTCACACGTTTCTCAACTTAACTGACAAGCATCGGATGTTAGACGACCAGTGCTTTGTATCAGTTTCAGAAGCAGAGTTGGACTAGATATGTTCTGTATGTGTAAGAAACACCGTTCTTTTGTTCTCAGCACACTCACGTTTCCTGCTTTATTAGAGACTCTAGAAAGCAAGAGCGTGCTTCTGGCTCTACATCAGACTGTGATCCATGGATGAGAACTGTGTTGTGTTTCCCTTCAGAAATGGAGTTAAATCCCAGGCTCTGTGTCTTCCTACAAGCAAGACTTCGTTTCAGGTAAGGGCAGTCTCTTTTCTGCTCAAACGAACTACATCGTTCAGGAGGCTCACACGTTTCTCATCTTAACTGACAAGCATCGGATGTTAGAGGACCAGTGCTTAGTATCAGTTTCAGAAGCAGAGTTGGAAGAGATATGGTACGAATGTGTAAGAAACACGGTTCTTTGGTTCTCAGCACACTCACATTTCCTGCTGTATTAGAGAATCTAGAAAGCTAGAGCGTGCTTCTTGCTCTAAAGCAGAGGGTGATAAATGGATGAGAACTCTGCTGTGTGTTTCACTTCAGAAATGGAGTTAAATCCCAGGCTCTGTGTCTTCCTACAAGGAAGACTTCATTTCAAGTAAGGGCAGTTACTTTCAGCTCAAACGAACTACATGGTTCATGAAGCTCACACGTTTCTCATCTTCACTGACAAGCATTGGATGTTAAAGGACCTGTGGTTTGTTTCAGTTTCAGAAGCAGAGTTGGACTAGATATGATCCGTATGTGTAAGAAACACCATACATTTGTTCTTAGTTCACTTATGTTTCCTGCTGTTTTAGAGACTCTGGAAAGCAAGAGCATGCTTCTTGCTCTAAAGCAGAGTGTGTACAATGGATGAGAACTCTGCTGAGTGCTTCACTTCAGAAATGGAGTTAAATTCCTGGCTCTGAGTCTTCCAACAAGCAAGACTTCGTTTCAGGTAAGGGCAGTCACTTTTCAGCTCAAACGAACTACATCGTTCACCAAGCTCACACGTTCCTGATCTTAACTGACAAGCATTGGATGTTAGAGGACCAATACTTTGTATCAGTTTCAGAAGCAGAGTTGGACTAGATATGATCCGTATGTGAAGGAAACACCGTTCATTTTTTCTCAGCACACTCAAGTTTCCTGCTGTCTTAGAGACTCTAGAAAGCTAGAGCGTGCTTCTTGCTCTAAAGCAGAGTGTGAACCATGGATGAGAACTGTGTTGTGTGTTTCCCTTCAGAAATGGAGTTAAATCCCAGGCTCTGTGTCTTCCTACACGCAAGACTTCGTTTCAGGTAAGGGCAGTCAGTTTTCAGCTGAAAAGAACCACATCGTTCAGGAAGCTCACACGTTACTCATCTTAACTGACAAGCATTGGATGTTAAAGGACCTGTGGTTTGTTTCAGTTGCAGAAGCAGAGTTGAACTAGATATGGTCCGTATGTGTAGGAAACACCATTCTTTTGTTCTGAGCACACTCATGTTTTCTCCTGTATTAGAGACTCTGGAAAGCAAGAGCATGCTTCTTGCTCTAAAGCAGAGTGTGAACCATGGATGAGAACTGTGTTATGTGTTTCCCTTCAGAAATGGAGTTAAATCCCTGGCTCTGTGTCTTCCTACACGCAAGACTTTGTTTCAGGTAAGGGCAGTCACTTTTCAGCTGAAAAGAACCACATCGTTCAGGAAGCTCACACGTTACTCATCTTAACTGACAAGCATCGGATGTTAGACGACCAGTGCTTTGTATCACATTCCGAAGCAGAGTTGGACTAGATATGATCCCTATGTGTAGGAACACCGTTTATTTGTTCTCAGCACACTCAAGTTTCCTGCTGTCTTAGAGACTCTAGAAAGCTAGAGCGTGCTTCTTGCTCTAAAGCAGAGTGTGATCCATGGATGAGAACTGTGTTGTGTGTTTCAATTCAGAAATGGAGTTAAATCCCAGGCTCTGTGTCTTCCTACATGCAAGACTTCGTTTCAGGTAAGACAGTCACTTTTCAGCTGAAAAGAACCACATTTTTCAGGAAGCTCACACGTTTCTCATCTTAACTGACAAGCATCGGATGTTAGAGGACCAGTGCTTTGTATCAGTTTCAGAAGCAGAGTTGGAATAGATATGGTCCGAATGTGTAAGAAACACCGTTCTTTGGTTCTCAGCACACTCACGTTTCCTGCTGTATTAGAGACTCTAGAAAGCAAGAGCGTGCTTCTTGCTCTAAAGTAGAGTGTGAACCATGGATGAGAACTGTGTTGTGTGTTACCCTTCAGAAATGGAGTTAAATCCCAGGCTCTGTGTCTTCCTACACGCAAGACTTCGTTTCAGGTAAGGGCAGTCACTTTTCAGCTGAAAAGAACCACATCGTTCAGGAAGCTCACACGTTACTCATCTTAACTGACAAGCATCGGATGTTAGACGACCAGTGCTTTGTTTCAGATTCAGAAGCAGAGTTGGACTAGATATGATCCCTATGTGTAGGAACACCGTTCATTTGTTCTCTGAACACTCACGTTTCCTGCTGTATTAGAGACATTTGAAAGTAAGAGCGTGCTTCTTGCTCTACAGCAGACTGTGATCCATGGATGAGAACTGTGTTGTGTGTTTCCCTTCAGAAATGGAGTTAAATCCCAGGCTCTGTGTCTTCCTACACGCAAGACTTTGTTTCAGGTAAGGGCAGTCACTTTTCAGCTGAAAAGAACCACATCGTTCAGGAAGCTCACACGTTACTCATCTTAACTGACAAGCATCGGATGTTAGACGACCAGTGCTTTGTATCAGTTTCAGAAGCAGAGTTGGACTAGATATGGTCCGTATGTGTAAGAAACACCGTTCTTTTGTTCTCGGCACACTCACGTTTCCTGCTGTATTAGAGACTCTAGAAAGCAAGAGCTTGCTTCTTGCTCTAAAGCAGATTGTGATCCATGGATGAGAATTGTGTTGTGTGTTTCCCTTCAAAAATTGAGTTATATCCCAGTCTCTGTGTCTTCTTACATGCAAGACTTCGGTTCAGGTAAGGGCAGACACTTTTCAGCTCAAACAAACTACATCCTTCAGGAAGCTCACACGCTTCTCATCTTAACTGACAAGCATCGGATGTTAGACGACCAGTGCTTTGTATCAGTTTCAGAAGCAGAGTTGGAATAGATATGTTCTGTATGTGTAAGAAACACCGTTCTTTTGTTCTCAGCACACTCACGTTTCCTGCTGTATTAGAGACTTTAGAAAGCAAGAGCGTGCTTCTTGCTCTAAAGCAGAGTGTGAACCATGGAGGTGAACTGTGTTGGGTGTTTCCCTTCAGAAATGGAGTTAAATCCCATGCTCTGTGTCTTCCTACATGCAAGACTTCGTTTCAGGTAAGGGCAGTCACTTTTCAGCTCAAAAGAACCACATCGTTCAGGAAGCTCACACGTTTCTCAACTTAACTGACAAGCATCGGATGTTAGACGACCAGTGCTTTGTATCAGTTTCAGAAGCAGAGTTGGACTAGATATGTTCTGTATGTGTAAGAAACACCGTTCTTTTGTTCTCAGCACACTCACGTTTCCTGCTTTATTAGAGACTCTAGAAAGCAAGAGCGTGCTTCTGGCTCTACATCAGACTGTGATCCATGGATGAGAACTGTGTTGTGTTTCCCTTCAGAAATGGAGTTAAATCCCAGGCTCTGTGTCTTCCTACAAGCAAGACTTCGTTTCAGGTAAGGGCAGTCTCTTTTCTGCTCAAACGAACTACATCGTTCAGGAGGCTCACACGTTTCTCATCTTAACTGACAAGCATCGGATGTTAGAGGACCAGTGCTTAGTATCAGTTTCAGAAGCAGAGTTGGAAGAGATATGGTACGAATGTGTAAGAAACACGGTTCTTTGGTTCTCAGCACACTCACATTTCCTGCTGTATTAGAGAATCTAGAAAGCTAGAGCGTGCTTCTTGCTCTAAAGCAGAGGGTGATAAATGGATGAGAACTCTGCTGTGTGTTTCACTTCAGAAATGGAGTTAAATCCCAGGCTCTGTGTCTTCCTACAAGGAAGACTTCATTTCAAGTAAGGGCAGTTACTTTCAGCTCAAACGAACTACATGGTTCATGAAGCTCACACGTTTCTCATCTTCACTGACAAGCATTGGATGTTAAAGGACCTGTGGTTTGTTTCAGTTTCAGAAGCAGAGTTGGACTAGATATGATCCGTATGTGTAAGAAACACCATACATTTGTTCTTAGTTCACTTATGTTTCCTGCTGTTTTAGAGACTCTGGAAAGCAAGAGCATGCTTCTTGCTCTAAAGCAGAGTGTGTACAATGGATGAGAACTCTGCTGAGTGCTTCACTTCAGAAATGGAGTTAAATTCCTGGCTCTGAGTCTTCCAACAAGCAAGACTTCGTTTCAGGTAAGGGCAGTCACTTTTCAGCTCAAACGAACTACATCGTTCACCAAGCTCACACGTTCCTCATCTTAACTGACAAGCATTGGATGTTAGAGGACCAATACTTTGTATCAGTTTCAGAAGCAGAGTTGGACTAGATATGATCCGTATGTGAAGGAAACACCGTTCATTTTTTCTCAGCACACTCAAGTTTCCTGCTGTCTTAGAGACTCTAGAAAGCTAGAGCGTGCTTCTTGCTCTAAAGCAGAGTGTGAACCATGGATGAGAACTGTGTTGTGTGTTTCCCTTCAGAAATGGAGTTAAATCCCAGGCTCTGTGT
Source organism: Onychomys leucogaster (assembly GCA_949786385.1). Taxonomy (NCBI): domain Eukaryota; kingdom Metazoa; phylum Chordata; class Mammalia; order Rodentia; family Cricetidae; genus Onychomys; species Onychomys leucogaster. The sequence continues at coordinate 160,341 of CATKUP010000146.1, read as the reverse complement.
CTTCCTACACGCAAGACTTCGTTTCAGGTAAGGGCAGTCAGTTTTCAGCTGAAAAGAACCACATCGTTCAGGAAGCTCACACGTTACTCATCTTAACTGACAAGCATTGGATGTTAAAGGACCTGTGGTTTGTTTCAGTTGCAGAAGCAGAGTTGAACTAGATATGGTCCGTATGTGTAGGAAACACCATTCTTTTGTTCTGAGCACACTCATGTTTTCTCCTGTATTAGAGACTCTGGAAAGCAAGAGCATGCTTCTTGCTCTAAAGCAGAGTGTGAACCATGGATGAGAACTGTGTTATGTGTTTCCCTTCAGAAATGGAGTTAAATCCCTGGCTCTGTGTCTTCCTACATGCAAGACTTTGTTTCAGGTAAGGGCAGTCACTTTTCAGCTGAAAAGAACCACATCGTTCAGGAAGCTCACACGTTACTCATCTTAACTGACAAGCATCGGATGTTAGACGACCAGTGCTTTGTATCACATTCTGAAGCAGAGTTGGACTAGATATGATCCCTATGTGTAGGAACACCGTTTATTTGTTCTCAGCACACTCAAGTTTCCTGCTGTCTTAGAGACTCTAGAAAGCTAGAGCGTGCTTCTTGCTCTAAAGCAGAGTGTGATCCATGGATGAGAACTGTGTTGTGTGTTTCAATTCAGAAATGGAGTTAAATCCCAGGCTCTGTGTCTTCCTACATGCAAGACTTCGTTTCAGGTAAGACAGTCACTTTTCAGCTGAAAAGAACCACATTTTTCAGGAAGCTCACACGTTTCTCATCTTAACTGACAAGCATCGGATGTTAGAGGACCAGTGCTTTGTATCAGTTTCAGAAGCAGAGTTGGAATAGATATGGTCCGAATGTGTAAGAAACACCGTTCTTTGGTTCTCAGCACACTCACGTTTCCTGCTGTATTAGAGACTCTAGAAAGCAAGAGCGTGCTTCTTGCTCTAAAGTAGAGTGTGAACCATGGATGAGAACTGTGTTGTGTGTTACCCTTCAGAAATGGAGTTAAATCCCAGGCTCTGTGTCTTCCTACACGCAAGACTTCGTTTCAGGTAAGGGCAGTCACTTTTCAGCTGAAAAGAACCACATCGTTCAGGAAGCTCACACGTTACTCATCTTAACTGACAAGCATCGGATGTTAGACGACCAGTGCTTTGTTTCAGATTCAGAAGCAGAGTTGGACTAGATATGATCCCTATGTGTAGGAACACCGTTCATTTGTTCTCAGAACACTCACGTTTCCTGCTGTATTAGAGACATTTGAAAGTAAGAGCGTGCTTCTTGCTCTACAGCAGACTGTGATCCAGGGATGAGAACTGTGTTGTGTGTTTCCCTTCAGAAATGGAGTTAAATCCCACGCTCTGTGTCTTCCTACAAGCAAGAATTCGTTTCAGGTAAGGGCAGTCACTTTTCAGCTCAAACGAACTACATCGTTCAGGAAGCTCACACGTTTCTCATCTTAACTGACAAGCATCGGATGTTAGACGACCAGTGCTTTGTATCAGTTTCAGAAGCAGAGTTGGAATAGATATGGTCCGAATGTGTAAGAAACACCGTTCCTTGGTTCTCAGCACACTCACGTTTCCTGCTGTATTAGAGACTCTAGAAAGCAAGAGCGTGCTTCTTGCTCTAAAGCAGATTGTGAACCATGGATGAGAACTGTGTTGTGTGTTTCCCTTCAGAAATGGAGTTAAATCCCAGGCTCTGTGTCTTCCTACAGGCAAGACTTTGTTTCAGGTAAGGGCAGTCACTTTTCAGCTGAAAAGAACCACATCGTTCAGGAAGCTCACACGTTACTCATCTTAACTGACAAGCATCGGATGTTAGACGACCAGTGCTTTGTATCAGTTTCAGAAGCAGAGTTGGTTTAGATATGGTCCGTATGTGTAAGAAACACCGTTCTTTTGTTCTCGGCACACTCACGTTTCCTGCTGTATTAGAGACTCTAGAAAGCAAGAGCTTGCTTCTTGCTCTAAAGCAGATTGTGATCCATGGATGAGAATTGTGTTGTGTGTTTCCCTCCAAAAATTGAGTTATATCCCAGTCTCTGTGTCTTCTTACATGCAAGAATTCGGTTCAGGTAAGGGCAGACACTTTTCAGCTCAAACAAACTACATCCTTCAGGAAGCTCACACGTTTCTCATCTTAACTGACAAGCATCGGATGTTAGACGACCAGTGCTTTGTATCAGTTTCAGAAGCAGAGTTGGACTAGATATGTTCTGTATGTGTAAGAAACACCGTTCTTTTGTTCTCAGCACACTCACGTTTCCTGCTGTATTAGAGACTTTAGAAAGCAAGAGCGTGCTTCTTGCTCTAAAGCAGAGTGTGAACCATGGAGGTGAACTGTGTTGTGTGTTTCCCTTCAGAAATGGAGTTAAATCCCATGCTCTGTGTCTTCCTACATGCAAGACTTCGTTTCAGGTAAGGGCAGTCACTTTTCAGCTCAAAAGAACCACATCGTTCAGGAAGCACACACGTTTCTCAACTTAACTGACAAGCATCGGATGTTAGACGACCAGTGCTTTGTATCAGTTTCAGAAGAAGAGTTGGACTAGATATGTTCTGTATGTGTAAGAAACACCGTTCTTTTGTTCTCAGCACACTCACGTTTCCTGCTTTATTAGAGACTCTAGAAAGCAAGAGCGTGCTTCTGGCTCTACATCAGACTGTGATCCATGGATGAGAACTGTGTTGTGTTTCCCTTCAGAAATGGAGTTAAATCCCAGGCTCTGTGTCTTCCTACAAGCAAGACTTCGTTTCAGGTAAGGGCAGTCTCTTTTCTGCTCAAACGAACTACATCGTTCAGGAGGCTCACACGTTTCTCATCTTAACTGACAAGCATCGGATGTTAGAGGACCAGTGCTTAGTATCAGTTTCAGAAGCAGAGTTGGAAGAGATATGGTACGAATGTGTAAGAAACACGGTTCTTTGGTTCTCAGCACACTCACATTTCCTGCTGTATTAGAGTATCTAGAAAGCTAGAGCGTGCTTCTTGCTCTAAAGCAGAGGGTGATAAATGGATGAGAACTCTGCTGTGTGTTTCACTTCAGAAATGGAGTTAAATCCCAGGCTCTGTGTCTTCCTACAAGGAAGACTTCATTTCAAGTAAGGGCAGTTACTTTCAGCTCAAACGAACTACATGGTTCATGAAGCTCACACGTTTCTCATCTTCACTGACAAGCATTGGATGTTAAAGGACCTGTGGTTTGTTTCAGTTTCAGAAGCAGAGTTGGACTAGATATGATCCGTATGTGTAAGAAACACCATACATTTGTTCTTAGTTCACTTATGTTTCCTGCTGTTTTAGAGACTCTGGAAAGCAAGAGCATGCTTCTTGCTCTAAAGCAGAGTGTGTACAATGGATGAGAACTCTGCTGAGTGCTTCACTTCAGAAATGGAGTTAAATTCCTGGCTCTGAGTCTTCCCACAAGCAAGACTTCGTTTCAGGTAAGGGCAGTCACTTTTCAGCTCAAACGAACTACATCGTTCACCAAGCTCACACGTTCCTCATCTTAACTGACAAGCATTGGATGTTAGAGGACCAATACTTTGTATCAGTTTCAGAAGCAGAGTTGGACTAGATATGATCCGTATGTGAAGGAAACACCGTTCATTTTTTCTCAGCACACTCAAGTTTCCTGCTGTCTTAGAGACTCTAGAAAGCTAGAGCGTGTTTCTTGCTCTAAAGCAGAGTGTGAACCATGGATGAGAACTGTGTTGTGTGTTTCCCTTCAGAAATGGAGTTAAATCCCAGGCTCTGTGTCTTCCTACACGCAAGACTTTGTTTCAGGTAAGGGCAGTCACTTTTCAGCTGAAAAGAACCACATCGTTCAGGAAGCTCACACGTTACTCATCTTAACTGACAAGCATCGGATGTTAGAGGACCAGTGCTTTGTATCAGTTTCAGAAGCAGAGTTGGAATAGATATGGTCCGAATGTGTAAGAAACACCGTTCTTTGGTTCTCAGCACACTCACGTTTCCTGCTGTATTAGAGACTCTAGAAAGCAAGAGCGTGCTTCTTGCTCTAAAGTAGAGTGTGAACCATGGATGAGAACTGTGTTGTGTGTTACCCTTCAGAAATGGAGTTAAATCCCAGGCTCTGTGTCTTCCTACACGCAAGACTTCGTTTCAGGTAAGGGCAGTCACTTTTCAGCTGAAAAGAACCACATCGTTCAGGAAGCTCACACGTTACTCATCTTAACTGACAAGCATTGGATATTAAAGGACCTGTGGTTTGTTTCAGTTTCAGAAGCAGAGTTGAACTAGATATGGTCCGTATGTGTAGGAAACACCATTCTTTTGTTCTGAGCACACTCATGTTTCCTCCTGTATTAGAGACTCTGGAAAGCAAGAGCATGCTTCTTGCTCTAAAGCAGAGTGTGAACAATGGATGAGAATTGTGTTGTGTGTTTCCCTAGGAAGGGAGTTAAATCCCAGACTCTGTGTCTTCCTACACGCAAGAATTCGTTTCAGGTAAGGGCAGTCACTTTTCAGCTCAAAAGAACCACATCGTTCAGGAAGCTCACACATTACTCATCTTAACTGACAAGCATCGGATGTTAGATGACCAGTGCTTTGTATCAGTTTCAGAAGCAGTGTTGGACTAGATATGGTCCGTATGTGTAAGAAACACCGTTCTTTTGTTCTCAGCACACTCACGTTTCCTGCTGTATTAGAGACTCTAGAAAGCAAGAGCTTGCTTCTTGCTCTAAAGCAGATTGTGATCCATGGATGAGAATTGTGTTGTGTGTTTCCCTTCAGAAATGGAGTTAAATCCCAGGCTCTGTGTCTTCCTACACCCAAGACTTCGTTTCAGGTAAGGGCAGTCTCTTTTCAGCTCAAAAGAACCACATCGTTCAGGAAGCTCACACGTTACTCATCTTAACTGACAAGCATCGGATGTTAGAGGACCAGTGCTTTGTATCAGTTTCAGAAGCAGAGTTGGACTAGATATGATCCCTATGTGTAGGAACACCGTTCATTTGTTCTCAGCACACTCAAGTTTCCTGCTGTCTTAGAGACTCTAGAAAGCTAGAGCGTGCTTCTTGCTCTAAAGCAGAGTTTGATAAATGGATGAGAACTCTGCTGTGTGTTTCACTTCAGAAATGGAGTTAAATCCCAGGCTCTGAGTCTTCCTATAAGCAAGACTTCGTTTCAGGTAAGGGCAGTTACTTTACAGCTCAAACGAACTACATAGTTCACAATGCTCACACGTTTCTCATCTTAACTGAGAAGCATTGGATGTTAGAGGACCTATGCTTTGTATCAATTTCAAGCAGAGTTGAACTAGATATGGTATGTATGTATAGGAAACACGGTTCTTTTCTTCTGAGCACACTCATGTTTCCTGCTGTATTAGAGACTCTAGAAAGAAAGAGCGTGCTTCTTGCTCTAAAGCAGAGTGTGATCCATGGATGAGAACTGTGTTGTGTGTTTGCTTTCAGAAAGGGAGTTAAATGCCAGGCTCTGTTTCTTCCTACAAGGAAGACTTCGTTTCAGGTAAGGGCAGTCACTTTTCAGCTGAAACGAACTACATCGTTCAGGAAGCTCACACGTTTCTCATCTTAACTGACAAGCATCGGATGTTAGACGACCAGTGCTTTGTATCAGTTTCAGAAGCAGAGTTGGAATAGATATGGTCCGAAAGTGTAAGAAACACCGTTCTTTGGTTCTCAGCACACTCACGTTTCCTGCTGTATTAGAGACTCTAGAAAGCAAGAGCGTGCTTCTTGCTCTAAAGTAGAGTGTGAACCATGGATGAGAACTGTGTTGTGTATTACCCTTCAGAAATGGAGTTAAATCCCAGGCTCTGTGTCTTCCTACACGCAAGACTTCGTTTCAGGTAAGGGCAGTCACTTTTCAGCTGAAAAGAACCACATCGTTCAGGAAGCTCACACGTTACTCATCTTAACTGACAAGCATTGGATGTTAAAGGACCTGTGGTTTGTTTCAGTTTCAGAAGCAGAGTTGAACTAGATATGGTCCGTATGTGTAGGAAACACCATTCTTTTGTTCTGAGCACACTCATGTTTCCTCCTGTATTAGACACTCTGGAAAGCAAGAGCATGCTTCTTGCTCTAAAGCAGAGTGTGAACAATGGATGAGAACTCTGCTGTGTGTTTCACTTCAGAAATGGAGTTAAATTCCTGGCTCTGAGTCTTCCAACAAGCAAGACTTCGTTTCAGGTAAGGGCAGTCACTTTTCAGCTCAAAAGAACCACATCGTTCAGGAAGCTCACACGTTACTCATCTTAACTGACAAGCATCGGATGTTAGAGGACCAGTGCTTTGTATGAGTTTCAGAAGCAGAGTTGGACTTGATATGGTTTGTATGTGTAAGAAACACCGTTCTTTTGTTCTCAGCACACTCACGTTTCCTGCTGTATTAGAGACATTTGAAAGTAAGAGCGTGCTTCTTGCTCTACAGCAGACTGTGATCCATGGATGAGAACTGTGTTGTGTGTTTCCCTTCAGAAATGGAGTTAAATCCCACGCTCTGTGTCTTCCTACAAGCAAGACTTCGTTTCAGGTAAGGGCAGTCACTTTTCAGCTGAAACAAACTACATCGTTCAGGAAGCTCACACGTTTCTCATCTTAACTGACAAGCATCAGATGTTAGACAACCAGTGCTTTGTATCAGTTTCAGAAGCAGAGTTGGAATAGATATGGTCCAAATGTGTAAGAAACACCGTTCCTTGGTTCTCAGCAAACTCACGTTTCCTGCTGTCTTAGAGACTCTAGAAAGCAAGAGCGTGCTTCTTGCTCCAAAGCAGAGTGTGAACCATGGATGAGAACTGTGTTGTGTGTTTCCCTTCAGAAATGGAGTTTAATCCCAGGCTCTGTGTCTTCCTACACGAAAGACTTTGTTTCAGGTAAGGGCAGTCACTTTTCAGCTGAAAAGAACCACATCGTTCAGGAAGCTCACACGTTACTCATCTTAACTGACAAGCATCGGATGTTAGATGACCAGTGCTTTGTATCAGTTTCAGAAGCAGAGTTGGACTAGATATGGTCCGTATGTGTAATAAACACCGTTCTTTTGTTCTCGGCACACTCACGTTTCCTGCTGTATTAGAGACTCTAGAAAGCAAGAGCTTGCTTCTTGCTCTAAAGCAGATTGTGATCCATGGATGAGAATTGTGTTGTGTGTTTCCCTTCAAAAATGGAGTTATATCCCTGTCTCTGTGTCTTCTTACATGCAAGAATTCGGTTCAGGTAAGGGCAGACACTTTTCAGCTCAAACAAACTACATCGTTCAGGAAGCTCACACGTTTCTCATCTTAACTGACAAGCATCGGATGTTAGAGGACCAGTGCTTAGTATCAGTTTCAGAAGCAGAGTTGGAATAGATATGGTCCGAATGTGTAAGAAAGACCGTTCTTTGGTTCTCAGCACACTCACATTTCCTGCTTTATTAGAGATTCTAGAAAGCAAGAGCGTGCTTCGTGATCTAAAGCAGAGTGTGAACCATGGATGAGAACTTTGTTGTGTGTTTCCCTTCAGAAATGGAGTTAAATCCCAGACTCTGTGTCTTCCTACACGCAAGAATTCGTTTCAGGTAAGGGCAGTCACTTTTAAGCTCAAAAGAACCACATCGTTCAGGAAGCTCACACATTACTCATCTTAACTGACAAGCATCGGATGTTAGACGACCAGTGCCTTGTATCAGTTTCAGAAGGAGAGTTGGACTAGATATGGTCCGTATGTGTAAGAAACACCGTTCTTTTGTTCTCAGCACACTCACGTTTCCTGCTGTATTAGAGACTCTAGAAAGCAAGAGCTTGTTTCTTGCTCTAAAGCAGATTGTGATCCATGGATGAGAATTGTGTTGTGTGTTTCCCTTCAAAAATGGTGTTAAATCCCAGGCTCTGTGTCTTTTTACATGCAAGACTTCGGTTCAGGTAAGGGCAGTCACTTTTCAGCTCAAACGAACTACATCGTTCACCAAGCTCACACGTTCCTCATCTTAACTGACAAGCATTGGATATTAGAGGACCGGTGCTTTGTATCAGTTTCAGAAGCAGAGTTGGACTAGATATGATCCATATGTGTAGGAATCATCGTTCATTTGTTCTCAGCACACTCACGTTTACTGCTGTCTTAGAGATTTTAGAAAGCTAGAGCATGCTTCTTGCTCTAAAGCAGAGTGTGATCAATGGATGAGAACTCTGTTGTGTGTTTCACTTCAGAAATGGAGTTAAATCCCTGGCTCTGAATCTTCATAAAAGCAAGACTTCGTTTCAGGTAAGGGCAGACACTTTTCAGCTCAAACAAACTACATCGTTCACGAAGCTCACACGTTTCTCATCTTAACTGACAAGCATTGGATGTTAGAGGACCTTTGCTTTGTATCAATTTCAAGCAGAGTTGAACTAGATATGGTCCGTATGTAAGGAAACACGGTTCTTTTCTTCTGAGCGCACTCACGTTTCCTGCTGTATTAGAGACATTAGAAAATAAAAGCGTGCTTCTTGTTCTACAGCAGACTGTGATCCATGGATGAGAACTGTGTTGTGTGTTTCGCGTCAGAAATGGCGTTAAATCCCAGGCTCTGTGTCTTCCTACAAGCAAGACTTCATTTCAGGTAAGGGCAGTCACTTTTCAGATCAAACGAACTACATCGTTCACGATGCTCACACGTTTCTCATCTTAACTGAGAAGCATTGGATGTTAGAGGACCTATGCTTTGTATCAATTTCATGCACAGTTGAACTAGATACGGTCCGTATGTATAGGAAACACGGTTCTATTCTTCTGAGCACACTCACGTTTCCTGCTGTATTAGAGACTCTAGAAAGAAAGAGCGTGCTTCTTGCTCTAAAGCAGAGTGTGATCCATGGATGAGAACTGTGTTGTGTGTTTCCTTTCAGAAATGGAGTTAAATCCCAGGCTCTCTTTCTTCCTACAAGGAAGACTTCGTTTCAGGTAAGGGCAGTCACTTTTCAGCTGAAACGAACTACATCGTTCAGGAAGCTCACACGTTTCTCATCTTAACTGACAAGCATCGGATGTTAGACGACCAGTGCTTTGTATCAGTTTCAGAAGCAGAGTTGGAATAGATATGGTCCGAAAGTGTAAGAAACACCGTTCTTTGGTTCTCAGCACACTCACGTTTCCTGCTGTATTAGAGACTCTAGAAAGCAAGAGCGTGCTTCTTGCTCTAAAGTAGAGTGTGAACCATGGATGAGAACTGTGTTGTGTATTACCCTTCAGAAATGGAGTTAAATCCCAGGCTCTGTGTCTTCCTACACGCAAGACTTCGTTTCAGGTAAGGGCAGTCACTTTTCAGCTGAAAAGAACCACATCGTTCAGGAAGCTCACACGTTACTCATCTTAACTGACAAGCATTGGATGTTAAAGGACCTGTGGTTTGTTTCAGTTTCAGAAGCAGAGTTGAACTAGATATGGTCCGTATGTGTAGGAAACACCATTCTTTTGTTCTGAGCACACTCATGTTTCCTCCTGTATTAGACACTCTGGAAAGCAAGAGCATGCTTCTTGCTCTAAAGCAGAGTGTGAACAATGGATGAGAACTCTGCTGTGTGTTTCACTTCAGAAATGGAGTTAAATTCCTGGCTCTGAGTCTTCCAACAAGCAAGACTTCGTTTCAGGTAAGGGCAGTCACTTTTCAGCTCAAAAGAACCACATCGTTCAGGAAGCTCACACGTTACTCATCTTAACTGACAAGCATCGGATGTTAGAGGACCAGTGCTTTGTATGAGTTTCAGAAGCAGAGTTGGACTTGATATGGTTTGTATGTGTAAGAAACACCGTTCTTTTGTTCTCAGCACACTCACGTTTCCTGCTGTATTAGAGACATTTGAAAGTAAGAGCGTGCTTCTTGCTCTACAGCAGACTGTGATCCATGGATGAGAACTGTGTTGTGTGTTTCCCTTCAGAAATGGAGTTAAATCCCACGCTCTGTGTCTTCCTACAAGCAAGACTTCGTTTCAGGTAAGGGCAGTCACTTTTCAGCTGAAACAAACTACATCGTTCAGGAAGCTCACACGTTTCTCATCTTAACTGACAAGCATCGGATGTTAGACAACCAGTGCTTTGTATCAGTTTCAGAAGCAGAGTTGGAATAGATATGGTCCAAATGTGTAAGAAACACCGTTCCTTGGTTCTCAGCAAACTCACGTTTCCTGCTGTCTTAGAGACTCTAGAAAGCAAGAGCGTGCTTCTTGCTCTAAAGCAGAGTGTGAACCATGGATGAGAACTGTGTTGTGTGTTTCCCTTCAGAAATGGAGTTTAATCCCAGGCTCTGTGTCTTCCTACACGAAAGACTTTGTTTCAGGTAAGGGCAGTCACTTTTCAGCTGAAAAGAACCACATCGTTCAGGAAGCTCACACGTTACTCATCTTAACTGACAAGCATCGGATGTTAGATGACCAGTGCTTTGTATCAGTTTCAGAAGCAGAGTTGGACTAGATATGGTCCGTATGTGTAATAAACACCGTTCTTTTGTTCTCGGCACACTCACGTTTCCTGCTGTATTAGAGACTCTAGAAAGCAAGAGCTTGCTTCTTGCTCTAAAGCAGATTGTGATCCATGGATGAGAATTGTGTTGTGTGTTTCCCTTCAAAAATGGAGTTATATCCCAGTCTCTGTGTCTTCTTACATGCAAGAATTCGGTTCAGGTAAGGGCAGACACTTTTCAGCTCAAACAAACTACATCGTTCAGGAAGCTCACACGTTTCTCATCTTAACTGACAAGCATCGGATGTTAGAGGACCAGTGCTTAGTATCAGTTTCAGAAGCAGAGTTGGAATAGATATGGTCCGAATGTGTAAGAAAGACCGTTCTTTGGTTCTCAGCACACTCACATTTCCTGCTTTATTAGAGATTCTAGAAAGCAAGAGCGTGCTTCGTGATCTAAAGCAGAGTGTGAACCATGGATGAGAACTTTGTTGTGTGTTTCCCTTCAGAAATGGAGTTAAATCCCAGACTCTGTGTCTTCCTACACGCAAGAATTCGTTTCAGGTAAGGGCAGTCACTTTTAAGCTCAAAAGAACCACATCGTTCAGGAAGCTCACACATTACTCATCTTAACTGACAAGCATCGGATGTTAGACGACCAGTGCCTTGTATCAGTTTCAGAAGGAGAGTTGGACTAGATATGGTCCGTATGTGTAAGAAACACCGTTCTTTTGTTCTCAGCACACTCACGTTTCCTATTGTATTAGAGACTCTAGAAAGCAAGAGCTTGTTTCTTGCTCTAAAGCAGATTGTGATCCATGGATGAGAATTGTGTTGTGTGTTTCCCTTCAAAAATGGTGTTAAATCCGAGGCTCTGTGTCTTTTTACATGCAAGACTTCGGTTCAGGTAAGGGCAGTCACTTTTCAGCTCAAATGAACTACATCGTTCACCAAGCTCACACGTTCCTCATCTTAACTGACAAGCATTGGATATTAGAGGACCGGTGCTTTGTATCAGTTTCAGAAGCAGAGTTGGACTAGATATGATCCATATGTGTAGGAAACATCGTTCATTTGTTCTCAGCACACTCACGTTTACTGCTGTCTTAGAGATTTTAGAAAGCTAGAGCATGCTTCTTGCTCTAAAGCAGAGTGTGATCAATGGATGAGAACTCTGTTGTGTGTTTCACTTCAGAAATGGAGTTAAATCCCTGGCTCTGAATCTTCATAAAAGCAAGACTTCGTTTCAGGTAAGGGCAGACACTTTTCAGCTCAAACAAACTACATCGTTCACGAAGCTCACACGTTTCTCATCTTAACTGACAAGCATTGGATGTTAGAGGACCTTTGCTTTGTATCAATTTCAAGCAGAGTTGAACTAGATATGGTCCGTATGTAAGGAAACACGGTTCTTTTCTTCTGAGCGCACTCACGTTTCCTGCTGTATTAGAGACATTAGAAAATAAAAGCGTGCTTCTTGTTCTACAGCAGACTGTGATCCATGGATGAGAACTGTGTTGTGTGTTTCACGTCAGAAATGGCGTTAAATCCCAGGCTCTGTGTCTTCCTACATGCAAGACTTCGTTTCAGGTAAGGGCAGTTACTTTACAGCTCAAACGAACTACATAGTTCACAATGCTCACACGTTTCTCATCTTAACTGAGAAGCATTGGATGTTAGAGGACCTATGCTTTGTATCAATTTCAAGCAGAGTTGAACTAGATATGGTATGTATGTATAGGAAACACGGTTCTTTTCTTCTGAGCACACTCATGATTCCTGCTGTATTAGAGACTCTAGAAAGAAAGAGCGTGCTTCTTGCTCTAAAGCAGAGTGTGATCCATGGATGAGAACTGTGTTGTGTGTTTGCTTTCAGAAAGGGAGTTAAATGCCAGGCTCTCTTTCTTCCTACAAGGAAGACTTCGTTTCAGGTAAGGGCAGTCACTTTTCAGCTGAAACGAACTACATCGTTCAGGAAGCTCACACGTTTCTCATCTTAACTGACAAGCATCGGATGTTAGACGACCAGTGCTTTGTATCAGTTTCAGAAGCAGAGTTGGAATAGATATGGTCCGAAAGTGTAAGAAACACCGTTCTTTGGTTCTCAGCACACTCACGTTTCCTGCTGTATTAGAGACTCTAGAAAGCAAGAGCGTGCTTCTTGCTCTAAAGTAGAGTGTGAACCATGGATGAGAACTGTGTTGTGTATTACCCTTCAGAAATGGAGTTAAATCCCAGGCTCTGTGTCTTCCTACACGCAAGACTTCGTTTCAGGTAAGGGCAGTCACTTTTCAGCTGAAAAGAACCACATCGTTCAGGAAGCTCACACGTTACTCATCTTAACTGACAAGCATTGGATGTTAAAGGACCTGTGGTTTGTTTCAGTTTCAGAAGCAGAGTTGAACTAGATATGGTCCGTATGTGTAGGAAACACCATTCTTTTGTTCTGAGCACACTCATGTTTCCTCCTGTATTAGACACTCTGGAAAGCAAGAGCATGCTTCTTGCTCTAAAGCAGAGTGTGAACAATGGATGAGAACTCTGCTGTGTGTTTCACTTCAGAAATGGAGTTAAATTCCTGGCTCTGAGTCTTCCAACAAGCAAGACTTCGTTTCAGGTAAGGGCAGTCACTTTTCAGCTCAAAAGAACCACATCGTTCAGGAAGCTCACACGTTACTCATCTTAACTGACAAGCATCGGATGTTAGAGGACCAGTGCTTTGTATGAGTTTCAGAAGCAGAGTTGGACTTGATATGGTTTGTATGTGTAAGAAACACCGTTCTTTTGTTCTCAGCACACTCACGTTTCCTGCTGTATTAGAGACATTTGAAAGTAAGAGCGTGCTTCTTGCTCTACAGCAGACTGTGATCCATGGATGAGAACTGTGTTGTGTGTTTCCCTTCAGAAATGGAGTTAAATCCCACGCTCTGGGTCTTCCTACAAGCAAGACTTCGTTTCAGGTAAGGGCAGTCACTTTTCAGCTGAAACAAACTACATCGTTCAGGAAGCTCACACGTTTCTCATCTTAACTGACAAGCATCGGATGTTAGACAACCAGTGCTTTGTATCAGTTTCAGAAGCAGAGTTGGAATAGATATGGTCCAAATGTGTAAGAAACACCGTTCCTTGGTTCTCAGCAAACTCACGTTTCCTGCTGTCTTAGAGACTCTAGAAAGCAAGAGCGTGCTTCTTGCTCTAAAGCAGAGTGTGAACCATGGATGAGAACTGTGTTGTGTGTTTCCCTTCAGAAATGGAGTTTAATCCCAGGCTCTGTGTCTTCCTACACGAAAGACTTTGTTTCAGGTAAGGGCAGTCACTTTTCAGCTGAAAAGAACCACATCGTTCAGGAAGCTCACACGTTACTCATCTTAACTGACAAGCATCGGATGTTAGAGGACCAGTGCTTTGTATCAGTTTCAGAAGCAGAGTTGGACTAGATATGGTCCGTATGTGTAATAAACACCGTTCTTTTGTTCTCGGCACACTCACGTTTCCTGCTGTATTAGAGACTCTAGAAAGCAAGAGCTTGCTTCTTGCTCTAAAGCAGATTGTGATCCATGGATGAGAATTGTGTTGTGTGTTTCCCTTCAAAAATGGAGTTATATCCCAGTCTCTGTGTCTTCTTACATGCAAGAATTCGGTTCAGGTAAGGGCAGACACTTTTCAGCTCAAACAAACTACATCGTTCAGGAAGCTCACACGTTTCTCATCTTAACTGACAAGCATCGGATGTTAGAGGACCAGTGCTTAGTATCAGTTTCAGAAGCAGAGTTGGAATAGATATGGTCCGAATGTGTAAGAAAGACCGTTCTTTGGTTCTCAGCACACTCACATTTCCTGCTTTATTAGAGATTCTAGAAAGCAAGAGCGTGCTTCGTGATCTAAAGCAGAGTGTGAACCATGGATGAGAACTTTGTTGTGTGTTTCCCTTCAGAAATGGAGTTAAATCCCAGACTCTGTGTCTTCCTACACGCAAGAATTCGTTTCAGGTAAGGGCAGTCACTTTTAAGCTCAAAAGAACCACATCGTTCAGGAAGCTCACACATTACTCATCTTAACTGACAAGCATCGGATGTTAGACGACCAGTGCCTTGTATCAGTTTCAGAAGGAGAGTTGGACTAGATATGGTCCGTATGTGTAAGAAACACCGTTCTTTTGTTCTCAGCACACTCACGTTTCCTGCTGTATTAGAGACTCTAGAAAGCAAGAGCTTGTTTCTTGCTCTAAAGCAGATTGTGATCCATGGATGAGAATTGTGTTGTGTGTTTCCCTTCAAAAATGGTGTTAAATCCGAGGCTCTGTGTCTTTTTACATGCAAGACTTCGGTTCAGGTAAGGGCAGTCACTTTTCAGCTCAAACGAACTACATCGTTCACCAAGCTCACACGTTCCTCATCTTAACTGACAAGCATTGGATATTAGAGGACCGGTGCTTTGTATCAGTTTCAGAAGCAGAGTTGGACTAGATATGATCCATATGTGTAGGAAACATCGTTCATTTGTTCTCAGCACACTCACGTTTACTGCTGTCTTAGAGATTTTAGAAAGCTAGAGCATGCTTCTTGCTCTAAAGCAGAGTGTGATCAATGGATGAGAACTCTGTTGTGTGTTTCACTTCAGAAATGGAGTTAAATCCCTGGCTCTGAATCTTCATAAAAGCAAGACTTCGTTTCAGGTAAGGGCAGACACTTTTCAGCTCAAACAAACTACATCGTTCACGAAGCTCACACGTTTCTCATCTTAACTGACAAGCATTGGATGTTAGAGGACCTTTGCTTTGTATCAATTTCAAGCAGAGTTGAACTAGATATGGTCCGTATGTAAGGAAACACGGTTCTTTTCTTCTGAGCGCACTCACGTTTCCTGCTGTATTAGAGACATTAGAAAATAAAAGCGTGCTTCTTGTTCTACAGCAGACTGTGATCCATGGATGAGAACTGTGTTGTGTGTTTCGCGTCAGAAATGGCGTTAAATCCCAGGCTCTGTGTCTTCCTACATGCAAGACTTCGTTTCAGGTAAGGGCAGTTACTTTACAGCTCAAACGAACTACATAGTTCACAATGCTCACACGTTTCTCATCTTAACTGAGAAGCATTGGATGTTAGAGGACCTATGCTTTGTATCAATTTCAAGCAGAGTTGAACTAGATATGTTATGTATGTATAGGAAACACGGTTCTTTTCTTCTGAGCACACTCATGTTTCCTGCTGTATTAGAGACTCTAGAAAGAAAGAGCGTGCTTCTTGCTCTAAAGCAGAGTGTGATCCATGGATGAGAACTGTGTTGTGTGTTTGCTTTCAGAAAGGGAGTTAAGTGCCAGGCTCTCTTTCTTCCTACAAGGAAGACTTCGTTTCAGGTAAGGGCAGTCACTTTTCAGCTGAAACGAACTACATCGTTCAGGAAGCTCACACGTTTCTCATCTTAACTGACAAGCATCGGATGTTAGACGACCAGTGCTTGTATCAGTTTCAGAAGCAGAGTTGGAATAGATATGGTCCGAAAGTGTAAGAAACACCGTTCTTTGGTTCTCAGCACACTCACGTTTCCTGCTGTATTAGAGACTCTAGAAAGCAAGAGCGTGCTTCTTGCTCTAAAGTAGAGTGTGAACCATGGATGAGAACTGTGTTGTGTATTACCCTTCAGAAATGGAGTTAAATCCCAGGCTCTGTGTCTTCCTACACGCAAGACTTCGTTTCAGGTAAGGGCAGTCACTTTTCAGCTGAAAAGAACCACATCGTTCAGGAAGCTCACACGTTACTCATCTTAACTGACAAGCATTGGATGTTAAAGGACCTGTGGTTTGTTTCAGTTTCAGAAGCAGAGTTGAACTAGATATGGTCCGTATGTGTAGGAAACACCATTCTTTTGTTCTGAGCACACTCATGTTTCCTCCTGTATTAGACACTCTGGAAAGCAAGAGCATGCTTCTTGCTCTAAAGCAGAGTGTGAACAATGGATGAGAACTCTGCTGTGTGTTTCACTTCAGAAATGGAGTTAAATTCCTGGCTCTGAGTCTTCCAACAAGCAAGACTTCGTTTCAGGTAAGGGCAGTCACTTTTCAGCTCAAAAGAACCACATCGTTCAGGAAGCTCACACGTTACTCATCTTAACTGACAAGCATCGGATGTTAGAGGACCAGTGCTTTGTATGAGTTTCAGAAGCAGAGTTGGACTTGATATGGTTTGTATGTGTAAGAAACACCGTTCTTTTGTTCTCAGCACACTCACGTTTCCTGCTGTATTAGAGACATTTGAAAGTAAGAGCGTGCTTCTTGCTCTACAGCAGACTGTGATCCATGGATGAGAACTGTGTTGTGTGTTTCCCTTCAGAAATGGAGTTAAATCCCACGCTCTGGGTCTTCCTACAAGCAAGACTTCGTTTCAGGTAAGGGCAGTCACTTTTCAGCTGAAACAAACTACATCGTTCAGGAAGCTCACACGTTTCTCATCTTAACTGACAAGCATCGGATGTTAGACAACCAGTGCTTTGTATCAGTTTCAGAAGCAGAGTTGGAATAGATATGGTCCAAATGTGTAAGAAACACCGTTCCTTGGTTCTCAGCAAACTCACGTTTCCTGCTGTCTTAGAGACTCTAGAAAGCAAGAGCGTGCTTCTTGCTCTAAAGCAGAGTGTGAACCATGGATGAGAACTGTGTTGTGTGTTTCCCTTCAGAAATGGAGTTTAATCCCAGGCTCTGTGTCTTCCTACACGAAAGACTTTGTTTCAGGTAAGGGCAGTCACTTTTCAGCTGAAAAGAACCACATCGTTCAGGAAGCTCACACGTTACTCATCTTAACTGACAAGCATCGGATGTTAGATGACCAGTGCTTTGTATCAGTTTCAGAAGCAGAGTTGGACTAGATATGGTCCGTATGTGTAATAAACACCGTTCTTTTGTTCTCGGCACACTCACGTTTCCTGCTGTATTAGAGACTCTAGAAAGCAAGAGCTTGCTTCTTGCTCTAAAGCAGATTGTGATCCATGGATGAGAATTGTGTTGTGTGTTTCCCTTCAAAAATGGAGTTATATCCCAGTCTCTGTGTCTTCTTACATGCAAGAATTCGGTTCAGGTAAGGGCAGACACTTTTCAGCTCAAACAAACTACATCGTTCAGGAAGCTCACACGTTTCTCATCTTAACTGACAAGCATCGGATGTTAGAGGACCAGTGCTTAGTATCAGTTTCAGAAGCAGAGTTGGAATAGATATGGTCCGAATGTGTAAGAAAGACCGTTCTTTGGTTCTCAGCACACTCACATTTCCTGCTTTATTAGAGATTCTAGAAAGCAAGAGCGTGCTTCGTGATCTAAAGCAGAGTGTGAACCATGGATGAGAACTTTGTTGTGTGTTTCCCTTCAGAAATGGAGTTAAATCCCAGACTCTGTGTCTTCCTACACGCAAGAATTCGTTTCAGGTAAGGGCAGTCACTTTTAAGCTCAAAAGAACCACATCGTTCAGGAAGCTCACACATTACTCATCTTAACTGACAAGCATCGGATGTTAGACGACCAGTGCCTTGTATCAGTTTCAGAAGGAGAGTTGGACTAGATATGGTCCGTATGTGTAAGAAACACCGTTCTTTTGTTCTCAGCACACTCACGTTTCCTGCTGTATTAGAGACTCTAGAAAGCAAGAGCTTGTTTCTTGCTCTAAAGCAGATTGTGATCCATGGATGAGAATTGTGTTGTGTGTTTCCCTTCAAAAATGGTGTTAAATCCGAGGCTCTGTGTCTTTTTACATGCAAGACTTCGGTTCAGGTAAGGGCAGTCACTTTTCAGCTCAAACGAACTACATCGTTCACCAAGCTCACACGTTCCTCATCTTAACTGACAAGCATTGGATATTAGAGGACCGGTGCTTTGTATCAGTTTCAGAAGCAGAGTTGGACTAGATATGATCCATATGTGTAGGAAACATCGTTCATTTGTTCTCAGCACACTCACGTTTACTGCTGTCTTAGAGATTTTAGAAAGCTAGAGCATGCTTCTTGCTCTAAAGCAGAGTGTGATCAATGGATGAGAACTCTGTTGTGTGTTTCACTTCAGAAATGGAGTTAAATCCCTGGCTCTGAATCTTCATAAAAGCAAGACTTCGTTTCAGGTAAGGGCAGACACTTTTCAGCTCAAACAAACTACATCGTTCACGAAGCTCACACGTTTCTCATCTTAACTGACAAGCATTGGATGTTAGAGGACCTTTGCTTTGTATCAATTTCAAGCAGAGTTGAACTAGATATGGTCCGTATGTAAGGAAACACGGTTCTTTTCTTCTGAGCGCACTCACGTTTCCTGCTGTATTAGAGACATTAGAAAATAAAAGCGTGCTTCTTGTTCTACAGCAGACTGTGATCCATGGATGAGAACTGTGTTGTGTGTTTCGCGTCAGAAATGGCGTTAAATCCCAGGCTCTGTGTCTTCCTACAAGCAAGACTTCATTTCAGGTAAGGGCAGTCACTTTTCAGATCAAACGAACTACATCGTTCACGATGCTCACACGTTTCTCATCTTAACTGAGAAGCATTGGATGTTAGAGGACCTATGCTTTGTATCAATTTCATGCACAGTTGAACTGGATACGGTCCGTATGTATAGGAAACACGGTTCTATTCTTCTGAGCACACTCACGTTTCCTGCTGTATTAGAGACTCTAGAAAGAAAGAGCGTGCTTCTTGCTCTAAAGCAGAGTGTGATCCATGGATGAGAACTGTGTTGTGTGTTTCCTTTCAGAAATGGAGT
Source organism: Onychomys leucogaster (assembly GCA_949786385.1). Classification (NCBI taxonomy): domain Eukaryota; kingdom Metazoa; phylum Chordata; class Mammalia; order Rodentia; family Cricetidae; genus Onychomys; species Onychomys leucogaster. The sequence continues at coordinate 141,184 of CATKUP010000146.1, read as the reverse complement.
TAAATCCCAGGCTCTGTGTCTTCCTACAAGGAAGACTTCGTTTCAGGTAAGGGCAGTCACTTTTCATCTCAAACGAACTACATCGTTCAGGAAGCTCACACGTTTCTCATGTTAACTGACAAGCATCGGATGTTAAACGACCAGTGCTTTGTATCAGTTTCAGAAGCATAGTTGGACTAGATATGTTCCCTATGTGTAAGAAACACCGTTCTTTTGTTCTCAGCACACTCACGTTTCCTGCTGTATTAGAGTCTTTAGAAAGCAAGTGCGTGCTTCTTGCTCTACAGCAGACTGTGATCCCTGGATGAGAACTGTGTTGTGTTTTTCCCTTCAGAAATGGAGTTAAATCCCAGGCTCTGTGTCTTCCTACACGCAAGACTTCGTTTCAGGTAAGGGCAGTCACTTTTCAGCTCAAAAGAACCACATCGTTCAGGAAGCTCACACATTACTCATCTTAACTGACAAGCATCGGATGTTAGACGACCAGTGCTTTGTATCAGTTTCAGAAGCAGAGTTGGAATAGATATGGTCCGAATGTGTAAGAAACACCGTTCCTTGGTTCTCAGCAAACTCACGTTTCCTGCTGTCTTAGAGACTCTAGAAAGCAAGAGCGTGCTTCTTGCTCTAAAGCAGAGTGTGAACCATGGATGAGAACTGTGTTGTGTGTTTCCCTTCAGAAATGGAGTTAAATCCCAGGCTCTGTGTCTTCCTACACGCAAGACTTTGTTTCAGGTAAGGGCAGTCACTTTTCAGCTCAAAAGAACCACATCGTTCAGGAAGCTCACACGTTACTCATCTTAATTGACAAGCATCGGATGTTAGACGACCACTGCTTTGTATCAGATTCAGAAGCAGAGTTGGACTAGATATGGTACGTATGTGTAAGAAACACCGTTCTTTGGTTCTCAGCACAATCACGTTTCCTGCTGTCTTAGAGACTCTAGAAAGCAAGAGCGTGCTTCTTGCTCTAAAGCAGAGTGTGAACCATGGATGAGAACTGTGTTGTGTGTTTCCCTTCACAAATGGAGTTAAATCCCTGGCTCTGTGTCTTCCTACACGCAAGACTTCGTTTCAGTTAAGGGCAGTCACTTTTCAGCTCAAAAGAACCACATCGTTCAGGAAGCTCACACGTTACTCATCTTAACTGACAAGCATCGGATGTTAGACGACCAGTGCTTTCTATCAGATTCAGAAGCAGAGTTGGACTAGATATGGTCCGTATGTGTAAGAAACACCGTTCTTTTGTTCTCAGCACACTCACGTTTCCTGCTGTCTTAGAGACTCTAGAAAGCAAGAGCTTGCTTCTTGCTCTAAAGCAGATTGTTATCCATGGATGAGAATTGTGTTGTGTGTTTCCCTTCAAAAATGGAGTTAAATCCCAGGCTCTGTGTCATCTTACATGCAAGAATTCGGTTCAGGTAAGGGCAGACACTTTTCCGCTCAAACAATCTACATCGTTCAGGAAGCTCACACGTTACTCATCTTAACTCACATGTACTGGATGTTAGAGGACCAGTGCTTTGCGTCAGTTTCAGATGAAGAGTTGGACTAGATATGATCCCTATGTGTAGGAACACCGTTCATTTGTTCTCAGCACACTCAAGTTTCCTGCTGTCTTAGAGACTCTAGAAAGCTAGAGCGTGCTCCTTGCTCTAAAGCAGAGTGTGATCCATGGATGAAAACTGTGTTGTGTGTTTCCCTTCAGAAATGGAGTTTAATCCCAGGCTCTGTGTCTTCCTACACGAAAGACTTTGTTTCAGGTAAGGGCAGTCACTTTTCAGCTGAAAAGAACCACATCCTTCAGGAAGCTCACACGTTACTCATCTTAACTGACAAGCATCGGATGTTAGATGACCAGTGCTTTGTATCAGTTTCAGAAGCAGAGTTGGACTAGATATGGTCCGTATGTGTAATAAACACCGTTCTTTTGTTCTCGGCACACTCACGTTTCCTGCTGTATTAGAGACTCTAGAAAGCAAGAGGTTGCTTCTTGCTCTAAAGCAGATTGTGATCCATGGATGAGAATTGTGTTGTGTGTTTCCCTTCAAAAATGGAGTTATATCCCAGTCTCTGTGTCTTCTTACATGCAAGAATTCGGTTCAGGTAAGGGCAGACACTTTTCAGCTCAAACAAACTACATCGTTCAGGAAGCTCACACGTTTCTCATCTTAACTGACAAGCATCGGATGTTAGAGGACCAGTGCTTAGTATCAGTTTCAGAAGCAGAGTTGGAATAGATATGGTCCGAATGTGTAAGAAAGACCGTTCTTTGGTTCTCAGCACACTCACATTTCCTGCTTTATTAGAGATTCTAGAAAGCAAGAGCGTGCTTCGTGATCTAAAGCAGAGTGTGAACCATGGATGAGAACTTTGTTGTGTGTTTCCCTTCAGAAATGGAGTTAAATCCCAGACTCTGTGTCTTCCTACACGCAAGAATTCGTTTCAGGTAAGGGCAGTCACTTTTAAGCTCAAAAGAACCACATCGTTCAGGAAGCTCACACATTACTCATCTTAACTGACAAGCATCGGATGTTAGACGACCAGTGCCTTGTATCAGTTTCAGAAGGAGAGTTGGACTAGATATGGTCCGTATGTGTAAGAAACACCGTTCTTTTGTTCTCAGCACACTCACGTTTCCTGCTGTATTAGAGACTCTAGAAAGCAAGAGCTTGTTTCTTGCTCTAAAGCAGATTGTGATCCATGGATGAGAATTGTGTTGTGTGTTTCCCTTCAAAAATGGTGTTAAATCCCAGGCTCTGTGTCTTTTTACATGCAAGACTTCGGTTCAGGTAAGGGCAGTCACTTTTCAGCTCAAACGAACTACATCGTTCACCAAGCTCACACGTTCCTCATCTTAACTGACAAGCATTGGATATTAGAGGACCGGTGCTTTGTATCAGTTTCAGAAGCAGAGTTGGACTAGATATGATCCATATGTGTAGGAATCATCGTTCATTTGTTCTCAGCACACTCACGTTTACTGCTGTCTTAGAGATTTTAGAAAGCTAGAGCATGCTTCTTGCTCTAAAGCAGAGTGTGATCAATGGATGAGAACTCTGTTGTGTGTTTCACTTCAGAAATGGAGTTAAATCCCTGGCTCTGAATCTTCATAAAAGCAAGACTTCGTTTCAGGTAAGGGCAGACACTTTTCAGCTCAAACAAACTACATCGTTCACGAAGCTCACACGTTTCTCATCTTAACTGACAAGCATTGGATGTTAGAGGAACTTTGCTTTGTATCAATTTCAAGCAGAGTTGAACTAGATATGGTCCGTATGTAAGGAAACACGGTTCTTTTCTTCTGAGCGCACTCACGTTTCCTGCTGTATTAGAGACATTAGAAAATAAAAGCGTGCTTCTTGTTCTACAGCAGACTGTGATCCATGGATGAGAACTGTGTTGTGTGTTTCGCGTCAGAAATGGCGTTAAATCCCAGGCTCTGTGTCTTCCTACAAGCAAGACTTCATTTCAGGTAAGGGCAGTCACTTTTCAGATCAAACGAACTACATCGTTCACGATGCTCACACGTTTCTCATCTTAACTGAGAAGCATTGGATGTTAGAGGACCTATGCTTTGTATCAATTTCATGCACAGTTGAACTAGATACGGTCCGTATGTATAGGAAACACGGTTCTATTCTTCTGAGCACACTCACGTTTCCTGCTGTATTAGAGACTCTAGAAAGAAAGAGCGTGCTTCTTGCTCTAAAGCAGAGTGTGATCCATGGATGAGAACTGTGTTGTGTGTTTCCTTTCAGAAATGGAGTTAAATCCCAGGCTCTCTTTCTTCCTACAAGGAAGACTTCGTTTCAGGTAAGGGCAGTCACTTTTCAGCTGAAACGAACTACATCGTTCAGGAAGCTCACACGTTTCTCATCTTAACTGACAAGCATCGGATGTTAGACGACCAGTGCTTTGTATCAGTTTCAGAAGCAGAGTTGGAATAGATATGGTCCGAAAGTGTAAGAAACACCGTTCTTTGGTTCTCAGCACACTCACGTTTCCTGCTGTATTAGAGACTCTAGAAAGCAAGAGCGTGCTTCTTGCTCTAAAGTAGAGTGTGAACCATGGATGAGAACTGTGTTGTGTATTACCCTTCAGAAATGGAGTTAAATCCCAGGCTCTGTGTCTTCCTACACGCAAGACTTCGTTTCAGGTAAGGGCAGTCACTTTTCAGCTGAAAAGAACCACATCGTTCAGGAAGCTCACACGTTACTCATCTTAACTGACAAGCATTGGATGTTAAAGGACCTGTGGTTTGTTTCAGTTTCAGAAGCAGAGTTGAACTAGATATGGTCCGTATGTGTAGGAAACACCATTCTTTTGTTCTGAGCACACTCATGTTTCCTCCTGTATTAGACACTCTGGAAAGCAAGAGCATGCTTCTTGCTCTAAAGCAGAGTGTGAACAATGGATGAGAACTCTGCTGTGTGTTTCACTTCAGAAATGGAGTTAAATTCCTGGCTCTGAGTCTTCCAACAAGCAAGACTTCGTTTCAGGTAAGGGCAGTCACTTTTCAGCTCAAAAGAACCACATCGTTCAGGAAGCTCACACGTTACTCATCTTAACTGACAAGCATCGGATGTTAGAGGACCAGTGCTTTGTATGAGTTTCAGAAGCAGAGTTGGACTTGATATGGTTTGTATGTGTAAGAAACACCGTTCTTTTGTTCTCAGCACACTCACGTTTCCTGCTGTATTAGAGACATTTGAAAGTAAGAGCGTGCTTCTTGCTCTACAGCAGACTGTGATCCATGGATGAGAACTGTGTTGTGTGTTTCCCTTCAGAAATGGAGTTAAATCCCACGCTCTGTGTCTTCCTACAAGCAAGACTTCGTTTCAGGTAAGGGCAGTCACTTTTCAGCTGAAACAAACTACATCGTTCAGGAAGCTCACACGTTTCTCATCTTAACTGACAAGCATCGGATGTTAGACAACCAGTGCTTTGTATCAGTTTCAGAAGCAGAGTTGGAATAGATATGGTCCAAATGTGTAAGAAACACCGTTCCTTGGTTCTCAGCAAACTCACGTTTCCTGCTGTCTTAGAGACTCTAGAAAGCAAGAGCGTGCTTCTTGCTCTAAAGCAGAGTGTGAACCATGGATGAGAACTGTGTTGTGTGTTTCCCTTCAGAAATGGAGTTTAATCCCAGGCTCTGTGTCTTCCTACACGAAAGACTTTGTTTCAGGTAAGGGCAGTCACTTTTCAGCTGAAAAGAACCACATCGTTCAGGAAGCTCACACGTTACTCATCTTAACTGACAAGCATCGGATGTTAGATGACCAGTGCTTTGTATCAGTTTCAGAAGCAGAGTTGGACTAGATATGGTCCGTATGTGTAATAAACACCGTTCTTTTGTTCTCGGCACACTCACGTTTCCTGCTGTATTAGAGACTCTAGAAAGCAAGAGCTTGCTTCTTGCTCTAAAGCAGATTGTGATCCATGGATGAGAATTGTGTTGTGTGTTTCCCTTCAAAAATGGAGTTATATCCCAGTCTCTGTGTCTTCTTACATGCAAGAATTCGGTTCAGGTAAGGGCAGACACTTTTCAGCTCAAACAAACTACATCGTTCAGGAAGCTCACACGTTTCTCATCTTAACTGACAAGCATCGGATGTTAGAGGACCAGTGCTTAGTATCAGTTTCAGAAGCAGAGTTGGAATAGATATGGTCTGAATGTGTAAGAAAGACCGTTCTTTGGTTCTCAGCACACTCACATTTCCTGCTTTATTAGAGATTCTAGAAAGCAAGAGCGTGCTTCGTGATCTAAAGCAGAGTGTGAACCATGGATGAGAACTTTGTTGTGTGTTTCCCTTCAGAAATGGAGTTAAATCCCAGACTCTGTGTCTTCCTACACGCAAGAATTCGTTTCAGGTAAGGGCAGTCACTTTTAAGCTCAAAAGAACCACATCATTCAGGAAGCTCACACATTACTCATCTTAACTGACAAGCATCGGATGTTAGACGACCAGTGCCTTGTATCAGTTTCAGAAGGAGAGTTGGACTAGATATGGTCCGTATGTGTAAGAAACACCGTTCTTTTGTTCTCAGCACACTCACGTTTCCTGCTGTATTAGAGACTCTAGAAAGCAAGAGCTTGTTTCTTGCTCTAAAGCAGATTGTGATCCATGGATGAGAATTGTGTTGTGTGTTTCCCTTCAAAAATGGTGTTAAATCCGAGGCTCTGTGTCTTTTTACATGCAAGACTTCGGTTCAGGTAAGGGCAGTCACTTTTCAGCTCAAACGAACTACATCGTTCACCAAGCTCACACGTTCCTCATCTTAACTGACAAGCATTGGATATTAGAGGACCGGTGCTTTGTATCAGTTTCAGAAGCAGAGTTGGACTAGATATGATCCATATGTGTAGGAAACATCGTTCATTTGTTCTCAGCACACTCACGTTTACTGCTGTCTTAGAGATTTTAGAAAGCTAGAGCATGCTTCTTGCTCTAAAGCAGAGTGTGATCAATGGATGAGAACTCTGTTGTGTGTTTCACTTCAGAAATGGAGTTAAATCCCTGGCTCTGAATCTTCATAAAAGCAAGACTTCGTTTCAGGTAAGGGCAGACACTTTTCAGCTCAAACAAACTACATCGTTCACGAAGCTCACACGTTTCTCATCTTAACTGACAAGCATTGGATGTTAGAGGACCTTTGCTTTGTATCAATTTCAAGCAGAGTTGAACTAGATATGGTCCGTATGTAAGGAAACACGGTTCTTTTCTTCTGAGCGCACTCACGTTTCCTGCTGTATTAGAGACATTAGAAAATAAAAGCGTGCTTCTTGTTCTACAGCAGACTGTGATCCATGGATGAGAACTGTGTTGTGTGTTTCGCGTCAGAAATGGCGTTAAATCCCAGGCTCTGTGTCTTCCTACATGCAAGACTTCGTTTCAGGTAAGGGCAGTTACTTTACAGCTCAAACGAACTACATAGTTCACAATGCTCACACGTTTCTCATCTTAACTGAGAAGCATTGGATGTTAGAGGACCTATGCTTTGTATCAATTTCAAGCAGAGTTGAACTAGATATGGTATGTATGTATAGGAAACACGGTTCTTTTCTTCTGAGCACACTCATGTTTCCTGCTGTATTAGAGACTCTAGAAAGAAAGAGCGTGCTTCTTGCTCTAAAGCAGAGTGTGATCCATGGATGAGAACTGTGTTGTGTGTTTGCTTTCAGAAAGGGTGTTAAATGCCAGGCTCTCTTTCTTCCTACAAGGAAGACTTCGTTTCAGGTAAGGGCAGTCACTTTTCAGCTGAAACGAACTACATCGTTCAGGAAGCTCACACGTTTCTCATCTTAACTGACATGCATCGGATGTTAGACGACCAGTGCTTTGTATCAGTTTCAGAAGCAGAGTTGGAATAGATATGGTCCGAAAGTGTAAGAAACACCGTTCTTTGGTTCTCAGCACACTCACGTTTCCTGCTGTATTAGAGACTCTAGAAAGCAAGAGCGTGCTTCTTGCTCTAAAGTAGAGTGTGAACCATGGATGAGAACTGTGTTGTGTATTACCCTTCAGAAATGGAGTTAAATCCCAGGCTCTGTGTCTTCCTACACGCAAGACTTCGTTTCAGGTAAGGGCAGTCACTTTTCAGCTGAAAAGAACCACATCGTTCAGGAAGCTCACACGTTACTCATCTTAACTGACAAGCATTGGATGTTAAAGGACCTGTGGTTTGTTTCAGTTTCAGAAGCAGAGTTGAACTAGATATGGTCCGTATGTGTAGGAAACACCATTCTTTTGTTCTGAGCACACTCATGTTTCCTCCTGTATTAGACACTCTGGAAAGCAAGAGCATGCTTCTTGCTCTAAAGCAGAGTGTGAACAATGGATGAGAACTCTGCTGTGTGTTTCACTTCAGAAATGGAGTTAAATTCCTGGCTCTGAGTCTTCCAACAAGCAAGACTTCGTTTCAGGTAAGGGCAGTCACTTTTCAGCTCAAAAGAACCACATCGTTCAGGAAGCTCACACGTTACTCATCTTAACTGACAAGCATCGGATGTTAGAGGACCAGTGCTTTGTATGAGTTTCAGAAGCAGAGTTGGACTTGATATGGTTTGTATGTGTAAGAAACACCGTTCTTTTGTTCTCAGCACACTCACGTTTCCTGCTGTATTAGAGACATTTGAAAGTAAGAGCGTGCTTCTTGCTCTACAGCAGACTGTGATCCATGGATGAGAACTGTGTTGTGTGTTTCCCTTCAGAAATGGAGTTAAATCCCACGCTCTGTGTCTTCCTACAAGCAAGACTTCGTTTCAGGTAAGGGCAGTCACTTTTCAGCTGAAACAAACTACATCGTTCAGGAAGCTCACACGTTTCTCATCTTAACTGACAAGCATCGGATGTTAGACAACCAGTGCTTTGTATCAGTTTCAGAAGCAGAGTTGGAATAGATATGGTCCAAATGTGTAAGAAACACCGTTCCTTGGTTCTCAGCAAACTCACGTTTCCTGCTGTCTTAGAGACTCTAGAAAGCAAGAGCGTGCTTCTTGCTCTAAAGCAGAGTGTGAACCATGGATGAGAACTGTGTTGTGTGTTTCCCTTCAGAAATGGAGTTTAATCCCAGGCTCTGTGTCTTCCTACACGAAAGACTTTGTTTCAGGTAAGGGCAGTCACTTTTCAGCTGAAAAGAACCACATCGTTCAGGAAGCTCACACGTTACTCATCTTAACTGACAAGCATCGGATGTTAGAGGACCAGTGCTTTGTATCAGTTTCAGAAGCAGAGTTGGACTAGATATGGTCCGTATGTGTAATAAACACCGTTCTTTTGTTCTCGGCACACTCACGTTTCCTGCTGTATTAGAGACTCTAGAAAGCAAGAGCTTGCTTCTTGCTCTAAAGCAGATTGTGATCCATGGATGAGAATTGTGTTGTGTGTTTCCCTTCAAAAATGGAGTTATATCCCAGTCTCTGTGTCTTCTTACATGCATGAATTCGGTTCAGGTAAGGGCAGACACTTTTCAGCTCAAACAAACTACATCGTTCAGGAAGCTCACACGTTTCTCATCTTAACTGACAAGCATCGGATGTTAGAGGACCAGTGCTTAGTATCAGTTTCAGAAGCAGAGTTGGAATAGATATGGTCCGAATGTGTAAGAAAGACCGTTCTTTGGTTCTCAGCACACTCACATTTCCTGCTTTATTAGAGATTCTAGAAAGCAAGAGCGTGCTTCGTGATCTAAAGCAGAGTGTGAACCATGGATGAGAACTTTGTTGTGTGTTTCCCTTCAGAAATGGAGTGAAATCCCAGACTCTGTGTCTTCCTACACGCAAGAATTCGTTTCAGGTAAGGGCAGTCACTTTTAAGCTCAAAAGAACCACATCGTTCAGGAAGCTCACACATTACTCATCTTAACTGACAAGCATCGGATGTTAGACGACCAGTGCCTTGTATCAGTTTCAGAAGGAGAGTTGGACTAGATATGGTCCGTATGTGTAAGAAACACCGTTCTTTTGTTCTCAGCACACTCACGTTTCCTGCTGTATTAGAGACTCTAGAAAGCAAGAGCTTGTTTCTTGCTCTAAAGCAGATTGTGATCCATGGATGAGAATTGTGTTGTGTGTTTCCCTTCAAAAATGGTGTTAAATCTGAGGCTCTGTGTCTTTTTACATGCAAGACTTCGGTTCAGGTAAGGGCAGTCACTTTTCAGCTCAAACGAACTACATCGTTCACCAAGCTCACACGTTCCTCATCTTAACTGACAAGCATTGGATATTAGAGGACCGGTGCTTTGTATCAGTTTCAGAAGCAGAGTTGGACTAGATATGATCCATATGTGTAGGAAACATCGTTCATTTGTTCTCAGCACACTCACGTTTACTGCTGTCTTAGAGATTTTAGAAAGCTAGAGCATGCTTCTTGCTCTAAAGCAGAGTGTGATCAATGGATGAGAACTCTGTTGTGTGTTTCACTTCAGAAATGGAGTTAAATCCCTGGCTCTGAATCTTCATAAAAGCAAGACTTCGTTTCAGGTAAGGGCAGACACTTTTCAGCTCAAACAAACTACATCGTTCACGAAGCTCACACGTTTCTCATCTTAACTGACAAGCATTGGATGTTAGAGGACCTTTGCTTTGTATCAATTTCAAGCAGAGTTGAACTAGATATGGTCCGTATGTAAGGAAACACGGTTCTTTTCTTCTGAGCGCACTCACGTTTCCTGCTGTATTAGAGACATTAGAAAATAAAAGCGTGCTTCTTGTTCTACAGCAGACTGTGATCCATGGATGAGAACTGTGTTGTGTGTTTCGCGTCAGAAATGGCGTTAAATCCCAGGCTCTGTGTCTTCCTACATGCAAGACTTCGTTTCAGGTAAGGGCAGTTACTTTACAGCTCAAACGAACTACATAGTTCACAATGCTCACACGTTTCTCATCTTAACTGAGAAGCATTGGATGTTAGAGGACCTATGCTTTGTATCAATTTCAAGCAGAGTTGAACTAGATATGGTATGTATGTATAGGAAACACGGTTCTTTTCTTCTGAGCACACTCACGTTTCCTGCTGTATTAGAGACTCTAGAAAGAAAGAGCGTGCTTCTTGCTCTAAAGCAGAGTGTGATCCATGGATGAGAACTGTGTTGTGTGTTTGCTTTCAGAAAGGGAGTTAAATGCCAGGCTCTCTTTCTTCCTACAAGGAAGACTTCGTTTCAGGTAAGGGCAGTCACTTTTCAGCTGAAACGAACTACATCGTTCAGGAAGCTCACACGTTTCTCATCTTAACTGACAAGCATCGGATGTTAGACGACCAGTGCTTTGTATCAGTTTCAGAAGCAGAGTTGGAATAGATATGGTCCGAAAGTGTAAGAAACACCGTTCTTTGGTTCTCAGCACACTCACGTTTCCTGCTGTATTAGAGACTCTAGAAAGCAAGAGCGTGCTTCTTGCTCTAAAGTAGAGTGTGAACCATGGATGAGAACTGTGTTGTGTATTACCCTTCAGAAATGGAGTTAAATCCCAGGCTCTGTGTCTTCCTACACGCAAGACTTCGTTTCAGGTAAGGGCAGTCACTTTTCAGCTGAAAAGAACCACATCGTTCAGGAAGCTCACACGTTACTCATCTTAACTGACAAGCATTGGATGTTAAAGGACCTGTGGTTTGTTTCAGTTTCAGAAGCAGAGTTGAACTAGATATGGTCCGTATGTGTAGGAAACACCATTCTTTTGTTCTGAGCACACTCATGTTTCCTCCTGTATTAGACACTCTGGAAAGCAAGAGCATGCTTCTTGCTCTAAAGCAGAGTGTGAACAATGGATGAGAACTCTGCTGTGTGTTTCACTTCAGAAATGGAGTTAAATTCCTGGCTCTGAGTCTTCCAACAAGCAAGACTTCGTTTCAGGTAAGGGCAGTCACTTTTCAGCTCAAAAGAACCACATCGTTCAGGAAGCTCACACGTTACTCATCTTAACTGACAAGCATCGGATGTTAGAGGACCAGTGCTTTGTATGAGTTTCAGAAGCAGAGTTGGACTTGATATGGTTTGTATGTGTAAGAAACACCGTTCTTTTGTTCTCAGCACACTCACGTTTCCTGCTGTATTAGAGACATTTGAAAGTAAGAGCGTGCTTCTTGCTCTACAGCAGACTGTGATCCATGGATGAGAACTGTGTTGTGTGTTTCCCTTCAGAAATGGAGTTAAATCCCACGCTCTGTGTCTTCCTACAAGCAAGACTTCGTTTCAGGTAAGGGCAGTCACTTTTCAGCTGAAACAAACTACATCGTTCAGGAAGCTCACACGTTTCTCATCTTAACTGACAAGCATCGGATGTTAGACAACCAGTGCTTTGTATCAGTTTCAGAAGCAGAGTTGGAATAGATATGGTCCAAATGTGTAAGAAACACCGTTCCTTGGTTCTCAGCAAACTCACGTTTCCTGCTGTCTTAGAGACTCTAGAAAGCAAGAGCGTGCTTCTTGCTCTAAAGCAGAGTGTGAACCATGGATGAGAACTTTGTTGTGTGTTTCCCTTCAGAAATGGAGTTAAATCCCAGACTCTGTGTCTTCCTACACGCAAGAATTCGTTTCAGGTAAGGGCAGTCACTTTTAAGCTCAAAAGAACCACATCGTTCAGGAAGCTCACACATTACTCATCTTAACTGACAAGCATTGGATGTTAGACGACCAGTGCCTTGTATCAGTTTCAGAAGGAGAGTTGGACTAGATGTGGTCCGTATGTGTAAGAAACACCGTTCTTTTGTTCTCAGCACACTCACGTTTCCTGCTGTATTAGAGACTCTAGAAAGCAAGAGCTTGTTTCTTGCTCTAAAGCAGATTGTGATCCATGGATGAGAATTGTGTTGTGTGTTTCCCTTCAAAAATGGTGTTAAATCCGAGGCTCTGTGTCTTTTTACATGCAAGACTTCGGTTCAGGTAAGGGCAGTCACTTTTCAGCTCAAACGAACTACATCGTTCACCAAGCTCACACGTTCCTCATCTTAACTGACAAGCATTGGATATTAGAGGACCGGTGCTTTGTATCAGTTTCAGAAGCAGAGTTGGACTAGATATGATCCATATGTGTAGGAAACATCGTTCATTTGTTCTCAGCACACTCACGTTTACTGCTGTCTTAGAGATTTTAGAAAGCTAGAGCATGCTTCTTGCTCTAAAGCAGAGTGTGATCAATGGATGAGAACTCTGTTGTGTGTTTCACTTCAGAAATGGAGTTAAATCCCTGGCTCTGAATCTTCATAAAAGCAAGACTTCGTTTCAGGTAAGGGCAGACACTTTTCAGCTCAAACAAACTACATCGTTCACGAAGCTCACACGTTTCTCATCTTAACTGACAAGCATTGGATGTTAGAGGACCTTTGCTTTGTATCAATTTCAAGCAGAGTTGAACTAGATATGGTCCGTATGTAAGGAAACACGGTTCTTTTCTTCTGAGCGCACTCACGTTTCCTGCTGTATTAGAGACATTAGAAAATAAAAGCGTGCTTCTTGTTCTACAGCAGACTGTGATCCATGGATGAGAACTGTGTTGTGTGTTTCGCGTAAGAAAAGGCGTTAAATCCCAGGCTCTGTGTCTTCCTACAAGCAAGACTTCATTTCAGGTAAGGGCAGTCACTTTTCAGATCAAACGAACTACATCGTTCACGATGCTCACACGTTTCTCATGTTAACTGACAAGCATCGGATGTTAAACGACCAGTGCTTTGTATCAGTTTCAGAAGCATAGTTGGACTAGATATGTTCCCTATGTGTAAGAAACACCGTTCTTTTGTTCTCAGCACACTCACGTTTCCTGCTGTATTAGAGTCTTTAGAAAGCAAGTGCGTGCTTCTTGCTCTACAGCAGACTGTGATCCCTGGATGAGAACTGTGTTGTGTTTTTCCCTTCAGAAATGGAGTTAAATCCCAGGCTCTGTGTCTTCCTACACGCAAGACTTCGTTTCAGGTAAGGGCAGTCACTTTTCAGCTCAAAAGAACCACATCGTTCAGGAAGCTCACACATTACTCATCTTAACTGACAAGCATCGGATGTTAGATGACCAGTGCTTTGTATCAGTTTCAGAAGCAGAGTTGGAATAGATATGGTCCGAATGTGTAAGAAACACCGTTCCTTGGTTCTCAGCAAACTCACGTTTCCTGCTGTCTTAGAGACTCTAGAAAGCAAGAGCGTGCTTCTTGCTCTAAAGCAGAGTGTGAACCATGGATGAGAACTGTGTTGTGTGTTTCCCTTCAGAAATGGAGTTAAATCCCAGGCTCTGTGTCTTCCTACACGCAAGACTTTGATTCAGGTAAGGGCAGTCACTTTTCAGCTCAAAAGAACCACATCGTTCAGGAAGCTCACACGTTACTCATCTTAATTGACAAGCATCGGATGTTAGACGACCACTGCTTTGTATCAGATTCAGAAGCAGAGTTGGACTAGATATGGTACGTATGTGTAAGAAACACCGTTCTTTGGTTCTCAGCACAATCACGTTTCCTGCTGTCTTAGAGACTCTAGAAAGCAAGAGCGTGCTTCTTGCTCTAAAGCAGAGTGTGAACCATGGATGAGAACTGTGTTGTGTGTTTCCCTTCACAAATGGAGTTAAATCCCTGGCTCTGTGTCTTCCTACATGCAAGACTTCGTTTCAGTTAAGGGCAGTCACTTTTCAGCTCAAAAGAACCACATCGTTCAGGAAGCTCACACGTTACTCATCTTAACTGACAAGCATCGGATGTTAGACGACCAGTGCTTTCTATCAGATTCAGAAGCAGAGTTGGACTAGATATGGTCCGTATGTGTAAGAAACACCGTTCTTTTGTTCTCAGCACACTCACGTTTCCTGCTGTCTTAGAGACTCTAGAAAGCAAGAGCTTGCTTCTTGCTCTAAAGCAGATTGTTATCCATGGATGAGAATTGTGTTGTGTGTTTCCCTTCAAAAATGGAGTTAAATCCCAGGCTCTGTGTCATCTTACATGCAAGAATTCGGTTCAGGTAAGGGCAGACACTTTTCCGCTCAAACAATCTACATCGTTCAGGAAGCTCACACGTTACTCATCTTAACTCACATGTACTGGATGTTAGAGGACCAGTGCTTTGCGTCAGTTTCAGATGAAGAGTTGGACTAGATATGATCCCTATGTGTAGGAACACCGTTCATTTGTTCTCAGCACACTCAAGTTTCCTGCTGTCTTAGAGACTCTAGAAAGCTAGAGCGTGCTCCTTGCTCTAAAGCAGAGTGTGATCCATGGATGAAAACTGGGTTGTGTGTTTCACTTCACAAATGGAGTTAAATCCCAGGCTCTGTGTCTTCCTACATGCAAGACTTCGTTTCAGGTAATGGCAGTTACTTTTCAGCTGAAAAGAACCACATTTTTCAGGAAGCTCACACGTTTCTCATCTTAACTGACAAGCATCTGATGTTAGACGACCAGTGCTTTGTATCAGTTTCAGAAGCAGAGTTGGAATAGATATGGTCCGAATGTGTAAGAACCACCGTTCCTTGGTTCTCAGCAAACTCACGTTTCCTGCTGTCTTAGAGACTCTAGAAAGCAAGAGCGTGCTTCTTGCTCTAAAGCAGAGTGTGAACCAAGGATGAGAACTGTGTTGTGTGTTTCCCTTCAGAAATGGAGTTAAATCCCACGCTCTGTGTCTTCCTACACGCAAGACTTCGTTTCAGGTAAGGGCAGTCACTTTTCAGCTGAAAAGAACCACATCGTTCAGGAAGCTCACACGTTACTCATCTTAACTGACAAGCATCGGATGTTAGATGACCAGTGCTTTGTTTCAGATTCAGAAGCAGAGTTGGACTAGATATGATCAGTATGTGTAGGAACACCGTTCATTTGTTCTCAGCACACTCACGTTTCCTGCTGTATTAGAGACATTTGAAAGTAAGAGCGTGCTTCTTGCTCTACAGCAGACTGTGATCCAGGGATGAGAACTGTGTTGTGTGTTTCCCTTCAGAAATGGAGTTAAATCCCACGCTCTGTGTCTTCCTACAAGCAAGACTTCGTTTCAGGTAAGGGCAGTCACTTTTCAGCTCAAACAAACTACATCGTTCAGGAAGCTCACACGTTTCTCATCTTAACTGACAAGCATCGGATGTTAGACGACCAGTGCTTTGTATCAGTTTCAGAAGCAGAGTTGGAATAGATATGGTCCGAATGTGTAAGAAACACCGTTCCTTGGTTCTCAGCAAACTCACGTTTCCTGCTGTCTTAGAGACTCTAGAAAGCAAGAGCGTGCTTCTTGCTCTAAAGCAGAGTGTGAACCATGGATGAGAACTGTGTTGTGTGTTTCCCTTCAGAAATGGAGTTAAATCCCAGGCTCTGTGTCTTCCTACACGCAAGACTTTGTTTCAGGTAAGGGCAGTCAGTTTTCAGCTGAAAAGAACCACATCGTTCAGGAAGCTCACACGTTTCTCATCTTAACTGACAAGCATCGGATGTTAGAGGACCAGTGCTTTGTATCAGTTTCAGAAGCAGAGTTGGAATAGATATGGTCCGAAAGTGTAAGAAACACCGTTCTTTGGTTCTCAGCACACTCACGTTTCCTGCTGTATTAGAGACTCTAGAAAGCAAGAGCGTGCTTCTTGCTCTAAAGCAGAGTGTGAACCATGGATGAGAACTGTGTTGTGTGTTTCCCTTCAAAAATGGAGTTAAATCCCAGGCTCTGTGTCTTCCTACACGCAAGACTTCGTTTCAGTTAAGGGCAGTCACTTTTCAGCTCAAAAGAACCACATCGTTCAGGAAGCTCACACGTTACTCATCTTAATTGACAAGCATTGGATGTTAGACGACCAGTGCTTTGTATCAGATTCAGAAGCAGAGTTGGAATAGATATGGTCCGAATGTGTAAGAAACACCGTTCTTTGGTTCTCAGCACACTCACGTTTCCTGCTGTATTAGAGACTCTAGAAAGCAAGAGCGTGCTTCTTGCTCTAAAGTAGAGTGTGAACCATGGATGAGAACTGTGTTGTGTGTTACCCTTCAGAAATGGAGTTAAATCCCAGGCTCTGTGTCTTCCTACACGCAAGACTTCGTTTCAGGTAAGGGCAGTCACTTTTCAGCTGAAAAGAACCACATCGTTCAGGAAGCTCACACGTTACTCATCTTAACTGACAAGCATCGGATGTTAGACGACCAGTGCTTTGTTTCAGATTCAGAAGCGGAGTTGGACTAGATATGATCCCTATGTGTAGGAACACCGTTCATTTGTTCTCAGCACACTCACGTTTCCTGCTGTATTAGAGACATTTGAAAGTAAGAGCGTGCTTCTTGCTCTACAGCAGACTGTGATCCAGGGATGAGAACTGTGTTGTGTGTTTCCCTTCAGAAATGGAGTTAAATCCCACGCTCTGTGTCTTCCTACAAGCAAGAATTCCTTTCAGGTAAGGGCAGTCACTTTTCAGCTCAAACAAACTACATCGTTCAGGAAGCTCACACGTTTCTCATCTTAACTGACAAGCATCGGATGTTAGACGACCAGTGCTTTGTATCAGTTTCAGAAGCAGAGTTGGAATAGATATGGTCCGAATGTGTAAGAAACACCGTTCCTTGGTTCTCAGCAAACTCACGTTTCCTGCTGTATTAGAGACTCTAGAAAGCAAGAGCGTGCTTCTTGCTCTAAAGCAGAGTGTGAACCATGGATGAGAACTGTGTTGTGTGTTTCCCTTCACAAATGGAGTTAAATCCCAGGCTCTGTGTCTTCCTACACGCAAGACTTTGTTTCAGGTAAGGGCAGTCACTTTTCAGCTGAAAAGAACCACATCGTTCAGGAAGCTCACACGTTACTCATCTTAACTGACAAGCATCGGATGTTAGACGACCAGTGCTTTGTATCAGTTTCAGAAGCAGAGTTGGACTAGATATGGTCCGTATGTGTAAGAAACAACGTTCTTTTGTTCTCGGCACACTCACGTTTCCTGCTGTATTAGAGACTCTAGAAAGCAAGAGCTTGCTTCTTGCTCTAAAGCAGATTGTGATCCATGGATGAGAATTGTGTTGTGTGTTTCCCTTCAAAAATTGAGTTATATCCCAGTCTCTGTGTCTTCTTACATGCAAGACTTCGGTTCAGGTAAGGGCAGACACTTTTCAGCTCAAACAAACTACATCCTTCAGGAAGCTCACACGTTTCTCATCTTAACTGACAAGCATCGGATGTTAGACCACCAGTGCTTTGTATCAGTTTCAGAAGCAGAGTTGGACTAGATATGTTCTGTATGTGTAAGAAACTCCGTTCTTTTGTTCTCAGCACACTCACGTTTCCTGCTGTATTAGAGACTTTAGAAAGCAAGAGCGTGCTTCTTGCTCTAAAGCAGAGTGTGAACCATGGAGGTGAACTGTGTTGTGTGTTTCCCTTCAGAAATGGAGTTAAATCCCATGCTCTGTGTCTTCCTACATGCAAGACTTCGTTTCAGGTAAGGGCAGTCACTTTTCAGCTCAAAAGAACCACATCGTTCAGGAAGCTCACACGTTTCTCAACTTAACTGACAAGCATAGGATGTTAGACGACCAGTGCTTTGTATCAGTTTCAGAAGCAGAGTTGGACTAGATATGTTCTGTATGTGTAAGAAACACCGTTCTTTTGTTCTCAGCACACTCATGTTTCCTGCTGTATTAGAGACTCTAGAAAGCAAGAGCGTGCTTCTGGCTCTACATCAGACTGTGATCCATGGATGAGAACTGTGTTGTGTTTCCCTTCAGAAATGGAGTTAAATCCCAGGCTCTGTGTCTTCCTACAAGCAAGACTTCGATTCAGGTAAGGGCAGTCTCTTTTCTGCTCAAACGAACTACATCGTTCAGGAGGCTCACACGTTTCTCATCTTAACTGACAAGCATCGGATGTTAGAGGACCAGTGCTTAGTATCAGTTTCAGAAGCAGAGTTGGAAGAGATATGGTACGAATGTGTAAGAAACACGGTTCTTTGGTTCTCAGCACACTCACATTTCCTGCTGTATTAGAGAATCTAGAAAGCTAGAGCGTGCTTCTTGCTCTAAAGCAGAGGGTGATAAATGGATGAGAACTCTGCTGTGTGTTTCACTTCAGAAATGGAGTTAAATCCCAGGCTCTGTGTCTTCCTACAAGGAAGACTTCATTTCAAATAAGGGCAGTTACTTTCAGCTCAAACGAACTACATGGTTCATGAAGCTCACACGTTTCTCATCTTCACTGACAAGCATTGGATGTTAAAGGACCTGTGGTTTGTTTCAGTTTCAGAAGCAGAGTTGGACTAGATATGATCCGTATGTGTAAGAAACACCATACATTTGTTCTTAGTTCACTCATGTTTCCTGCTGTTTTAGTGACTCTGGAAAGCAAGAGCATGCTTCTTGCTCTAAAGCAGAGTGTGTACAATGGATGAGAACTCTGCTGAGTGCTTCACTTCAGAAATGGAGTTAAATTCCTGGCTCTGAGTCTTCCAACAAGCAAGACTTCGTTTCAGGTAAGGGCAGTCACTTTTCAGCTCAAACGAACTACATCGTTCACCAAGCTCACACGTTCTTCATCTTAACTGACAAGCATTGGATGTTAGAGGACCAATACTTTGTATCAGTTTCAGAAGCAGAGTTGGACTAGATATGATCCGTATGTGAAGGAAACACCGTTCATTTTTTCTCAGCACACTCAAGTTTCCTGCTGTCTTAGAGACTCTAGAAAGCTAGAGCGTGCTTCTTGCTCTAAAGCAGAGTGTGAACCATGGATGAGAACTGTGTTGTGTGTTTCCCTTCAGAAATGGAGTTAAATCCCAGGCTCTGTGTCTTCCTACACGCAAGACTTTGTTTCAGGTAAGGGCAGTCACTTTTCAGCTGAAAAGAACCACATCGTTCAGGAAGCTCACACGTTACTCATCTTAACTGACAAGCATCGGATGTTAGAGGACCAGTGCTTTGTATCAGTTTCAGAAGCAGAGTTGGAATAGATATGGTCCGAATGTGTAAGAAACACCGTTCTTTGGTTCTCAGTACACTCACGTTTCCTGCTGTATTAGAGACTCTAGAAAGCAAGAGCGTGCTTCTTGCTCTAAAGTAGAGTGTGAACCATGGATGAGAACTGTGTTGTGTGTTACCCTTCAGAAATGGAGTTAAATCCCAGGCTCTGTGTCTTCCTACACGCAAGACTTCGTTTCAGGTAAGGGCAGTCACTTTTCAGCTGAAAAGAACCACATCGTTCAGGAAGCTCACACGTTACTCATCTTAACTGACAAGCATTGGATGTTAAAGGACCTGTGGTTTGTTTCAGTTTCAGAAGCAGAGTTGAACTAGATATGGTCCGTATGTGTAGGAAACACCATTCTTTTGTTCTGAGCACACTCATGTTTCCTCCTGTATTAGAGACTCTGGATAGCAAGAGCATGCTTCTTGCTCTAAAGCAGAGTGTGAACAATGGATGAGAATTGTGTTGTGTGTTTCCCTAGGAATGGAGTTAAATCCCAGACTCTGTGTCTTCCTACACGCAAGAATTCGTTTCAGGTAAGGGCAGTCACTTTTCAGCTCAAAAGAACCACATCGTTCAGGAAGCTCACACATTACTCATCTTAACTGACAAGCATCGGATGTTAGACGACCAGTGCTTTGTATCAGTTTCAGAAGCAGAGTTGGACTAGATATGGTCCGTATGTGTAAGAAACACCGTTCTTTTGTTCTCAGCATACTCACGTTTCCTGCTGTATTAGAGACTCTAGAAAGCAAGAGCTTGCTTCTTGCTCTAAAGCAGATTGTGATCCATGGATGAGAATTGTGTTGTGTGTTTCCCTTCAGAAATGGAGTTAAATCCCAGGCTCTGTGTCTTCCTACACCCAAGACTTCGTTTCAGGTAAGGGCAGTCTCTTTTCAGCTCAAAAGAACCACATCGTTCAGGAAGCTCACACGTTACTTATCTTAAATGACAAGTATCAGATGTTAGACGACCAGTGCTTTGTATCAGTTTCAGAAGCAGAGTTGGACTAGATATGATCCCTATGTGTAGGAACACCGTTCATTTGTTCTCAGCACACTCAAGTTTCCTGCTGTCTTAGAGACTCTAGAAAGCTAGAGCGTGCTTCTTGCTCTAAAGCATAGTTTGATAAATGGATGAGAACTCTGCTGTGTGTTTCACTT
Organism: Onychomys leucogaster; assembly: GCA_949786385.1. NCBI lineage: Eukaryota > Metazoa > Chordata > Mammalia > Rodentia > Cricetidae > Onychomys > Onychomys leucogaster. Next base: position 120,644 of record CATKUP010000146.1, on the reverse strand, counting down.
CAGAAATGGAGTTAAATCCCAGGCTCTGAGTCTTCCTACAAGCAAGACTTCGTTTCAGGTAAAGGCAGTTACTTTACAGCTCAAACGAACTACATAGTTCACAATGCTCACACGTTTCTCATCTTAACTGAGAAGCATTGGATGTTAGAGGACCTATGCTTTGTATCAATTTCAAGCAGAGTTGAACTAGATATAGTAGGTATGTATAGGAAACACGGTTCTTTTCTTCTGAGCACACTCATGTTTCCTGCTTTATTAGAGACTCTAGAAAGAAAGAGCGTGCTTCTTGCTCTAAAGCAGAGTGTGATCCATGGATGAGAACTGTGTTGTGTGTTTGCTTTCAGAAAGGGAGTTAAATGCCAGGCTCTGTTTCTTCATACAAGGAAGACTTCGTTTCAGGTAAGGGCAGTCACTTTTCAGCTGAAACGAACTACATCGTTCAGGAAGCTCACACGTTTCTCATCTTAACTGACAAGCATCGGATGTTAGACGACCAGTGCTTTGTATCAGTTTCAGAAGCAGAGTTGGACTATATATGTTCTGTATGTGTAATAAACACCGTTCTTTTGTTCTCAGCACACTCACGTTTCCTGCTGTATTAGAGACTTTAGAAAGCAAGAGCGTGCTTCTTGCTCTAAAGCAGAGTGTGAACCATGGAGGTGAACTGTGTTGTGTGTTTCCCTTCAGAAATGGTTTTAAATCCCATGCTCTGTGTCTTCCTACATGCAAGACTTCGTTTCAGGTAAGGGCAGTCACTTTTCAGCTCAAAAGAACCACATCGTTCAGGACGATCACACGTTTCTCATCTTAACTGACAAGCATCTGATGTTAGACGACCAGTGCTTTGTATCAGTTTCAGAAGCAGAGTTGGACTAGATATGGTCTGTATGTGTAAGAAACACCGTTCTTTTGTTCTCAGCATACTCACGTTTCCTGCTGTATTAGAGACTCTAGAAAGCAAGAGCGTGCTTCTGGCTCTACATCAGACTGTGATCCATGGATGAGAACTGTGTTGTGTTTCCCTTCAGAAATGGAGTTAAATCCCAGGCTCTGTGTCTTCCTACAAGCAAGACTTCGTTTCAGGTAAGGGCAGTCTCTTTTCTGCTCAAACGAACTACATCGTTCAGGAGGCTCACACGTTTCTCATCTTAAATGACAAGCATCGGATGTTAGAGGAGCAGTGCTTAGTATCAGTTTCAGAAGCAGAGTTGGAAGAGATATGGTACGAATGTGTAAGAAACACCGTTCTTTGGTTCTCAGCACACTCACGTTTCCTGCTGTATTAGAGAATCTAGAAAGCTAGAGCGTGCTTCTTGCTCTAAAGCAGAGGGTGATAAATGGATGAGAACTCTGCTGTGTGTTTCACTTCAGAAATGGAGTTAAATCCCAGGCTCTGTGTCTTCCTACAAGGAAGACTTCCTTTCAAGTAAGGGCAGTTACTTTCAGCTCAAATGAACTACATGGTTCACGAGGCTCACACGTTTCTCATCTTCACTGACAAGCATTGGATGTTAAAGGACCTGTGGTTTGTTTCAGTTTCAGAAGCAGAGTTGGACTAGATATGATCCGTATGTGTAAGAAACACCACACTTTTGTTCTTAGTTCACTCATGTTTCCTGCTGTTTAGAGACTCTGGAAAGCAAGAGCATGCTTCTTGCTCTAAAGCAGAGTGTGTACAATGGATGAGAAATCTGCTGAGTGCTTCACTTCAGAAATGGAGTTAAATTCCTGGCTCTGAGTCTATCAACAAGCAAGACTTCGTTTTAGGTAAGGGCAGTCACTTTTCAGCTCAAACAAACTACATCGTTCACCAAGCTCACACGTTCCTCATCTTAACTGACAAGCATTGGATGTTAGAGGACCAATACTTTGTATCAGTTTCAGAAGCAGAGTTGGACTAGATATGATCCGTATGTGAAGGAAACACCGTTCATTTTTTCTCAGCACACTCAAGTTTCCTGCTGTCTTAGAGACTCTAGAAAGCTAGAGCGTGCTTCTTGCTCTAAAGCAGAGTGTGAACCATGGATGAGAACTGTGTTGTGTGTTTCCCTTCAGAAATGGAGTTAAATCCCAGGCTCTGTGTCTTCCTACACGCAAGACTTTGTATGAGGTAAGGGCAGTCACTTTTCAGCTGAAAAGAACCACATCGTTCAGGAAGCTCACACGTTACTCATCTTAACTGACAAGCATCAGATGTTAGAGGACCAGTGCTTTGTATCAGTTTCAGAAGCAGAGTTGGAATAGATATGGTCCGAAAGTGTAAGAAACACCGTTCTTTGGTTCTCAGCACACTCACGTTTCCTGCTGTATTAGAGACTCTAGAAAGCAAGAGCGTGCTTCTTGCTCTAAAGTAGAGTGTGAACCATGGATGAGAACTGTGTTGTGTGTTACCCTTCAGAAATGGAGTTAAATCCCAGGCTCTGTGTCTTCCTACACGCAAGACTTCGTTTCAGGTAAGGGCAGTCACTTTTCAGCTGAAAAGAACCACATCGTTCAGGAAGCTCACACGTTACTCATCTTAACTGACAAGCATTGGATGTTAAAGGACCTGTGGTTTGTTTCAGTTTCAGAAGCAGAGTTGAACTAGATATGGTCCGTATGTGTAGGAAACACCATTCTTTTGTTCTGAGCACACTCATGTTTCCTCCTGTATTAGAGACTCTGGAAAGCAAGAGCATGCTTCTTGCTCTAAAGCAGAGTGTGAACAATGGATGAGAACTCTGCTGTGTGTTTCACTTCAGAAATGGAGTTAAATTCCTGGCTCTGAGTCTTCCAACAAGCAAGACTTCGTTTCAGGTAAGGGCAGTCACTTTTCAGCTCAAAAGAACCACATCGTTCAGGAAGCTCACACGTTACTCATCTTAACTGACAAGCATCGGATGTTAGAGGACCAGTGCTTTGTATGAGTTTCAGAAGCAGAGTTGGACTTGATATGGTTTGTATGTGTAAGAAACACCGTTCTTTTGTTCTCAGCACACTCACGTTTACTGCTGTCTTAGAGATTTTAGAAAGCTAGAGCATGCTTCTTGCCCTAAAGCAGAGTGTGATCAATGGATGAGAACTCTGTTGTGTGTTTCACTTCAGAAATGGAGTTAAATCCCTGGCTCTGAATCTTCATAAAAGCAAGACTTCGTTTCAGGTAAGGGCAGACACTTTTCAGCTCAAACAAACTACATCGTTCACGAAGCTCACACGTTTCTCATCTTAACTGAGAAGCATTGGATGTTAGAGGACCTTTGCTTTGTATCAATTTCAAGCAGAGTTGAACTAGATATGGTCCGTATGTAAGGAAACACGGTTCTTTTCTTCTGAGCGCACTCAGGTTTCCTGCTGTATTAGAGACATTAGAAAATAAAAGCGTGCTTCTTGTTCTACAGCAGACTGTGATCCATGGATGAGAACTGTGTTGTGTGTTTCCCGTCAGAAATGGCGTTAAATCCCAGGCTCTGTGTCTTCCTACAAGCAAGACTTCATTTCAGGTAAGGGCAGCCACTTTTCAGATCAAACGAACTACATCGTTCACGATGCTCACACGTTTCTCATCTTAACTGAGAAGCATTGGATGTTAGAGGACCTATGCTTTGTATCAATTTCATGCACAGTTGAACTAGATACGGTCCGTATGTATAGGAAACACGGTTCTATTCTTCTGACACACTCATGTTTCCTGCTGTATTAGAGACTCTAGAAAGAAAGAGCGTGCTTCTTGCTCTAAAGCAGAGTGTGATCCATGGATGAGAACTGTGTTGTGTGTTTCCTTTCAGAAATGGAGTTAAATCCCAGGCTCTGTGTCTTCCTACAAGGAAGACTTCGTTTCAGGTAAGGGCAGTCACTTTTCATCTCAAACGAACTACATCGTTCAGGAAGCTCACACGTTTCTCATGTTAACTGACAAGCATCGGATGTTAAACGACCAGTGCTTTGTATCAGTTTCAGAAGCATAGTTGGACTAGATATGTTCCCTATGTGTAAGAAACACCGTTCTTTTGTTCTCAGCACACTCAGGTTTCCTGCTGTATTAGAGTCTTTAGAAAGCAAGTGCGTGCTTCTTGCTCTACAGCAGACTGTGATCCCTGGATGAGAACTGTGTTGTGTTTTTCCCTTCAGAAATGGAGTTAAATCCCAGGCTCTGTGTCTTCCTACACGCAAGACTTCGTTTCAGGTAAGGGCAGTCACTTTTCAGCTCAAAAGAACCACATCGTTCAGGAAGCTCACACATTACTCATCTTAACTGACAAGCATCGGATGTTAGACAACCAGTGCTTTGTATCAGTTTCAGAAGCAGAGTTGGAATAGATATGGTCCGAATGTGTAAGAAACACCGTTCCTTGGTTCTCAGCAAACTCACGTTTCCTGCTGTCTTAGAGACTCTAGAAAGCAAGAGCGTGCTTCTTGCTCTAAAGCAGAGTGTGAACCATGGATGAGAACTGTGTTGTGTGTTTCCCTTCAGAAATGGAGTTAAATCCCAGGCTCTGTGTCTTCCTACACGCAAGACTTTGTTTCAGGTAAGGGCAGTCACTTTTCAGCTGAAAAGAACCACATCGTTCAGGAAGCTCACACGTTTCTCATCTTAACTGACAAGCATCTGATGTTAGAGGACCAGTGCTTTGTATCAGTTTCAGAAGCAGAGTTGGAATAGATATGGTCCGAATGTGTAAGACACACCGTTCTTTGGTTCTCAGCACACTCACGTTTCCTGCTGTCTTAGAGACTCTAGAAAGCAAGAGCGTGCTTCTTGCTCTAAAGCAGAGTGTGAACCATGGATGAGAACTGTGTTGTGTGTTTCCCTTCAAAAATGGAGTTAAATCCCAGGCTCTGTGTCTTCCTACACGCAAGACTTCGTTTCAGTTAAGGGCAGTCACTTTTCAGCTCAAAAGAACCACATCGTTCAGGAAGCTCACACGTTACTCATCTTAATTGACAAGCATCGGATGTTAGACGACCAGTGCTTTGTATCAGATTCAGAAGCAGAGTTGGACTAGATATGGTACGTATGTGTAAGAAACACCGTTCTTTGGTTCTCAGCACAATCACGTTTCCTGCTGTCTTAGAGACTCTAGAAAGCAAGAGCGTGCTTCTTGCTCTAAAGCAGAGTGTGAACCATGGATGAGAACTGTGTTGTGTGTTTCCCTTCACAAATGGAGTTAAATCCCAGGCTCTGTGTCTTCCTACACGCAAGACTTCGTTTCAGTTAAGGGCAGTCACTTTTCAGCTCAAAAGAACCACATCGTTCAGGAAGCTCACACGTTACTCATCTTAACTGACAAGCATCGGATGTTAGACGACCAGTGCTTTGTATCAGTTTCAGAAGCAGAGTTGGAATAGATATGGTCCGAATGTGTAAGAAACACCGTTCTTTGGTTCTCAGCACACTCACGTTTCCTGCTGTATTAGAGACTCTAGAAAGCAAGAGCGTGCTTCTTGCTCTAAAGTAGAGTGTGAACCATGGATGAGAACTGTGTTGTGTGTTACCCTTCAGAAATGGAGTTAAATCCCAGGCTCTGTGTCTTCCTACACGCAAGACTTCGTTTCAGGTAAGGGCAGTCACTTTTCAGCTGAAAAGAACCACATCGTTCAGGAAGCTCACACGTTACTCATCTTAACTGACAAGCATCGGATGTTAGACGACCAGTGCTTTGTTTCAGATTCAGAAGCAGAGTTGGACTAGATATGATCCCTATGTGTAGGAACACCGTTCATTTGTTCTCAGCACACTCACGTTTCCTGCTGTATTAGAGACATTTGAAAGTAAGAGCGTGCTTCTTGCTCTACAGCAGACTGTGATCCAGGGATGAGAACTGTGTTGTGTGTTTCCCTTCAGAAATGGAGTTAAATCCCACGCTCTGTGTCTTCCTACAAGCAAGAATTCGTTTCAGGTAAGGGCAGTCACTTTTCAGCTCAAACAAACTACATCGTTCAGGAAGCTCACACGTTTCTCATCTTAACTGACAAGCATCGGATGTTAGACGACCAGTGCTTTGTATCAGTTTCAGAAGCAGAGTTGGAATAGATATGGTCCGAATGTGTAAGAAACACCGTTCCTTGGTTCTCAGCAAACTCACGTTTCCTGCTGTATTAGAGACTCTAAAAAGCAAGAGCGTGCTTCTTGCTCTAAAGCAGATTGTGAACCATGGATGAGAACTGTGTTGTGTGTTTCCCTTCAGAAATGGAGTTAAATCCCAGGCTCTGTGTCTTCCTACACGCAAGACTTTGTTTCAGGTAAGGGCAGTCACTTTTCAGCTGAAAAGAACCACATCGTTCAGGAAGCTCACACGTTACTCATCTTAACTGACAAGCATCGGATGTTAGACGACCAGTGCTTTGTTAGTTTCAGAAGCAGAGTTGGACTAGATATGGTCCGTATGTGTAAGAAACAACGTTCTTTTGTTCTCGGCACACTCACGTTTCCTGCTGTATTAGAGACTCTAGAAAGCAAGAGCTTGCTTCTTGCTCTAAAGCAGATTGTGATCCATGGATGAGAATTGTGTTGTGTGTTTCCCTTCAAAAATTGAGTTATATCCCAGTCTCTGTGTCTTCTTACATGCAAGACTTCGGTTCAGGTAAGGGCAGACACTTTTCAGCTCAAACAAACTACATCCTTCAGGAAGCTCACACGTTTCTCATCTTAACTGACAAGCATCGGATGTTAGACGACCAGTGCTTTGTATCAGTTTCAGAAGCAGAGTTGGATTAGATATGTTCTGTATGTGTAAGAAACACCGTTCTTTTGTTCTCAGCACACTCACGTTTCCTGCTGTATTAGAGACTTTAGAAAGCAAGAGCGTGCTTCTTGCTCTAAAGCAGAGTGTGAACCATGGAGGTGAACTGTGTTGTGTGTTTCCCTTCAGAAATGGAGTTAAATCCCATGCTCTGTGTCTTCCTACATGCAAGACTTCGTTTCAGGTAAGGGCAGTCACTTTTCAGCTCAAAAGAACCACATCGTTCAGGAAGCTCACACGTTTCTCAACTTAACTGACAAGCATAGGATGTTAGACGACCAGTGCTTTGTATCAGTTTCAGAAGCAGAGTTGGACTAGATATGTTCTGTATGTGTAAGAAACACCGTTCTTTTGTTCTCAGCACACTCACGTTTCCTGCTGTATTAGAGACTCTAGAAAGCAAGAGCGTGCTTCTGGCTCTACATCAGACTGTGATCCATGGATGAGAACTGTGTTGTGTTTCCCTTCAGAAATGGAGTTAAATCCCAGGCTCTGTGTCTTCCTACAAGCAAGACTTCGTTTCAGGTAAGGGCAGTCTCTTTTCTGCTCAAACGAACTACATCGTTCAGGAGGCTCACACGTTTCTCATCTTAACTGACAAGCATCGGATGTTAGAGGACCAGTGCTTAGTATCAGTTTCAGAAGCAGAGTTGGAAGAGATATGGTACGAATGTGTAAGAAACACAATTCTTTGGTTCTCAGCACACTCACATTTCCTGCTGTATTAGAGAATCTAGAAAGCTAGAGCGTGCTTCTTGCTCTAAAGCAGAGGGTGATAAATGGATGAGAACTCTGCTGTGTGTTTCACTTCAGAAATGGAGTTAAATCCCAGGTTCTGTGTCTTCCTACAAGGAAGACTTCATTTCAAGTAAGGGCAGTTACTTTCAGCTCAAACGAACTACATGGTTCATGAAGCTCACACGTTTCTCATCTTCACTGACAAGCATTGGATGTTAAAGGACCTGTGGTTTGTTTCAGTTTCAGAAGCAGAGTTGGACTAGATATGATCCGTATGTGTAAGAAACACCATACATTTGTTCTTAGTTCACTCATGTTTCCTGCTGTTTTAGTGACTCTGGAAAGCAAGAGCATGCTTCTTGCTCTAAAGCAGAGTGTGTACAATGGATGAGAACTCTGCTGAGTGCTTTACTTCAGAAATGGAGTTAAATTCCTGGCTCTGAGTCTTCCAACAAGCAAGACTTCGTTTCAGGTAAGGGCAGTCACTTTTCAGCTCAAACGAACTACATCGTTCACCAAGCTCACACGTTCTTCATCTTAACTGACAAGCATTGGATGTTAGAGGACCAATACTTTGTATCAGTTTCAGAAGCAGAGTTGGACTAGATATGATCCGTATGTGAAGGAAACACCGTTCATTTTTTCTCAGCACACTCAAGTTTCCTGCTGTCTTAGAGACTCTAGAAAGCTAGAGCGTGCTTCTTGCTCTAAAGCAGAGTGTGAACCATGGATGAGAACTGTGTTGTGTGTTTCCCTTCAGAAATGGAGTTAAATCCCAGGCTCTGTGTCTTCCTACACGCAAGACTTTGTTTCAGGTAAGGGCAGTCACTTTTCAGCTGAAAAGAACCACATCGTTCAGGAAGCTCACACGTTACTCATCTTAACTGACAAGCATCGGATGTTAGAGGACCAGTGCTTTGTATCAGTTTCAGAAGCAGAGTTGGAATAGATATGGTCCGAATGTGTAAGAAACACCGTTCTTTGGTTCTCAGTACACTCACGTTTCCTGCTGTATTAGAGACTCTAGAAAGCAAGAGCGTGCTTCTTGCTCTAAAGTAGAGTGTGAACCATGGATGAGAACTGTGTTGTGTGTTACCCTTCAGAAATGGAGTTAAATCCCAGGCTCTGTGTCTTCCTACACGCAAGACTTCGTTTCAGGTAAGGGCAGTCACTTTTCAGCTGAAAAGAACCACATCGTTCAGGAAGCTCACACGTTACTCATCTTAACTGACAAGCATTGGATGTTAAAGGACCTGTGGTTTGTTTCAGTTTCAGAAGCAGAGTTGAACTAGATATGGTCCGTATGTGTAGGAAACACCATTCTTTTGTTCTGAGCACACTCATGTTTCCTCCTGTATTAGAGACTCTGGATAGCAAGAGCATGCTTCTTGCTCTAAAGCAGAGTGTGAACAATGGATGAGAATTGTGTTGTGTGTTTCCCTAGGAATGGAGTTAAATCCCAGACTCTGTGTCTTCCTACACTCAAGAATTCGTTTCAGGTAAGGGCAGTCACTTTTCAGCTCAAAAGAACCACATCGTTCAGGAAGCTCACACATTACTCATCTTAACTGACAAGCATCGGATGTTAGATGACCAGTGCTTTGTATCAGTTTCAGAAGCAGAGTTGTACTAGATATGGTCCATATGTGTAAGAAACACCGTTCTTTTGTTCTCAGCACACTCACGTTTCCTGCTGTATTAGAGACTCTAGAAAGCAAGAGCTTGCTTCTTGCTCTAAAGCAGATTGTGATCCATGGATGAGAATTGTGTTGTGTGTTTCCCTTCAGAAATGGAGTTAAATCCCAGGCTCTGTGTCTTCCTACACCCAAGACTTCGTTTCAGGTAAGGGCAGTCTCTTTTCAGCTCAAAAGAACCACATCGTTCAGGAAGCTCACACGTTACTTATCTTAAATGACAAGTATCAGATGTTAGACGACCAGTGCTTTGTATCAGTTTCAGAAGCAGAGTTGGACTAGATATGATCCCTATGTGTAGAAACACCGTTCATTTGTTCTCAGCACACTCAAGTTTCCTGCTGTCTTAGAGACTCTAGAAAGCTAGAGCGTGCTTCTTGCTCTAAAGCATAGTTTGATAAATGGATGAGAACTCTGCTGTGTGTTTCACTTCAGAAATGGAGTTAAATCCCAGGCTCTGAGTCTTCCTACAAGCAAGACTTCGTTTCAGGTAAAGGCAGTTACTTTACAGCTCAAACGAACTACATAGTTCACAATGCTCACACGTTTCTCATCTTAACTGAGAAGCATTGGATGTTAGAGGACCTATGCTTTGTATCAATTTCAAGCAGAGTTGAACTAGATATAGTAGGTATGTATAGGAAACACGGTTCTTTTCTTCTGAGCACACTCATGTTTCCTGCTTTATTAGAGACTCTAGAAAGAAAGAGCGTGCTTCTTGCTCTAAAGCAGAGTGTGATCCATGGATGAGAACTGTGTTGTGTGTTTGCTTTCAGAAAGGGAGTTAAATGCCAGGCTCTGTTTCTTCATACAAGGAAGACTTCGTTTCAGGTAAGGGCAGTCACTTTTCAGCTGAAACGAACTACATCGTTCAGGAAGCTCACACGTTTCTCATCTTAACTGACAAGCATCGGATGTTAGACGACCAGTGCTTTGTATCAGTTTCAGAAGCAGAGTTGGACTATATATGTTCTGTATGTGTAATAAACACCGTTCTTTTGTTCTCAGCACACTCACGTTTCCTGCTGTATTAGAGACTTTAGAAAGCAAGAGCGTGCTTCTTGCTCTAAAGCAGAGTGTGAACCATGGAGGTGAACTGTGTTGTGTGTTTCCCTTCAGAAATGGTTTTAAATCCCATGCTCTGTGTCTTCCTACATGCAAGACTTCGTTTCAGGTAAGGGCAGTCACTTTTCAGCTCAAAAGAACCACATCGTTCAGGACGATCACACGTTTCTCATCTTAACTGACAAGCATCTGATGTTAGACGACCAGTGCTTTGTATCAGTTTCAGAAGCAGAGTTGGACTAGATATGGTCTGTATGTGTAAGAAACACCGTTCTTTTGTTCTCAGCACACTCACGTTTCCTGCTGTATTAGAGACTCTAGAAAGCAAGAGCGTGCTTCTGGCTCTACATCAGACTGTGATCCATGGATGAGAACTGTGTTGTGTTTCCCTTCAGAAATGGAGTTAAATCCCAGGCTCTGTGTCTTCCTACAAGCAAGACTTCGTTTCAGGTAAGGGCAGTCTCTTTTCTGCTCAAACGAACACCATCGTTCAGGAGGCTCACACGTTTCTCATCTTAAATGACAAGCATCGGATGTTAGAGGAGCAGTGCTTAGTATCAGTTTCAGAAGCAGAGTTGGAAGAGATATGGTACGAATGTGTAAGAAACACGGTTCTTTGGTTCTCAGCACACTCACGTTTCCTGCTGTATTAGAGAATCTAGAAACCTAGAGCGTGCTTCTTGCTCTAAAGCAGAGGGTGATAAATGGATGAGAACTCTGCTGTGTGTTTCACTTCAGAAATGGAGTTAAATCCCAGGCTCTGTGTCTTCCTACAAGGAAGACTTCCTTTCAAGTAAGGGCAGTTACTTTCAGCTCAAACGAACTACATGGTTCACGAGGCTCACACGTTTCTCATCTTCACTGACAAGCATTGGATGTTAAAGGACCTGTGGTTTGTTTCAGTTTCAGAAGCAGAGTTGGACTAGATATGATCCGTATGTGTAAGAAACACCACACTTTTGTTCTTAGTTCACTCATGTTTCCTGCTGTTTAGAGACTCTGGAAAGCAAGAGCATGCTTCTTGCTCTAAAGCAGAGTGTGTACAATGGATGAGAACTCTGCTGAGTGCTTCACTTCAGAAATGGAGTTAAATTCCTGGCTCTGAGTCTTCCAACAAGCAAGACTTCGTTTTAGGTAAGGGCAGTCACTTTTCAGCTCAAACAAACTACATCGTTCACCAAGCTCACACGTTCCTCATCTTAACTGACAAGCATTGGATGTTAGAGGACCAATACTTTGTATCAGTTTCAGAAGCAGAGTTGGACTAGATATGATCCGTATGTGAAGGAAACACCGTTCATTTTTTCTCAGCACACTCAAGTTTCCTGCTGTCTTAGAGACTCTAGAAAGCTAGAGCGTGCTTCTTGCTCTAAAGCAGAGTGTGAACCATGGATGAGAACTGTTTTGTGTGTTTCCCTTCAGAAATGGAGTTAAATCCCAGGCTCTGTGTCTTCCTACACGCAAGACTTTGTATGAGGTAAGGGCAGTCACTTTTCAGCTGAAAAGAACCACATCGTTCAGGAAGCTCACACGTTACTCATCTTAACTGACAAGCATCAGATGTTAGAGGACCAGTGCTTTGTATCAGTTTCAGAAGCAGAGTTGGAATAGATATGGTCCGAAAGTGTAAGAAACACCGTTCTTTGGTTCTCAGCACACTCACGTTTCCTGCTGTATTAGAGACTCTAGAAAGCAAGAGCGTGCTTCTTGCTCTAAAGTAGAGTGTGAACCATGGATGAGAACTGTGTTGTGTGTTACCCTTCAGAAATGGAGTTAAATCCCAGGCTCTGTGTCTTCCTACACGCAAGACTTCGTTTCAGGTAAGGGCAGTCACTTTTCAGCTGAAAAGAACCACATCGTTCAGGAAGCTCACACGTTACTCATCTTAACTGACAAGCATTGGATGTTAAAGGACCTGTGGTTTGTTTCAGTTTCAGAAGCAGAGTTGAACTAGATATGGTCCGTATGTGTAGGAAACACCATTCTTTTGTTCTGAGCACACTCATGTTTCCTCCTGTATTAGAGACTCTGGAAAGCAAGAGCATGCTTCTTGCTCTAAAGCAGAGTGTGAACAATGGATGAGAACTCTGCTGTGTGTTTCACTTCAGAAATGGAGTTAAATTCCTGGCTCTGAGTCTTCCAACAAGCAAGACTTCGTTTCAGGTAAGGGCAGTCACTTTTCAGCTCAAAAGAACCACATCGTTCAGGAAGCTCACACGTTACTCATCTTAACTGACAAGCATCGGATGTTAGAGGACCAGTGCTTTGTATGAGTTTCAGAAGCAGAGTTGGACTTGATATGGTTTGTATGTGTAAGAAACACCGTTCTTTTGTTCTCAGCACACTCACGTTTACTGCTGTCTTAGAGATTTTAGAAAGCTAGAGCATGCTTCTTGCTCAAGCAGAGTGTGATCAATGGATGAGAACTCTGTTGTGTGTTTCACTTCAGAAATGGAGTTAAATCCCTGGCTCTGAATCTTCATAAAAGCAAGACTTCGTTTCAGGTAAGGGCAGACACTTTTCAGCTCAAACAAACTACATCGTTCACGAAGCTCACACGTTTCTCATCTTAACTGAGAAGCATTGGATGTTAGAGGACCTTTGCTTTGTATCAATTTCAAGCAGAGTTGAACTAGATATGGTCCGTATGTAAGGAAACACGGTTCTTTTCTTCTGAGCGCACTCACGTTTCCTGCTGTATTAGAGACATTAGAAAATAAAAGCGTGCTTCTTGTTCTACAGCAGACTGTGATCCATGGATGAGAACTGTGTTGTGTGTTTCCCGTCAGAAATGGCGTTAAATCCCAGGCTCTGTGTCTTCCTACAAGCAAGACTTCATTTCAGGTAAGGGCAGCCACTTTTCAGATCAAACGAACTACATCGTTCACGATGCTCACACGTTTCTCATCTTAACTGAGAAGCATTGGATGTTAGAGGACCTATGCTTTGTATCAATTTCATGCACAGTTGAACTAGATACGGTCCGCATGTATAGGAAACACGGTTCTATTCTTCTGACACACTCATGTTTCCTGCTGTATTAGAGACTCTAGAAAGAAAGAGCGTGCTTCTTGCTCTAAAGCAGAGTGTGATCCATGGATGAGAACTGTGTTGTGTGTTTCCTTTCAGAAATGGAGTTAAATCCCAGGCTCTGTGTCTTCCTACAAGGAAGACTTCGTTTCAGGTAAGGGCAGTCACTTTTCATCTCAAACGAACTACATCGTTCAGGAAGCTCACACGTTTCTCATGTTAACTGACAAGCATCGGATGTTAAACGACCAGTGCTTTGTATCAGTTTCAGAAGCATAGTTGGACTAGATATGTTCCCTATGTGTAAGAAACACCGTTCTTTTGTTCTCAGCACCCTCACGTTTCCTGCTGTATTAGAGTCTTTAGAAAGCAAGTGCGTGCTTCTTGCTCTACAGCAGACTGTGATCCCTGGATGAGAACTGTGTTGTGTTTTTCCCTTCAGAAATGGAGTTAAATCCCAGGCTCTGTGTCTTCCTACACGCAAGACTTCGTTTCAGGTAAGGGCAGTCACTTTTCAGCTCAAAAGAACCACTTCGTTCAGGAAGCTCACACATTACTCATCTTAACTGACAAGCATCGGATGTTAGACAACCAGTGCTTTGTATCAGTTTCAGAAGCAGAGTTGGAATAGATATGGTCCGAATGTGTAAGAAACACCGTTCCTTGGTTCTCAGCAAACTCACGTTTCCTGCTGTCTTAGAGACTCTAGAAAGCAAGAGCGTGCTTCTTGCTCTAAAGCAGAGTGTGAACCATGGATGAGAACTGTGTTGTGTGTTTCCCTTCAGAAATGGAGTTAAATCCCAGGCTCTGTGTCTTCCTACACGCAAGACTTTGTTTCAGGTAAGGGCAGTCACTTTTCAGCTGAAAAGAACCACATCGTTCAGGAAGCTCACACGTTTCTCATCTTAACTGACAAGCATCTGATGTTAGAGGACCAGTGCTTTGTATCAGTTTCAGAAGCAGAGTTGGAATAGATATGGTCCGAATGTGTAAGACACACCGTTCTTTGGTTCTCAGCACACTCACGTTTCCTGCTGTCTTAGAGACTCTAGAAAGCAAGAGCGTGCTTCTTGCTCTAAAGCAGAGTGTGAACCATGGATGAGAACTGTGTTGTGTGTTTCCCTTCAAAAATGGAGTTAAATACAAGGCTCTGTGTCTTCCTACACGCAAGACTTCGTTTCAGTTAAGGGCAGTCACTTTTCAGCTCAAAAGAACCACATCGTTCAGGAAGCTCACACGTTACTCATCTTAATTGACAAGCATCGGATGTTAGACGACCAGTGCTTTGTATCAGATTCAGAAGCAGAGTTGGACTAGATATGGTACGTATGTGTAAGAAACACCGTTCTTTGGTTCTCAGCACAATCACGTTTCCTGCTGTCTTAGAGACTCTAGAAAGCAAGAGCGTGCTTCTTGCTCTAAAGCAGAGTGTGAACCATGGATGAGAACTGTGTTGTGTGTTTCCCTTCACAAATGGAGTTAAATCACAGGCTCTGTGTCTTCCTACACGCAAGACTTCGTTTCAGTTAAGGGCAGTCACTTTTCAGCTCAAAAGAACCACATCGTTCAGGAAGCTCACACGTTACTCATCTTAACTGACAAGCATCGGATGTTAGACGACCAGTGCTTTGTATCAGATTCAGAAGCAGAGTTGGACTAGATATGGTCCGTATGTGTAAGAAACACCGTTCTTTTGTTCTCAGCACACTCAAGTTTCCTGCTGTCTTAGAGACTCTAGAAAGCAAGAGCTTGCTTCTTGCTCTAAAGCAGATTGTTATCCATGGATGAGAATTGTGTTGTGTGTTTCCCTTCAAAAATGGAGTTAAATCCCAGGCTCTGTGTCTTCTTACATGCAAGAATTCGGTTCAGGTAAGGGCAGACACTTTTCCGCTCAAACAATCTACATCGTTCAGGAAGCTCACACGTTACTCATCTTAACTCACATGTACTGGATGTTAGAGGACCAGTGCTTTGCGTCAGTTTCAGATGAAGAGTTGGACTAGATATGATCCCTATGTGTAGGAACACCATTCATTTGTTCTCAGCACACTCAAGTTTCCTGCTGTCTTAGAGACTCTAGAAAGCTAGAGCGTGCTTCTTGCTCTAAAGCAGAGTGTGATCCATGGATGAAAACTGTGTTGTGTGTTTCACTTCAGAAATGGAGTTAAATCCCAGGCTCTGTGTCTTCCTACATGCAAGACTTCGTTTCAGGTAAGGGCAGTTACTTTTCAGCTGAAAAGAACCACATTTTTCAGGAAGCTCACACGTTTCTCATCTTAACTGACAAGCATCGGATGTTAGACGACCAGTGCTTTGTATCAGTTTCAGAAGCAGAGTTGGAATAGATATGGTCCGAATGTGTAAGAAACACCGTTCCTTGGTTCTCAGCAAACTCACGTTTCCTGCTGTCTTAGAGACTCTAGAAAGCAAGAGCGTGCTTCTTGCTCTAAAGCAGAGTGTGAACCATGGATGAGAACTGTGTTGTGTGTTTCCCTTCAGAAATGGAGTTAAATCCCTGGCTCTGTGTCTACCTACACGCAAGACTTTGTTTCAGGTAAGGGCAGTCACTTTTCAGCTGAAAAGAACCACATCGTTCAGGAAGCTTACACGTTACTCATCTTAACTGACAAGCATCGGATGTTAGACGACCAGTGCTTTGTATCACATTCCGAAGCAGAGTTGGACTAGATATGATCCCTATGTGTAGGAACACCGTTCATTTGTTCTCAGCACACTCAAGTTTCCTGCTGTCTTAGAGACTCTAGAAAGCTAGAGCGTGCTTCTTGCTCTAAAGCAGAGTGTGATCCATGGATGAGAACTGTGTTGTGTGTTTCAATTCAGAAATGGAGTTAAATCCCAGGCTCTGTGTTTTCCTACATGCAAGACTTCGTTTCAGTTAAGGGCAGTCACTTTTCAGCTGAAAAGAACCACATTTTTCAGGAAGCTCACACGTTTCTCATCTTAACTGACAAGCATCGGATGTTAGAGGACCAGTGCTTTGTATCAGTTTCAGAAGCAGAGTTGGAATAGATATGGTCCGAATGTGTAAGAAACACCGTTCTTTGGTTCTCAGCACACTCACGTTTCCTGCTGTATTAGAGACTCTAGAAAGCAAGAGCGTGCTTCTTGCTCTAAAGTAGAGTGTGAACCATGGATGAGAACTGTGTTGTGTGTTACCCTTCAGAAATGGAGTTCAATCCCACGCTCTGTGTCTTCCTACACACAAGACTTCGTTTCAGGTAAGGGCAGTCACTTTTCAGCTGAAAAGAACCATCTCGTTCAGGAAGCTCACACGTTACTCATCTTAACTGACAAGCATCAGATGTTAGATGACCAGTGCTTTGGTTCAGATTCAGAAGCAGAGTTGGACTAGATATGATCAGTATGTGTAGGAAACCGTTCATTTGTTCTCAGCACACTCACGTTTCCTGCTGTATTAGTGACATTTGAAAGTAAGAGCGTGCTTCTTGCTCTACAGCACACTGTGATCCAGGGATGAGAACTGTGTTGTGTGTTTCCCTTCAGAAATGGTGTTAAATCCCACGCTCTGTGTCTTCCTACAAGCAAGACTTCGTTTCAGGTAAGGGCGGTCACTTTTCAGCTCAAACAAACTACATCGTTCAGGAAGCTCACACGTTTCTCATCTTAACTGACAAGCATCGGATGTTAGACGACCAGTGCTTTGTATCAGTTTCAGAAGCAGAGTTGGAATAGATATGGTCCGAATGTGTAAGAAACACCGGTCCTTGGTTCTCAGCAAACTCAGGTTTCTTGCTGTCTTAGAGACTCTAGAAAGCAAGAGCGTGCTTCTTGCTCTAAAGCAGAGTGTGAACCATGGATGAGAACTGTGTTGTGTGTTTCCCTTCAGAAATGGAGTTAAATCCCAGGCTCTGTGTCTTCCTACACGCAAGAATTTGTTTCAGGTAAGGGCAGTCACTTTTCTGCTGAAAAGAACAACATCGATCAGGAAGCTCACACGTTTCTCATCTTAACTGACAAGCATCGGATGTTAGAGGACCAGTGCTTAGTATCAGTTTCAGAATCAGAGTTGGACTAGATATGGTCCGTATGTGTAAGAAACACCGTTCTTTTGTTCTCAGCACACTCACGTTTCCTGCTGTATTAGAGACTCTAGAAAGCAAGAGCTTGCTTCTTGCTCTAAAGCAGATTGTGATCCATGGATGAGAATTGTGTTGTGTGTTTCCCTTCAGAAATGGAGTTAAATCCCAGGCTCTGTGTCTTCCTACACCCAAGACTTCGTTTCAGGTAAGGGCAGTCTCTTTTCAGCTCAAAAGAACCACATCGTTCAGGAAGCTCACACGTTACTTATCTTAAATGACAAGTATCAGATGTTAGACGACCAGTGCTTTGTATCAGTTTCAGAAGCAGAGTTGGACTAGATATGATCCCTATGTGTAGGAACACCGTTCATTTGTTCTCAGCACACTCAAGTTTCCTGCTGTCTTAGAGACTCTAGAAAGCTAGAGCGTGCTTCTTGCTCTAAAGCATAGTTTGATAAATGGATGAGAACTCTGCTGTGTGTTTCACTTCAGAAATGGAGTTAAATCCCAGGCTCTGAGTCTTCCTACAAGCAAGACTTCGTTTCAGGTAAAGGCAGTTACTTTACAGCTCAAACGAACTACATAGTTCACAATGCTCACACGTTTCTCATCTTAACTGAGAAGCATTGGATGTTAGAGGACCTATGCTTTGTATCAATTTCAGGAGAGTTGAACTAGATATAGTAGGTATGTATAGGAAACACGGTTCTTTTCTTCTGAGCACACTCATGTTTCCTGCTTTATTAGAGACTCTAGAAAGAAAGAGCGTGCTTCTTGCTCTAAAGCAGAGTGTGATCCATGGATGAGAACTGTGTTGTGTGTTTGCTTTCAGAAAGGGAGTTAAATGCCAGGCTCTGTTTCTTCATACAAGGAAGACTTCGTTTCAGGTAAGGGCAGTCACTTTTCAGCTGAAACGAACTACATCGTTCAGGAAGCTCACACGTTTCTCATCTTAACTGACAAGCATCGGATGTTAGACGACCAGTGCTTTGTATCAGTTTCAGAAGCAGAGTTGGACTATATATGTTCTGTATGTGTAATAAACACCGTTCTTTTGTTCTCAGCACACTCACGTTTCCTGCTGTATTAGAGACTTTAGAAAGCAAGAGCGTGCTTCTTGCTCTAAAGTAGAGTGTGAACCATGGAGGTGAACTGTGTTGTGTGTTTCCCTTCAGAAATGGTTTTAAATCCCATGCTCTGTGTCTTCCTACATGCAAGACTTCGTTTCAGGTAAGGGCAGTCACTTTTCAGCTCAAAAGAACCACATCGTTCAGGACGATCACACGTTTCTCATCTTAACTGACAAGCATCTGATGTTAGACGACCAGTGCTTTGTATCAGTTTCAGAAGCAGAGTTGGACTAGATATGGTCTGTATGTGTAAGAAACACCGTTCTTTTGTTCTCAGCACACTCATGTTTCCTGCTGTATTAGAGACTCTAGAAAGCAAGAGCGTGCTTCTGGCTCTACATCAGACTGTGATCCATGGATGAGAACTGTGTTGTGTTTCCCTTCAGAAATGGAGTTAAATCCCAGGCTCTGTGTCTTCCTACAAGCAAGACTTCGTTTCAGGTAAGGGCAGTCTCTTTTCTGCTCAAACGAACTACATCGTTCAGGAGGCTCACACGTTTCTCATCTTAAATGACAAGCATCGGATGTTAGAGGAGCAGTGCTTAGTATCAGTTTCAGAAGCAGAGTTGGAAGAGATATGGTACGAATGTGTAAGAAACACGGTTCTTTGGTTCTCAGCACACTCACGTTTCCTGCTGTATTAGAGAATCTAGAAAGCTAGAGCGTGCTTCTTGCTCTAAAGCAGAGGGTGATAAATGGATGAGAACTCTGCTGTGTGTTTCACTTCAGAAATGGAGTTAAATCCCAGGCTCTGTGTCTTCCTACAAGGAAGTCTTCCTTTCAAGTAAGCGCAGTTACTTTCAGCTCAAACGAACTACATGGTTCACGAGGCTCACACGTTTCTCATCTTCACTGACAAGCATTGGATGTTAAAGGACCTGTGGTTTGTTTCAGTTTCAGAAGCAGAGTTGGACTAGATATGATCCGTATGTGTAAGAAACACCACACTTTTGTTCTTAGTTCACTCATGTTTCCTGCTGTTTAGAGACTCTGGAAAGCAAGAGCATGCTTCTTGCTCTAAAGCAGAGTGTGTACAATGGATGAGAACTCTGCTGAGTGCTTCACTTCAGAAATGGAGTTAAATTCCTGGCTCTGAGTCTTCCAACAAGCAAGACTTCGTTTTAGGTAAGGGCAGTCACTTTTCAGCTCAAACAAACTACATCGTTCACCAAGCTCACACGTTCCTCATCTTAACTGACAAGCATTGGATGTTAGAGGACCAATACTTTGTATCAGTTTCAGAAGCAGAGTTGGACTAGATATGATCCGTATGTGAAGGAAACACCGTTCATTTTTTCTCAGCACACTCAAGTTTCCTGCTGTCTTAGAGACTCTAGAAAGCTAGAGCGTGCTTCTTGCTCTAAAGCAGAGTGTGAACCATGGATGAGAACTGTGTTGTGTGTTTCCCTTCAGAAATGGAGTTAAATCCCAGGCTCTGTGTCTTCCTATACGCAAGACTTCGTTTCAGGTAAGGGCAGTCACTTTTCAGCTGAAAAGAACCACATCGTTCAGGAAGCTCACACGTTACTCATCTTAACTGACAAGCATTGGATGTTAAAGGACCTGTGGTTTGTTTCAGTTTCAGAAGCAGAGTTGAACTAGATATGGTCCGTATGTGTAGGAAACACCATTCTTTTGTTCTGAGCACACTCATGTTTCCTACTGTATTAGAGACTCTGGAAAGCAAGAGCATGCTTCTTGCTCTAAAGCAGAGTGTGAACAATGGATGAGAACTCTGCTGTGTGTTTCACTTCAGAAATGGAGTTAAATTCCTGGCTCTGAGTCTTCCAACAAGCAAGACTTCGTTTCAGGTAAGGGCAGTCACTTTTCAGCTGAAAAGAACCACATCGTTCAGGAAGCTCACACGTTACTCATCTTAACTGACAAGCATCAGATGTTAGAGGACCAGTGCTTTGTATCAGTTTCAGAAGCAGAGTTGGAATAGATATGGTCCGAAAGTGTAAGAAACACCGTTCTTTGGTTCTCAGCACACTCACGTTTCCTGCTGTATTAGAGACTCTAGAAAGCAAGAGCGTGCTTCTTGCTCTAAAGTAGAGTGTGAACCATGGATGAGAACTGTGTTGTGTGTTACCCTTCAGAAATGGAGTTAAATCCCAGGCTCTGTGTCTTCCTACACGCAAGACTTCGTTTCAGGTAAGGGCAGTCACTTTTCAGCTGAAAAGAACCACATCGTTCAGGAAGCTCACACGTTACTCATCTTAACTGACAAGCATTGGATGTTAAAGGACCTGTGGTTTGTTTCAGTTTCAGAAGCAGAGTTGAACTAGATATGGTCCGTATGTGTAGGAAACACCATTCTTTTGTTCTGAGCACACTCATGTTTCCTCCTGTATTAGAGACTCTGGAAAGCAAGAGCATGCTTCTTGCTCTAAAGCAGAGTGTGAACAATGGATGAGAACTCTGCTGTGTGTTTCACTTCAGAAATGGAGTTAAATTCCTGGCTCTGAGTCTTCCAACAAGCAAGACTTCGTTTCAGGTAAGGGCAGTCACTTTTCAGCTCAAAAGAACCACATCGTTCAGGAAGCTCACACGTTACTCATCTTAACTGACAAGCATCGGATGTTAGAGGACCAGTGCTTTGTATGAGTTTCAGAAGCAGAGTTGGACTTGATATGGTTTGTATGTGTAAGAAACACCGTTCTTTTGTTCTCAGCACACTCACGTTTACTGCTGTCTTAGAGATTTTAGAAAGCTAGAGCATGCTTCTTGCTCAAGCAGAGTGTGATCAATTGATGAGAACTCTGTTGTGTGTTTCACTTCAGAAATGGAGTTAAATCCCTGGCTCTGAATCTTCATAAAAGCAAGACTTCGTTTCAGGTAAGGGCAGACACTTTTCAGCTCAAACAAACTACATCGTTCACGAAGCTCACACGTTTCTCATCTTAACTGAGAAGCATTGGATGTTAGAGGACCTTTGCTTTGTATCAATTTCAAGCAGAGTTGAACTAGATATGGTCCGTATGTAAGGAAACACGGTTCTTTTCTTCTGAGCGCACTCACGTTTCCTGCTGTATTAGAGACATTAGAAAATAAAAGCGTGCTTCTTGTTCTACAGCAGACTGTGATCCATGGATGAGAACTGTGTTGTGTGTTTCCCGTCAGAAATGGCGTTAAATCCCAGGCTCTGTGTCTTCCTACAAGCAAGACTTCATTTCAGGTAAGGGCAGCCACTTTTCAGATCAAACGAACTACATTGTTCACGATGCTCACACGTTTCTCATCTTAACTGAGAAGCATTGGATGTTAGAGGACCTATGCTTTGTATCAATTTCATGCACAGTTGAACTAGATACGGTCCGTATGTATAGGAAACACGGTTCTATTCTTCTGACACACTCATGTTTCCTGCTGTATTAGAGACTCTAGAAAGAAAGAGCGTGCTTCTTGCTCTAAAGCAGAGTGTGATCCATGGATGAGAACTGTGTTGTGTGTTTCCCTTCAAAAATGGAGTTAAATCCCAGGCTCTGTGTCTTCCTACACGCAAGACTTCGTTTCAGTTAAGGGCAGTCACTTTTCAGCTCAAAAGAACCACATCGTTCAGGAAGCTCACACGTTACTCATCTTAATTGACAAGCATCGGATGTTAGACGACCAGTGCTTTGTATCTGATTCATAAGCAGAGTTGGACTAGATATGGTACGTATGTGTAAGAAACACCGTTCTTTGGTTCTCAGCACAATCACGTTTCCTGCTGTCTTAGAGACTCTAGAAAGCAAGAGCGTGCTTCTTGCTCTAAAGCAGAGTGTGAACCATGGATGAGAACTGTGTTGTGTGTTTCCCTTCAGAAATGGAGTTAAATCCCAGGCTCTGTGTCTTCCTACACGCAAGACTTCGTTTCAGTTAAGGGCAGTCACTTTTCAGCTCAAAAGAACCACATCGTTCAGGAAGCTCACACGTTACTCATCTTAACTGACAAGCATCGGATGTTAGACGACCAGTGCTTTGTATCTGATTCATAAGCAGAGTTGGACTAGATATGGTCCGTATGTGTAAGAAACACCGTTCTTTTGTTCTCAGCACACTCAAGTTTCCTGCTGTCTTAGAGACTCTAGAATGCAAGAGCTTGCTTCTTGCTCCAAAGCAGATTGTTATCCATGGATGAGAATTGTGTTGTGTGTTTCCCTTCAAAAATGGAGTTAAATCCCAGGCTCTGTGTCTTCTTACATGCAAGAATTCGGTTCAGGTAAGGGCAGACACTTTTCCGCTCAAACAATCTACATCGTTCAGGAAGCTCACACGTTACTCATCTTAACTCACATGTACTGGATGTTAGAGGACCAGTGCTTTGCGTCAGTTTCAGATGAAGAGTTGGACTAGATATGATCCCTATGTGTAGGAACACCATTCATTTGTTCTCAGCACACTCAAGTTTCCTGCTGTCTTAGAGACTCTAGAAAGCTAGAGCGTGCTTCTTGCTCTAAAGCAGAGTGTGATACATGGATGAAAACTGTGTTGTGTGTTTCACTTCAGAAATGGAGTTAAATCCCAGGCTCTGTGTCTTCCTACATGCAAGACTTCGTTTCAGGTAAGGGCAGTTACTTTTCAGCTGAAAAGAACCACATTTTTCAGGAAGCTCACACGTTTCTCATCTTAACTGAAAAGCATCGGATGTTAGACGACCAGTGCTTTGTATCAGTTTCAGAAGCAGAGTTGGAATAGATATGGTCCGAATGTGTAAGAAACACCGTTCCTTGGTTCTCAGCAAACTCACGTTTCCTGCTGTCTTAGAGACTCTAGAAAGCAAGAGCGTGCTTCTTGCTCTAAAGCAGAGTGTGAACCATGGATGAGAACTGTGTTGTGTGTTTCCCTTCAGAAATGGAGTTAAATCCCTGGCTCTGTGTCTACCTACCCGCAAGACTTTGTTTCAGGTAAGGGCAGTCACTTTTCAGCTGAAAAGAACCACATCGTTCAGGAAGCTCACACGTTTCTCATCTTAACTGACAAGCATCGGATGTTAGACGACCAGTGCTTTGTATCACATTCCGAAGCAGAGTTGGACTAGATATGATCCCTATGTGTAGGAACACCGTTCATTTGTTCTCAGCACACTCAAGTTTCCTGCTGTCTTAGAGACTCTAGAAAGCTAGAGCGTGCTTCTTGCTCTAAAGCAGAGTGTGATCCATGGATGAGAACTGTGTTGTGTGTTTCAATTCAGAAATGGAGTTAAATCCCAGGCTCTGTGTTTTCCTACATGCAAGACTTCGTTTCAGTTAAGGGCAGTCACTTTTCAGCTGAAAAGAACCACATTTTTCAGGAAGCTCACACGTTACTCATCTTAACTGACAAGCATCGGATGTTAGATGACCAGTGCTTTGGTTCATATTCAGAAGCAGATTTGGACTAGATATGATCAGTATGTGTAGGAACACCGTTCATTTGTTCTCAGCACACTCACGTTTCCTGCTGTATTAGAGACATTTGAAAGTAAGAGCGTGCTTCTTGCTCTACAGCACACTGTGATCCAGGGATGAGAACTGTGTTGTGTGTTTCCCTTCAGAAATGGTGTTGAATCCCACGCTCTGTGTCTTCCTACAAGCAAGACTTCGTTTCAGGTAAGGGCGGTCACTTTTCAGCTCAAACAAACTACATCGTTCAGGAAGCTCACACGTTTCTCATCTTAACTGACAAGCATCGGATGTTAGACGACCAGTGCTTTGTATCAGTTTCAGAAGCAGAGTTGGAATAGATATGGTCTGAATGTGTAAGGAACACCGTTCTTTGGTTCTCAGCACACTCACGTTTCCTGCTGTATTAGAGACTCTAGAAAGCAAGAGCGTGCTTCTTGCTCTAAAGCAGAGTGTGAACCATGGATGAGAACTGTGTTGTGTGTTTCCCTTCAGAAATGGAGTTAAATCCCTGGCTCTGTGTCTTCCTACACGCAAGACTTTGTTTCATGTAAGGGCAGTCACTTTTCAGCTGAAAAGAACCACATCGTTCAGGAAGCTCACACGTTACTCATCTTAACTGACAAGCATCGGATGTTAGACGACCAGTGCTTTGTATCACATTCCGAAGCAGAGTTGGACTAGATATGATCCCTATGAATAGGAACACCGTTCATTTGTTCTCAGCACACTCAAGTTTCCTGCTGTCTTAGAGACTCTAGAAAGCTAGAGCGTTCTTCTTGCTCTAAAGCAGAGTGTGATCCATGGATGAGAACTGTGTTGTGTGTTTCAATTCAGAAATGGAGTTAAATCCCAGGCTCTGTGTCTTCCTACATGCAAGACTTCGTTTCAGGTAAGGGCAGTCACTTTTCAGCTCAAAAGAACCACATCGTTCAGGAAGCTCACACGTTACTCATCTTAACTGACAAGCATCGGATGTTAGACGACCAGTGCTTTGTATCAGATTCAGAAGCAGAGTTGGACTAGATATGGTCCGTATGTGTAAGAAACACCGTTCTTTTGTTCTCAGCACACTCAAGTTTCCTGCTGTCTTAGAGACTCTAGAAAGCAAGAGCTTGCTTCTTGCTCTAAAGCAGATTGTTATCCATGGATGAGAATTGTGTTGTGTGTTTCCCTTCAAAAATGGAGTTAAATCCCAGGCTCTGTGTCTTCTTACATGCAAGAATTCGTTTCAGGTAAGGGCAGACACTTTTCCGCTCAAACAATCTACATCGTTCAGGAAGCTCACACGTTTCTCATCTTAACTCACATGTAATGGATGTTAGAGGACCAGTGCTTTGCGTCAGTTTCAGATGAAGAGTTGGTCTAGATATGATCCCTATGTGTAGGAACACCGTTCATTTGTTCTCAGCACACTCAAGTTTCCTGCTGTCTTAGAGACTCTAGAAGCTAGAGCGTACTTCTTGCTCTAAAGCAGAGTGTGATCCATGGATGAAAACTGTGTTGTGTGTTTCACTTCAGAAATGGAGTTAAATCCCAGGCTCTGTGTCTTCCTACATGCAAGACTTCGTTTCAGGTAAGGGCAGTTACTTTTCAGCTTAAAAGAACCACATTTTTCAGGAAGCTCACACGTTTCTCATCTTAACTGACAAGCATCGGATGTTAGGCGACCAGTGCTTTGTATCAGTTTCAGAAGCAGAGTTGGAATAGATATGGTCCGAATGTGTAAGAAACACCGTTCCTTGGTTCTCAGCAAACTCACGTTTCCTGCTGTCTTAGAGACTCTAGAAAGCAAGAGCGTGCTTCTTGCTCTAAAGCAGAGTGTGAACCATGGATGAGAACTGTGTTGTGTGTTTCCCTTCAGAAATGGAGTTAAATCCCTGGCTCTGTGTCTTCCTACACGCAAGACTTTGTTTCATGTAAGGGCAGTCACTTTTCAGCTGAAAAGAACCACATCGTTCAGGAAGCTCACACGTTACTCATCTTAACTGACAAGCATCGGATGTTAGACGACCAGTGCTTTGTATCACATTCCGAAGCAGAGTTGGACTAGATATGATCCCTATGTGTAGGAACACCGTTCATTTGTTCTCAGCACACTCAAGTTTCCTGCTGTCTTAGAGACTCTAGAAAGCTAGAGCGTGCTTCTTGCTCTAAAGCAGAGTGTGATCCATGGATGAGAACTGTGTTGTGTGTTTCAATTCAGAAATGGAGTTAAATCCCAGGCTCTGTGTCTTCCTACATGCAAGACTTCGTTTCAGGTAAGGGCAGTCACTTTTCACCTGAAAAGAACCACATTTTTCAGGAAGCTCACACGTTTCTCATCTTAACTGACAAGCATCGGATGTTAGAGGACCAGTGCTTTGTATCAGTTTCAGAAGCAGAGTTGGAATAGATATGGTCCGAATGTGTAAGAAACACCGTTCTTTGGTTCTCAGCACACTCACGTTTCCTGCTGTATTAGAGACTCTAGAAAGCAAGAGCGTGCTTCTTGCTCTAAAGTAGAGTGTGAACCATGGATGAGAACTGTGTTGTGTGTCACCCTTCAGAAATGGAGTTCAATCCCACGCTCTGTGTCTTCCTACACGCAAGACTTCGTTTCAGGTAAGGGCAGTCACTTTTCAGCTGAAAAGAACCATCTCGTTCAGGAAGCTCACACGTTACTCATCTTAACTGACAAGCATCGGATGTTAGATGACCAGTGCTTTGGTTCAGATTCAGAAGCAGATTTGGACTAGATATGATCAGTATGTGTAGGAACACCGTTCATTTGTTCTCAGCACACTCACGTTTCCTGCTGTATTAGAGACATTTGAAAGTAAGAGCGTGCTTCTTGCTCTACAGCACACTGTGATCCAGGGATGAGAACTGTGTTGTGTGTTTCCCTTCAGAAATGGTGTTGAATCCCACGCTCTGTGTCTTCCTACAAGCAAGACTTCGTTTCAGGTAAGGGCGGTCACTTTTCAGCTCAAACAAACTACATCGTTCAGGAAGCTCACATGTTTCTCATCTTAACTGACAAGCATCGGATGTTAGACGACCAGTGCTTTGTATCAGTTTCAGAAGCAGAGTTGGAATAGATATGGTCCGAATGTGTAAGAAACACCGTTCCTTGGTTCTCAGCAAACTCAGGTTTCTTGCTGTCTTAGAGACTCTAGAAAGCAAGAGCGTGCTTCTTGCTCTAAAGCAGAGTGTGAACCATGGATGAGAACTGTGTTGTGTGTTTCCCTTCAGAAATGGAGTTAAATCCCAGGCTCTGTGTCTTCCTACACGCAAGACTTTGTTTCAGGTAAGGGCAGTCACTTTTCTGCTGAAAAGAACCACATCGTTCAGGAAGCTCACACGTTTCTCATCTTAACTGACAAGCATCGGATGTTAGAGGACCAGTGCTTAGTATCAGTTTCAGAATCAGAGTTGGAATAGATATGGTCCGAATGTGTAAGAAACACCGTTCTTTGGTTCTCAGCACACTCACGTTTCCTGCTGTCTTAGAGACTCTAGAAAGCAAGAGCGTGCTTCTTGCTCTAAAGCAGAGTGTGAACCATGGATGAGAACTGTGTTGTGTGTTTCCCTTCAAAAATGGAGTTAAATCCCAGGCTCTGTGTCTTCCTACACGCAAGACTTCGTTTCAGTTAAGGGCAGTCACTTTTCAGCTCAAAAGAACCACATCGTTCAGGAAGCTCACAAGTTACTCATCTTAATTGACAAGCATTGGATGTTAGACGACCAGTGCTTTGTATCAGATTCAGAAACAGAGTTGGACTAGATATGGTACGTATGTGTAAGAAACACCGTTCTTTGGTTCTCAGCACAATCACGTTTCCTGCTGTCTTAGAGACTCTAGAAAGCAAGAGCGTGCTTCTTGCTCTAAAGCAGAGTGTGAACCATGGATGAGAACTGTGTTGTGTGTTTCCCTTCACAAATGGAGTTAAATCCCAGGCTCTGTGTCTTCCTACACGCAAGACTTCGTTTCAGTTAAGGGCAGTCACTTTTCAGCTCAAAAGAACCACATCGTTCAGGAAGCTCACACGTTACTCATCTTAATTGACAAGCATTGGATGTTAGACGACCAGTGCTTTGTATCAGATTCAGAAACAGAGTTGGAATAGATATGGTACGTATGTGTAAGAAACACCGTTCTTTGGTTCTCAGCACAATCACGTTTCCTGCTGT
Organism: Onychomys leucogaster; assembly: GCA_949786385.1. NCBI lineage: Eukaryota > Metazoa > Chordata > Mammalia > Rodentia > Cricetidae > Onychomys > Onychomys leucogaster. The sequence continues at coordinate 92,668 of CATKUP010000146.1, read as the reverse complement.
CTTAGAGACTCTAGAAAGCAAGAGCGTGCTTCTTGCTCTAAAGCAGAGTGTGAACCATGGATGAGAACTGTGTTGTGTGTTTCCCTTCACAAATGGAGTTAAATCCCAGGCTCTGTGTCTTCCTACACGCAAGACTTCGTTTCAGGTAAGGGCAGTCACTTTTCAGCTGAAAAGAACCACATTTTTCAGGAAGCTCACACGTTTCTCATCTTAACTGACAAGCATCGGATGTTAGAGGACCAGTGCTTTGTATCAGTTTCAGAAGCAGAGTTGGAATAGATATGGTCCGAATGTGTAAGAAACACCGTTCTTTGGTTCTCAGCACACTCACGTTTCCTGCTGTATTAGAGACTCTAGAAAGCAAGAGCGTGCTTCTTGCTCTAAAGCAGAGTGTGAACCATGGATGAGAACTGTGTTGTGTGTTTCCCTTCAGAAATGGAGTTAAATCCCTGGCTCTGTGTCTTCCTACACGCAAGACTTTGTTTCATGTAAGGGCAGTCACTTTTCAGCTGAAAAGAACCACATCGTTCAGGAAGCTCACACGTTACTCATCTTAACTGACAAGCATCGGATGTTAGACGACCAGTGCTTTGTATCACATTCCGAAGCAGAGTTGGACTAGATATGATCCCTATGAATAGGAACACCGTTCATTTGTTCTCAGCACACTCAAGTTTCCTGCTGTCTTAGAGACTCTAGAAAGCTAGAGCGTGCTTCTTGCTCTAAAGCAGAGTGTGATCCATGGATGAGAACTGTGTTGTGTGTTTCAATTCAGAAATGGAGTTAAATCCCAGGCTCTGTGTCTTCCTACATGCAAGACTTCGTTTCAGGTAAGGGCAGTCACTTTTCAGCTCAAAAGAACCACATCGTTCAGGAAGCTCACACGTTACTCATCTTAACTGACAAGCATCGGATGTTAGACGACCAGTGCTTTGTATCAGATTCAGAAGCAGAGTTGGACTAGATATGGTCCGTATGTGTAAGAAACACCGTTCTTTTGTTCTCAGCACACTCAAGTTTCCTGCTGTCTTAGAGACTCTAGAAAGCAAGAGCTTGCTTCTTGCTCTAAAGCAGATTGTTATCCATGGATGAGAATTGTGTTGTGTGTTTCCCTTCAAAAATGGAGTTAAATCCCAGGCTCTGTGTCTTCTTACATGCAAGAATTCGTTTCAGGTAAGGGCAGACACTTTTCCGCTCAAACAATCTACATCGTTCAGGAAGCTCACACGTTTCTCATCTTAACTCACATGTAATGGATGTTAGAGGACCAGTGCTTTGCGTCAGTTTCAGATGAAGAGTTGGACTAGATATGATCCCTATGTGTAGGAACACCGTTCATTTGTTCTCAGCACACTCAAGTTTCCTGCTGTCTTAGAGACTCTAGAAGCTAGAGCGTGCTTCTTGCTCTAAAGCAGAGTGTGATCCATGGATGAAAACTGTGTTGTGTGTTTCACTTCAGAAATGGAGTTAAATCCCAGGCTCTGTGTCTTCCTACATGCAAGACTTCGTTTCAGGTAAGGGCAGTTACTTTTCAGCTGAAAAGAACCACATTTTTCAGGAAGCTCACACGTTTCTCATCTTAACTGACAAGCATCGGATGTTAGGCGACCAGTGCTTTGTATCAGTTTCAGAAGCAGAGTTGGAATAGATATGGTCCGAATGTGTAAGAAACACCGTTCCTTGGTTCTCAGCAAACTCACGTTTCCTGCTGTCTTAGAGACTCTAGAAAGCAAGAGCGTGCTTCTTGCTCTAAAGCAGAGTGTGAACCATGGATGAGAACTGTGTTGTGTGTTTCCCTTCAGAAATGGAGTTAAATCCCTGGCTCTGTGTCTTCCTACACGCAAGACTTTGTTTCATGTAAGGGCAGTCACTTTTCAGCTGAAAAGAACCACATCGTTCAGGAAGCTCACACGTTACTCATCTTAACTGACAAGCATCGGATGTTAGACGACCAGTGCTTTGTATCACATTCCGAAGCAGAGTTGGACTAGATATGATCCCTATGTGTAGGAACACCGTTCATTTGTTCTCAGCACTCTCAAGTTTCCTGCTGTCTTAGAGACTCTAGAAAGCTAGAGCGTGCTTCTTGCTCTAAAGCAGAGTGTGATCCATGGATGAGAACTGTGTTGTGTGTTTCAATTCAGAAATGGAGTTAAATCCCAGGCTCTGTGTCTTCCTACATGCAAGACTTCGTTTCAGGTAAGGGCAGTCACTTTTCACCTGAAAAGAACCACATTTTTCAGGAAGCTCACACGTTACTCATCTTAACTGACAAGCATCGGATGTTAGAGGACCAGTGCTTTGTATCAGTTTCAGAAGCAGAGTTGGAATAGATATGGTCCGAATGTGTAAGAAACACCGTTCTTTGGTTCTCAGCACACTCACGTTTCCTGCTGTATTAGAGACTCTAGAAAGCAAGAGCGTGCTTCTTGCTCTAAAGTAGAGTGTGAACCATGGATGAGAACTGTGTTGTGTGTTACCCTTCAGAAATGGAGTTAAATCCCAGGCTCTGTGTCTTCCTACACGCAAGACTTCGTTTCAGGTAAGGGCAGTCACTTTTCAGCTGAAAAGAACCACATCGTTCAGGAAGCTCACACGTTACTCATCTTAACTGACAAGCATCGGATGGTAGAGGACCAGTGCTTTGTTTCAGATTCAGAAGCAGAGTTGGACTAGATATGATCCCTATGTGTAGGAACACTGTTCATTTGTTATCAGCACACTCACGTTTCCTGCTGTATTAGAGACATTTGAAAGTAAGAGCGTGCTTCTTGCTCTACAGCAGACTGTGATCCAGGGATGAGAACTGTGTTGTGTGTTTCCCTTCAGAAATGGAGTTAAATCCCACGCTCTGTGTCTTCCTACAAGCAAGACTTCGTTTCAGGTAAGGGCAGTCACTTTTCAGCTCAAACAAACTACATCGTTCAGGAAGCTCACACGTTTCTCATCTTAACTGACAAGCATCGGATGTAGACGACCAGTGCTTTGTATCAGTTTCAGAAGCAGAGTTGGAATAGATATGGTCCGAATGTGTAAGAAACACCGTTCCTTGGTTCTCAGCAAACTCACGTTTCCTGCTGTATTAGAGACTCTAGAAAGCAAGAGCGTGCTTCTTGCTCTAAAGCAGATTGTGATCCATGGATGAGAATTGTATTGTGTGTTTCCCTTCAAAAATTCAGTTATATCCCAGTCTCTGTGTCTTCTTACATGCAAGACTTCGGTTCAGGTAAGGGCAGACACTTTTCAGCTCAAACAAACTACATCCTTCAGGAAGCTCACACGTTTCTCATCTTAACTGACAAGCATCGGATGTTAGAGGACCAGTGCTTAGTATCAGTTTCAGAAGCAGAGTTGGAATAGATATGGTCCGAATGTGTAAGAAAGACCGTACTTTGGTTCTCAGCACACTCACATTTCCTGCTTTATTAGAGATTCTAGAAAGCAAGAGCGTGCTTCGTGATCTAAAGCAGAGTGTGAACCATGGATGAGAACTTTGTTGTGTGTTTCCCTTCAGAAATGGAGTTAAATCCCAGACTCTGTGTCTTCCTACACGCAAGAATTCATTTCAGGAAAGGGCAGTCACTTTTCAGCTCAAAAAAACCACATCGTTCAGGAAGCTCACACATTACTCATCTTAACTGACAAGCATCGGATGTTAGATGACCAGTGCTTTGTATCAGTTTCAGAAGCAGAGTTGGACTAGATATGTTCCGTATGTGTAAGAAACACCGTTCTTTTGTTCTCAGCACACTCACGTTTCCTGCTGTATTAGAGACTCTAGAAAGCAAGAGCTTGCTTCTTGCTCTAAAGCAGATTGTGATCCATGGATGAGAATTGTGTTGTGTGTTTCCCTTCAGAAATGGAGTTAAATCCCAGGCTCTGTGTCTTCCTACACCCAAGACTTCGTTTCAGGTAAGGGCAGTCTCTTTTCAGCTCAAAAGAACCACATCGTTCAGGAAGCTCACACGTTACTTATCTTAAATGACAAGCATCAGATGTTAGACCACCAGTGCTTTGTATCAGTTTCAGAAGCAGAGTTGGACTAGATATGATCCCTATGTGTAGGAACACCGTTCATTTGTTCTCAGCACACTCAAGTTTCCTGCTGTCTTAGAGATTCTAGAAAGCTAGAGCGTGCTTCTTGCTCTAAAGCAGAGTTTGATAAATGGATGAGAACTCTGCTGTGTGTTTCACTTTAGAAATGGAGTTAAATCCCAGGCTCTGAGTCTTCCTACAAGCAAGACTTCGTTTCAGGTAAGGGCAGTCACTTTACAGCTCAAACGAACAACATAGTTCACAATGCTCACACGTTTCTCATCTTAACTGAGAAGCATTGGATGTTAGAGGACCTATGCTTTGTATCAATTTCAAGCAGAGTTGAACTAGATATGGTATGTATGTATAGGAAACACGGTTCTTTTCTTCTGAGCACACTCATGTTTCCTGCTGTATTAGAGACTCTAGAAAGAAAGAGCGTGCTTCTTGCTCTAAAGCAGAGTGTGATCCATGGATGAGAACTGTGTTGTGTGTTTGCTTTCAGAAAGGGAGTTAAATGCCAGGCTCTGTTTCTTCCTACAAGGAAGACTTCGTTTCAGGTAAGGGCAGTCACTTTTCAGCTGAAACGAACTACATCGTTCAGGAAGCTCACACGTTTCTCATCTTAACTGACAAGCATCGGATGTTAGACGACCAGTGCTTTGTATCAGTTTCAGAAGCAGAGTTGGACTAGATATGTTCTGTATGTGTAAGAAACACCGTTCTTTTGTTCTCAGCACACTTACGTTTCCTGCTGTATTAGAGACTTTAGAAAGCAAGAGCGTGCTTCTTGCTCTAAAGCAGAGTGTGAACCATGGAGGTGAACTGTGTTGTGTGTTTCCCTTCAGAAATGGAGTTAAATCCCAGGCTCTGTGTCTTCCTACATGCGAGACTTCGTTTCAGGTAAGGGCAGTCACTTTTCAGCTCAAAAGAACCACATCGTTCAGGAAGCTCACACGTTTCTCATCTTAACTGACAAGCATCTGATGTTAGACGACCAGTGCTTTGTATCAGTTTCAGAAGCAGAGTTGGACTAGATATGGTCTGTATGTGTAAGAAACACCGTTCTTTTGTTCTCAGCACACTCACGTTTCCTGCTGTATTAGAGACTCTAGAAAGCAAGAGCGTGCTTCTGGCTCTACATCAGACTGTGATCCATGGATGAGAACTGTGTTGTGTTTCCCTTCAGAAATGGAGTTAAATCCCAGGCTCTGTGTCTTCCTACAAGCAAGACTTCGTTTCAGGTAAGGGCAGTCTCTTTTCTGCTCAAACGAACTACATCGTTCAGGAGGCTCACACGTTTCTCATCTTAACTGACAAGCATCGGATGTTAGAGGACCAGTGCTTAGTATCAGTTTCAGAAGCAGAGTTGGAAGAGATATGGTACGAATGTGTAAGAAACACGGTTCTTTGGTTCTCAACACAATCACGTTTCCTGCTGTATTAGAGAATCTAGAAAGCTAGAGCGTGCTTCTTGCTCTAAAGCAGAGGGTGATAAATGGATGAGAACTCTGCTGTGTGTTTCACTTCAGAAATGGAGTTAAATCCCAGGCTCTGTGTCTTCCTACAAGGAAGACTTCCTTTCAAGTAAGGGCAGTTACTTTCAGCTCAAACGAACTACATGGTCCAAGAAGCTCACACGTTTCTCATCTAAACTGACAAGCATTGGATGTTAAAGGACCTGTGGTTTGTTTCATTTTCAGAAGCAGAGTTGAACTAGATATGGTCCGTATGTGTAGGAAACACCATTCTTTTGTTCTGAGCACACTCATGTTTCCTCCTGTATTAGAGACTCTGGAAAGCAAGAGCATGCTTCTTGCTCTAAAGCAGAGTGTGAACAATGGATGAGAACTCTGCTGTGTGTTTCACTTCAGAAATGGAGTTAAATTCCTGGCTCTGAGTCTTCCAACAAGCAAGACTTCGTTTCAGGTAAGGGCAGTCACTTTTCAGCTCAAAAGAACCACATCGTTCAGGAAGCTCACACGTTACTCATCTTAACTGACAAGCATCGGATGTTAGAGGACCAGTGCTTTGTATGAGTTTCAGAAGCAGAGTTGGACCTGATATGGTTTGTATGTGTAAGAAACACCGTTCTTTTGTTCTCAGCACACTCACGTTTCCTGCTGTATTAGAGACATTTGAAAGTAAGAGCGTGCTTCTTGCTCTACAGCAGACTGTGATCCATGGATGAGAACTGTGTTGTGTGTTTCCCTTCAGAAATGGAGTTAAATCCCACGCTCTGTGTCTTCCTACAAGCAAGACTTCGTTTCAGGTAAGGGCAGTCACTTTTCAGCTCAAACAAACTACATCGTTCAGGAAGCTCACACATTTCTCATCTTAACTGACAAGCATCGGATGTTAGACGACCAGTGCTTTGTATCAGTTTCAGAAGCAGAGTTGGAATAGATATGGTCCGAATGTGTAAGAAACACCGTTCCTTGGTTCTCAGCAAACTCACGTTTCCTGCTTTCTTAGAGACTCTAGAAAGCAAGAGCGTGCTTCTTGCTCTAAAGCAGAGTGTGAACCATGGATGAGAACTGTGTTGTGTGTTTCCCTTCAGAAATGGAGTTAAATCCCAGGCTCTGTGTCTTCCTACACGCAAGAATATGTTTCAGGTAAGGGTAGTCACTTTTCAGCTCAAAAGAACCACATCGTTCAGGAAGCTCACACGTTACTCATCTTAACTCACAAGCATCGGATGTTAGACGACCAGTGCTTTGTATCAGTTTCAGAAGCAGAGTTGGACTAGATATGGTCCGTATGTGTAATAAACACCGTTATTTTGTTCTGGGCACACTCACGTTTCCTGCTGTATTAGAGACTCTAGAATGCAAGAGCTTGCTTCTTGCTCTAAAGCAGATTGTGATGCATGGATGAGAATTGTGTTGTGTGTTTCCCTTCAAAAATGGAGTTATATCCCAGTCTCTGTGTCTTCTTACATGCAAGAATTCGGTTCAGGTAAGGGCAGACACTTTTCAGCTCAAACAAACTACGTCGTTCAGGAAGCTCACACGTTTCTCATCTTAACTGACAAGCATCGGATGTTAGACGACCAGTGCCTTTTATCAGTTTCAGAAGCAGAGTTGGACTAGATATGGTCCGTATGTGTAAGAAACACCGTTCTTTTGTTCTCAGCACACTCAAGTTTCCTGCTGTATTAGAGACTCTAGAAAGCAAGAGCTTGTTTCTTGCTCTAAAGCAGATTGTGATCCATGGATGAGAATTGTGTTGTGTGTTTCCCTTCAAAAATGGTGTTAAATCCCAGGCTCTGTGTCTTTTTACATGCAAGACTTCGGTTCAGGTAAGGGCAGTCACTTTTCAGCTCAAATGAACTACATCGTTCACCAAGCTCACACGTTCCTCATCTTAACTGACAAGCATTGGATATTAGAGGACCGGTGCTTTGTATCAGTTTCAGTAGCAGAGTTGGACTAGATATGATCCATATGTGTAAGAAACATCGTTCATTTGTTCTCAGCACACTCACGTTTACTGCTGTCTTAGAGATTTTAGAAAGCTAGAGCATGCTTCTTGCTCTAAAGCAGAGTGTGATCAATGGATGAGAACTCTGTTGTGTGTTTCACTTCAGAAATGGAGTTAAATCCCTGGCTCTGAATCTTCATAAAAGCAAGACTTCGTTTCAGGTAAGGGCATACACTTTTCAGCTCAAACAAACTAAATCGTTCACGAAGCTCACACGTTTCTCATCTTAACTGAGAAGCATTGGATGTTAGAGGACCTTTGCTTTGTATCAATTTCAAGCAGAGTTGAACTAGATATGGTCCGTATGTAAGGAAACACGGTTCTTTTCTTCTGAGCGCACTCACGTTTCCTGCTGTATTAGAGACATTAGAAAATAAAAGCGTGCTTCTTGTTCTACAGCAGACTGTGATCCATGGATGAGAATTGTGTTGTGTGTTTCCCGTCAGAAATGGCGTTAAATCCCAGGCTCTGTGTCTTCCTACAAGCAAGAATTCATTTCAGGTAAGGGCAGTCACTTTTCAGATCAAACGAACTACATCGTTCACGATGCTCACACGTTTCTCATCTTAACTGAGAAGCATTGGATGTTAGAGGACCTAAGCTTTGTATCAATTTCATGCACAGTTGAACTAGATACGGTCCGTATGTATAGGAAACACGGTTCTATTCTTCTGAGCACACTCACGTTTCCTGCTGTATTAGAGACTCTAGAAAGAAAGAGCGTGCTTCTTGCTCTAAAGCAGAGTGTGATCCATGGATGAGAACTGTGTTGTGTGTTTCCTTTCAGAAATGGAGTTAAATCCCAGGCTCTGTGTCTTCCTACAAGGAAGACTTCGTTTCAGGTAAGGGCAGTCACTTTTCATCTCAAACGAACCACATCGTTCAGGAAGCTCACACGTTTCTCATGTTAACTGACAAGCATCGGATGTTAGACGACCAGTGCTTTGTATCAGTTTCAGAAGCATAGTTGGACTAGATATGTTCCCTATGTGTAAGAAACACCGTTCTTTTGTTCTCAGCACACTCACGTTTCCTGCTGTATTAGAGTCTTTAGAAAGCAAGTGCGTGCTTCTTGCTCTACAGCAGACTGTGATCCCTGGATGAGAACTGTGTTGTGTGTTTCCCTTCAGAAATGGAGTTAAATCCTAGGCTCTGTGTCTTCCTACACGCAAGACTTCGTTTCAGGTAAGGGCAGTCACTTTTCAGCTGAAAAGAACCACATCGTTCAGGAAGCTCACACGTTACTCATCTTAACTGACAAGCATTGGATGTTAAAGGACCTGTGGTTTGTTTCAGTTTCAGAAGCAGAGTTGAACTAGATATGGTCCGTATGTGTAGGAAACACCATTCTTTTATTCTGAGCACACTCATGTTTCCTCCTGTATTAGAGAATCTGGAAAGCAAGAGCATGCTTCTTGTTCTAAAGCAGAGTGTGAACAATGGATGAGAACTCTGCTGTGTGTTTCACTTCAGAAATGGAGTTAAATTCCTGGCTCTGAGTCTTCCAACAAGCAAGACTTCGTTTCAGGTAAGGGCAGTCACTTTTCAGCTCAAAAGAACCACATCGTTCAGGAAGCTCACACGTTTCTCATGTTAACTGACAAGCATCGGATGTTAGACGACCAGTGCTTTGTATCAGTTTCAGAAGCATAGTTGGACTAGATATGTTCCCTATGTGTAAGAAACACCGTTCTTTTGTTCTCAGCACACTCACGTTTCCTGCTGTATTAGAGTCTTTAGAAAGCAAGTGCGTGCTTCTTGCTCTACAGCAGACTGTGATCCCTGGATGAGAACTGTGTTGTGTGTTTCCCTTCAGAAATGGAGTTAAATCCCAGGCTCTGTGTCTTCCTACACGCAAGACTTCGTTTCAGGTAAGGGCAGTCACTTTTCACCTGAAAAGAACCACATCGTTCAGGAAGCTCACACGTTTCTCATCTTAACTGACAAGCATCAGATGTTAGAGGACCAGTGCTTTGTATCAGTTTCAGAAGCAGAGTTGGAATAGATATGGTCCGAATGTGTAGGAAACACCGTTCTTTGGTTCTCAGCACACTCACGTTTCCTGCTGTCTTAGAGACTCTAGAAAGCAAGAGCGTGCTTCTTGCTCTAAAGCAGAGTGTGAACCATGGATGAGAACTGTGTTGTGTGTTTCCCTTCAAAAATGGAGTTAAATCCCAGGCTCTGTGTCTTCTTACATGCAAGAATTCGGTTCAGGTAAGGGCAGACACTTTTCCGCTCAAACAATCTACATCGTTCAGGAAGCTCACACGTTTCTCATCTTAACACACATGTACTGGATGTTAGAGGAGCAGTGCTTTGCGTCAGTTTCAGATGAAGAGTTGGACTAGATATGATCCCTATGTGTAGGAACACCGTTCATTTGTTCTCAGCACACGCCAGTTTCCTGCTGTCTTAGAGACTCTAGAAAGCTAGAGCGTGCTTCTTGCTCTAAAGCAGAGTGTGATCCATGGATGAAAACTGTGTTGTGTGTTTCACTTCAGAAATGGACTTAAGTCCCAGGCTCTGTGTCTTCCTACATGCAAGAATTTGTTTCAGGTAAGGGCAGTTACTTTTCAGCTGAAAAGAACCACATTTTTCAGGAAGCTCACACGTTTCTCATCTTAACTGACAAGCATCGGATGTTAGAGGACCAGTGCTTTGTATCAGTTTCAGAAGCAGAGTTGGAATAGATATGGTACGAATGTGTAAGAAACACCGTTCTTTGGTTCTCAGCACACTCACGTTTCCTGCTGTATTAGAGACTCTAGAAAGCAAGAGCGTGGTTCTTGCTCTAAAGTAGAGTGTGAACCATGGATGAGAACTGTGTTGTGTGTTACCCTTCAGAAATGGAGTTAAATCCTAGGCTCTGTGTCTTCCTACACGCAAGACTTCGTTTCAGGTAAGGGCAGTCACTTTTCAGCTGAAAAGAACCACATCGTTCAGGAAGCTCACACGTTACTCATCTTAACTGACAAGCATTGGATGTTAAAGGACCTGTGGTTTGTTTCAGTTTCAGAAGCAGAGTTGAACTAGATATGGTCCGTATGTGTAGGAAACACCATTCTTTTATTCTGAGCACACTCATGTTTCCTCCTGTATTAGAGAATCTGGAAAGCAAGAGCATGCTTCTTGCTCTAAAGCAGAGTGTGAACAATGGATGAGAACTCTGCTGTGTGTTTCACTTCAGAAATGGAGTTAAATTCCTGGCTCTGAGTCTTCCAACAAGCAAGACTTCGTTTCAGGTAAGGGCAGTCACTTTTCAGCTCAAAAGAACCACATCGTTCAGGAAGCACACACGTTACTCATCTTAACTGACAAGCATCGGATGTTAGAGGACCAGTGCTTTGTATGAGTTTCAGAAGCAGAGTTGGACTTGATATGGTCCGTATGTGTAAGAAACACCGTTCTTTTGTTCTCAGCACACTCACGTTTCCTGCTGTATTAGAGACATTTGAAAGTAAGAGCGTGCTTCTTGCTCTACAGCAGACTGTGATCCATGGATGAGAACTGTGTTGTGTGTTTCCCTTCAGAAATGGAGTTAAATCCCAGGCTCTGTGTCTTCCTACAAGCAAGACTTCGTTTCAGGTAAGGGCAGTCACTTTTCAGCTCAAACAAACTACATCGTTCAGGAAGCTCACACGTTTCTCATCTTAACTGACAAGCATGGGATGTTAGAGGACCAGTGCTTAGTATCAGTTTCAGAAGCAGAGTTGGAATAGATATGGTCCGAATGTGTAAGAAAGACCGTTCTTTGGTTCTCAGCACACTCAAGTTTCCTGCTTTATTAGAGACTCTAGAAAGCAAGAGCGTGCTTCTTGCTCTAAAGCAGAGTGTGAACCATGGATGAGAACTGTGTTGTGTGTTTCCCTTCAGAAATGGATTTAAATCCCAGGCTCTGTGTCTTCCTACACGCAAAACTTCGTTTCAGTTAAGGGCAGTCACTTTTCAGCTCAAAAGAACCACATCGTTCAGGAAGCTCACACATTACTCATCTTAACTGACAAGCATCGGATGTTAGACGACCAGTGCTTTGTATCAGTTTCAGAAGCAGAGTTGGACTAGATATGATCCATATGTGTAAGAAACACCGTTCTTTTGTTCTCAGCACACTCACGTTTCCTGCTGTATTAGAGACTCTAGAAAGCAAGAGCTTGCTTCTTGCTCTAAAGCAGATTGTGATCCATGGATGAGAATTGTGTTGTGTGTTTCCCTTCAAAAATGGAGTTAAATCCCAGGCTCTGTGTCTTTTTACATGCAAGACTTCGGTTCAGGTAAGGGCAGTCACTTTTCAGCTCAAATGAACTACATCGTTCACCAAGCTCACACGTTCCTCATCTTAACTGACAAGCATTGGATATTAGAGGACCGGTGCTTTGTATCAGTTTCAGAAGCAGAGTTGGACTAGATATGATCCATATGTGTAGGAAACACCGTTCATTTGTTCTCAGCACACTCACGTTTACTGCTGTCTTAGAGATTTTAGAAAGCTAGAGCATGCTTCTTGCTCTAAAGCAGAGTGTGATCAATGGATGAGAACTCTGTTGTGTGTTTCACTTCAGAAATGGAGTTAAATCCCTGGCTCTGAATCTTCATATAAGCAAGACTTCGTTTCAGGTAAGGGCAGACACTTTTCAGCTCAAACAAACTACATCGTTCACGAAGCTCACACGTTTCTCATCTTAACTGAGAAGCATTGGATGTTAGAGGACCTTTGCTTTGTATCAATTTCAAGCAGAGTTGAACTAGATATGGTCCGTATGTAAGGAAACACGGTTCTTTTCTTCTGAGCACACTCACGTTTCCTGCTGTATTAGAGACATTAGAAAATAAAAGCGTGCTTCTTGTTCTAGAGCAGACTGTGATCCATGGATGAGAACTGTGTTGTGTGTTTCCCGTCAGAAATGGCGTTAAATCCCAGGCTCTGTGTCTTCCTACAAGCAAGACTTCATTTCAGGTAAGGGCAGTCACTTTTCAGATCAAACGAATACATCGTTCACGATGCTCACACGTTTCTCATCTTAACTGAGAAGCATTGGATGTTAGAGGACCTATGCTTTGTATCAATTTCATGCACAGTTGAACTAGATATGGTCCGTATGTATAGGAAACACAGTTCGTTTCTTCTGAGCACACTCACGTTTCCTGCTGTCTTAGAGAATCTAGAAAGAAAGAGCGTGCTTCTTGCTCTAAAGCAGAGTGTGATCCATGGATGAGAACTGTGTTGTGTGTTTCCTTTCAGAAATGGAGTTAAATCCCAGGCTCTGTGTCTTCCTACAAGGAAGACTTCGTTTCAGGTAAGGGCAGTCACTTTTCATCTCAAACGAACTACATCGTTCAGGAAGCTCACACGTTTCTCATCTTAACTGACAAGGATCGGATGTTAGACGACCAGTGCTTTGTATCAGATTCAGAAGCAGAGTTGGACTAGATATGGTCCGTATGTGTAAGAAACACCGTTCTTTTGTTCTCAGCACACTCAAGTTTCCTGCTGTCTTAGAGACTCTAGAAAGCAAGAGCTTGCTTCTTGCTCTAAAGCAGATTGTTATCCATGGATGAGAATTGTGTTGTGTGTTTCCCTTCAAAAATGGAGTTAAATCCCAGGCTCTGTGTCTTCTTACATGCAAGAATTCGTTTCAGGTAAGGGCAGACACTTTTCCGCTCAAACAATCTACATCGTTCAGGAAGCTCACACGTTTCTCATCTTAACTCACATGTAATGGATGTTAGAGTACCAGTGCTTTGCGTCAGTTTCAGATGAAGAGTTGGACTAGATATGATCCCTATGTGTAGGAACACCGTTCATTTGTTCTCAGCACACTCAAGTTTCCTGCTGTCTTAGAGACTCTAGAAGCTAGAGCGTGCTACTTGCTCTAAAGCAGAGTGTGATCCATGGATGAAAACTGTGTTGTGTGTTTCACTTCAGAAATGGAGTTAAATCCCAGGCTCTGTGTTCCTACATGCAAGACTTCGTTTCAGGTAAGGGCAGTTACTTTTAAGCTGAAAAGAACCACATTTTTCAGGAAGCTCACACGTTTCTCATCTTAACTGACAAGCATCGGATGTTAGGCGACCAGTGCTTTGTATCAGTTTCAGAAGCAGAGTTGGAATAGATATGGTCCGAATGTGTAAGAAACACCGTTCCTTGGTTCTCAGCAAACTCACGTTTCCTGCTGTCTTAGAGACTCTAGAAAGCAAGAGCGTGCTTCTTGCTCTAAAGCAGAGTGTGAACCATGGATGAGAACTGTGTTGTGTGTTTCCCTTCAGAAATGGAGTTAAATCCCTGGCTCTGTGTCTTCCTACACGCAAGACTTTGTTTCATGTAAGGGCAGTCACTTTTCAGCTGAAAAGAACCACATCGTTCAGGAAGCTCACACGTTACTCATCTTAACTGACAAGCATCGGATGTTAGAGGACCAGTGCTTAGTATCAGTTTCAGAAGCAGAGTTGGAAGAGATATGGTACGAATGTGTAAGAAACACGGTTCTTTGGTTCTCAGCACACTCACGTTTCCTGCTGTATTAGAGAATCTAGAAAGCTAGAGCGTGCTTCTTGCTCTAAAGCAGAGGGTGATAAATGGATGAGAACTCTGCTGTGTGTTTCACTTCAGAAATGGAGTTAAATCCCAGGCTCTGTGTCTTCCTACAAGGAAGACTTCCTTTCAAGTAAGGGCAGTTACTTTCAGCTCAAACGAACTACATGGTCCAAGAAGCTCACACGTTTCTCATCTAAACTGACAAGCATTGGATGTTAAAGGACCTGTGGTTTGTTTCATTTTCAGAAGCAGAGTTGAACTAGATATGGTCCGTATGTGTAGGAAACACCATTCTTTTTTTCTGAGCACACTCATGTTTCCTCCTGTATTAGAGACTCTGGAAAGCAAGAGCATGCTTCTTGCTCTAAAGCAGAGTGTGAACAATGGATGAGAACTCTGCTGTGTGTTTCACTTCAGAAATGGAGTTAAATTCCTGGCTCTGAGTCTTCCAACAAGCAAGACTTCGTTTCAGGTAAGGGCAGTCACTTTTCAGCTCAAAAGAACCACATCGTTCAGGAAGCTCACACGTTACTCATCTTAACTGACAAGCATCGGATGTTAGAGGACCAGTGCTTTGTATGAGTTTCAGAAGCAGAGTTGGACCTGATATGGTTTGTATGTGTAAGAAACACCGTTCTTTTGTTCTCAGCACACTCACGTTTCCTGCTGTATTAGAGACATTTGAAAGTAAGAGCGTGCTTCTTGCTCTACAGCAGACTGTGATCCATGGATGAGAACTGTGTTGTGTGTTTCCCTTCAGAAATGGAGTTAAATCCCACGCTCTGTGTCTTCCTACAAGCAAGACTTCGTTTCAGGTAAGGGCAGTCACTTTTCAGCTCAAACAAACTACATCGTTCAGGAAGCTCACACGTTTCTCATCTTAACTGACAAGCATCGGATGTTAGACGACCAGTGCTTTGTATCAGTTTCAGAAGCAGAGTTGGAATAGATATGGTCCGAATGTGTAAGAAACACCGTTCCTTGGTTCTCAGCAAACTCACGTTTCCTGCTTTCTTAGAGACTCTAGAAAGCAAGAGCGTGCTTCTTGCTCTAAAGCAGAGTGTGAACCATGGATGAGAACTGTGTTGTGTGTTTCCCTTCAGAAATGGAGTTAAATCCCAGGCTCTGTGTCTTCCTACACGCAAGAATTTGTTTCAGGTAAGGGTAGTCACTTTTCAGCTCAAAAGAACCACATCGTTCAGGAAGCTCACACGTTACTCATCTTAACTCACAAGCATCGGATGTTAGACGACCAGTGCTTTGTATCAGTTTCAGAAGCAGAGTTGGACTAGATATGGTCCGTATGTGTAATAAACACCGTTATTTTGTTCTGGGCACACTCACGTTTCCTGCTGTATTAGAGACTCTAGAATGCAAGAGCTTGCTTCTTGCTCTAAAGCAGATTGTGATGCATGGATGAGAATTGTGTTGTGTGTTTCCCTTCAAAAATGGAGTTATATCCCAGTCTCTGTGTCTTCTTACATGCAAGAATTCGGTTCAGGTAAGGGCAGACACTTTTCAGCTCAAACAAACTACGTCGTTCAGGAAGCTCACACGTTTCTCATCTTAACTGACAAGCATCGGATGTTAGAGGACCAGTGCTTAGTATCAGTTTCAGAAGCAGAGTTGGAATAGATATGGTCCGAATGTGTAAGAAAGACCGTTCTTTGGTTCTCAGCACACTCACATTTACTGCTTTGTTAGAGATTCTAGAAAGCAAGAGCGTGCTTCGTGATCTAAAGCAGAGTGTGAACCATGGATGAGAACTTTGTTGTGTGTTTCCCTTCAGAAATGGAGTTAAATGCCAGACTCTGTGTCTTCCTACACGCAAGAATTCGTTTCAGGTAAGGGCAGTCACTTTTAAGCTCAAAAGAACCACATCGTTCAGGAAGCTCACACATTACTCCTCTTAACTGACAAGCATCGGATGTTAGACGACCAGTGCCTTTTATCAGTTTCAGAAGCAGAGTTGGACTAGATATGGTCCGTATGTGTAAGAAACACCGTTCTTTTGTTCTCAGCACACTCAAGTTTCCTGCTGTATTAGAGACTCTAGAAAGCAAGAGCTTGTTTCTTGCTCTAAAGCAGATTGTGATCCATGGATGAGAATTGTGTTGTGTGTTTCCCTTCAAAAATGGTGTTAAATCCCAGGCTCTGTGTCTTTTTACATGCAAGACTTCGGTTCAGGTAAGGGCAGTCACTTTTCAGCTCAAATGAACTACATCGTTCACCAAGCTCACACGTTCCTCATCTTAACTGACAAGCATTGGATATTAGAGGACCGGTGCTTTGTATCAGTTTCAGTAGCAGAGTTGGACTAGATATGATCCATATGTGTAAGAAACATCGTTCATTTGTTCTCAGCACACTCACGTTTACTGCTGTCTTAGAGATTTTAGAAAGCTAGAGCATGCTTCTTGCTCTAAAGCAGAGTGTGATCAATGGATGAGAACTCTGTTGTGTGTTTCACTTCAGAAATGGAGTTAAATCCCTGGCTCTGAATCTTCATAAAAGCAAGACTTCGTTTCAGGTAAGGGCATACACTTTTCAGCTCAAACAAACTAAATCGTTCACGAAGCTCACACGTTTCTCATCTTAACTGAGAAGCATTGGATGTTAGAGGACCTTTGCTTTGTATCAATTTCAAGCAGAGTTGAACTAGATATGGTCCGTATGTAAGGAAACACGGTTCTTTTCTTCTGAGCGCACTCACGTTTCCTGCTGTATTAGAGACATTAGAAAATAAAAGCGTGCTTCTTGTTCTACAGCAGACTGTGATCCATGGATGAGAATTGTGTTGTGTGTTTCCCGTCAGAAATGGCGTTAAATCCCAGGCTCTGTGTCTTCCTACAAGCAAGAATTCATTTCAGGTAAGGGCAGTCACTTTTCAGATCAAACGAACTACATCGTTCACGATGCTCACACGTTTCTCATCTTAACTGAGAAGCATTGGATGTTAGAGGACCTAAGCTTTGTATCAATTTCATGCACAGTTGAACTAGATACGGTCCGTATGTATAGGAAACACGGTTCTATTCTTCTGAGCACACTCACGTTTCCTGCTGTATTAGAGACTCTAGAAAGAAAGAGCGTGCTTCTTGCTCTAAAGCAGAGTGTGATCCATGGATGAGAACTGTGTTGTGTGTTTCCTTTCAGAAATGGAGTTAAATCCCAGGCTCTGTGTCTTCCTACAAGGAAGACTTCGTTTCAGGTAAGGGCAGTCACTTTTCATCTCAAACGAACCACATCGTTCAGGAAGCTCACACGTTTCTCATGTTAACTGACAAGCATCGGATGTTAGACGACCAGTGCTTTGTATCAGTTTCAGAAGCATAGTTGGACTAGATATGTTCCCTATGTGTAAGAAACACCGTTCTTTTGTTCTCAGCACACTCACGTTTCCTGCTGTATTAGAGTCTTTAGAAAGCAAGTGCGTGCTTCTTGCTCTACAGCAGACTGTGATCCCTGGATGAGAACTGTGTTGTGTGTTTCCCTTCAGAAATGGAGTTAAATCCCAGGCTCTGTGTCTTCCTACACGCAAGACTTCGTTTCAGGTAAGGGCAGTCACTTTTCACCTGAAAAGAACCACATCGTTCAGGAAGCTCACACGTTTCTCATCTTAACTGACAAGCATCGGATGTTAGAGGACCAGTGCTTTGTATCAGTTTCAGAAGCAGAGTTGGAATAGATATGGTCCGAATGTGTAGGAAACACCGTTCTTTGGTTCTCAGCACACTCACGTTTCCTGCTGTCTTAGAGACTCTAGAAAGCAAGAGCGTGCTTCTTGCTCTAAAGCAGAGTGTGAACCATGGATGAGAACTGTGTTGTGTGTTTCCCTTCAAAAATGGAGTTAAATCCCAGGCTCTGTGTCTTCTTACATGCAAGAATTCGGTTCAGGTAAGGGCAGACACTTTTCCGCTCAAACAATCTACATCGTTCAGGAAGCTCACACGTTTCTCAACTTAACTCACATGTACTGGATGTTGGAGGACCAGTGCTTTGCGTCAGTTTCAGATGAAGAGTTGGACTAGATATGATCCCTATGTGTAGGAACACCGTTCATTTGTTCTCAGCACACGCCAGTTTCCTGCTGTCTTAGAGACTCTAGAAAGCTAGAGCGTGCTTCTTGCTCTAAAGCAGAGTGTGATCCATGGATGAAAACTGTGTTGTGTGTTTCACTTCAGAAATGGACTTAAATCCCAGGCTCTGTGTCTTCCTACATGCAAGAATTTGTTTCAGGTAAGGGCAGTTACTTTTCAGCTGAAAAGAACCACATTTTTCAGGAAGCTCACACGTTTTTCATCTTAACTGACAAGCATCGGATGTTAGAGGACCAGTGCTTTGTATCAGTTTCAGAAGCAGAGTTGGAATAGATATGGTCCGAATGTGTAAGA
Organism: Onychomys leucogaster; assembly: GCA_949786385.1. Classification (NCBI taxonomy): domain Eukaryota; kingdom Metazoa; phylum Chordata; class Mammalia; order Rodentia; family Cricetidae; genus Onychomys; species Onychomys leucogaster. The sequence continues at coordinate 74,224 of CATKUP010000146.1, read as the reverse complement.
AACACCGTTCTTTGGTTCTCAGCACACTCACGTTTCCTGCTGTATTAGAGACTCTAGAAAGCAAGAGCGTGGTTCTTGCTCTAAAGTAGAGTGTGAACCATGGATGAGAACTGTGTTGTGTGTTACCCTTCAGAAATGGAGTTAAATCCTAGGCTCTGTGTCTTCCTACACGCAAGACTTCGTTTCAGGTAAGGGCAGTCACTTTTCAGCTGAAAAGAACCACATCGTTCAGGAAGCTCACACGTTACTCATCTTAACTGACAAGCATTGGATGTTAAAGGACCTGTGGTTTGTTTCAGTTTCAGAAGCAGAGTTGAACTAGATATGGTCCGTATGTGTAGGAAACACCATTCTTTTATTCTGAGCACACTCATGTTTCCTCCTGTATTAGAGAATCTGGAAAGCAAGAGCATGCTTCTTGCTCTAAAGCAGAGTGTGAACAATGGATGAGAACTCTGCTGTGTGTTTCACTTCAGAAATGGAGTTAAATTCCTGGCTCTGAGTCTTCCAACAAGCAAGACTTCGTTTCAGGTAAGGGCAGTCACTTTTCAGCTCAAAAGAACCACATCGTTCAGCAAGCACACACGTTACTCATCTTAACTGACAAGCATCGGATGTTAGAGGACCAGTGCTTTGTATGAGTTTCAGAAGCAGAGTTGGACTTGATATGGTCCGTATGTGTAAGAAACACCGTTCTTTTGTTCTCAGCACACTCACGTTTCCTGCTGTATTAGAGACATTTGAAAGTAAGAGCGTGCTTCTTGCTCTACAGCAGACTGTGATCCATGGATGAGAACTGTGTTGTGTGTTTCCCTTCAGAAATGGAGTTAAATCCCAGGCTCTGTGTCTTCCTACAAGCAAGACTTCGTTTCAGGTAAGGGCAGTCACTTTTCAGCTCAAACAAACTACATCGTTCAGGAAGCTCACACGTTTCTCATCTTAACTGACAAGCATCGGATGTTAGAGGACCAGTGCTTAGTATCAGTTTCAGAAGCAGAGTTGGAATAGATACGGTCCGAATGTGTAAGAAAGACCGTTCTTTGGTTCTCAGCACACTCAAGTTTCCTGCTTTATTAGAGACTCTAGAAAGCAAGAGCGTGCTTCTTGCTCTAAAGCAGAGTGTGAACCATGGATGAGAACTGTGTTGTGTGTTTCCCTTCAGAAATGGATTTAAATCCCAGGCTCTGTGTCTTCCTACACGCAAAACTTCGTTTCAGTTAAGGGCAGTCACTTTTCAGCTCAAAAGAACCACATCGTTCAGGAAGCTCACACATTACTCATCTTAACTGACAAGCATCGGATGTTAGACGACCAGTGCTTTGTATCAGTTTCAGAAGCAGAGTTGGACTAGATATGATCCATATGTGTAAGAAACATCGTTCTTTTGTTCTCAGCACACTCACGTTTCCTGCTGTATTAGAGACTCTAGAAAGCAAGAGCTTGCTTCTTGCTCTAAAGCAGATTGTGATCCATGGATGAGAATTGTGTTGTGTGTTTCCCTTCAAAAATGGAGTTAAATCCCAGGCTCTGTGTCTTTTTACATGCAAGACTTCGGTTCAGGTAAGGGCAGTCACTTTTCAGCTCAAATGAACTACATCGTTCACCAAGCTCACACGTTCCTCATCTTAACTGACAAGCATTGGATATTAGAGGACCGGTGCTTTGTATCAGTTTCAGAAGCAGAGTTGGACTAGATATGATCCATATGTGTAGGAAACACCGTTCATTTGTTCTCAGCACACTCACGTTTACTGCTGTCTTAGAGATTTTAGAAAGCTAGAGCATGCTTCTTGCTCTAAAGCAGAGTGTGATCAATGGATGAGAACTCTGTTGTGTGTTTCACTTCAGAAATGGAGTTAAATCCCTGGCTCTGAATCTTCATATAAGCAAGACTTCGTTTCAGGTAAGGGCAGACACTTTTCAGCTCAAACAAACTACATCGTTCACGAAGCTCACACGTTTCTCATCTTAACTGAGAAGCATTGGATGTTAGAGGACCTTTGCTTTGTATCAATTTCAAGCAGAGTTGAACTAGATATGGTCCGTATGTAAGGAAACACGGTTCTTTTCTTCTGAGCACACTCACGTTTCCTGCTGTATTAGAGACATTAGAAAATAAAAGCGTGCTTCTTGTTCTAGAGCAGACTGTGATCCATGGATGAGAACTGTGTTGTGTGTTTCCCGTCAGAAATGGCGTTAAATCCCAGGCTCTGTGTCTTCCTACAAGCAAGACTTCATTTCAGGTAAGGGCAGTCACTTTTCAGATCAAACGAATACATCGTTCACGATGCTCACACGTTTCTCATCTTAACTGAGAAGCATTGGATGTTAGAGGACCTATGCTTTGTATCAATTTCATGCACAGTTGAACTAGATATGGTCCGTATGTATAGGAAACACAGTTCGTTTCTTCTGAGCACACTCACGTTTCCTGCTGTCTTAGAGAATCTAGAAAGAAAGAGCGTGCTTCTTGCTCTAAAGCAGAGTGTGATCCATGGATGAGAACTGTGTTGTGTGTTTCCTTTCAGAAATGGAGTTAAATCCCAGGCTCTGTGTCTTCCTACAAGGAAGACTTCGTTTCAGGTAAGGGCAGTCACTTTTCATCTCAAACGAACTACATCGTTCAGGAAGCTCACACGTTTCTCATCTTAACTGACAAGCATCGGATGTTAGACGACCAGTGCTTTGTATCAGTTTCAGAAGCATAGTTGGACTAGATATGTTCCCTATGTGTAAGAAACACCGTTCTTTGGTTCTCAGCACACTCACGTTTCCTGCTGTATTAGAGAATCTAGAAAGGTAGAGCGTGCTTCTTGCTCTAAAGCAGAGGGTGATAAATGGATGAGAACTCTGCTGTGTGTTTCACTTCAGAAATGGAGTTAAATCCCAGGCTCTGTGTCTTCCTACAAGGAAGACTTCCTTTCAAGTAAGGGCAGTTACTTTCAGCTCAAACGAACTACATGGTCCAAGAAGCTCACACGTTTCTCATCTAAACTGACAAGCATTGGATGTTAAAGGACCTGTGGTTTGTTTCAGTTTCAGAAGCAGAGTTGAACTAGATATGGTCCGTATGTGTAGGAAACACCATTCTTTTGTTCTGAGCACACTCATGTTTCCTCCTGTATTAGAGACTCTGGAAAGCAAGAGCATGCTTCTTGCTCTAAAGCAGAGTGTGAACCATGGATGAGAACTCTGCTGTGTGTTTCACTTCAGAAATGGAGTTAAATTCCTGGCTCTGAGTCTTCCAACAAGCAAGACTTCGTTTCAGGTAAGGGCAGACACTTTTCAGCTCAAAAGAACCACATCGTTCAGGAAGCTCACACGTTACTCATCTTAACTGACAAGCATTGGATGTTAGAGGACCAGTGCTTTGTATGAGTTTCAGAAGCAGAGTTGGACCTGATATGGTTTGTATGTGTAAGAAACACCGTTCTTTTGTTCTCAGCACACTCACGTTTCCTGCTGTATTAGAGACATTTGAAAGTAAGAGCGTGCTTCTTGCTCTACAGCAGACTGTGATCCATGGATGAGAACTGTGTTGTGTGTTTCCCTTCAGAAATGGAGTTAAATCCCAGGCTCTGTGTCTTCCTAGAAGCAAGACTTCGTTTCAGGTAAGGGCAGTCACTTTTCAGCTCAAACAAACTACATCGTTCAGGAAGCTCACACGTTTCTCATCTTAACTGAAAAGCATCGGATGTTAGACGACCAATGCTTTGTATCAGTTTCAGAAGCAGAGTTGGAATAGATATGGTCCGAATGTGTAAGAAACACCGTTCCTTGGTTCTCAGCAAACTCACGTTTCCTGCTGTCTTAGAGAATCTAGAAAGCAAGAGCGTGCTTCTTGCTCTAAAGCAGAGTGTGATCAATGGATGAGAACTCTGTTGTGTGTTTCACTTCAGAAATGGAGTTAAATCCCTGGCTCTGAATCTTCATAAAAGCAAGACTTCGTTTCAGGTAAGGGCAGACACTTTTCAGCTCAAACAAACTACATCGTTCACGAAGCTCACACGTTTCTCATCTTAACTGAGAAGCATTGGATGTTAGAGGACCTATGCTTTGTATCAATTTCAAGCAGAGTTGAACTAGATATGGTCCGTATGTAAGGAAACACGGTTCTTTTCTTCTGAGCGCACTCACGTTTCCTGCTGTATTAGAGACATTAGAAAATAAAAGCGTGCTTCTTGTTCTACAGCAGACTGTGATCCATGGATGAGAACTGTGTTGTGTGTTTCCCGTCAGAAATGGCGTTAAATCCCAGGCTCTGTGTCTTCCTACAAGCAAGAATTCATTTCAGGTAAGGGCAGTCACTTTTCAGATCAAACGAACTACATCGTTCACGATGCTCACACGTTTCTCATCTTAACTGAGAAGCATTGGATGTTAGAGGACCTAAGCTTTGTATCAATTTCATGCACAGTTGAACTAGATACGGTCCGTATGTATAGGAAACACGGTTCTATTCTTCTGAGCACACTCACGTTTCCTGCTGTATTAGAGACTCTAGAAAGAAAGAGCGTGCTTCTTGCTCTAAAGCAGAGTGTGTTCCATGGATCAGAACTGTGTTGTGTGTTTCCTTTCAGAAATGGAGTTAAATCCCTGGCTCTGTGTCTTCCTACAAGGAAGACTTCGTTTCAGGTAAGGGCAGTCACTTTTCATCTCAAACGAACTACATCGTTCAGGAAGCTCACACGTTTCTCATGTTAACTGACAAGCATCGGATGTTAGACGACCAGTGCTTTGTATCAGTTTCAGAAGCATAGTTGGACTAGATATGTTCCCTATGTGTAAGAAACACCGTTCTTTTGTTCTCAGCACACTCACGTTTCCTGCTGTATTAGAGTCTTTAGAAAGCAAGTGCGTGCTTCTTGCTCTACAGCAGACTGTGATCCCTGGATGAGAACTGTGTTGTGTGTTTCCCTTCAGAAATGGAGTTAAATCCCAGACTCTGTGTCTTCCTACACGCAAGACTTCGTTTCAGGTAAGGGCAGTCACTTTTCAGCTCAAAATAACCACATCGTTCAGGAAGCTCAAACATTACTCATCTTAACTGACAAGCATCGGATGTTAGACGACCAGTGCTTTGTATCAGTTTCAGAAGCAGAGTTGGACTAGATATGGTCCGTATGTGTAAGAAACACCGTTCTTTTGTTCTCAGCACACTCATGTTTCCTTCTGTCTTAGAGACTCTAGAAAGCTAGAGCGTGCTTCTTGCTCTAAAGCAGAGTTTGATAAATGGATGAGAACTCTGCTGTGTGTTTCACTTCAGAAATGGAGTTAATTCCCAGGCTCTGAGTCTTCCTACATGCAAGACTTCATTTCAGGTAAGGGCAGTTACTTTACAGCTCAAACGAACTACATAGTTCACAATGCTCACACGTTTCTCATCTTAACTGAGAAGCATTGGATGTTAGAGGACCTTTGCTTTGTATCAATTTCAAGCAGAGTCAAACTAGATATGCTCCGTATGTATAGAAACACGGTTCTTTTCTTCTGAGCACACTCACATTTCCTGATTTATTAGAGACTCTAGAAAGAAAGAGCGTGCTTCTTGCTCTAAAGCAGAGTGTGATCCATGGATGAGAACTGTGTTGTGTGTTTCCTTTCAGAAAGGGAGTTAAATCCCAGGCTCTGTGTCTTCCTACAAGCAAGACTTCTTTTCAGGTAAGGGCAGTCACTTTTCAGCTCAAAAGAACCACATCGTTCAGGAAGCTCACACGTTTCTCATCTTAACTGACAAGCATCGGATGTTAGACGACCAGTGCTTTGTATCAGTTTCAGAAGCAGAGTTGGACAAGATATGGTCTGTATGTGTAAGAAACACCGTTCTTTTGTTCTCAGCACACTCACGTTTCCTGCTGTATTAGAGACTTTAGAAAGCAAGAGCGTGCTTCTTGCTCTACATCAGACTGTGATCCATGGATGAGAACTGTGTTGTGTTTCCCTTCAGAAATGGAGTTAAATCCCAGGCTCTGTGTCTTCCTACAAGCAAGAGTTCGTTTCAGGTAAGGACAGTCACTTTTCAGCTCAAACGAACTACGTCGTTCAGGAGGCTCACACGTTTCTCATCTTAACTGACAAGCATCGGATGGTAGAGGACCAGTGCTTAGTATCAGTTTCAGAAGCAGAGTTGGAAGAGATATGGTACGAATGTGTAAGAAACACGGTTCTTTGGTTCTCAGCACACTCACATTTCCTGTTGGATTAGTGAATCTAGAAAGCTAGAGCGTGCTTCTTGCTCTAAAGCAGAGTGTGATCAATGGATGAGTCCTCTGCTCTGTGTTCCACTTCAGAAATGGAGTTAAATCCCAGGCTCTGTGTCTTCCTACAAGGAAGACTTCGTTTCAAGTAAGGGCAGTTACTTTCAGCTCAAACGAACTACATCGTTCACGAAGCTCACACGTTTCTCATCTTCACTGACAAGTATTGGATGTTAAAGGACCTGTGGTTTGTTTCAGTTTCAGAAGCAGAGTTGGACTAGATATGATCCGTATGTGTAGGAAACACCATACTTTTGTTCTGAGCACACTCATGTTTTTTGCTGTTTTAGAGACTCTGGAATGCAAGAGCATGCTTCTTGCTCTAAAGCAGAGTGTGAACAATGGATGAGAACTCTGCTGTGTGCTTCACTTCAGAAATGGAGTTAAATTCCTGGCTCTGAGTCTTCCAACAAGCAAGACTTCGTTTCAGGTAAGGGCAGTCACTTTTCAGCTCAAACGAACTACATCGTTCACCAAGCTCACATGTTCCTCATCTTAACTGACAAGCATTTGATGTTAGAGGACCAGTGCGTTGTATCAGTTTTAGAAGCAGAGTTGGACTAGATATGATCCGTATGTGAAGGAAACACCGTTCATTTTTTCTCAGCACACTCAATTTTCCTGCTGTCTTAGAGACTCTAGAAAGCTAGAGCGTGCTTCTTGCTCTAAAGCAGAGTGTGAAGCATGGATGAGAACTGTGTTGTGTGTTTCCCCTCAGAAATGGAGTTAAATCCCAGGCTCTGTGTCTTCCTACACGCAAGACTTTGTTTCAGGTAAGGGCAGTCATTTTTCAGCTGAAAAGAACCACATCGTTCAGGAAGCTCACACGTTACTCGTCTTAACTGACAAGCATCGGATGTTAGACGACCAGTGCTTTGTATCAGTTTCAGAAGCAGAGTTGGACTAGATATGGTCCTTATGTGTAAGAAACACCGTTCTTTTGATCTCAGCACACTCACGTTTTCTGCTGTATTAGAGACTCTAGAAAGCAAGAGCTTGCTTCTTGCTCTAAAGCAGACTGTGATCCATGGATGAGAATTGTGTCATGTGTTTCCCTTCAATAATGGAGTTAAATCCCAGGCTCTGGGTCTTCTTACATGCAAGACTTCGGTTCAGATAAGGGCAGACACTTTTCCGCTCAAACAATCTACATCGTTCACGAAGCTCACACGTTTCTCTTCTTAATTGACATGCACTGGATGTTAGAGGACCAGTGCTTTGCGTCAGTTTCAGATGCAGAGTTGGACTAGATATGATCCCTATGTGTAGGAACACCGTTCATTTGTTCTCAGCACACTCAAGTTTCCTGCTGTCTTAGAGACTCTAGAAAGCTAGAGCGTGCGTCTTGGTCTAAAGCAGAGTTTGATAAATGGATGAGAACTCTGCTGTGTGTTTCACTTCAGAAATGGAGTTAAATCCCAGGCTCTGAGTCTTCCTACAAGCAAGACTTCGTTTCAGGTAAGGGCAGTTACTTTACAGCTCAAACGAACTACATCGTTCAGGAAGCTCACACGTTTCTCATCTTAACTGACAAGCATCGGATGTTAGACGACCAGTGCTTTGTATCAGTTTCAGAAGCAGAGTTGGACTAGATATGTTCCCTATGTGTAAGAAACACCGTTCTTTTCTTCTCAGCACACTCACGTTTCCTGCTGTATTAGAGAATTTAGAAAGCAAGAGCGTGCTTCTTGCTCTACAGCAGACTGTGATCCATGGATGAGAACTGTGTTGTGTGTTTCCCTTCAGAAATGGAGTTAAATCCCAGGCTCTGTGCCTTCCTACAAGCAAGACTTCGTTTCGGGTCTGGGCAGTCACTTTTCAGCTGAAAAGAACCACATTGTTCAGGAAGCTCACACGTATCTCATCTTAACTGACAAGCATGGGATGTTAGAGGACCAGTGCTTTGTTTTAGTTTCAGAAGCAGAGTTGGAATAGATATGGTCCGAATGTGTAAGAAACACCGTTCTTTGGTTCTCAGCACACTCACGTTTCCTGGTTTATTAGAGACTCTAGAAAGCAAGAGCGTGCTTCGTGATCTAAAGCAGAGTGTGAACCATGGATGAGAACTGTGTTGTGTGTTTCCCTTCAGAAATGGAGTTAAATCCCAGGCTCTGTGTCTTCCTACATGCAAGACTTCATTTCAGGTAAGGGCAGTCATTTTTCAGCTCAAAAGAACCACATCGTTCATTAAGCTCACACATTACTCATCTTAACTGACAAGCATCGGATGTTAGAGGACCAGTGCTTTGTATCAGTTTCAGAAGCATAGTTGGAATAGATAGGGTCCGAATGTGTAAGAAACACCATTCTTTGGTTCTCAGCACACTCACGTTTCCTGCTGTCTTAGAGACTCTAGAAAGCTAGAGCGTGCTTCTTTCTGTAAAGCAGAGTGTGAACCATGGATGAGAACTGTGTTGTGTGTTTCCCTTCAGAAATGGAGTTAAATCCCAGGCTCTGTGTCTTCCTACACGCAAGACTTTGTTTCACGTAAGGGCAGTCACTTTTCAGCTGAAAAGAACCACATCGTTCAGGAAGCTCACACGTTACTCATCTTAACTGACAAGCATCGGATGTTAGAGGACCAGTGCTTTGTATCAGTTTCAGAAGCAGAGTTGGACTAGATATGTTCCCTATGTGTAAGAAACACCGTTCTTTTGTTCTCAGCACACTCACGTTTCCTGCTGTATAAGAGAATTTAGAAAGCAAGAGCGTGCTTCTTGCTCTACAGCAGACTGTGATCCATGGATGAGAACTGTGTTGTGTGTTTCCCTTCAGAAATGGAGTTAAATCCCATGCTCTGTGTCTTCCTACAAGCAAGACTTCGTTTCAGGTAAGGGCAGACACTTTTCTGCTCAAACAAACTACATCGTTCAGGAAGCTCACACGTTTCTCATCTTAACTGACAAGCATCGGATGTTAGAGGACCAGTGCTTAGTATCAGTTTCAGAAGCAGAGATGGAATAGATATGGTCCGAATATGTAAGAAAGACCGTTCTTTGCTTCTCAGCACACTCACGTTTCCTGCTGTCTTAGAGACTCTAGAAAGCAAGAGCGTGCTTCTTGCTCTAAAGCAGAGTGTGACCATGCATCAGAACTGTGTTGTGTGTTTCCCTTCAGAAATGGAGTTAAATCCCAGACTCTGGGTCTTCCTACTCGCAAGACTTCGTTTCAGGTAAGGGCAGTCACTTTTCAGCTCAAAAGAACCACATCGTTCAGGAAGCTCACACATTACTCATCTTAACTGACAAGCATCGGATGTTAGACGCCCAGTGCTTTGTATCAGTTTCAGAAGCAGAGTTGGACTAGATATGGTCCGTATGTGTAAGAAACACCGTTCTTTTGTTCTCAGCACACTCACGTTTCCTGCTGTATTAGAGACTCTAGAAAGCAAGAGCTTGCTTCTTGCTCTAAAGCAGATTGTAATCCATGGATGAGAATTGTGTTGTGTGTTTCCCTTCAAAAATGGAGTTAAATCACAGGCTCTGTGTCTTCTTACATGCAAGACTTCTGTTCAGGTAAGGGCAGACACTTTTCCGCTCAAACAATCTACATCGTTCACGAAGCTCACACGTTTCTCATCTTAACTGACAAGCATCGGTTGTTAGACGACCAGTGCTTTGTATCAGTTTCAGAAGCAGAGTTGGACTAGATATGTTGCCTATGTGTAAGAAACACCGTTCTTTTGTTTTCAGCACACTCACGTTTCCTGCTGTATTAGAGACTTTAGAAAGCAAGAGCGTGCTTCTTGCTCTACAGCAGACTGTGAAACATGGATGAGAACTGTGTTGTGTGATTCCCTTCAGAAATGGAGTTAAATCCCAGGCTCTGTGTCTTCCTACAAGCAAGACTTCGTTTCAGGTCAGGGCAGTCACTTTTCAGCTGAAAAGAACCACATTGTTCAGGGAGCTCACACGTTTCTGATCTTAACTGACAAGCATCCGATGTTAGACGACCAGTGCTTTGTATCAGTTTCAGAAGCAGAGTTGGACTAGATATGTTCCCTATGTGTAAGAATCACGGTTCTTTTCTTCTGAGCACACTCACGTTTCCTGCTGTATTAGAGACTTTAGAAAGCAAGAGCGTGCTTCGTGCTCTACAGCAGACTGTGATCCATGGATGAGAACTGTGTTGTGTGTTTCCCTTCAGAAATGGAGTTAAATCCCAGGCTCTGTGTCTTCCTACAAGCAAGACTTCGTTTCAGGTCAGGGCAGTCACTTTTCAGCTGAAAAGAACCACATTGTTCAGGAAGCTCACACGTTTCTGATCTTAACTGACAAGCATCGGATGTTAGACGACCAGTGCTTTGTATCAGTTTCAGAAGCAGAGTTGGAATAGATATGGTCCGAATGTGTAAGAAACACCGTTCTTTGGTTCTCAGCACACTCACGTTTCCTGCTGTCTTAGAGACTCTAGAAAGCAAGAGCTTGCTTCTTGCTCTAAAGCAGAGTGTGAACCATGGATGAGAACTGTGTTGTGTGTTTCCCTTCAGAAATGGAGGTAAATCCCAGCCTCTGTGTCTTTCTACACGCAAGACTTTGTTTCAGGTAAGGGCAGTCACTTTTCAACTGAAAAGAACCACATCGTTCAGGAAGCTCACACGTTACTCATCTTAACTGACAGGCATCGGATGTTAGACGACCAGTGCTTTGTATCAGTTTCAGAAGCAGAGTCGGAATAGATATGTTGCCTATGTGTAAGAAACACCGTTCTTTTGTTCTCAGCACACTCACGTTTCCTGCTGTATTAGAGACTTTAGAAAGCAAGAGCGTGCTTCTTGCTCTACAGCAGACTGTGATCCATGGATGAGAACTGTGTTGTGTGTTTCCCTTCAGAAATGGAGTTAAATCCCAGGCTCTGTGTCTTCCTACAAGCAAGACTTCGTTTCAGGTCAGGGCAGTCACTTTTCAGCTGAAAAGAACCACATTGTTCAGGAAGCTCACACGTTTCTGATCTTAACTGACAAGCATCGGATGTTAGAGGACCAGTGCTTTGTATCAGTTTCAGAAGCAGAGTTGGAATAGATATGGTCCGAATGTGCAAAAAACACCGTTCTTTGGTTCTCAGCACACTCACGTTTCCTGCTGTCTTAGAGACTCTAGAAAGCAAGAGCTTGCTTCTTGCTCTAAAGCAGATTGTGATCCATGGATGAGAATTGTGTTGTGTGTTTCCCTTCAAAAATGGAGTTAAATCCCAGGCTCTGTGTCTTCTTACATGCAAGACTTCGGTTCAGGTAAGGGCAGACACTTTTCCGCTCAAACAATCTACATCGTTCACAAAGCTCACACGTTTCTCATCTTAACTGACATGCACTGGATTTTAGAGGACCAGTGCTTTGCGTCAGTTTCAGAAGCAGAGTTGGACTAGATATGATCCCTATGTGTAGGAACACCGTTCATTTGTTCTCAGCACACTCAAGTTTCCTGCTGTCTTAGAGACTCTAGAAAGCTAGAGCGTGCTTCTTGCTCTAAAGCAGAGTTTGATAAATGGATGAGAACTCTGTTGTGTGTTTCACTTCAGAAATGGATTTAAACCCCAGGCTCTGAGTCTTCCTACAAGCAAGACTTCGTTTCAGGTAAGGGCAGTTACTTTACAGCTCAAACGAACTACATCGTTCAGGAAGCTCACACGTTTCTCATCTTAACTGACAAGCATCGGATGTTAGAGGACCAGTGCTTTGTATCAGTTTCAGAAGCAGAGTTGGACTTGATATGGTCCGTATGTGTAAGTAACACCGTTCTTTTGTTCTCAGCACACTCACGTTTCCTGCTGTATTAGAGACATTAGAAAGTAAGAGCGTGCTTCTTGCTCTACAGCAGACTGTGATCCATTAATGAGAACTGTGTTGTGTGTTTCCCTTCAGAAATGGAGTTAAATCCCACGCTCTGTGTCTTCCTACAAGCAAGACTTCGTTTCACGTAAGGGCAGTCACTTTTCAGCTCAAACAAACTACATCGTTCAGGAAGCTCTCACGTTTCTCATCTCAACTGACAAGCATCGGATGTTAGAGGACCAGTGCTTAGTATCAGTTTCAGAAGCAGAGTTGGAATAGATATGGTCCGAATGTGTAAGAAAGAGCGATCTTTGGTTCTCAGCACACTCACGTTTCCTGCTGTCTTAGAGACTCTAGAAAGCAAGAGCGTGCTTCGTGATCTAAAGCAGAGTGTGAACCATGGATGAAACTGTGTTGTGTGTTTCCCTTCAGAAATGGAGTTAAATCCCAGGCTCTGTGTCTTCCTACACGCAAGAATTCGTTTCAGGTAAGGGCAGTCACTTTTCAGCTGAAAAGTACCACATCGTTCAGGAAGCTCACACGTTTCTCTTCTTAACTGACATGCACTGGATGTTAGAGGACCAGTGCTTTGCGTCAGTTTCAGATGCAGAGTTGGACTAGATATGTTCCCTATATGTAAGAAACACCGTTCTTTTGTTCTCAGCACACTCACGTTTCCTGCTGTATTAGAGACTTTAGAAAGCAAGAGCGTGCTTCTTGCCCCACAGCAGACTGTGATCCATGGATGAGAACTGTGTTGTGTGTTTCCTTTCAGAAATGGAGTTAAATCCCAGGCTCTGTGTCTTCCTACAAGCAAGACTTCGTTTCAGGTCAGGGCAGTCACTTTTCAGCTGAAAAGAACCACATTGTTCAGGAAGCTCACACGTTTCTGATCTTAACTGACAAGCATCGGATGTTAGAGGACCAGTGCTTTGTATCAGTTTCAGAAGCAGAGATGGAATAGATATGGTCCGAATATGTAAGAAAGACCGTTCTTTGCTTCTCAGCACACTCACGTTTCCTGCTGTCTTAGAGACTCTAGAAAGCAAGAGCGTGCTTCTTGCTCTAAAGCAGAGTGTGACCATGCATCAGAACTGTGTTGTGTGTTTCCCTTCAGAAATGGAGTTAAATCCCAGACTCTGTGTCTTCCTACTCGCAAGACTTCGTTTCAGGTAAGGGCAGTCACTTTTCAGCTCAAAAGAACCACATCGTTCAGGAAGCTCACACATTACTCATCTTAACTGACAAGCATCTGATGTTAGACGCCCAGTGCTTTGTATCAGTTTCAGAAGCAGAGTTGGACTAGATATGGTCCGTATATGTAAGAAACACCGTTCTTTTGTTCTCAGCACACTCACGTTTCCTGCTGTATTAGAGACTCTAGAAAGCAAGAGCTTGCTTCTTGCTCTAAAGCAGATTGTGATCCATGGATGAGAATTGTGTTGTGTGTTTCCCTTCAAAAATGGAGTTAAATCACAGGCTCTGTGTCTTCTTACATGCAAGACTTCTGTTCAGGTAAGGGCAGACACTTTTCCGCTCAAACAATCTACATCGTTCACGAAGCTCACACGTTTCTCATCTTAACTGACAAGCATCGGTTGTTAGACGACCAGTGCTTTGTATCAGTTTCAGAAGCAGAGTTGGACTAGATATGTTGCCTATGTGTAAGAAACACCGTTCTTTTGTTTTCAGCACACTCACGTTTCCTGCTGTATTAGAGACTTTAGAAAGCAAGAGCGTGCTTCTTGCTCTACAGCAGACTGTGAAACATGGATGAGAACTGTGTTGTGTGATTCCCTTCAGAAATGGAGTTAAATCCGAGGCTCTGTGTCTTCCTACAAGCAAGACTTCGTTTCAGGTCAGGGCAGTCACTTTTCAGCTGAAAAGAACCACATTGTTCAGGGAGCTCACACGTTTCTGATCTTAACTGACAAGCATCGGATGTTAGAGGACCAGTGCTTTGTATCAGTTTCAGAAGCAGAGTTGGACTAGATATGTTCCCTATGTGTAAGAATCACGGTTCTTTTCTTCTGAGCACACTCACGTTTCCTGCTGTATTAGAGACTTTAGAAAGCAAGAGCGTGCTTCGTGCTCTACAGCAGACTGTGATCCATGGATGAGAACTGTGTTGTGTGTTTCCCTTCAGAAATGGAGTTAAATCCCAGGCTCTGTGTCTTCCTACAAGCAAGACTTCGTTTCAGGTCAGGGCAGTCACTTTTCAGCTGAAAAGAACCACATTGTTCAGGAAGCTCACACATTTCTGATCTTAACTGACAAGCATCGGATGTTAGACGACCAGTGCTTTGTATCAGTTTCAGAAGCAGAGTTGGAATAGATATGGTCCGAATGTGTAAGAAACACCGTTCTTTGGTTCTCAGCACACTCACGTTTCCTGCTGTCTTAGAGACTCTAGAAAGCAAGAGCGTGCTTCTTGCTCTAAAGCAGAGTGTGAACCATGGATGAGAACTGTGTTGTGTGTTTCCCTTCAGAAATGGAGGTAAATCCCAGCCTCTGTGTCTTTCTACACGCAAGACTTTGTTTCAGGTAAGGGCAGTCACTTTTCAACTGAAAAGAACCACATCGTTCAGGAAGCTCACACGTTACTCATCTTAACTGACAGGCATCGGATGTTAGACGACCAGTGCTTTGTATCAGTTTCAGAAGCAGAGTCGGAATAGATATGTTGCCTATGTGTAAGAAACACCGTTCTTTTGTTCTCAGCACACTCACGTTTCCTGCTGTATTAGAGACTTTAGAAAGCAAGAGCGTGCTTCTTGCTCTACAGCAGACTGTGATCTTTGGATGAGAACTGTGTTGTGTGTTTCCCTTCAGAAATGGAGTTAAATCCCAGGCTCTGTGTCTTCCTACAAGCAAGACTTCGTTTCAGGTCAGGGCAGTCACTTTTCAGCTGAAAAGAACCACATTGTTCAGGAAGCTCACACGTTTCTGATCTTAACTGACAAGCATCGGATGTTAGAGGACCAGTGCTTTGTATCAGTTTCAGAAGCAGAGTTGGAATAGATATGGTCCGAATGTGCAAAAAACACCGTTCTTTGGTTCTCAGCACACTCACGTTTCCTGCTGTCTTAGAGACTCTAGAAAGCAAGAGCTTGCTTCTTGCTCTAAAGCAGATTGTGATCCATGGATGAGAATTGTGTTGTGTGTTTCCCTTCAAAAATGGAGTTAAATCCCAGGCTCTGTGTCTTCTTACATGCAAGACTTCGGTTCAGGTAAGGGCAGACACTTTTCCGCTCAAACAATCTACATCGTTCACGAAGCTCACACGTTTCTCATCTTAACTGACATGCACTGGATTTTAGAGGACCAGTGCTTTGCGTCAGTTTCAGAAGCAGAGTTGGACTAGATATGATCCCTATGTGTAGGAACACCGTTCATTTGTTCTCAGCACTCTCAAGTTTCCTGCTGTCTTAGAGACTCTAGAAAGCTAGAGCGTGCTTCTTGCTCTAAAGCAGAGTTTGATAAATGGATGAGAACTCTGTTGTGTGTTTCACTTCAGAAATGGATTTAAACCCCAGGCTCTGAGTCTTCCTACAAGCAAGACTTCGTTTCAGGTAAGGGCAGTTACTTTACAGCTCAAACGAACTACATCGTTCAGGAAGCTCACACGTTTCTCATCTTAACTGACAAGCATCGGATGTTAGAGGACCAGTGCTTTGTATCAGTTTCAGAAGCAGAGTTGGACTTGATATGGTCCGTATGTGTAAGAAACACCGTTCTATTGTTCTCAGCACACTCACGTTTCCTGCTGTATTAGAGACATTAGAAAGTAAGAGCGTGCTTCTTGCTCTACAGCAGACTGTGATCCATTAATGAGAACTGTGTTGTGTGTTTCCCTTCAGAAATGGAGTTAAATCCCACGCTCTGTGTCTTCCTACAAGCAAGACTTCGTTTCACGTAAGGGCAGTCACTTTTCAGCTCAAACAAACTACATCGTTCAGGAAGCTCTCACGTTTCTCATCTTAACTGACAAGCAAGGATGTTAGAGGACCAGTGCTTAGTATCAGTTTCAGAAGCAGAGTTGGAATAGATATGGTCCGAATGTGTAAGAAAGAGCGATCTTTGGTTCTCAGCACACTCACGTTTCCTGCTGTCTTAGAGACTCTAGAAAGCAAGAGCGTGCTTCGTGATCTAAACCAGAGTGTGAACCATGGATGAAACTGTGTTGTGTGTTTCCCTTCAGAAATGGAGTTAAATCCCAGGCTCTGTGTCTTCCTACACGCAAGAATTCGTTTCAGGTAAGGGCAGTCACTTTTCAGCTGAAAAGTACCACATCGTTCAGGAAGCTCACACGTTTCTCTTCTTAACTGACATGCACTGGATGTTAGAGGACCAGTGCTTTGCGTCAGTTTCAGATGCAGAGTTGGACTAGATATGTTCCCTATGTGTAAGAAACACCGTTCTTTTGTTCGCAGCACACTCACGTTTCCTGCTGTATTAGAGACTTTAGAAAAGCAAGAGCGTGCTTCTTGCTCTACAGCAGACTGTGATCCATGGATGAGAACTGTGTTGTGTGTTTCCCTTCAGAAATGGAGTTAAATCCCAGACTCTGTGTCTTCCTACACGCAAGACTTCGTTTCAGGTAAGGGCAGTCACTTTTCAGCTCAAAAGAACTACATCGTTCAGGAAGCTCACACATTACTCATCTTAACTGACAAGCATCGGATGTTAGACGACCAGTGCTTTGTATCAGTTTCTTAAGCAGAGTTGGACTAGATATGGTCCGTATGTGTAAGAAACACCGTTCTTTGTTCTCAGCACACTCACGTTTCCTCCTGTTAGAGACTCTAGAAAGCAAGAGGGTGCTTCTTGCTTTAAGCAGAGTGTGAACCATGGATGAGAACTGTGTTGTGTGTTTCCCTTCAGAAATGGAGTTAAATCCCAGGCGCTGTGTCTTCCTACACGCCAGAATTTGTTTCAGGTAAGGGCAGTCACTTTTCAGCTGAAAAGAACCACATCGTTCAGGAAGCTCACACGTTACTCATCTTAACTCTCAAGCATCGGATGTTAGACGACCAGTGCTTTGTATCAGTTTCAGAAGCAGAGTTGGACTAGATATGGTCCGTATGCGTTAGAAACACCGTTCTTTTGTTCTCAGCACACTCACGTTTCCTGCTGTATTAGAGACTCTAGAAAGCAAGAGCTTGCTTCTTGCTCTAAAGCAGATTGTGATCCATGGATGAGAATTGTGTTGTGTGTTTCCCTTCAAAAATGGAGTTAAATCCCAGGCTCTGTGTCTTCTTACATGCAAGACCGGTTCAGGTAAGGGCAGACACTTTTCCGCTCAAACAATCTACATCGTTCACGAAGCTCACACGTTCCTCATCTTAACTGACATGCACTGGATGTTAGAGGACCAGTGCTTTGCGTCAGTTTCAGATGCAGAGTTGGACTAGATATGATCCCCATGTGTAGGAACACCGTTCATTTGTTCTCAGCACACTCAAGTTTCCTGCTGTCTTAGAGACTCTAGAAAGCTAGAGCGTACTTCTTGCTCTAAAGCAGAGTGTGAACCATGGATGAGAACTCTGCTGTGTGTTTCACTTCAGAAATGGAGTTAAATCCCTAGCTCTGAGTCTTCCTACAAGCAAGACTTCGTTTCAGGTAAGGGCAGTTACTTTACAGCTCAAACGAACTACATCTTTCAGGAAGCTCACAGGTTTCTCATCTTAACTGACAAGCATCGGATGTTAGACGACCAGTGCTTTGTATCAGTTTCAGAAGCAGAGTTGGAATAGATATGTTGCCTATGTGTAAGAAACACCGTTCTTTTGTTCTCAGCACACTCACGTTTCCTGCTGTATTAGAGACTTTAGAAAGCAAGAGCGTGCTTCTTGCCCCACAGCAGACTGTGATCCATGGATGAGAACTGTGTTGTGTGTTTCCTTTCAGAAATGGAGTTAAATCCCAGGCTCTGTGTCTTCCTACAAGCAAGACTTCGTTTCAGGTCAGGGCAGTCACTTTTCAGCTGAAAAGAACCACATTGTTCAGGAAGCTCACACGTTTCTGATCTTAACTGACAAGCATCGGATGTTAGAGGACCAGTGCTTTGTATCAGTTTCAGAAGCAGAGATGGAATAGATATGGTCCGAATATGTAAGAAAGACCGTTCTTTGCTTCTCAGCACACTCACGTTTCCTGCTGTCTTAGAGACTCTAGAAAGCAAGAGCGTGCTTCTTGCTCTAAAGCAGAGTGTGAACCATGGATGAGAACTGTGTTGTGTGTTTCCCTTCAGAAATGGAGGTAAATCCCAGCCTCTGTGTCTTTCTACACGCAAGACTTTGTTTCAGGTAAGGGCAGTCACTTTTCAACTGAAAAGAACCACATCGTTCAGGAAGCTCACACGTTACTCATCTTAACTGACAGGCATCGGATGTTAGACGACCAGTGCTTTGTATCAGTTTCAGAAGCAGAGTCGGAATAGATATGTTGCCTATGTGTAAGAAACACCGTTCTTTTGTTCTCAGCACACTCACGTTTCCTGCTGTATTAGAGACTTTAGAAAGCAAGAGCGTGCTTCTTGCTCTACAGCAGACTGTGATCTTTGGATGAGAACTGTGTTGTGTGTTTCCCTTCAGAAATGGAGTTAAATCCCAGGCTCTGTGTCTTCCTACAAGCAAGACTTCGTTTCAGGTCAGGGCAGTCACTTTTCAGCTGAAAAGAACCACATTGTTCAGGAAGCTCACACGTTTCTGATCTTAACTGACAAGCATCGGATGTTAGAGGACCAGTGCTTTGTATCAGTTTCAGAAGCAGAGTTGGAATAGATATGGTCCGAATGTGCAAAAAACACCGTTCTTTGGTTCTCAGCACACTCACGTTTCCTGCTGTCTTAGAGACTCTAGAAAGCAAGAGCTTGCTTCTTGCTCTAAAGCAGATTGTGATCCATGGATGAGAATTGTGTTGTGTGTTTCCCTTCAAAAATGGAGTTAAATCCCAGGCTCTGTGTCTTCTTACATGCAAGACTTCGGTTCAGGTAAGGGCAGACACTTTTCCGCTCAAACAATCTACATCGTTCACGAAGCTCACACGTTTCTCATCTTAACTGACATGCACTGGATTTTAGAGGACCAGTGCTTTGCGTCAGTTTCAGAAGCAGAGTTGGACTAGATATGATCCCTATGTGTAGGAACACCGTTCATTTGTTCTCAGCACTCTCAAGTTTCCTGCTGTCTTAGAGACTCTAGAAAGCTAGAGCGTGCTTCTTGCTCTAAAGCAGAGTTTGATAAATGGATGAGAACTCTGTTGTGTGTTTCACTTCAGAAATGGATTTAAACCCCAGGCTCTGAGTCTTCCTACAAGCAAGACTTCGTTTCAGGTAAGGGCAGTTACTTTACAGCTCAAACGAACTACATCGTTCAGGAAGCTCACACGTTTCTCATCTTAACTGACAAGCATCGGATGTTAGAGGACCAGTGCTTTGTATCAGTTTCAGAAGCAGAGTTGGACTTGATATGGTCCGTATGTGTAAGAAACACCGTTCTTTTGTTCTCAGCACACTCACGTTTCCTGCTGTATTAGAGACATTAGAAAGTAAGAGCGTGCTTCTTGCTCTACAGCAGACTGTGATCCATTAATGAGAACTGTGTTGTGTGTTTCCCTTCAGAAATGGAGTTAAATCCCACGCTCTGTGTCTTCCTACAAGCAAGACTTCGTTTCACGTAAGGGCAGTCACTTTTCAGCTCAAACAAACTACATCGTTCAGGAAGCTCTCACGTTTCTCATCTTAACTGACAAGCAAGGATGTTAGAGGACCAGTGCTTAGTATCAGTTTCAGAAGCAGAGTTGGAATAGATATGGTCCGAATGTGTAAGAAAGAGCGATATTTGGTTCTCAGCACACTCACGTTTCCTGCTGTCTTAGAGACTCTAGAAAGCAAGAGCGTGCTTCGTGATCTAAACCAGAGTGTGAACCATGGATGAAACTGTGTTGTGTGTTTCCCTTCAGAAATGGAGTTAAATCCCAGGCTCTGTGTCTTCCTACACGCAAGAATTCGTTTCAGGTAAGGGCAGTCACTTTTCAGCTGAAAAGTACCACATCGTTCAGGAAGCTCACACGTTACTCATCTTAACTCTCAAGCATCGGATGTTAGACGACCAGTGCTTTGTATCAGTTTCAGAAGCAGAGTTGGACTAGATATGGTCCGTATGTGTTAGAAACACCGTTCTTTTGTTCTCAGCACACTCACGTTTCCTGCTGTATTAGAGACTCTAGAAAGCAAGAGCTTGCTTCTTGCTCTAAAGCAGATTGTGATCCATGGATGAGAATTGTGTTGTGTGTTTCCCTTCAAAAATGGAGTTAAATCCCAGGCTCTGTGTCTTCTTACATGCAAGACCGGTTCAGGTAAGGGCAGACACTTTTCCGCTCAAACAATCTACATCGTTCACGAAGCTCACACGTTCCTCATCTTAACTGACATGCACTGGATGTTAGAGGACCAGTGCTTTGCGTCAGTTTCAGATGCAGAGTTGGACTAGATATGATCCCCATGTGTAGGAACACCGTTCATTTGTTCTCAGCACACTCAAGTTTCCTGCTGTCTTAGAGACTCTAGAAAGCTAGAGCGTACTTCTTGCTCTAAAGCAGAGTGTGAACCATGGATGAGAACTCTGCTGTGTGTTTCACTTCAGAAATGGAGTTAAATCCCTGGCTCTGAGTCTTCCTACAAGCAAGACTTCGTTTCAGGTAAGGGCAGTTACTTTACAGCTCAAACGAACTACATCTTTCAGGAAGCTCACAGGTTTCTCATCTTAACTGACAAGCATCGGATGTTAGACGACCAGTGCTTTGTATCAGTTTCAGAAGCAGAGTTGGAATAGATATGTTGCCTATGTGTAAGAAACACCGTTCTTTTGTTCTCAGCACACTCACGTTTCCTGCTGTATTAGAGACTTTAGAAAGCAAGAGCGTGCTTCTTGCCCCACAGCAGACTGTGATCCATGGATGAGAACTGTGTTGTGTGTTTCCTTTCAGAAATGGAGTTAAATCCCAGGCTCTGTGTCTTCCTACAAGCAAGACTTCGTTTCAGGTCAGGGCAGTCACTTTTCAGCTGAAAAGAACCACATTGTTCAGGAAGCTCACACGTTTCTGATCTTAACTGACAAGCATCGGATGTTAGAGGACCAGTGCTTTGTATCAGTTTCAGAAGCAGAGATGGAATAGATATGGTCCGAATATGTAAGAAAGACCGTTCTTTGCTTCTCAGCACACTCACGTTTCCTGCTGTCTTAGAGACTCTAGAAAGCAAGAGCGTGCTTCTTGCTCTAAAGCAGAGTGTGACCATGCATCAGAACTGTGTTGTGTGTTTCCCTTCAGAAATGGAGTTAAATCCCAGACTCTGTGTCTTCCTACTCGCAAGACTTCGTTTCAGGTAAGGGCAGTCACTTTTCAGCTCAAAAGAACCACATCGTTCAGGAAGCTCACACATTACTCATCTTAACTGACAAGCATCTGATGTTAGACGCCCAGTGCTTTGTATCAGTTTCAGAAGCAGAGTTGGACTAGATATGGTCCGTATGTGTAAGAAACACCGTTCTTTTGTTCTCAGCACACTCACGTTTCATGCTGTATTAGAGACTCTAGAAAGCAAGAGCTTGCTTCTTGCTCTAAAGCAGATTGTGATCCATGGATGAGAATTGTGTTGTGTGTTTCCCTTCAAAAATGGAGTTAAATCACAGGCTCTGTGTCTTCTTACATGCAAGACTTCTGTTCAGGTAAGGGCAGACACTTTTCCGCTCAAACAATCTACATCGTTCACGAAGCTCACACGTTTCTCATCTTAACTGACAAGCATCGGTTGTTAGACGACCAGTGCTTTGTATCAGTTTCAGAAGCAGAGTTGGACTAGATATGTTGCCTATGTGTAAGAAACACCGTTCTTTTGTTTTCAGCACACTCACGTTTCCTGCTGTATTAGAGACTTTAGAAAGCAAGAGCGTGCTTCTTGCTCTACAGCAGACTGTGAAACATGGATGAGAACTGTGTTGTGTGATTCCCTTCAGAAATGGAGTTAAATCCGAGGCTCTGTGTCTTCCTACAAGCAAGACTTCGTTTCAGGTCAGGGCAGTCACTTTTCAGCTGAAAAGAACCACATTGTTCAGGGAGCTCACACGTTTCTGATCTTAACTGACAAGCATCGGATGTTAGAGGACCAGTGCTTTGTATCAGTTTCAGAAGCAGAGTTGGACTAGATATGTTCCCTATGTGTAAGAATCACGGTTCTTTTCTTCTGAGCACACTCACGTTTCCTGCTGTATTAGAGACTTTAGAAAGCAAGAGCGTGCTTCGTGCTCTACAGCAGACTGTGATCCATGGATGAGAACTGTGTTGTGTGTTTCCCTTCAGAAATGGAGTTAAATCCCAGGCTCTGTGTCTTCCTACATGCAAGACTTCGTTTCAGGTCAGGGCAGTCACTTTTCAGCTGAAAAGAACCACATTGTTCAGGAAGCTCACACATTTCTGATCTTAACTGACAAGCATCAGATGTTAGACGACCAGTGCTTTGTATCAGTTTCAGAAGCAGAGTTGGAATAGATATGGTCCGAATGTGTAAGAAACACCGTTCTTTGGTTCTCAGCACACTCACGTTTCCTGCTGTCTTAGAGACTCTAGAAAGCAAGAGCGTGCTTCTTGCTCTAAAGCAGAGTGTGAACCATGGATGAGAAATGTGTTGTGTGTTTCCCTTCAGAAATGGAGGTAAATCCCAGCCTCTGTGTCTTTCTACACGCAAGACTTTGTTTCAGGTAAGGGCAGTCACTTTTCAACTGAAAAGAACCACATCGTTCAGGAAGCTCACACGTTACTCATCTTAACTGACAGGCATCGGATGTTAGACGACCAGTGCTTTGTATCAGTTTCAGAAGCAGAGTCGGAATAGATATGTTGCCTATGTGTAAGAAACACCGTTCTTTTGTTCTCAGCACACTCACGTTTCCTGCTGTATTAGAGACTTTAGAAAGCAAGAGCGTGCTTCTTGCTCTACAGCAGACTGTGATCCATGGATGAGAACTGTGTTGTGTGTTTCCCTTCAGAAATGGAGTTAAATCCCAGGCTCTGTGTCTTCCTACAAGCAAGACTTCGTTTCAGGTCAGGGCAGTCACTTTTCAGCTGAAAAGAACCACATTGTTCAGGAAGCTCACACGTTTCTGATCTTAACTGACAAGCATCGGATGTTAGAGGACCAGTGCTTTGTATCAGTTTCAGAAGCAGAGTTGGAATAGATATGGTCCGAATGTGCAAAAAACACCGTTCTTTGGTTCTCAGCACACTCACGTTTCCTGCTGTCTTAGAGACTCTAGAAAGCAAGAGCTTGCTTCTTGCTCTAAAGCAGATTGTGATCCATGGATGAGAATTGTGTTGTGTGTTTCCCTTCAAAAATGGAGTTAAATCCCAGGCTCTGTGTCTTCTTACATGCAAGACTTCTGTTCAGGTAAGGGCAGACACTTTTCCGCTCAAACAATCTACATCGTTCACGAAGCTCACACGTTTCTCATCTTAACTGACAAGCATCGGTTGTTAGACGACCAGTGCTTTGTATCAGTTTCAGAAGCAGAGTTGGACTAGATATGTTGCCTATGTGTAAGAAACACCGTTCTTTTGTTTTCAGCACACTCACGTTTCCTGCTGTATTAGAGACTTTAGAAAGCAAGAGTGTGCTTCTTGCTCTACAGCAGACTGTGAAACATGGATGAGAACTGTGTTGTGTGATTCCCTTCAGAAATGGAGTTAAATCCGAGGCTCTGTGTCTTCCTACAAGCAAGACTTCGTTTCAGGTCAGGGCAGTCACTTTTCAGCTGAAAAGAACCACATTGTTCAGGGAGCTCACACGTTTCTGATCTTAACTGACAAGCATCGGATGTTAGAGGACCAGTGCTTTGTATCAGTTTCAGAAGCAGAGTTGGACTAGATATGTTCCCTATGTGTAAGTATCACGGTTCTTTTCTTCTGAGCACACTCACGTTTCCTGCTGTATTAGAGACTTTAGAAAGCAAGAGCGTGCTTCGTGCTCTACAGCAGACTGTGATCCATGGATGAGAACTGTGTTGTGTGTTTCCCTTCAGAAATGGAGTTAAATCCCAGGCTCTGTGTCTTCCTACAAGCAAGACTTCGTTTCAGGTCAGGGCAGTCACTTTTCAGCTGAAAAGAACCACATTGTTCAGGAAGCTCACACATTTCTGATCTTAACTGACAAGCATCGGATGTTAGAGGACCAGTGCTTTGTATCAGTTTCAGAAGCAGAGTTGGAATAGATATGGTCCGAATGTGTAAGAAACACCGTTCTTTGGTTCTCAGCACACTCACGTTTCCTGCTGTCTTAGAGACTCTAGAAAGCAAGAGCGTGCTTCTTGCTCTAAAGCAGAGTGTGAACCATGGATGAGAACTGTGTTGTGTGTTTCCCTTCAGAAATGGAGGTAAATCCCAGCCTCTGTGTCTTTCTACACGCAAGACTTTGTTTCAGGTAAGGGCAGTCACTTTTCAACTGAAAAGAACCACATCGTTCAGGAAGCTCACACGTTACTCATCTTAACTGACAGGCATCGGATGTTAGACGACCAGTGCTTTGTATCAGTTTCAGAAGCAGAGTCGGAATAGATATGTTGCCTATGTGTAAGAAACACCGTTCTTTTGTTCTCAGCACACTCACGTTTCCTGCTGTATTAGAGACTTTAGAAAGCAAGAGCGTGCTTCTTGCTCTACAGCAGACTGTGATCCATGGATGAGAACTGTGTTGTGTGTTTCCCTTCAGAAATGGAGTTAAATCCCAGGCTCTGTGTCTTCCTACAAGCAAGACTTCGTTTCAGGTCAGGGCAGTCACTTTTCAGCTGAAAAGAACCACATTGTTCAGGAAGCTCACACGTTTCTGATCTTAACTGACAAGCATCGGATGTTAGAGGACCAGTGCTTTGTATCAGTTTCAGAAGCAGAGTTGGAATAGATATGGTCCGAATGTGCAAAAAACACCGTTCTTTGGTTCTCAGCACACTCACGTTTCCTGCTGTCTTAGAGACTCTAGAAAGCAAGAGCTTGCTTCTTGCTCTAAAGCAGATTGTGATCCATGGATGAGAATTGTGTTGTGTGTTTCCCTTCAAAAATGGAGTTAAATCCCAGGCTCTGTGTCTTCTTACATGCAAGACTTCGGTTCAGGTAAGGGCAGACACTTTTCCGCTCAAACAATCTACATCGTTCACGAAGCTCACACGTTTCTCATCTTAACTGACATGCACTGGATTTTAGAGGACCAGTGCTTTGCGTCAGTTTCAGAAGCAGAGTTGGACTAGATATGATCCCTATGTGTAGGAACACCGTTCATTTGTTCTCAGCACACTCAAGTTTCCTGCTGTCTTAGAGACTCTAGAAAGCTAGAGCGTGCTTCTTGCTCTAAAGCAGAGTTTGATAAATGGATGAGAACTCTGTTGTGTGTTTCACTTCAGAAATGGATTTAAACCCCAGGCTCTGAGTCTTCCTACAAGCAAGACTTCGTTTCAGGTAAGGGCAGTTACTTTACAGCTCAAACGAACTACATCGTTCAGGAAGCTCACACGTTTCTCATCTTAACTGACAAGCATCGGATGTTAGAGGACCAGTGCTTTGTATCAGTTTCAGAAGCAGAGTTGGACTTGATATGGTCCGTATGTGTAAGAAACACCGTTCTTTTGTTCTCAGCACACTCACGTTTCCTGCTGTATTAGAGACATTAGAAAGTAAGAGCGTGCTTCTTGCTCTACAGCAGACTGTGATCCATTAATGAGAACTGTGTTGTGTGTTTCCCTTCAGAAATGGAGTTAAATCCCACGCTCTGTGTCTTCCTACAAGCAAGACTTCGTTTCACGTAAGGGCAGTCACTTTTCAGCTCAAACAAACTACATCGTTCAGGAAGCTCTCACGTTTCTCATCTTAACTGACAAGCATCGGATGTTAGAGGACCAGTGCTTAGTATCAGTTTCAGAAGCAGAGTTGGAATAGATATGGTCCGAATGTGTAAGAAAGAGCGATCTTTGGTTCTCTGCACACTCACGTTTCCTGCTGTCTTAGAGACTCTAGAAAGCAAGAGCGTGCTTCGTGATCTAAACCAGAGTGTGAACCATGGATGAAACTGTGTTGTGTGTTTCCCTTCAGAAATGGAGTTAAATCCCAGGCTCTGTGTCTTCCTACACGCAAGAATTCGTTTCAGGTAAGGGCAGTCACTTTTCAGCTGAAAAGTACCACATCGTTCAGGAAGCTCACACGTTTCTCTTCTTAACTGACATGCACTGGATGTTAGAGGACCAGTGCTTTGCGTCAGTTTCAGATGCAGAGTTGGACTAGATATGTTCCCTATGTGTAAGAAACACCGTTCTTTTGTTCGCAGCACACTCACGTTTCCTGCTGTATTAGAGACTTTAGAAAGCAAGAGCGTGCTTCTTGCTCTACAGCAGACTGTGATCCATGGATGAGAACTGTGTTGTGTGTTTCCCTTCAGAAATGGAGTTAAATCCCAGACTCTGTGTCTTCCTACACGCAAGACTTCGTTTCAGGTAAGGGCAGTCACTTTTCAGCTCAAAAGAACTACATCGTTCAGGAAGCTCACACATTACTCATCTTAACTGACAAGCATCGGATGTTAGACGACCAGTGCTTTGTATCAGTTTCTTAAGCAGAGTTGGACTAGATATGGTCCGTATGTGTAAGAAACACCGTTCTTTGTTCTCAGCACACTCACGTTTCCTCCTGTTAGAGACTCTAGAAAGCAAGAGGGTGCTTCTTGCTTTAAGCAGAGTGTGAACCATGGATGAGAACTGTGTTGTGTGTTTCCCTTCAGAAATGGAGTTAAATCCCAGGCGCTGTGTCTTCCTACACGCCAGACTTTGTTTCAGGTAAGGGCAGTCACTTTTCAGCTGAAAAGAACCACATCGTTCAGGAAGCTCACACGTTACTCATCTTAACTCTCAAGCATCGGATGTTAGACGACCAGTGCTTTGTATCAGTTTCAGAAGCAGAGTTGGACTAGATATGGTCCGTATGTGTTAGAAACACCGTTCTTTTGTTCTCAGCACACTCACGTTTCCTGCTGTATTAGAGACTCTAGAAAGCAAGAGCTTGCTTCTTGCTCTAAAGCAGATTGTGATCCATGGATGAGAATTGTGTTGTGTGTTTCCCTTCAAAAATGGAGTTAAATCCCAGGCTCTGTGTCTTCTTACATGCAAGACCGGTTCAGGTAAGGGCAGACACTTTTCCGCTCAAACAATCTACATCGTTCACGAAGCTCACACGTTCCTCATCTTAACTGACATGCACTGGATGTTAGAGGACCAGTGCTTTGCGTCAGTTTCAGATGCAGAGTTGGACTAGATATGATCCCCATGTGTAGGAACACCGTTCATTTGTTCTCAGCACACTCAAGTTTCCTGCTGTCTTAGAGACTCTAGAAAGCTAGAGCGTACTTCTTGCTCTAAAGCAGAGTGTGAACCATGGATGAGAACTCTGCTGTGTGTTTCACTTCAGAAATGGAGTTAAATCCCTGGCTCTGAGTCTTCCTACAAGCAAGACTTCGTTTCAGGTAAGGGCAGTCACTTTTCAGCTGAAAAGAACCACATTGTACAGGAAGCTCACACGTTTCTGATCTTAACTGACAAGTATCGGATGTTAGAGGACCAGTGCTTTGTATCAGTTTCAGAAGCAGAGTTGGAATAGATATGGTCCGAATGTGCAAAAAACACAGTTCTTTGGTTCTCAGCACACTCACGGTTCCTGCTGTCTTAGAGACTCTAGAAAGCAAGAGCTTGCTTCTTGCTCTAAAGCAGATTGTGATCCATGGATGAGAATTGTGTTGTGTGTTTCCCTTCAAAAATGGAGTTAAATCCCAGGCTCTGTGTCTTCTTACATGCAAGACTTCGGTTCAGGTAAGGGCAGACACTTTTCCACTCAAACAATCTACATCGTTCACGAAGCTCACACGTTTCTCATCTTAACTGACATGCACTGGATTTTAGAGGACCAGTGCTTTGCGTCAGTTTCAGATGCAGAGTTGGAGTAGATATGATCCCTATGTGTAGAAACACCGTTCATTTGTTCTCAGCACACTCAAGTTTCCTGATGTCTTAGAGATTCTAGAAAGCTGGAGCGTGCTTCTTGCTCTAAAGCAGAGTGTGAACCATGGATGAGAACTCTGCTGTGTGTTTCACTTCAGAAATGGAGTTAAATCCCAGGCGCTGTGTCTTCCTACACGCCAGACTTTGTTTCAGGTAAGGGCAGTCACTTTTGAGCTGAAAAGAACCACATCGTTCAGGAAGCTCACACGTTACTCATCTTAACTCACAAGCATCGGATGTTAGACGACCAGTGCTTTGTATCAGTTTCAGAAGCAGAGTTGGACTAGATATGGTCCGTATGTGTTAGAAACACCGTTCTTTTGTTCTCAGCACACTCACGTTTCCTGCTGTATTAGAGACTCTAGAAAGCAAGAGCTTGCTTCTTGCTCTAAAGCAGATTGTGATCCATGGATGAGAATTGTGTTGTGTGTTTCCCTTCAAAAATGGAGTTAAATCCCAGGCTCTGTGTCTTCTTACATGCAAGACTTCGGTTCAGGTAAGGGCAGACACTTTTCCGCTCAAACAATCTACATCGTTCACGAAGCTCACACGTTTCTCATCTTAACTGACATGCACTGGATGTTAGAGGACCAGTGCTTTGCGTCAGTTTCAGATGCAGAGTTGGACTAGATATGATCCCCATGTGTAGGAACACCGTTCATTTGTTCTCAGCACACTCAAGTTTCCTGCTGTCTTAGAGACTCTAGAAAGCTAGAGCGTACTTCTTGCTCTAAAGCAGAGTGTGAACCATGGATGAGAACTCTGCTGTGTGTTTCACTTCAGAAATGGAGTTAAATCCCAGGATCTGAGTCTTCCTACAAGCAAGACTTCGTTTCAGGTAACGGTAGTTACTTTACAGCTCAAACGAACTACATCGTTCAGGAAGCTCACAGGTTTCTCATCTTAACTGACAAGCATTGGATGTTAGACGACCAGTGCTTTGTATCAGTTTCAGAAGCAGAGTCGGAATAGATATGTTGCCTATGTGTAAGAAACACCGTTCTTTTGTTCTCAGCACACTCACGTTTCCTGCTGTATTAGAGACTTTAGAAAGCAAGAGCGTGCTTCTTGCTCTACAGCAGACTGTGATCCATGGATGAGAACTGTGTTGTGTGTTTCCCTTCAGAAATGGAGTTAAATCCCAGGCTCTGTGTCTTCCTACAAGCAAGACTTCGTTTCAGGTCAGGGCAGTCACTTTTCAGCTGAAAAGAACCACATTGTTCAGGAAGCTCACACGTTTCTGATCTTAACTGACAAGCATCGGATGTTAGAGGACCAGTGCTTTGTATCAGTTTCAGAAGCAGAGTTGGAATAGATATGGTCCGAATGTGCAAAAAACACCGTTCTTTGGTTCTCAGCACACTCACGTTTCCTGCTGTCTTAGAGACTCTAGAAAGCAAGAGCTTGCTTCTTGCTCTAAAGCAGATTGTGATCCATGGATGAGAATTGTGTTGTGTGTTTCCCTTCAAAAATGGAGTTAAATCCCAGGCTCTGTGTCTTCTTACATGCAAGACTTCGGTTCAGGTAAGGGCAGACACTTTTCCGCTCAAACAATCTACATCGTTCACGAAGCTCACACGTTTCTCATCTTAACTGACATGCACTGGATTTTAGAGGACCAGTGCTTTGCGTCAGTTTCAGATGCAGAGTTGGACTAGATATGATCCCTATGTGTAGAAACACCGTTCATTTGTTCTCAGCACACTCAAGTTTCCTGCTGTCTTAGAGAATCTAGAAAGCTGGAGCGTGCTTCTTGCTCTAAAGCAGAGTGTGAACCATGGATGAGAACTCTGCTGTGTGTTTCACTTCAGAAATGGAGTTAAATCCCAGGTGCTGTGTCTTCCTACACGCCAGACTTTGTTTCAGGTAAGGGCAGTCACTTTTGAGCTGAAAAGAACCACATCGTTCAGGAAGCTCACACGTTACTCATCTTAACTCACAAGCAGCGGATGTTAGACGACCAGTGCTTTGTATCAGTTTCAGAAGCAGAGTTGGACTAGATATGGTCCGTATGTGTTAGAAACACCGTTCTTTTGTTCTCAGCACACTCACGTTTCCTGCTGTATTAGAGACTCTAGAAAGCAAGAGCTTGCTTCTTGCTCTAAAGCAGATTGTGATCCATGGATGAGAATTGTGTTGTGTGTTTCCCTTCAAAAATGGAGTTAAATCCCAGGCTCTGTGTCTTCTTACATGCAAGACTTCGGTTCAGGTAAGGGCAGACACTTTTCCGCTCAAACAATCTACATCGTTCACGAAGCTCACACGTTTCTCATCTTAACTGACATGCACTGGATGTTAGAGGACCAGTGCTTTGCGTCAGTTTCAGATGCAGAGTTGGACTAGATATGGTCCCCATGTGTAGGAACACCGTTCATTTGTTCTCAGCACACTCAAGTTTCCTGCTGTCTTAGAGACTCTAGAAAGCTAGAGCATACTTCTTGCTCTAAAGCAGAGTGTGAACCATGGATGAGAACTCTGCTGTGTGTTTCACTTCAGAAATGGAGTTAAATCCCAGGCTCTGAGTCTTCCTACAAGCAAGACTTCATTTCAGGTAAGGGCAGTTACTTTACAGCTCAAACGAACTACATTGTTCAGGAAGCTCACAGGTTTCTCATCTTAACTGACAAGCATCGTATGTTAGACGACCAGTGCTTTGTATCAGTTTCAGAAGCAGAGTCGGAATAGATATGTTGCCTATGTGTAAGAAACACCGTTCTTTGTTCTCAGCACACTCACGTTTCCTGCTGTATTAGAGACTTTAGAAAGCAAGAGCGTGCTTCTTGCTCTACAGCAGAGTTTGATAAATGGATGAGAACTCTGTTGTGTGTTTCACTTCAGAAATGGATTTAAACCCCAGGCTCTGAGTCTTCCTACAAGCAAGACTTCGTTTCAGGTAAGGGCAGTTACTTTACAGCTCAAACGAACTACATCGTTCAGGAAGCTCACACGTTTCTCATCTTAACTGACAAGCATCGGATGTTAGAGGACCAGTGCTTTGTATCAGTTTCAGAAGCAGAGTTGGACTTGATATGGTCCGTATGTGTAAGAAACACCGTTCTTTTGTTCTCAGCACACTCACGTTTCCTGCTGTATTAGAGACATTAGAAAGTAAGAGCGTGCTTCTTGCTCTACAGCAGACTGTGATCCATTAATGAGAACTGTGTTGTGTGTTTCCCTTCAGAAATGGAGTTAAATCCCACGCTCTGTGTCTTCCTACAAGCAAGACTTCGTTTCACGTAAGGGCAGTCACTTTTCAGCTCAAACAAACTACATCGTTCAGGAAGCTCTCACGTTTCTCATCTTAACTGACAAGCATCGGATGTTAGAGGACCAGTGCTTAGTATCAGTTTCAGAAGCAGAGTTGGAATAGATATGGTCCGAATGTGTAAGAAAGAGGGATCTTTGGTTCTCAGCACACTCACGTTTCCTGCTGTCTTAGAGACTCTAGAAAGCAAGAGCGTGCTTCGTGATCTAAACCAGAGTGTGAACCATGGATGAAACTGTGTTGTGTGTTTCCCTTCAGAAATGGAGTTAAATCCCAGGCTCTGTGTCTTCCTACACGCAAGAATTCGTTTCAGGTAAGGGCAGTCACTTTTCAGCTGAAAAGTACCACATCGTTCAGGAAGCTCACACGTTTCTCTTCTTAACTGACATGCACTGGATGTTAGAGGACCAGTGCTTTGCGGCAGTTTCAGATGCAGAGTTGGACTAGATATGTTCCCTATGTGTAAGAAACACCGTTCTTTTGTTCGCAGCACACTCACGTTTCCTGCTGTATTAGAGACTTTAGAAAGCAAGAGCGTGCTTCTTGCTCTACAGCAGACTGTGATCCATGGATGAGAACTGTGTTGTGTGTTTCCCTTCAGAAATGGAGTTAAATCCCAGACTCTGTGTCTTCCTACACGCAAGACTTCGTTTCAGGTAAGGGCAGTCACTTTTCAGCTCAAAAGAACTACATCGTTCAGGAAGCTCACACATTACTCATCTTAACTGACAAGCATCGGATGTTAGACGACCAGTGCTTTGTATCAGTTTCTTAAGCAGAGTTGGACTAGATATGGTCCGTATGTGTAAGAAACACCGTTCTTTGTTCTCAGCACACTCACGTTTCCTCCTGTTAGAGACTCTAGAAAGCAAGAGGGTGCTTCTTGCTTTAAGCAGAGTGTGAACCATGGATGAGAACTGTGTTGTGTGTTTCCCTTCAGAAATGGAGTTAAATCCCAGGCGCTGTGTCTTCCTACACGCCAGACTTTGTTTCAGGTAAGGGCAGTCACTTTTCAGCTGAAAAGAACCACATCGTTCAGGAAGCTCACACGTTACTCATCTTAACTCTCAAGCATCGGATGTTAGACGACCAGTGCTTTGTATCAGTTTCAGAAGCAGAGTTGGACTAGATATGGTCCGTATGTGTTAGAAACACCGTTCTTTTGTTCTCAGCACACTCACGTTTCCTGCTGTATTAGAGACTCTAGAAAGCAAGAGCTTGCTTCTTGCTCTAAAGCAGATTGTGATCCATGGATGAGAATTGTGTTGTGTGTTTCCCTTCAAAAATGGAGTTAAATCCCAGGCTCTGTGTCTTCTTACATGCAAGACCGGTTCAGGTAAGGGCAGACACTTTTCCGCTCAAACAATCTACATCGTTCACGAAGCTCACACGTTCCTCATCTTAACTGACATGCACTGGATGTTAGAGGACCAGTGCTTTGCGTCAGTTTCAGATGCAGAGTTGGACTAGATATGATCCCCATGTGTAGGAACACCGTTCATTTGTTCTCAGCACACTCAAGTTTCCTGCTGTCTTAGAGACTCTAGAAAGCTAGAGCGTACTTCTTGCTCTAAAGCAGAGTGTGAATCATGGATGAGAACTCTGCTGTGTGTTTCCCTTCAGAAATGGAGTTAAATCCCTGGCTCTGAGTCTTCCTACAAGCAAGACTTCGTTTCAGGTAAGGGCAGTTACTTTACAGCTCAAACGAACTACATCTTTCAGGAAGCTCACAGGTTTCTCATCTTAACTGACAAGCATCGGATGTTAGACGACCAGTGCTTTGTATCAGTTTCAGAAGCAGAGTTGGAATAGATATGTTGCCTATGTGTAAGAAACACCGTTCTTTTGTTCTCAGCACACTCAAGTTTCCTGCTGTCTTAGAGACTCTAGAAAGCTGGAGCGTGCTTCTTGCTCTAAAGCAGAGTGTGAACCATGGATGAGAACTCTGCTGTGTGTTTCACTTCAGAAATGGAGTTAAATCCCAGGCGCTGTGTCTTCCTACACGCCAGACTTTGTTTCAGGTAAGGGCAGTCACTTTTGAGCTGAAAAGAACCACATCGTTCAGGAAGCTCACACGTTACTCATCTTAACTCACAAGCATCGGATGTTAGACGACCAGTGCTTTGTATCAGTTTCAGAAGCAGAGTTGGACTAGATATGGTCCGTATGTGTTAGAAACACCGTTCTTTTGTTCTCAGCACACTCACGTTTCCTGCTGTATTAGAGACTCTAGAAAGCAAGAGCTTGCTTCTTGCTCTAAAGCAGATTGTGATCCATGGATGAGAATTGTGTTGTGTGTTTCCCTTCAAAAATGGAGTTAAATCCCAGGCTCTGTGTCTTCTTACATGCAAGACTTCGGTTCAGGTAAGGGCAGACACTTTTCCGCTCAAACAATCTACATCGTTCACGAAGCTCACACGTTTCTCATCTTAACTGACATGCACTGGATGTTAGAGGACCAGTGCTTTGCGTCAGTTTCAGATGCAGAGTTGGACTAGATATGATCCCCATGTGTAGGAACACCGTTCATTTGTTCTCAGCACACTCAAGTTTCCTGCTGTCTTAGAGACTCTAGAAAGCTAGAGCGTACTTCTTGCTCTAAAGCAGAGTGTGAACCATGGATGAGAACTCTGCTGTGTGTTTCACTTCAGAAATGGAGTTAAATCCCAGGCTCTGAGTCTTCCTACAAGCAAGACTTCGTTTCAGGTAAGGGCAGTTACTTTACAGCTCAAACGAACTACATCGTTCAGGAAGCTCACAGGTTTCTCATCTTAACTGACAAGCATCGGATGTTAGACGACCAGTGCTTTGTATCAGTTTCAGAAGCAGAGTCGGAATAGATATGTTGCCTATGTGTAAGAAACACCGTTCTTTTGTTCTCAGCACACTCACGTTTCCTGCTGTATTAGAGACTTTAGAAAGCAAGAGCGTGCTTCTTGCTCTACAGCAGACTGTGATGCATGGATGAGAACTGTGTTGTGTGTTTCCCTTCAGAAATGGAGTTAAATCCCAGGCTCTGTGTCTTCCTACAAGCAAGACTTCGTTTCAGGTCAGGGCAGTCACTTTTCAGCTGAAAAGAACCACATTGTTCAGGAAGCTCACACGTTTCTGATCTTAACTGACAAGCATCGGATGTTAGAGGACCAGTGCTTTGTATCAGTTTCAGAAGCAGAGTTGGAATAGATATGGTCCGAATGTGCAAAAAACACCGTTCTTGGTTCTCAGCACACTCACGTTTCCTGCTGTCTTAGAGATTCTAGAAAGCAAGAGCTTGCTTCTTGCTCTAAAGCAGATTGTGATCCATGGATGAGAATTGTGTTGTGTGTTTCCCTTCAAAAATGGAGTTAAATCCCAGGCTCTGTGTCTTCTTACATGCAAGACTTCGGTTCAGGTAAGGGCAGACACTTTTCCGCTCAAACAATCTACATCGTTCACGAAGCTCACACGTTTCTCATCTTAACTGACATGCACTGGATTTTAGAGGACCAGTGCTTTGCGTCAGTTTCAGATGCAGAGTTGGACTAGATATGATCCCTATGTGTAGAAACACCGTTCATTTGTTCTCAGCACACTCAAGTTTCCTGCTGTCTTAGAGAATCTAGAAAGCTGGAGCGTGCTTCTTGCTCTAAAGCAGAGTGTGAACCATGGATGAGAACTCTGCTGTGTGTTTCACTTCAGAAATGGAGTTAAATCCCAGGTGCTGTGTCTTCCTACACGCCAGACTTTGTTTCAGGTAAGGGCAGTCACTTTTGAGCTGAAAAGAACCACATCGTTCAGGAAGCTCACACGTTACTCATCTTAACTCACAAGCAGCGGATGTTAGACGACCAGTGCTTTGTATCAGTTTCAGAAGCAGAGTTGGACTAGATATGGTCCGTATGTGTTAGAAACACCGTTCTTTTGTTCTCAGCACACTCACGTTTCCTGCTGTATTAGAGACTCTAGAAAGCAAGAGCTTGCTTCTTGCTCTAAAGCAGATTGTGATCCATGGATGAGAATTGTGTTGTGTGTTTCCCTTCAAAAATGGAGTTAAATCCCAGGCTCTGTGTCTTCTTACATGCAAGACTTCGGTTCAGGTAAGGGCAGACACTTTTCCGCTCAAACAATCTACATCGTTCACGAAGCTCACACGTTTCTCATCTTAACTGACATGCACTGGATGTTAGAGGACCAGTGCTTTGCGTCAGTTTCAGATGCAGAGTTGGACTAGATATGGTCCCCATGTGTAGGAACACCGTTCATTTGTTCTCAGCACACTCAAGTTTCCTGCTGTCTTAGAGACTCTAGAAAGCTAGAGCGTACTTCTTGCTCTAAAGCAGAGTGTGAACCATGGATGAGAACTCTGCTGTGTGTTTCACTTCAGAAATGGAGTTAAATCCCAGGCTCTGAGTCTTCCTACAAGCAAGACTTCGTTTCAGGTAAGGGCAGTTACTTTACAGCTCAAACGAACTACATTGTTCAGGAAGCTCACAGGTTTCTCATCTTAACTGACAAGCATCGTATGTTAGACGACCAGTGCTTTGTATCAGTTTCAGAAGCAGAG
Organism: Onychomys leucogaster; assembly: GCA_949786385.1. NCBI lineage: Eukaryota > Metazoa > Chordata > Mammalia > Rodentia > Cricetidae > Onychomys > Onychomys leucogaster. Next base: position 38,304 of record CATKUP010000146.1, on the reverse strand, counting down.
TCGGAATAGATATGTTGCCTATGTGTAAGAAACACCGTTCTTTGTTCTCAGCACACTCACGTTTCCTGCTGTATTAGAGACTTTAGAAAGCAAGAGCGTGCTTCTTGCTCTACAGCAGAGTTTGATAAATGGATGAGAACTCTGTTGTGTGTTTCACTTCAGAAATGGATTTAAACCCCAGGCTCTGAGTCTTCCTACAAGCAAGACTTCGTTTCAGGTAAGGGCAGTTACTTTACAGCTCAAACGAACTACATCGTTCAGGAAGCTCACACGTTTCTCATCTTAACTGACAAGCATCGGATGTTAGAGGACCAGTGCTTTGTATCAGTTTCAGAAGCAGAGTTGGACTTGATATGGTCCGTATGTGTAAGAAACACCGTTCTTTTGTTCTCAGCACACTCACGTTTCCTGCTGTATTAGAGACATTAGAAAGTAAGAGCGTGCTTCTTGCTCTACAGCAGACTGTGATCCATTAATGAGAACTGTGTTGTGTGTTTCCCTTCAGAAATGGAGTTAAATCCCACGCTCTGTGTCTTCCTACAAGCAAGACTTCGTTTCACGTAAGGGCAGTCACTTTTCAGCTCAAACAAACTACATCGTTCAGGAAGCTCTCACGTTTCTCATCTTAACTGACAAGCATCGGATGTTAGAGGACCAGTGCTTAGTATCAGTTTCAGAAGCAGAGTTGGAATAGATATGGTCCGAATGTGTAAGAAAGAGGGATCTTTGGTTCTCAGCACACTCACGTTTCCTGCTGTCTTAGAGACTCTAGAAAGCAAGAGCGTGCTTCGTGATCTAAACCAGAGTGTGAACCATGGATGAAACTGTGTTGTGTGTTTCCCTTCAGAAATGGAGTTAAATCCCAGGCTCTGTGTCTTCCTACACGCAAGAATTCGTTTCAGGTAAGGGCAGTCACTTTTCAGCTGAAAAGTACCACATCGTTCAGGAAGCTCACACGTTTCTCTTCTTAACTGACATGCACTGGATGTTAGAGGACCAGTGCTTTGCGGCAGTTTCAGATGCAGAGTTGGACTAGATATGTTCCCTATGTGTAAGAAACACCGTTCTTTTGTTCGCAGCACACTCACGTTTCCTGCTGTATTAGAGACTTTAGAAAGCAAGAGCGTGCTTCTTGCTCTACAGCAGACTGTGATCCATGGATGAGAACTGTGTTGTGTGTTTCCCTTCAGAAATGGAGTTAAATCCCAGACTCTGTGTCTTCCTACACGCAAGACTTCGTTTCAGGTAAGGGCAGTCACTTTTCAGCTCAAAAGAACTACATCGTTCAGGAAGCTCACACATTACTCATCTTAACTGACAAGCATCGGATGTTAGACGACCAGTGCTTTGTATCAGTTTCTTAAGCAGAGTTGGACTAGATATGGTCCGTATGTGTAAGAAACACCGTTCTTTGTTCTCAGCACACTCACGTTTCCTCCTGTTAGAGACTCTAGAAAGCAAGAGGGTGCTTCTTGCTTTAAGCAGAGTGTGAACCATGGATGAGAACTGTGTTGTGTGTTTCCCTTCAGAAATGGAGTTAAATCCCAGGCGCTGTGTCTTCCTACACGCCAGACTTTGTTTCAGGTAAGGGCAGTCACTTTTCAGCTGAAAAGAACCACATCGTTCAGGAAGCTCACACGTTACTCATCTTAACTCTCAAGCATCGGATGTTAGACGACCAGTGCTTTGTATCAGTTTCAGAAGCAGAGTTGGACTAGATATGGTCCGTATGTGTTAGAAACACCGTTCTTTTGTTCTCAGCACACTCACGTTTCCTGCTGTATTAGAGACTCTAGAAAGCAAGAGCTTGCTTCTTGCTCTAAAGCAGATTGTGATCCATGGATGAGAATTGTGTTGTGTGTTTCCCTTCAAAAATGGAGTTAAATCCCAGGCTCTGTGTCTTCTTACATGCAAGACCGGTTCAGGTAAGGGCAGACACTTTTCCGCTCAAACAATCTACATCGTTCACGAAGCTCACACGTTCCTCATCTTAACTGACATGCACTGGATGTTAGAGGACCAGTGCTTTGCGTCAGTTTCAGATGCAGAGTTGGACTAGATATGATCCCCATGTGTAGGAACACCGTTCATTTGTTCTCAGCACACTCAAGTTTCCTGCTGTCTTAGAGACTCTAGAAAGCTAGAGCGTACTTCTTGCTCTAAAGCAGAGTGTGAATCATGGATGAGAACTCTGCTGTGTGTTTCCCTTCAGAAATGGAGTTAAATCCCTGGCTCTGAGTCTTCCTACAAGCAAGACTTCGTTTCAGGTAAGGGCAGTTACTTTACAGCTCAAACGAACTACATCTTTCAGGAAGCTCACAGGTTTCTCATCTTAACTGACAAGCATCGGATGTTAGACGACCAGTGCTTTGTATCAGTTTCAGAAGCAGAGTTGGAATAGATATGTTGCCTATGTGTAAGAAACACCGTTCTTTTGTTCTCAGCACACTCAAGTTTCCTGCTGTCTTAGAGACTCTAGAAAGCTGGAGCGTGCTTCTTGCTCTAAAGCAGAGTGTGAACCATGGATGAGAACTCTGCTGTGTGTTTCACTTCAGAAATGGAGTTAAATCCCAGGCGCTGTGTCTTCCTACACGCCAGACTTTGTTTCAGGTAAGGGCAGTCACTTTTGAGCTGAAAAGAACCACATCGTTCAGGAAGCTCACACGTTACTCATCTTAACTCACAAGCATCGGATGTTAGACGACCAGTGCTTTGTATCAGTTTCAGAAGCAGAGTTGGACTAGATATGGTCCGTATGTGTTAGAAACACCGTTCTTTTGTTCTCAGCACACTCACGTTTCCTGCTGTATTAGAGACTCTAGAAAGCAAGAGCTTGCTTCTTGCTCTAAAGCAGATTGTGATCCATGGATGAGAATTGTGTTGTGTGTTTCCCTTCAAAAATGGAGTTAAATCCCAGGCTCTGTGTCTTCTTACATGCAAGACTTCGGTTCAGGTAAGGGCAGACACTTTTCCGCTCAAACAATCTACATCGTTCACGAAGCTCACACGTTTCTCATCTTAACTGACATGCACTGGATGTTAGAGGACCAGTGCTTTGCGTCAGTTTCAGATGCAGAGTTGGACTAGATATGATCCCCATGTGTAGGAACACCGTTCATTTGTTCTCAGCACACTCAAGTTTCCTGCTGTCTTAGAGACTCTAGAAAGCTAGAGCGTACTTCTTGCTCTAAAGCAGAGTGTGAACCATGGATGAGAACTCTGCTGTGTGTTTCACTTCAGAAATGGAGTTAAATCCCAGGCTCTGAGTCTTCCTACAAGCAAGACTTCGTTTCAGGTAAGGGCAGTTACTTTACAGCTCAAACGAACTACATCGTTCAGGAAGCTCACAGGTTTCTCATCTTAACTGACAAGCATCGGATGTTAGACGACCAGTGCTTTGTATCAGTTTCAGAAGCAGAGTCGGAATAGATATGTTGCCTATGTGTAAGAAACACCGTTCTTTTGTTCTCAGCACACTCACGTTTCCTGCTGTATTAGAGACTTTAGAAAGCAAGAGCGTGCTTCTTGCTCTACAGCAGACTGTGATGCATGGATGAGAACTGTGTTGTGTGTTTCCCTTCAGAAATGGAGTTAAATCCCAGGCTCTGTGTCTTCCTACAAGCAAGACTTCGTTTCAGGTCAGGGCAGTCACTTTTCAGCTGAAAAGAACCACATTGTTCAGGAAGCTCACACGTTTCTGATCTTAACTGACAAGCATCGGATGTTAGAGGACCAGTGCTTTGTATCAGTTTCAGAAGCAGAGTTGGAATAGATATGGTCCGAATGTGCAAAAAACACCGTTCTTTGGTTCTCAGCACACTCACGTTTCCTGCTGTCTTAGAGATTCTAGAAAGCAAGAGCTTGCTTCTTGCTCTAAAGCAGATTGTGATCCATGGATGAGAATTGTGTTGTGTGTTTCCCTTCAAAAATGGAGTTAAATCCCAGGCTCTGTGTCTTCTTACATGCAAGACTTCGGTTCAGGTAAGGGCAGACACTTTTCCGCTCAAACAATCTACATCGTTCACGAAGCTCACACGTTTCTCATCTTAACTGACATGCACTGGATTTTAGAGGACCAGTGCTTTGCGTCAGTTTCAGAAGCAGAGTTGGACTAGATATGATCCCTATGTGTAGGAACACCGTTCATTTGTTCTCAGCACTCTCAAGTTTCCTGCTGTCTTAGAGACTCTAGAAAGCTAGAGTGTGCTTCTTGCTCTAAAGCAGAGTTTGATAAATGGATGAGAACTCTGTTGTGTGTTTCACTTCAGAAATGGATTTAAACCCCAGGCACTGAGTCTTCCTACAAGCAAGACTTCGTTTCAGGTAAGGGCAGTTACTTTACAGCTCAAACGAACTACATCGTTCAGGAAGCTCACATGTTTCTCATCTTAACTGACAAGCATCGGATGTTAGAGGACCAGTGCTTTGTATCAGTTTCAGAAGCAGAGTTGGACTTGATATGGTCCGTATGTGTAAGAAACACCGTTCTTTTGTTCTCAGCACACTCACGTTTCCTGCTGTATTAGAGACATTAGAAAGTAAGAGCGTGCTTCTTGCTCTACAGCAGACTGTGATCCATTAATGAGAACTGTGTTGTGTGTTTCCCTTCAGAAATGGAGTTAAATCCCACGCTCTGTGTCTTCCTACAAGCAAGACTTCGTTTCACGTAAGGGCAGTCACTTTTCAGCTCAAACAAACTACATCGTTCAGGAAGCTCTCACGTTTCTCATCTTAACTGACAAGCATCGGATGTTAGAGGACCAGTGCTTAGTATCAGTTTCAGAAGCAGAGTTGGAATAGATATGGTCCGAATGTGTAAGAAAGAGCGATCTTTGGTTCTCAGCACACTCACGTTTCCTGCTGTCTTAGAGACTCTAGAAAGCAAGAGCGTGCTTCGTGATCTAAACCAGAGTGTGAACCATGGATGAAACTGTGTTGTGTGTTTCCCTTCAGAAATGGAGTTAAATCCCAGGCTCTGTGTCTTCCTACACGCAAGAATTCGTTTCAGGTAAGGGCAGTCACTTTTCAGCTGAAAAGTACCACATCGTTCAGGAAGCTCACACGTTTCTCTTCTTAACTGACATGCACTGGATGTTAGAGGACCAGTGCTTTGCGTCAGTTTCAGATGCAGAGTTGGAGTAGATATGTTCCCTATGTGTAAGAAACACCGTTCTTTTGTTCGCAGCACACTCACGTTTCCTGCTGTATTAGAGACTTTAGAAAGCAAGAGCGTGCTTCTTGCTCTACAGCAGACTGTGATCCATGGATGAGAACTGTGTTGTGTGTTTCCCTTCAGAAATGGAGTTAAATCCCAGACTCTGTGTCTTCCTACACGCAAGACTTCGTTTCAGGTAAGGGCAGTCACTTTTCAGCTCAAAAGAACTACATCGTTCAGGAAGCTCACACATTACTCATCTTAACTGACAAGCATCGGATGTTAGACGACCAGTGCTTTGTATCAGTTTCTTAAGCAGAGTTGGACTAGATATGGTCCGTATGTGTAAGAAACACCGTTCTTTGTTCTCAGCACACTCACGTTTCCTCCTGTTAGAGACTCTAGAAAGCAAGAGGGTGCTTCTTGCTTTAAGCAGAGTGTGAACCATGGATGAGAACTGTGTTGTGTGTTTCCCTTCAGAAATGGAGTTAAATCCCAGGCGCTGTGTCTTCCTACACGCCAGACTTTGTTTCAGGTAAGGGCAGTCACTTTTCAGCTGAAAAGAACCACATCGTTCAGGAAGCTCACACGTTACTCATCTTAACTCTCAAGCATCGGATGTTAGACGACCAGTGCTTTGTATCAGTTTCAGAAGCAGAGTTGGACTAGATATGGTCCGTATGTGTTAGAAACACCGTTCTTTTGTTCTCAGCACACTCACGTTTCCTGCTGTATTAGAGACTCTAGAAAGCAAGAGCTTGCTTCTTGCTCTAAAGCAGATTGTGATCCATGGATGAGAATTGTGTTGTGTGTTTCCCTTCAAAAATGGAGTTAAATCCCAGGCTCTGTGTCTTCTTACATGCAAGACCGGTTCAGGTAAGGGCAGACACTTTTCCGCTCAAACAATCTACATCGTTCACGAAGCTCACACGTTCCTCATCTTAACTGACATGCACTGGATGTTAGAGGACCAGTGCTTTGCGTCAGTTTCAGATGCAGAGTTGGACTAGATATGATCCCCATGTGTAGGAACACCGTTCATTTGTTCTCAGCACACTCAAGTTTCCTGCTGTCTTAGAGACTCTAGAAAGCTAGAGCGTACTTCTTGCTCTAAAGCAGAGTGTGAACCATGGATGAGAACTCTGCTGTGTGTTTCACTTCAGAAATGGAGTTAAATCCCTGGCTCTGAGTCTTCCTACAAGCAAGACTTCGTTTCAGGTAAGGGCAGTTACTTTACAGCTCAAACGAACTACATCTTTCAGGAAGCTCACAGGTTTCTCATCTTAACTGACAAGCATCGGATGTTAGACGACCAGTGCTTTGTATCAGTTTCAGAAGCAGAGTTGGAATAGATATGTTGCCTATGTGTAAGAAACACCGTTCTTTTGTTCTCAGCACACTCACGTTTCCTGCTGTATTAGAGACTTTAGAAAGCAAGAGCGTGCTTCTTGCCCCACAGCAGACTGTGATCCATGGATGAGAACTGTGTTGTGTGTTTCCTTTCAGAAATGGAGTTAAATCCCAGGCTCTGTGTCTTCCTACAAGCAAGACTTCGTTTCAGGTCAGGGCAGTCACTTTTCAGCTGAAAAGAACCACATTGTTCAGGAAGCTCACACGTTTCTGATCTTAACTGACAAGCATCGGATGTTAGAGGACCAGTGTTTTGTATCAGTTTCAGAAGCAGAGTTGGAATAGATATGGCCCGAATGTGCAAAAAACACAGTTCTTTGGTTCTCAGCACACTCACGTTTCCTGCTGTCTTAGAGACTCTAGAAAGCAAGAGCTTGCTTCTTGCTCTAAAGCAGATTGTGATCCATGGATGAGAATTGTGTTGTGTGTTTCCCTTCAAAAATGGAGTTAAATCCCAGGCTCTGTGTCTTCTTACATGCAAGACTTCGGTTCAGGTAAGGGCAGACACTTTTCCGCTCAAACAATCTACATCGTTCACGAAGCTCACACGTTTCTCATCTTAACTGACATGCACTGGATTTTAGAGGACCAGTGCTTTGCGTCAGTTTCAGATGCAGAGTTGGACTAGATATGATCCCTATGTGTAGAAACACCGTTCATTTGTTCTCAGCACACTCAAGTTTCCTGCTGTCTTAGAGACTCTAGAAAGCTGGAGCGTGCTTCTTGCTCTAAAGCAGAGTGTGAACCATGGATGAGAACTCTGCTGTGTGTTTCACTTCAGAAATGGAGTTAAATCCCAGGCGCTGTGTCTTCCTACACGCCAGACTTTGTTTCAGGTAAGGGCAGTCACTTTTCAGCTGAAAAGAACCACATCGTTCAGGAAGCTCACACGTTACTCATCTTAACTCTCAAGCATCGGATGTTAGACGACCAGTGCTTTGTATCAGTTTCAGAAGCAGAGTTGGACTAGATATGGTCCGTATGTGTTAGAAACACCGTTCTTTTGTTCTCAGCACACTCACGTTTCCTGCTGTATTAGAGACTCTAGAAAGCAAGAGCTTGCTTCTTGCTCTAAAGCAGATTGTGATCCATGGATGAGAATTGTGTTGTGTGTTTCCCTTCAAAAATGGAGTTAAATCCCAGGCTCTGTGTCTTCTTACATGCAAGACCGGTTCAGGTAAGGGCAGACACTTTTCCGCTCAAACAATCTACATCGTTCACGAAGCTCACACGTTCCTCATCTTAACTGACATGCACTGGATGTTAGAGGACCAGTGCTTTGCGTCAGTTTCAGATGCAGAGTTGGACTAGATATGATCCCCATGTGTAGGAACACCGTTCATTTGTTCTCAGCACACTCAAGTTTCCTGCTGTCTTAGAGACTCTAGAAAGCTAGAGCGTACTTCTTGCTCTAAAGCAGAGTGTGAATCATGGATGAGAACTCTGCTGTGTGTTTCCCTTCAGAAATGGAGTTAAATCCCTGGCTCTGAGTCTTCCTACAAGCAAGACTTCGTTTCAGGTAAGGGCAGTTACTTTACAGCTCAAACGAACTACATCTTTCAGGAAGCTCACAGGTTTCTCATCTTAACTGACAAGCATCGGATGTTAGACGACCAGTGCTTTGTATCAGTTTCAGAAGCAGAGTTGGAATAGATATGTTGCCTATGTGTAAGAAACACCGTTCTTTTGTTCTCAGCACACTCAAGTTTCCTGCTGTCTTAGAGACTCTAGAAAGCTGGAGCGTGCTTCTTGCTCTAAAGCAGAGTGTGAACCATGGATGAGAACTCTGCTGTGTGTTTCACTTCAGAAATGGAGTTAAATCCCAGGCGCTGTGTCTTCCTACACGCCAGACTTTGTTTCAGGTAAGGGCAGTCACTTTTGAGCTGAAAAGAACCACATCGTTCAGGAAGCTCACACGTTACTCATCTTAACTCACAAGCATCGGATGTTAGACGACCAGTGCTTTGTATCAGTTTCAGAAGCAGAGTTGGACTAGATATGGTCCGTATGTGTTAGAAACACCGTTCTTTTGTTCTCAGCACACTCACGTTTCCTGCTGTATTAGAGACTCTAGAAAGCAAGAGCTTGCTTCTTGCTCTAAAGCAGATTGTGATCCATGGATGAGAATTGTGTTGTGTGTTTCCCTTCAAAAATGGAGTTAAATCCCAGGCTCTGTGTCTTCTTACATGCAAGACTTCGGTTCAGGTAAGGGCAGACACTTTTCCGCTCAAACAATCTACATCGTTCACGAAGCTCACACGTTTCTCATCTTAACTGACATGCACTGGATGTTAGAGGACCAGTGCTTTGCGTCAGTTTCAGATGCAGAGTTGGACTAGATATGATCCCCATGTGTAGGAACACCGTTCATTTGTTCTCAGCACACTCAAGTTTCCTGCTGTCTTAGAGACTCTAGAAAGCTAGAGCGTACTTCTTGCTCTAAAGCAGAGTGTGAACCATGGATGAGAACTCTGCTGTGTGTTTCACTTCAGAAATGGAGTTAAATCCCAGGCTCTGAGTCTTCCTACAAGCAAGACTTCGTTTCAGGTAAGGGCAGTTACTTTACAGCTCAAACGAACTACATCGTTCAGGAAGCTCACAGGTTTCTCATCTTAACTGACAAGCATCGGATGTTAGACGACCAGTGCTTTGTATCAGTTTCAGAAGCAGAGTCGGAATAGATATGTTGCCTATGTGTAAGAAACACCGTTCTTTTGTTCTCAGCACACTCACGTTTCCTGCTGTATTAGAGACTTTAGAAAGCAAGAGCGTGCTTCTTGCTCTACAGCAGACTGTGATGCATGGATGAGAACTGTGTTGTGTGTTTCCCTTCAGAAATGGAGTTAAATCCCAGGCTCTGTGTCTTCCTACAAGCAAGACTTCGTTTCAGGTCAGGGCAGTCACTTTTCAGCTGAAAAGAACCACATTGTTCAGGAAGCTCACACGTTTCTGATCTTAACTGACAAGCATCGGATGTTAGAGGACCAGTGCTTTGTATCAGTTTCAGAAGCAGAGTTGGAATAGATATGGTCCGAATGTGCAAAAAACACCGTTCTTTGGTTCTCAGCACACTCACGTTTCCTGCTGTCTTAGAGATTCTAGAAAGCAAGAGCTTGCTTCTTGCTCTAAAGCAGATTGTGATCCATGGATGAGAATTGTGTTGTGTGTTTCCCTTCAAAAATGGAGTTAAATCCCAGGCTCTGTGTCTTCTTACATGCAAGACTTCGGTTCAGGTAAGGGCAGACACTTTTCCGCTCAAACAATCTACATCGTTCACGAAGCTCACACGTTTCTCATCTTAACTGACATGCACTGGATTTTAGAGGACCAGTGCTTTGCGTCAGTTTCAGATGCAGAGTTGGACTAGATATGATCCCTATGTGTAGAAACACCGTTCATTTGTTCTCAGCACACTCAAGTTTCCTGCTGTCTTAGAGAATCTAGAAAGCTGGAGCGTGCTTCTTGCTCTAAAGCAGAGTGTGAACCATGGATGAGAACTCTGCTGTGTGTTTCACTTCAGAAATGGAGTTAAATCCCAGGTGCTGTGTCTTCCTACACGCCAGACTTTGTTTCAGGTAAGGGCAGTCACTTTTGAGCTGAAAAGAACCACATCGTTCAGGAAGCTCACACGTTACTCATCTTAACTCACAAGCAGCGGATGTTAGACGACCAGTGCTTTGTATCAGTTTCAGAAGCAGAGTTGGACTAGATATGGTCCGTATGTGTTAGAAACACCGTTCTTTTGTTCTCAGCACACTCACGTTTCCTGCTGTATTAGAGACTCTAGAAAGCAAGAGCTTGCTTCTTGCTCTAAAGCAGATTGTGATCCATGGATGAGAATTGTGTTGTGTGTTTCCCTTCAAAAATGGAGTTAAATCCCAGGCTCTGTGTCTTCTTACATGCAAGACTTCGGTTCAGGTAAGGGCAGACACTTTTCCGCTCAAACAATCTACATCGTTCACGAAGCTCACACGTTTCTCATCTTAACTGACATGCACTGGATGTTAGAGGACCAGTGCTTTGCGTCAGTTTCAGATGCAGAGTTGGACTAGATATGGTCCCCATGTGTAGGAACACCGTTCATTTGTTCTCAGCACACTCAAGTTTCCTGCTGTCTTAGAGACTCTAGAAAGCTAGAGCGTACTTCTTGCTCTAAAGCAGAGTGTGAACCATGGATGAGAACTCTGCTGTGTGTTTCACTTCAGAAATGGAGTTAAATCCCAGGCTCTGAGTCTTCCTACAAGCAAGACTTCGTTTCAGGTAAGGGCAGTTACTTTACAGCTCAAACGAACTACATTGTTCAGGAAGCTCACAGGTTTCTCATCTTAACTGACAAGCATCGTATGTTAGACGACCAGTGCTTTGTATCAGTTTCAGAAGCAGAGTCGGAATAGATATGTTGCCTATGTGTAAGAAACACCGTTCTTTGTTCTCAGCACACTCACGTTTCCTGCTGTATTAGAGACTTTAGAAAGCAAGAGCGTGCTTCTTGCTCTACAGCAGAGTTTGATAAATGGATGAGAACTCTGTTGTGTGTTTCACTTCAGAAATGGATTTAAACCCCAGGCTCTGAGTCTTCCTACAAGCAAGACTTCGTTTCAGGTAAGGGCAGTTACTTTACAGCTCAAACGAACTACATCGTTCAGGAAGCTCACACGTTTCTCATCTTAACTGACAAGCATCGGATGTTAGAGGACCAGTGCTTTGTATCAGTTTCAGAAGCAGAGTTGGACTTGATATGGTCCGTATGTGTAAGAAACACCGTTCTTTTGTTCTCAGCACACTCACGTTTCCTGCTGTATTAGAGACATTAGAAAGTAAGAGCGTGCTTCTTGCTCTACAGCAGACTGTGATCCATTAATGAGAACTGTGTTGTGTGTTTCCCTTCAGAAATGGAGTTAAATCCCACGCTCTGTGTCTTCCTACAAGCAAGACTTCGTTTCACGTAAGGGCAGTCACTTTTCAGCTCAAACAAACTACATCGTTCAGGAAGCTCTCACGTTTCTCATCTTAACTGACAAGCATCGGATGTTAGAGGACCAGTGCTTAGTATCAGTTTCAGAAGCAGAGTTGGAATAGATATGGTCCGAATGTGTAAGAAAGAGGGATCTTTGGTTCTCAGCACACTCACGTTTCCTGCTGTCTTAGAGACTCTAGAAAGCAAGAGCGTGCTTCGTGATCTAAACCAGAGTGTGAACCATGGATGAAACTGTGTTGTGTGTTTCCCTTCAGAAATGGAGTTAAATCCCAGGCTCTGTGTCTTCCTACACGCAAGAATTCGTTTCAGGTAAGGGCAGTCACTTTTCAGCTGAAAAGTACCACATCGTTCAGGAAGCTCACACGTTTCTCTTCTTAACTGACATGCACTGGATGTTAGAGGACCAGTGCTTTGCGGCAGTTTCAGATGCAGAGTTGGACTAGATATGTTCCCTATGTGTAAGAAACACCGTTCTTTTGTTCGCAGCACACTCACGTTTCCTGCTGTATTAGAGACTTTAGAAAGCAAGAGCGTGCTTCTTGCTCTACAGCAGACTGTGATCCATGGATGAGAACTGTGTTGTGTGTTTCCCTTCAGAAATGGAGTTAAATCCCAGACTCTGTGTCTTCCTACACGCAAGACTTCGTTTCAGGTAAGGGCAGTCACTTTTCAGCTCAAAAGAACTACATCGTTCAGGAAGCTCACACATTACTCATCTTAACTGACAAGCATCGGATGTTAGACGACCAGTGCTTTGTATCAGTTTCTTAAGCAGAGTTGGACTAGATATGGTCCGTATGTGTAAGAAACACCGTTCTTTGTTCTCAGCACACTCACGTTTCCTCCTGTTAGAGACTCTAGAAAGCAAGAGGGTGCTTCTTGCTTTAAGCAGAGTGTGAACCATGGATGAGAACTGTGTTGTGTGTTTCCCTTCAGAAATGGAGTTAAATCCCAGGCGCTGTGTCTTCCTACACGCCAGACTTTGTTTCAGGTAAGGGCAGTCACTTTTCAGCTGAAAAGAACCACATCGTTCAGGAAGCTCACACGTTACTCATCTTAACTCTCAAGCATCGGATGTTAGACGACCAGTGCTTTGTATCAGTTTCAGAAGCAGAGTTGGACTAGATATGGTCCGTATGTGTTAGAAACACCGTTCTTTTGTTCTCAGCACACTCACGTTTCCTGCTGTATTAGAGACTCTAGAAAGCAAGAGCTTGCTTCTTGCTCTAAAGCAGATTGTGATCCATGGATGAGAATTGTGTTGTGTGTTTCCCTTCAAAAATGGAGTTAAATCCCAGGCTCTGTGTCTTCTTACATGCAAGACCGGTTCAGGTAAGGGCAGACACTTTTCCGCTCAAACAATCTACATCGTTCACGAAGCTCACACGTTCCTCATCTTAACTGACATGCACTGGATGTTAGAGGACCAGTGCTTTGCGTCAGTTTCAGATGCAGAGTTGGACTAGATATGATCCCCATGTGTAGGAACACCGTTCATTTGTTCTCAGCACACTCAAGTTTCCTGCTGTCTTAGAGACTCTAGAAAGCTAGAGCGTACTTCTTGCTCTAAAGCAGAGTGTGAATCATGGATGAGAACTCTGCTGTGTGTTTCCCTTCAGAAATGGAGTTAAATCCCTGGCTCTGAGTCTTCCTACAAGCAAGACTTCGTTTCAGGTAAGGGCAGTTACTTTACAGCTCAAACGAACTACATCTTTCAGGAAGCTCACAGGTTTCTCATCTTAACTGACAAGCATCGGATGTTAGACGACCAGTGCTTTGTATCAGTTTCAGAAGCAGAGTTGGAATAGATATGTTGCCTATGTGTAAGAAACACCGTTCTTTTGTTCTCAGCACACTCAAGTTTCCTGCTGTCTTAGAGACTCTAGAAAGCTGGAGCGTGCTTCTTGCTCTAAAGCAGAGTGTGAACCATGGATGAGAACTCTGCTGTGTGTTTCACTTCAGAAATGGAGTTAAATCCCAGGCGCTGTGTCTTCCTACACGCCAGACTTTGTTTCAGGTAAGGGCAGTCACTTTTGAGCTGAAAAGAACCACATCGTTCAGGAAGCTCACACGTTACTCATCTTAACTCACAAGCATCGGATGTTAGACGACCAGTGCTTTGTATCAGTTTCAGAAGCAGAGTTGGACTAGATATGGTCCGTATGTGTTAGAAACACCGTTCTTTTGTTCTCAGCACACTCACGTTTCCTGCTGTATTAGAGACTCTAGAAAGCAAGAGCTTGCTTCTTGCTCTAAAGCAGATTGTGATCCATGGATGAGAATTGTGTTGTGTGTTTCCCTTCAAAAATGGAGTTAAATCCCAGGCTCTGTGTCTTCTTACATGCAAGACTTCGGTTCAGGTAAGGGCAGACACTTTTCCGCTCAAACAATCTACATCGTTCACGAAGCTCACACGTTTCTCATCTTAACTGACATGCACTGGATGTTAGAGGACCAGTGCTTTGCGTCAGTTTCAGATGCAGAGTTGGACTAGATATGATCCCCATGTGTAGGAACACCGTTCATTTGTTCTCAGCACACTCAAGTTTCCTGCTGTCTTAGAGACTCTAGAAAGCTAGAGCGTACTTCTTGCTCTAAAGCAGAGTGTGAACCATGGATGAGAACTCTGCTGTGTGTTTCACTTCAGAAATGGAGTTAAATCCCAGGCTCTGAGTCTTCCTACAAGCAAGACTTCGTTTCAGGTAAGGGCAGTTACTTTACAGCTCAAACGAACTACATCGTTCAGGAAGCTCACAGGTTTCTCATCTTAACTGACAAGCATCGGATGTTAGACGACCAGTGCTTTGTATCAGTTTCAGAAGCAGAGTCGGAATAGATATGTTGCCTATGTGTAAGAAACACCGTTCTTTTGTTCTCAGCACACTCACGTTTCCTGCTGTATTAGAGACTTTAGAAAGCAAGAGCGTGCTTCTTGCTCTACAGCAGACTGTGATGCATGGATGAGAACTGTGTTGTGTGTTTCCCTTCAGAAATGGAGTTAAATCCCAGGCTCTGTGTCTTCCTACAAGCAAGACTTCGTTTCAGGTCAGGGCAGTCACTTTTCAGCTGAAAAGAACCACATTGTTCAGGAAGCTCACACGTTTCTGATCTTAACTGACAAGCATCGGATGTTAGAGGACCAGTGCTTTGTATCAGTTTCAGAAGCAGAGTTGGAATAGATATGGTCCGAATGTGCAAAAAACACCGTTCTTTGGTTCTCAGCACACTCACGTTTCCTGCTGTCTTAGAGATTCTAGAAAGCAAGAGCTTGCTTCTTGCTCTAAAGCAGATTGTGATCCATGGATGAGAATTGTGTTGTGTGTTTCCCTTCAAAAATGGAGTTAAATCCCAGGCTCTGTGTCTTCTTACATGCAAGACTTCGGTTCAGGTAAGGGCAGACACTTTTCCGCTCAAACAATCTACATCGTTCACGAAGCTCACACGTTTCTCATCTTAACTGACATGCACTGGATTTTAGAGGACCAGTGCTTTGCGTCAGTTTCAGAAGCAGAGTTGGACTAGATATGATCCCTATGTGTAGGAACACCGTTCATTTGTTCTCAGCACTCTCAAGTTTCCTGCTGTCTTAGAGACTCTAGAAAGCTAGAGTGTGCTTCTTGCTCTAAAGCAGAGTTTGATAAATGGATGAGAACTCTGTTGTGTGTTTCACTTCAGAAATGGATTTAAACCCCAGGCTCTGAGTCTTCCTACAAGCAAGACTTCGTTTCAGGTAAGGGCAGTTACTTTACAGCTCAAACGAACTACATCGTTCAGGAAGCTCACATGTTTCTCATCTTAACTGACAAGCATCGGATGTTAGAGGACCAGTGCTTTGTATCAGTTTCAGAAGCAGAGTTGGACTTGATATGGTCCGTATGTGTAAGAAACACCGTTCTTTTGTTCTCAGCACACTCACGTTTCCTGCTGTATTAGAGACATTAGAAAGTAAGAGCGTGCTTCTTGCTCTACAGCAGACTGTGATCCATTAATGAGAACTGTGTTGTGTGTTTCCCTTCAGAAATGGAGTTAAATCCCACGCTCTGTGTCTTCCTACAAGCAAGACTTCGTTTCACGTAAGGGCAGTCACTTTTCAGCTCAAACAAACTACATCGTTCAGGAAGCTCTCACGTTTCTCATCTTAACTGACAAGCATCGGATGTTAGAGGACCAGTGCTTAGTATCAGTTTCAGAAGCAGAGTTGGAATAGATATGGTCCGAATGTGTAAGAAAGAGCGATCTTTGGTTCTCAGCACACTCACGTTTCCTGCTGTCTTAGAGACTCTAGAAAGCAAGAGCGTGCTTCGTGATCTAAACCAGAGTGTGAACCATGGATGAAACTGTGTTGTGTGTTTCCCTTCAGAAATGGAGTTAAATCCCAGGCTCTGTGTCTTCCTACACGCAAGAATTCGTTTCAGGTAAGGGCAGTCACTTTTCAGCTGAAAAGTACCACATCGTTCAGGAAGCTCACACGTTTCTCTTCTTAACTGACATGCACTGGATGTTAGAGGACCAGTGCTTTGCGTCAGTTTCAGATGCAGAGTTGGAGTAGATATGTTCCCTATGTGTAAGAAACACCGTTCTTTTGTTCGCAGCACACTCACGTTTCCTGCTGTATTAGAGACTTTAGAAAGCAAGAGCGTGCTTCTTGCTCTACAGCAGACTGTGATCCATGGATGAGAACTGTGTTGTGTGTTTCCCTTCAGAAATGGAGTTAAATCCCAGACTCTGTGTCTTCCTACACGCAAGACTTCGTTTCAGGTAAGGGCAGTCACTTTTCAGCTCAAAAGAACTACATCGTTCAGGAAGCTCACACATTACTCATCTTAACTGACAAGCATCGGATGTTAGACGACCAGTGCTTTGTATCAGTTTCTTAAGCAGAGTTGGACTAGATATGGTCCGTATGTGTAAGAAACACCGTTCTTTGTTCTCAGCACACTCACGTTTCCTCCTGTTAGAGACTCTAGAAAGCAAGAGGGTGCTTCTTGCTTTAAGCAGAGTGTGAACCATGGATGAGAACTGTGTTGTGTGTTTCCCTTCAGAAATGGAGTTAAATCCCAGGCGCTGTGTCTTCCTACACGCCAGACTTTGTTTCAGGTAAGGGCAGTCACTTTTCAGCTGAAAAGAACCACATCGTTCAGGAAGCTCACACGTTACTCATCTTAACTCTCAAGCATCGGATGTTAGACGACCAGTGCTTTGTATCAGTTTCAGAAGCAGAGTTGGACTAGATATGGTCCGTATGTGTTAGAAACACCGTTCTTTTGTTCTCAGCACACTCACGTTTCCTGCTGTATTAGAGACTCTAGAAAGCAAGAGCTTGCTTCTTGCTCTAAAGCAGATTGTGATCCATGGATGAGAATTGTGTTGTGTGTTTCCCTTCAAAAATGGAGTTAAATCCCAGGCTCTGTGTCTTCTTACATGCAAGACCGGTTCAGGTAAGGGCAGACACTTTTCCGCTCAAACAATCTACATCGTTCACGAAGCTCACACGTTCCTCATCTTAACTGACATGCACTGGATGTTAGAGGACCAGTGCTTTGCGTCAGTTTCAGATGCAGAGTTGGACTAGATATGATCCCCATGTGTAGGAACACCGTTCATTTGTTCTCAGCACACTCAAGTTTCCTGCTGTCTTAGAGACTCTAGAAAGCTAGAGCGTACTTCTTGCTCTAAAGCAGAGTGTGAACCATGGATGAGAACTCTGCTGTGTGTTTCACTTCAGAAATGGAGTTAAATCCCTGGCTCTGAGTCTTCCTACAAGCAAGACTTCGTTTCAGGTAAGGGCAGTTACTTTACAGCTCAAACGAACTACATCTTTCAGGAAGCTCACAGGTTTCTCATCTTAACTGACAAGCATCGGATGTTAGACGACCAGTGCTTTGTATCAGTTTCAGAAGCAGAGTTGGAATAGATATGTTGCCTATGTGTAAGAAACACCGTTCTTTTGTTCTCAGCACACTCACGTTTCCTGCTGTATTAGAGACTTTAGAAAGCAAGAGCGTGCTTCTTGCCCCACAGCAGACTGTGATCCATGGATGAGAACTGTGTTGTGTGTTTCCTTTCAGAAATGGAGTTAAATCCCAGGCTCTGTGTCTTCCTACAAGCAAGACTTCGTTTCAGGTCAGGGCAGTCACTTTTCAGCTGAAAAGAACCACATTGTTCAGGAAGCTCACACGTTTCTGATCTTAACTGACAAGCATCGGATGTTAGAGGACCAGTGTTTTGTATCAGTTTCAGAAGCAGAGTTGGAATAGATATGGCCCGAATGTGCAAAAAACACAGTTCTTTGGTTCTCAGCACACTCACGTTTCCTGCTGTCTTAGAGACTCTAGAAAGCAAGAGCTTGCTTCTTGCTCTAAAGCAGATTGTGATCCATGGATGAGAATTGTGTTGTGTGTTTCCCTTCAAAAATGGAGTTAAATCCCAGGCTCTGTGTCTTCTTACATGCAAGACTTCGGTTCAGGTAAGGGCAGACACTTTTCCACTCAAACAATCTACATCGTTCACGAAGCTCACACGTTTCTCATCTTAACTGACATGCACTGGATTTTAGAGGACCAGTGCTTTGCGTCAGTTTCAGATGCAGAGTTGGACTAGATATGATCCCTATGTGTAGAAACACCGTTCATTTGTTCTCAGCACACTCAAGTTTCCTGCTGTCTTAGAGACTCTAGAAAGCTGGAGCGTGCTTCTTGCTCTAAAGCAGAGTGTGAACCATGGATGAGAACTCTGCTGTGTGTTTCACTTCAGAAATGGAGTTAAATCCCAGGCGCTGTGTCTTCCTACACGCCAGACTTTGTTTCAGGTAAGGGCAGTCACTTTTCAGCTGAAAAGAACCACATCGTTCAGGAAGCTCACACGTTACTCATCTTAACTCACAAGCATCGGATGTTAGACGACCAGTGCTTTGTATCAGTTTCAGAAGCAGAGTTGGACTTGATATGGTCCGTATGTGTAAGAAACACCGTTCTTTTGTTCTCAGCACACTCACGTTTCCTGCTGTATTAGAGACATTAGAAAGTAAGAGCGTGCTTCTTGCTCTACAGCAGACTGTGATCCATTAATGAGAACTGTGTTGTGTGTTTCCCTTCAGAAATGGAGTTAAATCCCACGCTCTGTGTCTTCCTACAAGCAAGACTTCGTTTCACGTAAGGGCAGTCACTTTTCAGCTCAAACAAACTACATCGTTCAGGAAGCTCTCACGTTTCTCATCTTAACTGACAAGCATCGGATGTTAGAGGACCAGTGCTTAGTATCAGTTTCAGAAGCAGAGTTGGAATAGATATGGTCCGAATGTGTAAGAAAGAGGGATCTTTGGTTCTCAGCACACTCACGTTTCCTGCTGTCTTAGAGACTCTAGAAAGCAAGAGCGTGCTTCGTGATCTAAACCAGAGTGTGAACCATGGATGAAACTGTGTTGTGTGTTTCCCTTCAGAAATGGAGTTAAATCCCAGGCTCTGTGTCTTCCTACACGCAAGAATTCGTTTCAGGTAAGGGCAGTCACTTTTCAGCTGAAAAGTACCACATCGTTCAGGAAGCTCACACGTTTCTCTTCTTAACTGACATGCACTGGATGTTAGAGGACCAGTGCTTTGCGGCAGTTTCAGATGCAGAGTTGGACTAGATATGTTCCCTATGTGTAAGAAACACCGTTCTTTTGTTCGCAGCACACTCACGTTTCCTGCTGTATTAGAGACTTTAGAAAGCTAGAGCGTGCTTCTTGCTCTACAGCAGACTGTGATCCATGGATGAGAACTGTGTTGTGTGTTTCCCTTCAGAAATGGAGTTAAATCCCAGACTCTGTGTCTTCCTACACGCAAGACTTCGTTTCAGGTAAGGGCAGTCACTTTTCAGCTCAAAAGAACTACATCGTTCAGGAAGCTCACACATTACTCATCTTAACTGACAAGCATCGGATGTTAGACGACCAGTGCTTTATATCAGTTTCTTAAGCAGAGTTGGACTAGATATGGTCCGTATGTGTAAGAAACACCGTTCTTTGTTCTCAGCACACTCACGTTTCCTCCTGTTAGAGACTCTAGAAAGCAAGAGGGTGCTTCTTGCTTTAAGCAGAGTGTGAACCATGGATGAGAACTGTGTTGTGTGTTTCCCTTCAGAAATGGAGTTAAATCCCAGGCGCTGTGTCTTCCTACACGCCAGACTTTGTTTCAGGTAAGGGCAGTCACTTTTCAGCTGAAAAGAACCACATCGTTCAGGAAGCTCACACGTTACTCATCTTAACTCTCAAGCATCGGATGTTAGACGACCAGTGCTTTGTATCAGTTTCAGAAGCAGAGTTGGACTAGATATGGTCCGTATGTGTTAGAAACACCGTTCTTTTGTTCTCAGCACACTCACGTTTCCTGCTGTATTAGAGACTCTAGAAAGCAAGAGCTTGCTTCTTGCTCTAAAGCAGATTGTGATCCATGGATGAGAATTGTGTTGTGTGTTTCCCTTCAAAAATGGAGTTAAATCCCAGGCTCTGTGTCTTCTTACATGCAAGACCGGTTCAGGTAAGGGCAGACACTTTTCCGCTCAAACAATCTACATCGTTCATGAAGCTCACACGTTCCTCATCTTAACTGACATGCACTGGATGTTAGAGGACCAGTGCTTTGCGTCAGTTTCAGATGCAGAGTTGGACTAGATATGATCCCCATGTGTAGGAACACCGTTCATTTGTTCTCAGCACACTCAAGTTTCCTGCTGTCTTAGAGACTCTAGAAAGCTAGAGCGTACTTCTTGC
The DNA here is from genome assembly GCA_949786385.1 of Onychomys leucogaster. Lineage (NCBI taxonomy): Eukaryota > Metazoa > Chordata > Mammalia > Rodentia > Cricetidae > Onychomys > Onychomys leucogaster. The sequence continues at coordinate 18,012 of CATKUP010000146.1, read as the reverse complement.
TCTAAAGCAGAGTGTGAATCATGGATGAGAACTCTGCTGTGTGTTTCCCTTCAGAAATGGAGTTAAATCCCTGGCTCTGAGTCTTCCTACAAGCAAGACTTCGTTTCAGGTAAGGGCAGTTACTTTACAGCTCAAACGAACTACATCTTTCAGGAAGCTCACAGGTTTCTCATCTTAACTGACAAGCATCGGATGTTAGACGACCAGTGCTTTGTATCAGTTTCAGAAGCAGAGTTGGAATAGATATGTTGCCTATGTGTAAGAAACACCGTTCTTTTGTTCTCAGCACACTCAAGTTTCCTGCTGTCTTAGAGACTCTAGAAAGCTGGAGCGTGCTTCTTGCTCTAAAGCAGAGTGTGAACCATGGATGAGAACTCTGCTGTGTGTTTCACTTCAGAAATGGAGTTAAATCCCAGGCGCTGTGTCTTCCTACACGCCAGACTTTGTTTCAGGTAAGGGCAGTCACTTTTGAGCTGAAAAGAACCACATCGTTCAGGAAGCTCACACGTTACTCATCTTAACTCACAAGCATCGGATGTTAGACGACCAGTGCTTTGTATCAGTTTCAGAAGCAGAGTTGGACTAGATATGGTCCGTATGTGTTAGAAACACCGTTCTTTTGTTCTCAGCACACTCACGTTTCCTGCTGTATTAGAGACTCTAGAAAGCAAGAGCTTGCTTCTTGCTCTAAAGCAGATTGTGATCCATGGATGAGAATTGTGTTGTGTGTTTCCCTTCAAAAATGGAGTTAAATCCCAGGCTCTGTGTCTTCTTACATGCAAGACTTCGGTTCAGGTAAGGGCAGACACTTTTCCGCTCAAACAATCTACATCGTTCACGAAGCTCACACGTTTCTCATCTTAACTGACATGCACTGGATGTTAGAGGACCAGTGCTTTGCGTCAGTTTCAGATGCAGAGTTGGACTAGATATGATCCCCATGTGTAGGAACACCGTTCATTTGTTCTCAGCACACTCAAGTTTCCTGCTGTCTTAGAGACTCTAGAAAGCTAGAGCGTACTTCTTGCTCTAAAGCAGAGTGTGAACCATGGATGAGAACTCTGCTGTGTGTTTCACTTCAGAAATGGAGTTAAATCCCAGGCTCTGAGTCTTCCTACAAGCAAGACTTCGTTTCAGGTAAGGGCAGTTACTTTACAGCTCAAACGAACTACATCGTTCAGGAAGCTCACAGGTTTCTCATCTTAACTGACAAGCATCGGATGTTAGACGACCAGTGCTTTGTATCAGTTTCAGAAGCAGAGTCGGAATAGATATGTTGCCTATGTGTAAGAAACACCGTTCTTTTGTTCTCAGCACACTCACGTTTCCTGCTGTATTAGAGACTTTAGAAAGCAAGAGCGTGCTTCTTGCTCTACAGCAGACTGTGATGCATGGATGAGAACTGTGTTGTGTGTTTCCCTTCAGAAATGGAGTTAAATCCCAGGCTCTGTGTCTTCCTACAAGCAAGACTTCGTTTCAGGTCAGGGCAGTCACTTTTCAGCTGAAAAGAACCACATTGTTCAGGAAGCTCACACGTTTCTGATCTTAACTGACAAGCATCGGATGTTAGAGGACCAGTGCTTTGTATCAGTTTCAGAAGCAGAGTTGGAATAGATATGGTCCGAATGTGCAAAAAACACCGTTCTTTGGTTCTCAGCACACTCACGTTTCCTGCTGTCTTAGAGATTCTAGAAAGCAAGAGCTTGCTTCTTGCTCTAAAGCAGATTGTGATCCATGGATGAGAATTGTGTTGTGTGTTTCCCTTCAAAAATGGAGTTAAATCCCAGGCTCTGTGTCTTCTTACATGCAAGACTTCGGTTCAGGTAAGGGCAGACACTTTTCCGCTCAAACAATCTACATCGTTCACGAAGCTCACACGTTTCTCATCTTAACTGACATGCACTGGATTTTAGAGGACCAGTGCTTTGCGTCAGTTTCAGAAGCAGAGTTGGACTAGATATGATCCCTATGTGTAGGAACACCGTTCATTTGTTCTCAGCACTCTCAAGTTTCCTGCTGTCTTAGAGACTCTAGAAAGCTAGAGCGTGCTTCTTGCTCTAAAGCAGAGTTTGATAAATGGATGAGAACTCTGTTGTGTGTTTCACTTCAGAAATGGATTTAAACCCCAGGCTCTGAGTCTTCCTACAAGCAAGACTTCGTTTCAGGTAAGGGCAGTTACTTTACAGCTCAAACGAACTACATCGTTCAGGAAGCTCACACGTTTCTCATCTTAACTGACAAGCATCGGATGTTAGAGGACCAGTGCTTTGTATCAGTTTCAGAAGCAGAGTTGGACTTGATATGGTCCGTATGTGTAAGAAACACCGTTCTTTTGTTCTCAGCACACTCACGTTTCCTGCTGTATTAGAGACATTAGAAAGTAAGAGCGTGCTTCTTGCTCTACAGCAGACTGTGATCCATTAATGAGAACTGTGTTGTGTGTTTCCCTTCAGAAATGGAGTTAAATCCCACGCTCTGTGTCTTCCTACAAGCAAGACTTCGTTTCACGTAAGGGCAGTCACTTTTCAGCTCAAACAAACTACATCGTTCAGGAAGCTCTCACGTTTCTCATCTTAACTGACAAGCATCGGATGTTAGAGGACCAGTGCTTAGTATCAGTTTCAGAAGCAGAGTTGGAATAGATATGGTCCGAATGTGTAAGAAAGAGGGATCTTTGGTTCTCAGCACACTCACGTTTCCTGCTGTCTTAGAGACTCTAGAAAGCAAGAGCGTGCTTCGTGATCTAAACCAGAGTGTGAACCATGGATGAAACTGTGTTGTGTGTTTCCCTTCAGAAATGGAGTTAAATCCCAGGCTCTGTGTCTTCCTACACGCAAGAATTCGTTTCAGGTAAGGGCAGTCACTTTTCAGCTGAAAAGTACCACATCGTTCAGGAAGCTCACACGTTTCTCTTCTTAACTGACATGCACTGGATGTTAGAGGACCAGTGCTTTGCGGCAGTTTCAGATGCAGAGTTGGACTAGATATGTTCCCTATGTGTAAGAAACACCGTTCTTTTGTTCGCAGCACACTCACGTTTCCTGCTGTATTAGAGACTTTAGAAAGCTAGAGCGTGCTTCTTGCTCTACAGCAGACTGTGATCCATGGATGAGAACTGTGTTGTGTGTTTCCCTTCAGAAATGGAGTTAAATCCCAGACTCTGTGTCTTCCTACACGCAAGACTTCGTTTCAGGTAAGGGCAGTCACTTTTCAGCTCAAAAGAACTACATCGTTCAGGAAGCTCACACATTACTCATCTTAACTGACAAGCATCGGATGTTAGACGACCAGTGCTTTGTATCAGTTTCTTAAGCAGAGTTGGACTAGATATGGTCCGTATGTGTAAGAAACACCGTTCTTTGTTCTCAGCACACTCACGTTTCCTCCTGTTAGAGACTCTAGAAAGCAAGAGGGTGCTTCTTGCTTTAAGCAGAGTGTGAACCATGGATGAGAACTGTGTTGTGTGTTTCCCTTCAGAAATGGAGTTAAATCCCAGGCGCTGTGTCTTCCTACACGCCAGACTTTGTTTCAGGTAAGGGCAGTCACTTTTCAGCTGAAAAGAACCACATCGTTCAGGAAGCTCACACGTTACTCATCTTAACTCTCAAGCATCGGATGTTAGACGACCAGTGCTTTGTATCAGTTTCAGAAGCAGAGTTGGACTAGATATGGTCCATATGTGTTAGAAACACCGTTCTTTTGTTCTCAGCACACTCACGTTTCCTGCTGTATTAGAGACTCTAGAAAGCAAGAGCTTGCTTCTTGCTCTAAAGCAGATTGTGATCCATGGATGAGAATTGTGTTGTGTGTTTCCCTTCAAAAATGGAGTTAAATCCCAGGCTCTGTGTCTTCTTACATGCAAGACCGGTTCAGGTAAGGGCAGACACTTTTCCGCTCAAACAATCTACATCGTTCACGAAGCTCACACGTTCCTCATCTTAACTGACATGCACTGGATGTTAGAGGACCAGTGCTTTGCGTCAGTTTCAGATGCAGAGTTGGACTAGATATGATCCCCATGTGTAGGAACACCGTTCATTTGTTCTCAGCACACTCAAGTTTCCTGCTGTCTTAGAGACTCTAGAAAGCTAGAGCGTACTTCTTGCTCTAAAGCAGAGTGTGAACCATGGATGAGAACTCTGCTGTGTGTTTCACTTCAGAAATGGAGTTAAATCCCTGGCTCTGAGTCTTCCTACAAGCAAGACTTCGTTTCAGGTAAGGGCAGTTACTTTACAGCTCAAACGAACTACATCTTTCAGGAAGCTCACAGGTTTCTCATCTTAACTGACAAGCATCGGATGTTAGACGACCAGTGCTTTGTATCAGTTTCAGAAGCAGAGTTGGAATAGATATGTTGCCTATGTGTAAGAAACACCGTTCTTTTGTTCTCAGCACACTCACGTTTCCTGCTGTATTAGAGACTTTAGAAAGCAAGAGCGTGCTTCTTGCCCCACAGCAGACTGTGATCCATGGATGAGAACTGTGTTGTGTGTTTCCTTTCAGAAATGGAGTTAAATCCCAGGCTCTGTGTCTTCCTACAAGCAAGACTTCGTTTCAGGTCAGGGCAGTCACTTTTCAGCTGAAAAGAACCACATTGTTCAGGAAGCTCACACGTTTCTGATCTTAACTGACAAGCATCGGATGTTAGAGGACCAGTGTTTTGTATCAGTTTCAGAAGCAGAGTTGGAATAGATATGGCCCGAATGTGCAAAAAACACAGTTCTTTGGTTCTCAGCACACTCACGTTTCCTGCTGTCTTAGAGACTCTAGAAAGCAAGAGCTTGCTTCTTGCTCTAAAGCAGATTGTGATCCATGGATGAGAATTGTGTTGTGTGTTTCCCTTCAAAAATGGAGTTAAATCCCAGGCTCTGTGTCTTCTTACATGCAAGACTTCGGTTCAGGTAAGGGCAGACACTTTTCCGCTCAAACAATCTACATCGTTCACGAAGCTCACACGTTTCTCATCTTAACTGACGTGCACTGGATTTTAGAGGACCAGTGCTTTGCGTCAGTTTCAGATGCAGAGTTGGACTAGATATGATCCCTATGTGTAGAAACACCGTTCATTTGTTCTCAGCACACTCAAGTTTCCTGCTGTCTTAGAGACTCTAGAAAGCTGGAGCGTGCTTCTTGCTCTAAAGCAGAGTGTGAACCATGGATGAGAACTCTGCTGTGTGTTTCACTTCAGAAATGGAGTTAAATCCCAGGCGCTGTGTCTTCCTACACGCCAGACTTTGTTTCAGGTAAGGGCAGTCACTTTTCAGCTGAAAAGAACCACATCGTTCAGGAAGCTCACACGTTACTCATCTTAACTCACAAGCATCGGATGTTAGACGACCAGTGCTTTGTATCAGTTTCAGAAGCAGAGTTGGACTAGATATGGTCCGTATGTGTTAGAAACACCGTTCTTTTGTTCTCAAAACACTCACGTTTCCTGCTTTATTAGAGACTCTAGAAAGCAAGAGCTTGCTTCTTGCTCTAAAGCAGATTGTGATCCATGGATGAGAATTGTGTTGTGTGTTTCCCTTCAAAAATGGAGTTAAATCCCAGGCTCTGTGTCTTCTTACATGCAAGACTTCGGTTCAGGTAAGGGCAGACACTTTTCCGCTCAAACAATCTACATCGTTCACGAAGCTCACACGTTTCTCATCTTAACTGACATGCACTGGATGTTAGAGGACCAGTGCTTTGCGTCAGTTTCAGATGCAGAGTTGGACTAGATATGATCCCCATGTGTAGGAACACCGTTGATTTGTTCTCAGCACACTCAAGTTTCCTGCTGTCTTAGAGACTCTAGAAAGCTAGAGCGTACTTCTTGCTCTAAAGCAGAGTGTGAACCATGGATGAGAACTCTGCTGTGTGTTTCACTTCAGAAATGGAGTTAAATCCCAGGCTCTGAGTCTTCCTAAAAGCAAGACTTCGTTTCAGGTAAGGGCAGTTACTTTACAGCTCAAACGAACTACATCGTTCAGGAAGCTCACAGGTTTCTCATCTTAACTGACAAGCATCGGATGTTAGACGACCAGTGCTTTGTATCAGTTTCAGAAGCAGAGTTGGAATAGATATGGTCCGAATGTGCAAAAAACACCGTTCTTTGGTTCTCAGCACACTCATGTTTCCTGCTGTCTTAGAGACTCTAGAAAGCAAGAGCTTGCTTCTTGCTCTAAAGCAGATTGTGATCCATGGATGAGAATTGTGTTGTGTGTTTCCCTTCAAAAATGGAGTTAAATCCCAGGCTCTGTGTCTTCTTACATGCAAGACTTCGGTTCAGGTAAGGGCAGACACTTTTCCGCTCAAACAATCTACATCGTTCACGAAGCTCACACGTTTCTCATCTTAACTGACATGCACTGGATTTTAGAGGACCAGTGCTTTGCGTCAGTTTCAGAAGCAGAGTTGGACTAGATATGATCCCTATGTGTAGGAACACCGTTCATTTGTTCTCAGCACACTCAAGTTTCCTGCTGTCTTAGAGACTCTAGAAAGCTAGAGCGTGCTTCTTGCTCTAAAGCAGAGTTTGATAAATGGATGAGAACTCTGTTGTGTGTTTCACTTCAGAAATGGATTTAAACCCCAGGCTCTGAGTCTTCCTACAAGCAAGACTTCGTTTCAGGTAAGGGCAGTTACTTTACAGCTCAAACGAACTACATCGTTCAGGAAGCTCACACGTTTCTCATCTTAACTGACAAGCATCGGATGTTAGAGGACCAGTGCTTTGTATCAGTTTCAGAAGCAGAGTTGGACTTGATATGGTCCGTATGTGTAAGAAACACCGTTCTTTTGTTCTCAGCACACTCACGTTTCCTGCTGTATTAGAGACATTAGAAAGTAAGAGCGTGCTTCTTGCTCTACAGCAGACTGTGATCCATTAATGAGAACTGTGTTGTGTGTTTCCCTTCAGAAATGGAGTTAAATCCCACGCTCTGTGTCTTCCTACAAGCAAGACTTCGTTTCACGTAAGGGCAGTCACTTTTCAGCTCAAACAAACTACATCGTTCAGGAAGCTCTCACGTTTCTCATCTCAACTGACAAGCATCGGATGTTAGAGGACCAGTGCTTAGTATCAGTTTCAGAAGCAGAGTTGGAATAGATATGGTCCGAATGTGTAAGAAAGAGCGATCTTTGGTTCTCAGCACACTCACGTTTCCTGCTGTCTTAGAGACTCTAGAAAGCAAGAGCGTGCTTCGTGATCTAAAGCAGAGTGTGAACCATGGATGAAACTGTGTTGTGTGTTTCCCTTCAGAAATGGAGTTAAATCCCAGGCTCTGTGTCTTCCTACACGCAAGAATTCGTTTCAGGTAAGGGCAGTCACTTTTCAGCTGAAAAGTACCACATCGTTCAGGAAGCTCACACGTTTCTCTTCTTAACTGACATGCACTGGATGTTAGAGGACCAGTGCTTTGCGTCAGTTTCAGATGCAGAGTTGGAGTAGATATGTTCCCTATGTGTAAGAAACACCGTTCTTTTGTTCGCAGCACACTCACGTTTCCTGCTGTATTAGAGACTTTAGAAAAGCAAGAGCGTGCTTCTTGCTCTACAGCAGACTGTGATCCATGGATGAGAACTGTGTTGTGTGTTTCCCTTCAGAAATGGAGTTAAATCCCAGACTCTGTGTCTTCCTACACGCAAGACTTCGTTTCAGGTAAGGGCAGTCACTTTTCAGCTCAAAAGAACTACATCGTTCAGGAAGCTCACACATTACTCATCTTAACTGACAAGCATCGGATGTTAGACGACCAGTGCTTTGTATCAGTTTCTTAAGCAGAGTTGGACTAGATATGGTCCGTATGTGTAAGAAACACCGTTCTTTGTTCTCAGCACACTCACGTTTCCTCCTGTTAGAGACTCTAGAAAGCAAGAGGGTGCTTCTTGCTTTAAGCAGAGTGTGAACCATGGATGAGAACTGTGTTGTGTGTTTCCCTTCAGAAATGGAGTTAAATCCCAGGCGCTGTGTCTTCCTACACGCCAGGCTTTGTTTCAGGTAAGGGCAGTCACTTTTCAGCTGAAAAGAACCACATCGTTCAGGAAGCTCACACGTTACTCATCTTAACTCTCAAGCATCGGATGTTAGACGACCAGTGCTTTGTATCAGTTTCAGAAGCAGAGTTGGACTAGATATGGTCCGTATGTGTTAGAAACACCGTTCTTTTGTTCTCAGCACACTCACGTTTCCTGCTGTATTAGAGACTCTAGAAAGCAAGAGCTTGCTTCTTGCTCTAAAGCAGATTGTGATCCATGGATGAGAATTGTGTTGTGTGTTTCCCTTCAAAAATGGAGTTAAATCCCAGGCTCTGTGTCTTCTTACATGCAAGACCGGTTCAGGTAAGGGCAGACACTTTTCCGCTCAAACAATCTACATCGTTCACGAAGCTCACACGTTCCTCATCTTAACTGACATGCACTGGATGTTAGAGGACCAGTGCTTTGCGTCAGTTTCAGATGCAGAGTTGGACTAGATATGATCCCCATGTGTAGGAACACCGTTCATTTGTTCTCAGCACACTCAAGTTTCCTGCTGTCTTAGAGACTCTAGAAAGCTAGAGCGTACTTCTTGCTCTAAAGCAGAGTGTGAACCATGGATGAGAACTCTGCTGTGTGTTTCCCTTCAGAAATGGAGTTAAATCCCTGGCTCTGAGTCTTCCTACAAGCAAGACTTCGTTTCAGGTAAGGGCAGTTACTTTACAGCTCAAACGAACTACATCTTTCAGGAAGCTCACAGGTTTCTCATCTTAACTGACAAGCATCGGATGTTAGACGACCAGTGCTTTGTATCAGTTTCAGAAGCAGAGTTGGAATAGATATGTTGCCTATGTGTAGGAAACACCGTTCTTTTGTTCTCAGCACACTCACGTTTCCTGCTGTATTAGAGACTTTAGAAAGCAAGAGCGTGCTTCTTGCCCCACAGCAGACTGTGATCCATGGATGAGAACTGTGTTGTGTGTTTCCTTTCAGAAATGGAGTTAAATCCCAGGCTCTGTGTCTTCCTACAAGCAAGACTTCGTTTCAGGTCAGGGCAGTCACTTTTCAGCTGAAAAGAACCACATTGTTCAGGAAGCTCACACGTTTCTGATCTTAACTGACAAGCATCGGATGTTAGAGGACCAGTGTTTTGTATCAGTTTCAGATGCAGAGTTGGAATAGATATGGTCTGAATGTGTAAGAAACACCGTTCTTTTATTCTCAGCACACTCACGTTTCCTGCTGTTAGAGACTCTAGAAAGCAAGAGGGTGCTTCTTGCTTTAAGCAGAGTATGAACCATGGATGAGAACTGTGTTGTGTGTTTCCCTTCAGAAATGGAGTTAAATCCCAGGCTCTGTGTCTTCCTACACGCCAGACTTTGTTTCAGGTAACGGCAGTCACTTTTCAGCTGAAAAGAACCACATCGTTCAGGAAGCTCACACGTTACTCATCTTAACTCACAAGCATCGGATGTTAGACGACCAGTGCTTTGTATCAGTTTCAGAAGCAGAGTTGGACTAGATATGGTCCGTATGTGTTAGAAACACCGTTCTTTTGTTCTCAGCACACTCACGTTTCCTGCTGTATTAGAGACTCTAGAAAGCAAGAGCTTGCTTCTTGCTCTAAAGCAGATTGTGATCCATGGATGAGAATTGTGTTGTGTGTTTCCCTTCAAAAATGGAGTTAAATCCCAGGCTCTGTGTCTTCTTACATGCAAGACTTCGGTTCAGGTAAGGGCAGACACTTTTCCGCTCAAAAAATCTACATCGTTCACGAAGCTCATACGTTTCTCATCTTAACTGACATGCACTGGATGTTAGAGGACCAGTGCTTTGCGTCAGTTTCAGATGCAGAGTTGGACTAGATATGATCCCCATGTGTAGGAACACCGTTCATTTGTTCTCAGCACACTAAAGTTTCCTGCTGTCTTAGAGACTCTAGAAAGCTAGAGCGTACTTCTTGCTCTAAAGCAGAGTGTGAACCATGGATGAGAACTCTGCTGTGTGTTTCACTTCAGAAATGGAGTTAAATCCCAGGCTCTGAGTCTTCCTACAAGCAAGACTTCGTTTCAGGTAAGGGCAGTTAATTTACAGCTCAAACGAACTACATCTTTCAGGAAGCTCACAGGTTTCTCATCTTAACTGACAAGCATCGGATGTTAGACAACCAGTGCTTTGTATCAGTTTCAGAAGCAGAGTTGGACTAGATATGTTCCCTATGTGTAAGAAACATCGTTCTTTTGTTCGAAGCACACTCACGTTTCCTGCTGTATTAGAGACTTTAGAAAGCAAGAGCGTGCTTCTTGCTCTACAGCAGACTGTGATCCATGGATGAGAACTGTGTTGTGTGTTTCCCTTCAGAAATGGAGTTAAATCCCAGACTCTGTGTCTTCCTACACGCAAGACTTCGTTTCAGGTAAGGGCAGTCACTTTTTAGCTCAAAAGTACCACATCGTTCAGGAAGCTCACACATTACTCATCTTAACTGACAAGCATCAGATGTTAGACGACCAGTGCATTGTTTCAGTTTCAGAAGCAGAGTTGGACTAGATATGGTCCGTATGTGTAAGAAACACTGTTCTTTTGTTCTCAGCACACTCACGTTTCCTGCTGTATTAGAGACTCTAGAAAGCAAGAGCTTGCTTCTTGCTCTAAAGCAGATTGTGATCCATGGATTAGAATTGTGTTGTGTGTTTCCCTTCAAAAATGGAGTTAAATCCCAGGCTCAGTGTCTTTTTGCATGCAAGACTTCGGTTCAGGTAAGGGCTGACACTTTTCAGCTCAAACAAACTACATCGTTCACGAAGCTCACACGTTTCTCATCTTAACTCACATGCACTGGATGTTAGAGGACCAGTGCTTTGCATCAGTTTCAGATGCAGAGTTGGACTAGATATGATCCATATATGTAGGAACACCGTTCATTTGTTCTCAGCACACTCACGTTTCCTGCTGTATAAGAGAATCTAGAAAGCTAGAGCGTGCTTCTTGCTCTAAAGCAGAGGGTGATAAATGGATGAGAACTCTGCTGTGTGTTTCACTTCAGAAATGGAGTTAAATCCCAGGCTCTGTGTCTTCCTAAAAGGAAGACTTCGTTTCAAGTAAGGGCAGTTACTTTCAGCTCAAACGAACTGCATCGTTCACGAAGCTCACACGTTTCTGATCTTCACTGACAAGCATTGGATGTTAAAGGACCTGTGGTTTGTTTCAGTTTCAGAAGCAGATTTGGACTAGATATGATCCATATGTGTAGGAAACACCGTTCATTTGTTCTCAGCACACTCACGTTTCCTGCTGTCTTAGAGATTTTAGAAAGCTAGAGCGTGCTTCTTGTTCTAAAACAGAGTGTGATCAATGGATGAGAACTCTGTTGTGTGTTTCACTTCAAAAATGGAGTTAAATCCCTGGCTCTGAATCTTCATACAAGCAAGACTTCGTTTCAGGTAAGGGCAGTTACTTTACAGCTCAAAAGAACTACATAGTTCACGATGCTCACACGTTTCTCATCTTAACTGAGAAGCATTGGATGTTAGAGGACCTTTGCTTTGTATCAATTTCAAGCAGAGTTGAACTAGATATGGTCCGTATGTATAGGAAACACATTTCTTTTCTTCTGAGCACACTCACGTTTCCTGCTGTATCAGAGACTCTAGAAAGCAAGAGCGTGCTTCTTGCTCTAAAGCAGAGTGTGAACCATGGATGAGAACTCTGCTCTGTGTTTCACTTCAGAAATGGAGTTAAATCCCAGGCTCTGAGTCTTCCTACAAGCAAGACTTCGTTTCAGGTAAGGGCAGTTACTTTACAACTCAAACGAACTACATCGTTCAGGAAGCTCACACTTTTCTCATCTTAACTGACAAGCATCGGATGTTAGAGGACCAGTGCTTTGTATCCGTTTCCGATGCAGATTTGGACTAGATATGTTCCCTATGTGTAAGAAACAACGTTCTTTTGTTCTCAGCACATTCACGTTTCCTGCTGTATTAGAGACTTTAGAAAGCAAGAGCGTGCTTCTTGCTCTACAGCAGACTGTGATCCATTGATGAGAACTGTGTTGTGTGTTTCCCTTCAGAAATGGTGTTAAATCACAGGCTCTGTGTCTTCCTACAAGCAAGACTTCGTTTCATTTCACGGCAGTCACTTTTCAGCTGAAAAGAACCACATCATTCAGGAAGCTCACACATTACTCATCTTAACTGACAAGTATCGGATGTTAGAGGACCAGTGATTTGTATCAGTTTCAGAAGCAGAGTTGGAATAGATATGGTCCGAATGTGTAAGAAACACCGTTCTGTGGTTCTCAGCACACTCACGTTGACTGCTGTCTTAGAGAGTCTAGAAAGCAAGAGCGTGCTTCTTGCTCTAAAGCAGAGTGTGAACCATAGATGAGAACTGTGTTGTGTGTTTCCCTTCAGAAATGGAGTTAAATCCCAGGCTCTGTGTCTTCCTACACGCCAGACTTTGTTTCAGGTTAGGGCAGTCACTTTTCAGCTGAAAAGAACCACATCGTTCAGGAAGCTCACAAGTTACTCATCTTAACTGACAAGCATCGGATGTTAGACGACCAGTGCTTTCTTTCAGTTTCAGAAGCAGAGTTGGACTAGATATGGTCCGAATGTGTTAGAAACACCGTCCTTTGGTTCTCAGCACACTCACGTTTCCTGCTGTCTTAGAGACTCTAGAAAGCAAGAGCTTGCTTCTTGCTCTAAAGCAGATTGTGATCCATGGATGAGAATTGTGTTGTGTGTTTCCCTTCAAAAATGGAGTTAAATCCCAGGCTCTGTGTCTTCTTACATGCAAGACTTCGGTTCAGATAAGGGCAGACACTTTTCCGCTCAAACAATCTACATCATTCACGAAGCTCACTCGTTTCTCATCTTAACTGACATGCAATGGATGTTAGAGGACCAGTGCTTTGCGTCAGTTTCAGATGCAGAGTTGGACTAGATATGATCCCTATGTGTAGGAACACCGTTCATTTGTTCTCAGCACACTCAAGTTTCCTGCTGTCTTAGAGACTCTAGAAAGCTAGAGCGTGCTTCTTGCTCTAAAGTAGAGTGTGAACCATGGATGAGAACTCTGCTGTGTGTTTCACTTCAGAAATGGAGTTAAATCCCAGGCTCTGAGTCTTCCTACAAGCAAGACTTGGTTTCAGGTAAGGGCAGTTACTTTACAGCTCAAACGAACTACATCGTTCAGGAAGCTCACACGTTTCTCATCTTAACTGACAAGCATCGAATATTAGATGACCAGTGCTTTGTATCAGTTTCAGAAGCAGAGTTGGACTAGATATGTTCCCTATATGTATGAAACACCGTTCTTTTGTTCTCAGCACACTCACGTTCCCTGCTGTATTAGAGACTTTGGAAAGCAAGAGCGTGCTTCTTGCTCTACAGCAGACTGTGATCCATGGATGAGAACTGTGTTGTGTGTTTCCCTTCAGAAATGGAGTTAAATCCCAGGCTCTGTGTCTTCCTACAAGCAAGACTTCGTTTCAGGTCAGGGCAGTCACTTTTCAGCTGAAAAGAACCACATTGTTCAGGAAGCTCACACGTTTCTCATCTTAACTGACAAGCATCGGATGTTAGAGGACCAGTGCTTTGTATCAGTTTCAGAAGCAGAGTTGGACTAGAAATGGTCTGTATGTGTAAGAAACACCGTTCTTTTGTTCTCAGCACACTCACGTTTCCTGCTGTATTAGAGACTCTAGAAAGCAAGAGCTTGCTTCTTGCTCTAAAGCAGATTGTGATCCATTGATGAGAATTGTGTTGTGTGTTTCCCTTCAAAAATGGAGTTAAATCCCAGCCTCTGTGTCTTCCTACACGCAAGACTTAGTTTCAGGTAAGGGCAGTCACTTTTCAGCTCAAAAGAACCACATCATTCAGGAAGCTCACACATTACTCATCTTAACTGACAAGCATCGGATGTTAGAGGACCAGTGCTTTGTATCAGTTTCAGAAGCAGAGTTGGAATAGATATGGTCCGAATGTGCAAGAAACACCGTTCTTTGGTTCTCAGCACACTCACGTTTCCTGTTGTCTTAGAGACTCTAGAAAGCAAGAGCGTGCTTCTTGCTCTAAAGCAGAGTGTGAACCATGGATGAGAACTGTGTTGTGTGTTTCCCTTCAGAAATGGAGTTAAATCCCAGGCTCTGTGTCTTCCTACACGCCAGACTATGTTTCAGGTAAGGGCAGTCACTTTTCAGCTGAAAAGAACCACATCGTTCAGGAAGCTCACAAGTTACTCATCTTAACTGACAAGCATTGGATGTTAGATGACCAGTGCTTTGTATCAGTTTCAGAAGCAGTGTTGGACTAGATATGGTCCGAATGTGTAAGAAACACCGTACTTGGTTCTCAGCACACTCACGTTTCCTACTGTCTTAGAGACTCTAGAAAGCAAGAGCTTGCTTCTTGCTCTAAAGCAGATTGTGATCCATGGATGAGAATTGTGTTGTTTGTTTCCCTTCAAAAATGGAGTTAAATCACAGGCTCTGTGTCTTCTTACATGCAAGACTTCGGTTCAGGTAAGGGCAGACACTTTTCCGCTCAAACAATCTACATCGTTCACGAAGCTCACACGTTTCTCAACTTAACTCACATGCACTGGATGTTAGAGAACCAGTGCTTTGCATCAGTTTCAGATGCAGAGTTGGACTAGATATGATCCCTATATGTAGGAACACCGTTCATTTGTTCTCAGCACACTCAAGTTTCCTGCTGTCTTAGAGACTCTAGAAAGCTAGAGCGTGCTTCTTGCTCTAAAGCAGAGTTTGATTAATGGATGAGAACTCTGCTGTGTGTTTCACTTCAGAAATGGAGTTAATTCCCATGCTCTGAGTCTTCCTACAAGCAAGACTTCGTTTCAGGTAAGGGCAGTTACTTTCAGCTCAAACGAACTGCATCGTTCACGAAGCTCACACGTTTCTGATCTTCACTGACAAGCATCGGATGTTAGACGACCAGTGCTTTGTATCAGTTTCCGATGCAGAGTTGGACTAGATATGTTCCCTATGTGTAAGAAACACCGTTCTTTTGTTCTCAGCACATTCACGTTTCCTGCTGTATTAGAGACTTTAGAAAGCAAGAGCGTGCTTCTTGCTCTACAGCAGACTGTGATCCATTGATGAGAACTGTGTTGTGTGTTTCCCTTCAGAAATGGAGTTAAATCACAGGCTCTGTGTCTTCCAACAAGCAAGACTTCGTTTCATTTCAGGGCAGTCACTTTTCAGCTGAAAAGAACCACATCATTCAGGAAGCTCACACATTACTCATCTTAACTGACAAGTATCGGATGTTAGAGGACCAGTGATTTGTATCAGTTTCAGAAGCAGAGTTGGAATAGATATGGTCCGAATGTGTAAGAAACACCGTTTTGTGGTTCTCAGCACACTCACGTTTCCTGCTGTCTTAGAGAGTCTAGAAAGCAAGAGCGTGCTTCTTGCTCTAAAGCAGAGTGTGAACCATGGATGAGAACTGTGTTGTGTGTTTCCCTTCAGAAATGGAGTTAAATCCCAGGCTCTGTGTCTTCGTACACGCCAGACTTTGTTTCAGGTTAGGGCAGTCACTTTTCAGCTGAAAAGAACCACATCGTTCAGGAAGCTCACACGTTACTCATCTTAACTGACAAGCATCGGATGTTAGACGACCAGTGCTTTGTATCAGTTTCAGAAGCAGAGTTGGACTAGATATGGTCCGAATGTGTTAGAAACACCGTCCTTTGGTTCTCAGCACACTCACGTTTCCTGCTGTCTTAGAGACTCTAGAAAGCAAGAGCTTGCTTCTTGCTCTAAAGCAGATTGTGATCCATGGATGAGAATTGTGTTGTGTGTTTCCCTTCAAAAATGGAGTTAAATCCCAGGCTCTGTGTCTTCTTACATGCAAGACTTCGGTTCAGATAAGGGCAGACACTTTTCCGCTCAAACAATCTACATCATTCACGAAGCTCACTCGTTTCTCATCTTAACTGACATGCAATGGATGTTAGAGGACCAGTGCTTTGCGTCAGTTTCAGATGCAGAGTTGGACTAGATATGATCCCTATGTGTAGGAACACCGTTCATTTGTTCTCAGCACACTCAAGTTTCCTGCTGTCTTAGAGACTCTAGAAAGCTAGAGCGTGCTTCTTGCTCTAAAGTAGAGTGTGAACCATGGATGAGAACTCTGCTGTGTGTTTCACTTCAGAAATGGAGTTAAATCCCAGGCTCTGAGTCTTCCTACAAGCAAGACTTGGTTTCAGGTAAGGGCAGTTAGTTTACAGCTCAAACGAACTACATCGTTCAGGAAGCTCACACGTTTCTCATCTTAACTGACAAGCATCGGATGTTAGATGACCAGTGCTTTGTATCAGTTTCAGAAGCAGAGTTGGACTAGATATGTTCCCTATATGTATGAAACACCGTTCTTTTGTTCTCAGCACACTCACGTTCCCTGCTGTATTAGAGACTTTGGAAAGCAAGAGCGTGCTTCTTGCTCTACAGCAGACTGTGATCCATGGATGAGAACTGTGTTGTGTGTTTCCCTTCAGAAATGGAGTTAAATCCCAGGCTCTTGTCTTCCTACAAGCGAGACTTCGTTTCAGGTCAGGGCAGTCACTTTTCAGCTGAAAAGAACCACATTGTTCAGGAAGCTCACACATTACTCATTTTAACTGACAAGCATCGGATGTTAGAGGACCAGTGCTTTGTATCAGTTTCAGAAGCAGAGTTGGACTAGATATGGTCCGTATGTGTAAGAAACACTGTTCTTTTGTTCTCAGCACACTCACGTTTCCTGCTGTATTAGAGACTCTAGAAAGCAAGAGCTTGCTTCTTGCTCTAAAGCAGATTGTGATCCATGGATGAGAATTGTGTTGTGTGTTTCCCTTCAAAAATGGAGTTAAATCCCAGGCTCAGTGTCTTTTTGCATGCAAGACTTCAGTTCAGGTAAGGGCTGACACTTTTCAGCTCAAACAAACTACATCGTTCACGAAGCTCACACGTTTCTCATCTTAACTCACATGCACTGGATGTTAGAGGACCAGTGCTTTGCATCAGTTTCAGATGCAGAGTTGGACTAGATATGATCCCTATATGTAGGAACACCGTTCATTTGTTCTCAGCACACTCAAGTTTCCTGCTGTCTTAGAGACTCTAGAAAGCTAGAGCGTGCTTCTTGCTCTAAAGCAGAGTTTGATTAATGGATGAGAACTCTGCTGTGTGTTTCACTTCAGAAATGGAGTTAAATCCCAGGCTCTGAGTCTTCCTACAAGCAAGACTTCGTTTCAGGTAAGGGCAGTTACTTTCAGCTCAAACGAACTGCATCGTTCACGAAGCTCACACGTTTCTCATATTAACTGAGAAGCATTGGATGTTAGAGGCCCTTTGCTTTGTATCAATTTCAAGCTCAGTTGAACTAGATATGGTCCGTATGTATAGGAAACACCGTTCTTTGGTTCTCAGCACACTCACGTTTCCTGCTGTATAAGAGAATCTAGAAAGCTAGAGCGTGCTTCTTGCTCTAAAGCAGAGGGTGATAAATGGATGAGAACTCTGCTGTGTGTTTCACTTCAGAAATGGAGTTAAATCCCAGGCTCTGTGTCTTCCTAAAAGGAAGACTTCGTTTCAAGTAAGGGCAGTTACTTTCAGCTCAAACGAACTGCATCGTTCACGAAGCTCACACGTTTCTGATCTTCAATTACAAGCATTGGATGTTAAAGGACCTGTGGTTTGTTTCAGTTTCAGAAGCAGATTTGGACTAGATATGATCCATATGTGTAGGAAACACCGTTCATTTGTTCTCAGCACACTCACGTTTCCTGCTGTCTTAGAGATTTTAGAAAGCTAGAGCGTGCTTCTTGTTCTAAAGCAGAGTGTGATCAATGGATGAGAACTCTGTTGTGTGTTTCACTTCAAAAATGGAGTTAAATCCCTGGCTCTGAATCTTCATACAAGCAAGACTTCGTTTCAGGTAAGGGCAGTTACTTTACAGCTCAAAAGAACTACATAGTTCACGATGCTCACACGTTTCTCATCTTAACTGAGAAGCATTGGATGTTAGAGGACCTTGGCTTTGT